>CM075693.1:65046750-66545500 GCA_037954015.1 Psophocarpus tetragonolobus
GATAAAATGTAATATTAATAACAATGATAAAATGTAATATTAATAACAGTTTTAGAAATATTAATATTAATATTAATATTAAATATGATATGATTGAAAACCAGTGTTTTAGAAATATTAATATTAATATTAATAACAACAATAATTAAATAAAATATATTTTAGAAATTAATATTAAATATGATAAAATGTTATATTAATAACAATGTTAATTTTATAAAATTATCATTCTATTTTCATTTGTTTATTAGTTTTTTTATACTTTCTCAAAATTCAATATACTTTCTTCCTTCATTCCATATATGATGTTTTAGAAAAAGAAAATATTTGAAACTGACTTTTTTTTTATGTGTAACTACATAACGTTTTACATAGTCAATACGATTTCTTAAATATTTTTAAGAATCTTCTTAATCAATATTCAACGTTTTAAGAATATTTTATTGTAATTAATTAGAGAAATAATAGATATATTAAACATTATAATATTTTTTTATGAAATTTAAAATATTAACTATATTTCTTAATAGTTATGTAAAAACCTTTTTTATAGCAATATAGTTATATCAAACCTTAATGTTCATATAACATACAACGGGAAAAATATATTTTAAATTTCAATTATAAAATAAAGAACTATGAAATTACTGCTTTTCAAATAAAATTATTTTTGCATTAAAAAAAATGCTTTAATTCTACCAACTAAAATTTAAACATGTGCTAAATTGTATTCTTGACAGAATTATGCAAACTAACATTATGTTGTGTTGTCCATAATAATAATAATAATAATAAAGCTTTATGATGTGTTTTTATCTTAGTTGATAATAATTAATGATTCATTATGCTGCTCACTATAATTTCTTACATCTTGCACTGCTACTTCTGTTTCTTGTATTGAGCTATTGAATGAGAATTTTCTGTCTTTCATCATTCACCACCAACACTAATTACTAACAATATAAAACCTATAAAACTAGCTAATAATAATAGTACTATATTTATAGGCTTGAATTACATTCACCACAATATTTCTCTCTCGCTTTTCTATCTTTATATATATTAATATATTTCATAAAGTTTTAAAAATTATAATTTACATAATTTAATGTATTTAAGTTGAAAAGAGTAAAAAAAAAATTGTATAAACATTAACAATCAAATTAAGTTTGAACTTAATTAATTGTTCACATTCAAGTTTATTCAACTAGAATCAATTAATTTGAAATTGTTCTAGTTTATTTAGAAAGTTAAGTGCATATCCTAATTATACAAATTTGGTAATTTGAAGAGGAAGTTTTGTTTATTGTAATAGTCATAATTATATAGACTCGAACAAAATTGTCTTTAATAAAAAATACTTATAGTATAACTATAAGACAAAAAAGTTTGTTCACCAAAATAAAACATAAAAGAAAGTTCATGCATAGTTCGAGTTTTAAAAAATTATTATATGAGTCGGTCAAGTCTTTTTATTTATTTAAATATTATTTTCCATACAACTTGACTTTTGCTATTTTCACTTTCTTTATTTTAGTACACTTCCTTTATTTTTTTAAAAGATAAATTACTTAATTAAAATATTATTTTAATTTAAATCTTGTTTTCCTTGGGCACTCCTTAAATTAATTGTACTCGAACACTCTCCATCTCATTTTTATCACTTTCATTCCTACAATTACACACTCTTCTTCTCCCATTTTTTTTTTCATTGCATTCTCTAATTTCTTCAACTATTTCACATTATTCATGTCCTCTCAATCATCTCTATTTGTTTCTTGCTCATTTTTTCCTCCTTTGATAGAGTTTTGTTTTCTTCCAATGTCAGTAGTTCAATAGTCCAATTTGTTGTAGTGAAGTGCTTCTTAGAGTCATCCAAAGTGAAAAATGAATAAATTTTATGCTTTCTTGACTACTATTCATTCTTATTTTAAGTTTTTATTATTCTCGTTAATTGCTACCAATATAAGTAATTCTTGAGTTTTTTCGTTATAAACAAAGAGACAGTGAAAAACATATTTCAAAAAAATTATTTTTTGAGAAAATAATTAGTATTTCAAAAAATTACTTTTTGGAATAAATAATCTCGTAAACATATTCCAAAAAGCACTTTTTAAAAGATATTTTTGTATTTTCAAAATTAATTTTTGGAATGTTAGAAAGTGAAATACGTGCTCCGAAAAATAGTTTCTATAACATTAAAATTAAAAAAATTTCCCTCTATGTCTATTTTTATAAAGGATAATTTTGATATAAAAATATTTATAATAATAAAAATTTAAAATAAAAAAAGTGAAAATAGCAAATATATAAAGATTTGACCTATATCGTGAAAGGGCTTATGTATAGGTTTTCCTCATGTGTTGTTGCCTTCCAAAACATTGTTCTTATATTGACAATGCTAGTTTGCATAATCCACTCTGAAACATTCAAACATGTATGAAGTTACTTCAATTCAGAAAACGAATTGCAATATAAAGTTACTTAAATTCAAATATTTCTACTAACTCCTGCAAAATCATGGTAAATAAATTCTAAACCATATATAATTAACTATTTAACTTAGTATTATTTACATGGTTTAAAATTAATTTTATTAACATTTCTATACGCAACCTTACATCTTAGTGTTAGTTACTACCTTAGAGTCTCACCTATCACAAGATTCTCACATTACCTTTCAAAATAATAATAATAATAATAATAATAATAATAATAATAATAATAATAATAATAATAATAATAGTCTCACATTCCTTCTAACTTCATAGTTTATTCATCATGTTAGTTCTAAAATAATTGTTAAACTTTAGGTGCAAATTGAGAAGAAGATGCTCATGATAAACTTTAGTATAACTTCGCACTATCAAAGTGTCTATTAAATATTATTCTTCTTTGTTATTGATATTTACCAAAGCACTTTGATGATATTTATAAAGGTAATAGATACATAGAAAAGTACAAAAAACACAATAGAGAGCATAAAAGACATACTAAAAGAGAAAATATATAAAATATACTTGTTTAGATAAAGGTGGATAAATGGATTAGTCCCATCTATTTAGGGATGACTTGTAAAATCCCCATTTTAAATAGCTCAAATAAGTTCGGTTTGTCAAAATAAATAAATTTTTTAAGAGTTTATATCCATCCTGCAAAGCCTATAGACTTAACAAATTGATCTATGGGCCACATATATTAATAATTTTAAAAAAATTCTAATATTTTTTAAAACTAACTAAACTTTATTCTCTATTTATACGATACTAAAAATTATATTATCATTTATAATAATCTAAAATACTAAATATTTTTAATACTCAAAGTTTAAAATAGCATAATTCACAACAAACAAGTTATAATACTAGCACAAACTAATAGTTCAAATAACACATTTGTTCTTTAAATGGACTGGGGAATAATTTGTGACATATGTTTCCTTCTACTTTTCTTCAAGAACTTCATGGTTTCAAGATGTTAACAAAAGTGACAAACTTCTAAAAGCCTTTAAGATTTTCCACTAAATATATCAACTTATTCAACCTCGTCTTTAAGTCTAAATTACGTGTGCAGTTGTTCCCTTAAACCAAAAGCACACCAAAAGAAACTAAAAAATTATACATAAAATTTAAAATAAATCAACTGAAATGCATGCAACCTAAGTATGAAATCAAGTAAATGATAAAATGAAATGAAACACATAGTAACCTTACTTCGATGCAAATATAATACTAACTTATCTCTAGTGAAACATATCATACATCTATATCTTGTGTACTAGCAAAAATGATATCTACATCATGCTTATCTAAATACATAAAAGCCAAAGAAGTATAAATATTTCAAAATAAAAAGTGGAGTGCGTAATACAAGCATCAGTGTACCTCTACCATATATAATACATAAAAAGGGAAGGGATACAAAAATTCATTCCTAATCTGACAAACTAACAAAAAAGTACTAAGGGTCTTCACCTTCTAAGGGTAGTGAGGAGAAATAGATGATCCATTACAACCAAAAGATCCATCGAAACCATATGATGATAAAAGTAGATGAAATTAGAGATTTAAAAAATTATTAAAGTATGAAAAAATAATCAAGGAATATATTTTAGAACTAAAAACAAATATGACAAATATAAGGACTAAATTTTGCATTGCAAAATTTTATAAGAACTAAAATTAACAAAAAAAATAAAATAAAATATTATGTCATATGACATTACATAAAAAATGTCACATGATGCACTCAAAAGGGTGTTAGAATATTTTTGTGGTACCACATGACACCTTAATATGGTGCCACATGATATGTCAATATGGTGTCATATAATGTCTATAAAGGTGTTACATGACATACATACCTCATAAGTGTTATGTTGTGTGTTGTGGATGTGCAATGACACAATTTCAACTAAAATTTTGGGAGAGCCACATACAATTATACATATCAAGCACCCACAAATAGCCCTACAAAGTCTTGCAACAAATCATGTGTACTGTTGCTGGAAACATCAATACTTAATCATTCTCCTTTTATTCTAGAGACTAAAAGTATAGATAGAAAATAAATAAAAGACAAGTGCAAAAAAATTTAAGAACTAAAATTCTAATTATAAAATAGTTGAAAGATAAAATACTTACTTTAACCTTTTTATATTATGATCCAAAATCATTCATTGAAACTTCTCATTTTCTCGTTCAAAGTGTAGACGGTAGAGTGAAAGTTTTCCTTTTCTCATTATAAGAGTTTTGACACACATCAAGTAACCACCATGATATATATAAATAAACCATGCATGTTCAACTTGCCAACAAAATATTAATGTGTGTTTGTTCTAAAGAAAAAAAAAGTAGTTATGCTTTATTTATCTCTCTACATCAAAGTCCAAAACATATTTTGAGCCAACCATTAAACCACATATTCACATGTTCATGTTTCTTATTCAACAAACTATATTTATATATCTAACTTTTCTACAAGATTTAGGAGGAAACATGGCTCCTCTGCCTCTAAAAAACTTCACTATTCTGATTTGTAGTCTATTGGACATAATCAATCTTAATAATTCTCATTTAATTCTAGATACTCAAAGTGTTAATAGAAAATAAATAAATGAATAAAACATTAAAGGTTGGAAATTTTTACGAGGAACTAAAATTCAAATTTTAAAATAGTTAAAGAGCAAAATACTTACTTAAACTGTTTTTATTATGATCCATTAGTTGTCATTATGTAACATCCCAAAAATATTTCTACTAATTATATTATTAAGTCTTAACTATATAATTCACATTTCTTACAAATTATAATCCATTATAGGGAGATATAAAATCTTCATCACAATATACTCAAAATAGCATTATACATCTCAATAATCTCAAAGTTTTAAACAAAACATAACATATTAAACACAATAACAACTCGCCTAGTGAACCTTGTCGCCTAGCGAGACTCAGGATAGCTCGCCCAGTGGTAGTCGTTGCCTAGTGAGGACCTTATATCAGACTGTTCTAGTAATAGGGTCTTCACTCAGATAGACAAGTTGTTGGATGAAAACCCTGTTTAATTCTAAAGAAAAAGTATTTTATGTTGAGCAAGACCTCTCGTTGGACACAAATCCCATCTAAATTCAACCCAAGACAAATTTGTATTGGACACAAAGCTGAGATATCCATCTTCCAGAGACAAATTCTCGTTGGGTGAGACACACCGCTTAGCGAGGCTATATATATATATAAACACATATGAGCTTTGATCTCCAAACATCATTATCCACATATTTCAAACATTACATATTCTTTGAACATAGAAAAATGTCAATACCAAACATAACCCTTTCAACTCTGATCAGAACACAACTCTTTAATTTACATATACAAATACATTATGAAGTCTTCAACTCTTCAGTAATTTGCATACTCCTCAATGTAGCTTTTCCTACCTCTGACTCTCACTATTGCCATATGCTCTCGTGTATAGCACAATTATTACAGTCATACAAAATAAACAAATATTGCAAGGATAAATATATCACAATCAAAATAAGCATAAAACATAAAAGTTACACAATTTCATTATTCAGTCAACTTAACAAACATTCATGGATATAAATAATCACACTCATGTTCCCCTGAACATAAGCAAGTGCAACACCATACTTTCTAGAAAAACTTTATTAAGTAAGACACCAAGGCGACTAAAGACCTCTCACAATTGGAGTCTAGATTCTACGTGACCCTTTTAACAACTAACCGAAGTCAGTAGCCTTCCCATTCAACATTATTGCCTAGAGTTTGTTTGACCCTTATGACATACAACTGTTGTGTAAGTATATTCCATAGATACCCCCAACTTTGGAGTACCGAAACCACAAATAAAAATAACAACACTTCAAATATCACATTTCCAACACAACCAATTTCACAAAATAATAGTTTTAAATTCAAAAACTCAATCAATTACTTTTTAACAACATCATAACCTCAAAACCATAATTCTTCAACATAAAAACACAAATTTAACTTCCCTTACCTATTTCTCTGTTCAAAAGCCTACTAAACAGAAAATGGAAGAATCGACCCGAAAAAATTTCTCAAAAACTTGACAGCAAACCTAATTTCAACAGGAACCTAAGAAATAAGAATTTTTCAAATAAATTCCCTTTTTCAACAAGAATGATAGGGTAAAAAATGAACAAAAAAGGTTCAAGGATTCATGATAGACTTATCTATAACAACTATTACTCAGAATTAGAAGCTATGGAAGAGACTATGTCGGAATCTGTTAGCTCGAAGGTCACCATGCAAGCAAAAACACACCCACAACAAAAAAAGAGAAAACGATGATTTTCGGGAGAATTTAAGAAGAAGAAATAAAAAATAAGAAAAATAAGGAAGAAATAGCTTATATAGTCTTGTGGGTGTATTTAGTAAAACCAGTTTGCTAAAACTTTCTGAAACAAAAGAATAATAATTATTCTCACTTTCTCATCCTTCTACCATCAACCAAATACAACCACATAATATTAACACAACTAATAAATACATCACATTTCAAATCAATTAGTAATTTAAGTAAAAAATTAAATTTAATTTCCTTCATTGTTTATTCTAGGAATTTCTAACCTATTAAATAAACATGTCCTTACAATTGAAAATTCTTGTTTAAGAAGTACATATCCTTTTTGTCATTGTAAGAGTTCCTGGACACACTAAGCAACCAAAATGATGTATGTCAACCATGCATGTTCAACTTATAAACTAAATATTAATTGTGTGTTTGGTTCAAAGAAAAAAAAAACTATGCTTAATTTATCTCTTTGCAACAAAATACTACAAATATTCTGAATAAACCACTAAACCACACATTCATATTTCATATTCAGCAAACAATGTGTTTATATCTAAATTTTCAACAAAGGAGGGACTATAATCTCATCCCTAAGAAGCTTCACAGTTACTATTGATGTGTATTGTTGTTGGAAATATCGATTCTTAATAATTCTCTTTTAATGCGAGAGACTAAAGGTATGGATAGAAAATAAATAAATTATTAAAACTATGAAAAATTTTTATAACTAAAATTCAAATTTTAAAATAGTTGAGGAACAAAAAATTTACTTAACCTTTTTTTCTTGTAATCCAAAGGCTTCATTAAAACTTCTCATTCTAAGTGTATAGTGAAAGTTTCTTTTTTTCATGAGTTTTTAAACACACTAAGTAACTACTATGATACTAAAAGTATTGATAGAAAATAAATAAATAAATGACTAAAGTTCAAACTTTAAAATAGTTAAAAGAAAAAAAAAACTTGACATTTTTTTTATTGTGATACATGAGCTTACATTGAAACTTCTCATTTTTCTCATTCTAATTGTAGAGTGAGTGTTTTCCTTTTTTTTTATTGTAAGAGTTTTACATACTAAGCAACCAGTATGATATATGTAAATCATGCATGTTCAACTTGTAAGCTAAAGAAGTGTTTGGTTTAAAAAAAAAATAGTAATCTTTCATTTATCTCTCTGCAAAGTCTTAAAAATATTTTGAATCAACCAATGAAAAACATATTCACATGTTCATATCTATGATTCAGCAAACCATGTTTATATATCTAAATTTTCAACAAAATTTAGGAGGGATCATAACTCTCTTATCCCTAAGAAGCTTCATTATTAGTAATGAGTATTCTTGTTGGACTTGTCAATACTTAATAATTCTCATTTAATGTTATTCAAAATGTGAACATTTTTAAGAAGAACTAAAATTCAAAGTTTAAAATAGTTGAGGACAATAAATTTTACATTTTTTTAATGTTATTCAAAAACACATTCATTGAAACTTTTTATCTTCTTAGTCTAAGTATAAAGTGAAAGTTTTTCTTTTCTCATTGTAAGAGTTTCTAGGACAAATTTGCAAAACTCACATTTCAAATGGATCAATTTAAGTTTGGTCTGTCAAAATAAATAGACTTTTAAAAGTCAATAGCAAGCCCACAAAGCATGTGGACTTAATGAACTAGTCCGCGAGTCTGCTTTTATATATATATATATATATATATATATATATATATATATATATATATATTATAAAACAATTAAAAAATTTTAAATTTTTAAACTAGCAAAACTCTGTTTATATCATACTAAAGATTATATTATCATTTATAGTAATCTAAAATACTAAATATTTTCAATACTAAAAGTAAAAAATTTCACAATTTAAAACAAACAAGTCATAACATTAACACAAACTAATAGTTTAAAAAGACAAATTTGTCTCTTTAAACGAGCTACGGGCCAAGCCTACATGCTAGTAGATTTAGCCCAAAAAGTTCACAGGCTTCGCAGTTTGATATAAATTTTTTCTATAATTATGATTATTTAAAAAAACAAAGGTTCAAAATCTAACAGGCTAAAAAGGTTCATGGATCGAGTTCCATATATCCACCTCTAACAATGATATATGCCAATTATGCTTTTTTGAACTTGTAAACTAAACATTAATGGTGTATTTGGTTTAAAGAAAAAAAAATGCTTCATTTATGCCTATGCTTCAAAGTTCTAAAAATCTTTTGAGTCAAGTCAACCATTTAACCACACCTATTCACATGTTCATATATGTGATTGTGATCTTGCAAACCATGTGTATATATATAAATTTTTTTTTAAAAAAAAAAGGAGGGATCGTGACTCCTTTATTCCTAAGAAGCTTCACTATTATGATCCATACTACATTTGACACACCAATACTTAATAATTATCATTTAATGTTGAAGACTAAAAGTATTAATAACAAACAAATAAACCACTATTTATGTGAGCTTTGGATAAACTAACATTCAAATTTTAAAATAATTAAGAGACAAAAACTTATTTAAACTTTTTTTTTTTAATGATTTCGAAGCCTTTCATTGAAACTATTCATTTTCTCATTCTAAGTGTAAAGCGAAAGTTTTCCTTTTCTTATTGCAAGAGTTCCTATACAGACTCAACACCCACTATGATATATTCTAATAATAATGCATCTTCAAAACTAAATATTAATTATATGTTTGGTTTAAAGGAAAAAATAAAAAATAAATTTTTGAATTAAAGTAAAGGTAAACAAAAGGTGTGGATATTCCATGGAATAAAGAACAAGTTTTTCCGCTGTTATTTCTTTTTATTAAAAACAAACAAAGCCTAAAAGAAAGAATTGACAAAGTTCTTTGTGTAACAATACTAAAGAGTAAAAGCCTCATGAAACTAGCTTGAAAACATTCCATAGACCTTAGCAACATGACAATCAACATTTAAATGCTTTGTTCTATATGAAACTAGCAATGTGCAAGACAGTGTTGTTCTTACAATAGACAATTGTAGTGCATATACAACAAAATGACCAAGTCTCTAACCTAATGAGGAAGTCATTGTAAGTCACATGTATGATGTAACATAAGCCAAAACCTTATTTTACATCTGACGTAGAGAAACAAAACTGATCATGTAACAAATTAACAAAAAAAAAAAAACCAGAAAATGATGCAGTCAAATTTGGAATATTCAAAGCCACTAATAATGGATTTAGGATCATCTTAGCTGCCATAATTAATGACACGTTATAAATTTTCCACTGCATTATTTTCTACATAACACATTTATTACTTTTGATTTTTATGTCATAAACTTATTTAATTTTTTAATTCATTTTAAAAAAGAGGTCTTTTCATTTCTTCCAAAGGTTAAAAAATTTGAAAAATTTCTACTCCATTTCTACGTCAAGAAAAACGCTTTCCTAGTTTATGGCTATATTTAGTAAAATTAACTGAAGTTGATCATGACAGAAATTAAGTTATAAATGTGAAATGACATAAAATTATATAATTAATAATTAAATTTGAAAAAAAGACTTTAAATAAATTAATAAAGATAAAAATTAAAAAAAAACTTATAAATTACTATAATTATAAATTATTAAAATAAATTTGTATACGAAATAAATTTATTTTGATTAGATCAACATAACTTATAAGCTAGTAAAAAGAATTTATCAGTATATTATATTTTAAAAAGAAGAAAAAAAAGAATCTTTATTTTTTTTTCAAATTTTCTCCCACCGAATAAAAGATAATATATATTCTATTCATTTGTTTTCTCTATTTTTTTTTTCCTGACATTCAAACATAAAATTAACGTGACTGACTGTCACAATTTTATTTGTAGAGTTTTTAATTATTAATCATAACTTTTTAGTGACCCTAGATAATGTTAGTAAATTTGATCACCGCAATGTATATGACCCACAGGCTCAAATGCTCAATCCCATCATCATGTGTAGAAACTGAAACCATTGGCGTCATATGAATCAGTCCTTTTTATCAACTCAAAATATAAAATAATTTTAGTTCAGATATTATTATTAAAATTAATCATTTAATGGGTGTAAATTAACAACCCAGATAATGTTTTCAGAGAAATGCTATTTTAAGCATACTCTACATGGTTAAAATTGATCAAATATGTCAAAATACTAAAGTTTTATTTGTTATTAAATGATTTTCATTCATAATGTTGTATTTTTTACAAATTTTATGGTATATTAAGAAGGAATTAGGATTGCTTTAATCACTTTATAATCGTTGAAACAGGTACATGTAGTTACATTATAACAACTAAAATTTCTATATTGTAAAATTTATTATTAGGATTGAGATTTTATATGATCACATACTTAACTACGGTGAATCTATTTTTATAAAAAAAAAATATGTTAAAAAATGTGTTTAAAACTTTTAATTTTATATACAAATGTTAGTTTTAGTTTAAATTCACAATTTTTTCTTGTAAGCATTGTTAGCAGACCAATATTATGTATAACAATTTTTTCATACTTTTATGATTTGAGGTAATTATTAAGATTATGTCACAAACTGAGAAAGATACCAAAACACCTAGTTAGCACTTACTTTATTAATGTTAATCTTGCTCTTCTTTTTGTTTTGAATGCCCCCACACATCTTGTTTCTATGCAAACCTGCTAATGTTTCTCTGTACTCTCACTGCACGTTTTCTGTTCTTGTCTGCACTGTCACTGTCCCTGTCTTCAGCCAGACCAGGAGTCTCTCTCTTCCACACCCTTTTCTCCCTCTCTCTTTAACCAGCATTGGAGCCTTCAAAGCATGGAACTTTCCTCAAACTGTTCCAAAAACTTGAAACTTCCACAATGATGCATTAATGGGGTTGCAAGCAAACGTCACCTAATTAATTCATTTCAACCCTCCAACTTTTTTTTTGTTTGTTGTTCATATGTGCACTCTTTTTCTAAAGGGTGCTTGGTTAAGTAAGAGATACGAAGACTTTGTGGTTTGAAAATTTGTTTGCTTTTCTTCAAAATGTCAAGTCTTCAGATGTGTCATTTGGATTTGGAGCAAGGGAGTCACCACCGTTCTGTGAGTGGCAGTGACATGAGCATGTGCTTTTCTGATGCTGAGAATGGTTCTTGCTATTCTCATTTCTATTCAACAAATGGTGACCCTTATGATGATTACACCTTTGCTTGTGTTTCTGATGCTGAGGGTGGTGGGGGTGTTGCTGGTTCCACAAGGGCTTCTTCTGTCTCTGATTGTTCTGTGGAGTTGGAAATTGAAAGTGGGGTTCCTGAAATTAAGGTTCATTTGGCCAAGTTGGAGAAGGATTGCAGGATTTGTCATCTTGGTTTGGAGAGTGATGTTCAAGAGTCTGGAGTCCCCATAGAATTGGGGTGTTCTTGTAAGGATGATTTAGGGTCAGCTCACAGGAACTGTGCTGAGACTTGGTTCAAGATTAAGGGGAATAGGTGAGTTTATTCTTTCAACTTATCTTAGGTTATGTTTGGTTTTCAATTGGAACATGGAAGTCTAAAAGTCTATTGAAAAAGTAAAATTGACAAACCCTCTTGTTTTGTTTTTTAATTGAGCCAATTGTTAACTGTGTTTTGCCACAATTTTTTCTTCAATCTCGATTTGAAATGGAAGGAAAGGTAGAACTGTTTCTGCAAATTTTAAACTTATGTTTATAAATTATAATCTTTACATGCACTTACTTAAATAGTGAAACTTGATTTTTATTTTAACTTTCATAATTTTAGAAAAAAACAGAAAATATAAACCCACCTTTTCTTGATTTTTTGCATTGGGAATTTGAGCTTATTATTAACTAGTCATGTCATGTCATGCCATGCCATGTCACTGCTTGCAGAAAATTTTACAATTTCTGACATTTTGTGTTTAGTAAAATAGTATGGATATCATACTCAAAACTGCAGGAGAAAATTTCTGATATGAGGTATTTAGTTGGCAATTTAAGCCGGGGAGGGTTTAATTAATTTTTAATGTAAGTTTGAAGAAGATGATGGAGAAAGAACTTGGTTAAATGTTTAGTGCCGTTAAGGAACAAAACTTTAAGGAAGCAAGTACCATCATTTCTTCAAGAGAGGGGAATGCTATAGAAGATTTACATTATTTAAAGATGACTTAAAGAGAAAGGCATAAAGCATTAGCTACTCTCACTGATTAGCTGAGTTGTGCAAGCAAAGTGGGATTCCTTGTTGCTTTGTCCCTTTTCAGAAATTAAGGTTTTTTCATATTACTTCTTTTCCATTCTCTTTATCTCAATCAAAGTGGAGATTTGACACCTTCACTCTCTTGTTCGTATTTGGGGTATTTTTTTTTCTTGTCTTGGTGGATGCTTATAGCCTGATGATGTGTCAACTATGGAAATTTAACTAAAAAAGTTAAGGATTTGTTCGAAATTTGTTCATTCATGATTATTGATATCAAATTTTTAGCATGCCTAGTTGTTTTTTGGTCACCACAAGATAACAAATGTCTTGATCCTAGTCAAAGAACTCAAGGTAATTTTTTTGTCATACTGCATGTAAAGGTTCAGCATGCCACTTGCAGATAATACAAGTAAAACCTGTACTCATTGTCACTGTGCTAATCCCTGGTTTTAATTGCAATACATAAATTCTAAGTTTCTAACCCAATATAATGCTATAATTTTTTTCCCCCTTTCTCTATGCATGGTGCCTATTTTATTTTTGGATTATCTATTCTCCATGTTTGAGACCGTCTATGGAGGCAAGGTGGGGTGAACATATCTAGTTGTTGAGTTGGAGTGAGGGGGTGACCTAATGTGAGGTGGTGAACTAGTGGGGTCATGATCACCCTTAATTTTTGTGAAATTTATTGCAATTACTATGAAATTTATTTTTGTGGTCCCCTACACTAAAATATATTTGTCTTATCTACATAAATTTTTTTCTCATATTGTTTTTTCTACAATAACGGTAATGAGATTCAAATTTAGAATTTCGTGCAAGCTACTCCAACTTTCCACTAAGTTCATCCTAGTGGGTCTGTTATATTGTTTTTGTACTTTAGTTATGTACTTATTTAATTTATAAAAAAGACATTATATTATATTTTAAAAGTTTCCGGCATGTCTATATCCAAAAAATTTCTTGCATATATTATGTATTTAAAAGTTTAAAATTTCTTTACTAAGCCATGTTTTTTTATGATAGCCCCCCTTAAGTTCTGGCTCTGACCCTGCAAGCACATGATTAGTGGCTAAATTAAGTGAAACAGAATATGCATATGTTCTCTGTGATTTGACATGTTGCGTATATTTTATTGATGGAAAATTCATGAAATCATTTTTTTGTTGATGGATTTAGATGCTGCTGCATGATTTAGTGTGTCATTTTGTCATAGTCCCACCAAAGACTTGTGCAGATATGTAGAAGGTATGAAGTGAGGATTGTGCTTAGTAAGAAAAAAACTGTCTGCTATGACATCCTAGTAGAAACACATACTTTAACTGAAAAATACACTTTTATTCAATTTGAATAAAATTTCTTAATTACAATAGTTAAGGAATAATTACTCTACCCTTCAACTATGTCCATATTCTGTGTATGAGCTTCCAAATTCTCAGGACTTGGTTCATGTACCAAGTTTGTTCTTATCGATAAGAATGGTCTTTTTTTTTCTATCTAGTTTCCTTCATGCATTGCCAATGCTATGTGAGTTCTCATTTGCTAGTTTATTTTGTTTTTTCTGTTTAGGAAGGGATAATAATGTGCCTGATAGCATGTACTTAATGATACCAACTATTGATTTCCTATGCTTTCTCTTTTCTGCTTTAATATCTGAACTCTGAAATGATGGTTAGAGGAATAACATTAAAACAAACCCTGATGGGATTTATCATATTTACTTCCTTTTAATGCATGAGTTTTTGTAAATTCTTGATATTGGGTTCCACTTTTATATTTTAAAAAAAAATCTACTTTCTACTAGTTATGCAAACAAGAACATGGATTATGTTGGTACCCACATTTTAGATAACCTTTAAGTGTTTTAAAGCACTATTTAAAATGTTTTTTAAGAAACTAACTTGTAAAACATAATTATTAAGTAACTAATTTGTTTAAAAATTCTTTCAGGAATATATGTGTCAACGCATAGATCTTTCACAACAAGAACAGATGTTTAGTGGATGTTTATAATTTGTGAGGGTCCAAATATCATCACAAAGAATAATTAAAAATAGATATTTTATTTTTGAGAAACTAAAAGTACTTTATATTTTCAAGGAGACAAGGACTAAAGTAGTATTCATCTCTTTATTTTCTTTTAATTTTTATTCTGTTTGTTTAAATTCAGAACATGTGAAATATGTCACTCTGTTGCACGGAATGTTTGTGGGGCAAATGAGGAGACAACACAGACTTTGAATGACAGCAACAATGCTACTGCAGCATCCACAATCTCAACATCATCTCCAACAGCAGAACCTCAAAGATTTTGGCATGGCCATAGATTTCTCAATTTTCTTCTTGCTTGTATAGTTTTTGCATTTGTCATATCATGGCTTTTTCACTTCAACATGCCCTCTTCCTAATTTTCTGAACCATAGCCTTTTTTCACATATAATTTAAAGAAAAGTGAAATTTAATTTAATGGTGGGAGGGAGTGAAGAGAAATAGAAAAAAAAAAAAATAGAAGGGAGAAACCAGAATCTAAAATCTAAAGAGATTGTTACTTAAGGTAACTAATGTTCTTATATTTTATGGTATCACTGGGGCCATGCCTCTATGCAAGTTAACAGTTTGTGACTTAGTCATTTGTGTTGTGCAGTTTTCTATAATATTGGGGATTTGTTTGAGTTAAAATACTTATGTCTCTCAGTGTTAAATAGAGTTCTACGCTGATAATTAATCAAAATCTTTTTTTTAAATATTAATTAATAAAATTAATAAATTTTTAATATTAAATGGTAAAGTATATAATGTTTACAGAATTTTTTTTCTTACTCTATTCTGCAAAAATCAATGTGATTTCTGGATAAATATTTTTTTAAAGAATTTATGGATAAATATTATATGTATATAATGGGTTGATAATGTAATTGGGTCATTGTTAATTAATAGGATTTATAAAATTAGTATAAGATGCATTTAAGTTTCATAAATATATTTACAACTAATGCAATATATGCAAGAAAACATGTTTAATAAATATCTTCTCCAGTATATTATGAGATAAAAAAATGGACAAAACATGATTTTTTTTATTAGGAATCTAAATTTTTTTTTTTTATGAAAAGTGCTAACAACCCTCTAATTCTCTTTTCAATATTTTCTTATTTTTTAATTTATTAGAAATCGTCAGTGAGTTTCATTTTCAAATCAAAAGATGGTCATTAAATGATGTGAAACATAACAAAATGGGTTATTTCCAACAAAAATGTTGAAAAGACAGTGAGAGTGTTGCTAGCTTTATTTTCACCTTAATGCTCCTCAACTAATGTCTAATGTTCAGTTTGGTTGCATGAAGTAAAAGGAAAGGAAAAATAGAAGGAAAAGGAAAGAAAGATAAAATAGAGTAAATTATTTAGCTGAAAAGAAATTGGTAAAAAAGTTATTAAAATTTATAAATTAAAGTAATTATAATTACAAATTATATTTTTTATTAATTTTTTCTGAACAATAAATATATATATATATATATATATATATATATATATTAATTAGCTAAAAATTAACAATATAACAGTATTATAAAAAATTCATATCTAGAAAAAAAAAATGAAGAATCTCTGTCAGACAATAAAGCAAAAGGTGAAGAATATCTCTTGTGTGAACAAAATAACAGTAATTTTCAAAGTACTAATTTTCTTTGTATTTTTCATATAAGTGAAGAATATCTAATATAAGATTTTTCCATAAGAGCAATTCAATTAAATAATAAATGAGACAATATTTCTGGTTATGTTTTTGTAAAAGTGGGTCTGGTGAAAAGACTTGCTCTCAATACAATATGGACTTTTGCAGCATAAGTAAATCAAAGCAAGACCAAAATGCATGCATGGAAAAGCAATTGGACAACTATGTATTATATTATTATACAGATTTGATTTGACTACTTAAGAGAATAAAAGTAAAGTAAGTACTTTCAATTTTTTTTTTAAAAAAAAACTGTTATTATGTTAATATATTAGTAAGGAAATGGCTGAGATTAAAAAATATGTGCAAGTTGTGTTTTTTTTTTTTTTTTTTTTTACGAAAATTGTGTGCATAAGTTAAAATAGGATTCATCTACATTATGGCAATACATATATTCATATAAGATAATAAAAATTATAAAAAAATTTCATAATAATTTTATATTATATCATTTTATTTTTATTTAAGATTATAAGAAATATATAATAATAATTAATTAAATTTTAGCTGGTATTTATTAAAAGAATACAAAGATAAATTTAAAGGATAAAAATATAAAAAGTGTAAATAAAGATAGAAATATAAAAAAACAATGAAATAAAAATAAATGAATTGATAAATATAAAAAATTAATTGTGAAAATTTACAAAGAAAATGTCAAGTAACAATTGTAGTAAAAGGAAACGGGTTGTTTGCAACAGTTTAATTTGGTGGCTAGATAAAAAAAAAACCCATCCAATTCAAAAATAAAAATAATATATAGTTTGGTTTTGAATATCTTTTGTAATATAAGTTGCTTATTTTTGTAATATATAGTTTGGTTTTAAATATCTTTTATGAAATAATATATTTTTGTTTGAATTCTTTATCAAATCTTAAATTAATTAAACCAATCTTTTTTAAGATAGTTTGTTTATTTTTAATTTTTAATTTCCTTTATATGAATTCTAAAATTATTTTTAATTCCAACCTAATAAGTAATGGATACCTGTAATTAAAAAATAATCTAATAACTAATTGGTTCATAATTAACCTTTAAAAAGATATTTACATAACTATAAACAAGTGAATAACAAAAAACTACAAAATCGATTGTTTTAAACTATATATAATCAATTATGGCAGCATTATAAAAAATCTAAAAACTTATCAATAAGGTTAGATAAGAAAAGAATGTAGAATGGTTTACTAAAATAATAAATTAATTATCTTAAATATTATACTTTGAAAACAATTATAATTACAAATACATAAACATTTTCTCATAAACTCCATCTCAATTGATACCATAGGACACCTCTGCATACTTCGTATCATGTTTAAAAATTAATTTTGAACTCAATTTTAAACCAGCTTTGACATATTTAATTTCGCGTTAAAAAAATTAAAAATAAATTCTAGATTATTGAAGTAACTTTTAAGTTAAATAAAAAATTTTAGCCTAGATTTTAATCAATTTTAATCATTATCATGGAAAATATACTAATCCAAACACATATTTATTGTATTACATTTAACTACTTTTTCTTTGTTACCCATTATAAATTGTACTTATAAACATATAATTTGGACAACATTGTCATTGAATGGAGACAACAAACGCATGCATGTGACCAAAAGGAAGAAAAAGAGGGTGCACGCGTATAAAATTTCAAATCAGTCACTGTATTTTGTCCCATCCATTAAGAAAAGCCAATAAAATAAAATAAAATTGAAAAGAAATAAATCTTGATAGATGAAATTGGAAGCAAAGCCTAACAAAACTACTTTAAAGGGCATGAAATAATTTTCAAGACAAGAAAATAAAATTCTATACAATTTTTCAGTTTTTAATGGTTTGTCTGGCTTCCATGTTAGTCCCATCTTTGAGAGTTTCTTGTGCATCATTTTCCATTCCAAGGCTGAAAAGACAAGCTGCTTGAAGATACATAGCAGTTGGCCACTCTGGTGATACCACTTGAGCTTGCATTGCATCACCTAAAGCTTCTTGTGCCATGTCATTCATCAAATATGATAAACACCTTCTTGCATACACTGTTGGTGACACCATGGTCCCTCCATCTATGAACTGAAACACATAAATATGCATACATATCAGTAAGTATCTTACTTTTAGAGTTTCATTTTTTGTTGGTTCTGAATGTAAAAATAGTTATACTGTTAATCAAAATAGTTAGTATAGAAATTTAAGAATTCATTTATATACTTATGTTATACTTAAATATAAATATAAGTAAATTTAACTAACTTTTATGAGAATTAAGAAATCAGCTAACATATTAAATTTTGCCTCGACATAATAAAAAATATAGTTATATATCAAATTTTCTTCATTGAAACTTACATTATGAATAAAAGAAAATCTTCATTGATTAAAGGGTGTTTTGAAATAGCAACATTAAATAAGATGAAATTAGATTAAATGTAACTTTTGTTTTGTTTCTTATAATTAAATCCGGAGGAGAACATATCGATATATAGTTAGATTTTTTATTTAAAAGGAGGAGTTAAATTTTTGGTACTAACAAGTTTATAATAATTCAAACACATGGTTAAACCAAATTAATAGACTCTTTTGATATTAATTTATAATAAATAGAAAGTGAACATATTTTATAAATGAGTTTAATTAAGTGTAAATATATTTTTATACTTTAAAAGTCACATAAATAAAAAACCATGATTGAATGTCAGTGTAAAAAGTGATAATATATCCCAATTAAACTCTTTATAAATTATGTTCTCCTTATTTTACTTTTATACCATAATAGCTACAAAAACTCAATACTAGAAGAAAAAAATGAAATATCGACTAATGACAGGTTTTGAAGTGGAAAATCCAAACATAGGTTCAGAGTAGTAAACATGATTTTGCTAGGGGAAAAATGGTTGTTCGATGAAAATAAGGTTTATTCTTTAAAATACGTTTGAGTAGAAGTAAAAAAAAAATGTACCTATACACTTGAGTCAATTGTAAATTTACTTTTGAAAGTTATTATTTCTTTTTAAATGCAAGTCATTTTGCTTTAAAGTTACTTTTAAATATTTTGCAAAATCATGATGGTGTAAAATTAAGTTAACATGACCCTATTAGATGTTTAGCAAGACTGTATGTGCAGCATTTTTCGGTGCAAGTCTGCAATATTAACATTAAGCAAAGCATCCAATTTAAG
This sequence comes from Psophocarpus tetragonolobus, assembly GCA_037954015.1. Classification (NCBI taxonomy): domain Eukaryota; kingdom Viridiplantae; phylum Streptophyta; class Magnoliopsida; order Fabales; family Fabaceae; genus Psophocarpus; species Psophocarpus tetragonolobus. The sequence goes on from CM075693.1 coordinate 65,066,675, forward strand.
CAAAAAGTCCTTGAAATTAAACAGTACTTACTTGAGTGTAGCAGTCAATGGCAGTGACAAAGTCTTTTGCTCTAAAAGCAGTATCTCCATGCTTCTTCAAATTCAAGGTCTCCTGCATTTGACTGGTCCACAATTGAAAAGAAAGCTGCAATTTCAACATTAAGAATAAAAAAGAATCAACATTAGAGTTAGTAATAATGAAGAGAAATGCTAATAATTTATTTTCTCACACTTTTTAAACACATCTTTATTATTGGTTAAAATTTATTAAAAATTTAGGATAAATCTTGCATCTCATTCAATGTTTTTTTTTCTCATAATTTGTAGATTTAATAAATTTCAATCTAAGTAAAAGATTTGATAGAAAGAGAGAAAAATGTAAAAATAAAGCTTCTCTTTATATAGTAGCAAACCTCATTGGCAATTCCTTCATCATCCTTGTAACCAGTCTTCTCTAATATTTCATGAATTGCAGTAAGATCCAGTCTCAAACATGCTTCACCAAAAGGTGTCAATGACAATTGCTTTGTTGAAGATGCAGTTTCTTGTCGTAGACCCATCAGAACATAAGAGGGGACCTGCTCATATACTATCCAAATGAGAAATTATAGTCTACCCAAGATGGGTATAAGATTACTCAAATTGCTTATATAACATCCTGTCAGTGAAATATATGTACACACTTTCACAGTACCAAACAATTTAAATTAGATTTTAATTTATATAGATTGCTAATGTAAAATATCTACACTGACATCCCATAGTAATTTACCTAATTGCCACATTATAACAAATAGGAATTATGATTTAAGCTGTAAAATAGTTACGCTCACATCCAATTACAAATTGTATTATTTGATAGTTATTAGAAAAGTTAACAAATTTATCATTTATAATTAATTGTGATATATTAATATAAAATTGTAATCTGCTTCAGAATGGAAAATGAAGTGTATAATTTTCCAAGAAATGGAATGTTTTTTTATGTTGTTTCTATGATGGATTTCTGAATGCGTGTAAGTTGTAGGATAGCTTATAAGTTGTGATTTGTGGGAGGATGTCAGCCTGAAACATTATTTTTCTTTGTATTTATAATCTGCTTTCTTTCCCTGTCACACATCACCTCTTGTGATAGGTGAAAGTTAAACGTGATGAATATATTTTGTCTCTTAAAAAAAAAAACATATAGTGTTATTTTATACTGTAAGTATATGATAAAAGTAATTAATAGTGAAATTTTATTGAATGGAACAGAATATATATTAAATCATACTTAAATTTCAAAATTAGTGTTAATCAATCATGTTGAGGAACACAACTTGAAAAGAATAGAGTACGGAGTTAGTTCATTAGAATGTTTAAAAGATCAAGTTTGCACAATGCTACTCAAAAAACCAGGTTCAAAGATAAGGGAAGAAGTGAAATACTTGCTGCATATAAACACAAACTATTATCAAAGCTTATCATGCATGGAATATACCTCTGTTTCTTTCTGAAGTGACATAAGAGATGCAACAAGAGACTTGGCATTTGGCCTCTCTCGAGCTTCATATTGCAAGCAACGAGAAGCCAAACGAACCAACTCAGTTCCATCATCCTTTGAAAAGTGGCCCTCTAAGGCAGAATCCATCAACATCAAAAAGTTTTTGCCACGAATCAGGTCTAGTGCCTGTAAATGAATACAAGTGGATGCTGTGAATATCAAATTTTTGTGCTTCATTATGTTTGGTACAGCTACTAACATAATCTCAATGAATCAGCTTACTTGTTCAAGTCATGGTCTGCATGAAGATTAAAGATCTAACACACATCGATATATATTTCTATATAGAAGTACTATTTTGCAACTTGAAATTGATCCAAATAATTAATACACTATTACTAATATACCAAATGACTACACAAGATTGTAAACAATATACAGTCTATTATTTAATAAAGAACAAATTACAAGGACCCTAAAGTTTTGTGTAATTAAATGTGCATTTTTACTTCTTTTTTTTTCTCATTATTTTTGCACAATTACATCAACCGAGAATATTAATGTGAGGTTTAAAAGAAATATTTGTATAATATTTTCAAAGGGGGTTAATTTAACTTTTTTAACTTAAAAAAATGTTAATGTAAGAAAAAAAAAGAGACAGAGGTGTTATATATAATTTGATAAATTTTAAGAAGATATTGCTATAATTTATTCTTTAATAAATATTCATGTAGAGGGCACAAATTTTAGCATACCAAAACTATCATTGATTAAATTTAGCAGATCAAGGTCTAAAAAACTAGGATTATATTTCGTTCTTAAAAATCAAGAAAACTCAAGTCATTATAGTGTGTCACACACACTGAATATGTGTTATTAAGAAACTATATATATCATCCATTGACAACATCCTTGTCAAAAATCAATGGTCTGAAGATATCATATGGAATTTTAGTTTGTTTAGGAGTTAACAATGGAAAGAAAAAACTTACATGGCTTGGTGGAATATGTTTACCACTCAAGAGGTCTAGCAGCAGTGTTCCAAAACTATAAACAACACTTTCTGGAGTCACTCTACCTGCATATAATCCCAAATGTACCAAAAAAAACCAGTCACATACTAATAATATATATATAATCATGTGCAAACTAATTCCACCTGCTTCCCTCATAAAAAAGGGGGATTTTGATTTTCCTTAGAGTTGGAAAAAATGAAAAAAGAAAGATAAAATGAATGTTTAGATAATTAATTCCTATACAATTTGGTCAAAATTTTATATTTTTAAAATTGAAAAACAAGCAATAAATTTTTTACTCATTTGCAGAAGAGAAAGTAAAGTTAATGCAGGTCCCCTTTGTGGCACAATAAAGATGCTGTCTATCAAACAGAACAGTACAATATTATTAATGGCACTTTGACTATTCTGAGTATTTCAGACCTATCTATACTTTTATGGCTGATTCAGTGGCAGATTCCTCAGATCTATTGTAGTTATACCAAAGATCAAAGACATGCACTCATGCAACCGACACAGAAACATCCTAAAAAAATTTACCAGTCCTTAAGTACTCTGGAGGGGTGAAAGCCAAGTTTGTACTGTAACTTTTGCCATCTCTACTATTCTTCATGAGTCCAAAGCAAGACAACCTGGGATTAGCATCCTGTTGAGATAACAAAAGTCAGTCCAAGTTACAAATATCAAGAAAAAGAGTTTAATTAGAACTTGGAAGCAATTATTAACCACCAATTATACCTGATCAAACAAGATCCTGTAGGCATTGAGATCATGATACAAACCCCTTCCTTTACTAGTGCAGTATTCTAGAGCTTGAGCCAAGTAGAAAGCCACCCTCAACCTCATTGCCCATTTCATTGGTTGTGCTTCCCCTACACCAAATCAACCATGATTTATTTTTCTGTTTCAGAATTAAAAGGCCCAAGATCAAAATGAAATGAAAGATTTAAAATCCCACCAAAGAATAACATAAAAGTTATAATAATCACAAAAACTCACAATGAAAGAGATGTTTGGCTAGAGTTTCATGTGGCATAAACTCAGCCACTAGAAGCCTTTCTTCCCCTTCATAGCAATAACCAATCAAATTTGCTAGACGTTCACTTCTAAGGCTCCCCACTTGTCTGGCTTCCTCCTGAAAGCACATAACACATCATGTTAAACTCAACACTAAAAAGTGCAAGAAATTTAAAGTTGAAATTGTTGTCTATAATTTGCAGCCCCAATATCAAGGTTTTGGTTGCAATGATTTTATTTGGAGATTTGTACAACAGCATCACAACCACAATTGTGATTACATCTGTTGTACGTGAAGATCTCCATGACTGCATCATGACCGTAATTGTGACTAAATCAGCTGCATTTGTCCACAAAGTTTTGGAAAACAGTTTATCATTGTGATTTTCGCCATAATGTTAAGATTTTTTAGGTTTTTAAGACTGCAATTGTGGATGCATCCGCCACATTTGTCTACAATTTCTCAAAAAATCAAGGATCAAGATGAAACACCAATCATGGCTGCAATTTAAAACCTTGGTCCACAATTATCTGCAGTATTAAGATTTTAGAGGTGTCTTCAACCTCAATTTAGAACCTTGACAAAAATAGGAAACAAAATGGAGTATAAGTGCAAGTTACAAACTAGGAATTGGCGAGAATCAGGCCAAGCAAACTTGTTGAAACGTTTGATGGCAATCCACTGTCCATTATCAAGTTTTCCTTTGTAAACAACATTGGGAGCTTTCTCACCATGCTCAGACACTATGTTTTCTGAGGAGAACCCATTTGTAACAGCCTTAAGTTGCTCTAAACTGAACTCACTAAAACTTGGCCACAATTTTCTCTCACCCTTCTCACCATTTTCTGCAACAAAGACAGCATTTTTTAAGGAAGCATGAATTTATAGAGAAAGGGTATGTGTGTGAGTGCTGAAAAATAAAAAAACAACACAAACCTTGGTCAGAGGATTCAAGAACAGAAGGTTTGAGGTGGGAATGGAACCAGCAGAAAGAGAATTTAGAGCAACGAGCCCCCATGTAAAATCAAGAGAGGAACAACAAAGAACAAGAACAGAAAGATGCAGTTGAAGGTACAATGGCTAACTAAGAATGATCATACAGTGGTCATTGTTGTGAACTCATTTGGTCTATGACAAGTTGTGTTTGTTGTGTAATGTTTGAACATAAATGGAAATGGTTGACAATTCAAAGGTTCCTACTAATCTACTCTTAAGGTGCTTCAACAACAACTCTTCATTGTACCTCAATTGTGTTGTAGTGTACATAACAGTGACAACACAAATACCAGCTCCTAACTGTTACAATTTTTATTTCATCTTATGTCTTTCTCTATCCCTTTCTTTGTAACAGCCTTTTCTATCTTCAGTGATTCAATTTGCAAAGGGCCTTTCACAATCTTGGCTTTCTGATTTTGGCTTTTTGCTTTTATGCTTTCTCATAATTTTGCTTGGTATTTAATAAAAGGAAATTTAAGAATACTTTTTTCTGTGAACAATTGCATAATGGCATTAGTCATTATTATATCAGCATTTTTACGCAATATATAAATCAAATTAAATATAAATTTGGTACTAATGATTATCATGTCAGCATAATTCAATTGTATAATTGAACTTGAACACAGATTTTACAACATTAATTCATATTGAGACAGGAAAGAATTGAAGAAACATTCATTCTTTAATCTTAATTTTAAATTAGCTCATTTGCAAACTTAATTTTAAATTATATTGGTTTGGTAACATTGATTTTGAGTTAAAATTAATATTGAATTAAAATCATTTATGTTTGAAAACTTTATTGTAAAAGAAAATTTAGAAGAAAATTCAATATAAACTTCTTATCACAATGCAATGCAAAAGCTATAGGTGTACAATTGTCACTAGTGTGCATGGGCTACTTATTGGGGCTAGTTATAGCACTTCAAATAACACAACTTCAATTCATGGGGCGTTACTGGTTATAGAAAAACAAGAAAAGTGTGGTCCTTCCGATAGTTTGTAAGCCTTGGATACATTTGAAAGAGGTTAGAAATAATTTTGTTTTTAACGGTAAGGTTTCGATGTGCATGTAATTGTTCTGACTACGCAATTGAATTTGTAAAAATTGTGTAAATAATTGCAAATTTAATTTTAATAAATTTGACTCTAATGGGTCACAGGTACCTGTTAAAAATATAATAAAAAATTATTCCTACTTAAAACAATGAAAAAAAGCAAATTATATTTCTATATTTCAAAATTATAACTGTTTAAAGTGAATGCATGTGCGCACACACACACATACATATATATATATATATATATATATATATATATATATATATATATTAATTAGAATGTCTTTATTTGAGATTTTTATTAATGAATAGTTAGTAATTGATTTAGGTATTTATGAAGTTTAATTTATAAGTAAATGTAAATAAAATTCATAAATGTAGTGCCAAAATGATAAATCAAATTAAATAGTTTTTAAGGTTAATATAAGGAGTTTAGTTCAATTTGTTAAGTAGATGTCTAAATTATTAGAAACCTTCTAACTTTGTCTTCAATTCCTACTAATACAAAAAATAAATAAATACGAGGAGTATCTCAATTGTTTACTAACACTAACTTCCTTTGACATCCGAATGCAATATATCATGTCATCAAATACTTGGCCAGAACAATTTAAAAAATTGACACTTAATTTAAAAAATAATAATGATATGGGGACTCATGTTGGCCAATAAATTTGAATTTGATACTCGTGTTGTCCAATAAATTTGAACTGATCTACCAATATGCAATTGAGTTTTGACATTAGTTAGAATTAGGATGATTCATGTTAGCTAGAATTAGGTAAGTTAAAAGTAAAAAATTGTGAATAAAATAATTAATCATGTGATCTACTATTCAAAGAAAGTGACACTTCATGACTTTTGACAAATGAATCAAAATAAAATTTTACAACAATTTACCCACTTCATTGAACCAACAGAATTAAATCTCTTAACATTGACGAATTTATATATTATTTTATATAACATTTTAAAATTATTTTTAAAATGTTATTTAAAGTATTTTAAGAATTAATTTACACAATAACAAAATAAAAAAAAATCAATATCTACGTATAAGTGTTTATATCTTTTATAGATTAAAATGGATGGTTAATTTTTTTTATAATTAAAAACTATGGTGGGGTGTCTCTTGTCTTTGTATATACAAACCACTTGGAGCATTCACCTACAAACCAAGCATAGAATTCAACGAATGTGTTTAACAACTTCAAAATCATCACTGGTTTGACCTTCACTTTCATGCCTTCAATCTCTCTCGTTCATTGTTAATTTATAGGATTGCCATTTGCTAGAGCTTAATTATTTCACTTTATTATGCAATATTTTATATTTATCAAGTTATCACTCTCATTTCATACATTATAAATGTCTGACCACAAGTTAGTGGGAGAAAACGTCATGTATATCAAAGCTTTAATCGATTTATATATTCTTTGAGGTTTTAAATACAACCTTTATCTTGAAAAAATATTTATTCTAAAATAAGAGTTGTATTTATTTTTAATACAATATTAATTGGTTTTATTCAATATTCTTAATAATATTTTATTTAGTTTTTCGATAATGTAATATTAATATTAAATAATTAATTTTGTGAAATCACTAATTTTTTACATCTGTTTATTAGTTTTTTAGGTAAAGAATGACACTCATTTTACAATTGGAAGAGTAACATGGTACAAACAAGAGAGTTAATAAAATCAAATCCTTTATAATTTAAGGTCTATAGTTTAATCTTGAAAATGAAAAAAAATGGGTTTAAAAACAACGCATACCAAGATTATCAACTAGATTTTCGATAGAAATTAGTAATTAACAATAGTTTATTAACAATTTGTACCAACAACAAGGTAACAAAAAATTATATAATTATTTTTAAAATTTAATTTTTATACTATATTAGGATAAAAAAATATAAGTTTAATAGTCATGTATTTTTAATTAGTTTGAAAAAAATTACATCAACAAAATTCCCATAAAAAAATTGTGATTCCTGTAAAAAAAATTACACTCTCTTAGTTTTTTTTCAATAAAGATTTATTTATCAATCAATTACAACTTATTATGAATAATGGTTACAATTATTATATAAAAGCAAATAAGATTGGCAGGATGCATCATATCTTGAAGGTTATAATTTTAAGAACGTTAATGTAGTACACACAATTACAGTACCAAATGTAAAAAATAAAAAATCGTAATATTATTTTAAAATAATAATCAAATTTTAAAAGAAAAAAAAAACAAAAATGTGATAGTATCCCTGAAATCATGCAAAGTTTTTTTTTTTTTTATTAAATGAGATAAAAAGAGACACTAATTTAGCATGATAAACACTTCATACTTATTTATAGTGTGAGTAAAAATATTACAAGGTGTTATTTATATAATAAACAAAAATATTAAATATTCTTAAGAATATTCAACCTGGGATTAAGTAAAAAATAAACTCAGGCCTTTTTCACCATCTAGTGTAACACTTTCATCTTCAATTATTTTTTTAATTTCAATCACGATAATACAAATTCTTAACTTATCAATTACAACAGTCTTAATCAACATAAGTTTGAATTTTTTATCTAACATGTTCAATGACAAAGTTCCATCACTTTTTAATTTTTTGATAAAATAATACTTTAATTCAATATACTAAAGACTAAATGTTTAGCAACACATATATATCCAATTGGGAATAAAACTACACCTGAAACTCATTTTGTATATTCATTGCTAGACAAGTTTTAAACAAGTCTTCTGGTGGATGTGTTTAACTGAGTTGAAGAAAAAGAAAACATTGTAAAATTGGGTTTTCAATTTCTTATTAAGTGAAATAATGTTCAATTGGGTTTAAGAAAAAGAAATCACATGTAATAGCAACGACTAGCAAAGTCAGAGCAATTTTTTTTTTCTGTGAAAATATAGGAAAATTTGTTTCATATATTAAAATACCATTTCTAAGATGTAAACATAAAAATATAACATTTTTGTGTTTGATAGAAGTTTTGAAGTTTCATTACTTGATATTTTTTATTCCTAAAAATGTTTTAACTTTCTATTTTTTTAGCTTTTATTTTTACAGTAAAAGGGTGAGAAAGTTATATTTTCATAGGAATATTAGAAATTATTTATAATATATATCTAACTTTTTTTATTTTTTATTATATTATTTTAAAATTTAAGAACATTTAAAAAAATAAAAAAAATAATCAAACATAAATTTAAATTTATATAGGCATAATATTTTCATTTTTATTATTCCTATAAATGAAATTCCTCATAATATAATACCATATTTTGAAACAAACAACCTTTTGATTATTTTAGTTAAAATTATTTATAAATTATTTTTTTCATTCACATTTTTATCATAACATAGTTTTTTGTTTTATCAAAGTCTCTAATTTCAAGAAACCATGTTGTTTGAGTTAGGAATTTTTAGAGAATGACTCATTATGTCATCAAAGAGTTTATTACAATAATTTAATGTAATTCTTTTGGCACAAACTGTATTTTAATTGTTTATAAACTTAATTTAGTAATGTATTTATAACTATTTTAAATAGATAAAAGATTAAAAATACAGTTTACTCAAAAGATTTATATTAAGTTATATGATATAGATAGATTCTTAACAATGTGTCCAGTTAAAATCACTTTGATTTATTCAATAATAAAAATAATTTTAAGCAAACAAAAAAAATTGTAAAATCTTTAATAAAAAATAATTTCTAAACTAATTTTAACTAAAATACTCAATCTGTGAAGTATAAAAACTTATTTAAGCTAAGAAAAAATGCTAGAAAACAATTAACATGATTCTGCATGTAATGTATACCCGAATATCACACTAGGGAATTTATACTCATTTTTTATGTGAGTAAGAAGAATCACAGGATGTTATTTTATATAATAACAAAGAAATAAATGTCCTAAGAATAATTGATGTGGGATTAAATCAAACTACACAATCTTAACTATTCTACTATTTGGAGTTTAATATATATTATAAGCAAAAAAACTTATTTACCTTTTTCACTACCAAATACAACACCGTCATCTTCAATTATTCTTGGTCTATCAAATTTGTAATAAAATGATACTTCAATTCAATATACTTACATATAGAATAGAAGACTAGTTTTTAATAAGACGTATATTTAATTGGGGATAAAGTCACACCTGAAACTCATCTTTGTAAAACTCTGCTAAACAAGTTTTAAATAAATTTTCATTAAAATTTGATTATTTTAGTTAAAATTAATTTATAAATTATTTTTTTATTCATATTTTTATTGTAACATATTTTTTGTTTGCTCAAAGTCTCTGATGTCAAAAAACAATGTTGGTTGATTTAGGAATTTTTAGGCTATGACTTATTAGGTCATCAAAGAGTTTATTATGATAATTAAATGTAATTTTTTGGGACAAATTTTATTCTTAATTGTTTATAAATTTTTTTAATATTGTAATTTACGACTATTTTAAATAGATAAAATATTAAAAATACAATTTATTTAAAAGATTTATATTAAGTTATCTTATAGATAGATTCCTAACAATGTGTCAAATCACAGGAAATGTTAAAATCACTTTTATTAACCTTATTTGATAATAAGAATTAATTTTGAGCATACAAAAATTTTGTAAAGTCTTTAACAAAAAATAATTTATAAATAAATTTTAACTAAAATAGTCAAGTTTTTCAAGGATATAAAAATTATTTAAACTGAAAAAAAATACTAGAAATTAGACTAGCCATGTTACTCATGCATTTTTTTTTACTATAAGACATTTTTCTTTTTCAAATAAATATTAGTTAAAAATTAAAAAAATATAAAATATATTTTGACAGAATACACATTGACGAATTATTTTCTGTACAATTAACATTTTTGTTATAAAAATAATAATCTTATAATACATAATAATACGACAGGTAGTTGCAGTAAAAAAAATAATACAAGAATTAGGAGTGTAAAATAGTTTAAAGTGTTGTTTACAAATTATTAGTATGATAAATTTATTAATTTTTATAATATTTATTTTTAAAATTATAAGAATAATTATTTATGATTAAATAACTATATAAAATTATCTTTCACGATAATGTATAAAATGAATTGAAGATATTATGGTTAAATTCTACTCTTTTTTTTTAACAAATAAGAACATGAAGAAGATACTCTGATTGAAAAATTGTCAATACATATAGTCACTAGACAAAGAATGAAGTAAAGTTTTTTCATGTATGAAATAAATGATAAACCCTATTTCAAGACTTGGGATATGTCTCCCACTCGATGAATAATGATGATTCAAGTGTCTAGCTCAAGAACCCTAGGATCAATTTTAATCCTACAAAGCTAATTTAAGGATGGAAATGTGACATAACACACATATAGACCTAGGGCTAAATTATATTCTAAAATTGTAAGAATCAAAAGACACGCCATGAGTACACATGTAATTGAAAATTTAAACACTTTATAGATTTATATATGTCACACATTTCCAAAATAATTGGGAGAGTAAAGTTAATATATATATATATATATATATATATATATATATATATATATATATCATAAAATACAAAAGAACTTCATAGATTTATGTATGTCACATATATATCTCATTACTAAAAATTACTTAAAACTTAAAAAAAAAGGTCTAATTTCTTTATGTATTTTATTTAATTACTCTTTTGGTTTTATTTTTGAAAAGGGCTTTTTTATTTCTTTATTATTAGTTTTAAAGTATATGCATAATCTTTGTAAAGAGAAAGTATATGCATAATTGTGACGCCTCAAGTTTTTGTAGATAAATTAACTTCTTTCACATTAATTAAGATTAAGTTTAGTCTTCCTGTTAATTATCTGTAAAAAAAAATATAACACTTTCATTTTCCTTTTATGTAAAAATTGATAGATTGATATGATTAAATAGTTCTAAATTATTGTTTACTTAAAACTTTTTAACGTAAGCATCAAACTTCTCTTAAAATAAGTCAATAAAATTTCATTTCCCATTTCAAATTATCTTACCAAATTTGATAATTATTGTGCACTAATTAAATTTCTAAAATTTTGTCTCCCAACTTTATCATAAATCTCTAAATTTGAATAGAAAATTAAAACCTAAGGGCTTTAAATAAAATTTGATGAAACACAAAGTTCATCAAATTTTAAAAATAAAAGAATTTAATTAGTTAAAAAGTTAAACAAACTTGAATTACATGTAATCCAAACTAAAAAGAAAGAAAGAAAAAAATGGAGCCTTCAAGTTTTAAAAGTTGATAATTGATATTGATGATTTACTTGCTTATGTCGAAGTGATGTATCCACGTGGTTGTCAAAAGAAAATAAAAAACTAGAAAATAAACACTTATAAATGTGTATCAAACACGTGTCATCTTACACGTGTCCAACACAACACTATCACTATCCATGCATAATAGCTTTCATAATAATAGCCATTGTCGTTGCTTGTTGCTGCCATAAGTGATACGTAAGTGAAGTCACTTTTGCCCACAAGAAATTTTTCCTTGGGTGCCTTTTGCTTTCTATTTTACTTCAAAGTTTCAACTTTATTCTATATTAAACTTACATTTTAAATATGAAATAAACAAGTTTTGATAACTAAAATAAATAAACTTTTTATAAGAATTAGTATCTATATGTGAAGTCGCACGAACTTAACAAATCGATTCCACACGTATAAAATAAAATTTTAATATTTTTTAAACTAGTTAAACTATATTATCTTATACTAAAAATTATATATCATTTATAATAATGTAAAACATTAAATATTTTTAAAACTCAAAATTTAAAATATCATAATTTATAAAAAAAAAATTCACAACGTTTATCCATTTAAAAGGTTACATACCAAATGTAAGACGTGAATACGTGGATTTAACTTACAAAATCTATAGATTTCATGAATTGATTCCAAAATTTAGTTTTCTTGAAAAATTAAATTATTAAAACAGATACATAAGGAAATGTCCTAAAAAGCCACAAAATATGGTGTAAAATTAAAGAACCTCTCTGGATATGTCTCACATTTAATATGATCAAGTAGAATAAAATAGAATTTCACATTTAATTAGGAGTTTAATTAGTATACTGTAAATATTTTTTTTTGTTTTATTTATTATTATTTTAAAAGTAACTGAAAAATCATGATACTTAGTCACGTATATCAATTAAACTCTTAACTTAATGTCACTAGTTTGAGTCTTTTCTTTTTCTTTTTCTTTTTTTTGAATGTAAACACTTTTTTAATGTGAAAATTTTCTTTTCCTTGGAAGCTCTAAATTTTACATATAAAAAAAAAGTAAATATTGGATTTAACTACTTTAAATAAAATATCAGATAAAATATAATTATAAAATTTTTAGGTAACAAATTAATAGTTAAAATTATAGTTTTTTTAGGGATATAGTTAAAATTATATTAAGAAAGGATTCACATTCATGATGAATTACTAAACTTATATTATCACAAAAAAAAAAAAACTAAATTTATACGGTTGTGCTTGGAAATATGTTTCTCTTATACGGATGTTTGAAAATATGTTTCTTTTAGAGAAGGTGTTTGGAAATATGTTAGACACTGTATTTTGGATTCTCAATGTAACTAATAATTAAGTTACTTGCTATGTTTGATGTTATTTTACACTTGGAAGAGAAATCCAAACAAGTTGAATATTTTAAAATCACGTCGAAATATCAACTAACGTGATTTTAAATAAATATTTACATGGTTGATCCTATGCCAAGAAATTAATTTTGAATCGAAGTCGATAACTTTTACGTTACAGCAGAAATAAAATATATATAAAATTGTATTACTAGTTAACTCTTTTAAAATTGTTTCGGGGCCCCTCAGCTTACTCTTAAAATAAAAATAGAATCACTTAAGCATAAATTATGAGTGCATTTGTATGTGTTTAAATTTTAAAAAAAAATGTTTATAAAGAAAAGTAATTTATTCATAGATGATTATAAAAACAGTTTCAAATGACTTTTCTAAATAAAAAGTTTCTAGATCTTTTTTCTTCTATTTATGTAAAAACTTACCCAAATAAATACCTTAAAAGTTTACCATATGTACTTTTCTGATAGAAACAAGTCTTTTCTTTTAAAATAAATTGATTAAAATGCACTCGATATCACTGAACATCAATGTTACAACCACACTTAACCGTTAATTTTTCTTTTTGTCCAATGCTATCCCCATTTTGTTACGCTTAATCTCATTTTAAAATCAAACATCAATAAATTATTTTTATTCAGTTATTCTCTAAATTTTATTAAATCAAACACACCATTATACTTATATATACTTTTTTTTAATTAATAATAATCATAATCACGAACTATAATACGTGATGAGTTTAGTCATACTTAAAAATTCGCATATCTTTTTAAAGGTGTATTTTACAAGTATTGAACTTGGTTCGTTCTATATTATTGTAATTACACTTTTTTTTTAATAAGAATAATCATAATTTTTAAGATTTTTTATCCTTTTAAAAAATATATTACGTGGATCAAATTTGTGTTGTCTCACACAGCTATAATTACACTTTTATTTTTTTTATTAAGAATAACTATTATCACGGTGCTCGAGATTTAATTACACTTAAACTCTTCATCTCTTTGTGGGAATAGAACTTGAATTCTTCCTTATAAACTAATTGTGTATGACCAATTGAATTACACATTTAGGATTTAGGATAAGAGAATATAGAATATAGTGAAATGAAATCTTTCCCCACTTTCTAACTCCATTCATCATAAAACTCCCAACACACTAGACAGAATTGAGAGCGCATGACATGATCGCAGCCACATATTAGGCCACACCAATTTATTAAAAACAAAAGCAAAATCTGAAATGAATGAAACCTCCCAAAGTGATAGGGTGGTGTGATTATTCATACCACCTATGTGGGGATCAACATGACCCTCATACAGGGAAAGGAGAAGCACGTAAAGGCAAAGAAAGTGGTGGCCAATTAAATTGAGTCATAGACATGCCTCAATCATGATCTTGCATCACTCACATATCAACCCTATCATTGCACTTTGCACCTTTGTGCTAGTGTGTGTTAGTGTTTGTCTCCCTTAATGAGTATGCACCCTTTTCTACATTGACTCACTTTTCCAGCTTGAATTGCGCAAGCACCACCCTTTTGTTGGATTATTTGATCGTTGGATGTTAAATCATATATTTATGTTATCTATATATCCTAGTGTGTAGTGCATACCCTTTGCTTTTGTGTTAACACCCATGGTCACACCCCACTTGCATGACTAGGCTCGCTTTGCTTAGCTATAATTACAAATGGCATTCTTCAAAATGTAAATATGCAACCATACAAAAAACAACTCGAATAGAAACAAGGCGGAGTGGGAATTCTGTTTCCAAAAAGATAGATGTATGGTACAGATTCACATGTAAAAGAGACATGTATAGAATTTTAATATTAATAATATCAATTTATTCTCATTAAATTTGTTTGGATTATATATTTTTATAATTTAAATTTAGACTTAAATACAATGGATGCTAAAAGTGTTTAAACGAACCCGACCTAGTGGGCTAGCATGATCCACCACAAGTTTTGGTCCGACCAAAAAAATTCAAGTTTCATGAAACGGTCTTACTTATGTAATCCGCTTCACCCAACCCAAAGTTTGGTGGGTTGAGACCAGTCGGGTAAGTTGGCTCACGGGCCCATCAAAAAAATTTTCAACTTTCTTTTATTTCACTTATATTAGTATTAGGGTTGATTGACCGAAATGGGTTTATTTTTTAAAAAAATTACCAAGATGTGTTTCTTTTATAAAATATTACCGGCATGGGTCTGTTTTGGTAGTTGACTTGGTTAAACCGCAACTCCGAATTGCGGTTTCCATGCCACATCAACAACATGACTACGTGGAAACCAGCGTGGCAAAACTGACTATGAAACCGCAAGTGGGAATTGCGGTTTGACTGGTCTTTGACCAGCACCTCCTTCTTGTCCAATGGGTAAAAAAACACAGAAAACGACGCCTGTAAAATCGCAAGTCAGACTTACGGTTTGACTGGTGTTTAACCGGTCCCCCTTTGCCCAACAGTTGCAAAAAAATACAAATTTGTACTCCCATAAAACCGCAAGTGGCATCTGCGGTTTGACTGGAGTTTAACCGGTCCCCCCTTTACCCAACAGTTGCAAAAAAATACAAATTTGTACTCCCATAAAACCGCAAGTGGCATCTGCGGTTTGACTGGAGTTTAACCGGCCCCCCTTTAACCAACAGTTGCAAAAAAATACAAATTTGTACTCCTTTGTAAAAAATCGCCCCTTTCTAAAAATTCGCACCCCTTCGTAAAAATCCGCACCCTTTTGTAAAAATTCGCCCCTTTCTAAAAATCTGCCCCCTTTCCTCTTCGTGGGTTAAAACCGATGGGCAACGGAAATTTTTTTTTTCATTTTTTAATTCAAACCGCAGATGCCACTTGCAGTTTTATGGGAGTACAAATTTGTATTTTTTTGCAACTGTTGGGTAAAGGGGGGCCGGATAAACACCAGTCAAACCGTAGATGCCGCTTGCGGTTTTATGGGAGTACAAATTTGTATTTTTTTGCAACTGTTGGGTAAAGGGGGGGCCGGTTAAACACCAGTCAAACCGCAAGTCTGACTTGCGGTTTTACAGGCGTCGCTGTTTTTTTACCCATTGGAAAGGAAGGAGGTGTTGGTCAAAGACCAGTCAAACCGCAATTCCCACTTGCGGTTTCATAGTCAGTTTTGTCACGCTGGTTTCCACGTAATCACGTTGTTGACGTGGCACGGAAACTGCAATTCGGAGTTGCGGTTTGACCAAGTCAACTACCAAAACAGACTCATGCTGGTAATATTTTATAAAAGAGACCCATCTTGGTAATCTTTTTAAAAAATAAACTCACTTCGGTCAATCAGCCTAGTATCAGCACATGCACGATTTTTCTAATTTCGTTTTTCCTTTTTAGTTTTTCATTGAACGTGGAAACCCTAATACTGTCAAAGTCAAAGTCAAATTTTTCCTGAAATCTAAAAGTGAAACCCAAATTTGCTTGTTGTTTTAATATTATGGATGTATGTTGTTTTAATATTATTTATAATTTGTATGTTGATGACATGAATTCATTATGTATGTATATATGTTGTTCAAATATTATTATAATTTGCATTTTTTTTATAACTTAAAAAAGAAAAAAATATAAATTAAATTTAATAATTAATTTTTTTGCAAGTCTGGTGGGTCAGCCCACCTAACCCACCAACCTTTGATGGGGTGGGTCGGGCTGGAAATTTAGTTATCTTTATTTTGGTGAATTGGACTGGTTCAACCCGTTCTATAACCCGCAGTGACCCAACCTTGTAGGCCGAGCTGACCCATTTTGACATCTCTGATTGATGCCCCCAATTTTTTCCAATTTTAGATATTGTATCCCTATATTTTAAAATCGTAACATTATGCCTTCAAATTTTAAAAATGTGAATTGATACATTTATGTGAGTTGTTGAATGTTAATTGTGAGTGTGTTGATTGTGACATGTAAGAAATTAAGTGACGTAACATACAATACTACTTAATAAAAGGGTTAATTTAACATTTTAGGTTTACATGGGTATTAGTGGGTAAAAGAACATGGTATATAGTACCCAGGTAAACCCTAAACAGTTAACTTAACCATTTTATTAAACAATAATTGGGTGTCACGTTACCTAATTTCTTACATGTGTCAGTCAACATACTCACAGTTAATCGTCAATGTAAAACAACTTAGCTAAAGGGTATCAATTCACATGTTTTTAAAATTTTGGAACATAATTTCACGATTTTAAAATATTGAGACACAATGTCTAAAATTGAAAAAAAAAAATTGGGGACATCAATGGTATTTAAGCCTTAAATTTACTTATATCTTTTCAACTAAGCTATATATTAAGTTATTAATTATATTTAAATTTAGATAGTGTTAAAACTATGAAAAATAAAGATAAATAATAAGAATTAAATTATATTTTACTATATATTAAGTTAATTGATTTTTATTTTTAAAATTATAATAATAAAATCTTTATATATATATATATATATATATATATATATATATTATGCATACATATATGATAAAAAAATTATAAAGATGGGAGATATGGATATAATTTTATACTCATACCATCCTCATTCCTGTTTTAAAAAAATTAAATATAATATATACTCATATTCAATCAAAGCAAATATCAGCTGTCAAATCAAAAGAAGAATAAATAATACACACAATTACATATTTGTTTGTCATACCTAAAAAAATACAAGATGACATCATTTTAAAACCTTATAAATAGATGTTAGTTAACAATATACACGAAATTAATAAAAATGAACTTGAGTTTCATTCTCTTATATCACATGTTTGAGACTTAAATAAAGTATTAATCATATAACTAACCTCAAACACTAAAACTTGGAGAAATATTTTGATCCTCAAAACTCTAATTAATTGCTATAAATTATTAGATTATATTAACCAATCTTTTCATGCATGTAATTGAATGTTATTAATTTTTTAAAATTAAAAAAACTTAAATACATGTTGAATAAAGATTGATCAAATTATAGTCTAAATGCACAAGAACATATAATAATTTCTACGAAATCACATTATTTTGGTGTAATAAATAAATAATGTGATCAGCATGGGTCTCACATGATTTTTGTGTGTAATAAATAAATTGAATTCTATGAAAACCTTATCTGATCTACATGGGTCTCATGGTATGCAAAATTATCTATGGAAAGTAGATACATCGCTTTTTAATATTGTATAAATTTTAGTGTTTATTTGTTTGAGTAAGCACGCGTATCTCTCCTTAAAAGACGACTTCACTTTTGTTGTTACGTCCTTGAATTTACTTATGAGAGATGAGTAGTTTTTAAACTTATAAAACTTGTACTCATGTTTGTTTTCTTGACTTTGTTATCATAAGATATTAAAACCACTAACATGACATGAGTTCAATAAATTGTGTTTATTTGGAAAATATATTGTGTTTTTATTTTTTTATTTTTTAAAAATAATTTTTATTTTTAATTTTTTAACAGTAAGAAAATATGTTTGTTTTCATTTGATATTTTTATTTTTAAAAAATAATATTGAATTAATTTTATCAAAAGTATTATAAAATATTTATATGTATAATTTAAAATACATTCATTTTTTATGATTATGATATTATTATTAAATTTTTATACATTTTTTATTTTTTAAAATACTAAAAATAATTTTTTTCTATTTTTAGTTTTTTTATAATGTTCCAAAGAAAATTTTTTATAAATTATAACCAAACATATTTTTACTATTGTTTCTGAAAAAATAAAAACAAAAAACACACAAAACAAATATCGTCTTATGTATTTTTTTTTTTTAATTACAAAAATATCAAATTTCTTATTTTTCATATTTATATAAGAAAATTAGTGGAGATATAACTTTATTATTCATTTTCTATACAAATCTTTGAAAATAAAATATAAAATGTGATTTGTATAATTATTAAAAAAAAAGGAAAAAAAAACATTCTTCCACCTAACCACCATAAATTGTCTATTGACTATATTTTATAAATAAATAATATATGCATTGAAAATATAAAACTTGTTTACATTATCATGTATGGAAAGTTTATTACCTATTATAATAATCATCAAATGATTGTAAGTGTAAATACGAAACAGTACATTCCTGTTAAATTCCTTTTATGTTGCAGTGATGTATTTTCTAGAATGGGAAAAGGGTTAGCCTTTTAGTTAAATTCTCAAAATGTAGAGACATCCTTTTGACCAATTTGGATGGGATAATTGGATCTTTATTCTTTATGATCTCCTAATGTTGTAAATATGAATACATGATGATGACGTCACCTTTGGAAGTTCCTTAGAGCAAGCTTTCATTATTATTCACAAACAGCACAAGCCTAGAATAATCTTAGTTGTGATAAATGAGCTACAAGCTAAACCTTAACACCTCACACTTGCTGGATTTGTAATAATGTTAACAAACACAATGTCCCATTTGATTAGTCCAAGTGTGTATAAAGGAAAATTCCACAAAACGCGTTAAGGAGTGAAGAGGGCTACCCCATGTGACAAGTGGATGACACATGTGACATGCTACATCAGCAATAATTTAATGCATGTTTGGTTTCTAGACTCGGAATTACTTTGTTTGTTTTTATCTTAAAAATTCACAATTAGTTACGGTGGATTTTTACTTTACTTCATATTTATAGTAAAAACATTCAAACATGAATCATGTTACATCAAAATCAATTTTAATTAAGATTAATATTATAAAATTAATCATATTCAAAATTAATTTTATATCCAATCACAAAAGTCCAATTTGGGTTTGCATACGACGGACAAGGAATGGGACAACGAACATGGAGCGTTGTGATGCGTAAGAAAGCACATGCACAGTCAAAGCATCATGTGCTTGCTCATGTCACTTTGTCTTCATTTCAAATTTTAAGAATAAGTCACGCTTGTGTTGGTTCCCTTTTTATTACTATAAAACTAATCATTTCAGAGATAATGAACCATCCAATTAACAGTAGTAATTAACCCAATCCTACATACCCATTTCCACTTTCAACATGCAAAAAGGCACAAAAAGTGATGGCACATTGAATTTTACTTAAAGTAGGAAAAGATGGTTTAAGAATTAGAATTTCCCTTTCTTTCACATAACATGTCTATTAGTCTATTGCATATTGTTTGTCATTAGGTTGTTACCATGTGAGTGTAAGGAGATTTAACAACCAAAAAAACCAAAAGACTGTACAAATTTTATGCATGCGGGATCAACGATGTAGTAGGTAAATTATGGATTGGAAAATTTTTTATAGCACATGCTGATGATGTATAGATAATTCAGCCATGACATGTATCTAAGCTGCAAAATGTTGAAAGCAAAATAATTCTTGGACAATCCAAATGTCGCTGACACCTTAAGAAATATGGGAAGAGAGGAGGAATAAGTAATTGATAAGATTGATGAAATGATCTGACACAGATAGAGTTGCTGGTGGAGTGTTTGTAAAT
This sequence comes from Psophocarpus tetragonolobus, assembly GCA_037954015.1. Taxonomy (NCBI): domain Eukaryota; kingdom Viridiplantae; phylum Streptophyta; class Magnoliopsida; order Fabales; family Fabaceae; genus Psophocarpus; species Psophocarpus tetragonolobus. The sequence continues at coordinate 65,087,406 of CM075693.1, forward strand.
TATGGTTGTTCAAATATAATTACTCATGTTGAAATGCACAACCCAGTTTCAATTTCACTAGTACAAATCAGGCTTAACTTGAATTAACAAGTGAATGTTCAGACGACAAATCCTGCAAATTGTAGGTTGCAGCTTTACACCAGCAATCATGCAGTGGATCAAATTTGTACAGCAGAGGCTCCTCTATCTATGCACCATTCATGGCTGAGTCTGCATGGAGTGTATTGCCATCTTCCATGTTCTTGCCATTCACTTGAGTTCTCTGCCTCTGAGCAAATCAAAACAACCATGTTATGTCCAAATCAAAGACAAAGACATCACATAGAAGGAACAAGGGTAAGGACAAGTGCATTCAAAGTACCCAATCTGCAGGGTCTCCAGAATTTCCATTCAATAGCTTGTGGTTCTCCTCTTTGGTCCTGCTGTCTTTGTCTTTGGTGCTCACAGGTAGCAAGGTTGTAGCTGCTATTGACCTGTCTGGTAATTCTGCAAAATAACTAGAGTCAGAACAGCAGCTAAGTAAAAGACAATAGCTATGTAATTATGCACATGTGACAGTCGACAATGTGCTAACCTGGCAATTTCTTGTCAATACAAAACACCACCAAATTAACAGTGTACCTGCAAGCCATTGACAAAATGATCAATTCAAAAGGTACATAGGCTACAGTTTTCAGAATTCAGATTACATAGCAAAACATGCTCTTACCAGGCAACAACTACGTCAACCGTGTAATGTTTCCGAGATGCTACTATCAAAAGACTTTGAACCACAGCAAGCAACCAAGCTAGCTGCTTTATTGACCTGGTGGTTAACATTCACAACAAATCAGAATTTAAATTTGAATTTTAAAACAGCACAATTATGTGACATGTAGGACTGAAAATGAAATGAATGAGTGCTAGCAAGTAGCAACACACTCTTTCTAGTACATTTATTGATTAAAATTTATTGAAAAGTACCAAATATGTGCAAAATTCATTAAATAAGATGTGTAACCTACATAATTTTGTGATTTCCAGCAAATTTCAATCAATAAAAGTGTGTTAAAATATTTGTAGCTAGCACTTCTCATAATAAAGTAGCCAAACAGAAGTTGCTGTAGTAAAATCCTGTGACAGACTTAATTCTTCAATAAAACAAGAGGGACGCCAGTTTTACCTTCGACTGCCATATTTCTGATACGTAAGCACAAAAACAAGAGTAAAGATCATGTGTGATGAGAATATCAGATCACCGCATCCATAGACCACGCCACGCGGAACTGCACATAATAATTGAAATGAGTGCCAAAACAAACACATGCATCAAATATAAACAACTACAATAATGTATACTAACAATTAATCAAGAGGACTTCAAGGATACTATCTGGACGGGGTAATGTGGCAAGTTTAGAACCCTGCATGAAAAAGTACGTAGATATAAGAATCTAAAAAATAAAATAAATAAAAAATCTTGCACATCTCACTATTTACACTGATTAAGAGAAGTAATACATAAATACAGCACGTGACATGTTTTACAAACACATTAACAATTATACCTCCCGGCAATGATAGTTTGGACCAGGAAGTTGGGTAGAATAAAACGTGATTATGCGAAGAATTTGAGAAGCCTGCAGAACACGAATATGCAGCAGCCAGATGAAGTGAGAAAAGTGGCATATTAATAGATAAAACATGGGTACTTAACTCTATCTGAAACATTTAATGGCCAGAACAGAAATATTCTGTCCTGACCATATAAGAGGAATAGAAAGCAAGACATATAAATGTTACTCATATCAACATTATAGCCTGCATTTTATACAGTTAATGCATCCTAATTGATTGGTTATCACCCTGAGAGTTCATCTATTCAATTAGGATTGCCAATAGATTAAACAATAATAAATATGAGATGATGGGATCAACACTTACAACTAAGAATGATAAAATCCTGCACCATATTAGAACTGTGTAGATCTTTCTGCTCTTCAATATGAAAGGATGAAATGTCCACTGCAAAATCACAAATCAAAGAATATATCCGCAACTTCAGAAAAAAGAAAACAAAATGATGCTTGTTTAAATGATATATTAACAAAAAAATGACACACTGGCCAAAACGGATTTTTGAAAAGGAAATAAAACAGGGACAATCTTACACTATACATCTCAAATCTTGCAGTAGCAGAAAACATTGCAAAGATTTAATATGGATAAAGCCACAGAATCAAGGGCAAAATAATCCTTTAATAATATCTGTACTAAACCTATAAGAAGAAGCATCAAATCACAAAATAAGAAATGTTATTTTTTTATACGTCACATGTTAGTTGTTAAATCTGTTAGTTTTTGTTAATGGAGAAATTCGACCTTTCCACATGTGGACTTTGCTACTAAAGCAGTCTTATAACTTCATGTTATTTTTTTTATATTATTTATCATTTTTTTAATTTCCTAACAAATCATTCTCAAAAGTCAGTACAAACACCACATGTGTAACTTTTCAAGCCTCTTAAAGCCACAATGAAAACAATACATATAAGAACCTAACAGTTTGGTATTTTGACTTCAGGGAAACACCAGAGGGTAAAGGTATAGAATACACATTCTTGATCAAGCGATATTTACATTGAGAATTATCTTCACCAAAAAAAAATCCTAGTAAATATAGAATTGTCTTTATGAACTGAGATGCCATATGTAGGTAAAATATAACCTATCACAAGAAGCACCAACCAGATGATAAAAAGGTGGAAGTAAAAAGTTATAAGCTGACACAACACAGTCATACAGTTAATAAATGAAAACTGAGGTAAAGAAAGTGAAGGGGGATATTCTTACCAAGACAAACGATAAAAAAATCATGGCAAACAGTGTTTCACTAATGTAAGCTTTGTCTTGCCCAAGCTCCTGTAACAGCACCAGGATTAAGAATTACAAGGGTATTCCTATAATTCTGAGTACTGATTTTTCCAAGAGAGAGAAACAAAGGAATAGCAATCACAAACCGGAAGAAGGAAGAACCCAACATCTTGTAGAGTAGGGCCGGGCCTATGTAAATAATGAACTCCTCGGGCAGCCAAACCATGTATATACTGTAGAGAAACAGTTAAAATTCAGACATTAAACATAGAAACAAATACTATATCAAGTAACCAAGCAAACCAATGTACTATACTGCTACACTTTATGCATACATAACACAGACAAGAATAGAAACACACAAACATTTCCTTTACAAAAATTAGCAATTCTTATCTCTTTCTCATAGAACATTGGTCCTTGAAATATCTTCCCCCAACAACTAACTGCAAACTATTAAATGTTTCCAATCATGGAAATGAAACATTTGATCATCTTCCCAGCGTTTCACCGAGAATTGAGGGTAAATTTGTTTTGAGGTGGAGCAAACAACTCATTTACTAAAGTAACCATCATAGTTGCAGAATATGACAAAAGATGCTTAAAGCAGTTACAAATTCCTCGAAACCCCTAATTAAAACACTGAGCCATCAACTCTGACACTTGAAAACAAAAGCAAGTTATAGTATTATGCACCACATTCCTTCCTAACCAGAATAAAATAATAAAATAAAATAAAACAAAACAAAAGCAAGCAATTGTACCACTAACCAAACCAGCAAACAACATGAAAAAAAAAAAAAAAAAAAAAACTGAACTCCATGTAGCATGCTAGTAAAGTTCCAAACTTTCAATCCAACAACCATAAAAATAAAAATCTTTCACAAATTTTCCTCTCCCCATCCTTCAACACAAAAGGGAAGCCACAACTTGAGCAACCACACTCAAGCACAGCACTAGTCTGATCAAAATAGGAAAAAATAAACAAACCTGAAAAACAAGACCAGCAAGAAGGTACTTCCAATTCTCAAAAAGGAGGTTGATCTCTGTAGTTGTCTCTGCACAAATTCTCTTCCATAGCTACACAAACACACACCATATACCAACCAAACATCAACAAAACAACACAAAACAAGAAAGAGCAAGGGAGGAGGAAAATAAGCAACCTTTGAAGTCTCACGACCAATGTAAAACGACATGTTATTGTCCCTGATGTTGTCGTCGATGGGTTATATGCGCAAGGAGCACTTCCATATTACTTCATAACCACAGTGATGATAGAGTCAACATTGATTTTAGCCAATACAAGCGAAACCCAGATAGAATTAATCCCCTTTTAAACTTTCCCACTATCCAAAACCGCAACTTTGGCCGAAAGAAGACACACCCAGATAGAAAAACGCAAGTGGGTATCCGAATCCGAATTGGGAAAGGATAAAGATCGGAGTTTTGGGGCTGATCAAAAACAGAACCGTGTGCCCCAGAAGAAAGGGACGATGAGAAATGAAGAAAAAAAAAACACAGAGAAGGGTTTGGTTGCAGAATCAATGGGGAAAATGAAAACGGAGGCGCAATGGTCAAAAGGGGTTTTCGTTTCTCTCTCTAAATGCTTCTTCTCTTTCTCGCAGTGTTTTTCTGACTGCTATGCACGCGAGATGAACACGGCGAGACAGTTGAAAAGAGAGTAGAAAATTATAAAGAGTGCCCCTATTTTTCATATTTTAAAATGTTCATGTATTTGCAAATAATAATATATTAAATTAAATTATTTTCATTCAAAAAATATTTTAATACTAAACAGTTAAGTTTTTCAAGAAATTTCCGGTGAAATTGGTATAAGATGTTTCTATTTGTTAAAGAATTTAGGAATTCACATGCTGCTAAAAATTATTTTTTATTTTTCACAGATCTATTAATTGTTTTAAAGCGTTAATTAAATCATTTTAGATCAAATTAAAGAAAACATCATGACTAATTTATGTGAAAAATACTTTTCAAACTTAATGTTTATAATTTTTAAGGATTAAAATAGTAATCTATTTTACAAGAATTAGTTCATTTTGGGATATGAGTATGCATCCAGCATAAAAAAGAAAAATTTTATTCTAACTTTAAATTATAACTCTTTATTTATATTATTATTAAAAATCAATAAATTTATTATAAATAAAAAAGTGTTGTTATTAAATGTTACTGTAAAACTTTTTATAATAAAAGTAAAACTAATTAAACTCATAAAAAATTATAGTGTTATCATACAATAGGTTATATTTAATAAATTATTTATTATAATAATTATATTAAACATATTATTAATTAGTAACACAAAAATATTTAATAAGTTCATAAAAAAATATTTAGTAAGATGTATCTATATATATTGTTTTATTTTTTATTGAAGATAGTACTTTTATTTTAGGAAAATAATTAATTATGTTAGTTATTTTGAGAAAATAATCTTCTCCTACTAAAAAATATTTCTACTAACTGCATGTATATAATTACAACTATATTTTTATTAGGTTATTTATTGTTGAAGAATGTTATTAAAAATAATTATTATTTTAAACTTACTAATAATTTGAGATAAAAAAATTAAAAATGACAAATAAAATGAAGTTGACAGAATATCTCTTCATGTTCATGAATTATATTATGATTAATATTTATTGGAGTGTTGGAGTTTTGTTGTTTTTTTTTTTGTTAGCCAGCAAGCCAATACTGGAAATCATGTTAGAGCAAGAGAAGATTAATGCATGACAAGATTGATTATATTATGATTAATATTTCTTTCTTTCTCTAAATATTAGCTACATATTTTTTAAGACTAAATAACTTCACACATCTATATATTTTTTAGATCAAATGTGTATGTTACTTGTTTTCATAATAATAATTAACAACAATCATGCGTGATTAACTTAATTAAATCTATATCTTTAATTTAAATATTTGTCATCTTTTTATACATGCAAATGTTAATAGTTAATCTGTGAGTGGAGAATTGAAATTCATAACTTCTTTCTCTTCTTCTTTTAACTATTATTTGCCATTGGAATAGGTAATTTTTTTATTCAATCACCTTCTTGTATGCTATTTTCTTTTTTACTCAAAACAATTCTTTTCTCTTTTCTATTAAAAAAAATATAAGTATTAACTCCATTTGGGTAAACTTACTTTTTAATATTTATTTTGATAAAATAAGTAGCTTTTCTTTTTTTTAATAAATAGATTCCATTTATCTTTTAAAAAACTGTTTATTTTAAAAAAGCAATTATTTTACATTATTTTTTGTTTATTTAAATACACCTAATATCTGCATCTTAATTAGTAGTAAAAACATAAATAATAAATTGATGATTTTATTTGAATAATAAAAAAGAAAGAGTGAAAAGAGGAAATGAGAAAGATGGCCTTAGCCGATTCCAAGTTGGAAGTTCCAACTTTTCCTTGACGCCAACTCTTTCTTCTCTATCGAAGCTGTTACCACGAAAATGAGTGAATGAGACCAAAACAAATAGAATCTTCTAGCTTCTGAAATAATCAAACACTGTTAGCTAATTAAATTAAGTATCTTTTATTATAAATTAAAAATTATACATAAACACAATTCAAAATGATATAGAATGTAATTGTTTTCCTATTCAAATAAAAAAACTCTCTTTTGTATTTCTTAAAATACCTCTTAAATTAAATTGGAATGAAATTCTCTTTTCATTTGCTTACTAGGAAAAACATAATATAAAAGAGTTTTTTTTTACATAGTTAGTGTATGTTTGATTTATTGTTTAAAAGTATGTTTAAAAAAATTATATTTTTTATAAATAAATATTAGTAATTTTAGTGAAGGATTCAAACTAACATATTTTTTTATATAATAAATTATCATTGACCAACCTTAAAATATTATATATATATATATATATATATATATATATATAATTTTAATAAGTAAGATGTGCAATCAATTATTTTATAAATCGTTATAATCAGAATTAATTTTTTTTCTATATGTTTGTTAAAACAATATTTGAAAATAATTAATTTTGTTTAAACAAAAACATTTTTTTATAAAATAAAAGAGTGTGAAAGCAACTAAAAAAATAAGCTGTTAAAAAATATTCATAAGTTACAAATATTTATCTTCTTAAAAACAACTTTTTTAACGAAAAGCTTTTTATAAATTTAAGTTTTATTTTTTAAAATATTTAACTTATTTTCAAAATAACTTATAATCTAAAAAAAATCATAATCTAAATTGAAAGCTTTTTCAAACATGTTCTAAATTTATGTTGAACGAAAAAAGTGAAAAACACATTATTTTAAGACACAAAAGTAAAATTAGTGTAAGGGTAATTTTGTTGGAAATATATCTCTCCAGCTTGAGAGCAACAAGACCCAATTTTCTTTTAACAACCCAAATTTTTAAATTCATTTTTTATCTCGATTCATTTTTTACTTTTATGATAGAAGATCAGGTTTTGTGATGTCAATGGAAGATCAAATTATGTGATGCTAGAATATTTTCAGTAGGCTTCCTCATAATATTTATTTTTAAATATTATATTAAGAAGAAAGATAATAAAAAGTATTATTTTTTTAATACTAGATTAATTTTGCTATTCTTGTAAAATAACAAGATCTTTAATTAGAGATTATTTTTTTTCTCTAATTTTGATATTGTCAATATCAAATTTTGATTTTAAGATCTAACAGTTTTTAATAACATCTACTAGAAATGCTTTAATAAATTATGTGTTTAACTAGTATGCATATCAATATAAAAAGTTTTGTAAAAAAATCTAATCATAATATTTTATTTCTGATAAATTGTAAAAAATTTTACAATTAATATTTTAAAATTCATAATTAGACGTCTCTATAAAAAAAATTTACATTATTAATACGTCCTAATTAAATTCATACATTATTAAATATGGTAACTTTTACTTCAATTATCAGGTAAAATTCTTTTATTATTTGAAATTTTTTTAGTAATAGTGAGATGATTATTATATGATTCGGTGAGACATGCCTCGAGACAGCAAGAGCCAATAAGGTAGAGCCAACCCCGCCTTGGAGCTTCAACCTTGGTTTTTCCCAAAAAAATAATATAAAGGACAATATTTTACTTTTTTCTTAAAAATTCTCTTACATTATTAAGAGTATAGTATTAAATACTAAAATAAATAAATAAATTTATTTAATATATTAATTTTTCTTTTCTTTATCATCTTTTTACCAAAAAAATATATTTAATATTTACTATAAAAGAAATAGAATAATTAATAAAAAAATGTTGCAAGGAATTTTAGTATCATTCATAAAATACAAATAATAAAAACGACAATATATTTTATTTTACTTATGTTTTATTTTTTATAATATCTCTATATGTTGCTTTAATATTTATTGTTAATATTTCATTTTCATATATTTTTAGTATAAAAAATATACTATTAAATAAAAAAGCGTGTGTTTTATTTATTGTATTTTTTTATCATGCATAGTTCTGATTTCTATCCTTTTTAAAGTGAATAATTTAGACTCTATTTTTAAACTTTTGTGAATTTAATCCTCGTAATTAATTTTGTTAATGACCATTACGCAACTGATGGATCATAATGAGAAACAAATTACACGATTAAGGAAAAGAATTATCTAAGATCACCATAGACACCACATTTGAAGACATATGAATGCAACAATTTGCAAAACTAATCAAGTAGAAATTGAGACTCATCAAATGAAACTACAACATTTTATTTATTAACCTACTTCGATTAAATCTAATGAACTGTTTATTGTTTGGTTTGTATAAAAATTATCAAACAAATTACAAAAGACCAAAAAAACAAAAACTTTTCAGCGATGCATTACGATAAATTAAAAAAAAAAAAAGTACTATGCACATAAAAGGAAGTATCTATCTATAGCATATTATTTGTCTACCCAAAACCTAAATATATACTACTACAAGTGGACAACTACTAAAAATAAAATATAAATAAAATGATTTATCTTATTAAAATAACTAGTTGGTGAAAAGTAATTTATACTGTATAAGATGTTTCAACTATTTGTTCTGTAGAAGAAGACGAAATGAATAAAGAAGTACCAGATTCAAGTTACAAGGATTATCTTCTCCTCTTTATTTATAACTACAAGAATCTTGAAGTTTCAAAGTTACCAAGCTTAGTAGCTTATACTAATAACATTGTACATTCAAAAGCTCTTAACTTGAAAAAGTTTTTAATCATTGTAAAAAGCTCTCAAATTCTTTATTTTATGAGATATTAGACTTTGTTTTTTCATTTGTATAATTTGTTTCTAAGATGATAATAAAATTTTGAGCCTTTTAAACCAAATTAAATAAATTTTATTTCGACAAGAAACTAAAAAAATTCAATAATAAAAAATACTTATATTTTTAGCTTTAAGAGATTAGTGTAAAATTACTTCAAGGTTAAGTTAAAAGAAACTTCAAAACGCTATTTGTATCTTTATAAAATATAGTAAAGCTTTGGTGGTTGTCAAAGAATTAGAAGTAATCTCATGATTAACGACCACCATAAAATTACATGTGTATTTGTTTTATTTAACATTTGGATTGATTATTGTTTTAAGCTACATTTGATATTAGTGGTAGGATATTTTAAAGTTACACGAAGATTAAAGTGGTCATCCTAAGCTATGAAAGAAGAATATTTAGAAGAGTTTAATTAGTATGCATTATAAGTGTAAAAAAAATTACACTAACATTTAATTACAATCTTTTATTTGTAATAAGTTTGTTTACTTTACTAATTAATACTTTAAAAATCACATAAATAAAGAGATGTGATTGAACATTAGTGTACTCTTTTGCACGGTTAGTACATACTAGCTAGACTCTATTTAAAAACATATAAGGGTTTGAGGAGAAGACGATGTTATGAATTGATAGAGAGACAAAAGGCTTTGAAAGATTTACTTCCCTATAAGTTTGGTTTGTTGTGGAGAATTAAAAAGTAAGAAGATTGAAGGGACTTCGTGATCTCTCATTCACACTTCAAATGGTGAAGGAGAAAAAAAGTTAAGGTTTAAGATTGAGGTAATGTAAAATGGAAAGATTAAAACAAACAAGTTATTTGCAATTAGAGGCCGAGCTAAGGGAGATTGGTAGGGGTGATGATCCTCCTTAAATTTATAAATTTATTTAAGTTACAATGAGAAAAAATTGTATGGCTTCCCATATTTAAAATAAAATAAATTATATATAAAAATTAATGTTAATTGAAATCTAAAAAAAGGAAAATAGTAAAATAAAAACATGATAAGTAAGATGATTTGATAATTGAAAAGATAAAAATTTATAAATGTTAAAAAAATGTATATAATATTAAGATGTTTATATATAATATAATTATCTATTTTTTTCTTATATGAAATCATATTTTTTATTAAATTTTTATCTTGATTTCTCAAACCACATTTCTAACTTCTTCCATGTTTGCAATATGATCATTTTGTTGTGGTAAAAAAGGATAATATATACCCAGTGTTAAAAAAATAAGATGGGGATTCCAAATTATCAAAAAATAAATTTGGATAAGTATCAACAAAGTATGAGGATTAAACTATATTTTAGATCACAAGTCACAGTTATTGACAAAGTTTATTATATTACAAGTAAAGGACTAAATTTTCTTAAAAAAAGACTAAATTTATCAATTTTAATAAAAAAAACAAGATGAAATTTAGCAAAGCATATAACGAAACAAAAAACAAATTTTTTCCCCTTAATTAATTAAAAATTATTATTGTTTTATTATTTTCAAGTATTGACAAAAATATCATATACAATAATGAGTTTAATTGGTACAGAGTTATATTGACATTTAGTTACAACCATTCATTTATAATAAATTTGTTGACTTTACTCGTTACTACTTTAAAAATCTTTTACCCTGAGAGTATATAACAATTAAACTCATTTTAAAATTATTATTGTAAAATTTAACTTTCATTATTCATAATAATTTGTAATTAAAAGATAATATAAGTTTTTTATACCATCAAAGTATGTATTATTTACTTAAAATATTTAATAAATATATTAAAGAAAGAAAAATTATAAATTTTGTTATAATTAAGCATGTGCCTCTCCTTTTATTGACCCAGTATAAACACCTTTTACCTTTAATAATTTTGTTACATTTGTACTCATACTCAAGTAAAAAGTGTTAATTTAGTTATGTTTTTAAAGTCCCAGGCATGACTTTAAATACTAAAATAATAAAATAAAGGTGTTACACATGTATTACAGATTTATAATAAGTGTTTAAAATGAATTAAACCAAATTGAAAATTGAAGAACAAATTGCAAAAATTGAAAATTGCAAGACATTACTTCAATTTTTGTAGTTTAGTTTTTGTAATTTTCAAATCATGCAGTCATTTTAGTTTGCGGTTTCAAATGTTTAAATTGCATTAAACTAAATCAAACCAAATTGTCCATATTTAGTTATTTTAGCATATTTTAAGAAAAAATATACAATTACTCATTATTTAAGTTTATAAGATTTTGGCTTAATCTTTAATTAAGATTTTTAACTAATATGTATTTTAGCAAAACTATTTGATTTAATTTGATTAGATATTATTTGACAATACTCATTAAAATGTGATGTTTAAATGAATTAGCAATTTATATTTTAACATTAAAATTGTTAATTTTATATAATATTATTAGAATTGAGTAAATCTTTATACAATTTTAGAAATAAAAATTTTCAATATATTTATTAATACTCAATAATAAAAAATTTTAACAAAAAAATCAAATCAAACGATAAAATATTGATTTGTTTTAGTTCAGATTTTATAATTAATCTAAAATCAAACAAAATCACACCACACTTTTTCTTTAATTTAATTCATATTAGTTTTAAACTCAAAAGAAACCCACACTACACATCACATTAAACTTCTTAAATACATCCTACTTCTATTAAACTTAATACCAACTTCCAAGTAGGCATCATAAACATTCACAAAAATATCACATATAATAATTTATTATTAGATCAGACTATATTGTACTCTAAAATTATTTATCTGTTATAAGAGAAATTTACAAAGTATATATAAAAGTAATGAGTTTTGAGAAGTATTTTTGTTATCTTATTTAAATAGAGTCAACTGAGTTGGTTAGTGTAACCATAATCATATTTGTCCTATTGTGACAAAGATAACTAAGTTTTGTCAACCACTTCAATCTTTTTGTTTTTCATGTATAAGTGATGCCAATTTAAGTTAGCTTATTTACACAATTAAAATAATTGCCTAAACTTAACATAGACAATCAATTTTATTTTATTTTTTTTACTTGCATAAGTGGAACATCTCAAATTAAAATAATTACCTATAATATTTTCATATTAACATTTCTATTTTTAAAGAAAAAACAAAAAATAACTAGTGAGATAAAATTAGCATAATAATAATAATAATAAAAAGAAAAGAAAGGATAAAAAAGAGAAACAAAAAGATCACTCAAGTCTCAATTTCTCAAATTCCAATATCTCTGAGTCTGTTTTGTTTTGTTTTTTTTTTTTTTTTTGAAAATTCAAATTTTGAAATGTAAGAGACAAGGAACGTGCAAGTGTGAAAATAAAAAACAGAAGGAAAAAATAGAAAGAAAGGGAGTAGGTGACACGTGGCAAAAAGGACAAACAATGAATCTATCAACCGAATGAATAAGGGCGGTAACTGTTGATGGAAAAGAGGAACATGTTTGTCAGAGAAGAATTTCAAACGTACTTCACTGAAATATCACTATTGTACATAGTTTTAAAGGATAAAATTATATTTTGGTAAAAAAAAGATACAATTATATAATTACTTTTTACTTTTTATTAAATTATAATAATTTTATTTTTTTAATTTTATATTAACTCTCTTTATCTTTAAAAATATTACAATAATATTCTTATATATTTAAAAATATTATATTAACATTTCAAACATTCTAATAGATAACACTCTTTAAAATATGAAAATAATTGTTAAAAATAGAGAGGTATGTATAATTACATTAATTTTTAGAGAATATTATTATAATATTTTCTAATTTTAATTTTTAAAATAATAATAATAATAAGTAATTATGGATACATCTCTCAAGTTTAATGTAATTACAGATACATCACTTTTTACCTTCTTTTAAATTATATAGATCTTTTACTTTTACTCACTTATTGAAATTATATCTCCTTTCTAAACTAGATATATTTCCATTTAGTTTTTGTTTTATTAATTTATTATGTTTTATTTGGTGTGAATGTTATATAAATTATTTTTTTAAGCTTCGTAGAGGTGAGAGGAATGTAATCGGTAAAGTTTAAAAATATAAGGAGTGCATGTGTAATAGCAAATAAAACTTAGAAGTACATGTGTAATATTATACAAAACTTAAAGGAGGTAATATGTAATAAATTTATATATGATATTACACCGTTTCAGAAGGAGGTACAAATGATGTAATGAATACCTAAAAATAAGATAGTCCAAATTTAAAAAATAGAAAAGAAGTGTATTTATAATAACATTAAACTTAATAATTATCTCTAATAATAATAATAACATACTAATATACGCATTAACTTGGATGCATGAAAGGCAAAAAATTACAGTAATAACTATTTATGAAATTTGACGAAATTATATAAAAAAAATTATTTTTTAATTTCCTAAAAAAAATCTCCTAGAGTTACTGATCTTTCAGATTTTTTTAAGGTAAATTGAGGGGTATGTGGATAATTTTTTTTGAAAAAATTATTTTAATAAAATAAATATCTTTTAGTGTGTTTGGATAAACGGCTTCCGCTTAAAATAAGAAAATCATGTTTGTTAATTAAAAAATGTTGATTTATAAAATATTTTTTTTACAATTATTTTATTAAGTTTACACAATTATTTAAATAAGCAAATATTTTTTAAGAACCTTTTTTAATTATAAAATAATTAATTACCTTAATAAATTAACAATATTTTTCAAAATTCTTTCCCTTTTAGAGTATCTTCTATGGCTATAAATTTAGATATCCACTTTGAGTATCTCAAAGTATATTAAATAATTTTTATGGTTTTATAATATTATATTAGCTTTTTCTTTATATAAAAAAATTATCAAATGACTCACTCTCACATTATTTACTTAGATGATCTTTTTTATTATTCATTTTGATAATAATTAATTTCTAAACATGATTTTTTTTATGTAAAATACTTATAAGACATTTTTTATTTGGTTTTTAGTCATTTTTAATTTTTTTTAAATTATTTTTTATTTATGTATATAGTTTTAAATCAAGAATTTTAAAATTAAAATTTTTAGTTAATTTATATTTTATTATATGTTTTATTTTTACATTGTGTATCTTTTTTGTTATTTTAATTTTTTTAAATGCTTTATATAATTTATTTTTCAATTTATATTTTTTAGTTAAATTTTTTAAACTCTTTTTACCCAATAATTTAAAATATTAGGTTTAAAAATATTAATTTTCGAAACTTTAAATAAAAATATAAACTACAAAGTATTTTAAAAAATTTAAAATAATGGAAAAGATACACAACATAAAAATAAAACACATAAAAAAACAAAATGAAATATAAATTAACTTAGAAAAACATACATACATAAAAAAATTAAATATAAATTAAAAAAATTTAAAAAAACAAATTTGAAAAAAGTTAGTTAATGAGAACATTCTCATTAGATGCACTCTTGTGAATCAAAACTTTCTACTTACCTCGCCACGGATTTCTCATTAGATTTGTATCTCATAATCAAATAAGGAAGATTAGTCCATATCATGTGATAGTAAAAAAGAAAAAAGAAAAGAATATAATGGACAAAACCTTGTGGAATTGTGGCGTTGCATTATGAATTGTCTTAAGCATGGCGTAATCCAAACTGTTGCAAGGTCCTGCCAGCAACAAAGTAGGATCCTTTCCATCCCACGAAGTTTCTTTCTCACTGTCTTATGATTTCCTTACAGTACACAAACATATTGAAATTAATTTTAATAATTTATTTTAATCATGAAATTAAAACTCCCTCATGTTATAATATGCTCGTATCTTTGGCCATATTTATGCTCCTTGGAATATATATATTATTTTCACCCAAATGATGCCTTTATTGTTATTTAATTTAAGTATTTAATTTGAATATGCTTTTATTGTTATTTTTTTAAATGGGAGAAATGGGCTTGTAAAGCATTTTTTAAACACATTATCCACCTTGAAGTCCTTGATAGAAAATTTTAATTTATTATAAATAACAAAACTTGTGTTCTCGTATTTTATTTAATGCTTTTTTAATTTTAATAAATTTAGACATAAACAAAACATGTATTAAACAAAGGACAAAATTTATATATAACAATGAGTTAAATACTATTTTTGTCATTGAAAATTATTAAAAATTATAAGCCTAAGGTTATTGTATTTTTTTTTCATTTTTATACAATTTGATTCTTAAAGTGTTTTAGATAACACTTAAAAAAAGAAGAAGTTATATAGCACTTCTATTATCAAATTGCATAAAAATAAAAATATAAAGAGCTAATTTGCTTTAAAAAAAAATTTCATGACTGGAGCAGTTTTAAAGGTTAAAATGGTACTTCATTCTAATAATAATATTATAAATATGGTTGATATTATTATTTGATAAAAAATCATGTTTCACCGTGAAAATTTCCATAACATTACAAAAGATTCCATTAAATGTGATTATGTAACTTTTGTCCATTTATTATCACTTTTATTTAAATAAATTATTCTTGAAACTCTTAGGTCACACATATATATATATATATATATATATATATATATATATATATATATATATATAAAACAACTCATATGAGAAAAAAAATTATAGTAAAAATGAGAAAATATAATAATAATTGTAAAATTTTAATAAATAGTTAAGATAAAGTTGTTAATTAAACAAGTTCATATGATTTTCTCTCACAAAAACTTTCTCACAAACTTTTAATGGGTTGCTCTTATCATCCCAGAAGAATCCTCTGCAATGTCGTCACCACCTTCACCCCCACTACCACCATCACTGATGATGGCAGTGACTACGATGATGATTGTTCTGTTCCAATAACAAACAAGAGATAGTAGTGCAAACATGTGATGTGAACTTAAATTAGGAACACTCTATAATTAAAGTGAAAGAACAAGTGCTTCATAAAAGCAATTTGCTTTGTTCTTTTTTCAATTTAAAACACCACCAACTTTTTGCGTCATTTTGTTTTTGTCTCATTTCTCATCACACCACTCTATATTTGTTGAATTCTTTTTCTTCTCAATTTCATGTTATTTTTTTCAATTTGATTAGAGTTTTAAATCGTGGAAAGTTATGTATGTTTTACTCTACCACTGCCACAACTGTCAACAGTGGTGGCGATAGGGTGATGGTGGTGGTAAGCGACCTTGCAAAGGATTCTGCAAGGGTGACGAGAATGGTTTGCTAAGGTTTGTGGGAAGGTTTCTATGTGATAGAACCACACGAACTTGTTTAGTTAACAACTCAATCTAAATTGTTTATTGAAATCTTATTATTATTATTATGTTTTCTTATTTTCTCACCATAATCCTTATGCTCACCTGAGTTGTCCTCTCTCTCTCTACATATATAACTCACATGAGAAAAACAGTTACAGTAAGAAATGGAAAAACATAATAATAACCATAGGATTTTAATAAACAATTCAAATTAAGTTGTTAATTATACAAGTTCACATGGTTCCCTAACACATAAATCTTTCCCACAAATGCTTAACACACCACTCTTTTTTCTTACCCTTGCGGAATCCTCTACCAGGTTGCCATCACCCCCACTCCATCACCACTTTCTTGCTAGACTTGGCCATGAGCATCTTGCCAGACAGTAGGTTGAGCTCTACGTGGTGATGGCAATACCAACAGTGGGGATGGAGTGGGGGTGACGACGACCTTGCAGAGGATTCCGTGAGGCTAAGGAAAGAGAATAATGTGTTAAGTGTTTGTGGGAGAGGTTTCTATGTGGGAGAACCAAATGAACTTGTTTAGTTAACAAGTCAATTTGAACAATTTATTGAAATCCTATGATTATTATTATGTTTTATCATTTCTCACTATAACCCTTTTCTCACCTAAGTTGTCTTCTCTATATATATATAGGTCTTGTTTATGTAAGCTTATGTAGTAGAGCTTATAAAAATGGAGTTTTTCTAAAATCTCTAACACAAAAAAACATCTTTAAAAAAAGTTTAATTAGTGTTTGGATTATACATATGTAAGAGCTTATAGAAAAAATAGTGTTTGGACAAAATTATATAAGTTTTTATATATTAGTAAAATTAATAAAAACAACATTGTTTTAATTTCCAAATTTAAAACAATAATTTCTAATCTTAACAAAAAAGAATGTTTCCTTTTTAAAAACCGAAAACTAATGATTGATGACCGACAATTAGTGTTGGAGTAGTGGTTGGAGGTGGAGTTCGGTGACTTTCAGTAGGAAGTGATAGTTAGTGACCAATGACTAGAGGTAGCAGTTGGTGATCACCGATCGGAGGTGGTATTAAGCGACCACTGACTAGAGTTAGCAGTTGGTGATCTCTGATTGAAGATGGCGGCTGTGACTATTGGTTAGAGTTAGAGGCCAGTGACCACTAGTCAAAGGTGGTGGTCAATGGTAATAAGTGATATCAAGTTATGAGTTTGAATACAAACCAAAAACTTAGAAGCTTTAAAAATTAACTTTTCCAAAATTTCTCCTGAGAGTTTTTAAAGAAGTAAAAAATTATTAAAGGTTATGTATCCAAACACTAATTTTAAATGAAATAGAGCTTCTAGGAGTAAAAAAACTCCTAATAGAGCTTTTAACCTGTGTCCAACTAGGCTCTAGATGCTCCTTGTATTATGAGTCATTGAAAGATTTTTTTGTGCATTTAGGTCCCTGGTGTTTGAAAATGCTTGCATCGTAGTCCTTCTGTCCATGACGTCGTCAAAGGTTAGCATAGTCAACCTTCAAATGCCATGCTGGCAGGTCCCTGCACTTTAGTTAACCCTCCAAATCACCTCCACATGAACACATGGCAATAATGACGTGGCAAAACCCATGTAACTGGATCCTTGAAAGTTTAGAATGCTTGGAACTGAGTCCTTGAAAGATTTTTTCAGGCATTTAGGTCCTTAAAAGTTTAGAGTGCTTGTAATTGGGTCCTTGAAAGATTTTTTTTAGACATTTAGGTTCCTGACGTTTAAAAACACGTGCATCCAGATCCTTCCATCCATAACGCCATTTATAGTTAATGCATAGTCAGCTACTAAGGGCTTACGTGGCAGGTCCCTCTCACATTACGTGACACTCCACGTTGTTCATATTACATAGGTAAAAAGAACAATATTTGTGACAGCTTTTAGCCGTTGAAAATAATAAAATTATAATCAACAACACCACTAAACTTTTTCCCCATTCTCCACCATAAGCAACCTAGACTCAAAAATCAATTTTCTTGATTTGCATTTACTTTGTTATTTCATCAACTTATTAATAAACCTCATTAAAAATAATATGTCTATTCCCACTTAAATCTCACTTTGCAACATGAACTAGATAGTTGTCTTATATGTTGGTTCCACTTCTAACTCTAATGTTGTTAACATCCCCTATTCACAAAGTGAAGTTCGAACATGATAAGTTGGTATATCTTAATAACAAAAAAAAAAAGAAAACATTTCACATTTGATTTTCATTAAAATATTAGAGAAATGTAAGTTCCAATGAAATCTTATTAGCAAAAACAAAAATAAGCATTGCAAACTATAAAGTATTTCACAAATGTATCTTATCAGCAATAAAAGTATAAAATCATAAAAAGAGTAAGCCTTCAAGTTTCTTGAATCTAGAAACCAACACTGTAGATCACTCACCCAAGGATTCCTATTTCCACCATTGCATAGTGCTTAGTATTTGATTTCCAACCAGAATGGAATGATACACTGGAATATTCATGTTTTGTGGAGACTGCAATGTCATACCTTCTCAGGTCTACATACATCAATTTTCCATCTTGCAACTCTTCACTCCTTCGGCCACTGCTACCCTCCTCCATATTCTCCGCCAAATCTTGTAACTTCTATTGTTGCAGCTTAGCCGATGACGCTCAACTCAACTTTCCCCCATCTTCCTTTCATACCATAGAAGATATGATCAACACAACCCTCGTTCTTCCAGATCTCGGCGACGAGGTTAAAGCAAAGGAGGGATTCGATGTTGAGGCTGTCGACGATGGAGATTCGCTGCTCATCGGCATACGGTGACGAAATTAACAGAAGGAGATATGAGACTTGCATGACTACTTCCACCACCAGTTTTTCTTCTTCCCTTGGCATTTGCGGTCATCGGCTCGAATTTTAGGGTTGATGTTTTGGATTGACATTTTAGGGTTTCAAGACCAATTATTTGGGGTTAGATGCCCACAAAGATGGTGGTCGAGATGAGGGACATAGTTAGGTTGTTAATGAAATATAAGCAAAGAAAGAGTTGAGGTAGATAAAATACAACCCAAAGAGGTATTGTTAATGAAGTAACAAAGCAAATACAAATCAAGAAAATTGATTTTTGAGTCTGAGTTGCTAGCGGTGGAGAATAGGAAAGAGGTTCAGTGGTTTTGTTGATTTTAATTTTATTATTTTTAATGGCTAAAAGTTGCGACAAATATTGTTCTTCTTACATGTGTAATACGAATGATGTGGTCCTGCCACGTAAGCCCTTAATAGCGTATTATGCATTAACTATAAATGGCGTCATGGACGGAAGGACCTATATGCCTGCGTTTTTTAAATATCAAAGACCTAGATGCCTCAAAAAATCTTTCAAGGACCCAGTTGTAAGTGCCCTAAACTTTCAAGGACATAAATACCTGAAAAAATCTTTCAAGGACCCTATTTCAAGCGTCCCAAACTTTCAAGGATCTAGTTGTATGAGTTTCGCTATATTATTATTGCCACATGTTCATGTAGAGGTTATTTGGAGGATCAACAACTAAAGTGTAGGGACATCTCAACGTGACATTTGAAGGTTGACTATGCTAACTCTTGACAGCTTCATGGACGAAAGGATCATGATGCAAGCATTTTCAAACATCAGGGATCTAGATGCACAAAAAAATCTCTCAAGAACCCAATTAATAGCACCCAAAACATTCAAGGATCCATTTTGTGCTTTACTGTTTCATAAAATCAATAAACGGTTAAACTGCCAAATATCAAGGATTAGACAATAGACATATCTAATATTGTGTCCTGATATTCCATTTAACTACCCTAGCCTGCTCATCAATCATGGTTCAACCCTATTGATTTATTCTAATGACATTGTCTTAGATATAATATATTTATATTACTAATGTCTCAACAAAATTAAATGAGTAACAGTGTGAGGCACTTTGTTTGTACCTATATAAAATATAAAATAAGATGTCTTATGGCAACATATGATGCATATGGGAAATATAAAAAATATAAAAAGACATTCAAGGAAATGATAAAGCTTATATCCAAGAAAGCAAACTCTCATTGTTTAACACTTTTGGTATTTTCCATTTGTGAGATAAGACAATTGATGCTTTTGATTTTTCTATGGTACTTAAGTGCAACCACATTTTATTTTGTGTAAGTTGGTATCTAGCTTTTCTTTTTTTTATTTGGTATAAAAAATTTTAGTGAGTTGGTGTCTACATGATTTTAAAATCAAACCAAATAGATCAAAACGCTGATTCAATGTTGAATGGTTGAACCGTTTTCAATGACAAAATATAATTGATTAACACTGATAACTAAGTAATATTAATAAAAAATTGTATAATTAATTAATTGTAAATCAGTACATCACTATGTATGGAAATATGTAAAAGACATCTGTTTTTCCAACAACAAAAAATTTGATATAAGCATAAAGTTGGGAAAAAAGAGACCCATTTATAATAGTAAAAAAATATGTTTTTTACTTTTTTTTAGAAAGAAAAATATGTTTTTTCCTTTTTCTAAAATATAAA
Organism: Psophocarpus tetragonolobus; assembly: GCA_037954015.1. Taxonomy (NCBI): domain Eukaryota; kingdom Viridiplantae; phylum Streptophyta; class Magnoliopsida; order Fabales; family Fabaceae; genus Psophocarpus; species Psophocarpus tetragonolobus. The sequence continues at coordinate 65,108,369 of CM075693.1, forward strand.
ATGTTCACTTTATTCATAAAAATTTTTCGATGTTTTAATTTTGATTTTTTAGTTTTAAAATGTGATATTTTAGTTTTTCAAGTGATATCTAAATTACATATTATCTCTGGATAAAACATGGTATAAAATACTTGAAAAATTAAAAGTGATATATTTTTTAAAATTAGAAAAACAAAAAAAAAAGTATGAAATTTTTGAATGAGCAAATTGAATGTTTTATACTTTAGAAAGTGGAAAAGCGAATTTTTTTTTCTAAGAATTGATTTTTTGTTGAACCGGTCAAATAACTTTTTTTTTGTTTTAATGGTTCAATGGTAGACGGGTTACCTAGTCTACTAGACAAGTCACTGATTGAACCAAATAATTCGACTCCATTTTTATTGTTGTAGGTGTCTATAACTCGTTAGATCCATACATGTCTAAAGATTCAAAATATGTGTTTTTTAAGACTCACCATTAAAAATATAGGAAAAAAGTGCATTTATTGGTTAAAAGAATTTATTTTTGTTGAACACTCAAATCACCTTTTCTAATGATTTCAACTGTTCAATTGCAAACTGATTTGCTAATAGAATCAAATCAACCAAATATGTGATTGATTAAATCAAATGATTTGATTCTATTTTGATTTTTGTTCGTGTCTAAGGCTCGCAAAATCTATAAATGTCTAAAGGTTCAAAATAGATTTCTTTTAAGATTCACCAATAAAAACATATAACATGAACTACCTTTACTTGTTTTAAAAATAAACTAGGCCATAATTTTTATTAATACATAGTTAATTAAACAAGTGAGGCTCCCATTTAAAAATTCTATTAATAGACAAACATATTTAAATAAACAATAGATATTTTGTGGTAGAAATTATTATTTTTATTATTATTATTATTTTAACTTTGTTACGATATATTAAAATCTTATGTTTGTTTATCTTTTTAATAATTTTTAATAAGCATCGAAACATTTTAAAATGTTTTTTAATATTAAACATATTAACCTAAATAAATAATCAAACTTAAGTTTATTTTTTTTATAAAACAATAGACTTATATCATATTCAAAGGTAACATATATTTTCAATTCGTTATAATGAATGTAATATTATTTATTAAAAACATGTTTATATCATATAAATAAATTAAACTTAATTTTTATAAAATTTAACATACTTATTTTCATTTCCATTTTAGTTTAAATTTCTATCTTAATTTTAAATTATCATAAATAGACTCTTACTCAGTTTTGCAAGTTAGGCTAAGTTTTTTTTTTAAAAAAAAAAAAACTTTGACAAACTAACCAATCAAACCTAAGTCATATACTTTAATTAAGATAAAGTTTTTGTTTAAAAAAAAACCAAGATAAAGATTATTTTTACCAAAGTTTAACCTATTTTCATTCCTATTCACTAACAAAATTCTCCAAGTCCTAAAATTATGAGCTAAATTCGAATCACAACTTTATAAATTATGAATCGAGTACCAACCTTAGGTTTGTGTATAGTCCTTTATTTTAAAGATCTCAACCACCACTCTTTTTTATGCCTCAATAGTTAAAGAAAAAAAAAATTATAATAAAAGCCCCCACACAGCATGTTCAAATTGAAAGAAACAAATTAAAGACAAGGAAAAGTGGCTTTAAAACTATTTGACCTGGTCAATTTTTTCTATCAAGGTAGTGAATGGAAATTAGTCCATGTGAGCTCATATAGGGTATGTTTGTATAATTTTTTCTAAAATTTTTTTATAGAAAAAGAAAATATAAAAAAAGTAAAAAAAGTTTTTATAATTTTTTTCTTAAAATGTGAAAATTTTTAAGTTAATTTTAATTGATATATAAAAGTTTTCTTATATAATTTTTAAAAAAATATGTTTTTTTTAAAATTTGTTTATATATTTTAGTGCGTTGGATAAATATGAGCAAAATTGATTTTGGATATAATTAATATTGGTAAAAATCAATTTTAAAATAAGGTAATTTATGTCTAGATATTTTTACTATAAGTATAAGTTAAGGGTAAAATTAAATATAAAATTATTAATACAAGCAGAAACTATTTTAAATTATTTCCGTAGACCTAGAGTAAAATTTAAATTATTTTTAACGTAAAATCAAACTATCAAAATTTATTTGAAATCAATTATAATCCAAAATCAATTTGATAACTTAAAATAAAATGTTTTGATTTTTTTCCCTTACATTTCAAATGTTTCTAAAGAAAAACAACTACACATATCATTAATCTACTTGATCATTATAATAAAAAAAAAACCCAACTTGATCATCTTTTTTATTATCAGATATATTTGTGCTTGAAATCACACGAATATGTGGACCACCTGAAGAAATATTTTTTGTCAAAACCAAGCATATTCAAATCATATGCAACAAAGTTTGACTTCATGGTTTCTTTTTAAATAATTTGATTTTGCATCATTCATCACGTCTTAAGGTGTGAGTGAGAGCCTTATATTTTTTTAACAAAAGTAACTTTACCATTAACTTCATTAAATTATATATAATTTTGTTTTATTTATTATCTTATCTGAACTAATTACTAATATCTATTATAAGTATAAATTTATACTAACACCCACTTAAAATATCAAAATAATAGTTAAAAAGCAAAAAAAAAAAATTATAGTTGTAAAAATTTCACTAATTCTTTTATTACTTTTAATTCAGGTTTATCTATTGTTTCTCTCATACTGATCTGGCCATTATATGGAAATGTGGTAATGATTGATGGTTCCAGACTTGATTGAGTTGTAAAATTGTTCTTGCTTTAGAAATTATATGGAAAACAAGAAATTAGAAAGTTGTGTTGCTAAAGTAGAAATTTCAATGACTATGTTGTGACACAATTCATCAAGCATCTTGGTTTGTTCCTTAGTTCAAGGATTTAGGATTGTCTTTTTATTCTGTAGATGCATCTCTATAATTAATTTTAAATAATTTTATTCTTCTAATACCTAATTTAATTATATTTCAGCGGTTATGTCATATGTGACCAACGGGTTTTGAACATTTATATATAATTATACGACTTACATTTTTATGTCTGATTTTTTTTTAAAAAATATTATTTTATTTGAATATATATATATATATATATATATATATATAATCAACAATATTAAAAAATCAGGTTATTAGATATAAATCAAGATCGATTAATTTTAAAAATATTTTCTCAATTATCTTTTATATAATATTAATTCTTTTATTATTATTTATTAAGGAAATCAAATATTATCTTTTTCCGTCTCAAGTCCCAAAGCCAAGTAATTGTTTCACAGCAGTCTTGTAAAACTTATTTTAGTATTTAAAAACAAAAAAATCTTATTTAAATAATATGTTGTTTTTTACTTTCCATTAATATTACCAAATAATTTTTTCTTTCTTCCTAAAAACAGTTTTTTAAAAAAAATTTTAAAAATTAAAAAACAAAATCAAACCACGTAAAACACTCCTATTATAAATATTCTCATCTTGATATGATCTTTCTCACTATCTTCTTAACTGGAAAATCACTTCCTGGTAGCAGAAAAGCACTTTCTGACATTTCAAACTTGGGGAAGCCAAAGGTTATTGAGATAAAAGTTATGACCCCGGAGCCAAGTTTGCTAGGAGAGAATCTGATCTTTCTCTAAGTGCAATTGCTGTAAAAATTTTTCCGCAGCACGATCATAGAAAGTGTATGTGTATCAAATCATTGTCTGAAACAGTAGACATGCATCAAATTTTCATCGATATTGGACTTAAATTTGAGGATGGTAATTGCTTTTCATTTCATTTTTTAATGTCCATTTGGCTGTTACTGGGTTTACTTATTCGCTGATGTATAATTTGATCAAATTCACAAGATGATATGCTTACAATAACGGAGAAATTATTGTTGGATTTATAGTTTGATTTTTGTAATTTTCAAACTGTGTTGTTTGATTTTGTTTGTTATTTAAGATATTAAAAGCATTAAACTGATTGTCCATTTTTTATTATTTTAGCAAATCTCATATATAATTAGTCATTATTTTTAAATTTATAAGATTTTGACTTAATTTTTAATTATGATTGTTAATTAATATGTAGTCTAGTTTATATTTTAACAAAATTATTTGATTTGATTTCATTGGATATAGTTTGACAACAATCACTAAATGTGATCTTTAAATGAATTAATTGTTTATACTTTTTAATTGTTGTCACTTTTCTTGGAAATAGGTAAACTTTTATACAATTTTGAATTAAATTTTTTAATATTTAATAATAGAAATTTTTAATCATAAAATCAAATCAAACCAAACTGTAAAAACTTGGTTTTGTTTGCTTCGAATTTTATAATTAATATAAAATCAAACTACATTTATTTTTTTAATTTGATCAAATTAGTTTGAAACACAAAACCATACTATTAGGGATGACTTTAAACTTTTAATATAGATCCTATTTCTACTAAACTTAATACCAATTTCTTCTCCTTATTAGGCATCGACATATACTTGTAATTTGCTACCTTCTCTTTTTTGGTTGTTGTGAAGTTTGATGGTGGCCAAATTCTCTTTTTTTTTTAAACAGTTGTAGGGAACTTTTACAAAGTATATACAAAAGGAGAGAGTTTTGAAAAGTATTTATCAATTTTTTTTTTGTCTTGCTATATCTTTTTTCTTATTTATAAAATGAACTGAGTTAGTCGGTGAAACTAGGAACATATTTGTCCTATTGTGATGAAGATAAATAAATTTTATTAACTATTTTAATTTTTTTGTTTTTTTTACAAGTGACATCAACTTAAGTTAATCTACTTACACAATTAAAATGATGACAAATTTAGTATAAACAACCAATTTAATATTTTTTTATTTGCATAATAAACACCCACTCAAATTAGTTCACATGTTGTTTTTTACTATTAAATTGCTTACACCTACTTAAAATTTGACTCAATACAGTATATCATTGTTTTTTGTTAAATATTGTAATTTTAGAAAAATTACACCAACTCAATATGTAACCTAAAACATTAAGAGTTAACACCGTAAAAGTGTAAGTATAATTACAACAAATATTAAGAAGTTTTGCTGTAATTTTTTTTTCTATTAAATATTTTTATTAATACTCTTAAAGCATACTACTTTTAGAGAAAAAACAAAAAAAAAAATTAATGAGATAAAGTTAGCATAATAATAACAAATAATAAAAAAAAAAGAGAGGATAAAAAGGAAAAAAACTCTCAATTTCTCAAATCCCAATGTCTCTCTCCCTCTCTCATTTTTGTTTGAAAATTTTTAAATTTTGAAATGTGCGAAGCAAAGAACGTGCAAGTACTTAAACAGAGAACGTGAAAATCAAAACAGAAGGAACAATATTGAAAGAGAAAGAAGAATGAGGAGATGACACGTGGAACGAATCAATCAACTGAATAAATAAGCGAGGAAAAGAAAGAGAAGCATGTCTGTCAGTGAAGAATTTCAAATGTAATTCGCTGAAATATCACTATCATATATAGTTTTAAAAGATAAAATTATATAAATACTTTCTTAATTTTTATTAAATTATAGTTCTGACAAAGTAATAGAATATTAAATTAATATTTTAATCACACCTTCTTTATTCACGTCACTTTTAAAATATCAATTAATAAAATTATAAAAGATTATAATTAAATTCTAAATAAATTATATAAAATTTTGTTTTTTATTTTTATATTAACTCTTTTATATAATTGAAAAATTACATTAGCATTTTAAATCTTATGGGAAGTTGCCTTTTCCTCACTTAAGGTTAAAGAACTATCTTGTAGTTAAAATACGTAAATGATTGTAGAAAATGATTCGTAGAACCATAGCGTAATTTTTCAATTCAATCGAGAAGAGAAGCAGGTGAGGATTTAGATATGAAAATAATGGTTAAAAATATAAAAGTATAAATATTATATCAAATTTTAGAAAATATTATTATAAAACTTTTAAAATAATGATAATATACGCATTAATTTGGATGCATGGAAGGAAGAAAATTACAGTACTAACTATTTATGAAATTTGACGAAATTATGTAAATATTTCTTATTTCTTAATTTTATCAAAAAAATCCCCTAAGGTAACCATTAACTATGTTTAGGTGTGCAAGTGTAACATAAAGAAGGTTAGGAGGATGATAGTGCTTCCTTGTTAGAAGATCTTTCAGATTTTTTTTTAATGTTTATTTTGATAAATAAATTTTTTTTAGTGTGTTTGGTTAAGCAGTTTCTGCTTAAAATAAGAAAATCATGTCTGTTTATTAAAAAAAATGTTATTTTATACAATATTTATTTTACAATTGTTTTATTAATTTTAAACAATTTTTAAATAAGCAAATATTTTTATAAGACACTTTTTTAATTTTTAAATAATTTTTTCCAAAATCACTTTAATAAATTAATAATATTTTTTAAAATTCTTTCTCTCTTAGAGTATCTTTAATGGTTATAAATTAAGATATCCAGTTTGAGTATCTCAAAGTATATAAAATAATATTTATGGTTTTTATAATTTTATATGAGTTTAATTGGTATATACTGTTAGTGTAAAAAATATTTACACTGACAGTTAATCATAACTTTTCATTTATGAGATTTTTAAAGTAGTAATTAGTAAAGTCAATAAATTTACCATAAATGAAAGATCATGATTGACTGTTAGTGTAAAAATCTTTACACTGACAGTATATACCAATTAAACTCATGTTATATAATTTAATCTTATTTTGATAGTTGAAAGAGTTAAGAAATTTGAATATTTAATTTTAAGAAATTATATCTTACACAAGATAACCGTCATGTTTTAAAGAACTTCACTTTTTGAAAGATATGATATATTGGAGTTAAGAATTTGTAGAGATTTCCACGAAAATAAACTTATTAAGGGTGTGTTTGAAAAACCTAACTAAAAATTGAATTGAAAGCTTAAAATTTAGCTGGAAATATTTGGTAAAACTAGTTGACCAACTAACTGAAAAAGGATATAATTAATTATTAAATCAATAAGGAAGTATTTAAAATAATTATAATGTATTTTAATAATATAAGTTAATTATATATTTAAATGATAAATTATTATTATTACATATTTAAATTATAAATTTCTATAATTACATATTTAAATGATAAATGACTATAATTAAATATTTAAATTATAAATTTTTGTAATTATATATTTAAAATATAATTTTTTACAATTATATATTTAAATTATAAATTACTATAATTATAAATTTAAATTATAATTTATTATTATTAAATAAATAAATTTTAAATTATATATTTAAATTAAAATTTTCTATAATTATATCTTTAAATAATAAATTACTATAATTACATTGATGAAAGAGAGAAAAATGAATGTGAGAATTAGAGAAAGGTTTTAGCATGTGAGGAAAGATAATTAGTAGATAGCAAATCATTAATTAATAAAAGGGTAGAGTTGTAAAAAAAATCAACTGGTAGCTGGAAATAAGAAATTGTTTGAAAAATTAACTCAAGTAGTTTTTCAAACAAAAAATAATAATTACCTACAAAAACTATCAGGATTTTACTTATCAAATAGAACTGAAATCATTTCAGCTTGTTAATGCCCCGTTTTGAGTTTCTGGTTTTTGGTTTTGAAAACAGAAACGTATTCGGCAAAAATGATTATGTTTTGGTTTTTTACTCATTTTTGAAATTTTTCACTCAATTTTAAAAACAATAAAATTTGCCTTTTAGATTTCTGTTTCTGTTTTTATTTAAGTTCATTACTTGACATCACTTGTCATCATTAACCATCACTTCTGAATCCGACGGTCACCGGTCTCCACCTCTGACCAGCCGTCACCGACGATCAGCAGCCACTTTCAACTGGTGGTCACCAACCCTCACCTCCGACTAGCAGTCACCGGTCGTCACCTCCAATCGACTATCATCAATCACCACCTCCAACAGGCGGTCACCGACTGCCATCTCTGACTGGCATCACCCAACCGCTACCTTCAACTAACAGTCACCAACCACCAATTCCGATCAGCAGTCACCAACCATCACCTTCGATCACCAATGACCAATCACCACCTTTAATGACTGTTTCGATCATTACTTCTAACTAGTCTTTTGCTTAAGATTTGAAAACAATGTTTTAAATTTGGAAACAAAAATAATGTTGTTTTTAAAATTTTGAAAACTTAAAACCAAAACTTGTTTTTTGTTTTTATAAATTTCAAAACTAGAAACCAAAAATCATCCCTTAGATAACAAAACAAACACACTCTAAGGTTGTGTTTGGCAAAACTAGTTAAAAAGCTAGCTGAATAGTGTGTTTTATTTATCATTTCAAGTCACTGAAAGTTGAAAAATTATTTGAAATAACAACTAAAATGACTTCACCTCTGTTTGTTAACCACAAGACTATGAGCTTTTTTAGGTAAGTATTAGTTTTTTCTAATAAGCTACTCCAAGTAGCTTTTTCCAAAATATGTTCTCTCCTCACATGATACAACATCTCTCTCATTTATTAATGTAATTATAATAATTTATAATTTAAATATATAACTATTTATATTATTAAAATATATTATATTATTTTAAATATCTTATTGTTGATTTAATAATTAATTATATCTTTATTTATCATTTTATAAATTTTAGCTAGCTTTTAACTTTCAACTAGTTTTTTAGCTTTTAGTTAACTTTTTAACTAGTTTTGTGAAACATACCTAGAAGCTGAAAGACTAGTTAAAGTTGAAAAACTAGTTGTGAATATTTGGTAAAACTAGTTGATCAACTAGTTAAAAGTTATAAGATGCTAAATAAAGACATCATCAATCATTAGATTAACAATGAAGTATTTAAAATAATTATAATATATTTTAATAATATAAATTTATTATATATTTAAATTATAAATTACTATAATTACATATTTAAATTATAAATTACTATAATACATATTTAAATTATAATTTTTGTAATTACATATTTAAATTATAAATTACTATAATTATATAATTTAAATTATAAATTTATGTAATTACATATTATAAATTACTATAATTATATTTAAATTATAATTTTCTCTAATTATATATATAAATTTTAAATTATATATTCAAATTATAATTTTCTATAATTATATATTTAAATTATAATGGGAAGAAAGAATTAGTTGGAGATAATTCATTAATTAATGAAGGGTAAAATTGTAAAAGAAATCCGCTAGTAGTTGAAAACAAGATATCTTTTGAAAAAATTAGTTGAAGTAGTTTTTCATAAAAAGTTAGAAGCTACCTAGAAGCTCATAACTTTGTGGTTAGAGAGCTGAAATTATTTTAACTAGTTTTGTAACTTTCAACTAACCGAAAATGACAAACCAAATAAACTATAAGATGGGAGACAAAACATCTATTTTTCCTCACAAAATAACTAACTAATTAACTAACTATATTTTTTTAAGATATATTTTATTTTAAAAGAAACTTATAATAAGTGAGATGATTTAGTATTTATTAAAAAACAATTTTACTAAATTAACCTTATATAGTTATATTCTCTTTCTTAATTTAAATAAATACACTTTTAAAGCTTTCAAGGCAACTCTATTTACCAGGCGAAAAAAATTCAAATATATATTTAAATATTTCATAGAAAAAGTGTAGTTTTCATAGAAAAATTCAAATATATATTTAATACACTTAATTTATATTTTTTTAAAAGGTTAAATTTTTTTATTAAGTAAGTATAATGTTTTCATATATTCAAAGTTGTTAATGTAACATCAATAAATAGATTTATTTCCCATAGATTATCTACACAAAGTTTGAAATTTCTTAACTCAAAAACACACAAAAGACAATAAGAAGACAAATCTACTCATAATTGCAAAAACAATATTTCAATAAAAAAAGGAAATACAACCTATAAATGACAGACTTACAACATGTCACGTGTCGTAACTAACTTACATGTCACCTCTATAGAGATATATGCTAAAGGCTAGAAATTCCTCATATTGCACATGAACTTCTCATAAGAACGTAGAACATATGATCTCAATAGTAAGTAATAGGTGATTCACTTCGGACGTTCCCACCAAATGATTTCCACTATATGACATTCTTACACGAACATTCTCAATAAATGCGCTCTTGTTATACAAAACTTTTTACTTGACTCGCCACAAACTATTTGAAACTTCTACTTTCTAAAGATTTCGAGTTAACATTAACAATCTTACTAACTTACTCTATAAAAGAATGGGATGAAAGATAAAGTTAGTATATAATTATTTTAATTTAATATATTTTTATTTTTTAATTTCACAATTTATATAATGACATTGTATTTAAAAGATAGAAGAACCAACGTTGGTCGACATCACGAGATTTGTATCTCATAATCAAATAAGGAAGATTAGTCCATATCATGTGATAGTAAAAAAGAAAAAGAAAAGAATATAATGGACAAAGCATTGTAGAATTGTGGTGTGGCATTATGAATTGTCCTAAGCACGGCTTAATCCAACCTGTTGCAAGGTCCTGCCAGCCACAAAGTAGCATCCTTTCCATCCCACCAAGTTTCATTCTCACTATCTTATGATTTCCTTACAACACACACAAATATTATATTAAAATTAATTTTAATAATTTATTTTAATTATGAAATTAAAACTCACTCATGTTATATGCTGGTATCTTTGGCAATATATGCTCCTTGAAATATATATATATATCTATATATATATATATATTATTTTCACCCAAACAATGCATTTATTGTTATTTAGTTTTAGTATTTGATACCAATATGATTTTATTATTATTATTCATTTTTTAAATAGAAGAAATGGGCTATTAAAACATGCTTTTAAATTATCCACTTTGAAAGAAAATTGAAATTTATTATAAATAACAAAACTTGTGGGCTTATATTTTATTAAATGTTTTTTTATTTTGTAGTGTTAATAAATTTTAACCATCAATAAATCATCTATAAAAAAACAAAGCTTATATATAATAATGAGTTAAATACTATTTTAGTTCCTGAAAATTATAAGTGTTAGCACATAAGTTTTTAGAAGAAGTTTCCAGACAAATTAATAATTTTTCTATTTTTGTGCAATTTAACTCCTAAAGTGTTTTAGATAATATTTTAAAAGTTATTTAGATAGCATTCCAATAACCAAATTACACAAAAATAAAAATATAAAAGATTAGTTTAGCTGAAAATTTCTTTCGAGACTTAAGTGATAAACTTTAAAAGTTAATCCTTGGTCACTTAACCGCTTAAATACAATTAAATTAGGTCTTAGAAAAATAAAATTATTTAAAATTAATTAATTATAGAGAGTGTTTGCAGAATAGAAAAACAATCCTTAAACTAAGGAACAAACCAAGATGCTTGATGAACAACATCACATAAAAGAGGGTTGGATTTCTACTTTCACAACTTTCTAGTTTCTTGCTTTCCAAATAATTTCCATTGTTTTAACAACTCAATCAAGTTTGAACCCATCCATCATTACCACATTTTCAATTTTCCATATCAAGAGAGAGCACTATAAGGGAAACAATAAATAAAAAAAAAATTTAGTAAAAACCTATTTTTTAAGGATAACAACCCTTATCATTGAATGTACTAACGTAAATCATGGGTGAGTTCATTTTAAAGATTGAAATATAACTAATAAGTATTTTTTTGCCTTCAAACAAATCTGATAACATTAATAATCAGAATAAACATCAATAATTATAAGCTATTTATGCACCTGGAATATCTGTCACCCTTAAATAACTAATAATTATTGTTGTTTATCTTAAGGTTATCAGATTTGCCTTAAGTCTCGAGAATTACATATATTAGTTGTGTTTCAGTTTTTAAATGACTTTACCTACAAATACAAAACTATAATTTACATTATTACATTTGATGGCAAGAGTTTTAGCCTTACCCATAAAATATATATATATATATATATATATATATATATATATATTTTAATCATTATTTTGGTATTTTAAGTGGGTATTAGTATAATATTTCTATACAAGTTATTAGTAATTAGTTAAGATAAGAAAAAAATAAAAAAATTATATGTAATTTGATGAAGTCAGAGATAATGTTATTTTTACTAAAAAATATATGCCTCTTACTCACAACTTAAGACGTGATGTATGATGCAAAATCAAATTATTTAAAAACAAATGACAAAGTCAAACTTTGTTGCATATGATTTGAATATGTTTGGTCTCTTGGTCTTGGCAAAAAATATCTCTTCACGTGGCAGAACCATACATCTTGTGATCTTATATTGATGTTCCACATAATTCTTCATGTGACTTCAAGCACAAACATATTTGATGATAAAAAAAAAATTATCAAGTAAATTTATTTTTATTATAACGATCAATTAGCTAGATAAATGGTATGTTTATCTTCTTTAGAAACATTTGATCGTAAATAAAAAAGTTAAAAAAAAAATACATATTTAATTTTATGTTACAAAATTAATTTTGAATTAATAAATAATTTTAAATATGTTGAATTTTGTATTAAAAAATCAGATTTTATTTTAAATTTAAAATTGATTATGGGTAGAACATTTTACAGTAGTTTTTAAGTTGGATTAATAATTTTATAATTATTAATTTTACTCTTAACAATATTTATATAGTAAAAACATTTAAATATACATTACATCATTTCAAAATCAATTTTGATTAAGTAAAATCAAATTTATTAACGTTAATCCAAACATGCAATAAAATGTATAATTTTTTTTTAAAAACATTAAAATCTTTTTAAAAAGTTATATAATGCATCCATTCACTACCTTGATAGACAAAATTGACCAGGCCAAAGGGTATGTGCAAAGCCACTTTCCCTTGGCTTTAATTTGTTTCTTTCAATTTGAACTTGCTTTGTGGGGGCTTTTGTTATAATATATGCTTTTTTCTTGAAATACTGAGGCATAAAAAAGAGTGGTGGTTGAGATCCTTCAAAGGAAACTATATACCTACTGGATTCATATTTTATAAAGCTGTGGATTCGAATTTTGCTCCTAATTTTAGGACTTAGAGAATTTTATTAGTGAGTAGGATTGAAAATAGGTCAAACTTTGTTAAAACTAATCTTTATCTTAGTTTTTTTTTTGTCAAAAACTTTATCTTAATTATAAATATATGACTTAGGTTTGGTTGGTAAGTTTGTCAAAGTTTTTTTTTTTTTTTTTTTTTAAAAAAAAAGCTTAGCCTGGCTTGCAAAGCTGAATAAGAGTCTATTTATGATAGTTGAAAATTAAGATAGAATGAAAATAAGTATGTTAAATTTTATAAAAATTAAGTTTAATTTATTTATATGATATAAGCATGTTTTTAAATAAATAATATTACATTCATTATAACGAATTGAAAATATATGTTACCTATGAATATGATATAAGTCTATTGTTTTATAAAAAAAAAACTTAAGTTTGATTATTTATTTAGGTTAATATGTTTGATATAAAAAATACTTTAATATGTTTGGATGCTTATAAAAAATATTAAAAATTTAAATAAGCTTAAAATTTTAATATATTATAATAATAATAATAATAATAATAATAATTTTTACAACAAAATATCTGTTGTTTATTTGAATATGTTTGTGAATTAATAGACTTTTTAAATTGTCTAAAGCCTCACTTGTTTAACTAAATATATATTAATAAAAATTATGGCCTAGTTTTTTTAGTAAACGTAGTTATGTTATATATTTTTATTGGTGAGACTTCAAACCTTTAGACATGTATAGATTTAGTGAGTCATAGACAACCACAAAAATCAAAATAGTGACATGTATGATCTGAATTCTACTAGCAAATAAGTTTGCAATTGAACAATTGAAATCTTGAAAAAGGTGATTTGAGTGGTTCAACAAAAATCAATTCTTTTAGCAAGTAAATGTAGTTCTCTTCATATATTTCTACAGTTTAACATCTATACATTGTCAGTGTAAAAAAATTTTACATTGATGGCTAATTACAATCTTTCGTTTACATAACTTTTAAAATATTAATTGATAAAGTCAACAAACTTGCTATATATAAAGGTTGTGATTAACTACTAGTGTAAAAAAAATTACATTGACAATGTACAAGTATTTTTCTCATATTTCTATCGGTGAGTCTTTAAAAAAATGTTTTGAACCTTTAAACATGTATAGATCTAGTGAGTCATAGTCATTCACAAAAATCAAAATGGAGTCCAATGGATTGGTTCAATCAATAGTCTCTTTGGAATGATTCTACTAGCAAGCCAATCTACAATTGAATCACTAAAATCCAAAAATAGTGGTTTAATTAGTTCAACAAAAAAAAATTCTTTTAACAAATAAGCATAGTTTCTATCATATATTCATATCAGTAAGTCTTCAAAAAATACATTTTGAACCTTTAGAAATGTATGGACCTAATGAATCATAGACACCTATAACAATCAAAATAGAGCCGAATCGATTGGTTCAATTAGTGACTTACCTGGTCTAATTCTACTAGGGAACTAGTTTGCAATTGAACCATTAAAACTAGAAAAAAATGGTTTGACTGGTTCAACAAAAATCAATTCATTTAGAAAAAAAATTCTTTTCCACCTTCTAAAATATAAAATATTCAGTTTTCTTATTAAAAAATTTCATACATTTTTTGTTTTTCCAATTTTGAAATATTTCACTTTTAATGAGTGAAGCACCAAACGAATCCTTGAATGTTTGGGGCGCTATCAATTAGGTCCTTGAAAGATTTTTTTGTGCATCTGGGTCCCTGATGTTTGAAAATGTCTGCATCATAATCTTTTCGTCCATGACGCCGTCAAGGGTTAGCACAGTCAGCTTTCAAAGGCCACGCTAGCAGGTCTTACACTTTAGTTAACCCTCCAAATCACCTCCACATGAACAGGTGACAATAATGACATGGCAAAACTTATGCAACTGGATCCTTGAAAGTTTGGGGCACTAGGAACTGGGTCCTTGAAAGATTTTTTCAGGCATTTAGGTCTTTGAAAGTTTAGGGCGCTTACAACTGGGTCGTTGAAAGATTTTTTTTAGGTATCTAGGTCCCTGATGTTTAAAAATGCATGCATCCAGGTCCTTCCACCCATGACGCTATTTATAGTTAATGCATAGTCAGCTATTAAGGACTTACATGACAAGTCCCTCTCACATTACGTGACAGTCCATATCATTAATATTATACATGTAAGAAGAACAATACTTGTGTCAACTTTTAGCTGTTGAAAATAATAAAATTAAAATCATCAAAACTACTGAACCCCTTTCCCATTCTTCACCACAAGTAACTTAGACTCAAAAATCAATTTTCTTGATTTGCATTTGCTTTGTTACTTCATTAACAGTACCTCTTTGGGTTATATTTTGACTACCTTAACTTTCTTTCTGATCATATTTCATTAACACCCTAACCATGTCCCTCATCTCGACCACCATCTTTGTGGGCATCTAGTCCCAAATAATTGATCTTGAAACCCTAAAATCTCAATCCCAAACATCAAATCTAAAATTTGAGCTGATGACTGCAAGCACCCAGGGGAAGAAGAAAAGAAGGTGGTGGAAGTAGTCATGCGAGTCTCATATCTCCTTGTATTGATGTCATCACTGCACGCCGATGAGCAGTGAATCGATGAGGCGAATCAATTTAATAAAAATTAACCAAACCGTTTTTACAACCGATTCGAACTGAATTGTTTTTAAACCAAGTCGATTCAAAGCAAACCAGTTTTAGAAATAGTTTAGTTTACTGCTTCTATACAAAATAACATTTCTTCACACCCCAAACCTCTGTTTAATTTTCCACAATCCCATGAGAAACGTTTTTACTAGGAAAACACTCATTCAAGTTGCTCACATCATTGTGACCATGTCCACAACACTGTGAAAAAAGCACCTACTGACAAAAAACACTCAGTTCGAAACTAGTTGAATATAGGTTTGTTTTGCACTAGTTTCGAATTGAATCAATTTAGAACGGTTTTATAGAAGCAAAATTGTTTACTTTTTAAGTTTAATAATTCGTGAGTTTGATTTTTTTGAAAAGTCAGTTTTTGTTCACCTCTATCTTTCTCTCGTATCTCACCAAGTTACCACTAGACCAATCTTATAACTCGGTTGGTGTTAATTAATTATATTTTGTTATTGAAAACGGTTCAACCATTTAACACTGAATAAGTGTTATCATCTGTTTGGTTTTATCTCTTATAAGGACCAACAAAATAATCTGTTTGGTTTGATTTTAAATATATAGACACCAACTCACTAAACTTTCTAATACCAAATAAAAAAAACTAGATACCAACTTAGACCAATGGATGCTCTAAAATGTGGCTGTACGTAAGTACCATAGGAAAATCATAAGCATCAATTGTCTGATCTCACAAATGGAAAATACCAAAAGTATTAAACAATGAGAGCTTGCTTTCTTGGATATAAGCTTTATCATTTCCTTTAATGTCTTTTTATATTCTTGATATTTCCTACACGCATCAGATGTTGCCATAAGACATCTTATTTTATATTTTATATAGGTACAAACAAAGTGCCTCACAGTGTTACTCATTTAATTTTGTTGAGAAATTAGTAATATAAATATATTATATCTAAGACAACGTCATTAGAATAAACCAATAGAGTTGAACCATGATTGATGAGCAGGTTAGGGTAGTTAAATGGAATATTAGGATACAAAATTAGATATGTCTATTTGGCAACCGTTTATTGATTTTATGAAATAAATAAAGCAGGTTGGCCTTATGGCTGTTTATGAAATATTATTACATGCAATTGGTATCTATAGATTTAAATAAGTTTTTTATTCTTAAAATTTTACTAAAAATAATTTTTTATTTTTAAAATTTAAAAATATTTTTTGTAATCTCTCTTTTACTTTTAGTTCTCTTTCTCTAGTTATATTAACATGGTCATGAACAAGTATAATGAAACAAAAAATAAATTTTGTTCTCTTAATCAATTAAAAATTATTATTTCTTGTACCACCCTGCCCTGATATTTGGCCCATGAACCAAAAAAATGACTCATTATAATGTAGTTCGTTAAAACAATAATTCATAATAAAAATAGTAAAGAATTATAAAAAAAAATAACAAATTTTGAATTAAGAGATATAAAATATTTTCATAATATTAAAATAACATAATTAAATATATACAAACGAATGGTAAAGAAAAATTTAATTATAAGAAATTAAGGTTACGTTTATTTTGAGCACTTTCTGTTTTCATTTTTAGATAAAATAGTAGTAAAAATATGTTCAGTTATAATTTATAAAATATTTTCGCTGAAAACAGAAAATAGAAAAAAGTTGTTTTTAGTGTTTTCAAAAGTTAATACTATGTAAAAAGTTAATAACAATATTAATTTAATTAATAAGAAATTAAGGTGACAATTGTTTTAGATGTTTTCTATTTTCATTTTCAGAGAAAACAGTAGTGAAAATATGTTTAGTTACAATTTATAAAACATTTTTGCTGAAAACAGAAAATAGAAAAAAGTTGTTTTTAGTGTTTTCAAAAGTTAATACTATGTAAAAACTTAATAACAATATTAATTTAATTAATAAGAAACTAAGGTGACGTTTGTTTTAGATGTTTTCTATTTTCATTTTCGAGAAAACAGTAGTGAAAATATGTTTGGTTACAATTTATAAAACATTTTCGCTGAAAATGGAAAATAGAAAAAAGTTGTTTTTAATGTTTTCAAAAGTTAACACTATGTGAAAATTTAATAACAATATTGTAATTATACAAAAAATAATATATAAATATATTTTAAACTATATATATCAATAATTTATAATATTTTTTACTAAAATTGATTAAATTTAACAATATTATTTTTTGAAAATAGAAAATATCAAGTAAAAACAAACACATTTTCTGAATGTTGAAAACTTGAAAATGAAAACAATTTTCAAAAAATGAAAATAGAGAATGAAAACAGAAAACATTTTCTGAAATCAAATGCTACCTAAGTCTTTGAGACTCATTCTTTTCAAAATTTCTTCCTCAGACTTTGAAAACAATACTCCTAATGAGATAATAATCTCAATGAATAAAACAAGTTATAAAAAAGGTTCGTAAGTAGTGTTGTTATCAGCCAGTACGGATTCTGAAAAAATCCAACCATGGTACCCACAATTAAAATAAAATGTTCATGCTCATAAAAATATAATTTAATTTTAAATAATCTCTAATAATAATAAATGCATAATATGAAAACTATTATCTAATTGACACTAAATGCAAAAATGTAGTTTAACAACACAACATAATGATACTCATAATCACTCACTTCTACTTTATGATTCCCTAAGCCAGGTTTTCATAGATTTATAAAAGGTATATGGGATCATATGGAGGTATATAAAATTTCATCTCTATATAAATGGAGGTATCCCAAACAAGACAATTACTAAAATCAATTTTAAAATACTAAAATAAATTTTAAAACACTACACATATCAATTGAAATTTTTAACCTCATAGTACCAATTATATTTATTTAAAAACTTGAATTAAGAATGTATTGTGCAATAATATTCAAAGCACATTGTGCAGTAATAGTAAAGGCATATCAATTGCAGTAAAATTAAAATTGCATTAGCATAGGCAAGTGCATTAACATATTACAAGTGCATTAACATATATATATATATATATATATATATATATATATATATATATATATATATATATATATAACAACTTAGTTAAGAAAAAAAGTTAGAGTAAAAAATGAGAAAGTATAATAATAGCCATAAGATTTTAACAAATGATTCAGATTTCAACTACTGTTGTTGCCCCTCCCTCCCTCACCATCGTTGTCGTCACCGCCATCGCTACCACCCCCCTTCGTATGTTGTCGATACTATTGTCACCATTGTCAATACTATCACTACCATTATCCCATCGCTGCTACCACCGCCACCATTGTCGGTACCATCGACAGCAATACCAACGGTGGTGGCGACAATGATGGTAGTGATGATCTTGCAAATAATACGTAGGGCTAACAAGAGAAAGTAGTGCATCAAACAAAAATTTGGTTTGTGAGTGAATAATTTGTGTGAGAGAACCACGTGAACTTGTTTAATTAACAATTTAATCTGAACTATTTATTTAAATCCTATGATTATTATTATTACGTTTTCTCATTGTAATTTTTTTTTTCACTTGAGTTGTCCTCTCTGTATATAGCACAACTCAGGTGAGAAAAAAAGTTACCGTAAGAAATGAGAAAATATAATAATAACCATATAATTTTATAAAATATAATTGTCGTCACCTTCGACTAGTGATCACTAGTCGGCACCTCTGACCAACGATCACTGGCTATCACCTCCAACAAGTGATCACTGGCTGCCACCTTCGACCGACAATCACCAACTGCTACCTCCGATAATCGGTCACCGACTGCCACTTTCAATCACCAGTCACCGATCGCTACCTCTGACCACCAATCACCAACCACCACCTTCGATCGCTGGTCACCAACCATCACCTTCAATCGTCAATCATCGACTATTACATTCAACGAATTATCTCAAACACTATTTCCAACTAGTATTTTAATTAAGATTTGAAAACAATATTTTAAATTTGAAAAAAAAACAATATTGACTTAAAACTAAAACTAGTTTTTTTCTAATAAAAAAATTAATATGACAAATTGCTCTAACATAGCCCTTATCATGGCTTGTAGAATTTGAATTTTATTTTATTTGGTTTGGTTTGTGTCATTGTCTGAATATTTATTCTTCCAGACCTTAGAAAGGAAATAAAAGGCGAAACCTGAAAACTAAAAATCCTGTGCAAAGAGAAGTTCTTCAACTTATCAAAAGTCATTTATTGAGAGCACATTAAAATACCCTTTTAATGTCTCAACCTATAAACCCCTTTAAAATACGCTTAGTTGAGCATCACAATTAATCTAAGAGTAAGAGTATCGTCTTTAGGATTGAGAAATTTTTTATGACATTGTATTATGAGCTATGAAGAATGAAATTCAGTTCAAAAATAGGTTTTTGAAGTGAAACCTAACAAATTTTTAAGTAATTAATAATTCACTCAGCACCATTTACTGTAGTTCAGTTTTTGTTTGGTTTAACGGGATCATGAATAATGAATGCAGCTTTTATGCATATTCTATGGTTTTGGTATCTAGAAATAGTGAAAATCTCAACTACTTACATTTTAAAATCTGGATTATTTATACCTTATAATTTGAATTAATTATATACATTCTTTTATAAGCAGGATTGCTTACTGCCCACTGAATTCTTGGTGAAGTTGCTGTCATCACTAGCACTAACCCAATTAATTATATATATTCTTTTGTTTTGTCAGTTTTTTTTTTATTTTTTTTTATTTTTTACTTTTAAAACTGATTCTCTGTATCTCTGCTGCTCTGAGGTTTACATGACACTAACATTATTAATTTGACAACTATTCCAAGTGTATTGAAATTAGATTGCGAATAGTTTATATGGAATCGTGTTTGCATTACCTTTTAGAATAGTTTTAACTATAAATGTAAAAATAGTTTTCTGAATAAATTATTTAAGTTAATCTAAAAACGAAAACAATGACCTGAAGACCTTTTGTTAAATATTTTGTTATATTTTAAGCTTATTTTTTACTGAGCCCAATCCACATATTTTACGTAGGCTTTAATATTTACACCTCTAACTGTATTACATACTACAGTCATTGAGTTATATACATTTTTAAATTTAATTTAAAAAGGCATATTTACATTTTATATTATTAATGTATGTTAGAGATAAATTCATAAAACTTGTCCCCCAAACACTTGTCACTGGACATTAAAAAGTTGGATTCAAAAATGAAAAAAATCAATGACAAGACAGGTTAGACTAAAAGCTATCAATAATATTTGAAATTTTTCTCTTCCCATTTCCATATTTTTTTCCTGCAGCTTCACAAAACTGTGAAATGTCAAAAATACTTTCAATAGTTAAAACTATTTTTATACAAGTTCGAATGGGTTAATATGAACTTAATGAATAATTAAATTAAAATCTTTTGGAATGGTCAATCTAAATCCTAAAAAAATTTGAAAATTTTTTATAAGTCCAAATTAAGGAATCGAAACTTACAAAAATATAGAGGTACAAAAAGACGAGAGAAATATAAAAATTTTCTTTTTTTTTTAACTGAAAGTATTTTTAACATTTGTAAAAAGTACAAAGGTGCAAGAAGAAGACATGAAGGTGCATCGGTGCAGGGAGAAGAACTAGAAGATTCATTCAATTGTGTAACTGTCCTCTTAATGTCCCAATTCAAAATTATAATTTTTTATTGAATTCTAATATTTATGAAAATAAAAATCGTCGACTTAGTCTGACTCTCTTTTTATTCCACACTCCAACCTACATTTTATTTTTCATATCCATTACAAAACGTTGGTTCCACAAAAAATATATGAAAAGAAAGAATTATCATATTTAATAAATAAGAGATAGACATAAAAAAGGTGTTTTATTAATCGTTTTATAAATAACACACTTCTAAAATAATTTCTTTCACATTGATTCATCAACATTATGTTTTTCTACTTCCACAACTTTCTAGTTTCTTGCTTTCCATATAATTTTCAAAGAAAAAATAATTTTGTTTTTTTAACAACTCAATCAAGTTTGAATCCATCAATTATTATAACATTTCCATATAATGGAGAGAGCACTATAAGGAAAAAAAAAAGATAAACCTAAATTAAAAGTAATAAAATATTTCGTGAAATTTGTATGACTATAAATGTATTTTTTTTTGTTTTTTAACTGTTATTTTTATATCTTAAGTGGATGTTAGTATAATTTATACTTATAATAGATATTAGTAATTAGTTAAGATAAGATAATAAATAAAAATAAAGTTATATATAGTTTAATGAAGTTAAGAGTAAAGTTACTTTTGTTAAAAAAATAGGGGACTCGCACTTAATATTATTTAAAAAGAAATGACGAAGTCAAACTTTGTTTCATATGTTTGGTCTCTTGGTTTTGGCAAAAAAATATCCCTTCACGTGGTAGAACCATGCATCTTTATGATCTTATCGATTATCCACATAATTCTTCATGTGACTTCAAGTACAAACATATCTCATAATAAAAAAGATGATCAAGTTGGTTTTTTTTTTATTATAATGATCAAGTAGACCAAGGATATGTTTAGATGATCTTATTTGAAATAAAATAAAAAAAAAACAATTTATAAGTTTTTTAATGTATTTTTTGTTTCATGATGGAAAAAATTGACCAGGTCAAAGGGTTATATGCAAAACAACTTTCCCTTGGCTTTAATTTGTTCTTTCAATTTGAACCTGCTGTGGGGGCTTTTGTTATAATATATGTTTTTTCTTGAAATATTGAGGCATAAAAAATAGTGGTGGTTGAGATTCTTCAAAGTAAAACTATATACCCACCCAAGGTTGGTACTGGGTTCATATTTTATAAAGTTGTTGATTTTAATTTCGCTCCTAATTTTAGGACTTGAAGAATTTTGTTAGTGAGTAGGAATGAGAATAGGTTAAACTTTGTTAATTATTTATTCTTTATGACAAATTTAGTATAATAATGATAATCTTTGCAACGAAATATTTTTAGTTTATTTAACTATGTTCGTCTATTAAATCTAAAAGACTTTCTGAATGGTATAGAAGACTAAAAGTTCACTTGTTTAACTAAATATGTATTAATAAAAATTATGGCCTAGTTTATTTTTAAAACAAGTTTGATCAAACATAAATGGAGCTGTAAAGGTGTTTCTAGTTAGGGTTGATTTAGATTTGGAAGAAAATGAAAATTGAATCAATTAATTTTAATTAGATTGAGTTTGTCTGATTTTTTGGAATGTTTTTCTCTAATTCAAGCCAAATCGAATTAATGATAATCAGGTTGGTTCGATTTAGTTTTAAGGGAAACAATAAAAAATTAATTTTTTATTAAATTGTAAAAAAATAATTTTATACCTGAAACTAGCGAAATCCATTAGTCTTCTAAATTTATAATTTTATAACAAATTATTAAGTGTTTGATATATACTAAATTAGTCAAATTAAAATATTAAAACAACACAATACAATACAAATAACAAATTGTATAAATTTAAAGTATAAAATAAATATAAAATAAATTTACTAAATTAAAAATATAAAATAGGGTCAGATCAAGATTTTGAAATGCAAAATCCTAAACAAAATAAGTTACTAAATTTACTAATTTAAAAATATAAAATAAATATATAACATTTAACTTTTGGGTTGGTTCAGGTTTAGTCAGAATTTTGAAATGCGAAAACGCGAACCGAACTAGACATAATTGATTATGGTCGGTTTGGGTCGAGTTTAGACCTAATCAAGTAAAAATACCAAACTAAATTAATTTAGTTTAGTTTAATTTACCAAGTTATTTGGATTGACCTAAATCGATAAACACCCTTAGATGTAGGCTAAAACTTGGGTTCGCATCAAACATTTTAATATGTTTTATTTTTATTTCTATTGATGAGTCTAAAAAAATGAGTATTGAATCTTTAGGCATGTATGAACCTAGAGAACTATAATCACCCACAAAAACCAAATCAAAACTGAACTTATTGCTTCAATCATAGACCCATTTAATATAATTCTACTAACGAACCCATCTCCAATTGAATCACTTAAATCCAGAAAAGTGGTTTGACTATTTCAATCAAAATCAATTCTCTTAAAAAATTATGCTTTTCCACCTTCTAAGATGTCTAATTTTCTCATTCAAAATTTTTTCATACATTTTTATTTCTTTATATTTTAAAATGTATCACTTTTAGTTTTTCATATAGTTTAAACATTACTTTATATTGAGAGATAATATATAATTTAGATATCACTTAAAAAACTAAAAAATATCAAAATTTTTGAGTGAAGTAATCATATTTCAACGAATGGAAAAAAAACATATTTCCTTTCCTAAAAAGCAAAAACATATTTTTCAGCCTCTTTAATTTTTTCTCAACTTTGTGCTTATTTATATATATATATATATATATATATATATTTGGAAAAAAATAGTGTCTTTTACATATTTCTATCTATAGTGATATTTTGATACACAATTCACTATTACAAATTCATCAATTTTCTGCGAAATTTAATGTAAAAATTAATCTGTAGAAAATTCTTACAAATATTTATAAGAAATTATATCCGTAGAAATTTCCTGCAAAATTTTATGAAAAATATTTTTCATCGGAACTACCTGTGGGTTTTGTTGCTTTTTTTTCCCACTTTTTTGCAGCACAGACACCTCAGGAAAAACAACGGCAAGAAAAAGTTTTCTTGCTGATATTTCTGCACGAACTATTACAAAATAATATAAAATTAAAAATATAATAAATAATGAATGATAAATAGTAAATAATAAATCATAAATAATAAATTATGAATTATAGATAATAGATTATAAATTATGAATTATAGATAATAGATTATAAATTAAAAGTTAAATACTATAAATTATAAATAAAGAGTTAAAAGTAAAAAATTTTAAAATTTGAAATTTGAAATTTGAAATTTAAAATTTGAAACTAAAAGTTAAAAATTATAATTTAACATTTGAAATCTTAATTTTATTAAATACCGCTAAACCCTAAGATCTATTTGGGTTGATTGAAGTATTTTCGGTTTCTTAATTTTGAAAGAAAAAATAAAACAATCACAGCTAAACCCTAAAGAGCCGCGACGCTGCGATCACGAACTGCGTTCTTGATCACAAACGGCGCTGCGACGAAGCCACGAAGGTGCTTCATCGGTGTAGATCGTCGATTGTTCTCAGTCGGTAAGTCAATAAACCCTAACTTTCTCACTCTACCGTTTGTGCCCTAACATTTCAAGTTGATTATGGAATTAATAGTTGGTTTATCTTCTATGTTTATTGTGTTTGATATTTTCATGATTATTAATACATTTAAATTTGTTTATTCCTCAGAGGCTGGTAGGATTGCAATTTTTATTTTCTTTTATGCTGCTACTGCTTCTTGCCGATGATTTTGTTCTCATATGATGGATATTGTTGTTATTTTAGTTTGGTTTATTGATTCATGTAATTTGGATTTGGATATGGTAATGCAAGGATTAAAGAGTTTTGGTTGGGGATTTGCTGAAGTTTGCTCTGCGGCTAGTTTCAGCCATTACATTTCTTCCTATTTATTATTTTGGTGTATTTGGTTACTGCAATAGGTGTATTACAGTTGTTGGTCTGTACTATGTGCATTTTAACCATAACTTATGTTAAAATTGCTGAATAAAATTAGTTTAAATTGGATTATTTTTAAAATTTTTGTTATAATAATAAATTAGATTCTGCTTTAAGGACAATGAACTGGCCTATTTATTATTCTTTGACTCTATTATAAAAATTAGTGTGTTTATATGTAGATTGAGACACCTACGGACTAGCCTAAGTGTATTAAAGAAATATTTGAAAAGTAGACAGACATGCTAATCCTAGCAGGTGTGGTGAGTGGTGAGAACATTAGCAGCTAAGCAGACTACATGTTTGATGTTCTATAATTTTACTCTTTCAGTCAATTCAATATGATATCAAATAGTCTAACCTTGATTTGGACTTACCTTTGATTGGTTAGGAAATAGTCTCTGACTTGCATCAGTAGTTGGTGATAATAAATTGATATTTGCAATTATATATGTTTCCAGTAAGATTTGGTTATATAGTTGTCTCCCGCAATAAAACCATTAAGTTGATAGCATCCAGAAAAACATTAAGCTGAATTTTGGTTTACTAGTCTTGTCATGTGTGGTTTAGTAGGGGAACTTGAGTCTTTGACTAAACTGGCAGTATCTAACTTGAGTCATTCAATTTTTATTCCATAAGACACTGGGTAATATTTGGTCACCAACAACTATAGCTACAATAATTCCTGTTTGCACCACTGCAACACTGTTATAGAAAGATTAATATTACCTAAACTAGTGATTGAACCATTGTTAAATGTGGCGAGGTCAAGCTAGAAATATTAAGGACAGATATAGACCTTTTTATAAGTAGGTCATAAAGACATGGTTAATGGTTTATTTTAAAAGTTTATATCTGGTGAATAGTTTTGAGACAGAGATCTCACCTCACCCCTTTTTTAAAAGTTTATGTCTGGTGAATAGTTTTGAGACAGAGTTCTCACCCCTTTTTTAAAAGTTTACATCTGCTTTATAATTAATTTGGCTTCTTTATGATTGACAAGGGAGTGAGAAATTTCAATTCTTTATGTTATGGCTAACTAATGGATCATTTATTAAGCAGATGAAATTCATATAATCTGCTTTTCTATAAATCTTGAGCTTAATTTGAGAGTATAGGAAATTCAAAACTTTCCTCGTCCCTATCAAATAATCGGTTTGGAAAATGCTGTGTGAAAACAAAGAAAAGTTAACTACTTTGAAATCTGTGGGACCATAT
Organism: Psophocarpus tetragonolobus; assembly: GCA_037954015.1. Lineage (NCBI taxonomy): Eukaryota > Viridiplantae > Streptophyta > Magnoliopsida > Fabales > Fabaceae > Psophocarpus > Psophocarpus tetragonolobus. Next base: position 65,134,912 of record CM075693.1, read on the forward strand.
CTATGTATCAATTTATATTGACAACTCTTTTACTGTTGAATTAAAAAGAAGGAAGTAAGGATTAGTGCTTCATAATTTATAAAGCAGATTAACACATTGCAATATATTTCATTTTTTAACAGAATACTACGCTAAGCCACTCTTTTCTCTTCCTTCAATACTTAAAAACTCAGTACTTTTTGTATTTCTTTTATAAGCTTAAAACTCTGTAATTTTAACATAGTATGAAAGTGGAACCATCCTCTATGAACTGTTCTGTTACTATGCTACAGAGCTCTCTAAAATTAGTTGTTTTGTTTTTATTATTTACATGATTTTTCCTTCAAATTAATTTTAGGTCCAAGTTTCTCTCCAAGACATAAAGCTTATGTCACACATTTTCTAGCATATTTAAGAAAACTCTGGTTTACAAGTCAGTTTGAATATCCTCCATGGTGCATTTTTTTGGCATTGTTTAGACAAATTCCATCTCTAAGCATCTCTGAGTTTCAACCTCTAAGTTTCTAACATGTTTTAGATTTCTGTCATTGATGCTACTGCCAGGAAATTTTTTTCCAGCAAGTTCACTGCAAAGCCACTATATGCCAACATAGTAGTACAAAAAATGACAAAATCTCTGGACTATAAAAGGTATTCTATAGGGCATACATGGTTTTCCATGCATTGCCATTCTCCCCTGCACATGACAAATGCATCATGGCCAATTTTGGTCTATCTGACTCTTGCCTGACTGACATGCTGCTACCTCATCCAGAACCTGCCCTTGGTTCATCAGTTTCCTGGCTCATGACTCCTTATTTAGATTTCCTCCCACTAGTTGGTTCATTTTCTCTCTCCTCTTGTTGAGCAATGATGTCCTCCACTTAGATCTTCCCTCTTTGGTTCAAATCATACCACTAAGATCAGATTAAATAACTAGGCCACATCCTCACAGCTTCCCTAAACAAACCAGCTTGGTCCACAAACCTGGGCTCTTGGTATCAGTTGTGCCCATGACAGTCCAAGAGAATCATTTTGGACCTGTCAATATACATTTTATTCTTGAAAGCACTCAAGAAACAAGCCACTTCAACTGAAAAGGAAATCACTATTACGTTGTCAAGTTGAGTTCTAAGTGGTACGGGCCTTATAAGTTAGAGGTGTGCATTATAATGCGACCTTAAAGAAAATCAAATATTATCTTTTCCCCTATTATCGAGACCCAAAAGCAAAACACTCCAGTTATAAATACACACCTGTTACAGTAATTCTCAACTTGATTTTTCTCACCATATTCGCTCTCTAACTTGAGCATCAGTTAGAGTCTGGTTTGCAAGTACCCTGGCGTGACAACTCTTGGTGGACTTCCCAGAGAACTGCCCTTTCTTTATCTGGTAAGTACAATTAGGATTTTTATTTTGTAGGCTTGTTTTAATATTTGACATCTTGAATGGCTAATTTGGTTCCAAGAGATGATTTCGGGGTTTGATGATTTTTCTCTGAAAAATATAGAGACAGGACTAGATATTAATGTTTTGGAAGATGGTTTACCCCTTTTACAATATATATGCAGGACTTTGTTTGTACATCAACGGCATTAACACAATGTCAAAGCGAACTCCTAGCTTGTTGCAGGACCAAAACCTCAATGTCCATGTTAATGGTATTGTTCTGCTTCTTTTGGTTTATACATCTTCCATCAATAAATTGCTTTTCTTGTTTTTAATATGTCTAGAATATAATTCTTAATGCTGGTGCAGGTGGGGGAACTGTTTCTGCTAAGAACGATTTAACAGGACAGGGGAAAGCTAGGGCTCGGGCAAGGAAACCACTTGGAGATCTATCCAATGCAGGGAACCTCATCAACCAATTTGATGGAAAGAAAGCACTCGCTGGTTCATTGCACACTGGCAAATCCTCTGTGGGCCAGGCATCAAAATTGCCATCCTCTAATAATCTTGAAAGTGATAAAAGCTTTGCCAGCAAAGCTTCTGGAAAATCACTTACTGGTATCAGGAAAGTACTTTCTGACATTTCAAACTCGGGGAAGCCACAGCTTCCTGAGATAAAAATTAAGAACACGAAACCAAGTTTGCTGGTAGAGGAATCTGATCTTTCTCCCAGTGCAATTGCTGAAGAATATATGCAGCACGATCATAAAAAGTGTATTGAATCACGGTCTGAAACTGTAGACATGCATAAATTTTTCATTTTGGCTGGTAATTGCTCTTCATTTCATTTTTTATTTTCCATTTGGCTGTTACTGGGTTTACTTATTCGCCAACATATAATTTGATCAGATTCAGAAGACGACTTGCCTACAATAGCGGAGAGTCCACGCTTGGATTTGGAGTTGGTACCTGAGTGTTTCCCTGATTGGGATGACCCTCCTGTCAATTTCAAGTTGGAGAGTGAATATTTGGATTTGGAGTTGGAACCTGAGTGTTTCCCTTATTGGCATGACTCTCCTGTCAATTTCAAGTTGATAGAGACACCGAAATGCTCCAAAACTTGACGGATTTTTCCTGCAACAATGTAAAGAACTGATACGGTTGGTAGTATAGTCTAGTAAATATATTGTGCCACAGATGTGTTTGGCAGTGGTTGTGGTATCTTTTGGATGGACATGTTTTGTTCATCTTAGACATATTTTGAGCCACATATGTGTTGGCAGTGATTGTGATGTTTCTTAATAGACATGTTCATCTTAGATAGGTAAAATGTTCGGATGTTTTTTTCTGTCCAAGTCATTTCAATGAATGTTTTCTTTTTAATTGGTAAAATATTGAAAAGATTCATTCTCACAACATGCGTACCTCTTTTTTCATTCATGATAACAATTATCGTGAATTTGGTTGAAATAAATTCACTCAGCATATTATCAAAATTGAATTTGGTTAAAATAAATTTGATATTCGGTGGGTTGGGGGGTTAAAATGGATTAATGAATGATTTTGAATGGATTGTAACAAATGAGTGCCGAGTTTGGTTTCTACAGTTATTGATATTCGATCTGAACCGTCTATTTCGGTTGGTTAGTTTGTCAAAGTTTTTTTTAAAAGAAAAACTTAGCCTAACTTGCAAAGCTGAATAAGAGTTTATTTATGATAATTTAAAATTAAGATAGAAATTTAAACTAAGATGGGAATGAAAATAAGTATGTTAAATTTCATAAAAATTAAGTCTAATTGATATAAGCATATTTTTAGTAAATAATATTACATTCATTATAAAGAATTGAAAGTATATGTGACCTTTGAATATGATATAAGCCTATTGTTTTATAAAAAAACTTAAGTTTGATTATTTATATAGGTTAATGTGTTCAATATTAAAAAGATTTTAATATGTTTGGATGCTTATAAAAAATATTAAAAAGATAAATAAACATAAGATTTTAATATATTATAACAAAGTTAATTATTATTATTATTTTTGCAACAAAATATCTATTGTTTTATTTAAATATGTTTGTCTATTAATAGACTTTTTAAATGGCCTAAAGCCTCACTTGTTTAACTAAGTATGTATTAATAAAAACTATGATCTAGTTTATTTTTAAAACAAGTAAACATAGTTCCTGTTATATATTTTTATTGGTGAGTCTTTAAAAAACACGTTCTGAACTTTTAGACATGTGTGAATCTAGTGATTCATAGATACCACAAAAATCAAAACAGAGTCAAACCGATTGGTTCACTCAATGAAATGGTTGGTCTGTTCTACTAACAAATAGTTTGTAATTGAACTGCTAAAATCCAAAAAAGGTGATTTGACTAGTTCAACAAAAATTAATTCTTTTAACAAGTAAATGTAGTTCCCTTCATATATTTATATTGGTAAGTCTTTAAAAAAACATGTTTTGAACTTTTAGACATGTATAGAAGCTAACCAAGAAAGGGCCAAATATTTGAAAAATTACCGTTATGTGGTAGTCAGTGCAAAAATTATTAAAATGATGTAGTTTGATCATTCAACGGTTAAATACATGATTTCGTTTGACGTATTTCAATCAATCACGTGCTCAGAAATCAAATACACCAATTGGTTTGACGTATTTGGAGTTTTGGCTCCCCACCCAGCTGATTCCTGGTAAGATGTATTAATAATAATAATTATTATTATATGAAAATATGTGTTAGTATACATCTTTAAATAAAAAAAATATATTAGTATAAGAAAGTACAATAATAAAAATATGTATATATTTAAGTAAGATATATACAAAGGTATACTTTTTATTTTTTCTGTTGAGGTAACATTAAAAATATGTATATATAAATATAAGTATTATTGTTATACTTTTGCTAATATATATATTTTTTATTTAAATATGTATACTAATATATACTTTCTTCTAATATTAATATCATTATTGAAAATATATACATATTTTCATATAATAATAATAATAATTATTATTATAATTATTATTTTTAAGACATTTGTCTGTTACAAGGAAATAAGAGGAAGTAAAAACTCTAAATACGCCAAATGGTTTGAAGTATTTAGGTCATGTGACGCCTCTACTTCAAATACGTCAAACTAATTGGCATATTTGATTCTTGGGCACATGATCGATTGAAATATGTCAAACAAAATTACATATTTGACCGTTGAATGATCAAACTATATCATTTCGATAATTTTTTTGTTAATCACCCATAATAGTAATTTTTAAATATTTGACTCTATGTTGGTAAAAAAGCTCATGTGTAGACCTAGTGAGTCATAAACACCCACAAAAATCAAAAGGGAGTTGAATCGATTGGTTCAATCAATGGTCTGTTTAGTCTAATTCTACTAGCAAACCAATCTGAAATTAAACTGTTGAAATTCAAAAAAGGTGGTTAGACTTGTTCAACAAAAATAAATTCTATTAACAAGTAAACTAGTTTTGTCGTATATTCCTATTGGTGAGTCTTTAAAAAACACATTTTTAACCTTTAGACATGTATGGACCTAGTGAGTTATAGACACGCACAACAATTAAAATGGAGTTGAATCAATCGGTTCAATCAGTGGCTTGTTTGGTATGATTCTACTAGAGAATCAATTTATAATTGAACAACTGAAACTAAAAAAAAGTGGTTTGACGGTTAAATAAAAATAAATTCTTTAAAAAAAAAATGTTCTCCCTCCTTTTAAAATATAAAGTATTTAGTTTTCTCATTAAAAAATTTCATACATTTTTTTTTCTAATTTTGAAATATATAACTTTCAATTTTTTGAATACTTTATACAACGTTTTAATTTAGATATCACTTAAAAACTAAAAGAACATCACATTTTAAATTAAAAAACCAAAATTAAAGCATACACAAATTTTAAAAAATAAAGTGAACATTTCATATTTTAGAGAAAGGAAAAAACATATTTTTATTTTTAAATATGTAAAAAACATACTTTTTACTATTATAAATTGGGGTTTTTTTTTTCTCAACTTTGTGCTTATATAAAATTTTTTGCTGTTGAAAAAGCAGGTGCCTTTTACATATTTCTATACATAGTGATGTACTAATTTACAATTAATCAATTATAGAATTTTTATTAATATTACTTGATTATCAGTGTTAATAAATTATATTTTATTATTGGAAACGATTCAACTAACACTAATCAGTGTTATCATCTCTTTGGTTTGATTTTAAATATATAGACACACCAACTCACTGAACTTTTTAATACCAAATAAAAAAGAAGAAGTTAGATACCAACTTACACCAATGAATGCTCTAAACGTGGCTGTACGTAAGTAACATAGGAAAATCAAAAGCATCAATTGTCTGATCTCACAAAAGGAAAATATCGAAAGTGTTGAATAATGAGAACTTGCTTTCTTGGATATAAGCTTTATCGTTTCCTTTAATGTCTTTTTATATTCTTGATATGTCCTACAAGTATCAGATGTTGCCTAAAACATCTTATTTTATATAGGTACAAACAAAGTGCCTCACATTTTTACTCATTTAATTCTTTAAGAACATTAGTGATATAAATATATTATCTCTAAGATAACGTCATTAGAATAAACAATAGGGTTGAACCATGATTGATGAGCAGGTTAGGATAGTTAAATGGAATATCAGGAAACAATATTAGACACGTAAATCGTCTAATCCTTGATATTTGGCAGTTTAATCATTTATTGATTTTATGAAATCAATAAAGCATGTTGGCATTATGGCAGTTTATGAAATGTCAGTCCATGCATGACCATATAATATATGAGTAGTGATAAAATCTTAGACCACTTAGAATACATGATCGACACAAGTCATGTAAGAGTTGAAGAGAACTTCTCATGTGTCAAAAGTTAAAAGATGAATCACTGAAAATATAAAATAATTATATAATTTTACATTACGCCTAACCACAAATTATCGTTGGTATGATTTTTTAGATTGTTAGCAAAATTAATAAATTTATTATAAAAATTTTAGGTTTAGGTATAAGGATTCCAATTCGCAGCCCTTCTGAACTCTGAGTTTTGGATAATTTTTTTTGAAATTATTATTATTGTAGAAAAATTTGAGTTTCGTATGCAAAACCTGCAAACTTTACAGGCTAAGTCCATGGGCTCACATGGTTGATCTGTAACCCATTTAAAGAAATAAATTTATTATTTGTATTATTAATTTGTGTTAATATTGTGATTTTTTTGTCACAAATTGTGATATTTTACACTTTTAGCATTGTAAATGTTTAGTTTTTAAAATAATATAATTTTTAGTATGATATATTTATAATTTAATTAGTTTAAAAAATATTAAGATTTTAAAAAAGTATATATGTGTGGGCTCACACTTAACGGATTAGTTTGCGAACTAAGCACATATTCTTAAAAAGAATCTATTTATCTTGACAAATTAAACTTATTAGACTTGTATAAATTATGAGTTTCATATATTAAGCTTAAATAGACCGAATCAATCCGTTTACCCACCAATAAATAATGGGTTGTAATATAATGAAAAATGTGAAATTATTTATATTGTCCATGATCTGCTTTTCTTTTATTTTAATAGCATAACATAATATCTGAGGATGTGTTTGTTGTATGTTTTGGACACTAATCCACTAAAGGGTCCACATTAACTGCTTCAACTGTTGTTTTTGTTTTAGAATCCTTTACCTTTGGTTTTAAAAAAAAGATCCTTCACCTTTTTCTATCATTTTCCTAAAAACAGATAACAACCAAAACTTTTTACTATTAAGTGGTTGACTACATAGATAAAAAGATCCTATAATGCTTTCTGACAAATTATGTTTATAGTAAAAGTGTAAAACTACTGACCTCAAAATTCTTTTTTAATGATTTCAACTATAATTTTTCTTGGATCTCTCTCTACTTTTGGCGTGTCCTCTGTTTGATTTTAGTCTCATCTTTATTTCCGGTTCTAAAAATTTCTCCACATGCTAACCACTTCGGATGAGTTTCTACTATCTTTTTTACCATAGGTGTTAATGTGTTACCCACTTACCCTACCTTTCTTTCTAATGTATTGATTTGTAACCTTATCTTTTCGAGTACTTTCATTCATGCAACATAGAAATTATGGAATAAAATTTACAAAGCAGCAATTGCATAAACTTATTTATTTAAAGGATTTATTCTTTGATACATACATTCTTTCCTAAACCCTAAAACTTTAAAAATTAAAAAGAAATTGTCCATCTTGCTACCTGTAACAAAAAAAAAAAAAACACACTCCATAGTATTTAAACTAATATAACCTGACACATTTTTTTGCCATATTAAAAAAAAAATTACCTAGCAGAATGTTACTTATTATTTATTGTAAGTACATGTTTATTTAATAGATTATAAATTTGTAGAATAAATAGTGAACATAATTAAATTTAAATTTTTACTTAAATTATTAATTGATTGAGATGTGATAAATTTAGTTGTTGCGTTTGATTGATGGTAAAAGGATGGAAAAAATGAGAATAATTATTATTTTTTTGTGTCGGAAGGTTTTACTTGAGTTTTGAAAAGTTTTTGAAAATTTTGTTATTGAAAAGGGGTTGCATATAACAAACTAAACTTGTTCTTCACTTTACATTGTTATTTCTTCTTCTATGTAATTTCTTTCAATCGCCATCCATTCTCTCTCTCACCGTCCCTCTTTGATCCCTTGCATGGTCAGCTTTTGGTTGTCAGATTCAGATGCAGTCTCTTTCATATCTCTTGTTGTTGAGTGACCGTTAATATAGGTAAGTGTGATATTGAATCAATGAACTTTTTCTGAATTTTTTTGATCTTGTTGTTCCTGTTAAAAGGAATTTTATTTGAAAATACTAATTTCTCAAGTTCTTGTTTAATTTGAAATTTTTGTCAGGTTCCTATGAAATTTCTTCAAGTAGATTCCTTTTTTCTTTTATGTTAGCTCTAAAAAGGAGAAATAGATAAGAGAAGCTAAGTGCTTGTTTGACAAAGTTTTATAAAAATGTTTTCAGTATTTAAAAACTAAAAAACTCATTTGATAGTATTTTCTGAAAATAGTTTTAAAAAACAATTCGCATTTTTTAGTTTTTAAAAACTAAAAAACATTCACAACTAAAAATAGTTTTGCTTTTCAGTTTTCTATTTTTGTTTTGAAAACTTAAAAAACAATCAAAATATGTTGTTTTTTGCTTTTCATTAATGAAATTTTAATAAATATAAACAAGTTTTTCCATTTTTACATCTTCAAAACAGTTTTCAAATAACACTTACCAAACAAGTTTTTTTTTTCTTTTCTTTTTGAAAAACAACATTTGAAAACTATTCTTAAAAAATATTTTCAAAAACTAAAAAACAAAACCAAACCAATCAAACCCTAAATCTTTTATTTTAATTTGAGATATTATGAGCTACTAGTTGAGAAGTTAATTGATTTTGAGCAATTGAGTTTTTGATTATGATTTGACTGTTATGCAAAATTGAGTGTTTTGGTGTGATTGAAGATTTGAGTTTTGTTCTTGAAATAAATTGATATTGAATTGTAATTTGAAATATTTTGAGATATAAATGTTTGGTGGAGTTAATAATTGTGATTGGTAATGGTTAATTGTTGTTGTTGGGATTTGATTATAGGTGTGGAAATGAAATAATTTGATATTAGATTAAAATGTGATTAATGATATGCTTTGATACCCTTTGTTATTATTGATGATATTTAATATAAGTATGTGATTGGCAACAGATAATTGTTGTTGTTGGAATTTAATTAAAGGTGTGAAATGAAAGGTAATGGTCTTATCGTGATTGAAATGAATTATAGTTCTTGGAAATTAATGATAATGGATTGATATATGATGTGTTGTGAAGTTGATGATTATTATGGAAGTGATGTTTGATCTTGAATTGAACGATTTATTGGATGATTTGGATGTGACAGTTGCACTAGGGTAATTTAGCTTTGGTTGAATTGACTCTCTGTGATTGAAATTGAATTTATTGGAATGATGATGATATATTTGGATTTGTGATATAATGCATATTGTTGAAATGCATGATGAAGAATATATTTATTGATGTTGTTGGTTGCAGGCAGTCACAATAAGGTAATTTAACCCTTAGATGATATGTTTGGTGGGTACATTAGTGTTAGGGACACAGTTGGAGTCAGTGTAATCTAGAGTATCAGATATGCAAGGGTATATTCCAGTGATTTACATTGTGGTCTTGGTACCAAATATGCAAGGGGGTGCCTAAAGGACATACTCAGACAACTACGGTGTGTCACAGGGTGTTAGGTAGACACTAAACATCAGTTTGTGGTTGTCAGATGAGTATTGCTTAGACTTAAATTGTGGTAACACAGGGAGATTGAACGTCTACCATCAATTGAAAGATATCTTAAGCTGCCTCGATGTTCAAACTTAATGTAGGTATTTCAGAATATGTTGCGTTTGAACTTGTTGTGTGAAAAACTTGTATTCAGGAGAATATAAGTGTTTGATTTGATTGATGTATTTGTGATATTTGAGTTATTTATATTGTGAATTTTATATGTTATTATATGCTTATCCTTGCAATGTTTGTATATTCTATATGACTGTGATGATCTTGTCTTACACAGGAGCAAATACTAGTGGTTGATGCAGGACTAAAGGTAGCTGGCAATTTACTTGTTTTACGTTAGAAATAATTTAAGTTATGTATCAGAGTACATGTATGTATATAAGTTTGGCTTTAGAGATGCTAAAACTATGTTTTGACCAAAACTAGTACCCATGTCCTTAGTATGTATAATGACTTACTAAGTTTTATGGTTGAATTTATGTTTTGTATGAGTTATGTATGAATCATGCTCTCGTGGTAGAAGGACAAGTAATGTCCTGTATGAATGATTGGTAAATTATTTGGATGTAGTATGTGTGTGTATAATTTGATTGTATGAAACAAATTTAAGTAGAGGTAATTAAATAATTGAATATTACTAGTATGTTTTGTACAAATAATTTGGAATGTTACACTTATAAGTATGTAAAATTTAGACAACCACTATAGGTCTACTAGAGAAGCTTCCAAACAAATTATTTCTAGTATAAGGTTTGCTACTTATAGGAACTGACATACGTTCATTTAAAGTGGACAAATCCACCCCCTCATTTTATTAAAGTCATATATGTATAAGTGTTAAAATTTTATATTTTGAACTCCTTAATTTTATATGTTTAAATCCTCTTTGATATTTCCATGTAAATATAAATAATTGTAACTCTTATTTTAATATTTATACTTCTTATTTATTAAGCCTCATAGGCATAGGCACCCTAATCATATAGTTAGGGGAATTTGAATTGTCACTTACCATTTTTTAAAATGATACCTACTTTTGTAAAAGACCGAAATACCCTTATTTTTCATTTTTTACAAAGACCATTTTTTGTACAAGAAAAAAAAAACTTCTCCAAAAAGGTATTTTTAGAGAAGTAATTTTTTTTCTTCTACGAATAAGGGTTCCGAAGAAGCAATTCTGCTCAACTTACACGTTACCAGCTATTTTGTTTATATCATGAATGCAGTTTTTAGTTAATTAGTTGAGTTGTGCAATAACAGTAGGGGCTGTAGTAAGTGACTAGAAATAAAACATAAACCCAACAATGTGGAAATATACTTCAAAGTCACCAAAACTCCATCATTTCCCAAAATTCCCACCTTGTCTACCACTTTTTATAACACTGCAACACAACACTCTGTTTCTGTAAGAAGCTTCCTTGTTTCAACTCAACCCTAGAGCTGCAACACATTTTTCTGGTACTGTGCAGCTGAAACATCAACACTTCAGTAATCTTTGAACCTGAAGCCAATCCAACATCCTTGGTTACTCTCTTTGTGGTCATTATCGGTTGAGTGCCTCATTGATCTCCATGTGAGAATAGGACACAAGCCAAATGCAGTCAGGAATTCAAGGAGAAACAAATTTCAACAAATCCCACCCTAAATATTTTCATATGGCATGGATACCATGAAAAATTGAATACTAATCCCTTTAAGTTAGTGCAGCAATGAACATACCATTTCAATTGTGAAAATAAAAATGTCCCTGGAAATTCCTTTAATGGTCTTGTAGCATGAAGCATCATGTATTTTGAAAAACATTTAGGCTTTCAATCATTACCAGTAATCTCCACAGGAACATGAACCATTAGAAAAATGATGAAACCTGTTGATATCTCTGACAATGATATTTCTCTCAGTAACCTTAGAAATATATTTCAATGCAGAATGGCAATCTCTGCAAACTCTCAAGTTTTTCTTGACAATGATTGGCATTCCAGCTGGACAGGTTAGTAATGAATATGCCACGGCAATTCTCTCGCTGTGATAATGAAGAAGCTTCTCCTTCAAATTGTCATCCATGTCAATCAGAACTGTTTCTGTTTGAGGAACATACCCAATTAGCTTTATCTGATCTAGAAGACTATTAAGCTTTTCATAAATTTCTTTCTTTTGTGGATGAGACCAGTCATCAACACCAAACACATGGGTTTTATTTCTAATGTCAACCCAACTATAACCTGGCAACTTGTCTATGTTACTATCTTTTATCATCTTTCTCAAACTTCTTACATCTTCCCATTGCTTTTCTTTTGCATAAATATTTGAAAGCAAAACATGAGCCCCACTATTTTCTGGTTCAAGTTTCATCAATTTGTCTGCAGCAAGTTTAGCCCTTTCCATGTCCCCATGAATTTTGCAAGCCCCAAGAAAAGAGCACCAACCAAAAGCATTTGGTTCAAAAGGCATGCTATTTATAAAGTCTTCTGCTTCTTTAAGCTTTCCAGATCTACCTAGTAAATCAATAACACAACTGTAATGTTCTTCTTTAGGCACTACACCATAGGTCTTCTCCATGGAATAAAAGTAGTTTAACCCATCATCAATCATTCCTGCATGACTACATCCTTTTAGAAGGTTAATAAATGTTACTTCATTTGGTTTCAGTCCCCTGTGGATCATACCATTAAAAGTTTCAATGACATTTCTTCCTAAACCATGCTGCGCAAAAACTCCCAGCAGTGTATTCCATGCTATATCATTAGGATTTTCAATCTCATCAAACAATTGGATCGAATGATCTAACAACCCACACTTTCCATACATATCAACTAGTGTTGAAGAAACAAAAGGGTCTCTATCAAAGTTGAATTTGACAACTTGTCCATGGATCTGACTCCCATGTTCCAGCTTTGCTTGGTTAGCACAAGCCTTGATCAAGCTAGTGAATGTAAACTCATTGGGTTTGATTCCCCTCCCCCGCAAGTCAACAAATGTGCTTAAAGCCTTCTCAATTTGATCCATCTCCACATAACCGTCAATGATAGCAGTCAAAGAAACTATATTTATACAACCAGAATGGATTTGGAAGACATTTGAAGCACTTTTCATATCTCCAGACTTTGAATACATATTTGTCAAGGCATTTCCTATGAAAGTCTCACATTCAAATCCAAATTTCACAATTGTCGAGTGAAGGGCCTTCCCAAAACTAGAAGCTTTAAGGGCACTACAGGCACTCAAAGTACTACAAAGTACATGCTGATCTATGAAAACATCATCAGTGACCATTTTATTATAAGCTGTTAAAGCTTTCTTAAAATCTCCATTTTTCACAAAGCCATCAATCATTGATGTCCACAGCACTGCATCCTTATAAGGCATTTCCTCAAAAACTTTCCAAGCATCTGGCAACTCCCCACACTTTGAATACATATCAGTCAAATTACTACCCACAAACAGTTCACAGCCAAACCCACATTTTACAGCAAGACAATGCACCTGCGTACCAAACTGAATTGCTCCAAGTGAGGCACAAGCTTGAAGCACACTTGAAAGTGCAAATTGCGTGGCTATTTCTCCTTCAACACTCATTTGACAAAATGAACTCAAAGCCTCTTCAAACCTAAAATTATGAGCAAACCCAATAATCAGAGCTGTCCAAGAAACCGTGTTTCTTTGCGACATTCTGTCAAACAGTTTGATGGTGGAATCAACCTCTCCACATTTGGAATACAAATTGAGCAAGTGATTGCTCAGAAAGGTGCATGGCAAAACCCCTCCTCGGATCAGCCTAGCATGCAACTGTTTCCCTTTCTTCAACTCCTTGTTTTGTGCAAAGGTTTGGATAAGTTGAGCCACTGCTTTGGTCTCACTTAGTCTGTGGCCAAATCCAAAAAGATTCTGAAAGTAGAATGCCAAATAAGAGGATAAATTATGTGAACACTTAAAAAGATCAATGGACTGCAAACAGATATAAACATATTCCAATCTAAAGTTACATATAACCCCACAGAAAAAATGTTCTGCACAAAATCAAGCACAGAGTAAACATAAGAACAACATGAAAAACTTGAGATTTCTATAATCTACATGGTTGAACACAAATTAAGCATGGTTTTATACTTTGCCATTTGTAATAATTAAGAGGGCCTATAATTTCAGGTCTTAAGTTTTAACATGAATCATGTTATCTAAAACAATTTTGATTAGGACATGTATGATAAAAATCTATTTCTATTTATTACCCTATAACCCATTTGGATGGCTTGATCATTGATGCATTTTGTCTCATCTTTGTTGGACATATGGAATGTTTTGAACACCTAGGAGCACATCATTATTCATTCTTTGATCTGCCTTCAACTGAAATTCTAATATGGTGCAACTTTATATGTATTAAGCTAATTGTAAGTAGATTTATAGTAATGATAGAGCTTTAGAATTGCATTAGCCGAAAACCAACTGACCCAATTAAAATGTGACATTTGATAATCCATTAAATATATAAAAAAATCTAGTTTTAATTTTTTTTTTTAAAAAAAAGAAAAAAATTTTAATTACCCTTTACATTTTGTATGAATAAGAAACGAAGCAGAAAAAAAAAAGTAAAATAGAAAGAAGTAGCTAGGGGGGTGGTGTATATTAGTGGACTAGTGTTGTTAACAGATTTACCACCGTATTTGTCATTTCATATTACTGAAATAGTAGTTGAAATGATTTCAGCTAAGTTTGGATAATAAGAATTTAAAAGTTTCTTTAGGAGTTACTAGTTTTTTATAAAAAGCTACTCCAAGTCACTTTTTATAAAGATTTCATCTTTTCAGCTTATAGTTAATTTTATTTTTATATGTTTACCCTTCATTAATTAATGCATTGTCTCCTACTAATTCTCTTTCATCACATTATACAACTTCTCTCTCCTTCATTAATGTAATTATAGTAGTTTATAATATAAATATATAATTATGAAAAATTATAATTTAGATATGAATTTAAAATTTATATATTTAATTATAGTAATTTATTATTTAAATATGTAATTACATAAATTTATAATTTAAATATGTTATTATAGAAATTTATAACTTAAATATATAATTATAAAAATTTATTATTTAAATATATAATTCATTTATATTATTAAAATATGTTATAATTATTTCAAATACCCCATTGTTGATCTAATGATTAATGATGACTTTATTTATCATTTTACAACTTTCAACTAGTTGATAAACTAGTTTTACTCAACACTTACAGCTATTTTTAAGTTAACTTTTCAACTTTCAATAAACTTTTTAGCTAGTTTTGCTAAACACATACTAAGAGTGTGTTTGATTTTCCATTTCAGCTGGCTGAAAGTTAAAAAGCTAGCCAAATGATAATTGAAATCATTTCATCTTCATTTAGTTAGCAAAAAACTCGGAGTTTATTTAGGAGTTACTAGTTTTTTTAAAAAAGTTACTTCAAGTATCTTTTTTATAAAGATCTCTCATCTTTTCAGCTTCTAGTTGATTTTATTTTTATATGTTTACCATTCGTTAATTAATGCATTGTCCACCACTGATTCTTTCTCGTCACATTATACATATTTTCTCTTCTTCATTAATGTAATTATAGTAATTACATAAATATATAATTATGGAAAATTATAATTTAAATATGAATTTAAAATTTCTATATTTAATCATAGAAATCATAATTTAAATATTAATTATAGTAATTTATTATTTAAATATGTAATTACATAAATTTATAATTTAAATATGTTATTATAGAAATTTATAATCTAAATATATAATTATAATAATTTATAATTTAAATATATAATTAATTTATATTATTAAAATATGTTATAATTATTTTAAATTTTTCATTGTTGATCTAATGATTAATTATGTCCTTATTTGTCATTTTATAATTTTCAGCTAGTTGATAAGATAGTTTTACCAAACACTTACAACTAGCTTTCAGTTAGCTTTTCAACTTTCAGTTAACTTTTTAGCTTTCAACAAGTTTTTCAACTTTCAATCAACTTTTAAGCTAATATTGCCAAACACACCCTAAGAATATGTTTGGTTTGTCATTTTCAGCTAGTTGAAAGCTGAAAAGTTAGCCAAATGGTAGCTGAAATAATTTCTGCTCCATTTGGATAACAAAAAACTAGAAGCCTTTTTAGAAGCTACTAGCTTTTTAAAAAGTTACTCTAAGTAATTTTTCTAAAAGATATCCTATTTTCAGTTACTAGTTGGTTCTATTTTTACATGTTTACCTTAATAATTAATGCATTGTCTGCCACTAATTCTCTTTCTTCACATTATATAACATAAATATATAATTATAGAAAATTATAATTTAAATATTAATTAAATATTTATATATTTAATTATAGAAATTTATTATTTAAATATGTAATTACATAAATTTATAATTTAAACATGTTATTATAGAAATTTAGAATTTAAATATATAATTATAATAATTAATAATTTAAATATATAATTAATTTATATTATTAAAATATGTTATAATTATTTTAAATACCTCATTGTTGATCGAATTATTAATGATGATTTTATTTATCATTTTACAGTTAGTTGATAAGCTACTTTTACCAAACACTTATACATAGCTTTTAACTAGCTTTTCAACTTTCAATCAACTTTTCAGTTAGTTTTGCGAAACACACCCTAAGAGTGTGTTTGGTTTGCCATTTCAACCAACTAAATGTTGAAAAGCTAGCCAAATGGTAGCTAAAATCATTTTAGCTTATTTTGGATAGCAAAAGAGTAAGAGTTTTTTTAGGAGTTACTAGCTTTTTCAAAAAAACTACTCCAAGTAACTTTTCCAAAAGATTTTCTATTTTTAGCTACTAACTGGTTTTATAACTACATGTTTATCCTTCATTAATTAATGTATTATTTGCTACTAATTCTCTCTCTTCACATTATACAATCTCTCTATTCTTCTTTCTCTTTGATTCATTAATGTAATTATAGTAATTTATAATATAAATATATAATTATGGAAAATTATAATTTAAATATGTAATTTAAAATTTATATATTTAATTATAGAAATCATGATTTAAATATTAATTATAATAATTTATTATTTAACTATGCAATTACATATATTTATAATTTAAATATATTATTCTAGAAATTTATAATTTAAATATATAATTGCAATAATTCATAATTTAAATATATAATTCATTTATATATTAAAATATGTTACAATTATTTTAAATACTCCATTGTTAATCTAATGATTAATGATGCCGTTATTTGTCATTTTACAACTTTTAGCTAGTTGATAAGCTAGTTTTACCAAACACTTAAAATTACTTTTTCAGGTTTCAGTTAGTTTTTCAACTTTCAGCTAACTTTTCAACTTTCAACTCACTTTTGAGCTTTCAATAAGTTTTTCTTCTAGTTTTTTCAAACACATCCTAGGAGTGTGTGTGGTTTGTCATTTTAGTTAGCTGAAAGTTGAAAAACTAGTTCAAATGGTAGCTGAAATTAGTTCCGATAAGAAAAAAACTAGGAACTTTTTAAGGAGCTACTAACTTTTCAAGAAAGTTAATCCAAGTAACTTTTCCAAAAGATCTGTTTTCAGCTACTAGCTGATCTTATTTTTACATGTTTACCCTTCATTAATTAATGGATTATCTTCATTAATTTCCTCTCTTCACATTATAATACCTCTCTCTCTTTCATTAATGTAATTTTAATAATTTATAATACAAATATATAATTATGAAAAATTATAATTTAAATATATAATTTAAAATTTATATATTTAATTACAGAAATTGTCATTTAAATATTAATTATAGTAATTTATTATTTAAATAGGTAATTACATAAATTTATAATTTAAAATGTTATTATATAAATTTATAATTTAAATATATAATTAATTTATGTTATTAAAATATGTTATAATTATTTTAAATACCTCGTTGTTGATCTAATGATTAATGATGTATTGTTTTGCCATTTTACAACTTTTAGCAAGTTGATAATTCGGTTTTACCAAACACTTACAACTAACTTTTCAATGTTCAACTAATTTTTCAACTTTTCGCTTTTAACTAATTTTTCAGCTTTCAATAAGTTTTTTAGCTAGTTATGCCAAACACACCCTAAGAGTGTGTTTACTTACCATTTCAGCTAGTTGAAAAGATAGTTGAAATCAGTTCAGTTCCATTTGGATAGCAAAAAAAATGAGTTTTTTTAGGAACTATCACCTTTAAAAAAAAAAACCTACTCAAAGCAACGTTTCCAAATGATAATTTTCAATTACTAACTGATTTTATTTTTACATGTTTACCCTTCATTAATTAATGCATTGTATCCCACTAATTCTCTCTCTTCACATTATACAATTTCTCTCCTTCATTTCTCTCTCTTTCATTAATGTATTTATTGAAATTTATAACATAAATATATAATTATAGAAAATTATAATTTAAATATGTAATTTAATATTTATATATTTAATTATAGAAATCATAATTTAAATATTAATTATAGTAATTTATTATTTAAATATGTAATTATATAAATTTATAATTTAAATATGTTATTATAGAACTTTATAATTTCAATATATAATTATAAAAATTTATAATTTAAATATATAATTAATTTATATTACTAAAATATGTTATAAGTATTTTAAATACCCATTGTTGGTATAATGATTAATGATGACTTTATTTATCATTTTACAACTTTTAGCTAGTTGATAAGCTAGTTTTACCAAATACTTACAACTAACTTTCAGTTAGCTTTTTAGCTTTCAATCAGCTTTTCAGCTAGTTTTGTTAAAATACTGTCATTTCAACTAGCTGAAAGCTGAAAAGCTAGCCAAATGGTAAATGAAATCATTTTAATTCCATTTGGATAGCAGAAAATTATGAGCTTTTTTAGTAACTATTAACTTTTTAAAAAAAGCTACTCCATGGAACTTTTGAAAAGATTTCTTATTTTCAGCTACTAGTTGATTTTATTTTTACATGTTTACCCTTAATTAATTAATGCATTGTCTCCCATTAATTCTGTCTCTTCACATTATACAACATCTCTCTCCTTATTTCTCTCTCCTTCATTAATGTAATTATAGTAATTTATAATATAAATGTAAAATTATAAAAAATTATAATTTAAATATTTAATTTAAAATTTATATATTTAATTATATAAATCATAATTTAAATATTAATTATATTTATTTATTATTTAAATATGTAATTATATAAATTTATAATTTAAGTATGTAATTATAATTTAATATGTTATTATAGAAATTTATAATTTAAATATATAATTATAATAATTTATAATTTAAATATATAATTAATTTATATTATGAAAATATGTTATAACTATTTTAAATATATAATTGTTGATCTAATTATTAATAATGTTCTTATTTGTCATTTTACAACTTTTGCCTAGTTAATTGGTTAATTTTACCAAATACTTGGAATTAGTTTTTCAGCTTTGAGCTAGCTTTTCAGCTAGTTTTGCCAAACACACTTAAAAGTTATGTGTCATTTTGGGAAGGTTATGGGGTGATTCAGTGTCACATGAAAATGGAGAGAGGGTATTGTGGGAAAAAAATGGAGGGAAGGTATTGGGAAATGGAAGACTATGGAAAAGGTGTGGGTGAAACAAGAGAAAACGAGGAGTACGGAAAGAGATATAGGGAACAGATTAAAATTTAAAGGGTAAACTATGATTTTGGTACATAGTTTACTCTAGTCCCCTCAATTTTTAATTTCATATCTTACACTGTTAAATACACCAGAATTTATAAACGGACAACATTATAAAAAAAATAATTTTAGATATATTTTTAAATTTTAAGGACCAAAATTAATTTTTAATAAAACTTTAAAAACAAAAAACTTATTTAAATCCATTTTTTAAAAAGCTTAAAGAACATGAATCTAGTAGTGCACCCATGACTTTAATGAGGAAGTTATTGACTTAGATGTTAGATTTAAAAAAAGTGTAACAACTTACAAACATCTTTAACAATTTATAAGAAAAGAGAAAAACCATGGGAAGAATATTTTGCGTTTTGTAAAAAAAAAAAAATGAGGATTAACGTAGAAAATAATGAAAACTTTTTCCCACCTGATTAAATGATTGCTAAATTGGATCTGTCATGCAAAAATAACTTTCATCAGATCTAACCTAATTGAAATAATATGTTAGCTTTAGAGGTCGAATAGAATTGATAAAAAGATTTTCATAATTTTTTTAAAAATATTTGTTTTACAAGTTTTATGAAATTTCTTAAGTAAATAATTGGTTTAATAGAGTATTTATTTTTAAAAATAGTTCACAAAATCTCTTTTATAAAAATATTATATAAGAAAACCAAATAGAAAACATGAATGTTGTAATAAACATTGAACCTAAGTATTTTAAATAAGTTCAATGAAACTAAGTTTTATCTAGTTCTCTTTCAAGCACATCTTAGAAAGTTCTACTATATAACCATTGTTATATAATTATAAGTATTCTTTACATCACTTCAACTTTATACCGAGTACATAAACTACTTTTGGTTTTACATTTAAACTCTCCTTGAGTTTAAGCCTAATTACACAAAGTCACTTATAACTATCACTAAGTATTATTTAAACAACAAATCACTCCTTGATTAGATACGAAATAAGATGGTTGTATTTGGTGCAAGATCACTCTCACAAAGAGGATATACTAAATTGCTCATAATAAATAACTTCACTAAATAAATTTACAATATCATAAAGTGTTATGAGCATGACAATCACTTGTGGGAAAGGTTGTATTATACACTATATTTTCTCATTTAACAAAGCATTGAAAATTTTAACAAATAATGTGAAAGGTTTAACTATTAAGCTTTGACGCTAGAGAAGTCATGTGAATAGTGTATGTGCTACCAAAACTCAAACTTTAGACATGAAATAGACTTTGCTTCAACTAAACTCTAAACCCTAAAACTCTAAATTTTAGACCCTATGCTAAAAATTTTGAGTTTTTAATGGCTGACCATTTGGTGTGAATTGGTAAATGTTGTAAATGGAATTAGCAAAATGTCTGTTGATGTGTACAGCTAGTAAAAGATTTTGATTAAGTATTTAAAAAAATATATAGGGAATCTAGTTTTGGAAATGCTATTGTTAATGTAAAAAAATTGCAAATAAAATGAAGATTAAATGCGAATTTGTTAAAAATGTCAAATTCATAGGAAATAAAACTATGATAAAAAACTCTCTTAATGCACTCAATAAAACCTTGGTCTATTTCAAATTTGAACCCAAGGCCTGAAACTAAAGCAAATAGTAACTACCACATGGGAGGTAGAGGGGCGAAAGGAAAGAAAAAAAGAAAAAAGGAAATTCTTAACCTTTTTTCCACTATGGGATATATGACTAGCTTATGGTGATCGAGGATGTAGATGTGGTATTAGTTTTCGTAAAACTTTAGTTAGTATATGAGATAATTAAAATACAAAAGTTCTAGAATAATCTATAAAGCTCTACGATTATTACACATAAGCATAATACATATATATTATTCATGTGATGTAAATCAAATTTGAACCTTAAAAAAGTTATCTAATTTTGGACTTAAGTCCATTTAGAGAAATAAAACAAGAAAATTCTACAAAGTTTTACCTAGTTATAACTTTGCATACATAAGTAACCATGTGATAGAAAAAATTTTGAAAAAGTGATTAAGCAACTCACTTTAGCGGTGAGTTTTGGTCTAATATAAAGTAAAAAGATTTAAAGTAGGCCTATTTAAGTCATTGAAAAATATAAACATTGACACTTAAGTTTATTGAAATAAAAATTCAAGCTAGTGAATCCTTATATTTTGTGTTGTTGGATGTGTTAGTCATTCTATTAGACTCTCTTATTAACATGTTAATGGATGAACAATAATGCTTAGCTAACACACTTATTAGGACTAAAAGTTGTTACTATTTTTTATTTTCTTTTTTCATCCTTATTTTTTGTTATTTAAATTTAATTAATTGAAAAAGTATTAGGCATAAGTTTTAGCCACAACAAAAGTATTTGTCACATTTTGTAACTGTTAGGTAAGGGGGTGCAACAAATAGGGACAAATCTAATTTGATGGTTAGGGGCTTTGTCCCCTCCCCAACTATTTTTTAATACTTATATTAATAAAATTTTAATGTACAAAATATATATATATTTATATATTTAATGTGTATTTTTAAAACTTAATATATTGATTTAGTTAATTATTTTTATTTGAGAATTTAATTATAAAATATAATATTTATGTGTTATTTTTTATTTTTGATAAAATATTTTAATCCTCTTTCATAGTATTTATTACGAAGCAGTAACATTTTTTCTTCTTTTATAAAGCTATATATATATATATATTATATATATATATTAATGTTAACTGTAAAGATAATTATAATTTGTTTTCTATATAAAATATTTAAGTATTTTTAATTTTATTTATAATAATAATAACAATAATAATATTTGATTAATATTTTAAAGTATATAAAAAAATTGTATTAGTAATTAAATAATTCTTTAGTCTTTCTTTTATATTGATTTAATTATAATTGATTTGAAAATAAAACTTATTTTTTGTTGCTTTTTGTTAATTAAGGATAATTATGAACAATCTATTTGATATTTTTTGTAAAAAAAAATTAATATAAATAATAATTTTTGTTCTTTTTAAAATTTTTATATATGGGTATATTTTCTATTTTTTACCTTTTCTAACATATAATTCTAACTTCATCCCGGTTGACAAACACCTCCTTAAGGGTTTGTGATGATGGTCTTCTAGAGCCTCACAAGCACACTCGAAAAAGGACTACTTGGGTAGATAATGCAATTAATATCATTATTGAATAATAATATAAAAGTCACTACTTAGCATATTCCATTTTATTTTCAAAGAATTCAATTAAAAACACATCATCCACACTCTCGCTAAGCGAGTAAAATCGCCTAATGAGAAGCAAGGGTAACTCACCCAGTGATAAGGGCTTACCCAGCGAGATACTTGAATTAAATTGTTCCAATGAAAAAACTTTGTTCAGCAAGATGCGTCGCTGGATGAAAACCACATTAAATTCTTGATAGAAGAAACTTTGCATTAGGCGACATACCTCGATGGATGCAAAGCCAAGAAATACCCCAATAGAGGTAACTTTTCCTTGGGCGAGACTTGCTGTACAGTGAGACTCTATAGAACTTATGAACCTCTATTGCATAATCACCCAACCATTCCCAAACATCACAAACCAAAATTAGCAATCTTTTCATTAAAACATCAACTTACCCCAAAAGTATTTGCTTACATATATCACTAGATATCACACCACCACAATCCAAATCATCATAATTCACAAATCATTTATTCTTATGTTACCCGTTTGTTACATAATGTAGCCTACATACCATTTTGTAGTTATGCTGATGGTATAGGGGTGATATAAAATTTTTTATAAAGCTAATGCAATTACCTAAAGTTTTTATGTTGAAGTCCAAACTTTATTTTATCGTCCACTATTTTTAAAAATTACAAACTCGTAGCCACTAAACCCAAATTTGACAGCTAGAACTTTACTGACTATTTTGTTCATAACTCTAGTTATATATATTCTTTTTAAGTGATTATAATTTTTTTGGAAAGCTAACATTGATGGCTAAACCTTTTATGAAGAACACAAAGCCTAATAAGGTCATCTAGGTTATCTCACAGGGCTCATAACACACAAATTCTATTTCGCGCATTGGATGAGAGACTCAACTTCCAACCCATATAACACAGTCTATTCTAAACTTATTTACATCATTCTTGAGTCTAAACTATAGCCCCAAATGTCTAGTTTCTAAACCAAAAAATGTAACTTGATTTGGTCAATCACACAAAAAGATATTATATAAATGCTAAGGTATATTCATACGAAAATTTTCAGATAGCAAAAATTCAACTTAGGTCCTCAAAATATAATTCTAACTTTAAACTCTCAAACATTTTACTTCTCTTTCTATAATGATTAATTATCATCACACTCTACAATTGCAGTAATAATTATCAATATTATCAATGGAAGAAATCCCTAACGCTTAACGCTTAATCCTTTTTGCATAGAGCAATTCAAATCACACCCATCGTTTTTAAATAGGGCAATTCACTTTACACCCATCCTTTTTATGCAGAACAATTCAAATTACACCCAATCATTTTTACACAAAGCAATTCAAATCACATCAATCGTTCTTACACAAAGCAATTCAAATTATACCTAATCTTTTTTATGCAGAGCAGTTCAAATAATATAGGAGTCCCCCAGTCATCACATTAATCAATTGATCATATGATTAAAGTTATTCATCCTTAATCATTCATAAAGTTGGTTCATATAACAAGTGAATAAATCAATTGCATAAAACTTAATCCCTGCGAAGGTTTGGGATTTGCTTCCACTACCTTATTTCTTATATATGCCTATGTATAAGCTAATTTCATTCCCCCTTACCTCGAAGAGATGAAGAACCTAGAAAGTAAGAATTATCCGATCCTTAGTGGAGATCCTCATTGTTCTTCTCTGAGTTCCCCCTCTATAGGCACCTCCTCTGTTTTGTTTTTTTTTTTCACGTATAAGGTAAGGTTTGTAGCAAATGAGTCAAATTCCCCAAAACCCCTCTCCCTACCGTTCTAATTACTAACCCTTTTTAGTTAAGCCCAACTCACCTAACTTAACCTTTTTTTTAACCCACTCTTATAATAATAATAATAATAATAATAATAATAATAATAATAACAACAACAACAACAACAACAATTCACCCCCACCATATTTTAGTTAATAAAAGTATCACATTTTATTAAGTAAAAAAATATATATTTGAAAGCATATTTTATAAAATTTCAGGTTGTTACAAAACAAAAGACCAAATTCTTTGAACACGTTGTTTCCATTGGTCAACCCTAAGTATTGATAACAAAGACCTCGCTACTCATTTTGAAAAGCCACCTTCAGCCCCCACCATTCGCACAATCTAACCCAAAGTTTAAATTCCTTCAAGTAAGACACGAACAAATGTTGCACTGATTCAGATTGCACTTCACAAAATGGGCACCCAATCTATTCTACTAAAATAACTCCTCTCTAACACAAATTGTCATGAGTCTGTAACCTATTGGCATCTAATTGTCATGCTAAATATTGAACCTTTAAGGGTATGCCTTTAGCCCATAAAATGTTAAAAAATACGTCTGAGATCATAGGCAACATGCATGACAGAATCCTATATATTGAATCTACAAAATACATACCTGACTTATTTGCTAACCACATTCCTCCATTAGGGGTCCCTTCCTTTAAATTTATTCTGTCCAAACATTCCTTCAACTCCTCTACCTATTTCTCCTCCTAGGCAAATAACAGTTCCTCCAGTTCGTCTTCCAACTCGATACATCTTGTTATATCTCCTTGATTGTGATGTTCTTTTTTGAAACAAGTCCGTATAATCTGCTAACTGCCACACTAAATCGGTTGACATTTTGGGATTACAATCTATCTGCTCTTGATCTGACACCTCTATGGACTGTAAATCTGTCCACCATCTGGAACACTTCCATCCCTGCACCATCCAAGATTCATCACACTTATCGTACTTAGCTCTCAACACTTCCAAAATATATTCTGATCCACCTGAAGTCTCCACTTCCATTTACCTAAAGGTTAGGTTGAACTTTGGTAAATATCTCAACCCCAAACCACCTTCTTCCTTCCTTCTACAAACTGTTTCCTATGATATCTAATGAATCTTCCTCCTTTTCTCCCTACGCCTCCCCCCTCCCCGCCCCCCCCACAAAAAGGATTTAAGAGCTTCCAATTTAGAAATTATACCTAATGGTGCTTTATAAAGCAAGAAAAAATATATGGACAAGGCTAACAAAACTTATTTAAGGAGAACCACCCTACCTGCCAAAGAAATGTATTTATATTCTTAAAGAGACAATTTTTTCTTAATCATCTCCACCACTGGCGTCCACATCACCCCCCTTCATGACTGTCCCCCAACTAGCAGACCTAAATACCTAAATAGAAAAGATCCCATTTTGCAATTTAATATGGCTACGACCTACTCCATCCAAAGCTCTGACACATTAACTCCCATGCGACGAATTTTATAAAAGTTCACTTTTAGACTTGATATCCACTCAAAATTCTGTAAGATGGATTTCATTACAGTTAAAATTTACATCATTATGCATATCATAAGTCATCATATCATAAACACACCTTAAGCTCTACTAATCATGATCTTAACTCACATCACAACATACCTATTTTAGTACACTGTAGTTCTTTCATTATATATATTTACATTATCCCATAGCTAAACATATGTTGATCTTTCCTACATATACATAAAATCCAAAGGATTAAAAAATTCTTATTTTCATATCTATCAAACTATACTAGAATTATCAAAAGTTCCAAAATCATGTAACTCCCAAGCCCCAAGTTTGAAATTCTTCAATCCATAGCACCTTGCTCCTCAACAGCATCACCACTGTCTACTTCCTGCAAGACACAACCATCACCAGTCACATAGAAAACACATGTAAGCAAGGTTAAACTTATAATAACATAAATAATTTCCAATATAAGTAATCAATTAAATCAACTCAAACATATATGTAATATATTCCCAATTCAACAACCACACATTTAGATGCTTTACAGAAAGACTCATTGAATTCAGATAATAGGTGATCTAATGAATTTTTCCCAATTGTCGTTTGGCATCAATCGACACCATATGACATCAACTGACCTATATTTGACACTCAATTGAAGTTTAGGTATACTCATCTGATACCCAATTGTTGTTTGGCATCAACCAACCCTACATGGCATCAATTGACCCTATATTGACATCTCAATGATTTGCTAATTACTAACATGCATTAGCTCAAATTCACATGAAGCATTAATTCAAAGCACCCCAAAACACAAATCAAACATAATTCCTTAATAATCAAAGTACAACAAATTGTTTACAAAAGTTACATGACGCATTTAGAGCTCAAATTACTAATCAAAGTCCCAAATACTCACATATAAACTATATCACTTTAAATTTTTCCTAAATTAAAATGAGATTTGAGATCTTGTTACCTATTTCTCCCTTTAAAAGATGACTTTAACAAAGAGAGAAATCTAACCAAAGGAATCACTCAGAACCTACCAAGAATCTCAAATCAAATAGAAACCTAAGAAATTATGATTTTTAAAGAGGATTTCCCCTTAATGGGAATTATTGAATCGAAAAGAGGAAGAAAAATTTACTCAGAAAAATTATCAGACTTACCCTTGATGATCAACAATTGAAACAAGAGAAATGATAAGAATTTCTGTTAAATCTGAGGGTGGATTGTCCACCATACAAGAAGGAGAAGAATGGAGGCGCTGAGAGAGAAAGAAAACAACCAGAGAAAAAAGGAGAAGAAAAGAAAAGGAGAAGAAGGAGAAGTTTATATAGTGTCGGGGTGTATTTAGTAAATTCAATTTGCTAAATCAACCCCCATTTTGATAGTAGATTTTTCTGAATATTTCCTGTAAAACCAACATAACAACCTCAATATTAAAGAATCTCATTTATAATCATTTTTCACCTTACTAAACTTCACTTTCTCATATTTTGTTATTTAAATGTATTTAATTTCAATCACATTCATCAATCTAAAACATAAATAATAAAACTAAATATTTCGTAATTAATCTATTAATTACACTTACATTAAATTTAATTATCTATTTTACTTATTTCACACACTTATTACCTATTATTAAAAAAAAAATAGGATCTTACGTTTCAGAATTTGTGTACTAATTAAATTAAAACCATATGTTTAAATCCAAATATGTGTAAGTTAAATAAATATTTAAAAATTAAAATAAAACAAGTAATCAACATGAGTAAATACATGCACAAAAAAAAGTCATCCAGTAAAAAAACATATCTAATTTCCCTAAAATAAAAATGTCTCCACTTCTAGTGGTCAAATTAGTCTTATTCTTTGTTATGTTGAGAATAAGTTGGAGGAAGATTAAGCACATTAGTTAGTTGTGCACTTCCTTGATCATATGCGTAAAATATAAAGTAAAACATAGTTAGAATCATAAATTAGATGTTGAAACATTTATAAATTTAATTTAAATTTCAAATGTTATCGAAAAAACTGGAAACATAGTCATGTTAGGAAACCTTCACCTTGATAATTTTGTGAAAAAAAAACTCATCATTGTTTCAAATCTTTTATTTTGTTCCTCTATTTTCTTATTTTGTTCATCCATTAGCTTATGTTGTTCATCTATTGACAACAACTTGTTTTACTCTTTTCTTTATCTAGTGTTGTTAGCTTTATCAAGCGAGAAGAATAAAATGAATAAAACCATATAATTAGTGCTGGTTTGACAACAGTATTATAAAACTATTTTCAGTATTTTGATTTTTAAAAGTTAAAATACTTGCTTGGGTAGTGTTTTCTTAAAACGGTTTTCGAAAACAGTTCTGGTTTTTTAATTTTTAAAAACTAAAAAACTGGAACAACTGAAAGTAGTTTTGCTTTTCAGTTTTCTGTTTTTGTTTTGAAAACTCAAAATACAATGAGAATATGTTGTTTTTTGCTTTTTATTAATGAAATTCTAATAAACATGAACAATTTTTTTCATTTTTATATCTTCAAAACAATTTTCAAATATCACTTGCCAAACAAGTTTTTTTTTTCTTTCCGAAAATAGTTTTTGAAAACTATTTTTTAAAACTCTTTTTAAAAATTAAAAAACAAAACCAAATCAATCAAGTCTTTACTTTATGTCATTCCAATATTTTGAATTATTGGTATAAGTAGAAGTTGACATTTTTAAATCTCACTCTGAGCAAAACCCATTATCTTAACAATTACATCATCAACCAAACCCATTATCTTAACAATTACATCATCAACGACTTTTTCTACATAAACTTAAGCACCTCTAAAACACACCTCATTTATCTATAACCAGAGGGACCAAATAGTAGCATATGCCATAAATAAATATTCATTCTCTCTTTATGTGAAAATCATATTGCATATCATATTTGTTATTTTTCGCTCTATCTATTCTTTCTTTTTCCTATACCCAAAAATTTATTAGATGATTAAATATTCATGTAATGGTTAAAATTTAAAATGTAGACTCAAAGATGAAATCTGATTCTCCTTACTTCAAGCCCAAGTTTTCATTGGGGAATTTTACCAAATACATGCTAGACACATTTTCATTGTTGAATTAACATATAATCTAGACACGCTCGACCCAAAAATTTAAATCACGTAGAAAAATATCTAATACAACCAAAATATGATGCATCAAGGTGTTGGGGAATAAATGTTTTCAGATATCAAGAGCAAAAGTATGAATTTTGATACTAAGTAAAAAATATTTGCTTAAGTGTTGATAGAGCAAAATCATAGATGCAATGTGAGTGAGAGAGGAATTGTGTCGTGTGATAATGGGTTGGAGAGTGCTTAGGTATGAGAATACAACTTGGTAGTGACAAAGAATTGGTACAACAATGACCTGTGTAACAGTTGGTTTCATGTAACGACATGTTGGCGTGTCATGGGACTTGGGTGTACGAGAATGTAGCTTTGCTCTAAGTGTGGCCTGGTTTGATGGTACTTTGGTGCAACATACAAAATCAAATGTGTTTATCTTTAGTTATTTTGTGGTTTGAATGTGATTAGAAAATGTGTTTAAAATCGAGATGAAAAAAGCATCCAATGAGATTTATTATTAATAATAGAATAAACCTATTCGTCATTGTTAACTTTTTTTTTAATACAAACTATTGGGTTTTAGGTTGCACAAGAAATTGATAACTTAAAATTTAAATGAACATTAAACGTTACTAGTAAATTTCATTGGTAATTGTTAACTCTTTTTTTAGTACAAACTATTGGGTTTTAAGTTACCTAAAAATTGATAATTTAATTTAATAAAGTCAAATCCCAACTAATTATTTGTTTATGCCAAAACCCATATTTATGGAATAAAAGAAGCGAGGTAATATGTTTGATCAAATTATGGCACATAATAACTGCAAATTGATACCCTTCTTAATAAATGTCTTGTACTTGTTTGATTCATTTCTTTCTTCATCGCATCCTTTGCAATTGCACTATAGTAAATATTGCGACCAACCATTATTATTAACTTGCACTATCACATAGTCCTTAATATTTGAATACATAGCATAGCTTAACAAAAGTCTTATCTCATCATAAATTGATCTCAACACCTTATTTTTTATTGATTGTTTTCTTCTTTGCCATCTTAGTAGCTTCTTCATTAGTAGTGACCTTTTTAATGTAGGCATGAAGCATTGACCTCTCGCGAGTGGTGTATTTGCTATTGTTCTGCATTTCCCAGCTCTGACGCCTCTTGGTGCAGTTCCAACGATTCTTTATACCATTTTCAGTCCGACCAGGCAACCTTTTAGCAATCTGAGACCACCTATTTCCTACTTCTTGGTGGGCTTCAATCAAAATCTTGTCTTCCTCTATGGTCCACACGTCTTTCTGCAAAATTAGTTAACATAGAAAAGATGTATGTTTATGTACTATAAATTGCATAGATAACAAATATATAATGATTTAATGTAAAGGGTAACATAGGTGACAAAATGTATAATGAAATTATACATGTGAATAAAATTAATGATGATCAATACATAAAAAAATTCCAATTAATGTGCTTAGGAAAGGAAAAGAATGGACTCCACATGTAATTAATTCTCGCACTTTAACTCAAAGGTCAACCTAGAAAGAAATCGAACATTATATGTAAACATTAAAACCTAACAAAAAAAATCTAATGAGTAAAATATATTTTAGGTTTTTAGAAATTTTTAATATATTACATTGTAGTTAAAAAATTTTTATATTATTTTGACCCTTTATTTTTTAAATGTACTACGTTGTTCCTCAAAATGCTATCCAAATAATTTTTTTTATCTTTTTATAAATCCTTA
Organism: Psophocarpus tetragonolobus; assembly: GCA_037954015.1. Taxonomy (NCBI): domain Eukaryota; kingdom Viridiplantae; phylum Streptophyta; class Magnoliopsida; order Fabales; family Fabaceae; genus Psophocarpus; species Psophocarpus tetragonolobus. Next base: position 65,165,784 of record CM075693.1, read on the forward strand.
TCTAAAATAAAGAAAAAAATATTGTAATTTAAAATTAAAGAGACTAAATAAATATAAATAATATTCTATGACGGGCTTTTAATATTTACATAATTTTGCAGGTCTAAAACATATTTTAACCTATGAATCCAAGCATTTCATTTAAGAGGATATGCGTTACTAAAAGAAAATTAATTATTTTTTTAAAAAATAATTGTAGTCATAAAATTATTCAAATGCATATTTAATTGCATGTATTTTTCTTTTTTTTATCTTTGACTCTAATTACAGTTGAGTAATTATATGTTTATTTTAATTTATTACACAAATATATGAATTATTTTTGTATATAATTTTAAAATTTAATCTTAATATATGATTGCAACAAAAAAAAATTGAGTCTGTTTATTAGAGAAAATTGAGTATGTCTATTAGAGAAATAAGAGTTGAATGGAGCAAAACCCTTATGTTTGGGTCAAGATGATTGTGCCATCTTTCCCTACACTGCTTTCCCATCCTGCCATGCAATAGCTTTGCAATTTGTGACCATTTTTTCAGTCCAAATTGATTCACAAGTTCCACAAGCGCACTACACAAACAAGACACATAAATTTTAATTAATCAATTATTGTGATTTTTTCACTGTTAATAGATCAAATGCTCCCACTTTATGTTACATTTTTCTGTCTCTACCAAGAAATATCATATCTTTTAATAATTTACAAAATAAATAAAAAAATTTATAAAAAATAATCTTCATTAAATCATATGACATTCCTTTATTATCAAAATAAGAAAGAAGACACGAATCGAGAGATTTTCATCTTCCTATAATGAAACACATCAAAAGAAAATTTTTCAATAAATTAAAATCTACATAAATCATATAAAATTTTAATTAATTTTTTCTGTTTAATCAACTAAAAAAATTAAAGTTAATGACAAGAAAATATATATATATATATATATATATATATATATATATATAAACTTTATAAAAATATTTATTAAATGTTTTATAATCCCATAATTAAGGAAAAGTAATTTTTGCCCCTAAATTTGGTCACAAGTTAATTGATTTTTATAATAAAAAGAAATAAAAGTAAAAGATAGGAAAGAGAGAATAGAAAATTTGTGCCTACAAATGAATATATATGTATAATACCTATCTTCTTCCAAAGTCCACGGCCCTTTGATTATGTTATCAGTAGCACCCTTAATATTTTCCCCATTTACCTTCTTATCAGTGTCCCAATAACATTCCATCATCCCTTGTCTATACTCATTATTGAGAGAAAAAGGTGATGGTGACTTAGAAAGAGAAGCTTCAGATGGCTGAAGAATGGCTTTCTTTGAAAAATTCCATATGACTTTGCCTTTATATTGGTCATGTAAAGCCTCCATTCTGTTGTTGTTGTTTAATGCTAAGTTCATATGATGGTGAATATTGGCATAAGCTTGAGAGGACCCATTATTCAAAGAAGAGGTTGGTATCTCATACATGGGGGTGGTGATAGGGTTGGGTGCAGAGCCGACCCAACTATTAGAAAGACCTAAAACAAATTATAAAAAAATTTAGAGATGATATAATTATACATAGCCTTCTTATTAATATATGTAGTTTTTTTCAAAATATGAGACCAATTTTTTGCTTTATAAAAATTAATAATAAATAATATTTATTAATGAACTTCAAACTTTAAATTTATTAGTCTTACTCTTTGACCAGTCTTGATAGGAAGAAACTTCCATTATAGAAGAAGAATTATGGATGGGCATGCTATTAATTATGTTGTCTTGAAAATGATAAAATTTATCGATAGGTGAAAACATGACAGGTGATGGTGATGATGATGGTGGAACAAGAATAGAGTTTTGTAATGGAAACAAAGGATGAGTTTGTGAGTATGCATTTTGAGGGAAAAGGCTTGAAGAGTGGTGTGATGGTTGGAAACTTGGATTAAAATCCATGTAGAAAACCTCACAAGGATTGAGTATGTGCTATGAAAAAAAGAGAGTGAAAGAGAGAAATTGTTGTCACATGGGGGGAATAGGGGTCTTTTATAGATAACAAGAAGTAGTGGACCTAGAGAGAGAAGAAACTGTGAGGGCAAATTAGGAAAATAATCATTACTTTTTATGGCCTTAATTCATAGTTAGTGTGGCTGTTGAGATTCTATTTTTTCGTCAGCAAAAATGCGAGATTTTATTTTTCATTAATTTCTTTGAATTTAAATAGTATGTATTAATAATATATTGACAATATATGTTGAAAAAGAAATCATTCTTGGATAAAGTAAAAGAAATTGAATTCAATTAGTACATATCGTTAACAAATCTATTATAGATAAAGGATTGTCGTTTAATATTGACAAGATCAAGTGAGCGTAAAACTTTTTATCTTGAAGTCAATCTTGACAAAATTAATAATTAGAGAAAAAAAAATTTGATCGGTGAGTAAAGATCTTCAAGATCAACTTACTATTCAAAAAATAATATTTTTTTATTGTCTCACTCTTCAACTTAATATTTAAGAACAAACATTGTTGGATTTACCAAAAGTGTTCTAGATCACAAAATGTGATATTCCATTAGAGTAAAAAATGAAATGAATTATTAAAGTGTAGGGTCCATAAAAAAAATAAGCAAAGATAAAAAGAAAAAAATGTTATGTTGAAATGCTTTTAGTGTATATTAATTAAACTCAAATTTTTTTACTTTACCTAAGAATGATTAATGATACATAAACTTTCATTTGTTTTTAATTGAATATCCATCATTACACTGTAGGACAATCATGATTTAAATTAAGAAGAGTTTAATTGGTATATATTGTCAATGTAAAGAATTTTGACACTGACATTCAATAATAACATTTTATTTATATGATTTTTAAAATATTAATCAGTAAAGTCAACACTATGAATGAATAAAGAGTTATGATTAAATGTCAGTGTAAAATTCTTTACATTGACAATGTATACCAATTAAACTCTTAAATTAATTGTATGTGATGTGTAGGTAAATTTTATTATATCGTTTCTGGTTAATTAAAATTTTGACTTAATAAGTGACATAAAAATTGGTTTACACCAACAAAATTTAGCTAAGTTAAATTAGCAGTGTGCATTCATATTATAGTCTCTACTCCTCGTCGTTACTAGAATCTAAAAAAAAACAATGGTCTATGATTATATAACATTTATTTCTCTTTAAATTGATATAATAATTAATCCTTCTTAACATTCATTATTTTTTGGATAAATTATGTTGAGGTTCCTATAAAACATGTGAAATATTAATTTTGTTCATTAAAAAAATTCTCATTTTAAGTTTGTTCTTCTAAAATGTAAACATATTATTATTGTACATCCTTGTTTATAACTCTGTTAAACAATATTTAATTTGACAATTTTTTTATTGATATGAATATTGCAATTCTGACAAGTTAAAATTATATAATTAAGACGATCAACTTATCAATTTGGGTTACTAGAATATAAGAGTTTACTAATTTAAATACAACAAATCTAGATAAATCAACCTTTATAGTCACTATAGGTTATGTTGTTAATCTTCACACGAAAAATTATTTCCTTCTTTTCAATTTTAGTAGAACCAAATGTTTTAGATTATCAAGATAGTATATAGTTATATTGTTAGAGTAACGAAACTCTAATGAAAAAGTCTATAAAAATTATTAATATTACTCTATAATATAATTTCTAACACATTTTTATTATTAGATATATTTATGTTGATATTAGAAAATAATGTAAACATTCATAAAAAAATAAAATAATGTAAGCCTGTAATATTTTTTCATTAAATTTCATTCTTTCAAATTTAATAAAATGTATAAATTCTACCTAATAACAAGAAAGTTATATCTTTTAAATTTCAACTCCTTGAAAAATATTGATATATTAAATAAACCTTTCCAAAATTTTTGTATGTTTTTTATTACTGTAATTTTGAAATACATAATTTTATATCTTTTAAACATTATTTAAATAATTTTATTTTTCTATTAAATTACTTGAAAACCAAAAATGATATATTTTATAATTAAAAGACTGAAAACTTACAAAAAGTAATTAGAAGATATATTTAATATTCTAAGAATTTTTCATGGACTTAAAACTCATTTTACCATAAATTAACGCACTTAATTAATACTTTTCAAACCTAAATTTTAGTTCTTTTGCACCAAAACTAAGGCATTTTTTTGCTTCTTTTTCAAAAAAAAAATAAAAAATAGTGGCACTATCTTCTTCTTATAAAACACCTTTCTTAAGATGCAAAATTTTCGTATTAATTTCAACTTAACTCCTTTAATTTTTTTCTAAAACAAAAATTATTATTAAAAACACAGTGTAGAATTACCAAAAAAAAAGTAATTTATAGATATTTGACACGAAATGAAATAAATATACAGGACATAAAACTAATATAAAAGGGTGATATATTTTAATGAAAAAAGAAATAAAAGAAAGTAATGGTAAACTATGTATTACATCTCTATAAAATATGAAAAATATTAATTTCATCCTCTAAAACATTTGTGTTTAAATATTTGTTAAAATTTTAACTTATTTTTATAAAGCAAAAATATTATTAACATAAGAAAACACATAAGAAGTGTTTTCTTATGATTTATAAAAATTTTATATTAACAAAGAATTCATACAAAACTCATTTTAGATTCATGCAAATTACATGAGTGTTAATATGAAATATAAAGTCTAGTTTTGCTTTTGACTCTTAAAGTATATGCTACTAAAAAGACATTAAATGATATCATAATTAATTTCCAGTTTTATGTTTTGAAAAACAGGTAAATCAAATTTGAAACTAAAAAAATAAATATCCGCTTGTAACTGATCCTTAAAATAGGTCACTTTTTCTCAACCTATTTAATGTATCTCTTTTAAATTTAATAACAATATTAATTGTGAAGTCTTTATATGTATTAAAATTAAATAAGGAAATAAATGTGAAGTTTTAAGAATGAAGAGACATTTAATATAGGAATTAATAGTATATGTAATAATTTTATAGTGGCATTTAATATATTACAAATAATTATATATATGATAATTGTTTTGGCTTTTATTTATTGAAGCTTATTTTAAATAATTTTAGTCACTTTATTTAATTTAATTCAGCACTTTAATTATTTTTAAATTTATTATTATTACTATTTCAATATTATATTAAATGCATAAAATAAATTAGGTGCTTTCATTATATTTAAAATTGTGTTATATTAATGTTTAACCTTTTTTTATTCGCTATCATTATGCATTTTTTAAAAAACTAGTGGAGATGGAAGGGGCATTTAACATTATTTAAACAAGTCTTATATAAGTTTTTTATACTTAAAGTTTCACTAAAAATCATTTTTGTTTTTTGAAATTTAAAAATATTTTTTTATTCTAGAATTTTTTTTTTGTATTAATATTGTCCGTTTATAAGTTCTCATGTATTTTACTATGCTAGATATGAAATAGAAGATTGAGGAAGAGGTCAAGATTAAGAGGAGAGTGATTCACGAATACAAAAATGTGTTTTCTATCACCAATTTTTGTGAAATTTTAAGGACAAAAAACTTATTTAAGCCATAAAACAATTTGTTTATGTTGATTATAGGTCCACAAGATCCACTAAAATGTTTTTTAAAACCTCTTCTTAAAGAAACACAAACAATAAAGAAACAAGTATGAATCACTTAATGATGTACGATGAAAAAAAATTTAAAACTATTTACTAGGTAAACCCTCCATTTTTTTTTATTGTGAGATCCATGATTAATATGGAGTCTTGATGAAAGTAATGATATTCGTAAGTGTAAGTCTTTATGGTAAACTTGTTTACAAACACTCTTCTGTAAGATGTATGAGGAGGATCAATATTATTAATTTCAATACCTTTTTTTATCTTTTTATCTCTATTTTTCTTTTTTTTTCCACCACTAAGTTTTGACAACATGTGTCTCTTTTATAGACACAAATATGATTGTTGTTGCTTGTGTTCGTACCCTACGCAATAGTAATAGTGAATTTAAATCTGGATATCGTACCTAAAAGACTAGATCTAGTTCCAAAAAAAAAAAAAGAAAGATAAGAGAGCATTTAAACTGGAAGGAAGTAATGTTATTGCTAACGAGGCCACAATTCTTGAAGGGAATTGAGTACGATATCCACCTATGATAATTCAGCAAACGTACTATTACACCTGTATTACACCTGTCGGTACCGGCGTGTATGTCTACACGGGTTCACACTCAGGCATAGACATTGGTGCACATGTGGGCATTTATGAGGGAGGTCACAATTCACAAAGGGAATTGAGTATGACCTCTACATACGATAATTCAGTACTGTATTATTACACCTGTACGTGCTGACACACACGCCTACGTGGGTTGGGTTCATAGTAGACACACGTAGGCACAAAAATGATAGAAAGCCTTAACAAGGTCCACCGAAAACGAGGCTCGACATTTTGGGGGGTGATCGAGGAGGATGGATTGAAGCATAGCTTCACGCAGTAGAGGGAGTTGTTAATCCCCAAAGACACCTAGGGGACAAGCAGTTGTCAAACAACCGTGCAGTCGAAGGTCTTACAGATTCGAGAGCTAGAGGACTAACGCTTGCTTTTCATGAGCTGAAGTTAGTTCAATGTGCTAGAATAAGATGGGCCGAACATTATTGGAGTTGCTCTCAGAAACATGATTTCCACTACAATTTTGTTACCCCTTATTTACTATGGAATCTCATTTTTTGTTATTAATTGATCATTAATAAAGTATCAATTTGTTGTGGTACGTTTGGTCATTCACACTACATTAAAACCCTAACTTGTTATCTAGTTTGACAATGCAAAATCGATTTCTTTACTAATCAATTAGAGGTCTGCCAATAAATTTGGTCAATTTTATCAGAGCAATGACCTAGTTGCTTCCCAGATCAATCATTCAAATATTATGACTATTAATTAAGGCGTAACAAATATAGTAATGAAAAAAAATTAATCACTGAATAACATTCAATGATAGTGCAAAATGCAAGGGGAATTACAATGGGTTTACATCACAATCATAGAAAAAGAGGCTTAGCCTCACATGGGTAATGTAAAGTCAAACCTCTTCTTTGTTAAAAAAAAATTACTAATATGGAACATTGTGAATTGACTCAATCCAAAGCTTGGTTGTCGTTCCTCACCTCTAGGTCACAAATCTCACTCTTCATCCGAGTCAAAACGAGTGTCCCCTTTTTCTTCCTATTTATTAACTATCTGTCTACAGTGAATAAATACTAAAAAGTGAGTTTTGCCAATAAATATATCATTCTTTCATTACAAATAGATATTAAACGGTAAAAAATCGGTTTATCACCAAGCTTGGAAGCCATTGTAGGAGGCTAATGTTTTACATCTTGATAAGGGTGATTTTTTTTTTACAATTTTTAAATTTATAAAAATAAAATTAGTTTTGGTTCAAGTTTTCAAATTTGTAAAAGCAATATAGTTTTATTTTTCAATTTTAAAACATTGTTGTCAAATTTTAACCTTAGAAGAACTCTTTCTCCTCATTCACTAAAGATTGGTGACACTCATAATTGTATCTGGAGGTGGAAATTAATGACTAGTGATCAACGACTCATAATTAGTAACCAACAACTGTTGATCAATAACTGATATTGATGACCTATAGTCAAATGTAGAGTCAGTGACCAGTAGTTTGAGGTGACAACGATGATCAATGACAAATGATTGGAAATCATTGGTAGAGATTGATTATTAGTGAACTAACTTTTGGTGACCAATGATTATAAATGAAAGTTGCTTACTAGTGTCTGATGATCGTTAATCAATAAATGGAGGTTATAGTTGGTGATCAGAAATTAGAGGTGGTGATCAGTGATCGACAGTCGAAAGTGGGGACTGATGATTGACAATTGAAAGTGGAGACCGATAATTGAGGTCAAAGGTAATATTTGATAACTGACAGTTAGAGGTGGCAACCATTAACCAATGGTTAAAGATTGTGACCAGGGATTTTTTAGTCAGAGGTGACAACTAATGATTGACAATCAGAGATAGGGTCGGTAACTAGAGGTTAGAGGTAGCAACTAATGACTAAAGAATGGAGGTAGCGACTGGTAAGCGACAATTGAAGGGTGTTGGCCAAATATTGATAGTAAAAAATGGTTATCGGTGGTGATCAACAATCTGAGATGATGGTGTGTAATGTCAATCATTGAGCTTACGTAAAAATAGAAGAAAAAATATTAAAACCAAATTTAATATTTTTGAAATTGGGTTTGAAAATAACTAAAAACTAGATAGAACAAATTTTGTTTTTAAAATATATTTCAAAATTAAAATCTCAAAACCACCACCATACGACTTTACAAATTCCTTCATGTTTTGAAAATTTTGTTTAGGTTCAACCACTCAAGGAAAACCATTAGTAGCACAAGTCTTAACTTCTGACCTATTTGTTTTCTGTTTCTTAAAATTGGATTTAATTTTTTCAAAATTTAAAAATTAATATAGTTGTTATATAAGCTTATCAGCCTCACCATCATCATCTTCTATGTTAAGAAGCCTTGCCACTGCCATGAAGATTCGTAGATTGCAAATGAAGATTCACATTCACCTCCATAGCAATTACAACCTTTGGTGAAGGAATCCATTATTGTTTGATCTCTTAGATATAATTTTCGATAGTTTTGAAAATTATTTATCATCCAAACATTTTTATTTTTCTTTTAAAAAATTTATATAATTTTTTTTTCTAGAAATAGTTTTAAAAAACAAACTAAAAAAAGAATAAAACAAGACCTTAGAGTTTACATCTTACGTTTACTGTAATTAAAACATTTTGTTCATAAAGGGTTCAGTTCAACTAAAGGATCTCAATTTAATTTTTAGGAACTTAGGAATACTTAAAATGGATTGGATTTGCATTCTCTAATTATCTAATATTAATTTATAAGTTGGTTTCTCTAAATAAGGTGTTACACCATTTAAATCAAAACACTTAAAATGAAATTAGAACTTCATGTAATTATTAAATCTCTAAAATCCCTTGAAAAAGAAAAAAAATCAAATCTTTAAAAGATTTATTAAATAGAGTAAATTTACAAAATATGTAAATTGTCATTAAAAAGTATCAATTATCATGTTACTTTTTTTTTTTTTAAGATTATCCTTAATTGATCATCATCACTATCATGATTTCCACCATTATAGTACAATGATCGCTACCTCATCCATTGCAATGACCAACACTAGCACCATTGTTATATATGATTATTGTCGTTACCACCATTATAACTATCATCACCATGCTACCGTCACCATTACTATGATTCTCATTGCTTTTGTCAACAAAAGTATTGGTGACAACAATAATCATGATGGTTGTGACAACAATGGTGATCATCTAAAGGATTATGATGACACATGTACACAAAAACACAAGGAGTTGGTGGGAAATGTCACCTTATTTGACCTGTCACTTTTATCCAATTAGGAATATTGACCTTATATGTTTACTCAATGTTTTCAAAATTGACTTAGTCAGTGACTCAATCAAAATAATGGTTCATGGTCGAACTTGTGAGTCAGCAATTGAGTCTAATTGATATTATAAGGTTGATCTAATGGTAATGCCCACATATGAAGAAAAAGTAGGAAAGAGATATTATTAATTCAAATCTTTCTACTAACATATTAAAAGCTGACATTTATCTATAAAAAAATTGACCCTAATCTATATTTAAAAAGGGAATATATATTTATATATAACATAATTTTACTTACCAATTTAAAATTTTTATAATGATAAAATATTAGTATCAAATAACAAATACAATTTTACAAAATACAATTCCACACTCCAAATATACTAGTATCCAAAATAACAATTTAGCTGACAAAGCTCTTAATAAAAACTTATTAAACATATATAATTTTATGTAAATATATAATGGTTGAATTCGCGAGTCATTAGTTAAATTACACTAGTTGGATGAAGTAACATAAATATATCAAAATGTATAAATGTATTATTATTTGTAAGTTATATACAAATCTTGTCTGAAAGCCTAGTGGGCAGCTACAGACCTACATCAACTGTTGTAGCTTGGATATGTGTGCGGAACTCGAGGTGATTACATATGTCAACATGTCGTAGATAGTCTACTCATATTAGGGATGGCAAAAAAATTCGCAGCCGCGAAAATTCATAGATAAAACTCGTAAAAATATATGTACAAATGGTATAAATGGGTACCTGCCACTCGCGGGTATGAGTTTTTTCTACCCGTTTCTTAACGGGTACGAGTATCATAGTATCCGTACCTGTGGGTACCCGTTACCTACTAAACTAAAATGGTATATATATATAAGTTAAAAAATATAATATTTTTGAAAAATAAATCAAATTAAAATATTAATTATCAAAATTCATTGATATCAATCTTAGTTTTTTATGAAAACTTCATAGTTAATAAAATTATTTATTATAAAAATGCCGATAATATAAAATAAAGATTTTATTTGTATTAAATATTTTCTTATAATATATTATATTAATCTACTTTTAGATCTAATTAATCTTGTAAAAACTAGTGTAATTTTATTTCTAGATTTCCCAAGAAATAAATGATTTATTTGATAAAACTTTTTATAAAAAATATTTAATTTTAAAAAAATTATTTTTTTAAAAAATATCCATGGGTATCCATGGATACCCGCGGGTATTAAAAAAACTCACGGATATTTCTATAGAAGATACCCGACAGATTTTTAGCGAGTAATAAGTGACGGATTTTTGTAGCCCCGTTGCCATTCCTAACCCGGACTAAGTTTAAATTTCGCTTAGGTCACCAAGTTCAATAAAAATCGTTTGGGTTGCATTTGTTTTGGATGTGTTTTGCAAAATTAAATGAAAAAGTAGTTAAAAGTTGAAAACTAATGGAAAGTTAAAAAACTAGTTTTAAGAGTGTGTTTGACAAAACTAGTTAAAAATCTAACTGAAAGCTGAAAAGTTGGCTAAAAGCTAGCTGAAAATTAAAAAACTAGTTGCAACCTCAAAAACTAATTGTAAATATTTAGTAAAATTAGTTGAATAACTTAAAGTTGTAAGATGACAAATAAGAGTATCATTTATCATTAGATCAATAATGAGGTATTTAAAATAATATACTTAAATTATAAATTATATATTAAATTTATCATATATTTAAATTATAAATTATTATAATTATATATTAAATTTATAAATTTCTATAATAGTATATTTAAATAATAAATTACTATAATTAATATTTAAATTATAATTTGTATAATTAAATATATAAATTTTAAATTATATATTTAAATTATAATTTTTTATAATTACATATTTATTTTATAAAATACTATAATTACATTAATGGAGGAGAGAGAAATGAAGGAGAGAGGTTGTATAATGTGATAAGAGAGAATTAGTGGGACAATGTATTAATTAATGAAGGGTAAACACATAAAAATAAAATAAGCTAGTAGTTGAAAATAAGAAATTTTTTGAAAAAGTTACTTGGAGTAGCTTTTTTGAAAAAGTTAGTATAGTTCATAATAAGAGTGTTTTTGTTTTGTCATTTTAGTTAACTAAAAGCTGAAAAACTAGCCGAAATGCTTTCAATTTTCTTTGGTTAGCAAAAAATTATGAACTTTTTTAGGAGTTACTAGTTTTTTTGAAAAAGCTACTCCAAATAGTTTTTTAAAAAGATCTCATATTTTTAGCTATTAGCTTATTTTATTTTATGTTTACATGTTTACTCTCTAGTAAATGCATTGTCCTCCACTAATTCTCTCTCATCACATTATACATCCCCTCTCTCCTTCATTAATATAATTATAATAATTTATAATATAAATGTATAATTATAAAAAATTATAATTTAAATATGCAATTTAAAATTTATATATTTAATTATACAAATATAATTTAAATATTAATTATAGTAATTTATTATTTAAATATGTAATTACATAAATTTATAATTTAAATATGTAATTATAATTTAAATATGTTACTATTAAAATTTATAATTTAAATATATAATTACAATAATTTATAATTTAAATATGTAATTAATTATATTATTAAAACATGTTATAATTATTTTAAATACATCATTATTGATTTAATAATAAATTATGTCATTATTTGTTATTTTACAACTTTCAACTGGTTGATCAACTAGTTTTACCAAACACTTAAAACTAGTTTTTCAGCTTTCAGCTAGTTTTTTAGTTTTCATCTAGCTTTTCAACTAGTTTTGTCAAACATACCCTAAAACTCATAATTTTTTGCTATCGAAACAGAGTTGAAATCATTATAGCTACAATATTAACTAACTTTTTAATTTTCAACTAGTTGAAATACCAAGCCAACACAATCTTATATTGGTTAAGAACATCTCGAATTCAATTACCTCCTCGCTAGATCTGGTCATTGGCATAAGCTAGGCCAACTATGTGATTACTCCTTCTTTTTCTTCTAATTATATTGTGATTGTATATTTAAGACGAGTTGTTACTGAGTTTCCTAATTATGTTATTACTTGGTGGAATTAACTTGTCATTAAAAGATACTACATAGTAAAAGAGAAAGCTATTGTAATAATAGAAATCCTATTGTATAATCATTATCCTAATTATTCATTATTTGTAATAATTATATTTTTAGAAAGACTAAATATTACTTTTTTTCCCCTTATATTTTGGTACATTAGTTTTAAAAGTTTTATTTTTAGTCTTTTATAATTTTAAAGAGTTTCATTTTAGTTCTTTTTTATTGAAACATTAAATATGTTAATAGAAAAGTATGATATGTTTGTTGAAACTAATTACCACTATGATGTAGTATATTATTTGAAATGACATCATTTTAAATTATCTCATTTTGATTCTTTATGTTTAATATAGTTCAATTATGGTACTTTATTTTTTTAAATAGTTTCATTCCAGTTAATCAAGTTTGCAAAATGGTAAATTTTGGTCTAATAGTTATATAGATATTTAGAATTTATTGAATGTAATTAAAGACATTTTTACTAAAATTGTCACAAGGATTTTGTCTTTGAACAATTATTTCAGAAACCACTTCTCTAAGAAATATGGTTGAAGAGTACTATGAAGTCAAATAATAAGATGATTAAATGTCTCAAAACTATTTATGGTAAGTTAAATAATACAAGATAGATTTTTTGAAATCTTTTTTTATAAATTTTATTTTTGAAAGAAATTTATTAATTATATTTTATTATAGTTTTCTAGTGTAACAAAAGTAGGGGTGACAAAATGAGATGATCCACCCTGTTTTGGTCTGTTAAAAACGGGTCAGGGTGGGCTGACCTGCCATAGTTAGAGATGGACCAAATTGTTTGGCTCGTCCCACTAAAATTTTTGAAAACTTTTTTTTTGTTATTTTTAAACAATAATATAAAATTTTATTTTGAAAATTAATTTTTATTTTTTTGACAAAGTCACAATTTAAAAAAAATAAATAAAAAAATTACCAAGAGTAAACCTTGCATAATTGGTTTTATTTTTTTGACAATATTATGTTTTTACATAAATAAGTTTATAACTAAGTTTATTTTATTTGCTTAACAAAAGTCATTTTTATAAATTCTATTTAATAATTTATTTTATATATTAATTATGATAATTATTTTATTAATTTATATAAATATTATATTTTTTAAAACAAAATAAAATATTGACAAGTTGGCAGGCTGACTCATTAAATTGGTAGGCTAATTGGAACAAGCAAAAATGGACTATTGGGCTAAAAACACTAGTTCGACCTGCCAAAATGAGATGGGCTGACAGGCCGACCTGCCGGACTCATCCTTTTTTGTTATTCCTAAACAAAGAGTGTCACAAAATACATTTATTAATTCTTTTTATTAAGACATTAGTTATCAGTGTGTTAATTTTGTTAATATAGAAATTCGAACTCACAATTTCTCATTCATTCGAATGTTACAAAATATATATAAAGTAGAAAAAAATTTTGATAGAATATATTCAATTAAATTCATTAGATTATGACATCATATAGATCTATGAGGACTAAAATGCAACATTTTTAAAATTTGATGGACATAAATAAAATAATTAAAAAAACTTAAAAAACTGAAATGAGACATTTTAAATTGACGCATTTCAATTAACATGATGCCTCATCATCGTGATAAATATTAATGGATAAATTACAATTTTTTAACATATTTAATATTTCATCCAAAAATGACCAAAATTAAAATTTCATAAAGCATAAAAAACCAAAACAAATCTTCTAATACTTGATATACCAAAACGAAAACACATTAAAACATTATAGAGAAAAAGTAATATTTTTTATTTTTTTTGAAAAGTTATTTAGAGACAAATTACAATATTTACTTGTAATAATTAATATTAATAATAATTAAAAAAATTATTTAATTTTTAATTTGTTTATTTTTTTTTCATCACTTTTTAGATTTGAGTTTTTAGGATAAAGTTAGAAGGTAAGAATTTCAAGTTAATAAACGACACCGTTTCACATATAATGATTACCTTTCCCTCTCAGATGGGAGAAAAATCTTACCCTCTTCTGTTCGTTCAATCACCAAAGCCCACATTGGCATTGACACTTGCGTTTGTTCTCTCTACTGATCTCTGCTCTGTTTTGCACTCTGTTTCGATTTTTCACTTCAAAGGTTATTTCAAATGCTTAATCTTTCAGTTAATTATCACTGTTCTTTTTTCCTCTGTTTCTTTGTCAATTGCTTTTTGTTTCTTAGACCATGATAAGTGAAGTTTCCACGCATACCCAAATTGATTTCTATTCTTTTGTGTGTGTTTTCTAAACCCCAATTGCGTAAAGTTTTCATTTTTAATCTTGAATATCGTTTTCATTATTAAATTTTATTGTTGGGGTGTAAAGAATATCTCAGAAATGGGAACTATTCTTGAGCTTCAACTCTGTTTCTTTGTTCTCATACGTTGCCATATTCTTCCCCCCTTTCATTTTGTTTGAATTTTGAAACAATTGTTTTCAGTTTATTTCCTTGATATTGTTTTTTTTAGATAATTCTGATTCTTTTTCATGTGCAGGCTTATCACTAGTCTTTTCTTGTGATTTTCAGTATATTCTTGCTATTCTTTTCTTGGCTTAGCAAAGTGATTCTTGGTTCAACTATGGCGCTTTATGGAACCACCTTATCCTTCAATGTGAGTTGCCCGTTTTCTTTTAACCCAAAAGATCATTTATTTAATATTTTGTGGAATTGAGAAGTTTCTTGCTTAGGTTCTTGGAAAATTACCATGCAAGATCATTTGAGTGTTGCTCAACGATGTATTGGATTAGAATTCTAGAATTGAATCTGAATATGATTTAACTACTTGAAAAAGAATTTAAAGAAAACAAAATTAGGCCTTTTCAATGCATGCTTGTCTGCTAGGATTTGTTTCTTACTCTGTTAGAAGCTGTTAAATTACATTTATGTATGCACATAATATCCATTGCATGATTGCAAATATGATAACCTTGAATGTAGCTGAATGAAATTGACTTTATGGATTGCTTAGGAGTGAGGAATGAGGATAAAATTATACTTTTCTTATCTATGATTTTGTATTTCTTTTAATTTGTTTTAGTATATTTGCTCCCTTGCAATACAGTGCATTGATTTTAACTTTTTAATGAAGGCACTTTCTTCTACTACCAAGGAGTTTAATATCTCGCCTCATCCATTTATTAGTAGCTTTCAGAGGCTACATCATGTTTGTCTGCAGTCCTTTGCACCAAACAGGTTAGTTTTGGGCAAAAGTTTTGGAAGAGGAGACCAACTGTGTCTTTTGCCTGGTCAATTTCCCTTGTTGCAAATGGGAAGATTCAGTAAGTATCTATACTTTAAACCTTAAAATTCACATTCATGTTTTCCTTTTGGATAATATTATGAGTATAATGCCAGTGTTTTTTATTTTTTTCATTTAGATTTTGCTTGAGTTCAATTCTTTTTGCATCTATTCCCCAATTTTGCAGTACTTATTGCTTTGTGTTTCATTGTCTAAAGTCTAAACATGCCTTTGGTTTCTATCAGGACTGGGAGTAAAAGGCGAAGACTCTGAAGGCGTACTGAATAATGAGAACATTGCATTGGATGAGCAGACTTTGGAGGAGGAGCTACAGAATGCCATTGCTGAAGAGAACTATGCTAAAGCAGCAGAAATAAGGGATACTCTAAAAAACCTTCAGAAAGATAGCAAGACGACGCTATTTGGAGCTAACAGCCGGTTTTATGAGTCATTCAGGAATGGCGACCTTGCAGCCATGCAGACCCTGTGGGCAAAAAAGGATGAGGTATGCTGTGTCCACCCTGGTTTGAAAGGAATATCTGGTTATGATGATGTTATTGAGAGCTGGAATTTTATATGGGCTAACTATGAATTTCCACTACAAGTTAAGCTAGAAGACATTAAGGTTCATGTTAGAGGGGATATGGGGTTTGTTACTTGCATGGAATTTGTAAAGACAGCAGGTGGCAGATGGGGTGGACAATTTGTAACAAATTTGTTTGAGAAGATTGATGGACAATGGTTTATTTGTATCCATCATGCTTCCCCAATAGATCTGTGAATACATCAAACTTTGCAATATAGGTAGGAATTTCATTCCGTTGCTCATATCCTTCTCACAATTTTTTTGTATCCATTTTTGTTATGTTTGGTGCTGAAGCTTCGCTCAACTCCATAGATTCTGAGTTTAACATTACAACTTGACTTGCACATGTTATCTGTGGAAGCTGTAACATGTGGATTAATGAATTTATGATAGTGTCTGTTAGTTTGGGAAGCATATATGTGCATGCGTATGATTTATCTTTGTCCTAACGTTTGGTTTTAAAATATAGAATGTTGAGATGTAGACTCAAGTAAAAATAGTTTACTCGTGTACCCTAAAGACAAATTTTTCTCTAGTATCTGAGCCTTGAATTCCAAAAGAAGTTGCTAATATGGTCATAGGTTCAATGATAAGTTGCTGCAAAATATCCAAAGTTCATTGCCAATTCCTAGTTTATGGATTTCTTTGTGCAATAACTTAATGTAGCATTTATGGAGTAAGTACTTATTATGTAAGCATAGCGGCGCAACAGCGTTAAGACATGACGGTTTTATTGTCAACCGTTATACGTAATTTCTAAAAAATGTCTGTCATAGCGGTGTCGTAAGATACAATGACGTGTTCTATCAGACGCCATTGATAACACCGGTAAGCATTTTATGTTTAAATGTATAAATAGTTTTTATAATTGAAGAGGAAATAAGGTTAAATTATTTTCACTAAGCTTAAACTGTTGTCATAAATTATTATAGATATAAGGTGTTTTGTGTTTTCTATTATACTGTTGACATATAGATTGTTTGTACCTCTGCACACAAGTATTTTAAGTTTTGTTGTTCTTGACCAGCTAAAATTCTTCATGATTCTAAATGTGTGTTTGGATTGACTTTAAGAGCACGGGGGAACATGGTGAGGTAAGTCAACCTTGATTTTGACCAAAATCTTGCATGTTTGAAGGGCTTAGGGGTTACAATACTTTTGGTTAAAATATGGAAAATGGTCGATAGTTACAAGCAGAATGGATGGTCGGAAGCGGGATCGTCATTCATTGGAAAGTTCTCATTCGAACTTACCAAAAGATGATGTATTGTCATTCATTTAGAAGTGGACAATGAAATGCAACTTGGTCAACACTTAAAATGTTGTAGATATTGGAATGGAGAATATGGGCCAGCAGAACAATGCTCTTATTAGGCCTGACTGTGAATAATTGTTTGGAGGAGAGGGGGTGTTATGCCAAATAGACGTGGACCAGACAACTCTAGGGTATATATCTGATACGAATGATATTTTAGAGAAGGCTATGGTTAACCACACAGAATTTGATTTAACACTTTTCATTATTTGAATTGACACCTACTCACATGTAAAAATATTTATATGTTTTTTATTTTATCTTTTTGATAAAAAAATTTGAAATTTTTTAAACTCTTCGACAAGAGCTGGCCTCAATTTTTTTACCTCTTTGGTAAGCTCTTGCTAGAGAATAAAAGAATTTTTAATTTTTTTAACTCTCTAGCGGGATCTCGTCAAAGAGTTAATAAGCAAAAGGAGGTAACAGTAGAACAACTACCTACAGTTGGGGTAGTGGTTACGAAAAAATAACAAGAAAAAAGGAAGTAGCTAAAACAAGAAGAAGAACAAGTAGGAAAAAGGAAGGAGAAATTGAGTAGATTTAAGGAGAGTGAGGTGGAGAAAATGAGGTAAGGAGAGAGAGGGCAAAGTAAATGAGGTAATTAAGGAGAGAAAGGGTAGACAAGATGAGGTCAAGAGAGAGAGAAAATCAGGGATAAAATGAAAATTTAAAAAAATTGTAATAGTAGATGTGAATTCAAATAAGTGGGAGTGTTAATTCAAAATCCCTTAACAACATAATAATTAAGAGTGTGTTTGGTTTGTCATTTAAGCTAGTTGAAAATGTTTCAGCTCCATTTAAATAGCAAAAAGTTAGAAGGTATTTTAAGAACTACTAGCTTTTTAAAAAAAACTACTTCAAGTAACTTTTTTAAAAGATCCTTTATTTTCACCTATTACCTGATTTTTTTTACAACTTTACTCATTACTAATTAATGTATTATCTCTCACTAATTCTCTCTCCTCACATAATACAATCTCTTTCTCCTTCAGTTCTCTGGATTCTCAACCAAAATACCACTATGATGTATGTTAAACTTGATTATATGCATATCAGTGGACCTGGCATTAAATTAGCATATATTAATATATAAAACATGTTTAAATATAGGACAAATCAACCTTATTTAATGTCCAACTACCTGACCCCATTTTACACCAACCAACAGTAAAGTAAATGAAAAATCATGTAAATTGGTAACATGTGAAACTTTCCATCAATTCTACAATAACCCTATTCTACCACAAGTGCAAAAATTCTATTTTGAAGTAAAATAATGTAAATTTATGACCCCACAACAAGAAAATAACAAAACATGGACCACATTCACTTACCTGGAACAATATATATGGTCTTTTGCCTTTCCTTCTTTCCAATCTTTTTGCCCTTTTGTTTCTTCTTTTGGATTCACTTTTGCAATGACATCAATTGCTCCTCCAACAGGTTAGGGTTTCTCTATAGGTTGTCAATGGCGAACTCTCACTCTTTAGGTAGGGTGCGGTGAAAAATAAAAAGCAACCAAATTATTGTTGCATTTAATCCATTGAATAACCCCCTTCAAATAGTTTATGTCTTAATTTTGAAATTAACATTGTTACGTCCTTAATTACAATTTTAAATGCACCACGTAAGCCGTCAACACTGTCTTTCTAACAGTCTAACGGTCTCATTTTGACGGAAAGACAAAAGGTACACTCTTTTGAAAAATAAGGGACAAAAGGTGAGAAAAAAAATTGGGGTTTAAGGTTTACCCAAGTGCCAAAATTGGGGGGCACGAATATAATTTAGCGTTAAAATAAATTGGTTCAATTTTCATTTTCCCCCAAAATCGAACCAGCTCGAACCGTGAACACCCTATTAACAAGTTCGAGAAAACTTGTGAAAAGTTATAAGGTTGGTTTAGTGGTAAAGTCCACATGTGAGGAGAAGGGGAAGGAAAACGTGGTGAGTTTAAATATCTCTACTAACAAAACCTAAAACATTAACAATTAGTATTTGACCTAGAAAAAAAGGTTCAAGAAAACTTTCTCCAAGTTGAAATATAGGCACTTGTCATTTGCAAGGAGGATATGTTTAGTGAATTTGGTTTTCACATCTCTTTCATTGTATTTCTTATGATTTTTAAAAATGCCAAAGGAGGTTCATCAAGTGTTGGAGGGTATACAAAAGAAGTTTGTGTGTGGGGAGTCTAATAGGGGTAGAAAGATTTCTCGGGTGAGTTGGAGCAATATGTGTCGTCATAAAAATCATGGTGGCCTAGGAATTAAGGCTCTTTTAGCAAAGTGGAGGTGAAATTTTTTTCATCAATAGGATACTTTGTGGGATAAAATAATAAAGGCTAAGTATGATTGTATGAAGGGTAGAGGAACTTGGAGGTTGAAGGTGTGTCCAATGTTATGTCCATTTGGCAGAGAGATATTAAAAGGGGATGCAGAGAGATGGTTTGATGAGGCTACTGTATGAAAGGTAGGGAGTGAGGAGATCATTAATATTCAGGGGATTTATGGGTTGGGGAGGAGTAGCTTAACAAATCCCATAAGAGAATTTTTTAAATTTTGAACAAGAGGAAACACTAGCTAAAATGGGTAGTTGGATAAACACATTGGATGGAGAAACAATGGTTCAAATGGGAAAGTAATGGATTGAAAGATTTTTTAGCCATGATAGGTAATGCAAAATCTAAAACTTGAAGTCAAGGATGAACGAGGGTGGAGTATAGACCAATAAGGACTCTTCTCGCAGTTGCACATACTCATAAACATTTTCACTACATAAGTAGGGGTACATCATGCAAGAAGGCTTTTTGATAGTTTTAGAATTATGAAATAAGTAAAGCTCCTTTGATTGGTAGAAAGGATAAGCATGTCAATTTGTGGTAAAGACTTAATTGAAAGGAAAGCTAGCTTAGAGAAATAGTTGGAAAACTTTGAATGGAAATAGTTGTTAGTTTTTTGGATTGATTACAAATGTTGAGTACATGACCTATTTATAGGCTTCAACACAACCATTCTGAAGATATCATATATTATTCTAAAGTTTTCTATCTACATGTAATTCTAGAGCTAACATCCATTATTCTAGAGTTTTCTATCTATATGTAATTGTCTACATAATTTCTAGAATTTGCATTAATTTTCATCACTCCACGTTGATGCAAATTTGAGTAACTCCAAGAATAGTGCAAAGCTGTTTGATCTTGGTCTAAGTGCCTTTGTGAATATGTCAACAACTTGATCTTCACTCTTACCATATTCTAGCTTGAATTTTTTAGTAGTTATGCTTCTTTAATCAAGCGATATTTGATTGTTATGTGTTTTGTGCTGCTATGATGCACTGGATTTTTTTTGTCATTGCTATTGCTGATTTATTGTTGTACTAGATTGTAGTAGGTCACTATTATTGTTCTCCCATTTCTGCAAGTATTCTCCATAGCCAAATTGCTTGACTTGTAGCTTTAGCTACTACCACGTATTTATCCTATGGTTGATTATGCAATCTATCTTGCTTTTGTGATGCTTAAGAAAATATTCCCCATCAGAGTGAAAAGGCATAGCCAGAGGTGCTCCTAATGTAATCTACAAGAATTGCCCATCATTGTCGGTGTACCGAGTAAACTTGAGTTACTAATGATAGAAGACTTACATCATACATGATGTTTGGTCGTGTGGCTGTTAAATACAATAAGCTCCCAATGAGACTTCTATAGCGAGATGCATTAGCTCCTAATGCTCCATTATCTTTTTGTAGCTTCTTGTTTGTCACAACCAAAGTAGTGATAGTCTTACAACCATTCATGTGGAACTTCTTGAATAGAACTTCTATATATTTCTTTTAACAAATGAATATCTCTTCTTCCTTTTGACATACTACAATACCAAGAAAGTAGTTCATCAAGCCAAGGTTGGTCATTTTGAATGTCTTCATCATGTCTAAATGTAACATTGTTTTATATATCCAATTTTATGATAATTTTTTTTTCATTTAAACCTATTATTAGTTAGAAGGAAATAATTTATTTTCTAATTAATTTTTTTTACAAATAATTTTTTTCTTCAATTATTTATTTAACAAAGTAAAATAAAATCATAAACAAAACCATATTTATATATATTCACAAGTTATATTTACAATATTATATATATTTCTACTATATACATATTAATATATACAGGGAAGATTTTATTTATGTACGGTTCTCCCCTTTACTTATAATTTTTTTTCTTTTCTACAATATTACATGGCAAGTGGAAAAATATTCCATAAGGGATTTGTATAGTTAGTTGGTAGAAGATAAAACGTAATAACTATTGGTCCCTCAATCACTACGGGTCCATCTAGCTCGTACTAAAACATCAAAGTTGATACACCAGTTCCTCTAAATGTAACTGAATTCTCAATTACATTGATGACCCAATTGGTGCCTGGAAAGGTAGCCGAAATAACTGCAGTAAAATGGGTTGGAGCGTTGGGTGCATTCATCTTTAAGTTTGCAAATTCCATTTTTATAAGAGACAAGAAAATAAAGGAGTGAGAACAATTATCATATAAATACTTTATATAATAACAATTTAAATAACAACAATTTAAATAAAAAAAATATAAATATCTATATATAGATACTTGATTTTAATAATTACACGTATATATAATTCTATTTTTAATAATTATATATATATATATATATATATATATATTTTTTTTTTTTTTTCTTCTTCTAGAAATTTGAATTATTTTTGTAGTGACTAGTCAGGATAAATAAGTTTCTTTATCATAGTTTTTAAAGAATACAAGAATATGTAACCTTGAATATTTACTCATTTAAATCCCCAAGGTCAAACCTCCAACTACAACTTAATTCAAATCTTTATTTAAAGACTAAAACTTTTATTAATTTTTTTTATATACAAAATAAAAAAAAACCATTATGTTTAAAATAAAATATTTAGTAAAAAAAACTAATTTAATAAATCAATAAGATTATAAACAACAAATTAACTAATTATAACTAAAAGTAGCATAAAATAAAAAATAAAACGAGGTTAGAGATACCTCAATGAATATTTATAGTTAAAAGTAACATAAAATAATAAATAAAACAAGGTTATGAACACCTCACTAATAATTATAGTTAAAAGTAACATAAAATAATAAATAGAACGAGGTTAGGGACACCTCACTAAATAATTATAGTTAAAAGTAATATAAAATAAATAAATATAATATTTAAAAGTGATAAATGTCTCTCCCCCCTTACCTTGATAATTGGAATAATACAAGAGTTTTGAATTTTTCTTCGAATAAACTCTTACTACTAACTTCACTAAATGTTAAACCAAGTTGATGTTTCTCTCTCTTTTCTTTTTTTCTTACCTCGCTACAACATTCACAGACCTTATTTATAAGAAATTTTTGCATGATGACAGGTCTTTCTATTTCAATTTCTTGTTACCTAGTAATTGAGATTTGATTCAGAACTAGTACTATTGAT
Organism: Psophocarpus tetragonolobus; assembly: GCA_037954015.1. Classification (NCBI taxonomy): domain Eukaryota; kingdom Viridiplantae; phylum Streptophyta; class Magnoliopsida; order Fabales; family Fabaceae; genus Psophocarpus; species Psophocarpus tetragonolobus. The sequence goes on from CM075693.1 coordinate 65,189,064, forward strand.
CTTATCCTGTTTTTTTTTTTCCCCTTGTTTATACTGACGTTGCAGTTTATATATATATATATATATATATATATATATATATATATATATATATATATTACTATAATTAATTAGCTTCGTAACATTTTTTTATCGTTACGTAATTCGTAAAATTATTTATTTTTTTTAGATATCATAAAAACTAAATCAAATTAAAATTGAAATTCTGCAAATATATTATCTATAACTTAAAAATTATTCATGAAAATTTCTACTTAAGTATAACTAAAATTAATTAAAAATATATCATATACTATATATTTAATAAGTAGTTTTAAAGTATTTATTATATAATTTTAAAGATTATAGATGTATTTTTATTATTTGACTTATCTAATATATTCTAAAATTTATATATATATATATATATATATATTTGATAATAATGTAATATGGTATTAAAAATATAAAATATGATATATTGTAACTGAAGAGTTTAAGATATTATTATAATTAAATATTATTTAGATTTATTCAATTTACTAAATATAAAATTTATATATATTGTTGAGAATTTGGGAATATTACAATGTCTTCTTTGAATTTTGTCATCATCTTTATATTGTTCCCAACATAGATAAGATCATCTGTATAAAAGGAGATAATAAGAGTGTTATACTAACCTTGGGTCTTGATTATAGTGTTGGCTCACTCTTACTTCTCCTGAGTCCTTGATCGGTGAAGTACTGATCTATTCTATTGTACCATGCTTGGGGAGCTTGCTTCAAACTATATAAAGTTTTTCTCAAGCATAACACTTTGTCTTCATTGCCTTTGCTTGCAAAACATTTTGGTTGCTCCACGTAGATCTCTTCTTGTAGTATTCTATTGAGAAAAACGGACTTGACATATAGCTAGTAGATGTGCTAGCCTTTTTTTGCAACAAGAGCTATTAGAGCTCTAATTATATCTAAGCGAGCTACTGGGGCAAATGTCTCTTTGTAATCTATTCCTGGTTGTTGTGAATAACCCTTAGCTACCAACCTAGCTTTGTGCTTTTGTATAGTGCCATTGGGATTGAGCTTTGTCTTATAAACCCATTTTACCTTGATGACATCCTTGTCTTTTGGACAGTTTACTAGCTCCCATGTGTTATTTTTTTCAATAATTTTTATCTCTTCTTCCATAGCCTTGACCCATACTTGTTTCTTTTATGCTTTTTCAAAGCTTTCTGGTTCAAGTATGGCTAAGTTACATGTTTCATATATGTCCACCAAAGATCGAACTCGTCTTGGAGTAGACTCTGGTGATGAAGTTTGTTGTTCTACAAAAGAATGGGGCTCACTTGGGACTTCTTTAGTTTTTTCAACTCCTTGAGGTTGCCGCATTGGTATAGAAATGTTTTTCTCTATTTTCTCGTCATTCCAATTCCAAGTAACATTTTCATGGACTTCAGCATCTCGAATAATAATGAGCTTCTTGGTTTGTAAGTTGTAGATTGGTAGCTTTTTGACTGTGTGTTATACCCTAGGAAGATTCCTTGCATAACTTTGTCTTCTAGCTCATGCCTCTTCTCTTCTGGAACGTGTATGTAGCAAATAGATCCAAATACCTTTAGGTGTTTTGTTGATGGTTTAGGGTTTGTCAAGGAAGGTTTGTCGTGGACGAAAGCTCATTGAAGATTTGAAGGCATAGTCTTCATTATTTTTAGCTTGTAAATATTTTATTTTAATTAGCTAAATAAGAGTGTATTTTTAATTCCCTTAAGGCCATATATTTTCGGCCATCTTCAGTTTAGTTTAGAAGGTATAAGTGTTTTCAATTAAAAAGGAGGAGTAAAGTTAGAATGAGTGCATAAGTTAAGACATGATTTTGGGCTAGCCCATTTACTTTAGGAGTTGCTAATTGCACCTATGTGGGTGAACTTATGTGCCTCACTTAAGGCCTAAGACTTGGGTTAATTAGTCTTAATCCTAATTAAGCCTAAGTCCCACATTGCCTAGAAAATTGTGTCCAAGTTCTCTCATTGGACTATATACTCATTCTCCCTCATTATAAATCTCACCTTTAAAGTTGAACGAAAATAGTCTTTTTGTGAGCACATTCTTAATAAAAGGTCATGAGGATCCTCTCTCTTGAGGAACCTTTTTCTAGTTGGTTTTTATCAAGGGTTCCTTCTCTTGTGGTAAACCTAAACACTTTGGCTTATCTCTCTTTGAGAATGGCGCCCCACCTCTATTTTCTTTCACCTCCATCCTTTATTTCATGGTGCTTGGAACCTTAAGTAGAAAGATCAAGGGGAGTGCAAAAGCATTTTTGCATCACTAGACTTTCTCCATCTTTTGGCCAATGCTTAAGAGATTTTCTTTAAGGTTGGGAACTAGTAGGACATTGGTATAACGAGGCATTTTCCTTTTGAGTCAATGATAGTATCATTCCCCATTTGGACTTTCACTTTGATAGATTCATCAATATCCTTGAAAATGCTTGCATCTTTAGCCATATGATTGCTACAGTTGTTATCCAAGTACCAATTTCCGCCTGTTTCACTACTGGAATTATGCTTATTTTGGGTAACATAGAAAAGATGTTGCTCTTGACCATGCTTTTCAGCAAAATTGGCTTGATGCTTATTTTTGTTGCAACAATACTTCTCCACATGTTTGAATTTATTGCAGTGATGACATTGTGGTTTTCCACAATGTCGATAGTCTTTCTCAGCATGATTTGTTCTCTTGCAAATGCCGCATAGAGATATTCATTTTGATAATTTTTAGAGAAATTTCTAGAGTTCTCTTTAATTCTAGAAGTTTCTCCATTATTCCTTTTTTCTACATTCCCTTTATTTTGAAACCGTAATTTAAGCTTTGATTGAAATGCATTTTCTAATGAGTCTTCATTATGCCTATTCAACCTTTGCTCATAAGTTTCAAGTGACCCTATTTAACCTTTTCTAATTGTTGTCACGATTGGATCATATTTACATGGAACAATAATTAGAATTTTTTTGACAATTTTCTTGTCAAGAATATTTTTCTCGTAGGCTCTCATTTGGTTAATTATTTTTTTTATCTTAGAATAATAGTCATTTACAATCTTAGATTCCTTCATTTTTAATAATTTAAAGTCATGTTGTAGAGTTTAGAGTTTTACGATACATACCTTTGTCACTTCCTTCATACTCCTCTTGTAATGTAGTTCATGCTTATTTTTCTGTTTTAGCACCCATTATTCACAGAAAAATTGTGTCTATCACATCTTGTTGCAAAATAAATAGTGCCTTTGAATTCTTTTGTTTGTTCTCCTTTAGCTCCTTTTTTTGAGTCACGATAAAAGCTGAGGTGTTTTCTGGAGTATAAAATTCTTCTTCTATTGTATCCTACAAATCTTGGGAGGTGAAATATGTCTTCAGTTTTGTGTTCCAAAAATCATAATTTTCACCATTAAAAATGGGAATAGGAATAAATGATGGTTGAATGGTATTAGCTATGAGTTAGAAATTTTTGGAAGTGGGTAGGATATTGGGAGAATTTTTGTAGATAGAGGGGTAATATTTCTACACCTAGTAGATGACCGAACATAGCTTTGATGCCACTGATAATTTAGAATTATGAAATAATTAAAGCTTTTTTTATTGGTAGAAAGGATAGGGAGGTCAATTTGTAGTATAAATTTAGTTGAAAGGAAAGTTAGCTTAGAGAAATAGTTGGAATAACTTTGAATGGAAATGGTTGTTAGTTTCTTAGGTTAATTACAAATGTTGAGTACATGACCTATCATAGGCTTCAACACAATAATTCTAGATACATCATTCATTATTTTAGAGTTTTCTATCTACATATAATTCTAGAGCTAACATCTATTATTTTAGAGTTCTCTATCTATATATAATTGTCTACATAATTCTAGAATTTGCATCAATTTTTATCATTTTCATTGTGTTGTGGGTTGTGGCAAGCCTCAAATGGGTCATTCATATTTCTTACAACTTGGAGAGCATTACACAATGGGATACCATCAAAGGTTAGCTTATCTCAAAGAATTGCATTTAGATAAAATTGATATGTTGCGTTGTTTCTTTTTAGTTAAGTGGCAGAGGAAATATAGAACATGTGTTGTTTCGTGACAATTGGTAATTGATGTGTGTGGAAGTTATGGTATTCTATTGTAGGCATTCAAAGGATATCTCCATAAAATCCCATGGACCTAATCAACACATGGGTGGGATCGTTTCAGGTAAAGCTAAAAGGAAGTGGTTGTTTGTAGGGGAGCAACGGTTTCGAGCCCTTGGAAATTGTGCAATGAATGTATATTTAGGGACATAAATTTTGATTTGATGCAACTCATTTTAACTGGTTGAAGCAAAATGAGAAGGGTTTCAATTATTCTTTCCCTTTGTGGTCTACGAACATCTAATAAGATGTTGGCGGGGCACTCTTTAGCTACTCCAATAATTGGATATATCTGCATTAAAGTCGTATTAATGTCATAAAATGAAGGTCTTGGGGTCTTCTGAGGTGGATTTTAAGGTATACTTGTGTCGAGAGCAAAATTGCATTGACCACAACTCTGTGGGATTCACCACAGCGATGTGGTCTACTATCTTTACTATTTCATTTCAAAGCACATCAAACGCAGTATTGTGAGAAAGGGCACCTCTATATGCCATTTTGATTCTATACCGAAGTGTCCAAAACACGTGGTGAATGGCATAGGAAATTGCGGGTTGTTAGGGGAAATATGCTCGAGATTGAAGCATCCACATATTTGTGGTGATTGACCCAGGAGTGTTGGGATATAATTCTATACGACGTAACGAGCGTGACATGTATAAGTTAAAGTGTGGATTTTATATATATATATAACAAGTGGAGGAATGTAGAACAAGAGGGTGGTATATATATATATATATAACAAGTGGGGAATGTAGAACAAAAGGGTGGTATATTGGAAGGGAGAGTTTGTTTGGTGTTTTTCTTTGTTCTTCAATTATGCTAATAAGGGTATGACATAACTTCTTCTTCCAATAAAAGAACAATAATTTGGTTAAATTATAATAGAAAAGTTTATATAAAATTCATTTTAATCCTTATATGCTCAAAATTAATTATGATTCAAAGTATTCAAACAATATTCTCTTAAAAGAATAATCTTTTATATGTGTTATCCATACAAAAACCATGTTACTTCATAATCAATTCTATAAAATTAATTTTATTCAAAACTAATTGTCACCATCACTTTTAATACACACCTAACTTTAACGTTAAAATGCAAAATAATTTTTCTCTTTTTTTTCATGATGAAATGAAATTAAATGCTTTTTCTTGGATTTGGGATAGAGGGTATTTGTGAATTTGAACAACTTAGTTGTGTTGTTTGCCAGACTGATTTCTTAAACACTATCAGTCATGTGTTATCAAGATGTGCTTGATCATATTCAGAATCTTAGAAGGAACCATCTCTTTTACATGGAAAATGTCTTTTTTAATTAATTTCTAGTAAAAATATTTTGTTTCATACATAAACATAATCAAATCGAAATATAAATTATAGTAGTATTGTTTGAAAAGGGAAAAAAAACAGATAAATTGAATGTTATAATGATTGATATATATCCAATAACATAGTGTAAAACAATATACAAAGAAATAATTTTATATTATTATTAAATCATAAATCATCATTATTATGATTTTTAAGATAATTACTTACCACAATATTTTTTTAAGAGCTAATTATATATGCACTCTTTAGGTTTAGTGTACCCCTTTAAAATATTACTTTTACACCTCCTTAGGAGGTGCCAGTGAGGTTTGAAATAAGGTCTAATATAAAGTTTCCAAACATACATGGAATAAAACTGTAGTAAATACATAAAAATAAGAAATTTATATGTAATGTGAAGAAAAAAATACATATATAATTTAAACTTTAAAGGTACATCCATAATTAATTTTTTTTTAAAAAGATATAATGCATACAGTGAGTATAAATAACTGCTGATTTTTAGTATTTTAGTCTGATTTTGAAAATTCAGCTGATTCTGACTTCATGAAAATGGTATTCACTTTAGGTTTTTTAAAATAAAACGACAATAAAAAAAAATAAAACGAAGGGTATACTATATGACTAATATAAGTTTTTTAAACTCTCAAGGTAACCCATATAATAACCAGATTAATACTTATGCATAGACAACATTTTACACGGTGAGTTATGACAAAACATTGTTTACACAGTCAGTGCTTGGGCATTTTTTCTATAATAGAATGTCCGAGTATACTCATAATATCTACCTAATTATCCCCATCTCAATAATCTTCAGTGAGTTATCAAGAGGATTTCTGATTTTATTGTTGTAATTCTCTTCTAAAGTGTTCAACAGGTGCAGAGCATAACCCTGCTAGTTTTATTTACTGACCTTCTCGTTTTGTACAAAGACGGTGTTGCTGCAGTGATTTCTTTTGTACAATGATTGCAATCATACAACGACCACCCCATCTTCTGGCACAACTTTCCAGTGGAATCTATTTGTCTATTTCTATACCGGATTGCATATATGGAAGGAAAACAGAAGAAAATAGAGAGAAAGAAAAATGTTACTGCTAGACTTGATGTTCCACATTTTCATTTTAAACTCACCTGTTACAGTAGAAAAGGGTGAGGAGAGAAAATAACGTTTTCCATTTCCCCCCAACCCTTGTTCATGTAAAAGGTAGGTGTAAAACAAAAGTGTAGAAATTCAAGTGCAATAGTAGCATTTATGACACAATTGCATTGCTTTAACTTGCTATCTCTCAGCTACTTGAAGAAGATCTTAAAAGCTAATAGTAGTAACTATGAAGTATGAACATGAAAAAAGAAAAACTGTTCTCAATTTAAACTCTACCAACAGGGGATAGTGGTGGCATTGGAGCATATTTTAAAGGCGCTTTCCCCTGAAGTCTGTCGTTGTTGTTCATGGAAGAGGGTTCCTTGAAAATGTCTTCATGCATGCAACCTATTTCCAAGGAACATGGTAGTTTCTGGCAGCTTAAAGCCGCAACTGAAATGAAAAATGCTTGTAAATGAGTGATTGTTGAGTCGAATTCAACTGAGTAGAAACCATCCTTCAGTGGCAACAAAGTGAAAAGTGGTGTGTCTTGCTCAACTCCTTCCTGAAAGTAATCATAAGGATAATATGTAAATGGAAAGACCACAATGCTTATAATTGTATACTAATACAAGCATGCCTTCGTGTAGAAGTAGAAAGCTATACCTCAGCATAGAGTTGAAAACGATCGTGGTAAGGTATATAGCTCTTTGGAATACTAGAATTCTGCTTCTGGTTGGACAGCACAAGCAGTTTGCAACCAATGTCCCAACCCCCGCAATCACACAATCCCCCGGTTTTCCATCGATGGATCAACGGTGTAGGTTCACCTTTGTCTGGAGAACCATGTATGCCACCAGGAAGTATAACTGTAGTACTATCAGATGCACCCATTTTTCGTGAACTGCACAAGCATCTTTCATCTGTCAAGCAGTTAGAGCATACTTTCTTCGGCATGTTATTATCATCCTGCAGTCCTTCATTGCTCTTTTCACATGAGGTCTCAACAACAACAGCTGCAAGCTCTGCGCTCTGGATGAACTTTGGTGGTCCGTGATCTGCCTGACCGATTTCAACACCCACCAGAACATATTCTTTAACCATAGTCTTTCTATTGGAGTTTTGATTTGTTGTTTCAGTGATTTTAGAGCTAGAATGCTTCATCTGAGCAATAACATTGTAGGCATAGCCACAGTTTTTTTCTTTGTTTCCATGACTTATCCATCCACCACTCTTTTTCTTAATTTCATTAACCAGGTAGAATGTAAAACAGCTGCCTAAATCACCCTTCTCCAGTGATGCTAAACTATTCCTGGTAGCAGCGAAAATCTTTCTTTCATTGTTGAGCACAAATTTAAACAAAGGCACTCCATTTTTTATTGTAAGCTGCAAGATGCCTTGAACAGATGATCCTTTGCTCTTTCCAGCCAGCAGTGATTGGTTAACACTGATAGTCCTGAAGCTTGAATTCACACTTCCTTCAGGTGTCTGACTGGTTTGAGCTGAATGGTGTTTGTCTGATGCCTTGTGCTTTAATATAGGGTCTAACAACCTCCGCAATGGGCTGGACCGGTTTCTGTTATGACTATTACCCTTCTCTTTGCTTGGATTATCCCAACGAACTGAAGTTTGAGGCGTCACTGGACCAGATTTTGCACTGACATACATGGAACTATATTGTGGAACTGTAGGCCCTTCTTTGAAACTGAAACTTCTTCCAATTCGACTTAAGCTGAAGCTAAACCGACGGTTATGAGATGGATTCATTTCCTTCTGAGCTGCCATCTCAGCAGTTTCTTGGTCCAGTGATGCCTTCAATTTACTGAAAGCACACTGATCTCCCAGCTTAGCAGCTAACATATCCTTTTCAAAGCAAGCACTTGCAGATTGCAGACTAGACATCTTATTTATTATGGAAGATGGTGTCTCAGACACAGCAGAAGAATGGTCTATACCCAGATCAGTACTAATGCTGCGTTGCGTTGTTAACAAAGAAGAAAACTCAACTGCAGAATGCAGTGCCCCTGATTGTGGGATTTCAGAGCATCCTTCAGTGTCAACCTCCTCAGGAAGCGAAACGTAGGACAAACTACTTTTGGTTGATTCTGAAAAATTTTCATCTGAAGACAATCTTGATTCAGAAAGCTGAAAATCTTCTGAAGAACTTGACTGTGGAATTTCTCGGGGACAAAGCAGCACAATATTACTTGGCTTGCTATGGCAACGTTTACTAACAACGTCAAAATCTGATTCCTGTAACTGATCCACCTTTTTCCGGGTTTCATTGCTGCTGGAACTTATTTTCTTAGAACTGGATGAGGTCCCTTTGCCTTTTGATTTCACTGATGGATGTACCATATCAGAGATGGACTTGTGATTTCTCTCTTTTTTCCTGTGTTTATGCTCTTGCAAATCCTCTATGTTCTGTTTAGATCCATCATCCCTACCATTTTCATTTTCATTAGGAAGATATGAAACCCCACGAAGCCTTGCATTTGATGCAAAATTATTGACTTGTGAAGTTCTTTTACTATAGCCATTCCTCCTCTCCTTTTCAAGTGCTATATCTGAGGGAGTTTTGCCAAAGGACTCAATCATCCGGGGTGTCAAGCTCTTCTCATCTCCATTGCTCTTAGTTACACTTTTGGAAGACTCAAATCGTTTGACATCACAAAAAAGAGGTTTGGCACTTTCAGGAAGGGGTTCCCTACAAGATGACCTGATGCCTGAAGAAGGCAAACTTTTCTTATCTTTAAGCTTTTCCTTGCCACCAACACTGGTAGAAGGTTTGGTAGCTGTTCTTGATGACAATTCAATGCTATTGAGTGATGTGAAATTATTAGCTAATACTGGTATATGCTTCTGCTTGTGCTTCCACTTCTCAAGTTTAGACCAATCTAGAACACCAACATTGAAAGCTTTCTCTTGAAAGTTTTCTACTCTATCAGCACGCAAGAGATAGCCTGGCAAATTAGACATGTGTTTGACAAGTTCATCTCTTTCAGTTGCCCTTCTCGCAGTTTCTGAGTTCTTAATCTTCCCATCTGCATCCACCTTGCCTTTCTGTTTGAGATCACTGCTTTTTGCACCGACAACACTCTTTGACTTCAACTTATCAGCATCCTTTGAACTTCGTTTTGATTGAGGCAATACAGAACTTTCTTTAGCTGTCTTTGAACTGCTATGCTGTTTTGTGCTGCTCTTTCTTAACTCCAAACCAAATCCCATGTCCTCAGCAGGTTTCAAGAATCCATAACTTGGCTTTGTATTGATTGGCATGGCACAATATACACTCAAACTTCACACTTTACTCTGATGTTTCACCCATAAGCTAATGCTGTAGAACAGTTTCTCCTTCACACTCTAGCAATTATCTGTGAGTAAATGTTCACAATTGCATCAGTCAAAAAGTGTTTGAAAAATACGTTTCAAATGATTGTAACTCAACACAAACTTTGCATAATCTAATATCAAGGAAGTAAATAACCCAACAAAAGTAAATTAAAAAGTAAAATAATAGACTCCAGATAGTGTAAAAGTTATCAGACAAGGTTTATGAAAAGAAGGGTTCACACCATGCCATACACAATTGACAATTAAACTGTCAATAAAAGGAAAAAAAAAAAAAACAGATCCCATTTAAGTGGATACGGTTTTTCATTGCACCAAACACAAATAGCAACATTGATCCAGAAAAAAATTGAACACGATTTCGACATTGTGTAGAAGGGTTTATGGAGTAAGGCCACACGTGAAAGGGAAACAATTGAATGCATTGAACAAAAGTAAATGCACATAGACTTGTTCAAACCAATTAACTTTTTAATTCAATGAACAAAGTGATGATGTATACATATTCCTCACTTCCAAAACAGAGACAATAATGGACTAAATTCCACTTACCATAAAAAAAAAATATATCAATTTTTCTAAATTTGATGCTATCTACACATAATTCCATACCCAAACCGGAAACAGAAACAAAAGCCAAATACAGAGAACCACACACACATCATTCATTTCACAGAAAATGACATATCCGACACTGTGACAGTGATATTTACACACTCGTTAATAACAAAAACGATGGATTTCTAATTTGTAATATACAAATCCAATCCTAAAAAAAACCCAAATTTTAAATTAAAAAAAAAAACTCAGAAATTAATACAAAGCTAAATCTCTGTTTGGCTCGTTAGAGAAAAAAAAAACATTATAACAAAAGCAAAAACTGCAAGATACCTTCTTCGTATAAAATCAAAACCCACATTCCCAAAAGAAAAAAAAAATAAAAAACACAGATCAACCCGTTTCCTTTCGCAAAAAAACTCCGTTTTTCCTTCATTTTCACGACACTACTTACCCATTAAAAAGAACACAGAAAGAGAAAAACCCAGAAGAAGACACTGACGCAAAACGCCAAATGTAGAATCAAAATTGAAAATTTAACAACAAAAACCAAAATTTTCTCAGAAACAAGAACAAAAAATCTTACCCGAAAAGAAAAAATGGAAAAAGAAAAAACCGTGCGTGAGAGTGCAATGCTGCAATGATCGAGAGAAAGATCCAAAGCGTAATGGGTAAACGAAAAGGGACGTAGTTTAGAAGCGAAGTAAAGAATTACAATGAGGCCACTGTAGTTTCTTTCATCATTTCGGTCTTTCTTCTTCGTTCATCTTCGTATATTTCTCTCTTCTTCTTTATTTTCGGTTTTGTAATAACGTGCCGCGTTTTTTTTTCCTTTCACTGAGAAAAGAGAAAAAGGAATAATAATCGATTACGTTACTACAGGAAAAGAAAAAGAGAATAAAAAAAAAAAAAAGAAGAAAGATCTTTGTTTTAATGCACTAAACTGTTAATGTAGTTACTATAAAAATAAATAATGTAAGTAGTTAGAATATTAATGTTTTTCAATGAGAATAGAGTTGATAATATTGTAAAAGTTTTGATAGTTTAATTAGAAATTATTGAATTTTATAAAAATAATAATTTTTTTATAAATTAAATGTTAACCATTAATGTTTTAATTTTTGTTAGCAAAATAATTCAAAATTACCACTATCATTCTCAACTTTACCATGAGATCAACAAACAAATTAAAACAAAATTATTATTTAAGAGAAATACTATTATGAAAAAAATACTTAAAAAATCATATATATTATGATATTATGATTTTTAATTTGAAGACAAGGTAAAATTTATTACTGATAATTCATTTATATTATTATTTAATTCAATGTTAATAAACATATTTTTACTTATATTTTTATTTTTAGTTTAAATTTATTTAAAATCAGAAATTTTTATAGATACTACTTCAAATCTAACGAATAATCCAGAAAGTTTGTGCAGGTGTAAGGTTTTGATGTGCATTTATACATGAAAAATATCTATTTAACTATGGAGAAGTTATAATTGCTTATTTCTTGAAATCAGTAACATCCACGCAGTGAATAAATTTAGTGTTTAACGTAATCGATTGAGTAGTCGCTGATAAAATTAAGGAGTTTTATTTATGATTTTTAAGTTTTAAATAAATTTTAAATAATAATAAATAATATATTAAAATGAGTAGATTATTAAAAACTAAAACATGGTAGTAAACTAATAGCATAACATTCCTCTGTTATTTAACCACTTAAGTCTTAGTGAAGATAAGTTTATATAATGAGGATAAGATTTTTATTAATGATGAAGATTTTTGGTTAAAAACTTTTAAGCTTCTTCCTACAATGGTTACTGACAAACTTATAAATTACTTCTGAGTTTTTTCTATCAAAACAACAATAAAGTAAATGTTTAGACAAGTTTTTTATCAGAAAAAAATTATTAAAAATATTTTTAGTTTTTAAAATGAGTTTAATTGGTTTACATTGTCATTGTATTTATGCTGAGATGACTTTTTATTTATGTGACTCTTAAATATTAATGAAAGTCAACAACAAAATTTACTATGAATGAAGGGTTGTGATTGATTGTCAATGTACTGACAGGGTATACCAATTCATTTCTAGTCTTTTTATAATTAATACTATAAAAAAATTACTGATAGAAAACACATGAACCTTTCCAATCTTCAATTTCATATTTAACATACACAAATACATAGAAACTTATAAACGAACAATATCAACAAAAAAATAAATTAAATTAATTTTAAGAATTTTAAAAAATATTTTTAAATTTCAATAACAAAAATTAATTTTTTATAAAATTTAAGAAAAAAAAATTATTTAAATTACCGTTAGTTTACATAACACACAACTAATTCTTTATTGAAAATTGAAATTAAGTTGTTTAATGAATTTATTGTTATTTTATATTGAAATAATAAATTTAATATAAGAATTATTATAGTATTAATTTATGATTGAATTGTATAATACTAATATTATCCATAAAATCTACTATTCCCCACAAAAAATCTATAAAATCTAATTAGACATGAGAGAGTAACTTTTTTACTATATTTTAGTTGAAAAAGAGAAAAATAAACAAGAGAAAGAAAAGAAAAAAAAGAAAAGAAAAGAAAACGAACTGCCCTTTAATTAGTGAGCGGAGTGTGACTGAGCGAGTGAGGCAGTGAGAGCCTTTCGTTTTCAATATGGGAAACGGTGGAAAAAAAAAAACAAAAACATAACGAGTGGGGCCTACAGAGGAAGACTTGTTCGCTGTCACGAATCCCGAAGCCAGGGAAAGTGGGACCCACTTACGTGTTGCCATATCTGAATCATGCTGAGGCGCGTTTGGCTTATTGAATTGTTTTTAATTTTTCGGTTCAGTGGGTTTGTCTTTTGCTGCGAAGAAAGAGAGAATAGAAGAAGCGAAAAAGGAAACGGATTTCGCGGGAACGGCGATCCGAAGATGTCGTTTCGGCGAGGGCAGCGAAAGTCGCATCCAACGCCACTTAAACAAAATCTATCCCCAACGTTTTCGCATGTGATTTTAGGATTTGTTAGAGGAAAGTTTAAAAAGTATTATTGCTTTTTTCTTTTTTAAATTTGAGAAAATTCCGGATTATTTTCTCCATTTAAAATTAATTTAAAAGAACTGTTTTAAGGAGATGACAGGTTTTGTGAGGTAATTTGCTAGGCCAGTTAAGTGGGTGGGTTAAATTGATGGATTTGGATTACAAGAAGTTCATGAAAATCTAATTTTTCACTAATTCATAAAGTTTAATATATACTTTTCTTAAGAAACTATTCTAGACAATATGAAACTTTACATGTTGTAATACATAATTTTTTACAAAAATTAATACGTTAATGTGTCTACAGCAGTTAAAATAGATGGTTTAATTTTACTTGTCAAGTTAAAATTTAAAATAGATTTATCAATCAACTTATTTTTAATAGAAATTTGAATTGACACTTACCATTTTTTAAAATAACATCTACTACTTTTTTAAATGATATCTATCTTTTATTAAAATAGCAAAACACTCTTATTTTTTTCTCCTCTACCAAGACTACTTTTTTAAATGATATCTATCTATTATTAAAATAGCAAAATGCTCTTATTTTTTTCTCTTCTACCAAGACTCTTTTTTGTAAAAGCAAACAAAATTATTTCTTTGGAGAAACAATTTTGACATGATAAGTTGTTTAACGTTTCTTTTTCTTGTGTAAGTTTATACAAATTTTAAAGAAAAATGAAAATTTAAATAATGTTGAACTTAAATATGATTGGTTATATATGAGTTAGGTTTTTTAAGGCTAAAATGAACCTAGAGACCCATTTAGGCTTGATTTTATATGAACTTAAATTTCTTAAATTTGATTTGATCCCAAACATTAGATGTTCCATAAAGTCTAATCTATTTTGGCAACTCTAATTGTGTGTGAAATATTATCTATTTTTTTATTTAAGGGTTTTATCACAATTTTGTGTTGAAAAGATATCGTAATTGATTAAGAAAATTATATCTTTATAAATAATCATTGATCTTGACTTAAATGTGAGACTTTAAGTGTACCATAATAATAACTAATCAAATCATTAAAATTTATTATAACTAATTTCTAGAACCCAAATGACAATAAAGGGGAAAAATAAAACACTTAAGTAATTTTATAAAAAAAAATATATATGATAGAATTATAGAATATTAACTATAACAAAATAAAATAAAATTGATAACAACAGGAAAGTTTAAGCAAAAATATAAGATATTATCTTTAATTTTTAAATTATTCATTTAGTATAATTGTACAAATTAAAAAGAGTGATTGCTAATATATTTGTGTTCACTTACCTGTGACACATTTAATCAGTAATTTTGATACATTATGTTTGATTTGTACGTTGTCACACAAATAATAATAATAATAATAATAATAATAATAATAATAATAATAATAATAATAATAATAATAATAATCACATAAAAATTAATACTAAAATAATCATTTTTTAATTATAGTATTGACAAAGTAGGTATTATCAGTAACAATGATTAATGTCATGAGGACCTTAAGAGCATATTTAATGAAAGTTATTTAATATGAATTGTTTAACTTGAAAACTATTATTTTAATATAAATTTCTCAAGCAAATTTTTTAGAAATACATTAAAATTACAGTTGTTTATAAAAAAATATATTAAAATAATAGTTTTCATTTTAAGTCATTCATTTAATCATTAAAGATTAAATCTACACAAGAGTTTCTTTAAATAAAAGTTTTTTCATGACATAACCAAAATTCTAACCAAAATCACTTGGTTAAAAGATACAAATTATAATTATTTGTATCAATATTAGTATATAATAACTTTAAAATAAATAAATAATTCTAATATAAAAATAATTTGAGTGTGTCACATATGATGGAAGTCTAATTTTGACAATGACCTAAAATTAATAATTTAAAAACTAAGAACCAAATATTTAACTTTTTAAAATTAGAGAATAAATATTATAGATTATAAAATAAAAAAAATAAAATTTATTAGCCAAAAGTTTATTTTGTGAAGCTATTTATCTAGAGTGTGAAAGAATATTTATATTAGGTTGGGATTGGTACGACTATTGGTCATACGGCTACATTAGGAAAAATGAAAAGTCACGTGCCACAGAAATTGCAAAGCATAACATAAGAAAACATTAAACTCTGCGGCGCAAATATATTGAAAATTATTCGGTCCATTTAAATTTTTAAAGGAAAACTAACAAATATATTTTGAAAATAGAATATGAAGCAGTGAGACACTTTTGTTCTTTAATTATGTTTTTATTTTCCAATAGAAAAAAATATGCAATCATATTTATATTGTCATCAATCATAATTAACTATATAACAAATTTGTTGATTTTCTAAAATAATTCAATGCTATGAGATGTGATTAAATGATATATGAAACTATTTTATAATATGAATTAGTGTGTAACATTTAAATAATGAAAATTATTAATTTATAATAAATAAATAATTAAACTGTCTTACGTTTACAACTTTTAAAAGTTATTTAGTGATTTTTGTATTTATCTTAATGATTAAAAATTTAATATAAACAATTTATATGTATTTATCTTGCATTTTTAACGATTTTTAGCCGCTAGAAATATCTACCATTTACCGTGTCACTTTTTTATACACAAAAATAAACGCCAGGAACTAAATAAAATTAAAAAAATATTATAAACTAAAAATTAAAAAAGTTATAAAATTGAAAATCGCAAACTTAGAACTAAGGCATAATTAAACCCAATTTATAACCCAAAAGAGTTGGTCCACTAGAATAAAATATGATGTCATATTACATAGACTGTATGTTTAACTGAGCCTCCACTTGTCTCCTTTAAATAACATAAATGCAATTATCTTTGTAAGTGCTTTTTTAGTTCTAAGATTTGTTCTGCCTTAGTCAAGACACTATTCCAAGATGAAAATTCTCTATACTAAAGTAGTATTTGATTTTTTTTATTCATAAATATTATGTTATTTGATAAGTATATAAAATATAAAAAATTTATTAAATAATATAAATGAATTTCCATCTCATTTCTTCCTCTTAAATTTTTTTATTTTTTAAAAAGATATATATTTATTTTTAAAATTATTTAATCTATAGGAAACATTGCTACTTGTTAGTATTGAACTGCTACTCTTAGTCCTAGAGAAGTACTAGACAGTGTCCTATAGAAGTACGAGACTAGGTGTAGCCTTGGATCAAGGAAGAAGAAATTATGGACATTTTTCTTTTGACAATTTGCATTATGGAATCTTGTGGGAACCTCTTTTACTACTTTTTGTTCTCACAATTCACAAGACTTACTATTCCTTTCTTCATTTATTTTTATGAGTATAATACTTATATAAATTTTTTAATAAATTATTTATAGAGTATAAGTAATAAGCACTATTAATGTAAGACTTTTATACCGATATTTAATCACAATTCTTAATTAATGATAAGTTTATTGATTTTATTAATTAATATTTTAAAAATTAGATAAATAAAAAGATATGATTAGATATCAGTGTAATATTTTTTTATATTGTGAGTTTATACTAATTAAACTCTTATTTGTATGATTTTTAAAATATTAATTAATAAAATTAATAAATTTATTACGATGTTATTAAATATTTGTCCAAAGCCTTGTTATACTAACCGTTCATAAACTTTTTTTCTCTCCTTTTTATAGGTACACAAACTAACTATTCAATGCTCAATTATTTCATACTGATAATATTATATTATATTAGATTCACATAAGAACGGGTTGATGAAAATGTTAAATTAAAGGATTAAATCGTAAAAAAAATAATTAAAGGATACATTATTTATATTTTTAGTTATTTATATTTTTCACTATATTATGTTTATTTTTTTATTATTTATAAAATTCAACTTGATCTTTTATGTTTCTAATTTGGCTCAATTTTTTTTTATAAAATATTATTTATGAATAGAAAACACAAGAAATGTTTTTGATAAAACTACATGTAAGAACAGTAAAAAACAAAATGATACATTATTTCAAATAGAAACATGGATTCATAACACATTTAGTATGAGAGTAATATGGAAATTTTGATGAGTGACACCACTTTTAAGAATTTAAATCAAATACCTCTATGATTTGTTGAGCATCTACCCTATGATTTTTTAAAAATTACCGTATTATGCGTTTTTCACAAGTGCTAGATACATGTAAATCATACAAAGACGGTACTTGCTTTTATTGCAGAAAACCGACAACTGACTCATGAATTGATAATAATGATTCTCAAAATAATTCAACACATAAAATTTGTTCCGTTAGATCCTTGTACACAAAATGAAAAAAAAAAATCAATTGATGTTAAAAAAACTATAATATGATGAAATTTACTTTAAAAGAATTTAATACTATATTTTCAGTTTCACATTAAACTTTCAATTATCTAAATTTAATGGCAAAAAATTTATCATCTTGAATCATTTCTCAATATATATATATATATATATATATATATATATTGTTTTGAAAGTAATAACTTTAGTTATTTTAAAAAATAAAGAAGTAAATTTAATATGAGAAAAAGAATTGTGCACTATCAAAGTAAAATATTTTATACCAACATTCAATCACAATCCTTCGTTTATCATAAATTTGTTGATTTTACTAATTAGTGCTTTAAAAATTATATAAACTAAGAGTTTAATTGAATATCAATGTAAGACTCTTTTACACACTATAAGTACATACTAATTAAATTCATTTAATTTTTCAAGAATTTAATTAGTATGCATTGACTGTAAAAAAATTATAATCGATAAAATTAACAAATTCATCATAAATACAGAGTTGTGATTGAATGCAAGAGTAACATTGCATACTAATTAAATTATTTTTTAAAAGATAAGGAACTAGTATGAATACAATTAAAAACATAAATGACTAATTATAAATGTAGTGTATGCTAATTAAATTAAAATTTGGTGACATAACATTGTTGATATTTGAAGACAATATGTACTTGGCAAAAAGGCAAAATGAATATTATTTAAAATTCTAGCCAATTATAGAAAAAAGTTTCACAAAAACATATATGAGAAGGTTTCCTATCACTCATAATATTTTTTTTTTGAACCACTCATAATATAAATAATGACCCGAGGTTGAAGTTTAGAAATTAATAATAATAAATGTGACATGAATAAATATACACATTAAAATGACAAATTAATTATGACTGGTAGGAATTAAAGATAAAATTAAATAGATACATTAAAGACTGGTTGACATATGTTATGAAAAAACTACACTTAATTAAATGTGTTAGTTAAGACTTATTATTGTATAAAAAGATAAATTAATTATGACTTAATTTATGAAAAAAAAATACTCTTACCACAATAAAGGAACGAGAGCTAGATGTAAAAAAAATATTTTATGAACTTTAATATAAATAAGTTTGAATAATTTAAAAATAAAGAAAAACACATTTAATATGATTAATTTTACTGAAAACTATTAAAATAAGATTATTTTAAAATATTTTATTAAAAATTTATATAATGAATAAAAATTATCAAAAATGTAATCTTAATTAATTAAGAGATTTTTTAGAATACTTTTTTTTTCCTGAATACTATTTTTTCATCTTTGAGTAAAAAAAAACTTTATTGTTTATAATTAATTGATTGTAGAAGAAGTGATATAAATATTTTAATAATAATATATTTAATTAGAAGTGACTCACTCTTATTAACAATATTATTTTTTGAAAATAGAAAATATCAAGTAAAAACAAACATATTTTCTTAATATTGAAAACTTGAAAATGAGAACTTTCAGAAAATAAAAATAGAAAACATTTTCTGAAACCAAACATCACCTAATATAAACAAGTGTGCTAATCAAGATGTAATACATAAGAGTGTAGATTGAATATAATTCAATTGAAAATAAACACTCGATTGTAGAGGAGAACTTGAGTTCTATCCTTGCAGAAGACACTTATAAAGAAAAATAATAAGTCTTAAATCTACTAAATCCTAAGTCGAATAATTATAGTTTTTTTTACATGTTGGCAAAATAATTATAGTTATTATTAATGAAAAATGCATGTTCATAAATCTCAATGTAACAAAATATCATATTGTTTGTAAGTAAATATTATTTGTAATAATTAAAGTAATAAAATATCATTATGTTTACAAATAAACATCACACAGAAGAACCAACGTGAGTAAATAAAAAAAATGAATATATCATAAGACTAGCAATAAACATTACACTTTACACAATTCAAATCACTAATAAATTTTTAGTTGTTACTGAGTCAACCAAATTTATCGCCAATTTTATCAAGTCTACTACTATAAGTTTCGAACAAAGTGAGTTTACGAATTAACATTGAAGTTTAATATTCATTCTGATTACTATAGTTGAAATATTTGTGGAGCAGAGCTACCACTTGATCAAACCTTCCTCTACCGAAGAGGTTAAACAGGCAGTTTGGGAATATGGGAGTTTCAAAAGTTCAAGACCAGACGAATACAACTTGCATTTCATAAAGTAGTTTTGGGAGTTATTGGAGAATGATGTTATGAGATACCTATGGGAATTTCATATGTATAGAAAGCTACTGGTTGGCCTCAACTCCTCGTTTATCATGTT
The DNA here is from genome assembly GCA_037954015.1 of Psophocarpus tetragonolobus. NCBI lineage: Eukaryota > Viridiplantae > Streptophyta > Magnoliopsida > Fabales > Fabaceae > Psophocarpus > Psophocarpus tetragonolobus. The sequence goes on from CM075693.1 coordinate 65,209,254, forward strand.
GATCCCAAAGAAAGATAACTCTCAGGGGTTGGGTGAGTATAGACCCATCTCACTAATCAGTAGCTTGTACAAAAATTTTGGCGAAGGTGTTAGCAAAGAGACTACAAAAAGTACTCAATAGGGTGATTAACAAACGACAAAGTGCATTTCTTGGAGGGAGAAGACTCATGCAAACTGCAATGATAGTCAAAGAGGTTATTGATGAGGCCAAGAGGAAAAGTAGAAAATGCCTGGTGTTAAAAATGGATTATGAAAAAAACATACGACTCCATAATTGGAATTTCCTGTTATACATGCTTCAAAGAGCAAGGTTCCCAGATTAGTGGATTAGCTGGATATCAGAATGTCTAAAGTCATCAAAGGTGTCAACTTTAGTAAATGGAAAACCAACCAATGAGTTTAGTCTCAAGAGAGGTCTAAGGCAGGGAGATCCATTAGCTCTTTTCTTATTTATTATAGTTGCAAAAGGGTTAACTGGTTTGGTTAGAGAGGTTGTAAGGAATGGTTGTACCAAAGCTACACATGTGGGAAAGACAATATAGAAGTAAACCTACTCCAATTTGCAGATGACACTATTTTCTTGGGTGTGACTATACACTGAAGAATGTAATGACAATTAAAGGTATAATAAGGAATTTCAAATTGGCATATGGGTTAAGAGTTAACTTCAATAAAAGCTATTTTGGAATTGTTGGCCTCCAATAAGTGGAAGTATGCAACCTAACTGATTTACTAAACTGCAAAGTGCTCAAGCTGCCTTTTGTACACCTAGGTATCCCAATTGCAGCAAATCCTAGGAAGGTTGATACATGGAAACCAGTCATTCAGAAGTTTCAGAAAAAGTTAGCAGGTTGGAAACACAAAACCCTTTCCTATGGTGGAAGAGTCATCCTCATCAATTTAGTTTTGTCATTTGCCTCTATTTTTCTTATATTTCTTCTTGACTTTGATTACTGTAATTAATAAACTAATGAGTATTCAAGATAAATTTTTATGGGGAGGGGGGTCGAGAAGGAAGGAAGGAAAATTCACTGGGTGAGGTGGGAGAGGGTATGCTTACAAAAGCATTAAGGGGTTTAGGAGTTAAACACTTAGCTATATTTAATAAAGTGTTGTTGGGGAAATGGAGATGAGAGCTATTCCATCATGATAACAAGTTATTGGTCCAAATCTTTAGGTCTAAGTACGGGGGATATGAAGGGTTAGAGTAAGGGAGTGAAAACAACCAACAATTGATATGGTGGAGAGGTTTGAGGAAGGATTGTAGCAGTGAGCAACTGGATGGGTGGTTCCAGGAGTTAAGGGAATGGAGAGTGGGATTGAGAGATAAAACTAGGTTGTGGACTCATGATTAAGTGGGTGATAAGTCCTTACAAAATAGATTTTAGAGACTGCACAACAATTCTGAGCAGTAGATAAAGTTGATTAGGGACTTGGGTGAATGGGTGGGGGCTTGGTTATGGAACTTTACTTGGAGGAGAGAATGGTTTTAATGGAAAATTGACTCAGTTCAAAGGTTTCTAGATTTACTAACCACTATTATGTAGATCAAAATCAATAGGATTGTTGGTTATAGAAGGCTAACCCTACGGGGTTGTATAATACTAAAACAACCTATCTCACACTGCAACAAAGGGAACAAGGAACATGAACATAACTAGAGAAAATAAGACTGTTATGGACCTCCAATGCACCATAAAAAGTACTTATTTTCACTTGAGACTTATGTTGAACATGCTACCAACTAAGAACAACCTACAAAAGCGAAATGTCATGTTGAGTAGAAGCAATATGTTGTGCCCTTTATGTGAATCCTGTGAAGAAAATATAGGTAATTTGTTTTTTAACTACAACCTAGTATCCCAAATTTGGCAAATATGTTATGCTTGGTTAGGAGTGCTCCCACTATTACACCATGAACTTGCGAATAACTTCAAACAACACATGGGATGAGACCTAAGAGGTTATAGTAGATAAAGATGGAAAATATGAATAACTATTGTATGGTGTATATGGAACCAAAGAAATCATTGTATCTTTAGAGGGGGGGAACTTTGAGATAGAGAAGGTATTGCACCAAATAATTATCATGTTTGGTCTTGGTTACATACATTTGACATGTTTTTCTCTATTTGGTGTCTGAACCTGAGGATTGCATAAAACAGGTGATTAGGGGTGCCCTGTATTAGGGTAGTTGTTTTGAAATTTGAGCAATTGTATCTATAACTATAAACGTTACGTACTGAATTGGGTTTATACCTTTCTGGTTTTATTGGTGTGACTATTAATGACAGCTTAATTTTTTGTGTCTAAGTATTAAACAAACATCCGGTAATTCTCTATGCATGTAACATTCTTTAATGAAATTTTTTTGTCTATAAAAAGAACAACTATAATTAAAATATTAGGTGGTTCATAGTTATTGATTATCAAATAATTATAAGACTATAGTATTAATGGAGGCATGTGTACATTTAAAGTGATCAATATCTCATGTTATCATATTGATGGGTTATCCTCATTCTTGTAATATTGCTATATGGTTGGCATTCATTTTCTTTTTTATTTACTAATTCTGTTGACTCTGTGCAACTGATCTTCTGCTCCATTCCAACATTTTAATAGAAATTTATTTGACTTATAAAAACAAAAGTTCAACTTTCAACACTTATCTTTATATCTTAATCTAATTGGCACTTATTGCATATATCGAAGAGTTTTATCTTCATACATGTTTCTTGTAGAATCTAGTTATATAATTAGAGAATCAAAATAATTAAACGGAAAGTGATAGCATCATATTCATTAACATATATATATTTTTTTAATCAACAATTTATTATTAATTGAAATTTATCAAAAATGATCAAATCAGGAAATTAAAAAACATTAAATATGGTGTAAAATCTACCAAAATCATGTTTTTAAATAAATTTTAATAAAAAATAAAAAATATTTTTAAAAGAATGTGTTAAATAGTCAAAGTGGGTGTTAGAAGAAACAATTTTTGTTTTAAGTAATAAGATGAAGCATAAAAATTAAAATATAAGTTTAACAGGAGGTATATCAATTTAATTTATTTGTAAAAAATGGAATATCACCTTATTATAAGTACCACAATCTAATTAAGAGCAATGTTAATTGGTAGGAAAGGAAATTACATGAACATTAAGAAAAGTAAAACATATATTTTGTATTTGATAAAATAATAAATTAATGTTTAATACTTTACTAATTAAATAATTCTTTCTTTAGGTATTTTTTAACTTTTATTTATGAGTAATGATATTAGTTCGATTCAATGGATATACTTGCTAGTTGTATCCATAATTTTTTTCTTTATTTTTTTTGAGATAATTGTGTCCATAATGTTATTCATCATTGGGATAAGATAAGGCACTAGAATATTATTATTCATGCGTATACTCATATTTTAAGCAAAGATTTATACTTGGAATATACCTGGATGGATAGCAACTTTAATGCATGTGTCCATATCCATAATTTTTAATTTTAATATTATTAATCATTCTAAAATTTCTTTTAATGCTATAATTTTTTCATGAAAAACATAATTTCATTTAATTTAAATATTTGCTTGTATTCGTTTAATTTAAAAACAACTCTAATTAATTTTGTTTTTTCAATTTTTGTCAAACATAACCTACTTATATTTTTTATTTATATACTGAATTAGTTGTACATGTTTATAATTTAATTTTTTTTTGTATTTTTAAATATATTGTATGACTAATTATCCAAATCTGAACAACAAACCCTTCTATACTAAAGTCTAACAAATATGTTGTATTTTTACTAATTTTAGGGTTACTAAATTTTATTGAGATATTTTCAAGCTAAAAATTTTATTAAAAATACAATAAACAAATGCACAAGATGTGTCTTCATCAGGGACGAAAAAAATAATCAATTTAAGGTCCTTAACAGATAATATTGTCGTTCAATACAATAGGATGAGTTCACCATTCACTTTGCGTGAGATGAGAAAGTAAGTTTAGATGTGTGACATCACTTGGAAGGATTCAATTGTACTCCCCTAAGACTTAACATCCACTTGCTCACTTATGAGAATAGTAACATTTATTGTCTTCTATAATTGTCAAATTTCCATGAACCATACAAAGGTCAAACTTGGTTAAGCTCCTTTAATCCTACAATGAGGCCCTTAAACTAATAAGAGTGGTTGCTAACCTCAGTTGTATATATTGTAATGATCCACACCAACATGCCATACATGAAAGAGGATCTTATAATTAAAAAAAAAGAGTTTAATTGGTATATACTGTCAGTGTAAAAAATTTTTACACTGACATTCAATCATGACTTTTCATTTATCTGATTTTTAAAGTTGTAATGAGTAAAGTCAACAAATTTACTATGAATGGAAGGTTGTGATTGAATGTCAGTGTAAAAATTTTTACACTGACAATATATACTAATTAAAGTCTAAAAAAAATGCATGTCAATCCCAGGTTAGATTATTCTTTAGTGTAACAAATTATATCTTGTTGATAATCTATCTACGTCCAACTATCATGTTATAAATTGAAATTTTAAAGAAATTCTGTAATTCCATACCAACTTAAAAAAAATCTAGTGATCATATACACGACTTCTAATTATTGACATGTTTTTTAAAAATCACATTTAGATGGTTCCCTTTGTAATTTTAATTTTTCTAATTTGTGGTATAGCAGAAAATTTTCGAGAATGCACGCATTGAGTATAGGTTTAAATTCCCTAATTATTCTGTGTAATTTCTAACTCGGAAAGCCAACAATATCCTGAAAATCTCTATTTATCTTTCTTTTTGTTTCTTTTAATTAAATTCTTCCATATTTTAATCTATTATTCTCCTTCGGTTTAAAATAAAGGTGTGATATTGTACTTAAGATTTGGAAAAGCAAAATATTATAAAACACCCCGCTGAAAAGGAAAAGAGTAGGACGAATGCTTTAATTTGATAAAGGAGAAAGAAGCAAAATGGTATCATTTATTAGAGAAACATTAGCATGAAAATGTGAAAAGCTATTTCCATCTTTATTGTACAAACCTTTCAAGTTTTGACGATACCAATAATTGTTCTATGTAAGACGGGGCCATGATGATGCTAAAGAGGAAACATGTTCACGTACTATATTAACTTCAGTTCTTAATGGACTCATAAAGAGGGTTGAGAAAATGAAACTAAGTTCATACTTCATAAGTGGAATTGAGTTCATGTTTTGATTAATGTTTCATAATTAATTAATTTTGAATTTAAAATACATTTTAGATAAATTTTTATATTTTTTTTATCCTAATAAAAGTTAAAGATAGTATTAATGTTTACAACAATTCAAATATTTGTTTATCAATTGAGTTAGATTCTCTAATATATAGTTGATTTAGTGTTCCAAAAAAGTTTAAAATTGATTCTGGATTCAAAATTCATTTTGATTTTAAAGAATTTTGGTTATATTTTGGTAAAATTAATTAAAAAGCAAATTGTTAATTAAAACTTGAAAGTTGATGAATTATTTTTTTAAGTGTTGAATTAGCTTATTATATATCATAACTTTTAGTAAAATCATACGTTGAAGTAATTAGAAATGTAAAAAAACATACATAGAAAAAATAATAATTTTTTACAATGAAATTTAATAAACATTCAATGAAAAATAAGGAATAAACATAAAAAATTAGAAGCTACAATTAAAGTAATATTTCAAAAAAAATAAAATAGAAACTATTGAAAAAAGTTTGCTTATCAAACAATTTCTTCATCTATAAAAAATACTAGAAACTATATCTCTTGTAAAATATAATTTTAAAGAAATTTTTACGATGAATAAAACATTTTACATTAAATTTTACTTTTAACATACTTTTTAAAGTAAAATAATTCAAACTAAAAAACACACTATTTCAAAATCAATTTTTTTAAAATTTTTTTTTTTTATACCTTCACCTAGACAGACACTTTTGTCATACAAAACTGTGGATTGTAGCTTGGTATTATCAATGTTGACAAATGAGGGAAGTGGATACTAATTTTCTTCCAATGATACTCTGTGACAAGAATATAATGTACTTCAGTGCTCTGCACCATCACCACAGTGTAGTCCTTTTTTTTGCATCCTGAACTTTGTCCTTTGTAAACCCACTTGTCAGAATTTTAAGACTTTGAAGTTTTATCATGGTGTACTTGATTTTGTCAGGAAAAAAGTAAATAAAGTAATATAATTTTGCTTCTTTTTAACCTTCAACATTTTCAAGTTAACTTACATAAGTTTTTTTTTTAAGTTTTACAAAAAAATATTTTTTGTTTTTGAAATTTAAAATTATTTTTTTATTTCTAAAATTAATTTGTTTTTTATATTAATGATATTCGTTATAAGTGTATTTGATTGTACCATATGCGAAATTAAAGATTACGAAAATTAAGATTGAAGAGGAGAATATTTCACGAATACAAAAATATATTTTTTGTTTACTAATTTTTAACAATGTTAATTGAAGAAGAATTAAAAGTGAATTAAAAACTAAAAAAATTATTTTTAAATTAAAAACTATAAATAATTTTTTATTAAATGTTAAGAATAAAAACTTATTTAAATTATATGAGATATACGCATAAGTTTGAGTTGAAGGAAGCTATTAAAACTTGTATTAAACTTTGATGAAACTCCTCAACTGATGTTATGGGAAGATCAAGATCTGTCGGTGAATGTAAAAACTTGAAAAATAATTATGTGATTAAATTGTGTTTTTTTATAAATAAATGTTTACAAGTTAAATGTATTAATTTAGTTAGTAAAAATATTTATATTCACAACTTTTTCTTCTTTTCTTTATATAAATTTTGATATTAGAACAACTTTATAATTTCAACTATATAGTTATTAACATGAATCTTGAGTTGTAGTATCCGATTTTAATAGTGCATTCATTCAGTGTTTAAATGGTGGATAATTGTTTTGATTAGCACAGTTGATTTTGTGAAATCTTGTTTGGCTTTATATAGGAGAAATTATTACGTTGTGTTGTTCAATAATCAATCATCATAGCCTTTTTTCTAATCTATAATTTATAATTTTTTTAAAAAATAATTTTGTTTATTGTTTGATTAGACACAATTAATTTATTTTTAAATTTAATTTAATTAATTATATGTCACATAATTATTAGTTAAGATCACAAATGATTTGGAGACCTACACTATATAATAATTTTTCCTTACGTTGAGAAGGTTGATAATTTTATAGTCTAGATTTACAAACAATAGAATTTCTCCTTATGTGTGTGCACACGCATGTCTTATTATCGATATTAAGTGGCAAATTTAGTTAACTTACACCTTTAATAATTTTATGCACAATGAAATTTTGATTAATTTAATTGTTGAATTTTGTTATATTAGATATGTTATTTAATAATGAATATTTATTTTTTTAAATATTACATTACACGTTAAAATTAATTGATCAAATCTGTAAATACATCAATGGGAAAGAAAAAATAGATTTATCTAAGGTCTTGGAATTAATTCTTTGACTCTTGAGAAAATGCACATTCATCTTTGGAAAGGTGAAAATAATTTAATATCCACTATCTTTTTTTATTGAAGTCTCACTCCTTTCATTATAAATAGGGAATTTGAGAGAAACTTAGATCATCAATCCAACTAGAAAGTTGAGAATCAAGAATGAGAAAGTGGGAGAGTTTGTAATCATCTTTGAGAGAGAGTTTGAGTGATTCTACCACACTTGGTGAGATAGATTTATGTGTATTCATCCTAGAAAAGTGATGAAGTTGAATGTTATCGTCTTGTATTAACAAAGATCATTGTAATCCTACTTTGATAGTGGTGATCTTTACTAGCTAGTGCTTGTGGTTTTTACTTCTCACATTAAGGAGGTTTTCCACATTTAAATTCGCATGTGTTTGTTCTCTTTTCTTTACTTTCTCTTAAGCCTATTTTAAGTCACATAGACGAAGGGGAAATCTCACTTCCGCGATCTTTGTATGATTTCCCAACATTGGTATCAGAGCTCGGCTAGTTCGGGGGAGCTTAAGCCTGTTTGATTTAAGATGGAAGGAGTCATTTCACATGATGGAGACATGTTCAAAGCTAAAATCGGACAATTACTCATACTAGAAGACCATGATGGAAGACCACTTGTACTGCAAGGAGTTACATGAGCCAATAACGTGATGGAAAGCCACATGAGAAAACTGACAAAGAATGAGAACTTCTGAATTGAAAGGCTGTAGCGATGATTTAGAAGTATATTGATAGGAGTTTGTTTGAGCACATGTCAATATACACAAATGCTTATGAGTTTTTGTCTAAACTTGAATCCATGATTCAAAAGAAAACTCCCAGAAACAAAGCTCATCTTGTTAGACGATTGGTGAAACTAGAGTACAAGGATGACCAAGGTATGATAGAACATTTGAATGCTTTCAAAGGTCTTGTAAATCAATTGACAAAGATTGAAATGAAGATAGACGATGATTTACAAACACTTATACTCCTTAGTTCGTTGCCTGAGAGTTGGGACACTTTGGTGATCACTCTCAACAACTCAGTTCTCGATGGAAAACTTTCAATGGACACCGTTTCATACAATCTATTGAATGAAGAATCTAGGCAAAAAGAGCATGAGATATCTTTCCAACCTGAGACAAATGTTGTTGATAAATGAGGTAGAAGTGAGATCTGGAGGAAGAATGAGTTTTATGGAAAAGGCAAAAGCAAGGAGAAAGGATGTTCTAAGTCTCGTTCTAAAGTAAGCTATTACTATTGTGGCAAAGAAGGACATATAAAGTATGAATGTAGATTCTTGAAGAGAGATTAGAAGGCTAGGACTCTCCACGAAGATCAATTGGAAGCCAAGAGGAAAAATGATAAGTCTACTACAGTCATCGCAACAAGCAGTGATGACATTTTCCTTATTGTAGAAGACAATTACCTAAATGTTGCTTATGGTGATTGTTCATGGATTATAGATTTCGGTGCGTCTTTCCATGTGAGCCCACATGATGATTACTTCTCATATTACAAGAGAGGAAACTTTGGTACAGTTAACATGGGGAACCATGTCACAAGCAAGATTATTGGCATAGGAGATGTGGTATTGACCACAAACATAGGGAGCAAGCTCATGCTGATAGAGGTGAGACATTTACTTGACATGCGTTTGAACCTCATCTCAGTTGGGAAGTTAGACGATATTAGACTTGTAAGCCACTTTGGCGTAGGAAAGTGGAAGCTAGTAAAAGGAAGCATGCTGGTCGCCAAAGGTTCAAAGGAAAGACCTTTGTATATCATGTAGGGAAGAATCTATAGTGGAGAAACAAACGTGCTGGATGACTCCAAAGATCTTTGGTACAGACGATTAGGCCATATGAGTGAGAAAGGATTGCGAATCCTTGCCAAAGATCATCTCCCTAGCATAAATGGATAACTGCTGGAATCATGTATTGATTGTTTGGCTTGGAAATAGTGTAGGGTTAGTTTTCATAGATTAGACGATCTCTTAAGGAGGATGGAGGCACTTGAACTTGTGCACCTTTTGAAAGATCCTATAGAGGTGCGTACTACTTTGTAACCTTTATTGATGACAACTCTAGAAGAGTATGAGTATGTCTGTTGAAAACTAAAGATCAGGTTCTTCAATTTCTTAAGGAATTTCATGCTTTGGTAGAGCGTGAGACTGGGAAGAAGTTGAAATGCCTAAATGCAGACACTGGTGAAGAATACCATGGTCCATTCGAGGCTTATTACCGGACTAATGGTATTAGATTGGAAAAGATCCCATCAAAGACTCCTCAGCTGAATGGAATGACTAAGAAGATGCATCAGACGATTGAAGAAAAAGTCAAATGCATGCTAAATCATGCAAATCTCCCCAAGTCATTTTGGGGTGAAGTTGTGAAGATTGCAGTAGCGTTGATAAATCTCTCACCACCACAACCTTTGAAGGGAAAAATTCTAGAAGAAGTATGGTATTGGAAGAAAACATCCTATAGCCACCTAAAGGTTTTTGGATGCAGAGCATTCGTCCATGTACCCAAAGACGAAATAATGAAGTTTGATGCTAAGACTAGGGAGTGCATATACCTTGGATCCCCAAAGGATGAATTTAGGTATAGATTATGAGATCCTGTAAACAAGAAGATTTTTAGAAGCAAAGATGTGGTATTCTTTGAAGACCAGACCATCAAGGACTTTCAACAGAAAAGACAGGTAAAGTCTAAGGTGAGCAGCGATGATGTGATAACTCATCCAACAACCAACAGTTTAGGGGAGAAAACTCACAAAGGTAAACCATTATTGATCATATAAATCTTGAGAAAATGCAACCTCAAATGGTAGATGATAAGATAATGCTAGATGCTCAAACAAATCGATAATCCCAAACAATAGAAGAAGATCCTACGCAGCCTGAGCCAAGACGGTCAACAAGAGTAAAAATACCCTTCATCAAATACCCACCAGACCAATATGTTACACTCATAAGTGAAGGTGAACCTCAAATTTTTCAGAAGCTATGGATATGAAGGAGAAAAAAGAATGATCAAAACCATGAATGAGGATATGACCTATTTGTATGAGAACTAGACATACGATTTGGTAAAGCTGCCCAAGGAAAGATGACCTCTAAAAAACAAGTGGGTGTACAAGTTGAAATCTGAAGAAGGGAGTTCTAAGCCTCGATATAAAGGTCGAATCGTGGTGAAGGGCTGTAACAAAAAAAAAAGGTATAGACTTTGGAGAGATAAGGGTAGTCTTAGGTCTAACAGCCTGCCTAGACTTAGAGATAGAACAACTTCACATGAAGACTGCCTTCTTGCATTAAGCCATCAAAGAGGAGATCTATATGGAATAACCAAAAGGGTTTGAAAAACTAGGCCAAGAACATCTTGTGTGTCGATTGAAGAAAAATCTCTATGGTATGAAGTAGGGCCTTAGGCAATGGTATAACAAATTTGAATCCTTTATGACTAAGCATAGTTTTTTGCGGACCTCATCCGATCATCACGTATTCATAAAGAAGTATGACAATGATGGTTTTAGCATAATTTTGCTATATGTTGATGACATGCTGATTGTAGGTCATGATAAGAGCAAGATCGCTAGTTTGAAGAAAACCCTGAGCAAGTCTTTTTCCATGAAGGACTTAGGACTTGGAAATCAAATCCTTGGAGTGAAGATTGCTAGAGACCATCCCAAGAGGTTGTAGTGGCTGTCACAAGAGAATTATATTGAAAAAGTCCTTAAAGGGTTCAATATGGACAAAGTAAAACTAGTAAATGTTCCGCTTGCTGGGCACCTGAAGTTGAGCAAGAAGCAAAATCCAACAAGGGAAGAACAAAAACAATAAATGAGCAAGGTGCCTTATTCATCTGTGGTAGGCAACCTTATGTACACTATGACTTGCATAAGACTAGACATTGCATATGCAGTTGGAGTTGTGAGTCGGTTCTTGTCAAATCCTAGTAAGGAACACTGGAATGTTGTAAAATGGATACTAAGGTATCTAAGAGGAACTACCAAAAAGGTGCTTATGAAGTAGAAGGGTACACAAACTCTGACAAGGTTGGAGATGTGGATTTTAGAAAATCTACATCAAGATATATAACTACCTTTGTAGGGGGAGTTGTGTTACGACAATCAAAACTACAAAAGTGTGCTGCCTTGTCAACCATTGAAGTAGAGTGCATCGCAACAACTAAAGCTTGCAAGAAGACTCTATGGATGAAAAATTTATGTGTGAATTGGGTCACAAGCAAGAAAAATATGTTGTGCATTGTGACAATCAAAGTGCAATTTTATCTGGCTAAGAATCAAACTTTTCATTCCTGTTTGAAGCATATTGATGTTTGCTATCATTGAATAAGAAAAACTTTGGATGATGACTTGCTTCAGCTAGATAAAGTTCACACAGATGATAATTGGTCTGATATGATGACTAAGACAATTCCAGTCAAGAAGTTCTCAAATTATTGCAAGGGAGTAGGACTTAATAATACCCCTCACTTAAGTCAAGAAGAAGGAGATTGTTGGAAATCCCTTTTTAATTAATACATTCATTGGAAAGAAAAAATGGATTTATCTAAGGTCTTGGAATTAATTCTTTGAATCTTGAGAAAATTCACATTCATCTTTGGAAAGGTGAAAATAATTTAATACCTATTATCTCTTCTTGATGGAAGCCTCACCCCCTTCACTATAAATAGGGAATTTGAGAGAAGCTTAGATTATCAATCTAACTAGAAAGTTGAGAATCAAGAGTGAGAAAGTGAGAGAGTTTGTAATCCTCTTTGAGAGAGTTTGAGTGATTCTACCACATTTGGTGAGATAGATTTGTTTATATCCATCCTAGAAGAGTGATGAAGTTGAATGTTATCCTCTTGTATTAAGAGAGAATCATTGTAATCCTACTTTGATAGTGAAGATCTTTATTGGAGTGCCCGTGGTTTTTACTTCTCACATTGAGGAGGTTTTCTATGTTAAAATTCTTATGTGTTTGTTCTCTTTTCTTTACTTTCTTTGAAGCCTATTTTAAGTCACATAGACAGAGGGGAAATCTCACTTATGCAATCTTTGGTCTGATTTCCTAACAATATTTAACGATTAAATTGCATAATCATATATAAATTTTAACATCCCAAAATATTTATACTATTCCTACTATTAATTCTCAACTATGTATTTTTCTTCTCTTACCATTTATAATCGAAAATACTGAGATATAAAATTTTCATACAACTATTTTAACATCATACATGTCATCATGCATTCAAAATTTGAAATAATATATAATATACTAAACAACGATATCTCGCTCAGTGAAGCCGACTCACCTAGTGAGACTTAGGGTACCTTGCCCAGCGACTACTGTCGCCAAACGAAAACCATGCATCAGACTAACCTAGTATTAGGGACTTCGATTAGTGAGAGACGTCGTTGAGCGAAAAACCTTTTTAATTCTAAGCAATGAGTAATTTGCACTAGTTGAGACCTTTCAATAGCACAAATCCCTCAAAAGTCCAACCCGAGACAACTTTGTGCTAAGCAAAACCTCCCACTGGGCATAAAGCTGCAAATTAAACCTAAGAAAGGATATAACTCACTAGGCGAGACTTGCCGCCCAGCAAGACCCTATAGATAGCAGAACCTTTGCTTTATAATTCAATAACTTGTAATAGGAAAACATCCATTCATACTTCATATGCATTAAATTCCATCCATCTTTTATACCAAGTTCATATCACCCTTAAATAAAACATAACAAGCATATAAACTTAACAACAGTGTTTCTAAACTCACTTAATAGTGTTCTCATATAGCTCTATACATGTAGATATACAACATCAAAATGACATCCTAAAACTTCCAACATGTTTTAACATCCATCACTCCACAATATCCTATCCCTTGACATCATCACTATTATTTGCTCCTGTGCATAGCACAACCATCACAGTCATATAAAAAAAACAAACAGTATAAGGATAAACTCATGCACAAAATCCATTTAAATAGATACATATAATTTAATAACATTTATGTTCAATTCCAATCACATTCATACTAACTCAAATCACACACTCATGTTCACCATGAACTTGAGCAATCAACATCTATTTTAATGGTTTCTAGGAAGACTCATTGAATTTGGATACTTTTGCTGCCTATCTAACTTTCCTCATACTAATATCTGGTGTCTATCTAACCTATATAATTAGTTGAAGTCTAGGCATACTCATAGGATACCCAACTGTTGTCTGGTGCCTTCTTGATCCATTTGACAACTAGTTGCTATCTGAGTAAATCCTTTTAGGTACTTACTCGCCATAAATCAGCCTTGGTTCTAATATTTGCTCACCATAACTCGACCTAGCACCGATATTTACTCGTCAAAACTTGACCTTAGTACTAGTATCACTGTGGACATTATGTAACCCTAATTCAATGTACCACACCAATATTTTGTTACCTACTCATAACAATCCACATCACATCCAATCAATCATTATCTCAATCAATGATTAATTTCATAACATTCATAATTCAATATCACTATTAAATTTTAAAATATTCAAATTATTATTCAATCACAATTTCTCATAACTCACAACCAGACAAATAATTCATATACATAATCAAACTCAAAATACTAATAAGAATTTCATTCATCCACATATAATCACATTAGGTCAACAAATCAAGGTTTTGCCAAATCATAATAGAGATCGAAGTTCCCTTACCTATTTCTCCACTTAAGAGCTACATACAATCAAAGGAGAAGAATTTTTCTAAAGAAAACACTAAAAAATTTGACAAGAATTTCAAATAGAACAGGAATCTTAGAAATCAAAATTTTAACAAAGATCCCCTTTTAATGAGAATAATAGGATTGGAAATGAATGAAAAAAGGTTCGAGGAATTACGATCGAACTTACCTATAATGATTACTTCTCAAAATTAGGAGCAACAGAAGAGATTTCATTCGATTCTGCTGATCCTAAGCTGACCATGCAAGGAGATGAAATATTGGCGGTGAGAGAGAGAATTGAAGAGGTGGAAGAAGAGAAGATTAGAAGAAGAAGAAAGGAGAAAGAAAGAAGAAGAAAAGGGAGTGAGGGAGAACTTAGTAAGTTGGGTTTGCTATTTGCACCCCTTTCCTAAATCAACCAAAACTCCTCAAAACTCAACCAAAATTCTTTGAAATTAAAAAATGATAATTATATTCCTTTTTCTACCTCTAAACCATTTTCTCAAAATTAATTAATTAATATTGGTATTATTAATAAACTTAGTTATTCTCCCATTATTATATAATTCAAATATAAGTAAACATTTAATTCCTGCAATATTTATTTTCCTCACAATAATAATAATTTATTAATTAAACCCGTCCTTACATAAACTATTTTTTACATATATACTCATTGTTTTTAGTTTAGTTATAAATTTTGATACTCCTAATCCTGAGTTTGAATCATATGGTGTCATTTTTGTTAATATTCATTTATCTAAATATATATGTATTGCATATATATTATAATATTTTTTTTCTTAATTGTCCTTTTTGTGTCTTTATTTAATTGAATCTGCAAAATTTACCTTTTATTTTAAAATAGGACATTATGCTCCTATTTTTCAAAATCAAATATTGGCCATATGATAATTAGTCATCGCTATTAATTATTGTTAAGTTTAAAAGGTTAGAATGACCAAATAATCTCTAAATGATTTTGATGATAAAAAATAAAATTAAGATTGATCTTCTAATATTTATATTGGAAAATATATACAAATAAAGGAACGACGTTATGACAAGCATAAGACGATCAAATGAACCATATAATAGTTGTATAATTCACTAAGACACATGCATTGCAAAATAAAAAGGTTTGTATAAGAAGTGTCTACTCGGATAAAGAATTAAACACATTAGGAAGTCAAGACACAAACGATATAAATTAAGAATGTTTGTATTAGAAGTGTTACTCGGATAAAGCATTAAACACGCTAGGAAGAGAAGTTGTGCTCATAAGAAGGTCTTATGTAATGACAAGCATCAAAAGGTAATGACGCTCATAAGATGATCTCACTATATGCATAAACACACTGACCATATACTAGAAACATGCTCACAAGATAGTCTCGTTACATGTGTAAAAGTGATGACCATCTACAAAGACATCATAAGCTCTTAAGCCTATTAGACAATCCAACTATAAGTGCTACAAAATATGTACCAATGTAGAGCTAAAGGAATCATCTTATATTAGATAAGACAATCTCATGTATCAATTAAAAACTTTGTTATGTTGAAGTTATAAGAAGAATTCTCCTGTTTTAATCTTCTAATGATTATATAGAAGTTTGCTTCTTGAAGACCATTCAACTAGCAAGACAATGACACATAAGCTCAACGATCATATTCTTAATCAATGCATCTACTATCAGCATAAACGATGAAGCAAGTTAAAAAAGTGTCTTAGTCTAAACACTCAGCGTATTTAATGGAAAAACTTCTTATGAGAAAGCGATAGCTCCAAAGAACGTTTTAATAGTCATAAGTTTCTTTGCCTATATATAAAGGAAGCTTAAGCACTAACAGAAAGTTGACGAAATAAGACAAAAAACTCGAATACAATGAAACATGTTGTAAAAGTCTAAAGCTTTGAAAAAACAACCAAGTGTCATACACTAATCTTGAGTAATAAAAACCTTCCATAGTTAACATGCTAGTGAGCATAAATTGTATTTTTCACGTAGTGAGGTTATTCTTTCTAAGCATGAATTGCATACCCTCTCTTTGAGATTAGCCTTATATTAAACCCATTTTTCAGTTGGTAGTAAGCCAGGAGTGACTTATAGGTCAAAGAATATTCGGTGATAACTAAGAGTGACTTTTTGTACTCATTCTTAAACTTATAGAGAGTTTAAGTGTAAAACTAAGAGTAATTAATGTACTTGTTGTAAGCCAAGAGTGGTAGTGAGAATATAGTTTGTATTTCAAGTTTGAAATAGTGAGACCTAACAAGAGGTGTTTGGAAGAAAATTATATGTATCTCAATTTGAGAGATCTAGTGTAAAAATACTCACTTCACCTTCTATTACAACATTTATATTTTAAATGTTTTATAAAAGATTATTTGCAAACTGTTTTTTTAAAGTTATAGATAGTCTATTAGACCATCTATCATCCTAAGAATCTACATCAAACTTATTAAGAAAATCTTTTCAAAAGGATTGAGAAAAACTTTTTGCTAACTCTATTCAATCTCCCTTCTAAAGCTAACTTGTTATTTCAATTATGTGACAGGTGTAAGTTAATTGTTAAAATTGGAAGCATGCACGATAAAAAATTAAAAACATTGACTATTAAAATGGGAAGCTTGCACCATTAAAAATTAAAAACATTAGATATAAATTGTTGATTTTTTAAACAAGGGACAAATGTCTCAATTTTAAAATTGTGAGATAATTTGCGGATTTATTAAAGTAAGGGATAAAAAAGTGCAAACTCCCTTGGATACAAGTTGTGGGTTTGAACCATGGTAGGGAACATTTCAATATTTTTGGTAAAATGAGGGTATGAGAGGATCCAATAACTAAACTAAACCATATTTTGAAATTTAATGGTTGCATATGACTTCTGCTTTTGGCACCCACCATATTGCTATTTCCACATCCAAAAATCCAAAATACTTGCATTACTCTCTTCTTCCTGTTCTCATCGTCTTCTCTTCACTGCCATCAAGGGCATACAATTATTGTGTTAGATTAAGTTGTCACTAAAAATGAAATAGTTTTTTACATTATGGATTAATTGGTCCAAAACATGTCCTGAATGAATTGATCTAAATTATATAATTAATGTGTTCTGCTTCAAGTCGTCTTGAATAGTGAAATGGGTTTGTGGTAAAAGGCAAATAAGGATATTTTTTAGACTTTTTAGAAGTTATTAAATGAGGTAGATGCTAGAAGAAATATGTTAGATCATATGTTTGTATTGCACTAGCATCTTCCATAAAATTATGAATTACTGACCCATTATGGGATTCTAAATTGAGTAGCGTATGTTGGTCATATGAACATACTAGACAGAGTATGTGTTTGCAAAAATAAAAAATTACCAAATGGGTTTTCCCAATGGGCTCAATTTCGTAATTCACCATTACCAACTCAACATTGACATCAATAAAAAAAAAACTAATGTTGTCAACAAGGGTTTATTTATTTATTTTTTTAATTACACTTTGAGCTTTCTATTTTATTAAATTTTAATATTTTTTTTAAATGATGATATTGTATCTCTAATTTTAAACTTGTTGAGCTTGTGGCTAATTGTTAATAGATTTACGACCGCAGTTTAAACATTATTTAATTAATTATAAGTTTTTTTGTCGTTATCCAAATAATGTGTTTTTTTTTCCACAAAACAAGCGATAGGTTTTTTAAACCTTAATAACGTCATTTTAATGATAATATAAAAAATTTACATTTTAAAGCAATTATTGAATACATTCATTCAACATATTATTGTCTACTAAAAATGTTGTTTGTTTCTCAGAGACCTAAGAAGTAGGGGTCCGAGTAAGTGACGAGGTAAGGATTTAGGATAAATTTATCTATCTTCGACTAACTTCAAAATTTTAATGGATTATTTATCAGAATAGAACCAATCCATCAAAATAAAAGAAAAAGATAATTAAAATGTTTAACAAAAAGTGTAGAGTTAAATTAAAATATATTTTACGATATGAAATAAATAATATATTTGTAAATGTAATGTTTTGAACTTTTATTTAAAGGAAGGAGTAGAATTTCAATTTTAAAAATTTATAATAATTTATATACGTTGTTCAAATGACTTAACTATTTGATAAATTGAAAATTAATAACATATTTTTAAATTATTGAAACAATAGTATTTGACGTGCATGAGAGTTTCAGTGAAAAAGAAAAAGTTTAATTGATATACACTGTCATCGTAAAGATTTTTATATATTTAATCACAATTCTTTATATAGGATAAGTCTGTTGATTTTACTAATTAATACTTTAAAAGTCACATAAACTAAAAAATTATAATTGAAGGTAATATAAAAAGTTATACTAATTAAACTCAAAAAAAAAAAAAAATTTCTACATAAAGACTTGGTCTTTGTCTCTCCTATTAAACCTCTCCGGTACGAGAAAGGATTTATTTCCTAGTATTTGATCTTAAAATGTTAGAAGATAATAAAATGATTTAGTTTGAGTTTTGATTGTTTGAAAAGGAATACATGGTACTCTATTATGATCCTATTTTATTGTAATTGAAAGCCATATTAATTTCACCACCTAACTGAACAACCCATGTTTTATAGGTATATAGCTTTCTGATGGGGTTTTATGGTCAGCTGCGACATGAGCCGTAATAACTTCTTAATTTAAAACTGCTAGTTTGTCTCACTTCACCTCTTGTACTCCATCATTAATTATGAATTTAGATTATTGATTTCCTTACTTGGTAAGATGTGCTTAACACATATTGAAAATATAATATATTACTCCCTTAATTTTAAGATAAATATTGTCTTAAGATATCATGCAAATTCATTTAGGTTGACCTATCTAATCTGAAATTTAAATGAGTTGAATAAGTTAAATTTAGCAAAATAAATACTCTTTTAAGAATTTGTATATTATCTACAAAGTTTGTAAATATAACAACTTGATCCGCATAGTCGTGCATGCGAACACACATATATATTAAAAACAATTAAAATTTTTTTAACATTTTTCAAACTAACTACACTCTATTATATTAAACTAAAAATTGTATTATCATTTATAAGTTATAATAATTAAAATACTAAATATTTTCAATAGTAAAAATTTAAAATATCACAATTTACAACAAACAAATTATAACATTAATACAAACTAATAGTTTAAATGTCAAATTTGTCTCTATAAACAGGTCACGAGCCATGTTTGTAAACCCACAAATTTAATCTAGAAAGTTTGTAGATTTTATGAACTGAATTCAATTTTTTCTATAATTATGCTTCTTTTAAAAAAAAAGTGTCCAAAACTCGCACAATTTAAAAGGTCTACGAATTCATATCCATATATCTTAGAAAAATTCATAAATAAATGAAAAAGAAAACTGAACTGATAAAACTAAGCTTAATATTTATATTATATTAAAAAACTAAAGTAATACAATTAGAAATATTATAAAAAATTAATATTATATTAAAAATTAAATACAATATGACATTTTCAAATATAAAATTTATTTTGTAACCGAAGAAGTACACATAAGCTTGTGAATCAACTTATTCAGATTTTTTTTCTTTAACAAAAAGTGAGATTGTTCTGAATTAAGTAATAATATATATTGTTGATTTTGATCCATTTCTAATTATAGAAAATTGCATTAGGTGTATGGCTTCAAGCATGTTTGGATAAAAAGTAGTAATAAATTTGAAGTAAACTTAAGATTGCAAATTGAATTTGCAAGAGTAATTGAAGTCTCATCTTTTTCAAAAAAAAAAAAAAAATATCTATGTTACCAAAATGAATTTACTTTGTTTAAAATATTTAAAAGGATCTTTAAAATGCTAACCCATGCACTTCGAGATATATAATTACCCATAGTATGAGTTGTGTTTGATTTTAAATTTAAAATTGATTTGAGGTAAATTTTGATATGTTTAGTTTTGTATTTAATTTTTACATTTATTCTAAACTTACTTTTATAATAAAAAATTCAAACACAAATTATGTAATTTCAAAATCAATTTTAATCATAATTAATTATAAAAAATTAATTTTATTTAAAATCAATTTTGTCATCGCTGATCTAAGCACCTTAATTCTATAATATCTCTTTAGTGATTAGATTGTCTCCCTTGAGGTAACATTTAATTGGTAACAAGAAAAACAAAATAATGTGCTACTTTGTATACCAAAGGAAACATGAATGCAAGGGAGATATACAGAGATATCTGAGTTGTTTAACCTCTTGAAAGTAATGATCACTTGATGCATTATTGGAAAATTTTCAGATGAGATCATTGGACTCTAATAAACTCATAGCAGGAACCACCCAGTTGGACCAGCAGTGATTGCAGAAGCAAATTCTGAAGACAAACGAAAAGTAGATAATAATAACTACCCTTACACTATGACAGCACAGACTAAAGCAAGTGAAAAGATAAGCATAGTAAACAACAGCTAGATGTAGGCCATGTTGCATTTAAAACACAGTAACACCAATAAAAAACAATTGAAGCTCAACAAATTCTAGCTTGCTATTTCAATTTTAAGCATTGTAACATCATATCGTTATTCGATTGTTACTGAATTTGATGAGTTTTGTGTATAAAAAAAATATGGTTGAGACTTGAGAAAGAAGACTGTGGTACTGAATCTGGTATTCTTAAATAAGATTTTAGGTTCGAGTTTTATGTAGGTAAAAAAGTGGTTGAAAAAAGAGATTTTACTAAAAGTAACCAATCAGGTTTCTCAACGGTTTTATATATAACATGTTAAATCAATTTTTTTTTAGTTACAATATTACCAATCAGTTAGAAGTAGCTAGCTTAGCTAGGTATATGGTTAGAACTTATGATAAGTAAAATTAAAAATTAAACATTCTTTTATAAATAACAAAAAAATACGTGAAGAAATGAGAACATACACACAATAATAATTGAGCATTATATAAGTCATTTAATTATATAAGAGAACTACCCATATAGCTGTTGATTTGGTTGGTATACTAGATCTTATTAAGGTTAGATCTTGTTCCTGTTTTTTTTTTTTCTAGGGAAAGGGGTGTTTAATGCTTATTTTTAGATTGGCTTAGAGTACTTTGTATTTTTTATAAAAAATATTTTCTTAAAAGATAATAAATTATATATGTATTTTTTTTTAAATTATGTATAATTCTTTTATTTTTATATATTTATTACAGTTATATTATTTTATGTTTAAAAATATTACACTAAGCTTCTCTAAACCTTAAACTAACATTTTCTTAATGTTTAAATGTAGGAGATGTATATGTATTTTACAAACATTATGTCCACCATTGTGTTCAAGATTATGTACACACAGAAAATATGAAGGATAATGAAGATTTCAATAATTAAAGAGTCAGTCGTCATTTTTTATTATCAAGGTTGTTATATATATATAATACTGACCAATCAAAGCAATTTATCAGTGTACGTATCATCACTGTACAAATTAGCATTTTTCTGTAAATTGTTCCAAAAAGACACAAGTATCAATAACATGACAATATTAGTATGTTAGAAAAAACCTTTTTTCAGGCATTATAACTGCACCACTTCTTTATCCATTGGTGGTAGCAAAAGCCATTTAATAATAAGTCACACCATAGATCACAACAATTGTTCTAGAGCATTATATAAGTCACCTAACCTTCTCGTTCAAAAACAAGACCATAGTGGCAAGAAGAGCATGCATTATTGTTCTTGGTTTCTTGTTGAAACTATTCCCATGGAACTAAACAACAAAAGGGTTTTTCTTGTTTCTTCCAAATCTATGTTTTTATCTTTGTTGGTGATGATGATCACCTTGATCATTGGTGCTCCACAAGCTGAGGCAGCACGAGCATTCTTCGTGTTTGGTGATTCTCTTGTGGACAATGGGAATAATAACTACCTAGCCACCACTGCTCGTGCAGATTCTTATCCTTATGGCATTGATTCTGCATCTCACAGAGCCTCTGGTCGTTTCTCCAATGGCCTCAACATTCCTGACCTTATCAGTTGGGTGCTCATATCTTTCATATTCTTTTATGAGTTTAACTTGTATAAACCATAAGAATAAAAAAATTTTATATTGTACATTTAATCATAACACTTTATTTAGTATAAACAAATAATATATAACAATTAAATTCTTTTTTTATTATAATAATCTCATTACAACAATGTTGATAAATAACTTTCATGACAACTCTATAGTACCATGGTATGACGGACAGATTTTTTGTCAACTTCAATAATCAATTTGTGAAGAGATGTTCGTCATAGTAGCATTATATATAAGACACCATATACCATATTTTTATGCTGGAATTTTAACATTTCATTATGTTTTGCTGCATTATAGTTACTTTCAATTTCTTTCTTTTCCATATGGTGTTTTAAATTACAAGAAAGAAGTTATTGAGTATTTTTATGTTAAAACTTGTTTCTTATAAAAAAGAATTTACAAAAAAATATGATATCTTTTTAAGCCATATATGTATACATTTTGGGTTAGTTTCTATTTTTTATACTTATTTTTATATAAATATGTTGCCAAACCTTGGGGTCACTTATAGGGACCTGTACATTTTGTACCTTTTTTTTCCTTTGATTATATATACACAATTTGTTTGCTGAAAAACAAAATTAACCTTATTATATGCATATATGTAGGTGAGAAAATTGGCTCAGAACCTACATTACCATATTTGAGTCCTGAGCTCAATGGTCAAAGATTGCTTGTTGGTGCCAACTTTGCCTCTGCTGGAATAGGAATTCTCAACGATACTGGAATTCAGTTTGTAAGTTAACTACATACACATAAGTAGTACACTCAGTTGCTGTTTTTATTTTTTTATTTTGAAAATACATTTGAATAAGTTATAATGTTAAATTACTTAAAGTAAATTTATGATGTAAATAATTTGCTAAGTACTTCCTTTTGAAGAAAAAGGTCGCTAATCTTATATTTAGTTGTGTAGTTATAAATTTCACTCACTGTGAACCTGTAAATTAATAGGTCTGAACTAGTAACGGGCTTAAATTAGTTGTATTGGTCGTGTTTGGGTGAAATTCTCTTGAAAACACTTATAAGAAAAAAAAAAATTAAGGGGAAGTTTGGTTTTAAAAATGTTTTCTTTTTTCATTTTTTATATACAGTTATCATTTTCAAATTTTTAAAAAAATATACTTGTTTTCATTTCATATTTTGATATTTTTTATTTTTTAAAAATAAAATTGTTAAATTTAATCAATTTTAATAAAAATATTATAAGATATTTATATATATAATTTATCAAAATACATTTTATCTATTATTTTTTATTATAATTTTAATATTGTTATTAAGTTTTTATATAGTTTTGATTTTTGAAAAATACTAAAATCAACTTTTTTTTTCTGTTTTTAGTTAATTTTTAAGAAAATATTTTTTAAATTGTAACAGGCATATTTTTAACAATTGTTTTTTGTTTTTTTAAGTAAAAGAAAAAAATACTTAAACTAAAATTATTTTATTATAAATTTTTTCGGCCATTTATACACTTTAGTCGTATCACTGGTCCATAAATTTCTGAATCTTAATTAGTAATTTGGAAATAGTAATATTATCTAACTATTTATATGTACATTTGCAGATAAACATAATAAGAATTACAGAACAATTGGCGTACTTCAGACAGTATCAGCAAAGGGTGAGTGGCCTAATTGGAGAAGAACAAACTCGAAATTTAGTGAACAAAGCATTGGTGCTGATAACCTTAGGTGGCAATGATTTTGTGAACAACTATTATTTGGTTCCTTTCTCTGCCAGATCACGTGAATATGCTCTTCCAGACTATGTTGTCTTCCTCATGTCTGAGTATCGTAAAATTCTTTCGGTATTATTCACACCCTTCTACTCTTCTTGCATTAATGTCTTTACTAGTGTTACCAAAATTATCTCAAAAAGCTATTAAAATTAGGATGCATATATACCGGTCAGTTCGACCTGTTTAGGCTCAGTCTGTAAAACCTACGTTTTAAACGTATAAAATAAACTTAATATGTTAGACTTTTTTTGAAATTTGTTAAAATTTATTAAAAATTACCAATTTTGAGAAGTGAGATATCATGGAAGCTAGGACTCTAATAATTTCTAATAAATTTTAAGTAAGATTTTTACATGTTAAGAACATTCTAAATTCTAATACTTTATTTTTTTTAACAAAATTTTTATTAGGGCTGCACATATGAAAAGGTTCTTCTCACTATTTAACAAGCCTTAACTCGTAAATTCAACAATAATTTTACTGAATAATAAAAAATATATGTTAAAAAATATAGTCGTTGTCCCTTTTCTTCGAAAATCATTCATGCATATTAAGTAAACATCAATTTTAGTCCTTAAAGATTGAAGGATTAGCACATAGATTTATGAAAGAATTCTTCACGTAAATGACTTTTTATTAATTATGGTGTTGTGAAAGTTTACTTTGAAAGTTATGCACGTTATCTAAATTATGACATGCTCCATGAATATCTAAATGTTAATTGAAGCACATCTAAATGATATACGTTGATAAAAAAAAAAAGAACTAGAAATGCGAAGTATTAATGAATTAAAGTATTTAATTTAATATATGATATATTTTATATATTATTATTCTTTTTCTTGAATCATAATGGTTGTTCTTATACCCTGACATGTCTGGGTCATGTAACCATAAAAAGACGTATGCTAGCGATGGCTTGACTTGAAAGATCAGAGAGAAACAAAAGAAATTGCACCTAATTAAAAATCAACTTAGAAAAATTAATGTTTGAGATTTGTGTGGTTATACACAATATTTTGACTAATTAATTTTCCTGGTACTTTGTAAAATGTATAAAATATATATACATTTAATATCTTTAAACTATAAAAAGAACAACATTAAATATGTTCTCTGTATGGTATGAATGATTACAAAATATGTTACACAAGAATTTAAACTTATTCATATATGTGAAAATTTCTGATATGGAGTAGTTTTTGGTAATCGATATAGACTAATTTGATAAACTTGGAAATATTTTTCAATTATAATAATAATTATTATTATGAGAGTACTTAGCTTGTTAACAAATTTTCCCAATAATGCACAAAAAAAAAAAGTTGATATGTACCCAAATGAAATGTTTCATAATAGAAATAAAAAGAATGATAAGAACAGTAGCCATTACTCATAGGGGGAAAAGATCCTGTCATGTGTGTTCTCTTAGGTCATGATTGAGATGAAGCCTTTGCAAGGTAAGCATTTTATGTTGTGATTCATTTGGTAGTTGAAGGTAGCATGCTTTTCTCTGATTAATATTAAAACCCACATAAATTCTATCACCAAAAATGGTAGTGAGTGTCAACCTTATAATTAATGTGTGCTAGCTGTCTGTCTATGCTATTTCGACTTCAAGAATTTCTTAGATAACTGCCAATCTTAACGAGAAAAAATTATTACCACGTTCTCATATTCTTATTTTTAATTTTACATATATATATATATTATATAATTATAATTAATTAATTGTTTTATTTGACAAATTGTGTTGATTAAATAATTATAAGTTGCATACTTATTTATTAGAACTATGAATAATGATGATCCACAACTATGGAATAATTTTTTAAAATATTTTTCTTTTTAGTGAAATTCAAAAATATTTTAAGGAATTATAATGTAAGTTTAAGGATAAAGTTTAGATGTATAAGGAGAGAGAAAAGAAGAAGTCACCAATTTGAATCTTTTACGTAATCAATAAAAATAAACATATTAACAACTACTATATGAGTATAAAAAAAATTTTAACAAGTTTTAAAACATCAATTGTTACACGTAATATGGTAGATATTAAATTAACCAGGTTTCATGTAAAATGATACTTTCTCCTTTTTAAATTTTAAAACCTAAATTGTTATAAAAATGTTTTAAATTTTTTCTTCTTTTAAATACTTTTATTTTTTTATCAACAATTTCCTTTTAGATCCTAACCAATGGCATGAGGTATTGTTAGCAACACCCTTGTTATTTACTTATTTTTCTTTTGATTCATAATAATAATAATAATAATAATAATAATAATAATAATAATAATAATAATAATAATAATAATAATAATAATAATAATAATATTATTATTATTATTATTATTATTATAATTATTATTATTATTAATATGAGAAAAGATTTACTTACTCCAAGAATAATTTTAACAGATTTATTTTTTATTTTAACTTTTCATTTTCTTTAAATCTAATAATCATAATGAGTTACTAACTAATCTTAATAATTAAATTTTAAGAAAATAAAAGGTTATAATGAGAAGTAAATTTTTTAAATTTACTCTTGAAGTAAGTATATCTCCTCCCTTATTATACATATATATATATATATATATATATATATATATATGTGGACTAACCATGTGCATCTTTGCAACAAAAGATGATGAAAAAATCTCACTTTGTTTTTTTTTCTAAAACTCTTTTTGTTCTTGATTAAAATATATTAAACATCATCAAAATTGGTTGATTGTTAACATTTGTTATTTCTAATAAACTTTATCTAATCACAGAAAGAGTTTGACAAAGAAAGTATATTTTTGTATGCAACAACAATCAATTAAATATTGAGTTTTAATACTTATAGTATCAACAAATTTTTTATTAGTATTCAATTACATACCTTTGTGTAATAATTTTGTTTACTTTATTAATTAATATTTTAAAATAGTGAGTTGTAATTGAAAGATGAGTTTAATTAGTATACAATATTAACGTAAAGATTTTTACACTGACATCCAATGACAATTCTTCATTCATAGTAAATTTGTTGACTTTAGTCATTACTACTATAAAAGTCATATAAATGAAAACTCATGATTAAATATTAGTATAAAATTTTTTTATACTAACCGTGTATACCGATTAAATTCTTAAAAAATATTGTAAAAGTTTTATCCTGTGATACTCTTCTACATTGGCACATGTATGAGCCTTTTTTCCTTAAATATTTCTCTGACGTGTGGTTGTAACCTGTAACAATGAAATAAATGCAGAATCTGTATGAGTTAGGGGCAAGAAGGGTTATGGTGACAGGAACAGGACCACTAGGGTGTGTGCCAGCAGAGTTAGCCATGCATAGCCAAAACGGAGAATGTGCCACAGAGCTGCAACGAGCAGTTAACTTGTTCAATCCACAACTGGTTCAACTTCTGCATGATCTCAACACTCAAATTGGCTCTGATGTCTTCATTTCCGCAAATGCTTTTGCCATGCACTTGGATTTCGTTAGTGACCCCCAAGCGTATGGTATGTTTATGTTAATCTTTGGTTTCTGTATATTTTTATATATATATATATATATATCACCGGAGATCGAAATCTTTTCTTGTTCCAGATTAGTGTGTCAATTTATATATCAATAATTATTATATTATTAAATGATTATTAAATGATTTTTTTTATATTTGATATAATTTAATAAATGACGTAACATTTATTGATTAATACAGTGAGAAATACCAATTTGAAACAAAAAGTTTTTATCCATATCATATGTTTAATTTGTTATATTACTTTTAGTCTCTTAAATAATATTGGTGTATGTAGTTTTTATAAGAGAATTTAAAAGAATTTTGTATAAAGAAAGTAAAAACTTAAAGGTTGATAATATAATGAAAGTAAAAAATTATGAGTTAGAAGGTTTAAAAATGAGGTGTGTAAAAATGACAAAATTTAGAAAGATTATTCTCTTAACTTTAATACATTATCAATATATATAAAAGTTTTATAATATTGTTAATAATTAGAAATTAATTTCATTTATTTTAAATAATAATTGTTAAAACTAATGTAATTTTATCATATGATATTCTTTTTAGACTCGTTGATAATACTAATTAATTGAATGATTAAAAATATAATTTAAAAAATGAATGTTCATTTTATTAGACTCTTTAACCATGGAACAAGTCATGTGATAACTAACATGATTATTACCTCATTAGTTTAAGAGATGGACTAAAACTATTAATAAAGGGATAAAAAATTTATTAGAAATTAAAAGTTAATTTGAAATAAATAGTAAACTAAAACATAATAACTCTATATTTAAATTTATTAGTATTATTTTTTTTTGCAGAATTTTGGTTTATTTTAAAATGCTTTTCATTCAAAATACAAAAAAATTATTAACTTTTCAATAATGTGCTGTCCTCTAATAGTTATTTCTTAAATGATTAATTTATTTAATTTACATTTACACCGCACACTTTTAGTTAGGATAATTAAATTTCATTAAGATTTTTATGTAAGAAAAACAAATAAATAAAAGGAGAAAGATATTTAAGGATGCTTGATTGCATTAACAATACCCAATACAAATTCACTGATTTGTACAAATCATGTTAGATGGTACGGGGAATTGGCTATGAGAGAGGTACCATTCTCATTAGCATGTAGGCATGGCAAAATACAGGGACGTGTATAACATTTTCATCCCTATTTTTGTTTCTGAAACTCATCTCATTCTCGTTTTTATACCCGACAAGTATGAGATTTATGTCTTCATTCTCATTCCTATCGGGTATACTATTACCTGTTTTATACCTGCAAAAAAAAATTATAATAATATTTTAGTAGAAAATAATGTTTTTGAATAAAATGATATTACTTCAAAAGTTATCTAATAAATGCAAAGTTTGTAATTTTTGATTAAATGTCAAATCTTTCTCTTTTTTTTAAGACAAATAAATATTTTAGTAATTAAAATAAAAGCGGAGTGAAATAGGTACGGGGATAAGGTGAGTATGTATATCCCCATTCCTGTCCCCATTCCTGACTTAACAAATTAGGGATTTTTCATATCTGTTCTGTGCTCGATCAAATAAGAGGTTTCCAGTCAACTTCGGGGCAAGTTCAGAAATTACCCACGAATACAGGTCTATTTGCCTAGTAAAATTATGATACATATATATTCAATAACCATGGTGGATTTCCTAATTAACTAGTGTGGACATGCATGCTTGTTGTAAATATTGACATTACTATATGAGATTTTGACTTTAAAAAAGAGAGAAAATTGCTGCAAAACAAAGAGAACTTTTACATTTTCATTGGCTTAAATATATTTTCTTAAAAATACAATAATTCAGTTTTAGTTCTTTAATTACTACTTTTCGTCTTAACATTTTTAACACACATAAAATTGGTTTATTATCCTAATCCTATCAACATTTAATATCTTGTCATGTCATCAAATAATCTTATGCAATTTATTTTGGCTAAATTATACTAATCCCTTTTAGATTTGTTTATATGGTAAATATTATATTTTAATTTTTTATATTACTTTTATTCATAGTGTTGGTGTAGGTAATATCTTTTAGGCATAAGAGAATGTAGGAGAGATTAGTATAATAAAAATAAAAACTTAAAAATTGATATTTGAAAGTAAAAATTAAGAGTTGGAAGGTTTAAAAATGAAGTGGTGGTGTGAAAAGGAAACTTTTGAAAGATTAATTCCTCTTTAACTTTAATACATTATCAATATAAGAGTTTTATATTGTTAATTAATTAGAAAATTACTTTCATTTGTTTTAAATTAATAATTATTGTTAAAAATAATTTAATCTTATCATATGTCACATTTTTTTAAGTTGATAATAATATTAATTAATTGATAAATGATTAAATTAAAATATAATTTAAAAAATACATGATTATTTTGTTAGACTTTTTAACAATAGGACAAGTCATGTGATATTGTTATGTCATCAAATTTAAACTCTAAAAAAGAAAAAATAAATATAAATAAAATTTTTCTTCGAAATTAAAAGTTAATTTTTAAAAATAGTAAACAAAAAGATAATAATCCTATATTTATTTTTTTTGAATTATTTTTGCAGAGTTTTGGTTTCTTCTTTTGATTCAAAATTTTTAAAAAAATATTAAGTTTTCAATAATGTGCTGTCCACTAATAATTATTTCTTAAATGATTAATTAATTTAATTTACATTTATAATGCACACTTTTAGTCAGGATAATTAAATTTCATGAACATTTCTATGTAAGAAGAACAAATAAATAAAGGGAGAAAGATATTTAAAAATGTTTGATTGCATTTACCATACCCAATACAAATTGACTGATTTGTAGAAATCATGTTAAAGGGTGTGGAGAATTGGCTATGACTATAGGACATGAGAACATTTTCAAGAGCATGTGAAATTTATGATGCATATATATTTAAGAACCATGGTAGATTCCCTAATTAAACTAGTGTGGTCATGCTTGTTATAAGTATTGAAATTACTACGTGCGATTTTGACTTAAAAAATAGAAGACAGAATTGTTACAAAACAAATAGAACTTTTACATTTTCATTGGATTAAATATGTTTTCTTAAAAAGTACAGTCATTTGGTTTTAATTCTTTAAAAATTACTGTTTTTAGTCTTAAAAATTTTTAACACACATAAAATTGGTTTATCATCCTAATTCTATTAAAATTTAATGACTTACATGAAAAGACAGGAAAAAGAGCTTTTGTAAGCATTCTGGAACATATGATCCGACTTTAGTTCAGAGATACTAGTCATGTCATCAAATAATCTTATGTAATTTATTTTGGTTAAATTATATTTTTAATTACTTATTAGTTAAAAATAATTAACAATGTAAAAAAACAATTAAAAACAAAATTTACTAAATAATTATATGAAACCAACTTATCAGATTCCTAAAGATTAACAATTCAATAAAAAAAATAAGATACAAAAAACGTTAAGAAATAGATCAATTTGACCTAATTTTGAAATTTCAAGAAATAATAACCCAATAATTTTTTTAGATCCTAAAATCATATACATATTTTAAAAAAGAAGCCATTATGATTTCCAACTAACTTCTTTGGTTTAATAATAATTCAACAAATCCACGCTGAGCATAATTAACTGTTATAAAATAAAAAAGAAGTGGCTTCAATTGCACTTTCCACTCCCAACTGCTATAAATTTTTTTCTCTAACACAGAGAAATCTTATTCAAAATAAAGTTAAGCAAAAAACATAAAAGAATTCTACATAACATAGTACACGTTAAAAAATGTGTTAGATGGAACACAATGATAATTTTAAGTAGAAAAATAGTTAATGTTTCTCTCTTTGCAAGAATTATTAATTATCCTCTTTATTTTACACATAGGGTTTGTTACTTCAAAAATAGCATGTTGTGGCCAAGGAGCATACAATGGAATTGGACTCTGCACCCCAGCTTCAAATTTGTGCCCTAATAGGGATCTATATGCATTTTGGGACCCTTTTCATCCATCTGAGAGAGCAAATAGATTGATCGTGGATAAGTTCATGACTGGATCCACAGAATACATGCACCCAATGAACCTTAGCACTATTATTGCTTTAGATTCTGAATCCTAATGCTCCATTACTATGGATCTTAATTTTCTTTCTTCACATCTAGTTTCTATAAGATATTGTGTTTCTCTTTAATGTTTAAAACTATGACTATCTGAGGTTGATTAATTAATTAAGTAGCATTTTTTTATCCGTGTTCAGAGATGTTAACCTGTTATTATATGAACAAATATAAAATAAATAATTAATTCCTGTCATCAATAATGTGTAAGAATTTTAATACACTACTATCTTCAAGACAATGTATATAAAGACTAAGGTGAATTGGTGAAGAAAGAGTAAATTGGATTGGAATATGTCTCAAGAATAAATCTGTATCTCTTCGTTATGCATGCCATTCTAAGATAAAAATAAGTGTGATGTTGTTTTATATAAATAAAAAATTAATAAATAGATGAAAGAAAATAGTAGTTTGATAAATTTAACTTTAATACTAATGTTAAATTAAAAATAATATAAAATTATTATGAGCGTAAGTGAAAAACAATTAATATTATATTAAAAAAATATAGGGCATTTTGGAATAACTTTTTTCTTCAAATACGATAATTATTTTCATAAGATGGAGTATTCAGTGTTTTAATCCAAAAACAAAAATATAGGTCATTATTGTTTGGACCCCAAATTTTTTCTTCACACCACCATTTGTTTAAAATATTTTCAAAAATATCAACAACCTCAACTCTCCTTCACTCAACCTAATTCTTGTTTTACCTGACACAAACAACCTCAACTCTCTTGACTCAACCTCTGTCTTCCCTCTCATGTCCCCTCCTCTTCTCTCTTTCCTCTCCTCTCCCTCATGTCCTCAACCACGAGAAGTTCTACTGTGACCTAAGCATGAAGCCACCAAAGTCTCTCCTGTGCAGCATAGATAAGTAGGACTTCATGGCTGTGCATTTTCTTGCTTGCTACGATTCCAAATTAATCGATCCAAAAAGACATACATTTTAACAATGATTTTGGTGTTCTTGGATTTAGAATTGACCTTTTTGTATATTTCAAATCAAGTGATATGAAATTGTATGCTTTTTCACTTAACTGAATTAGTTAATCCAAAAAATATAGAAAAGTCAATTCCGAATCGAGTAATTTAAAAGTCTAAAAGTGTGTTGTTTTTGTTGTTCGGACCGATTGATTCAGAATTTACTTTCTTATCAGTTACAGTTTAACTCGAATTAATTTCAGGTTTCAAAATCAAATAATAACATTTTAGATATATTATATTTTGGGGTAACGGGGAGTACTAAAAACAATTTTCAAACTATAGTTTGTAGCATTTATTTTTTACCGAATAGTTCGATAAAATATAGACAAACAAATATTAATATGCTTGAGTTTTCAATAAGGTACATAAATTTAGAAAATTTATACATTCACCTCCATATTTTTTTCCTTCGTTCCAATTTACACCTCCCAAAAATCTAATCCAAAGGAAAAATTCACCTTCAAAATGGAATTCAGGATAAATTCCAGCAGGTGAGAAAATTTAACAAATTTATGATTGAACATAAAAAATAAATAGGGTTTACTAGACTAGACCAATTTTTTAAATTGTAACTTGTTCTCAAATGAAGCCATATTAGGATGGTTTGAACTTGACCATCATGTTAGGTTGGGCATTGCAAAAGTGTCACTTTGATGCACAAAATACTTCATAACAATTTTTATATTGACTCATGTGATTTTACCTTCATAATGTTAGATATATATTTGCTCTTCTTATTTTAAATATTTTGAAAATATTCTTATAATTGTTATTTTCTTTTTGAAAGATACATAATATCTCCAATCTACAATATGTTTTTCCTTCTTCCACACCTCCTAAAATCTACCATTCACTTCCTCCCAAAATTCTATAGGCCTGCTTTTTCACAATCTTTCCACTATCAATTCGATAAACATCCTTATTCCTCTATCGTGAACCCCTTGTCCACTCCACACTCTCTTCTTCCATTACAAATCCTATTCACCATCTCACACACTATTTCCTTATTGTTGGACACTACCACAACAACATCGATTTATAATTGTCAATACGATAGCTCAATCATAATCTATACTTTTTCCTTAAACACCATTTCTTGACTTCATGTATTGGCGCTAAATTTATCTTGTTGCGGGAATTTATATCATTAGGTGTGATACATGGATATGTAGTGTGAAGTTTGGTTTTTATAATTGCAATAATTATAAAGAGGTTACAAGATAATATTAAAAGATTTATGTTTGGAAATACAAGATTTTGAGAAATGCTTTTCAGACTACGCATTTATACTTCTAGAAATTACTTTTCAGAAATATACCCGTAGTTACGAAAAATACTTTTCACTGGTTTAACAACATGATGATTGTGATTTCTAGCAACTCTCTTCTTAACATAAGAGAAAATGAAAAGAAAATATAAAACAAAAAATAAAATATGTAAGACATCTCTAATTTTTCTTGACGTAGAAAAGAAAAGAAAAAATGTACATTGTTACAAGCAAATACATCACATTGTCTGTCTTTTTTATTACAAATTTGTTTGAGAGAAAATCCAATAATCACAAAAGATTTCAAAACAAAAGTAAAGGATTGATAGAGGTACAAAACAAACATAAGATTTAACTAATGATGGAAAAAGTTGTAAAAAGTATGACTTAAAAAGTAACTAATTTGAGTTTAAAGAATAATTATATAAAATAGAATTAGAATTTTACATTAGTTTTTAAAAAAATAGATGTTTTATTAATAAAGATTATATAAAAGAGAAATGGAGTTGCACTTATTAATTTTAAAAATATTGTGTTGAAAAAATAATTATGAGGACATTTTAGAAAATATTTAAAATAAAAATGAAAAAGGTATATACACAAGTTTTTATATTTATATTTACTATTCATGTTACCCAAACGATATACATGGAACCTTTTGTTATATCATATGAAGTTATAAAAATTATCTAGGCAACATATTTAAACTAAATGGTGTTTAATGTTTTGTTTTTAATATCATTATGTAACAAAATCTCTTTAATTTTTTCTTTTTCACTAATGCAACATTGTTTTCATCGTGCAAAGCTTGAACTACCACCTAAATTTTTTAAAACATAAAATATTTGTACTATAAGATTATTAAATATAAATAACTTAATTAATATATGTACAAAATAATTATTATAAATTTAAAAATTTAAAAATTCATGAGTAAAGAGCTATAGGAAAAATTTTAAAAGAAAATCATCCTACAAAATGGGTAGGAGAACTTCCTTGCATGTAGATTGAATAATTTGTAAATAATAATAAACTTAAACAATTATTCAACTTTCTGGATTTTAAGAAATATTATTTTTAACCTTCTAGCATAATTGTTCAATAAAATTTCATTTGTTCTTAAATTCAAATTTCATAAATAAAATTCAGTACACCCATAATATATAATGAAGACATTATTTTGATATTTTCAGGTAATCATGTTGCTAGCTAAAACCATTGTTTGCATGTAAAGTTTGTGAGTAGGAATATTGGTCATCGTACTGGTATCAATTCATCCTTGTCGGATTTTGGTAAGAAAAATTCATGTTAATAGAAGTTTGGAGTGCCAGTGGTGGATCTTGGTAAGGAATATTGAAGAAGTAAAAAAAAAATACTTTAACAAAATTATAATTTTTTTAAAAAACGTTGTATTTGTTAAAAGGATGAAAAAATTTGGGGAGACAAAAAAAAAACAAATATAGTGTAAAAAAATTATAACATATCTACTAAAAGGGAGAAAAAAAAAATTGGGATTCATGACTATCCTGACTCCTAAAAAAATCCATCACTAAGAGATTGAGTTTGGATTTTTCCTTCTTAAAAATTGAGGGAAGAGTAAGAGTGAGTTTGTTTGTGGTCACCCAATTTTTATATTAAACAAAATTTCCTATATATATTTATAATTCACATATTTGTTTATAAATTCACAATCATACCAACAATTAAAATATAATTATGCAAGGACTATATTAGTATGTTCGAGACCACAATGTTACAAAAGCTACATTATCAAAAGTGATATTACAGACCAAAGCTAAAACCACAACACTGAAAAATCTCAACCATTTGAAATCTGTGATTTAACAGGTTTTCTTCCTTATTTAAGTGTGAGTAAAATTTTTTACCTCAACAGAAATACGGACAGAGAGCCTAAACTCGTCTTCGCCCCGTTGCTTGAGACACATTTAGTTCAATTATATTAATGCAACCCACAAATAGATGTGAACTTAAAATGGATATCTACACAGGACATGTATTTTAAATTGTATCTATAACACGTAAAATTGTTTTTGCTTACTAATAAGGTAAAATTCTAAATATAATTAGAGAACAATACTGAAAATAATGTCTATAGTAGTATACTTAGTTTTTTCTTATTCCAAATAGATGTACTATTTCGTGTATATATGCTGAATTGCTGGATTACTGAAACATATATGGCCCAAAGAGGACAATGATTAAAGTAAGCATGGGACAAAGTAAATTATTAGTGTCAATTCTATTCAGGAAGCAATCACGCGCCTTTCAACTTGGGTGTATATAAAAGAGATAAAAAAAAAAAGAATACAAGGAAAACAAAAGACAATAACAATGAAAAATTAAACTGACTTAAAAGTTGATTAATTGACTTGGTCTAATAAAATCTACAATATATAAGGTTAACCTATATAATTAGCAAGAATCTTTCTGATTAATTTTTCAACTAAAAGTTGGTTATTAGAAAATTATTTAGAAAAATGTTAGTTGTATTGAAAGGATGAATTTTGATGATAAATAACAAAAAA
The DNA here is from genome assembly GCA_037954015.1 of Psophocarpus tetragonolobus. Taxonomy (NCBI): domain Eukaryota; kingdom Viridiplantae; phylum Streptophyta; class Magnoliopsida; order Fabales; family Fabaceae; genus Psophocarpus; species Psophocarpus tetragonolobus. The sequence goes on from CM075693.1 coordinate 65,245,811, forward strand.
TTCTTTTATATATATATATATATATATATATTGATTTTTTCAAACACTAAAATAATTTGTCTGTGTTTCGTTTTCAGAAAAAAAAAATTTATAAATTATAATCAAATGTATATTTACTACTATTTTTTATTTTATGTAAAAAGAAAAACAAACGTACCCAAAACAAACGGGATCCTCTGAATGACCAACAACATATATTTAAGTCTTCAAATTTTGATACATATTGATCACTAATTGGAAAATGCAGTACAATATGCTTTTTATCTCTTACACTACTTCATTAATTTACTTTCATTAACCCTATGTCCTTAACCAAATTCTCTAAATTATGATAAGAAGAACCACTCTCTTTTGTACTGTCGTAAGCCTTTTTGGCAATTTCTGTTGCTGACCTTATCAACTCTGTCATTTGATTCTCCATTGTATCTTTAACCATGTTTTGTACAATGTATCTGTCAGATGTTCCATTCATATTGAGACCAATCTTCCATTGTTCACTCACACATCTACTGTTAATGAGTTGATCAACCATTGATGGCCAACAAAGCATAGGCACTCCTTGAGCTATGCATTCCAATGTAGAATTCCATCCTGAATGTGTAAAAAACACACCCACAGAAGGATGGGCCAAAACCTCTTCTTGAGGGACCCAATCTACCAAAAAGCCCCTTTCTTTTGTGCCCTTCTCAAGCTCTATTGGTAAATTTTTTGGGATTAAGTCCTTTTGGATAACCCACAAGAAAGGCTTCAAACTATATACCAAACCATGCCATAACTCTAATAGTTGCTCAAGTGATAACTTCACCACAGTGCCAAAGCTAACATACAAAACTGATTTTTCCTTTTGATGGTCCAACCAAGTTATACAACTTCTATCTTCTTTTCTTAGACTGCCATCTTTATGAGATGTTGAACTATTGGTTGTGAATATGGTCTTGCATAGAGTGTGAAGAGGACCAACAGAATAGATTTTGGGGAATATAGTAGCAAGCTTAGCGATGATGAAAGGTTCTAGTTGTTCAATGGTATTGAGTATAAGAGCTGAAGCTTGAGTCATGGCTAAGGTTTCTTGAACGTAGAAGTCCCTGAAGATGCTTTCATCAGCCAAAGGTATTGTCCAAAAGGATGGAATATCACAATTTCTAATTAAATTCTCTAATCCTGGAATGTTTGCAGATGCATCTTTCATATTTCCTGCTTGTCAGATCAATTATGAAATCATCAAACTTCTCTAATATATGTAATTATGTAATATGTGTGCATCTCATGTCAATTCTAAAATTATCAAAACTTCTAAACTTGACGAGAGTGTTGTTCTAATATATCTAATTGTGTTTGATACACTTTTACCTAACGGTATAATTGAAAGAATGCATTAAAATAATTGACAGGGTAAATTTGGTGTACAAAGATCAATAAAAGTTAGCTATTAAACTAAAACTCTAAAAAATAACCAAAAGTTGTTGTACTAAAAGTTATTTTATCGTAATAATAAATAAAAACATGTTGAGCAGAACGTCCATTTTCAATTCTACTATGCAAAAACTTTTTGGGTTAATGAAAATCACACAGTGCATGCAAGATTAATCTCTGGTCTAGATTAGGGCACAGTGGGACACCCATGATCCATGACGATAAAAGAAAAAAAAATAGAAAGTTTATATAACATTGATGTGGTTAACCAATTCAACCATTAAAAAAAGAAACAAAAAAAAAGAGTCACATGCAGATATATATAGTACTGTAAAAATAATTGGCATTCATAACACACCATGAATTATAACTACACCACCGTCTAACTAGATAATGGTGTGGCTATATAAACTCAAAGTCCACGGGATAAAATAATTTGAGTCAATTCTTTTAATATTTATCATTTTTTTTGCCACATACATGACTTTGAAATTCTTAAAATATTATAAAAAAATTATACAACTGATCGGTAATAAATTTAACAATTTTTTTTTACATTCCACCTGCCCGTATTATTAATGCAATCAGTGTACACAAGCTGTGCACAACATGTTCTGTTTAATTTCTAATTTTAATTTAAAATATAAAATATAAGGTCGTAAAATGTAAAATCAAAGGGCATAGAGGTTGGGTTACAATGGCAGTTCACTTATGTCAGACGAACAGGCATCTGTCAGATGTCTTAGTTGGTGTTTTGGCTGACGATGTACACATGTCAGATTCAAATATTAAGAAATTATAACTTAGAATTTAAAAATGATTTTTTATTAAATATATAATTTTAAACTTATAATTATTATAAAAGTTTAACCATAATACATTGATATTTAATATTAACTATTTATTTATATGATTTTTAAAACATTAATCAATAAAATTAACAAACTTATATAAATGGTTATGATTAAATGACTCTTATTATAATTATAACAAGGTGAATACAAATTTAAATATGGAATAATAGTTGATACTCATACACATATTCGTATCCGAATCAAAAGTAAGGTAATAATCATACATGTATTTTTGGTAAAAGCGGATAATATTCGTTAAAATCAAAACTAGTTTGGGGTGATATCCGGGGTATATATATTTTTGTCATCCCTAGTTAGGGATAAAGGTAGGTAACAGTCCATTTAAACCTGACCCGAAAGTCGTATTTTAAATGAGTCAGATAAGTTTAATCTGCTAACATAAATGAACTTTTTTTAGAGTTTGTATTCCGTTCGTGAAACTCGTAGACTTTATAGACCGGTCCGTAGAGTCATACACACACATATTTTTTAAAAAAATCTACTAACTAAATTATAATATATTATATTAAAAATTATATAATCATTTATAATAATCTAAAATACTAAATATTTTAGATATTATAAGTGTAAAATATCATAATTTATAAAAAAACCATATTATTAACACAAATTAATTAATAATTCAAACAAAAATTTATTTCTTTAAAAAAGCTACAAGGCAAATCATGAGCCTGCATAGGTCGCGAAGTCTACAAGCTTTTGTAAAAGAAAATTAAATTTTATCTACAATTATAATTCTTAAAAAACATAATAAAAACTTCCACAAACTTGTGAGATAAAGGCTACACTTTAAATTACTAGTTTGCTTACTTTAGGGAGGGGGCTGAAGCAATAAAGTAAAATACTAACCTTGATTATTCTGAAGGAGTGTTCCTTCCTTTACTAGTTTGCTCACATGGATAGTGACCCAAGTGCAAGTGGCACTGTACGTTCGGAAAGTAATCCATGGAACCCCAAACTCTTGTGCCTCCATTAACAATAGTAGACATGAGTCCATCGGCTATGATGCAAGATGGTGGCTGCCACTGTTCATTTTTCTCCACAAGTCTCAATAACAATTCTCCAAACTCTTTAGCAACTAAGGACCTTGCACTATGAGACATAAGCCTTTGATAGTAGTCAATTGGGGTACCCTTTGGTGGATGGTTTTGGGATAAGCCATCTGTGATAGATGCAAAGTGCAAATTGGGGAATTGGGTTTGGAATGATGCTATGTCTGTGAATTGGAGGAAACGATTGTGGTTGTGATGTGTGTTGATGAAGGTGACTTTGTGGCCTCTGTGGGAGAGAAGTTTGGATAAGTTGAACATGGGTTTGATGTGGCCTTCTGCTGGAAGTGGTAAAACCACTATGTGAGGTTCATTTGAGTGCTCCATCTTTACTCAGTACACAGGAATTCAGATCTGAGATATTTGATAATTGATATGTGTGAATATGGATGGACATGAGTGCTTTTATAAAGTCTTATCGATAGTTGATTTTAATTTATAATATTAGAATCATAGCATGTGAGTTTAGTTGAAAAATAGTGAGTGAGTTTATAATTGATTTTATAAAAGCAAATTTTTTTGTGTTGGGTATAATTATAAAAGGTGATTGTTTTTTAAATGTATCAATTTTCTGCTTCACATTAGCTTATTTTAAAACGTTATTTGAAGTAGTTTATCAAAATAAGAAATTTTAATTTTTTTTTTAAACTTTTAGTTTTTTTTTTTAAATTTTAACCAAACATCTAAACATTTATAATAAGAGTGTGTGTTGGAAATCTGAAAATTTAAATTATTTCAATAATACTATTATGTATAATTGATTTAAATTATTTTATAATTGATTATATAAAAAAATCAGAATTAATTTTTTTTGGGTAAGTTTGTTGAAAAGTGACTTGAAAATAATTAATCATGTTTGGATGAAAAAAAAAAACAACCATTTTTTATAGAGTAAAAGAGTGTAAAACAAGTGGGAAAAAAAAAACTGTTGAAAAATAATCATAAGTTGCAAATTTTTAATTTTTTAAAAAGAACTTATTTTTTCAACAAAAAAATTTCTCTAAATTTAATCTAAATTCCTAAACATCCAAATTATTTTTCAAAATAATTTATAATCTAAAAAAATTATAATATAAATTGTAATCCTTTTCAAATTAAACATCCTTTAAGTGCTTACTCTATTTCAGTAAGAAATTTTTTTCATAAAAAATTTAAACAAATTCACTTACATTTCAATACTTACAAATAACATTAATATCTCTTAATATTTTACTAAATTATATATAATATTCTTATTTTTTTACTATTACTTTCACCTTCTTTAGAGGATTGCACGCTCTAATATTTTTTTTTAAATCTTTAATGTGTCTAATGTAAAAAAGTAGTTGTGTTTTTTTTTTTTTAAAGAAAAAGTAAGGGAGATTTGTTTATATAAAAAATACAAGTTTATGGAATTAGAGTAAATCTCAAAAGGTGCAACTATAAAATTACTCTAATTCTAAAAGCCTTGCAAGAGAGTATTGATTAAATAACTATATAAAAAGTTGTTAATGTTTATGTATCATGTTGTTAATGTTTATGTACCATGTGATTTGAAGGGAAAGAGAATGTGTGTTTGAATTAGATGCAAGGAGGACCAAGGTGGTGAGTGTTGTTGTGTATTTGGGGATTTTAATTCTATTTTGAATGATGATGAGCGGAAAGGGGTGAGGAGGCATTCTAGAGAGGAGGAAATGATGTTGTTCTCTAAGTTCTTGGAAGACAGGAGCCTTTTGGATATATTTATGAACGAGCAAAAATATACATGATACAAGAGTGATGGGAAGACAACAAGCTGACTGGATAGATTCCTAGTAACTGAAGAATGGTTAGAGGTATGCGAAAAGTGGAGTAGTAGGGTCTCCCTAGGAATGTGTCAAATCATTACCTAATGATGTTGTAAGTGAAGGACGCACATTAGGGTTCAAAGCTTTTTCGGGTGGTCAAATTGCTGATTTGATGATAAAAAGGTTTAGACCTTTTGTGGAGAATGAATGGAACAACTTGGTAATGGGGGGTAGGAAGGCTTATGTTGTCAAAGAGAAATTGAAAAGGTTGAAGGGGAGGTTGAAAGAGTGGAATAAGGAGTATTTAGAAATATTATAAAAAGATACAAGCAGAAAAAAGGAGTTGCATAAAGAAGTAAATTGGCAAACCTAAAGAAGTAAGTGGGACGAAAGTGCTCTTTGATGAGTCAAAAAACTCGAGTTCAGTGGTTGCGTGATGGGGATGCAAATACAAATTTTTCAACAAGTCATTGCTCAAATGGAGGAAATGCAATGAAATTTTGAGCCTCAATTTTAATTTCCAGGTTATCTAGGTCCCTATGTGGTAAGAGTTTAACTTTATTTTTTATTTCTATGGTCAAACCACTAAGGAATGCAGCAATGGTGATCCTTGACTTCTTATTAATGCTCACTCTCATCATGAAAGACTTCATATTTTTCTTATACTCCTCAACACTTGAGTTATATTGCCTTGATCTTTAATACTTATCAAAGAGTTTTCTTTCATAATAAGAGGGTATGTGCCTTTTTCATAGCCCCTTTAAGATCATTCCAATATTCAATAGGAGGGTTATGATAGCGGCACCTCTCATTAACAAGGGAGGTCCACCAATACATGGCATGTCGTTGGAAGCTAATGGTTGCTAAGGAGATTTTTTTTTTCACTTACTTGGAAGCAAGTGAAGAGTTGTTCTACCTTCATTTCCCAATCAAGGTAGGTGTCAACATCATCCTTTCCATGGAAAGGAGGGATGTCAACTTTTTGCTCCCTAACTTGGGGTTGATGACGTTGAATTTCTCTAGGTATTTACCTCCTCTCATAGTTATCATTCTCACTTTCACTCTCACTTGAGGGGCTAGACCTATATCCTCTACTTTCTCTTCTTTCTCTCTTCTCTCTTTTCCCTCTCATTTTCTTTTCTCCTTCCCTCCTCCCTCTTCTCTCTTTCTCTTTATTTTTCTTCTCTTCTTTTCTCTTCCCCTCCCTCTTTCTAGTATTTTCTCTCTTTATTTTTTTCTTCTCTAATCTTTCTTTTTTTTTTCTCTTTCTTCTATCTCCATCCTTTCTATTCTTTTCTCTCTAGCTCTTTTTTCTTCCATCTCTCTTTCTTTTTCCTCTCTTTGCTTCTCCCTTACCTCACATTCTCTTCCCTCAATCTCCCTTTCTTTTAATCTCTTCCACTCTCTACTCCTTAATAACACTCAGTAATTTGTTCCTATGTCCCGTAGCTTAGGAGACCCACTTTGATTGGCACTATTACTAGAAGTGTGTGAAGTCATTTTGAGATGTGAAGGAAAGACTAGAACTAAGGTTAGGGCAAGCAAATTACTCCTCACTTTTTTTTTTTTGTTTTCTCACCTAAAAGTGCAAGAGCCTTTGAAACTCAATGCACCAACTAAAACACAAAGACAAGTAAGAAAAATATAGCAAGAGTAGGGTCCTAAAACGTGCTCCTAAGGTTAAAGGTGGTGTACCACTTCCTCTTCCACATCTAAAAATGAGAATTTACAAGCTATTACACACAAAAAGAGGTGACTCTTAAGGGCATCCAACACCTCTTAAAAAAGGTCTTTATATACGAGGAATTATACAAAAAAGAAAAATAAAGAGGGTCTTCAAGTTCCTCTCCAAGAGTGTTTCCTCTCCAAGTGTTTATCTCTAGTGCCTTACTTCTCCTTTCAAGATAATTCTTCCTTGGCTTAGTCAACACTCCCTAAGATGCAACACTTGTGGAAGGCTCCAATCCAATGCTCACCTATAACAAAAATGAAACACCAAGAAAGAGACCAAGGGAGGCAAATAGTACAAGGAAAAACAAGAAAATGCACAAGAGAAGAATAACACACTTCCAATTGGAATGATTAATGGAGACAAACTCAAAGATGATCAAAGAAGACAATCAAGAGATTAAAGGTTATAAAAAAAGTAGGCACACTAAAAAAATCCTAAAATAGTCGTAGATTAGAGTAAGGACTAAAGTGAAAAAAAGACTTAACAAATTTTTCAAGAATTTCACAATTTAAGTGAGCATGACTTAGACATCAACAAGTATTGTTCAAGCAATTTCAATTAAATTCAAGCACTCTTTTGAAATTTTTGAATTACTTTAAGGTGCACCAAAAAAATTTGTTATATGCTTTTGTATTTTTTTTACACTACTTTTGTTTTTCTTTTGTTTTATTTTACTTTTTTTTTGTACTTTTTAGATGCACCTAATTACTTGTTTAAAATTTAAATTTAGTGAGTACTAAATGAACATGAAACACCTGAACAAACACAAGTAGAAGGCACAAAAATTTGAATTAAAGAAAGTGCAAGTCAAGAACAACAAGAGCAACTCAAAATCGATTCAAAAATTTAGGTGACCTAGGTATCAACAAGAATGTTGTTATATGTATAAGCTAGCTAGTTTGCACAATTTTTTGCTCAATATTACACCCCCAAACAAACTTAATGGAACCAAGCACAAAATATCCAAAAATAAGTAAATAGAAGAAACAAGTACTATTAAATGAACAAGAATAACAATAAGGAGTGAAATAGGAAATAATTGAGCAATTGGTTTTAAAGAAATTTTTGAAAAAACATGCTATGAACTATGAGCATGTGAGACTCCTTGGACATGAACTTACTCAAGAGGTCAATTCCTCTTGGATGCTCAATTCCTTAAAGAGATTTCAAGACACTTTTTAGGAAAAATTAAAAGAGGCTATACTAGAAAATTAAGTGACAAAAAAAAGGACTAAACAAGACTAACGAAACACAACACAAGAGAGTAAAAATTCAAAAAGAAAAGCACCAAAGTAGGTAAGTTAAAATAGAACCAAGGCTTGTTAAACTAAGAGACCTAGACCACAACGTTGTAGCTTCTTCCACATAGATGTGGCGTCATCAAAATAGGCTAATGGTTCACAAAAGAGAATTACAAAAAATAAAAGGGGCAAGGACATAATTAAGAATCCTAAAACAGGGAATTACACCATGATTCAATGAAAGAACTACAAAATTTGAATAAGAAATAAAACATAGGTATATAGGAATTAAATGAACAAGAAACTTAAACTACTACACAATTACTCCAAGACATAAAAGAAATTTAAACAAGTATACAACTGAAAAAATTGCAAGAATAAGAAAAAAAAGAAGAGTAAGATGAAAATTAGAAGATAAGATTAAGAAGAAGAACCTCTATAGACTAGACTTTTGATATCACATGATGCAATTTAATTTGCACTCCCTTTAATTTTTCTCTAAGAGGTTCCAAGTCATAAAAAAATGATTGATGGAAGAAAGGAGAATAGGGATGGTGGTGCCACTCTTGAAGAGATAAGCCAAACTTTCTTAAGCTTCCCATAAGGAAAAAGACCCTTGATAAAAACCATGCATTAGGAAGAATCCTCTCTAGAGGAAGAAGATTCAAAACACTTTACTAGATTGAAAGCTCTCTCAAATTGAGTCTTATATCATTCATTTAAGTGTGAGTATAATGAGAGAATGAACACCTATTTATAGGAAAGGGACTGAAATAGGCGTGTAGATCTTAGAATAGTGGGCCTTGGTTAATTAGCTTGATTAACTTTAGATCCAACTAACCACTAAACAAGGAGATTTGTCTTCTTCTCTCTCCTATTAGGTGCCACATGGGGAACAAGAGGAGTCCACATGTTAGTCATACTTTGTAAGTATAGAAGGAGGTGCAAAAATAGGCTACGGGGTGTAGTTATCAAACTACACATACAAAAGGGCCCCAACCTCCTTTATACTCATTCCATATACTATCTAATGACACCTCTTGTTCTAAACTAAAAAGGTGGCTGAAAATAATGGCCTAAAAATACAAATAAAATGAAAAAATTTTTACAAGGAAAAATTAAAGACTATGACCTATGGTCTTCACTTCAAGTAGGAGTTGAGGTTTATCATACTTCCTCCTAGTCATGTCTTCCTCTATCCTCCTAACTATGGTCCTTATGATAGGACCCTTGGTAGGTAGTATTACATCATTAGTATATTGTGTCCTCAATGTATAGAGAATATAAGGGAAAACTGCCACAACAGTCACAACCTTTTTTCAAGATGCTATGAGAGAAAGAAGTGTCGCCAAAAGTACAATTTATGGTCTAACAACTGGATGTAGGTAGGTTGCCGACTAGGTGTAACTTATTGAGCATATGGATAATTTTTCAAGGGAAGGAGTTATGCGGATTATGTGGTTGCATAAAAAATACAACCAGTAAGCTTTTTTTCAATTTCCATACATTGGTTTGGGTGTGGCATGCAATTTGCAGTTAGTGGGGGATTTCTACGAAGTTTGTAATTGGGGTTAGGAATCATTATTATTAGTTTGTAGGCCTAATTGCTGGGTCAATGAAGTAGTGGAAGACATGGTTTCCAAGGATTTAACAACTTTGAAAAGCAAGAAACAATGCAGAATTTAGAGTATAAGAGGTGGATGTACGATTCATTATCCATGCAATCCAATTGCATGCATGAGAATGGTGTCACACAACTAGAATACGTATACATTCTTATGTTGAGTGAGTCATGTACCCTTGTTTTTGTGTAATGCAATGGTGATGGTTATATTTAACATTATTTGATTTTAGATAGTATTGATTAGTGCAAAGTTTTTAACACTATTTCCAACAAGTGCACCGGTTGTATGTAGTAACTGATAAATATCGGGTCGATCCCATAGAGACTTGGATGATACTTCAGAAATCTCGATACTTCTATTTGTACAAACAAAAGTTAGAAATTAAATTAAAACTACTAAACATAAAGTAAAGAAAGCGAAAATAAATAAATATTGTGGTTACACGTATGCGATTTAGTTGGGCTTGACTCACTAAACCATTCCTCAAATGCATAAACGAACCAAAAAACTTCGTTTACTACCCATGTTCCCATCAACCATAAAAATATCCTTAACTCGGACCCCTCATGAGCAAGGAACTAACCTATTTGAGTATTAGACTATCACTCCTGTGCATAATCTAAAGTCAAACAACTCGCATTAAGTAAAGGAGGTTATGATAGCCAATGAGTATTACTCTCTCTCGAGCAATAACACCCATCAAGAGCTTTTATTGTTTTACAAGTCAAAATCATCTTTCAAGCTCATTCAACAAGTAAAACCCACAAACAAATATGAAATCAAAGCATGAGGTAAAGAAGAACACCAATATTGGAAAGTAAACTTAGATTAAGAGAACAAAAATACAAATGGGTTCAGGTAAATCTACATCAAATCCCAACTAAATAAGAAAACTTAGCTAACCATCAGGATGGATGAGTGTGATGATAGATGAAGATGGGTTTGGAGCGTGCCCTCGGCTAGCAAGGTGTGTAACCCCTTTCATAGAGCAAAAGACATGCATATATAATCACAAATCTATTCATGAGCGCTGAGCATTGCTTTAGACATGTCAGCTTTACTTTTGTGCCGAGTATTGGGTGACCATGAATTTGGGCGTTGGATGCCTATACCTAAGCTAGCGCTGGGTGGCCACGAAATGGGCACTGGGTGCTCATAATTACAAAACTGCCCCTCTCAGTCTGGCAACGCTGTGCACTCAGATCTTGATCATTTGGCACCAAGAAGTTGTCACAATACCAATGAACTCAAATCTATTGTCATTTCTTTGGTCTTTCTCACAACCTATCTCGAAACAACTAAAAACAGGAAAAGAAACATAAAATATGCATAAATCTAAACCTAAAATTAAATCCTAAGTATATATAATTTTAACTAATAATAGAGAAAAACAAGACTTTAATAAGAAGAAATTAGGATAATTACTCTATTTTACTTATGCAAAAATATGTAATTTAGACAGTTATCAAGTATCTTCAAGATTGTAATGGTGTTGTTGAAGATACATCTTGTGCTTTTGGGTTTTTTAATAAAATTCTTTAGCTTATAAAAAATGTATTAAATATTATATATTAGTGTATTTGAAAATCATGAAAAAGTGTAATTTTAACGAATTCGTTTACCAAAACACACTTTTAATTGTTATGTTACTCTATTTTATTTTGAATTTTTTTATTTCTCAAGTATTTATTGAGTTAATTAAGTTTTTATTTATAATGTAAGGTCGATTTAACTTAAAAGTAACTTTTAAGTTAAAAATAACTACACCAAAAAATATCTAAGTCTAGATGTTCAATACATTTGTATATTTTTCATAGAAGTTTTATATTTTACTATTTATCATTAAAATATTTAATAATTTATAATAATTGTATAGTATTAATATTAAGATTATTTTATATATTTTTTCAATGTAATATTGTAATGCTAAGACTAATTATGTAAATTTATTATTCTCTTTCAACCATTTATTAATATTTCCAGATAGATAGATCTGAAAATAGTTCCCACCACAGCAGTGTGAGAATATAGTACTATGAAAACGTTGTTGAGATTTGATCAAAAGGGAGATTGTTCAGGCTAGTTCAATATTTACTAAAATATATTAAGTTCAAGACAAGGAGCAATATGTTCGATTTTTTCTATTGTCTTTTCAATCCCTTCAAGTTTTTGGTTCTATTGAAACACATATGGATGAGATATTGTATTGTTTATTCTAGATATACAAGTCTTGGGAAAATCATCTAGGTTCTGCTTGATCATGCCCATGACATCTAGGATCTGCAAGTCTTGGGAAAATCGTCTAGGTTCTTGAATGGAAAATTTAAAAACTATTTCTTTTAACAGACTTTAACATAATTCAAAATTATGAAAAATATTTCAAAGTACGGTATAACCGATTACATATATCTTAATCAATTAAATCTGCTATGCATATGTTTTTCTATAAATAGTAAAATTCTTTTGAAAACAGATAACAACTCATTTTACACCAAAAACTTAAATCAATCTTAAACTCTCTGTTCAAATTCATTCTCTATGATTCTACTGGTTTTTGAAAACAACCCAAAGGGATATATTCTTCAAGAAATATCAAAGATTTCTTTAACTCCTCAGAGCTTGATGAATTTTGATCCGCATCTCTATGATCTATACAAAAGGTGTATTCGTTCCTTAATTTCCTTGCGTTTCTTTTTCTAATTTTGATTTGAGAAAGAGTTTCTCAGAGGTTCAGACAGTGGAGTGTTGTAAGAGTCTCAACCTTCACTTATGGGGTACAAGTAGGTAGATTCTTGTGTGTAACCTATAGTGGAAAGATTTAATTAAAGTGGATGAATCAAACTCGATATAGGTTTACGTAAGTGAACCAGTATAAAATTTTGGTGTATCAATCCCTCTCACTCTTCATCCTGACAACTTTGTGATCATCTTTGCTGTTAATTTTTGATTTACAAAATTTGGTTTGCTAGTTCTATTGAAAAATATTAAGAATTGAAATTGAATATTTATTTCTCTTGATTGATCAAAACAAAGGGTTTATCAAATTTGATTGTTCAATTACATTGTTTAATTAGAATTGTCTCTTCTTGATTTTGAAGAGGGTGTATAATTTGAAAAGATTTTGAAAAATACTTTGATTTCTTGATAAAAGTTTTAAAAGATCTAGCACCTCCTCTAGATCTTGATAGTCTGCCTCACATAAGTAGTGAGAACAGATCACCAATAGGTGCACACATGCAACATACTAGTTTTATGCCAAAACCCACACCACTATGATCAATTTGATAGGTAATAGACAAATTCAAAAATAGTGTGCAACACACTTTTGTGGATAATATCTACAATACTATAATGACTAGTACCCCTGAACCTTGGGCTATAGAGAAGCATGAATACAATTTAGGAAAACAATAATAAAAAAAATATAAAAATTCAGAAAGAAAAAGTAAGTAAAGAAGATAACAAGAAATAAGGTAATGTATAAATATGGTAACAAAAAATAAATTAATTGTTAGTTTTGTATATTTAATATTTTAAATGATATACACTATATAATAATTCTTTAAAAATAGTAAAATGGTTTGGTCAATATATTTTTTTAATATTGAACAAATCTAATTTGAGGCTAAGCCACGGGCTGTACGAAGACAATTCACGAGAACAGATTTAGGCTAAAGTTGTCAAAGTAAAAATTTTATATCTTGTCCGGAATGTGTAATTTCCAAATCTACCTCCAATTGGATGCTTGATGAAAAATTATGGAATTGGTTAGCTATTTATATCCAATAGAGGTTGAATAAATTCCATTGGGTGATATTCCCCCGTGGTATACATCTTTCAAACTGTCATTGAGATGCGTTTTGTATTGAAGAATAGTATACTTAGTTTGCTCAAGAATAACAGTTGCAATTTGTTGATGTCTCCAAGTTCATCCTTGATTCTCAAATTAATGTCTTGAATGTTGATATAATCCACCAAGTTCCAAAGTCTTTCTCCATTTATCTAGGGATCATAGCAAAATGAAGATTGACTATCTCTTAATTAGAAATTTTAGCCATCAAATAGGTTTTTCTTTGCTTTCAACATGGGACGCCAAACATGGGATCTTGTATTGTAGTAGTTATTAGAACAAATTAGAAAAGATGAACCATTAGGATACCTGTGTTATAGTAATTTGACTTAAAGCTTATCTTCATTGTTGGTCATATCCCATACTAACTTGCCCAATAAGGCAATGTTTTGGTTACGGGATGACCTAATACGTAAACCTCCTGCATTATTAGATTTAGTGATTCTCTCTCCAATTAACTAGGTGAATACCATGACCTTCATTGGTGCTCTGAAGGAATTTCCAGGCTGCACTATCAATCTTGTTGCAAACAATATCAAGTATCCGTTGAATTTAATAGAATAAAGAGGAATAGTTGATAATACTGATTTGATTAGAGTTAATTTGCCAACCTTGTTTAACATATTCCTCTCCCAAGATGCAAGCTTGCTGAAATTGTCCATATTAACAGTTAAGTCAGATGTATTACTAAAATTTTTTAACATCTCAGTCACGAGTCTAACTTAGGAAGCTTTGCCTTAGTGAATGAGATTGTTATATGCAAATGATAGAGGAGAAATACTAAGACCATTCCTATATATTTTAAAAGGATGCCAATCTCCTTTATCAACAACTTCATTAATAACTAGAGCTAATCTCTCCATGACCATGACAAAGAGATAGGGAGATAGAGTGTTTCCTTGTCTAAGGCCTCTAGTAAGACTAAATTGGGGAAGCTTATTACTATTCCAAAGTAATGAGAGGAAGAAAGAGGTAACACAAAACATAATTAGATTAATGATGTCCTTAAGAAAAATCCAATCCACCCTATCATAAGCCTTCTCTAAATCCAATTTGAAAATTAAATCACCCTTTTTTTATTTATGCATATAGTGAAATATTTCCTTTAAGATAATGACATTCTTAGTAGTGTCTCTACCAAGGATGAAAGCACTTTGAAAATGCTTAATAATATCATGTTTAAAAGGACACAATCTTTGAACAATGACTTTAGTCAGAATCTTATAAATAACATTAATATGACTAATTAGTCTATCTATAAAGTTCTATCTATAATGTTCAACCATAAACAATTATCCATTGTTTTAGAGAGTGCAATTTGGCTAAAGAAATTTGACAAACAGTTGGTGTGCACATTACCTAGTCTATTTTTCATGAAGATTTCAAAGGCTAGATCCGTGATAACAACATACTTCTCCTGTATCACTTACCTATTGTTCTTTGGAACATTTCACTTGCAAGGAGTCAATCTATCATAAATGGGGAACGTAGTTTATCTTTGTAGGTTGCAAAGAAAATCCACAATTTGGTTGTTGACATCTTTGAGGCTTCAAATGATATGGATACGTTTTAGAGTCAGCCTCAAACTATTACTTGGATAACTCCTAATTAAATACAATTATGTTGCAATCAATACAGCTGGAAGCTCGTTTAGTAATCCAGTAAGAGCTAACTTAGGAGGCATCATTTGCAATTCTCATGGTTCTTGGTTGTTCAGCTTTTACATACGGAAGCATAGGGATAGCTAATATTCTTCTTGCAGAGCTCATGGGGTTCTTGTTGGACTTAAAACTGCTTGGGTCATGGCTACAGGAAAATAGACTTCTTCTCTAATTCTACTCATGCAATCCAACTTATCTTGATTGACTATGTGCAATACCACAAATATGCCACCACTATCATGCAAAAATCTGATTCTACATATAAAGGAATTAGGAAGTTAATTTCCATCATATTTTGAGAGAAGGAAATAGCTCTGCAGAATATCTTGCTAAGCAAGGGGTTAAACAAGATTATGACTTTATTATCATTGAAAACCATCCACAAGAAATGAACTTTATGCTTTTTGTTGATGCCTTTGGAGTTCAATTCTTAAGGGATTGATTGTTCTCTTTTTCATTTTTTCATTTTTTATTTTCATCATTGTAAAAAAATAATCTAATTTAATAACAAAATTATTAGAAGAAGTTGATACATGATAATAGGATAATTAATATCTAAATGAATTTTACAGTGACTCATGACGCAAATTTTGATGATTGAACAATATTTTTTGCTTAATTACACCTAGTCACTTCCAATTTTTCAATTTTTTACATTGTGCCATCTAAATTTTACCTAATGACCTTGTGTTTCCATATTTTCAAAATTCTTGAATTTGTACCCAATCGTTTAATTTATGTTTCTGTTAAGTGAGATAAACATTAAATAACACATGATAATAATTTAACAGTAATTTAATCCCATAATAGAGGAATACATGTAATTAGTTAAATCACTCTTAAATAATAGAATTAGGATGTGTTACATCATTAAATTATTATCATGCTTCTATCACTTTTTTTAGACTTAATAGTAAATGCTAATACACTGAGGGTTGAGCATAAATCTAACCATTTTAAAAATTACGAACACAATGCCATGAATTAAAAATTGGAGACATAATGTTAAAAATTGAAAAAATATAAGTGCACTGAGAATAGCTAAGCCTAATTTAATATTAGTCTAAAATTTAAAATAGTACAAGATAATATTATCAAAAGAAAATATATACAAAAAATCATATATATTATGATAAATAGTTTCATATTTTTAACAACAAAGTAAAATAGTTTTACTAAATTAAGTATTAAAATATTATTGAGTGTGTGCATCCAAGGATTTGGGTTGTTTCAGCTTAATGGCCTTGAGTTCTAGTCTTGGGTATGCAGCTACTCTAAAAACTTGAAGGTGAGTTTGTTATTAAGAGTGGTATAAGATATAACGTCTGTCGTTACAGTAATAACCTGTAATAAAAATAGTAAAAAATTTAAAGAAAATAATAAATTTGTATTTAAATACATGAATTCTTACATAATAAACAAAATATAATCTTCAAATTTGGGCCTCTAAAAAACAAAAACAAGACATTATATACTAAAATTGTTACAAATAAATACTACAAGAAAATTTTGATTAATAACAATCTAGGTTTTCAAGCCTCTTTTGATTTCGAAAACTTCTCCATAGAGCTATGAAAACAACACTTTTAATGACATAATAATTTCAGTGAATAAAACAAGTTTTAAAAGACGTTCGCAAATGGTGTTATTCTCAGCTGGCACGGAATCTGAAAAAACAATCATGGCACCCACAGTAATAAAAAGTATCTTTATTTATATAAATTATGATTTAATCCAAATAATTTGTAGCAATAATTATAAATACGATAAAAATAATTTTCAATGCAAATACACAATCCATAAATTATAGTGATACTCATGATCAGTAACTCGTACTTTACGATTCCTAGAACCAGGTTTTCAGTTGATTCTTCAAAAAGATCTATGAACTTATATTCCATACAATGACATCCCGTTGCCTTCCCATGCTATTGTGGAGGTATCCAGAATCTCTTCTCCATCCCGGATGGAGGTATCTAAAACCTCTTCCCCATATTAAATGGAGGTATCTCATACATCCATCACAGATGGATATATCTTAAATTTCACCCGCCATTCCAAATTAAGGTATCTCAAACAATTATCAAAACAATTTTCAAACACTACACACACAAAAAATAACTAATAAAATCATATCATGGAGGGTTAAAAAGGTGTTTTACTCACCTCTTGAAGCGAGATCCCACAACTTTAATTTTTTTTTCTTCTCTCCTCTTTTCTCTCTTTCTCAACCCTTGAATAATCAACTAATCTATAATTCTTTAAGGGAACTACTTAACCCTATATAATAGCT
Source organism: Psophocarpus tetragonolobus (assembly GCA_037954015.1). Taxonomy (NCBI): domain Eukaryota; kingdom Viridiplantae; phylum Streptophyta; class Magnoliopsida; order Fabales; family Fabaceae; genus Psophocarpus; species Psophocarpus tetragonolobus. The sequence goes on from CM075693.1 coordinate 65,263,316, forward strand.
TAAGATTAACTCTCTTTATCCTTTCTTTTGATAAAAGATTAGTTTATGGGTTAAATTTACAATCAAATATTCTTTTATCCTATCTTACTATTGTTTTAAAAGTAACATTATTTTTAATTTTGTCATTCAACATTTCCGACTATTTAATCTTTTAGTTATTTGATTGATTCTCATCTAATTATCTTTTTTTAATCAAATATTCTTCTCTCCTCTTCTCTCTCTTTCTCAACCCTTGAATAGTCAACTAATCTATAATTCTTTAAGGGAACTACTTAACCCTATATAATAGTTTAAGATTAACTCTCTTTATCCTTTCTTTTGATAAAAGATTAGTTTATGGGTTAAATTTACAATCAAATATTCTTTTATCCTATCTTACTATTGTTTTAAAAGTAACATTATTTTTAATTTTGTCATTCAACATTTTCCGACTATTTAATCTTTTAGTTATTTGATTGATTCTCATCTAATTATCTTTTTTTAATCAAATAACAACTTAAAATTATTATTTACTAAATGACCAAATATTATCTTATATCTAGACAATTATTATTTATAATTTATTTTATGAGGTAATTTTTTATTTTAAAAATTTGAAGATGTTACATATTTTTAACAACAAAGTAAAATAGTTTTACTAAATTAAATATTAAAAGATTATTGAGTGTGTGCATTCAAGGATTTGAGTTGTTTCAGCCTAATGGTCTTGAGTTCTAATCTTGGGAATGCAACTACTCTAAAAGCTTGAAGGTGAGTTTGTCATCATGAGTGGCCTAAAAAGAGTTGACCAAATTAAATAAAAAAGGTGAATACATCTTTTGGATAAGTCTTCTAAATATAATGTGAAACTTTTTACACTAAGTATTAAAAATTTTACATTTTTTATAAATATTAGCTAACATTAACTTAAAAAAGTTTCACATCTTTTTTAGAAAGTTTGAATAAGTCTTTTTTATATCTTTTATTTTTATACAATTTTTTCAGAAATTATTCAGAGAAGTTTATCCAAACATGTTTTAAATAAGGAAATATAGTACAATATATACATTTTATCTCTTAAGCTAGTTTGTTAATTTACTTTCATTACTCCTATGTCCTTAACCAAATTCTCTAAATTATGATAAGAAGAACACCTCTCTTTTGTACTATCATGAGTTCTTTTTGCAATTTCTTTTGTTGATCCCAGGAACTCTTTCATTTGATTCTCCATTACTTCTTTCGCCATCTTTTGTAAAAAGAATCTATGACAAGTCCCATTCATATTGAGACCTATCTTCCATTGTTCATTTACACACCTACTGTTAGCAGGTTGATGAGCTATCGATGGCCAGCGAAGCACAAACACTTCTTCAGCAATAGATTCCAATGTAGAATTCCATCCAAAATGTGTCAAAAACCCACCCATAACAGGATGGGCCAAAACCTTTTCTTGAGGGACCCAATCTACCAAAACGCGCATTTCTTTTGTCCCATTCTTAAGCTCTATTTGTAACTTTTTGGGGATTAAGTCCTTTTGGATAACCAACAGGAATTACTTCAAACTATTTACCAAATCATGTCTGTAATGCTGCTAATCCATAACTATATGTTTTTATAAAAATATGAGAAATTTTGAAAACTTAATTTTACATAAAGAACCATAATTTTCTTGTAAACATAAGTCATAATATAATTTATTACAATCTTCATTTAAAACATAAGTATATCAGTTGTCATAATTAGCCTCTTAAAAATCATAATTCAGAGTAGTAGACTCCTTATAAAACTAAAATTACTTGAACATTAAAGAGTAACTTATTTTGAATTCAACATATGCAGAGGAAATCCTCTAAATCCTTCATCACATCTTGCTAATCAGGTCCATCTTCTATGTATCACGAACATGTTTGAAAGAAACACATGAAAGAAAATACAAGAAAGGAATGAGATATTTATAAACCATTAACGTGGATCCTAATAAATTTAACAAATGATGGGGGTCTATGATTTGACCAACAACTTAGTCTCACATGACTTAACTGTACTGAATTCAATGAATGAACTCAGTTCCACTGTACACTTTGTATGGATCCATAACCAATGCATGATGATTCACCCCAATCATCAAGGATCAGTTTTGAAAGTGATTGACAGTCATATATCTTTTCCTAATTTCGTACAATAATTTTCTTGAGAAATAGGGTCATCATGACAAAATTCTGGCTATTTGTCAATCGAAAGATTCTGGTCACTTATCAATCGGGCATTCTGCCCATTACAAAACACAAGTGGGCATTCTACTCATCACAAAACACAAATAGATACTTTTTCAGTCTGAGAAGGATATACACTTTCAATCTTGAGATGTCGAACATTTATGGAAGATTTTAGATCTATAAATATTTTATCCCATCTTAGTCCTGCCTTTCATCTTGCAGTGTACCATGCTGTAACTTCCCAAAACACGGCACCCATGCACTTGCATGGTACCCTTACGAGAGAACTTAGGACTTTGCTAAGTTCATCTCACAACATCTCAACACAGTCCCAAAGGTCAATAGACTTGACAATCACAACACACATGATACTTATATTTTAATCATCATTCACAAAATCATTTATGAATTTATCCTCAAAGAATTAAAAGATTACAATAGATATATAAATTAATTTCTCATCTCCCATTTCTATTTCATGGATAATAATCAATAATAACCACAATCATAACATTAATCCATTTTTAATACTAAAGGACATCTTTATGATGTGAAAGATCAGGTTAAACTGCAATCACAAAGCATACTTAGATTGTCTTTTATGTTCTTAAGAAATATTTTATTTATAATGAATTTTTTTAACTTTCGTAAAATTCTTTGAATATTTTATAAGATATATTTTACCATGAATATTCAACATATAACTAATAATCCTTTGAATAAAATATAATATACACATACAATTATAAGATAGTTATTAACTATTACAAGAGTAGTGATTTTTAAAAATCAAAATTATGTAAATCAAAATTTATCATAATTTATTTTTTCAAGGAGAATGATAAAATAAGATTCAAAACAAAACTTGAAATAAATAATATACACGAATCAAAAAGTAAAATAATATGACGAAATAATTTTATAGAAAAGGATAAAAATATAACTTCTAAAAAAATAAGTTGAATGATAGAACCATTGATAAATAATAACAAAGACCATACTATAATATTTCAAGAATAAATTAAATAATAATAGCAAAAATAAAATTGTAATATCTGGAAATAATAAAAAAAGGACCAAAATTAATATCTGGAATAATAAATAAAGGATCAAAAGTAATATGTGGAAATAATAAATAAAGGACTAGTAGTATTTGGAAATAATAAATAAAGGACCAGGAGTAATAAATGAAAATAATAAATAAAAGACCAGAAGTAACTAGAGATAATAAATAAAAGACTAGAAATAATATCTGGAGATAATAAATAAAAGGCTAGAAGTAATATCAGGAGAATAATAATAAAGGACTATAAATAATATCTAGAGAAATAAAAGTTATAATAGTTAGATGTTACTGAGAAATCAACTAAGTATATGAAATCGAGGTTAGCACAATTAGTATATTAGTGAACAATCAAAACTTAGTTTTAGAAGTAATAATAATCATAAGAGTAATAAAAACATATAAGTTTATTAAGATTAATACTACAAAGGTTTATAAATTTCACTCTCCCCTTACCTTAGTAAGAGCTTGATAAAAAGCGGTGAACAACCTTTGAATCCTAATCCAAACCTTAAGAACCTTGTTTTTTCCCCTCATTTCACATATGACTTCCCCTATTTATAGTCAAAATCTGGACCCATTCTCTGAGCAAAGGTATAGATGGGTGCAAAATACTTTCACCTAGCAAAGAAATGTTCACTTAGTGATGGTCTTTGAAATCAAGGTACTTTTTGTCTCACGTCGCTTAGCCACGGAAGCTTCGCCTAAGCGCAATTTTGGTTCTAATTATTTTCGCTGAGTGACCTAAGTTTCGTTGTGCGACTTGTTCTTTACTTACAAAATTTATTTTTTTTAAAAAAAATATGTGTCGCTATCCCAGATCCGTTGAGCAAATTTCCAGAAAAAAAAAATTTGTAAATTTTTAGTAAAAATATTTTATATGCTATAATTAATTTATCTTTATAAGTTATGCATAACTAAGTTTTTGGTAATATTTAAATTAAAATTTAAATAAATTATATAACATTATGGTTATAAAAAATAGGAATGTTAGCTAAGATACGAAACTAATTTTGCCTTGTGATGGTCCAACCAAGTAACTTTCTATCTTTTTTTTTCTGAAACTACCATCTTTGACAAATGATGAAGTATTGGCTTTGAATATAGTCCTATAGAGAGTCTGCAGAGGTCCAACAGAGTAGACTTTGGGGTATATAGTAGCAAGTTTAGTGATAATGGAGAATTCTAGTTGTTCACATATATTGGCACATGCATTTTTCATATTTCCTGCATCTCAAGTCAATTTTGAAATTATCAAAACTTGATTGAAGTGGTGTTATAATATATACCCAATTATGTAATAAATATACCACGTGTGTCTCACTCTATATATATATAATATGGGAAATGCTATTACTCATGGACTCTACTTTTGACTTAGAGTATCTTAACAAGCAACACCAAAATTATTTGATAAAAAAATAATTATCTTTAATTTTTAACTATTTATTATTTGAGTATTAAATGACTATTGTTCTAGTATACCTAAAGTTCTACATTATTTAGGAATTGAGGCCCATGATCATTTACAAACATTTTTCTCCCTTAACCCATCGAGGTGCCTTTTTAGGACAAAACCATGACGGAGCTACTAACCTCCAAAGGGGAAAATACCTCGGGTACAGTGACCCTAACGATGTCTTAGGGCTGGCGGTAGGAACATTGACGTCCACCTTGGAGCACGAACCTTGACCTTGACTCCTAAGTGATGCAGGACTTCAATTGTACAGGAATAAGCCCCCCAGTTGTGGCTAAGGGCATGAGAGCTGGTTTGTGCCCCACAGTGGGTGTCAATGTTCCTATCATTAGTCTTGAGACATCGTTAGGGTGTGGCACCATATCTGAGGTATTGTCTGCTTTAGAGTTCAGTTGTTCCATCACGATTTTGTCTTGAAAAGGTACCTCGGGGAGGGGGGGCGGGGGGTAAGGAAGAAGGGAAAGTTTTTATAAACAACCCTTGTCTTTGACTCCTAAGCGATGTGAGACTTCAGGTGTATATGAACAACTATAATGTTTAATCTTTATCTGTCTATCATTTGAGTATTAAATGACTGTAATTTCCTTGAAATATATTTGTTTTTCATCAAATAATTTTTGTGACCCTTATTAATACACTCAAATTAAAAATAAAACATGTGTGCCCTAGAACATACACACACGCATGCGTCCTTTCCTGCCTCGTCCCCACCTCGTCAACGCACACGCACACGCTGCTATCATGCCTAGAAACAATAGTTACATATTGATACTCACAATCGTACTCATAGATATCTGTTAAAATTGGGGCAAGTTTGAAGTTATACCTAAATGTACATGTACTTTTGTCATCCCTAGTTAGGGATAAGGGTTGGTAAACGATCTGTCCATCCTATTTAAGCCTCACCTATGAAACTCATATTTTAAATGAGCCAAATAAGCCCAGTCTACTAAAATAAATTGATTCTTTTTTGGAGTTTGTATTCGGTCTACAAAGCCTGTAGACTTGACAAATCGGTATGCAGATCTACACTTTTTTGAAAATAATTTCTAATAGTTTTTAGAGTTTAATTAGTATACACTGTCAGTGTAAAGATTTCACACTGACATTCAATCATGATCCTTCATTTATGATAAGCTTGTTGACTTTACCAATTAATACTTAGAAAGTCATATGAATGAAGAGATGTGATTGAATGCTAGTATAAAACTCTTTCACTGTCAGTGTATATTAATTAAACTCTATTTTTTAAACTAGATAATATATTATATTAAAAATTATATCATCATTATACTAAATATTTTCTATATTCAATATATAATATCACAATTACAACAAAAAATCACAACAATGACCCAAACTAATAATTCAAATGAAAAAGTTTGTTTTCGACAAAGTAAATACTCACCTTGATTGTTGTGACGTAGTATTCCTTTGTGAATTAGTTTGCTTAAATGGATAGTAACCTAAGTGCAAGTAGAAATGTACGTTTGGAAAGTAATTGTTATGACGAAGAAAATAAAGTTAAATAAATATGGAAAATTTTGTTCATATTTATTGGACCTTAAAGCATTATAGTAGTGGGACAAAAGAAAAAGCCTCGAGATAAGAAGGGAGGGTCAATCTGGCTCTGAGAATCCAGATCAAGGAGATGTAGAAGAAAACTACTTACAAGACCAAGAAAACAAGAGAATTCTCGAGGTTAATACATTTTTCTACTGGAGAAGAGGAGACGAGGAAGCCAAGTGCCCAAGCCAAGGTTCGAGTATGCTCTAACTAAGACAGTACTCGAGAGAGGGGCAATAAAACCAATAGGCTCGAGTTGTAGTAAAAAAGACAATCAAGATTTGAAGATTGAATACACTTATCAGAAGTAAAAAGGGGATGTAGAAGATAAAAGCAATAAAAAAATTTGAGACTCTAACAAGTCAAAATAAAAGTCAAAAGTCAAGTGTGGAAGTTACTATCCATTAAGCGTAACTGTTGGAGGTTTTCAGGAGTTATAGGTAGTTTATGTCTGTTAGGAATAAATTAATATTTTTAAGGACAAGTATCCATTACAAAAATATCTATAAATACTCTTCACCTTTTCAAAATTGCGGGTGAAACATTTACATTACATCTTACTAAACTTAGTACGCCTAAGCATGATAGGAAGTGAAGAGATAAATATGTATATTCTTACCACTTTGAGGGCAGTTCATTCTGCAAATTTCTTTATTGTTTTTCCTTTACATTCATGCACTTATCACTTTCATTAGAATAGAACTTTGAAGTTTTCTCTTTGAGATTTACATCGCATTTCAATTACTTTAATCGCACATTTAATTGTTTCCAATAACAATCTTTTGTGAACAATATTAAATTACCTCCTATTTGGGAGTACTTTTCTTAAATCTGGACTTAAAAAATAATAAAAATTATGTTTTCATCAAAACTCTAGTCTCCTAAATCAATATTTCATGATTTTGAACTTTATTAATTACAAACTAATTTGACAAAAAGAATTAACACACACATAAGTGATAATTTGTTGTTTTTTAAATATTTATCATTATCACGAAATGAATTTCACAATAAATAGTAATCCATGGAACCCAAACTCTTGTGCAACTCCATTCACAATTGTTGACATGAGTCCATCAGCTATGATGCAAGATGGTGGCTGCCACTGTTCATTTTTCTCCACAAGTCTCAATAACAATTCTCCAAACTCTTTAGCAACTAAGGACCTTGCGCTATGAGAGATAAGCATAATAAAGGTTTCCATTAGAGCACCTTGTGGGTGGTTTTCCGCTAAGCCATCAGTGATGAATGTGAAGTGGAAATTGGGTGTGGAAGAGTTTGTGAGCCTGAGGAAGCTATTGTGGTTGTGACGTGTGTTGATGAAGGTGATTTTGTGGCCTCAGTTGGAAAGAAGTTTGGATTAGTTCAACATGGGGTTGATGTTGCTTTCTAGTGGAAAAGGTAAAACCACTATGTGAGGGTCATTTGAGTGGTCCATCTTTACTTTAGTCAATGCAGAGGAATTCATATATGAGATGTTTCATATATGTGTGAATTTGGATGCACATGAGTGCTTTTATAAAGTCTTCTTAATAGTTGACTTGAATTTATAATAGAATAATAGTGTGTAAGTTTAGCTGAAAATTAGTGAGTTTGTATGTTTTATATGAAAAATAAATAATTTATTTATAATAGTCGTCACCACTTGTCGAATAATATTCGCAATGACTAGTACAACAAAATAGAAGCATGTCAGAATGATGGTTGTAGATATGTTGTGGACCTTGAACTATATAGAAGCATGAATATAATTTAGGAAAGCAATAATAAATATAAAACTCCAGAATGAAAAAGTAAATAAAAAAGATAACAAGAAATAGGATTGTAACGTCTCAAATTTAATTATGCAATTCTACTATTTTTTATAAATAATATTGATTTCCTGTATAGTTTAGAACTCTAAATAATAAAACTAAACAATCAATTTCAATACATACAATGTCCCTGACTACTTACAACATATTTAATATTATTAATCATCAATACAACCCTGACAATACAATATATATATTAGAATATTAAAATCAAACACACAATACATCATGGCATATCTTGCACTATCCTGCCAAACGAGACAAATCGCTCAATAAGAAACAGAATATATTGCTCAATGACAATGGTCACCAAATGAGTATCATGGGATGAATTGTTTCAATGAAGGAATTTCGCTCAGTCAAATGGGTCAATGGGCACAAACCTAATTTAATTTTTAAACAGGGAAGACTTTGTACTGGCGAGAATTCTTGTCGGGACAAAACCAAGCATTTCAGTAACAAAGGCAACATTTCATTGGGCAAGACCTTATAGAATGCAAAACCCTCAGTTGTAGAATTTACTGACTTGCCAAAACTTAAATAACCCATCAAATAACATTTACATTCCAACATGCTTATAAGCTTTAGGGCATACATAATCATATATACTATACCCTACCTTGTGCACACATATCTACAACCATCAAAATGCTTAGTTCTATAAGTTAATTTACATATACTAGCTACATTCATTAGACATATACTATTGATAGTTCAAAAAAGAGATTCTTTCTCCTGTCCTATAGCCATCTTTACTCTTACTAATCCTGACTTCTACCATTGTGAAACTGCTTTTGTACCCTACCATTGGAAGACATTGTTTGTGCTTTTCAGTGTTTTTGTTATTAATGAAAGTTGACTTATAAAAAAATATGAAATGCAGAAAACATTAGAGTTACCTAATTTTATCATTTATTCCAATCAATACAAGTTACTAATAGGAAACAATCACACTTATCCTTCTTCAAAACATAAGTAGTTGTAAACATCTATAATCATTTTTCAGAAAAATATATTGAGTTTGGATTCCAAGACGACCTAATGAATTTTCACAATTGGTGTTAGGCATCTACTTGACCCACTCTAACAATCAATTAAGTCTAGGCATACTTATCTGATAACTACTCCACTGTTGTTTAATGTTTACTTGAACCATATGACAAACTAATTGTTGTCTGAGTATATCCTTCAGGTACCCCCACTTTCTATCTGATACCAGAATCACAATGTAAATCACCTATGTACCTTCACTTGCATATCTGGTACTAGTATTAAATTGACCTTAACTGTATCCTTAACTCAATACACTTCACATATACTATCCAAAGCTAAGTTACCTCTAGTAACTACCCACAATCATTAATTTCAATATAACATCTCATCATCATGCATAACAACAATATGCATTATAGTATAATTATAGATATTACCAAAACCAATGACCAAAACACCAATTTCTTCTTATTTATAAATGCAACACTCCAATAATCAATTTCACAAACATAACTAGCTTGACATAACAATCAAATTCAGTTCAAAGCTCAATCAATTATTTTCTATTGATTTAACATGCACAAAAAATACAACCTCTTAAATTAAAATCAAGGTTTTGGTTTCCCTTACCTATTTCTCTCTTTTAAGAGCTAACTTTGCCAAAGCAAGGAAAATCACTTGCAATGATCACTTAGGACCTATAAAACAGCCCAAATCAAACAAGTCAGGACCTAAGAAATCGATATTTCCAAGGAATTTTCTTTTCAAAGAGAACAATAGGATCGAAAGTGAACAAAAAAAGGTTTAAAGAATTATGATCAAACATAACTATACTGATCACCACGTAGAATTATGAATGAAAGAGATTTCATCGAATTCTGCCAATTAATCCCTAACAATGCAAGATGAAGAAGGAGATTGGAAGTGAAAGAAATGAAAAGACGATGATTAAGAATAAGGAAGAAAAGAAAGGACTACGTCATTGTTGATTAGTAAAACATGACTGCGAAAGGACTACATCACTTTGTCTAAGACCACAATGTTGCGCAAGCTGCCATTTCAATAATGATGAGGCTAAAGGGAAGAGTCGAAGACCACAACTCTGTGGAAAATCCTATAACTATTTGAAATATATGATTTTACAAATTGTTTTCCTATTTATGTGTGGAGGCAAGAATGAGGTGGGGAAACATGATAGGTGGAAGGAGCCTAAACTCGTCCCCACTCCAGTGCTATTCCTATTTATGAGACACATTTATCCCTTTTTGTCTTAATGCGATCCCACAACTTAAAATACACAAGAAATGTATTTGTATCTATAATATGTAAAATTCTTTTTGCACACTAATAAGGCAAAATTCTAAATATAATTAGAGAACAATACTGAAAATAATGTCTATAGTAGTATACTTAGTTTTTTCTTTTTCCAAATAGATGTACTATTTCGTGTATATATACTAACATGTTGGATTACTGAAACATATATGGCCGAAAGAGGACAAGGATTAAAGTATGCATGGGACAAAGCAAATTATTAGTGTCAATACTATTCAAGATGCAAGGACGTGCCTTTCAAATTGGGTGTATATAAAAGAATAAGAAGATAACAAAAGATAATAACAATGAAAAATTAAACTAACTTAAAAGTAGATTAATTGACTTTGTCTAATAAAATCTACAATGTATAAGGTTAACCTATATAATTAGCAAGAATCTTTCTGATCGATTTTTCAACTAAAAGTTGGTTATTAGAAAATTATTTAGAAAAATGTTAGTTGTGTTGAAAGGATGAACCTTTTGATGATAAATAGAAAATTTTATAAACTATCTTATAACGTAAAAATGTAATTTCAAAAGATGAAAAATATGACAGAACTTAAATAAGATCCAAAAAAAAAATTTATAAATTATAAACAAAGGTATTCTTACTACTATTTTTTATCTTATGTGAAGAGAAAAACAAACGTACATAAAACAATCGGGATCCTCTGAATGACCAAATTTTGATACATATTGATTACTAGATTGGAAAATACATGACAATATGCTTTTTATCTCTTACACTACTTCATTAATTTACTTTCATTAATCCTATGTCCTTAATCAAATTCTCTAAATTATGATAAGAAGAATCACTCTCTTTTGTACTGTCATGAGCCTTTTTGGCAATTTCATTTGCTGACCTCGTCAGCTCTGTCATTCGATACTCCATTGTATCTTTAACCATGTTTTGTACAATGAATCTATCACATGTCCCATTCATTGAGACCAATCTTCCACTGTTCACTCACACACCTATTGTTAATCGGTTGATCAACTATTGATAGCCAACAAAGCATAGGCACTCCTTGAGCTATGCATTCCAATGTAGAATTCTATCCAGAATGTGTCAAAAGTCCACACAGAAGAAAAGCCAATCAAAGAAATTTATAAGCTACTACAAGTTAGAGTATTTTGAAGCATATTCAGTCATTATGCTAAAATTACTTACATAAGCAAAACAAATTAACCTAATTAATTATGCTTCTAATGAGATAAAACACCTCATTAATCTTATAACAAACAAAATCATATTGAAACAAAAAGGAATGGATATCTGAAGAAAGTCCTATTTATAATAAAATGAAAAATTGAACTGAGCTTTTTAGTCAACATAAGAAAATTATGAAAGTTATGCATAATTTCAAGTCAAAATTTCAAGAGCTAATTGGTATACATTGTCAGTATAAAAGATTTTTAGACTGACGTTCAATCATAACTTTTCATTTATATGACTTTTAAAATATTAATTAACAAAGTCAATAAGCTTACCATGAATTAAGGGTTATGATTGAACGTCAGTGTAAAAATCTTACACTAACAGTGTATACAAATTAAAATCAAGTTTCAATTTTAAGTTATATAGTAAGACAATAAAGTTGCTCTTTTCATACCCTTCTCCCCTCATGCAGATAACCTCTCTAACCACATGAAACCTTATGAAGCTGCCTCATTGTACCTTACAATAAACCTTCCATATTTATGAACCGTAAGTACAAATCTGCTCCAGCATTGGGATCTTTGGCTTCTTACCTTAAGCCTCACAAATTCCTTTTCTGCACTACTAATACTTACTAGTCCTATCAAAATCTAAAGTTAAATAAATTATTTCTTATTTAATTCTTAATTACCACTTATACACCCTAGATTGAAATGTTAGTATCTAATTCCAAGGAAGCAAAAATATTTCCTATAAGAATAAGAATCTCATATTAAATGAGAGATGTAACTAGATAGGTAATGGTTAGTAATTTGAAGAAAGTCAAGAGAACCAACTAGACACTACAAACTAGATACTATAAACCAAACACTGCTTTTTAAATTTGGATGTATGTTAGTAATTGTAGGAAAATTTAAGAATAAAAACTCAAAATAGATAACAATTTATTAACTGGAACATTATATTATACCTATTGGCTGTTGTAATTGGAATTACTAGATCAACTTTATTAGTTCTGAATTTCTCCTCATACACACTCAATTTTGGAGCCCGAATGAAAGAGAAGCAAAAGTATGAAGTGATGACGTTTGTTAAAGGTGCCACATTTAACAGGCAGAGCTCGAGCCTAGCTTCTAGAAGGGAAAGACTTTTTGGCCCTTTTGGGTAGCGATTAGTGAAAAAAAGCAAAAGTGTGGAGTAATGACATTCCTCATGGCCACAACACTACATCATGACTGCATGAGCTCAACAACGGCAACTCGGCAAGAGATCCTCACTTTTGAAGCAACTTTTTCTCTAAAGCGAGAAAGCAAAAAGCCTAGATCTAGTATATTATCCTTTCTATTTCTATTTTTAATTTTTATAAGCATTTACTATACTATCTTATAATAAGATAATAAGAGAAACTATTAGTGTATGGGCATAATGGTAAATATATGAATCGAGGACAAGTATGTGGTGAGTATCAGTATATTCATCCCCGTCCCTGATTTTTTTAACTGGGTATTACTCAAACCTGGTCAACTCAGATATTCCCCGTAAACTCAAGTCAGGTGGGGTGGTTACCTGCGGGTATGAGTTTCATTGTCATGCTTACTGTTACGTAATTAAATTATTATCACCATCAATCAAATTTTTCACACTTAACCGTCAAAGCTAATACACTAACGGTTGAACATAAATTCAACAATTTTAAAAATTAGAAACACAATGTCATGACTTAAAAATTGGAGGCACAATGTCAAAAATTGAAAAAATATAGGTGCACTAAATGTAACTAAGCCTAATTTAATATTAGTCTAAAATTTAAAATATTTACAATATAAAAAATCGTACATTAAATAGTTTCATATTTTTAATAACAAAATAAAATAGTTTTACTAAATTAAATATTAAAAGATTCTTGAGTGTGTGCATAAATGGATTTAGGTTGTTTCAACTGAACAAGTAGTTTTAAGTTCTTGTCTTGGATATGCAATTATTTTAAAAACTTGAAGATTAGTTTGTGGCTTATAATCATCTTACAAAAATTTAACAAGATTACCTTTCATGGACGATATCTGTAATGAAAAAGTCAATATATCTTTTTCATAAATTTTTCTAATATGATGTGAAACTTTTTATAGACTAAATTTTAAAAATTTCATATTTTTTTTAAAAAGCAGCTTTTACCTATCAGCTAACATTAGCATAGAAAAGTTCTCATGTCTCTTTAAAAAGCTTAGGTAAACCTTTTTTTATCTTTTATCATTATACACTGTTTTTAGAAGTGATTCTAGTCAGAGAAGTTTATCCAAACAGGAAATATAATACAGTATATACATTTTATCTCTTAAGCTAGTTTGTTAATTTACTTTCATTAACTCTATGTCCTTAACCAAAGTCTCTAAATTACAAAAAGAAGAGCCACTCTCTGTTGTACTATCATGAGCCTTTTTTGCAATTTCTTTTGTTGATCCCAAGAACTTTTTCGTTTGATTCTCCATTGCTTCTTTCACCATCTTTTGTAAAAAGAATCTATCGCAAGTCCCATTCATATTGAGACCTATCTTCCATTGTTCATTCACACACCTACTGTTAACAGGTTGATCAGCTATTGATGGCCAACAAAGCATAGGCACTCCTTCAGCAATAGATTCCAATGTAGAATTCCATCCAGAATGTGTCAAAAACCCACCCACAGCAGGATGGGCCAAAACCTCTTCTTGAGGGACCCAATCTACCAAAAACCCCCTTTCTTTTGTCCCCTTCTCAAGCTCTATTGGTAAATTTGTTGGGATTGAGTCCTTTTGAATAACCCACAGGAATGGCTTCAAACTATTTACCAAACCATGCCAAAACTCCAATAGTTGCTCATGTGATGGCTTCACCACAGTACCAAAGCTAACATACAAAACTGATTTTGCCTTTTGATGGTCCAACCAAGTAATGCAGTTTCTATCTTCTTTTCTGAAACTACCATCTTTGACGGATGATGAATTATTGGTTTTGAATATGGTCCTATAGAGAGTGTGCAGAGGTCCAACAGAATAGACTTTGGGGTATATAGTAGAAAGCTTTGTGATAATGGAGAATTCTAGTTTTTCAAAGGTACTGAGTATAAGAGCTGAAGCTTGAGTCATGGCTAATGTTTCTTGGAGGTAGAAGTCTTTGACTATGCTTTTATCCGCCAAAAATATTGTGAAATAGAATGAAAGGTCACCATCTCTCAGTAAATTCTCTAACCCTGGAATGTTGGCACATGCATTTTTCATATTTCCTGCATCTCAAGTCCATTTATGAAATTATCAAAACTTATAAGCTTGATGGGAGTTATGTTATAATATATATCCGTGTGTGCTTGTGTTCGTTCTGTACTACTTCTAAAAATTTTTACTTTTAAAAGTCGACATAAATTAAGCTTATAGAATGAAAATCTTATATTTTAAATTAGTGTGATTTGCTATCTCAATCAATGACTAATGTTTTATTATTTAATGAGTTAGGTAAGATATAAAATAATTATAAAATAAAATTTATTAAATAATGTAGAGTTTATTAATTATTTGGGACAAGAAATGAGAGACAAATTTAAAACAGAAAATTTTCATACATCATAACATGTAACATAATAATTTTAAATTTAATGATATGGTATTACCTAATGGTAATAATTCAACAACTATACTAAAATAGTTCACAGAACAAATTTAATATATAAGATCAATCAAATTTAACTATTATACTAAAACTAAATCATAAAGGGTATGCTGTTATCCTACATGTTATTTTATCCTAACGAGTGATAAAAGAGACACCTCAGGTCTCATTGTTAATAAAACAATTAATTTTTTTTAGAATAATGCGATAATTATATGTATGTTAATATAAATATTTTAAAATATTTTTTTATTTTTAAATAAATAATTATTAAAAAATAAAAAAAGATAAAATTTAAAATATGTTATTCATTATACATATACGCTAGTATATAGTGCCAACACTAGAATCCACCCAATCGCCAATGACACTTACATGACTTGGGTAGTGTTGATGGGAGATTGGGAAATAAATTGTCGGCACCATATACTACTATATTTTTTCATATATTGGGGTCTGTTGTTGATGATGATTTGTTGGTACTTTAGCATGAGGACGATAATTTTTCCTAGTCGATTTCACTAACTCCCACGATCTGTGTCAGGTTGGTGTCTAGTTAGTGATGGATGGGATTCACAATTGGCGGCAATAATGCTTAATGCATTTTAGGGTTTCGTATAAGGGAGGTGTCAATAGTTTATTTCCCAATCTCCCATCGACACTACCCTCTAGGATATGTGTGGATTGACAATTGGGTGGATTCTACTGTCGGCAAAAATACAGTAGTATATGGTGCCAAAAGTTTATTTGTCAATCTCCCATCAACACTACTTGTATCGATTGGCGATTGGGTGGATTCTATTGTTGGCACTATATACTAGGGTAATGAAAACATGTTTAGCAGGAAGGTCCTTTTAATATTCTCCATTATTTACATTTTTTCTTTTTTGAGTCAATAAAAACCACACACGACACACGTGATTAATCTCTAATGGGAGAGTCTATTGTATCTTTTCTAATTTGAAGGGTATTGATATTTTTCTTTTTTCAACCAATCAAATTGTAGATTTTATTCAAGTCATTTTTTAACAAATTAAAATAATTTTTATTTTTTTATTTATAAATAAGTAAATATGTATAGGATTTATAGTAAAGTGATTTTATTTTAAAGACTTATCTATACAACTTATTTTCAATAATTTTATAAAATTATTAGCATTCTTGGATAGAGAGAGCGTATGCTAACCAATCTCAATTGATCATAGTCAGGTCAGTACTAGAGGACGAGTTGAGAAGAGAGAGAGTCGACGGGTGAGCAGTGGGAGATGATGCAGATGAGTTTACGAGTGTCCAAATACGTCGGGGTTGTAAATGACATAGCGTTCCTGATAGAAAATGACGACTCTTTCAAAAAAAGGAAGTTATTTAAGTTATTTTTTCCTGAGAAGGAAGTTTCCTTCTCTTAACCCACACCCTTTTCTTTCGTCAATGAGTGTGTCAACAAGGTTTTCCAGGTTGGTTCGAACCGTAACCATTGTTCAAGGTGTATACGTTTTATCCCTGAGATGAGAAAGCTTGACTCACTTATCAGAGCTTGGATACAAACTAAACACTTAGAAACCCTACTCCATTGTGGTTGCTTGCCTTCATAGCAGTAGGCTTGGTCAGCAGAGGTCTCTTCGGAGAGAGATTGATGTTGCAAATCAAAGATCTCGTACTACAATAAAAGATACTATAAAAAGGCCTATGTATCTTATGCTTATTAATCAGTTATATATATATATATATAAATAAATAAAAGGTTGTCAAAAGGTAAGAGTTTACCTGAACTTAATCTGTAAAATTGACTTGTAAATTAAAAAAAAAAATTACTTCACTAAAAAAATACCTATAAGGACATATATTGAAAATTTTTACCATATTATAAGTTTAAATATAATTTACATAATAAATTTAACTTACTCTAAATAAATACAAATTAGAGTCAAAACACTCAAAATTTCAAAAATTTTTTTAGACATAAAACAAATTAGAGTAAAAATACTCAAAATTAGAGTAAGAAGATACCAACGGAAAAGTTTGCTTGAGTTTCCTTACAACTCCAATACCAAATTCTATCGAGTTTGTTCCAAGTCTACTCTATTCTACCAATTTTGTTCCGAACTTTTTATTGCTCTAATTTTACGTGTAAATATATAAACTAATAATATTTTTACAAGTTAACTCACAATTTTTATAATTATAGTATGTATCACTATTATTTTACTTTATAACATACATCGTCATTATTATTATATTTTTTTATCAATATAGTATCAATTTAAAGGAAAAAAGTACCTAGAAAAAGTTAAAAGAAGTTTGAGATCAACAAGTTGAAACAAGTGTTCCAGTAGTCTATTAGGCTCGTTCTCTTTAAGTAAGATTTCATGTTTAAGTTCTGTATATGAAGAAAATGTTTTTTAAAAAAAAGAATATCTCATTAAATATGACCCACCAAATTTTCTAAAAGATTAGTTGTTAGAAAAATTAGCAAAGATCATATAAATGGATGAAAATTCTTTGTCCCAAATTGATGTCATTTTTTATCCCAATCAATAATTAAATATTATGTCATTTGATGAATTACATATTATATAAAAAATTTATAAAAAAAATTATTAAATAATGTGACATTTATTCATTAGTTGAGAAAGAAAATGAAATACCTGACACAAGATTTTCATTCCATACAAATAATGGTTTAAAAAAAGTTTGAGGGAAGGAGGGGTGCTTAATTACTCACCTTGATTGTTCCTGAGTAATAATCCTTGATGAACTACTTTGCTAATGTGGATAGTGATCCAAGTGCAAGTGGCACTGTCCGTTCGGAAAGTAATCCATGGAACCCCAAACTCTTGTGCAACTCCATTCACAATGGTTGACATGAGTCCATCAGCTATGATGCAAGATGGTGGCTGCCACTGTTCATTTTTCTCCACAAGTCCCAAGAACAATTGTCCAAACTCTTTAGCAACTAAGGACCTTGCGCTATGAGAGATAAGCATCTGAAATTTTTCCATTAGGGCACCATTTCGTGGATGGTTTTGGGGTAAGCATCAGTGATGGATGTGAAGTGAAAATTGGGCAATTGGGTGTGGAATGATTCCAAATCTGTGAACTTGAGGAAGCTATTGTGGTTGTGATGTGTGTTGATGAAGGTGATTTTGTGGCCTCTGTGGGAAAGAAGTTTGGATAAGTTGAACATGGGTTTGATGTGGCCTTCTGCTGGAAATGACGAAAGTATAAAGTAGGTTTTTGAATTATACTGTACTAGACACAAATTATAGTATGCCAATTGATGATATTGAATTAATAGAATGAGAATGAATGTGTACCTGAATTGGCATTCATATCCATGAGCACTATTGAACAGAACTCTAGGAGGTTCTTCTGGCTACCTTCTGAGGGGTTATTGTAGAGAACAATTCTGATGTGTAAATTTGCTTAATGGGATGACAAATTTATAACCCCCCAAGGTAGTTAGGGACCTCTCTTAATTGGGCTTTTAATCTGATTGACCTAACCCATCACAGAGTCAATCTCACTGTAATCCCAGTTCAATTAACCATATTGTTAAAGATAAGATATTATCGGTTAGAGATAAAATATTGTCGGTTAGAGATAAGATATTGCCGGTTAATGATAATAGATATTGAGTGATACTAATCCACAATTAATTTTCAACATTCTCCCACTTGGATAGTGTCAATCAATAATCAACATACAAATCATTAAGCTAAAACGACAATTGCCGATATATCATATATTAATTAACAATATGAAAAATATGAGCAACAAAATAAATATTCGATAGGGATATTAATCAATTGCATTTAACTAATATTTTTCATAGATGTATGCATAATGCAGTCCCATAAATGACACTACAATGGTCCAAGCATAAATAAAATGCTAATAAGAAACATGGACAAAATGATGTCAACTAGAGCATGTCTCTTAAAGAAATTAGAGAATCAGACTCCCACTAACTTAATACATCAAATGCCTTGACTAAACCCATGTGAGTTGCATGAATAAGAAAAATTCCAACAGTTAAGGCCTTAGTCAGTGGATCTGCTATCATCTCCTCAGAATCCATGTTTTCAATCTGAGTGTGAAAACTTTGAATTTGCTCTCTAAAAAATTGATACTTGATATCAAAATGCTTTGAACGAGTAGAGCTTTTATTGTTCCGAGAGAAACTCACAGCAGCAGTATTGTCACAATAAATCACAAGTGGCCTGGAAATGCTTTCAACTATGTGAAAGTCAGATATCAATTTCTTAAGCCACATGGCCTAGCGAGTGGCCTCAAAACAAGCAACATACTCTGCTTCCATGGTAGAGTTAGCTGTAAGAGACTGTTTAACGCTCTTCCAAGAGATAGATCCTCCTGCCATCTTAAAAATAAAGCCAGAAGTAGATCTACGATCATCAGGGCAACCTGCAAAATCAGAATCAGAATAGCCAGTGACTTGAAGTTGATCAGACTTCATAAAAGTCAACATATGATCCTTGGTTCCCTGTAAATATCGCATGACCCTTTTAACGGCTTTCCAATGACCCAAACCTGGGTCGCTCAAGTATCTGCCTAAGGCATTGACAATGAAAGCAATGTCAGGACGAGTACAAACTTGAGCATACATCAGACTGCCAACAGCGAAAGCATATGGAATTTTCTTCATAGCATCCACTTCTTCATCATTATGAGGACATTGTTTGTTAGACAATTTGTCACCACGTTGCACAGGTGCAGCACATGGGGAGCAAGCATTCATGTTGAACTTCTTGAGAATCTTCTCGATATATCCCTTTTGAGACAATCCAACTATGCCACGTGACCTATCACGAAGAATTTGGATGCCTAGAACGACAGAAGCTTCACCAAGGTCCTTCATGTCAAAATGTCTGCACAACATTGATTTTGTCTCAACCAATAGGTTTATACAACTACTAGCAAGGAAAATGTCATCGACATATAATATGAGAATGATGAAATTACTCCCACTAGTCTTCAAGTAAATGCACTGGTCTACAACATTTTCCTTGAAATTGTAAGTAGTGACAACCTGGTCGAATTTTAAATACCATTGCCTAGATGCTTGTTTCAGTCCATAAATGGACCTTTTAAGTTTACACACCAAATACTCATTGCCTGCTTCAACAAAACCATCAGGCTGAACCATGTAGACATCTTCAGCAAGATCTCCATTCAGAAAAACTGTCTTTACATCCATCTGGTGTAGCTCTAGGTCAAAATGAGCAACTAAAGCCATGACAACTCGGAGTGCGTCCTTCGTTGAAACTGGTGAAAAAGTTTCTTTGTAGTCAACGCCTTCCCGTTGACTATAACCTTTAGCCACCAATCGAGCCTTATACCTATCAACCTTTCCATCTGGAGTACGTTTTGTCTTAAAGACCCATTTAGATCCAACAGGCTTACATCCTGTTGGCAAGTCCACAAGATCCTAAACATTATTATGAGACATGGAAGACAATTCATCATGCATAGCTTTTAGCCAGTTAGAAGCATGAGGACCAGAAAGTGCTTCCTGAAATGTGATGGGATCGTCATCATCATGTGGATCATATTCGTGCTCCTGAAGGTATACAACATAGTCATTTGGTATAGAAGGTCGGCGTATTCTCTGAGATCGTCTTAATGGGGCAACATCAACATCATCAAGTTGTTGATCATTGAGTTGTGGTTCATCAACTCGTGGCTCTGTCATTTGTTCATCTTGCCTCTCAACAATTTGTTCATCTGTGTGAACCATTGGGATTGAGATGTCTGTAGGAAGAGAATAAGATGGTAATGGAAGCATGGTTCGATCTTCTCTGAAGGTCATCATTCGAGGTGTGTAACTCCCACTGTCCAAATCATCCTCAAAGAAAATTGCTCGGTCAGATTCAATAACTCGTGTAGAGTGAGAAGGACAATAAAATCTGCATCCTCTCGAACCGATGCAGTAGCCAATGAAATGATGGCTAATAGTTTTGAGATCAAGTTTCTTTTGTTTAGGATTATAAGGTCTTACTTCTGCCTTACAACCCCATACATGGAAATGTCTCAAACTCGGCTTTCTACCAGTCATTAGCTCAAAAGGAGTTTTGGGCACAGATTTGCTAGGTACCTGATTAAGAATGTACATAGCAGTTCGCAAGGCATCTCCCCAAAGAAATTCTGGTAGAGATGAATGTGATAACATACACCTCACCATGTCCATGAGTGTTCGATTTCGTCTCTCAGCAACGCCATTTTGTTCAGGAGTTCCAGGCATGGTGTATTGAGCTTCAATTCCGTATTCATCAAGGAATCGAGCAAATGGTCCTAGATTTCTTCCTGTCTCATCATAACGACCATAATATTCTCCTCCTCTATCAAACCTTACACACTTAATTTTCTTTTCTGTTTTCAGCTCAACAAAAGCTTTAAAGGTTTTGAAGGCTTCAAGAGAGTTTGCTTTATCCTGAAGAAGATATACTCATCCATGTCTGGAGAAGTCATCTATGAAGGTAATAAAGTACCTATATCCACCTATAGCAGTAGGAGTAATAGGTCCACATATGTCTGTGTGAATTAACTGTAGCACATCGTCACATCTGTTTGAACTTTTATTCCTAGTTTTGGCAGTGAACTTCCCCTTGATGCAATCGACACAAGTGTCATAATCTGAGAAGTCAAGATCATGCAGAATCCCTTCTTTTATGAGTCTTTCAATTCGAGGCCTAGAAATATGCCCCAAACGTCTATGCCATAGCATAGAGGAAGATTCATCAATCCTGTTATGTTTACTCCCGCTAATGGAGTTAACTGACATATCAGTTACGTTTAACATGTAAAGTCTGTCATGCAAAACTCCTGAACCAACGACAGTTGAATTATAATAAATCACCAATTTTCCATCACCAAAATGAAAGTTGTATCCACATTTGTCTAAAACAGAAATTGATATCAAATTCCTTCTCATGGAAGGGACATAAATAGCATCATCTAATAATAAAGTATGTCCAGAGGATAAACATAAAGAGACGACTCCAATGTCAGCAACGGGTACTCCAGCTCCATCTCCCATAACAATCTTCGTCTCAACATCACTTGGTTTCCTCAGGCTTGTGAACCCCTGTAAAGAATTCACAACATGAATAGTAGCCCCTGAGTCTAACCACCAGGAATTTGGAGGAACATCAACCATATTAGATTCAAAGCAAGTTAGTGCTAGTAGATTACCTCGCTTCTCCTCTTTCTTTTTCAGGATAAAGCAATCTTCCACCTTGTGACCACGTTACTTACAATACTTACAAGAACCTTTAAAGAATTTCTTCTTGGGTTCTAAATGTCGTTCTGCTTTCGCTGTACCCTTTTTCTTCTTTCCTTTATATCTGTTAGCACCTTTAGCACATGAACTAGAAGCAACGAACTGAATGCTATTAGGCTTATTTTTCTTCATTGACTCCTCCTCTTGGGTGATTATTGCAATCAATTCATCCACTCCATAGTCATGCTTTTGAATGTTATATGAAGTCTTCATGATATCAAACTGAGAAGGCAGAGATTCCAAGATGCGATAAATTAAAGTGTCTTCGCCAACCTCAACCTTGAGAGACTTAAGCTTATTATAGAAATGCACTAACTTCATAATGTGTTCACGTATGCCGCTGACACCATCATATTTGGTCTTCTCAAATAAGGAAAGATATTGGATTTTCTGTGCTTTATCAAAAGTTGTGAATTTTTCACCGACTACTTTCAGAAAAGCACTGGCATCATCAAGATCTGGAATGCTCTGTCTAATAGATTTCTCCATGGTGAATTTAATCACCTTCAGGCACACTCTGTTAGAGTGTTCCCATTTCTCATGAGAAATTCGCTGAGCTTCAGAAGACTCATCTGTAAGAGGTGCAGGCCTCGTCGTCCTCAATGCTAAATCCAGATTGCCAATGGTCAGGTAGAGATCTAATGATTCTTTCCAGTCCTCATAATTTGTTCCGTTTAGAGTTTTGACGGAATTAGAGAAGAAAACTGAACATCACAATAAGGAAAAAAGTGATTTAAAAGTTCAGCTTAAAATAAATCCCTAAGCAAATTACAATACATTATAACTTAAATTAATAAATTCTAGCACCGATAGGGTACCAAAAAACATTAACATAAGTAAAGAGAAATGTATTGTACAACAACAAATTATACTAATAACAACACACCGATAGGGTATAATTATCACTAATATAATGAATTAATATTTATTCATAAATTTACACAAATGCATCCACGATAGGTGAAATTACAATTATGTAAATTAATAGCATAAATCATGCTTATTTCACATGATTTTAATCATCTTAAAATATGACAAACAAAATTCACATCATCATGCCCACAATAGGCAGGTCATCACAATGCAATTTAATAAAAAAAAAATCATATTATAAGTGATAATTCAATATTCAAAATTCGAGAGTAATATACCAAAAATAATTCGAAATTACATCTCAAAAATTAAATAAATTTCAAAAATTATGAAATTTCAAAAAAAATTATTTATTTAATAATTTTAAAGGAATTTTGGCATTTTCGCCTATTCCTGCGTGGGAGCACTTGCCAAACGAAGAAAAAAAGAAAAAAACGGAACAAGCCACGAAACAAGCAAAAAACTCGGAAAGGAAGCCAGGAAACCGGAAACGAAACGGTTTCTGCAACACGGAAACGAAGAAAAACGGAGACCTTTTTGCCTTCCCTTCTGGAGCGCCGGCGGACCAGCGCCGACGGGATTTGGGATGAGGTTCAAGACGCGGCGAAGAGCCGCTGGAGCAGGTGGCCCGGTGGAACAGCGTCGAAGCGCGATCGCAGCCGCGATCTAGGCGGTCGGTGCCATCTCCGTTGCGACGCGATCTGGCGGTCGAAGCGATCTCCGCCGCGATGCGATCTGGGGGATCGATGCTATCTTCGTCGCGACGCGATCTAGGCGATCAGTGCGATCTCCGCCGCGACGCGATCTGGGCAATCGGTGCAATCTCCGCCGCGACGCGATCTGGGAGGTCAAAGCGATCTCCGCCGTGATGCGATCTGGGGGATCGGTGCGATCTCCGCCGCAATGCGATCTGGGTGATCGGTGCGATCTCCGCCCCTCTCTGCTTCAGATTGGAACGCAGCGGTGGAAGCGCCGCTTGGAGCGCGCGCGACCCAGTGGAACAGCGCGGAAGCGCGATCTCCGCCGCGATCTGGGTGGCCGGGAGGTAATGTCCGCCGCAATCTGGGCGTCCGTTCGAGACGCGATCTCCGATCGTGCGGCGCGGCAAGGTCGGGATCACCGGGAGGTTCGCCGGTCCCGGCGGGCGACGCGGCTGCCGGTGGACGACTCGACTGCCGCCGCATAACCGCTCAGGTATCATTCGGTCTCTTTCCCTCTCTCAAAAATGCATGTATGTTAATGTTGAAAAATAGGGTTTGTTCAATTGACAACCATAAAATGTATCTAGTATGCTCTGATACTAATTGACGAAAGTATAAAGTAGGTTTTTGAATTATACTGTACTAGACACAAATTATAGTATCCTTGCCGCGTCGCACTTTCCTCGCGCCACACGATCGGAACCTGTGAAGGGCGGAGATCGCGTCTTGAACGGCCGCCCAAATCGCGGCGGGAATCGCCTCTCGGCCGCCCAGATCGCGGCGGAGATCGCACTTCGGTGCTGTTCCACCGGGCCGCGCGCGCTCCTAGCGGCGCTTCACCGCTGCGTTTTCAACCGCGCAGATCCCGTGGGAGATCTTGGCTTTGGCGCTGCTCCGCGGGCTCCAGCGGTGCTCTGCCGCATCTCGAACCGCCCAGATCCTATCGGATCTTGGAGTTTCGCCGCCTCTAGCATCGCCAGCTCCACGACGCGCTTCGCGATTGGCCGCGATCCCGTCGGTCCTGCTGCGCCAGATCGGAGAATGAGAGGCGAGACGACGGAAAGTAAGAGGCGAGACGACGGAGAGTGAGAGGCGAGACAACAGAGAGTGAGAGAGAGGCGCGAGAGAATTAAATAATTTTCTGAAATTTCATAATTTTTTTTAAATTATTAAATAAATATTGAAATTTATTTAATTTTTTGAGACATAATTTCAAATTATTTTTTGGGCATATTACTCTCAAATTTTTTGAATATTGAATTATTACTTACAATATGATTTTTCTATTAATCTGCATTGTAATCACCTGCCTATCGTAGGCATAATGATGTGAATTTTGTTTGTCATATTTTAAGAAAATTAAAATCATATGAAATAAAGCATGATTTATGCTATTAATTTACATAATTGTAATTTCACCTATCGTGGATGCATTTGTGTAAATTTATGAATAAATATTAATTCATTATATTAGTGATAATTATACCTTATCGGTGTGTTGTTATTAGTATAATTTGTTGTTGTACAATACATTTCTCTTTACTTATGTTAATGTTTTTTGGTACCCTATCGGTACTAGGATTTATTAATTTAAGTTATAATGTATTGTAATTTGCTTAGGGATTTATTTTAAGCTGAACTTTTAAATCATTTTTTCCTTTATTGTGATGTTCAATTTTCTTCCCTAATTCCGTCAAAACTCTAAACGAAACATATTATGAGGACTGAAAAGAATCATTAGATCTCTACCTGACCATTGGCAATCTGGATTTAGCATTGACGACGACGAGGCCTGCGCCTCTTACAGATGAGTCTTCTGAAGCTCAGCGAATTTCTCATGAGAAATGGGAACACTCTAATAGAGTGTGCCTGAAGGTGATTAAATTCACCATGGAGAAATCTATCAGACAGAGCATTCCAGATCTTGATGATGCCAGTGCTTTTCTGAAAGCAGTCGGTGAAAAATTTACAACTTTTGATAAGGCACAGAAAAGCCAATATCTTTCCTTATTTGAAAAGACCAAATATGATGGTGTCAGCGGTGTACGTGAACACATTATGAAGTTAGTACATTTCTATAATAAGCTGAAGTCTCTCAAGGTTGAGGTTGGTGAAGACACTTTAATCTATCGCATCTTGGAATCTCTGCCTTCTCAGTTTGACATCATGAAGACTTCATATAACATTCAAAAGCATGACTATGGAGTGGATGAATTGATTGCAATAATCACCCAAGAGGAGGAGTCAATGAAGAAGAATAAGCCTAATAGCATTCAGTTCGTTGCTTCTAGTTCAGGTGCTAAAGGTGCTAACAGATATAAAGGAAAGAAGAAAAAGGGTACCGAGAAAGCAGAACGACATTTAGAACCCAAGAAGAAATTCTTTAAAGGTTCTTGCAAGTATTGTAAGAAACATGGTCACAAGGTGGAAGATTGCTTTATCCTGAAAAAGAAAGAGGAGAAGCGAGGTAATCTGCTAGCACTAACTTGCTTTGAATCTAATATGGTTGATGTTCCTCCAAATTCTTGGTGGTTAGACTTAGGGGCTACTATTCATGTTGTGAATTCTTTACAGGGGTTCACAAGCCTGAGGAAACCAAGTGATGTTGAGACGAAGATTGTTATGGGAGATGGAGCTGGAGTACCCGTTGCTGACATTGGAGTCGTCTCTTTATGTTTATCCTCTGGACATACTTTATTATTACATGATGCTGTTTATGTCCCTTCCATGAGAAGGAATTTGATATTTAGTTCTGTTTTAGACAAATGTGGATACAACTTTCATTTTGGTGATGGAAAATTGGTGATTTATTATAATTCAACTGTTGTTGGTTCGGGAGTTTTGCATGACAGACTTTACATGTTAAACGTAACTGATATGTCAGTTAACTCCATTAGTGGGAGTAAACGTAACAGGATTGATGAATCTTCTTCTATGCTATGGCATAGACGTTTGGGGCATATTTCTAGGCCTCGAATTGAAAGACTTATAAAAGAAGGGATTCTGCATGATCTTGACTTCTCAGATTATGACACTTGTGTCGATTGCATCAATGGGAAGTTCACTGCCAAAACCAAGAATAAAAGTTCAAACAGATGTGACGATGTGCTACAGTTAATTCACACAGACATATGTGGACCTATTACTCCTACTCCTATGGGTGGATATAGGTATTTTATTACCTTCATAGATGACTTCTCCAGACATGGATGGGTATATCTTCTTCAGGATAAAGCAAGCTCTCTTGAAGCCTTCAAAACCTTTAAAGCTTTTGTTGAGCTGAAAACAAAAAAGAAAATTAAGTGTGTAAGGTCTGATAGATGAGGAGAATATTATGGTCGTTATGATGAGACAGGAAGAAATCTAGGACCATTTGCTCGATTCCTTGATGAATACGGAATTAAAGCTCAATATACCATGCCTGGAACTTCTGAACAAAATGGCGTTGCTGAGAGACGAAATCAAACACTCATGGACATGGTGAGATGTATGTTATCACATTCATCTCTCCCAGAATTTCTTTTGGGAGATGCCTTGCGAACTGCTATGTACATTCTTAATCAGGTACCTAGCAAATCTGTGCCCAAAACTCCTTTTGAGCTAATGACTGGTAGAAAGCCGAGTTTGAGACATTTCCATGTATGGGGTTGTAAGGCAGAAGTAAGACCTTATAATCCTAAACAAAAGAAACTTGATCTCAAAACTATTAGTGGTTATTTCATTGGCTACTGCATCGGTTCGAGAGGATGCAGATTTTATTGTCCTTCTCACTCTACACGAGTTATTGAATCTGACCGAGCAGTTTTCTTTGAGGACGATTTGGACAGTGGGAGTTACACACCTCGAATGATGACCTTCAGAGAAGATCGAACCATGCTTCCATTACCATCTTATTCTCTTCCTACAGACATCTCAATCCCAATGGTTCACACAGATGAACAAATTGTTGAGAGGCAAGATGAACAAATGACAGAGCCACGAGTTGATGAACCACAACTCAATGATCAACAACTTGATGATGTTGATGTGACCCCATTAAGATGATCTCAGAGAATACGTCGACCTTCTATACCAAATGACTATGTTGTATACCTTCAGGAGCACGAATATGATCCATATGATGATGACGATCCCATCACATTTCAGGAAGCACTTTCTAGTTCTCATGCTTCTGATTGGCTAAAAGCTATGCATGATGAATTGTCTTCCATGTCTCATAATAATGTTTGGGATCTTGTGGACTTACCAGCAGGTTGTAAGCCTGTTGGATCTAAATGGGTCTTTAAGACAAAACGTACTCCAGATGGAAAGGTTGATAGGTATAAGACTCGATTGGTGGCTAAAGGTTATAGTCAACGGGAAGGCGTTGACTACGAAGAAACTTTTTCACCAGTTTCAACGAAGGACACACTCTGAGTTGTCATGGCTTTAGTTGCTCATTTTGACCTAGAGCTACACCAGATTCCATAAAGACAGCTTTTCTGAATGGAGATCTTGCTGAAGATTTCTACATGGTTCAGCCTGATGGTTTTGTTGAAGCAGGCAATGAGCATTTGGTGTGTAAACTTAAAAGGTCCATTTATGGACTGAAACAAGCATCTAGGCAATGGTATTTAAAATTCGACCAGGTTGTCACTACTTACAATTTCAAGGAAAATGTTGCAGACCAATGCATTTACTTGAAGACTAGTGGGAGTAATTTCATCATTCTCGTATTATATGTCGATGACATTCTTCTTGCTAGTAGTTGTATGAACCTATTGGTTGAGACAAAATCAATGTTGTGCAGACATTTTGATATGAAAGACCTTGGTGAAGCTTCCGTTGTTCTAGGCATCCAAATTCTTCGTGATAGGTCACGTGGCATAGTTGGATTGTCTCAAAAGGGATATATCGAGAAGATTCTCAAGAAGTTCAACATGAATGCTAGCTCCCCATGTGCTGCACCTGTGCAACGTGGTGACAAATTATCTAACAAACAATGTCCTCATAATGATGAAGAAGTGGATGCTATGAAGAAAATTCCATACGCTTCCACTGTTGGCAGTCTGATGTATGCTCAAATCTGTACCCGTCCTGACATTGCTTTCATCGTCAATGCCTTAGGCAGATACTTGAGCGACCCAGGTTTGGGTCATTGGAAAGCCGTTAAAAGGGTCATGTGATATTTACAGGGAACCAAGGATCATATGTTGACTTTTATGAAGTCTGATCAACTTCAAGTCACTGGTTATTCTGATTCTGATTTTGCAGGTTGCCCTGATGATCGTAGATCTACTTCTGCCTTTATTTTTATGATGGCAGGAGGAGCTATCTCTTGAAAGAGCATTAAACAGTCTCTTACAACTACCTCTACCATGGAAGCAGAGTATGTTGCTTGTTTTGAGGCCACTCACCAGGCCATGTGGCTTAAGAACTTGATATCTGACTTTCACATAGTTGAAAGCATTTCCAGGCCACTTGTGATTTACTGTGACAATACTGCTGCTGTGAGTTTCTCTCGAAACAACAAAAGCTCTACTCGTTCAAAGCATTTTGATATCAAGTATCAATTTGTTAGAGAGCAAATTCAAAGTTTTCACACTCGGATTAAAAACATTGATTATGAGGAGATATTAGCAGATCCACTGACTAAGGCCTTAACTGTTGGAATTTTTCTTATTCATGTAACTCACATGGATTTAGTCAAGGCTTTTGATGTATTAAGTTAGTGGGAGTCTGATTCTCTATTTTCTTAAAGAGACATGCTCTAGTTGACGTCATTTTGTTCATATTTCTTATTAGCATTTTATTTATGCTTGGACCATTGTAGTGTCATTTATGGGACTGAATTATGCCATACATCTATGAAAAATATTAGTTAAATGCAATTGATTAATATCCCTATCGGATATTTATTTTGTTGCTCAAAATTTTTCATATCGCTAATTAAAATATGATATATCGGCAATTGTCGTTTTAGCTCAATGATTTGTATGTTGATTATTGATTGACACTATCCAAGTGGGAGAATGTTAGAAAATATTGTGGATTAGTATCACTCAATATCTAATTATCATTAACTGGCAATATAAGATATGATCATAATATCAATATGGTTATTTATCTTTAACCGACAATATCTTAAAATATCAATATAGTTATTTTAACTGGGATTACAGTGAGATTGACTCTGTGATGGGTTAGGTCAATCAGATAAAAAGCCCAATTAAGAGAGGTCCCTAACTACCCTAGGGGGTTATAAATTTGTCATCCCATTAAGCAAATTTATACATCAGAATTATTCTCTACAATAACCCCTTAGAAGGTAGCCAGAAGAACCTCCTAGAGTTCTGTTCAATAGTGCTCATGGATATGAATGCTAATTCAGGTACACATTCATTCTCATTCTATCAATTCAATATCATTAATTAGCATACTATAATTTGTGTCTAGTACAGTATAATTCAAAACCTACTTTATACTTTCATCACACTCTTCATCCTTCTTAGATCACACTTTTGTTGTGTGGTCAGGCTTGAAGAAAACATGACATCAAACAAATAACATGAGGTTCCCTTTCTTGCCAGGTTCCTTTGAGATGGGCATACCTTCATTTGGGACCATAAGCTCATAGCCTGATTTCACAAGATCAATCAATTGGATTATGAGATATCTTCCATCCAAGGTGGTCAAGTAGAGAGTCTTTCCTATGAAAGCATCTACAAGTAATATCTTCTGAGTCTTTACAAGTTCATTTCCATCCAACACAAAAATTAGATCAGTTGGAGCACATCCTGGTTCATGGTTTCCCTTCATAGGAAATCCTAGTTCATGGTTTCCCTTCTCAGGAAAAGTGATTTTTGTGCCTTTCTTCCAACCATGTTTAATGTCTATCTTCAAGATTTCTTCCACACACATTGACTCTATCAAAACAAAAAGAAGAGGGCTCTTAGCGAAATTAAAATGAGGAGACACAAGTGGATATATAATTCTTTAACTATGTTGAAACAATTCGATCCAAATAGCCAAGTTCAACAATGATTTAATGAATAAGTCTGATTTTCAAACAAACCAATCAAGCTTATTTCATGAAATGCTTTCTTTCCGAAAAATTAGTCTCACCAATAAAAGAGTGGTTGACCAGAATCTATTTTGCACCCTTCTTCATAGTAATAATGCAAATTATGCCCATAGCAGTAGTGTGGATCAATGAAAAGATTGGGACATTCCATTGCCAAATAAACTTTACAAACAACAATGAAAAGAATCAAGGAAATTGAATCTATTATCGATGATGATTTTCTTAGGAAAATTCAATGTGCCTGCAACAGTTTAGCAGGGAAAGCAGAGATTTAAATTTCCTTTTAGCAAAATATCAATACAATTCATGAAGTTGTATAATACTATCATTCAATCATCCAAAAATGTTCGGGTGTGCTCTGTAGGATTGTTAACTCATTATTCCTTTTGTTCTCACGAAAATAACTCAATTTCCATCGGTATAGGGACAAGAAAAAAATTATTAACTTATAATGCCCCCACCCCAAATGAAAAAAATAATCTACGAGAGCATCTTTTAACAAGATAGAATATTACAAACTAGAAAAGATGAGTCACTTACTTGTTTAAGTTTGTGATTCAGATTTATAACAGAAATCATAAGATCTTTATTACACTCCAAATTCACATCTTTTTTAATCACACTGTCTTTATTTTCTGCAAAAAAAAAAAAAAAGTGGGTTCATGATTGTCATAATTAGACAAGATCTACCATAATATAATTATTACAATAAAAATGTTTGAAACAATAAAATTAAGTAGGTATGACAATAATGCATAGTCCTATTACCATGTAATTGTCAAACATAAATTAAGAACTTTAGACCCATTTAAAACCTAAAAATAAAAAGAGGATATTTTTAAAAATTAAGAAATAGAAAAACAAGAAGAAAACCTGGTTATACATCTTGATGACAACATATCAGGATTTATGATTGCAGGATCCATTCCAAAAGATAGTAGTGCTCTATCATTTTCAGCAGCTGAAAGATTCAATTTAAGGCATTCGATCTCAAGTTTCATGGCTTCAATAAAGTTAATTTTTCTTTGCTATAAAACATAGTCAAAATAATTGATGAATTAGATTTAAATTGAAGATACCAACAAAGCAATTACTTATTCTGTTTAACAGCTATAAAACAACTTATATATTCAGTGCCCAGCTAAGACACCCCAAGGGAATAGGTTAAAGATAATTATTAAATCAAGTTTAAGCAACAAATTAAGCAATCATTATTAATTAGTTCCCATCTTGGGTTGACATGAGTTAATAGGAATTTTATTTATTATGGTAAAATGGAAAAAGTACAGAAAATAAAATATCCTCTAAAACAGATAAAACAAGACAACCTAGGAAAAGAATGAATCAATAATGCATCAAGGGTACCTAGTGTCTCTCCATATTAAAAACAGAAACTCCCTTGAAATAGCTAGGAGTAATGGAGAGGAGCCATATTCACGACTCGTATCTCAAAGAGGGTCAGCAAGTGTTTCAGGCATTTTAGTCCCAAAGATTTTTAAAAACTTCTGTTAATCCCTAACTATACAAAATGTCATTTACTTTTACATTTTTTTGGGACAAGAAACTAGTGAAAAAGAAATAAATTAATGATTTTTTTTCAGTTAGGGAATAATGGAGGATGGATTTTAAAATCTTAGGAGCTAAAATGACTTACATATATAATCTCATGGGCTAAATTTATGACTTTACTCAAATAAAACAATAGATTGAGATTTTCTTCTTATCAATGAAAACAATAAAAAAAGAAACAGTAAAATTAGACAAGCTTGTCAATGCAATAAAACACTTGAATTCCTCGGCAAATCTAATAGGGAAGTTCTCCACTAGGACTTTGACATTTTAAAAAATATTTCTGGTTCATCAAAATGGAAAATTGATTTGTAGACAAAAAAGGAACAATGAAAATAAGTTAGTATTAAATAAAGAAGAACAAGTTTTCATTATTATGGACATAGCAACCAAATTAAAACACAAAAACAACAATTCAATTACCTAGAAAACATTAGAATTAAAAAAGGAGCATCAAAGATCTAATAAATTTTAATATTGGTCATGGATTTCCATGCAATACATTATAACCAAGAAACCTCCAAATGGATCTTAGTCATATTTACTTATGTTATACAGAGAGTGGAAGAATAATGGATTTTGGTATATAAAAATAACTAACTTATGCAAAGAGAAGTCAAGAAGAGAGGCATCCATTAGAGGTGTTATGAGAGGATAGAACACGCATAGACTTCGAAGTAGGGATGACAATGGGGCGGGCCGGGTGCAGGTTTGACCCTCCTCATCCCTATCCCTGCAAAGTGCGGGGCGAGTTCGGGTATAAAAAGAGCGGGTATGAAATTTTAATCCTCATCTCCGTCCCCGTCGAGTATTTTCGGGTTCGAGTATACCCATGGGTACCTGTCATATTTTTTTTGCAATTTAAATTTATAATTTATTATTAAATAAAGTATATTATTAAGTTATTATTATATTTTAATTCAAAAAGTATATAAAGAATAATTAATAACAAGAAATTATAAATTAAAGTTTAAGAATCAAAATTTTAATTAATATATAAATTTAAACATATTATATAATCATTAAAATTATAATGCGATGGGTACGAATTCAGGTACTGGGCGGGTAGCCACATACCCATACCCGTACCCTACCCAGTTTAACACATCGGGTAATACTCGTATCGGTACCCATACCAGGTCAAATCAAGTAATACCCGTCAAAATCGGGATGGGTTCGGGCGGATAACTATGGGCATGGGTATTTTTGCCATCTCTCCTTCAAAGAGACGACATCGAGAAAAAATTAGGTTTTCAGAGTTTAAGATAAGGTCAAAATCATCAAATAGAGGTAATATTATAAAATATATTTTTTAATTGAGTTTAATTGGTATACATTGTCAGTGTAAAGATTTTTACACTGACATTCAATCACAATCCTTCATTCATGGTAAATTTATTGACTTTACTCATTATTAATTAAAAGTCACATAAATGAAAGTTTTCCTGCAAATTTTCTTACTATTTTAACATTTCCTGCGACAATTTTATACAAGAAAATTTGCAGCAATTTTTTGCGATTTTTATTTCTGCAAAAAGAAATTATCCACAAATATTTTAGCTAAGGATTGAAATTTGCAGGTAAATATGTAGGAAACTAGTTTCTTGCAGATTTTTAACCATTTTAACCAAAATCCGCAAGAAAATCCACATGTAATTATAAAATTTCTAGTAGTGGTTGTCTTAATCTAGGATAATACCATAGTGACTTAGTTTTTGAGTATTAATGATGAATTCTTTTATTAGCCATAACATGTGTTAAAAATGCTTTTACGGATGGATGTGTTGAGAGTGTCTTGTAGTGTGGTGAATTTATGTTATGTGAATGAGTATAAGATGAAGTATTTTATTTAATATATAAATACATGTGATGTGTTGAGATGTGAAGATGATGTTAAGAGGATATATGTGATTTATGAAGGTGTATAATTTGTAAATGTGTGTGATGTATTAATGAGCATGATTTTAGATAGTGTAATTGATGGTATGAATGAGGGGTGTGTGACATGGAGCCATTCCAACTGTCATTGGTAATTAAATTTAATATCATTTTGAGATATTATTGTGATGACTGTGATATGAGCATGAATGAGCATATTACTTAGTGGTAGGTTAAGGGGTTCTATAAGGTCTGCCCATTGTACGGAATTTTATACCAATTCTTCTTAGGTTACGTGGAACCTACACGAAGGCGGTGTAGAAGAGAGTTATGCCTACTAAAACCTACGCATGACTGACATGGAAGATGTTTTTACCTATTGGAACCAATACATGGCTGATGTAGAAGAGGCTTATACCTTTTAGAACCTATGTGTGACTGGCGTAGATGAGGTTTTTGCCATTTGGACATGTGGCTGGCGTAGATGAGGCTTTTGCCATTTGGAACATATATGTGGTTGGTGTAGAAGAGTTTATGCCTATTAGAACCTACGTGTGGTTGGTGTAGAAAAGGCTTATACTTATTGAAACCTGGGTGTGGCTAACATAAAAGAGGCATATGCTTAAGACGAACCTACATGAGATATGAGCATGATTGTGACACATTTTTCATAGAGATGAATTGCATATGTTTAATTTTTGAACGTTAAATTGTATGAAAATGTTATTGACATGTTTTCATATGTTATTATATATTCTTTATGTAATTGAAAAGTTGTAAGTGACTGTGTAATCATATGATATGTGGTATGTAAGAGGTGGTGTTATTCCTTACATGTCTTAATATATTAGAGTCAAGTTATCATCTATTTGCTTGTTGTGTTGTTTTTTTTTTCTCTTTTGGAGTTGAACACTTATAGGTCAAAAGGCATCAAAAGAGGTATGAGTTGATATTGAGGAAGAGACTTGAGTTGCTAGGTTGCTCTAATATGCATGTGACATTAACACATTGGGCTATTAAGATGTTTAGTTATTCGTAATTACTATGGAACCTATTTATGATAAGAATTTAATTGTTGTTTTGGTCAGCATAGTTTAGAAGAGTTTTAATTGTTGTTTATTTTGGTAGGAGAACTATGATTTTATAAAATTGAGCCTTCTTGAGAATTATTAAAGTGAAACATGTATTCATGTGAATACTTTTACTCCTATTCAATTTTATTTTCCTCTAATTTTTACTATTAAAATCTTGGGGTAGAAGTCTGTCACATTAGTTGGTATCAGATCAGGTTGATTCATTTGGCGAGTGTGTTATGTGCTTACTATGTTTCTTACGTGTCTTTTGCTTGATGTGTGAAGAATGAGATGAATTGGTTGAAATGATTTGAGTTAAAGTTGATTACATTTGTTTTGATGATCTAGTTTTATGTGAATCATAAAAGTTATGAAGTAGTTGCTTTCCAACCATGTTCTTCTAAATTGTGCAGAAAGATCGATTGTGTTTAGGAAATTGGTGGGGGGAGGGGGAAAAATAAGGACTTTTAAAGATAAAATTTAAGACAATAAGTTGTCATAACATGTGTCTCAAAACTCGCGATTAAAAAAGATGTCAATTTAATTAATCATTTTATCTCTAATAATAATAATAATAATAATAATAATAATAATAATAATAATAGTAATAATAATAATAATAATAATAATAATAATAATAACACGAATGACAATGATAATAATAATAATAATAATAATAATAATAATAATAATAATAATAATAATAATTTTTTAGTTTAAAGAAAGATTTTAAAAAAAAAACTGTTACAATTTATATTCTTGAAGTTACACAATTATAGAATATTACATCTAATTAATTAATTTTCTATTTAAATTTATTTTAACCTTTATGACCATAAAAAAGAAAACAAAAAAAATATGCTAAAGGTCCTTTTGATTAGAAAATATTGATCTTTACATTGGTTTAGCAAATTTTTGCGTGTATATCTAATATATATAAGTACTGATGATTTTTTGTCTACACTTCTTATTTTTTTGACATTTGTCTTTTTCCAAAAAAAAAAGTTGTATTTTCATTTATTTATTTATTTTCTTTTCATTTCTTCTTCTTTTCTTTTCCTGATTACATTTTCAACCCTTTTGATTTTTCTCTTTATTTTCTGTTTTTATTTTATTTATTATATTTCTTTATTATTTTATTATTTTTATATTTTTTATTCTAATTTCTTCTTTTCTTTTTATTCTCAATTTTTTATTTCTTCTTTGCCTTTTCTTTTTCTCTTTCTTTTTTCCTTATATTCTTTATTATTTTCTCCATTTATTTTTTTTTTTTTTTAAGTTATTTATTTTAATTTTTTATTTTCACTATCTTTTTATATTATATATTCTTATTTGTTACATTTAATATATTTCCATATTTTAAAAAAAATGATTATATATATATATATATATATATATATATATATATATATATATATATATAAGATGTATGAACAACTAGTTGAGTAAATATATTTTAATATTTTACAACATAAATTTAAATTTTATTTTATTTAAATTATTTTCTCAATAATATCATATGTAAATTTATTTTAATTTTTTTAAAGAAACCTCAAATATTATTCATTAAGAGAATCTTATTCAATATTATTATGATCAATAATTTTTATTTTACAAAAATATCTTATATTAAATTTGTTTCTTTTATTTAGGGTTTCTTCTTTCCTTCTTTTTGTTTTCATTTTAATATTTTATATTTATATATTTAATATGTTAAAAATAATTTTTCAAATATATTTCACAAAATAACTTTAAATTACTTTAACAAAAGCATCTAAAAATTAAACTTATTTTAATTAACGTACGATATATACTAAAAAAGAATTAATGAAAGAAATTGTGTTTGTCATATACTAATAATGGAAGAAGTCATGTTTGATTTCTTTCATATATAAAATTTTCTTTGATGAACAACAATCATACACCATAAGATAAATTAGTCTTTGATACGATAAGTTACGAGACATATACATGTAATATTTGATTCAAGACAAAAATATATAAAACATAATAAATATATTATAAAATTTTATTAAACAGTTTTATTACAAATAATCTTAAATTACTTACTTAATAATATCATATTTAATTATTTTTAATAAAAAAAATAAAAATATTATTCATAGAAGATAATCTCATCTCAAAGACTTAATATTATAATTTATTACCGCATTCTATCATATTTATAAGACTATGATAAAAGAAGTGTTTCATCCTTTTTATATAATCTCAATAATGTCTCTTGCATTAACTATTACTTTTAGACTTAGTTATCCCTTATTCCATTAAAAGAAATATTATAATGACACATATTAGAAGAGAGAAAATAGATATTAAAGAAAACGGTAGTTTCAGAAAAAATTATATTAAGAACACATATAATGCAATTAACTAAACTAATCACTTTTATTAATCTTGATGAATTTGACAATTGAGTCTTATAAATAAGATCAAAGAAAATAATTATTAAAAAAATATAAAAATAATATATGGAATTTAGGTTTAATAATTTCACATACACGAATGTTATTAAAAAATAATTTTAATAAAATATTCATAAAATAATTTTAAAGAAATTACTAAACAATCTCATAAATTAAATTAGTTTTAATTTATTCAATGACAAACACTATAACTATCATTTGTGAAAGACAATTTTACTTGACACTATTATAAGCAAAATCATTATTGATGTCAAAGTTTTTTATTTAAATATATAATTAACAATGTTTTTTGTTCTTACCCGAATCAGGTGGAACTCACGATCTCATTGGCCTTGAATGTCAATAACTCCAGGTTGACAGGTGGATGCCTGCAAAAGGAACTCTAACACCTAAGTCAGAGTGCGAAGAGGGGAGAGAGATTCAATGTCTACGATAATGTACCTTGGAGCGGAGCCGTTGGTGTCCTTTTATGTTGTGTTTAGTTTCCTAGTTACTGTTCTTAGGGGATTGGGCCTTAACATTGTTGGGCATGTGTTGAGGTGGTGGAGCATCGAACTCTTGGTATGTCTGAGTATCGAGGTGTGAGAGGTTGATGGTACCGAGCTCCAAGGGACCGAGGAAACGATAGTAGCCTAGCTCTATGGTGCCGAGGAGAGGGGGGAGGGGAGAAAGGGGAGTATACATGCCCTCTTAGCCTTCAGGTCGACCTATTAAAGGGAAAGAATGAGAAGGCTAAAAGTGCATGGAGTGCTTGGGGAAGTTGAGGGAGGTACATATGTGTCACATGGTGAGTGGTGAGAGGGTTTGAGCGTTTAGATATGACGATTCACTATTTTGGGTGGGAATATAAAAGGACATGAAGTGTTTCTTTTGGTGTATCGTGTAAGCTACTGTGTTTCTCCTATTTGTGGTTTTTTTTCTTCTTCATTGTCCCTTCATCTTTCACTGTTTATTCTTACGACTGTGAGCGCTTAGATTCCTAATATGTTTTTGCTTTTGTTTTTGGGTTTGTTAACCTTAGGATGTCTGGTTCTAAGAGTCTTAGTAGTGTAGGGAGTGATAGTGAGGGTTCTTCTGATAGGTTTTTGGGGTCCATGGTGGAAAGGGAGGTGGAGGGTTTAAGTGAACGTAGTACTGAGTCAGAGCATTCTTTGAACTCTTTGGGTCTTCTTGATGACGACGAGTTCGTGCAATTGGAGGAGGGCCTAGCCAGCTGAAGGTGGTAGACCTTGAAGCGTCTAGTGACAGTTGGGCGACTGCGGGCAATTTAGAAGGCTCCTATTAGGGCATTTAAGGGTTTGCTTGAGGTAGAGGTGTTTGGTGGCGTGAGGAAGCATCATTGGCTGTTGATTTTGCCAAAGGAAAGTAAGGATGGTGGTAGCCCTAGTGTGGTTGTTGAGGTGAGTAGGGTAGGGAGAATAACATGTTGTCACCTATTATCAAGGTTGCTGTGAATGGGTACCTGATGAGGTAGGTTCGTATCTGAGTTCATTTGCAACGGAGGCCGACTTGAAGAAGTTACACTCTAAGGTCAATATTTGTTCTGACCTAGATCATCTGGATTAGGTGCTCATGGAGGCATGTGGGGTCCATGAGCGTGTTTACTTTGGGGCCACTGTGGGGGAAGCCATTTACCTATGTTTCTACCAATATCTTTCATCATAGAGAGGTGACCCTCCCTTTTTTTGACTTCTACTGCAGTGTCCTGACCCAGCTGAATGTTGCCCCCTCCCAACATCATCTTAACAGTTGGAGTTTCATGAAGGGGTTCAAGATTTTGTGCCTAACTAGAAGGGGCAAGGAGGCTCACATGTCTTCTACATGCTTCATGTGTTGGTTAAAAGGATGTTAGAAGGAAATATGTGGGTGGTTAATAATTCAACGTGTCCAAAACTCCTTTACTAAAACCCATCTAATTAACACACTCCACAAAGAGACTAAACACACCTCGTAAAGGAAAATAAACCTATAGCCAAAATACAAGGCCGAAAATCAAACTAACTACACCCCTAAAATCCTAAGAACACAAGGGTGCAAACATAATCCTAAAAATGTCTAATTATTACAAAGTCATGGACCATAGCCTAAACTAGACTCCTTCAAGCTTCATTCAAGCCATAATTCCCCTTTATTGATCCTAGATGAGTTCTTTTCTAGGCAGAAATGCATCATCTTCTCTTTCTTGGAGAGGATTTAACCTCAAATCCTGAGGTCTTTCTTCCTATTTTTCCAATCCTGAGGAAGAACAAGCATAGGAAATAATAAGTGAATACCTACAATCATGATAAGAGTAAGAGGTCTATTGTGTGACCTTATAGACTTGGGGTGGTAGGGGTTTGTACTAAGTTTTGGAAAATGTTTGTTGTGCATATGCCCCCACACAGCAGCTCCCCAAGTAAATCCAAATACATTAAGTGCTAGACTCATCTGGAGTAAGCCTAGTCTTGGGGCAATGAAGCACTTTTACAAAAAGCCACGTAGGCTTTATCATGTTGTTCACCCCAATAGATGATGAGCATAGGGGATGGACCATTCTTGCATGCTCTCTTTAATTTGCACTTGAGATTGACTTTGGTTTTGCAAAGAGGGTAGCTCAATTTCTTGCCAAAATGTGGCCTTATCTACAAGTAGTACTTGAGGTTGTGTTTCATTGTGCTCAAAGGGTAAGGTCACAACCTTAACTCCTACTTGTTTCATGGGAGGATTGTTTTCAATAAGATTGTCCTTAGATAGCAAGGATAAGTCTTCTTGAAGAACAACCTCCATTTGCTTAGGGAGAAAGTTGTCATTAAAAAGATTATCCTTGGATGGCAAGGAGAAGATTTCTTGAAGAACAACTTCCTTTTCTTTCAAGTGTTGAACTTGAGATTCTTGCTTGAGCTTTATGAAAAAGGGTTCAAGTTCAACAATTGGTGAATTTTCTTCTTTAGGTGCAACTAGAGGTTGTTGAATGATGTATTCAAATACTTTGGACATAACCTTTATTTGCAGTTACCCTGAGAGAGAAGTTTCTTTAATAAGATCCTCCTTAGGCCTTAAGGAGTGATCTTCTTGAAGACCTTATTCCCTCTCACTTTTGACCAAGTTTTGAACTTGAAACTTTGGTTTGAACCATAAAGATGTAGGCTTAATTCAAAAACTTGGTGAAATGTGCACTAGGACTTCACATTCACCTTTTTCCAAGAGAGAGGTTTCTTGAGTAAGGTACTCCTTGGAATCCATTCCAAGCATTAG
This sequence comes from Psophocarpus tetragonolobus, assembly GCA_037954015.1. Lineage (NCBI taxonomy): Eukaryota > Viridiplantae > Streptophyta > Magnoliopsida > Fabales > Fabaceae > Psophocarpus > Psophocarpus tetragonolobus. The sequence goes on from CM075693.1 coordinate 65,304,674, forward strand.
ACATGAGATACTTGTTTCTAAAAAGGTAATGATACAAGTCCAACACTTGTTAAAGTGCTAGTTGGAGAATCATCCTCAAGTTGATTTCGAGATTGTGAGTCGATGTACTCAAAAGGTTTTGGCACAACCTCAAACTCAACTTGTGTTTTTAAGGATTGATTAGAAGGTTGACCTAGGCTAGAATTCAAAGCTAAATCTTGGCTAAGGTAACTCTTCTTATGAATCTCTTTTTCAATTTTTTTTTTATTTTTAAAGTTTTCAATGGTGGTGTGTGCTCTCTTTCTCTTTTCTCCCACTCTCTCCTTTTTATCTTCTTCTCTTAATAATCCTCCTTTTTCTTCCAATATTCTTCTCCTTCTTTCTCTTTCCTCTTCTGTCTTTCCTCTCTCTCTCTTTTCTATTTCTCTCTTTTCCTCTATTTTTTTCAATATGTTTTTCTCTCTTTCCCTTCTCTCTTCCCTTTCTTTTCTCTCTTTTCCCCTTTTTCTCTTCTTTCTTTTTCCTATCTTTCTTTTCTTTCTCTTCTCTCTTTTTCCCATTCTTTTCTCTCTTTCTTTCTCCTCTCTTCTTTTTCTAGTTTCTCTCTTTCTCTCTTTTCTCTCTTCTCTCTTCTTTTGCTTTTTCCTCACACTTATAGTAGGATAAGGAGTATAGGTTAGAGTATAAGGTGGTGGAAGAAACTAGAACTAAAACCACTCATCTCACCCTTTTGTTTTGGTTTCTCAAATAAAGTTTATGAGTCTTTGGAATTGAAAACCATCTAAAAACACAAGTACACACAAGAGCTACTCCTAAACAAAAAACCTACAAGTGCAAGAGCCTTTGGAACTTCATGTACATACTAAAGACGAATTAAGCAAGCTAAGGCAAAGGCTAAAGACAAAACTTAAAAGAGAAAGGATCTAAGCGAGCTCCTAAGGTATGAAGAAGTGTACCACTTCCTCCTCACACATAAAAACGAGAAACTAAAACTAGTACACATAAAAGGAAGTGACCCTTAGGGGCATCTAACACTTCCTAAAATGAGAGGCCATATACAAAGAATTAATAACAAAATTGAAAGAAAGTCTTCAAGTCTCTTCTCCCAAGCTTTCCTCACAAGGTGTATCAATGTCCTTGCTCTTCCTTTCGTTCAAGTCCTTCTTAGCTATTCAACTCTTTCTTAAGATGCCACCCTTGTGGAAGGCTCTCTTACTCAAGGCTTCCATACACAAAGTGGCACCGAACACCAAGCAAACCAAGAGAGGTAGAAAACAAGCAGAAAGCAAGAAAACACAATTTGAAATAGGCATTATCCAAGTGGAAACAATAGTAGAGACATGAATTAAAGATTAAGAATAAGACAAACTAAAATTAAGGCTAAGAATTTTCCACCTTCTACATCGAAGATACACTTCTCTAGGTTGAGTCTCATGTTGTGACAACAGATCCTGTCAAATACCATGGCCATGTCTTGGGACCGATCCTTGTACGCCTAGGACTTGAAGACCATGACATCAATGTATGCATCTATGTTTCTACCTATGAGGTCTTAAAAAATTTTGTCAATAAGGCGTTGGTAGGTTGCCCTTATGTGTTTTAGGCCAAAGGGCATCATCACTTGTAACAGTAGTTCGACTTGTGTGTGCAGAAGGCTATTTTTTCTTGATCTAGGCCTACATAGGTATTTGGTTATATCCCGAGTAGGTGTCTAGGAAGCTTAGAAGCTTGTATCCTGAGGTGTCGTCAATCAACCTTTTGATGCTTGGCAGCAATTAAGAGTCTTTTGGGCAAGCTTGGTTGAGGTCGGAGTAGTTAACGCACATGCGTCATTTTTTCGATGCTTTCTTTACCATGACCATGTTTGAGAGCCACATGGTGTAGTAGACTTCCCTGATGAATCATGCTTCATGTAGCTTAATCATTTTTGCCATTATTGTTTGTTGTCGGTCTCCTCCCATTTCCCTTCTTCTCTAGGCTATGGGTTTGGTCTCAGGAAAAACGGATAGCTTGTGACAAACAAGATTGGGGCTTACTCCCAGCATATTCACTACTTTCCATGTGAACAAATAAGTATTTTTCCTGAGTACCATTTAGATGGATGAGGTGGTTCGATGCAATCCTAGATTGCTCCTCCCATGATATTGTTCCAAAGAGGTTCCAAAATTAAAGATGGAGATGGAGAAACTAGAAAATAGAGGTGAATAGGTGCCACTTTAATGAAAGATAAGCCATGGTTGGTGAAGTTTGCCATAAGAGAAGGAACCCTAGATAAAAAGCCAACGAAGAACTCTCATAAGAATAGAGAGAATAAGAACACTCTAAGATAGAAAACTTTCAATATCAGTCTAGAATTCATTCATTAAAGTGTTAAAATGATACAAGAAAGGGTGAATGCTATTTATAGACTTCCTAAGCTAACTTGGATGTTCAAGATGAGCTACACTAGACTAAGGACTAATTATAAACTAGCTAAACCAAACAAGGCCTTATGAAAGTGGATCTATGTTCTCTCATGTGACACTAGATCCTAACAATGTGGATCTAGTTCCCTTAATTCAAATTTGAATTTGAGTTAAAAGACAAATAGATGCCACCTAGGAGAGAGGGTGATCTAGGCACCACATGGAAGGGACATAAGGGCCTCAAATGTTACTCATGCACACATGGATGTTAGAGAGGTGTGGAAATCAAACAAGGGGAGTGTGGAAAATAAACCACACCTAGTCTTGTTTTAAAAGGTCCATCTTCTAATATAAACTCCACATAAATAACTAATGGCACCCCAACCACTAAAATAAAGGGAAAATGGCTGAAAATACATGGCTTACAAACTACTAAATGTACTCACCAAAATTACTAAACAAAATAGACAATGTTTACTAGTAATTTCTAAGACTATGACCTAAAATATCTTCACTATGCTTCATCTTTGCCATGCATTCTCTTTATTCTTTCTAGCTTAATTCCATGCTAGTGGGAAAGCATTATGGTTTTCGGGCTCATGTAGGTACCAAATTGTGTTCATTGTTCCTCCTGTGCTCTGAGCTGGAAGGGTTGAGTATACTTGGTAGGAAAGGGTCGTTGGTCTTTATTAGTGTAGGGGTCAAAGTTGACCCAGGAAGGTGGGTTGCTACAGCCCGTGATGTTGTTGATGTTGGTCAGTGCTTTTGGAAGTTTGTAGAGGGCCATCTTGAGGCTCTTTACGTAACACTCTCTAGCTTCTTCCTGGTCAACTTTGATGGTGATTATTTCGCCATGGATGGAAGGAAATTTCATGGCGAGGTAGGGGGTGGAGACGATTGCCCCAAGGGCATTCGAGGTGGGCTACATGAGTAGCATGTTGTATGATGTGTCTATGTCGATTAAAATACCTTACCTGCAATGCCATCGATCGTCTTCCTTCTCCAAAAGTGGTCATGAGTTCCACGTAACCTCTGATGTGAACCTATTGTCTAGCGAATCTAACCAGCAGTTCGAGGTACAATTTTATCAAGTTTGTTGGAATGTCCAATCTTTTTGAAGGTAGACCCATAAAGTATGTCGGTTGAGCTTCCTTGATCGACAAGGATCTTGTGGACCTCCTAGTTTGCGATGACTGTTGTAATGGCCATGGGGTCATCTTGCTTGGCGTTGACTTGAGTGAGGTCGTTATCGAAGAAAGTTATGGGCGACAAGGACCTATCTAGAACATTGATTACTATGTTTATAGTTCTCAATTGTTGCAAGTGTTTTTTCCTGGCCGAGCTGGATGCTCCTCCTCCAACACAGCCCTATGTGATCATTTTGATGATGCCTCACACCTATCAGGCTAGTTGTTCTGTGCTCTCAAGACGAGGTTGATTTGTGCACAGTTTCTTGCTCTGACTCCACTACTCTTGTTCGTGATCTTGATTTGTTCTGTCCCGAGGTGATCTGTGATAGTGCAAACTTCTGGTGCTCGAGTAAGGTTTTTGGATGAACTGATTGAGCCACCTTTGTTTAATGAGTTCCTTTATCTGATCTTAGAGAGAAATGCATTCCTCAGTGGTATGCCCATAGTTTCTACGATATTTGCACTATTTTCTTCGATCCGCTTCCTCATTCGACAGGGCTGGTTGGGGGAGCCTGAGGACTTTCTTGTTGAACCAATTTTATAGTACTTTCAGGCTTGTGACTCTTTTAGTGATGCATCTGGGTTAAGGTCGACCCACTCGCTTAAATTCCTCGTCGTGGTACCAATCTCTTTCCTTGTCCTGTTAGGGTTGCCTATGGTCTTTCTTTGTCCTGGAGGGGCTTTTCCGATTCTGACGCCTGATAAATGCTTCTTCTATACTGATGTACTTGGCAAATCATTTTAGGAACTCATCTAGGGTCCTTGGTTGCCGTTTGACCACGTCGTCGACAAATTTGTTTGGCTTCAAGGTGCCAAGGGCGGTGTGAAAAGCCACCCCTAGTTGCAGGTTGGCGATCTTGGTGAGCATCTTGGATAGCTGGTCAGTGAAGACGCGTAGTGGTTCACCCTCTTTTTGCTGAAGTCTGATTAGATCGTCGACGTCTTTCTTTGAGGGCAGAAGGCAATGTAATGTGTTGTGAATTTGTTTGTCACGATGTCGACTAAGTTGGGTGGGGGTCGAGACCACTAGTTAAGGGTGGTACCTGGGAGAGAAGTAGGAAACATCCTGCATAAGACACGATCATTGTTAGAATAGAGATTTACTTGTGTGAGGAATGTTTCCATATGGTCATCTGGATTGGTTATGCTCTCGTAAATCTTGGTTGCTAAGGGTTTGCAGCCTTGCGGGAGGGGAGTGTCGAGAATGTTGTCGACAAACAAGTGCCAACGACCGCTCCTGTTTGGGACGACAAGGTCTTTGACTATTGCCTTCTTCTTTTGATTTTCCTCCAAGCTTCTATTTTTGGCAAGTTTGCTACTTGTTGAATTGTGTCAACTTGTTGTTTGATGGTCTTTGGAGGTCTTGTCATTGTTGTCCCTGCGTGTTGGGTGTTTTCGTTGGCAGCAATGGGTGTCTTCGCTAGGGGTGTCGTTGAATGGCTATGGTTGTTTTCAGTCTCTCTATTTCCAATGTTTCTTTTCTCCTTGTTCTGCTTGTCTTGGAGGTCTTGGATTGTAGTCTTCATGGCCACGTTTTCTTCGCTCAAGGAATAGAAGGCATCCTCGTGCCTTTAGGCTGTCTCCTCTATTTGCTTTCTAAGGGTCTTTAGGGCACTCATGTCATTCATGATGCTCCAGGACTGATTGCTTCAAGTTTGTACCATACAGGGTAAGGTCGTAGGAATTTTACATCCCCATAGACAGTGCTAAATGTTCTTACTCAAATCAGGTAGAATTCACGATCACCCTAGTCTTGAATGTCGATACCTCTAAGTTGACAGGTGGGTACCTGTAAAAGGGACTTCGACACCAAGTTAGGCTGTGAAAAGGGGAGAGAGATTCAATGTCTAGAATAATGTACCTAGGAGTGGAGCCGTTTGTATCCTTTTATGTTGTGTTTAGTTTCCTAGTTACTAGTTTTAGGGGATTGGGCCTTATCATTATTGGGTCTGTGTCGAGGTGGTGGAGCCTCAAGCTCCTACTATGGTTTGGGTATCGAGGTGTGAGAGGTTGATGATACCAAGCTTTGAGGTGCTAAAGAAACGACAATAGTTGAGCTCCATGGTGTCGAGGGAAGGAGGGAGAAGGGAGGGGGGGTGGGGGTACACTTGTAAATCCTATAAAAACATTTTAATTTTTTAAATAAAAACTTATATTTGGTTAAATATCCATCTTCAAGTATTATTTAAAATTAAATATGTATATTAAAAGATATTTAATAAAATATCTTACAACAAACTGATATTAGTTATAAAATCTCATCTAGTTGCTAATAAAATATTATTAATCAAATTATTATACATTTATTTGACTTTTTAAAAAAAAAATTGGTACTATTATATAAATTTTATTATGAAAATTTTTCACACAGGTGCTAATAAAGAAAAGATAATTTTTCTTACGCAAATTTTATTTATTAATTTTTTCATAAATATACAATACATATATTAAAATTAAGTTAACAAAACATTTTTATAGTAGAAGTTTTTTTAATTAATTATTAAATAATATAGTAAATTAAATTAGTTATTTATTTTATGAAAAATATAAGTATCATTCATGGGCGATAATCTTATTTTGTTGAATGAGTTATAATTCCTTATTTTTGTGTTTAGATTTTTTTTTGGCATTATTCCTTGTTTTAAGCTGCACATCTTGTACTTGTGTAACTTTATGATTTGAATAAAGCTCTTTAGCTTATAAAGAAAATGAACAATAATCTTACTTAGCAATATTATATGCAAAACCATTGCAGGCATCAGTTTTTTTCGCTGAGTATTTAAATATATATTTATATATAAAAAAGGATACAAGTTTGAATATAAGAGGAGCAATTATATATTTATATTTGTATTTGTACTTGTTTAATACATCAGATAATATTTGTACCTAAATATATACTGTATCAAAGTAGATAATCTCTGCCAAAGTTAAAATGGTACTTACAAGTATAGATATTTTTATCATCTTTAAGTACAAATGACAACATCACAGACTACTAGAATCTCCTAAATTTAAAAAAAAAAATAATATCTACTATGAGAAAATTATTGATAATTTTAAAAATAAAAATATATAAAACATTATTTAAATGAATAGGATACTATTTTCATCCTTTTAAAAAAATACTATTTTCATGTATAGCAAGAATACAAAAACTCTCAAATACAACTCTTACTCATACCTAATAAAAACGTGTTAAAAACCTGAAATGATGGATAGCAATAGCATCTTTTAGGAAGTCTTGATAACTTGCTCTGTCCCAGCCCTTAGCTAATCATTGTACTATTGTTCAGAGTCGAAACTGTTCTTTTGTATATTATTTTTTTATAACCGTGTCAGTGATAATCTCACTAACTTTTACTGATGAGTGATTTGGTCTCTCTTGTCAATAATGTTTTTTTTATACACAAGAACTAAAGAGCTTAAGAAAATTAAGTGCGATGTCACTTAGACAACTAATTATTTATGAGACAATAGAATCTTAATTATTTAAATATAATTTTTTATATTCTTTTATTTGTAAAATATCAATAATTTCTTATAATGAATATTATTTTATTTTGTAAAATTTAGGGGACTACAATAATTACACTATATTATTAACTAATAACATGAGTGTGCATGCACTTAATATTTTTTTATAGGTAAAATATTAGTAATGTTATTTTTTGTTAGTGATGAGACTAAGTTATTCCAAGAGTAAATCTATTTATTTTTTTCTTAAATTAAAATTAGTTACTCATTATATCTATTAGATTTTTAAAAATATAGCTGATGGTAAAGATAAATAGTTTTTTTATACTTACTCTTTGAGTAAGTGAATTCATAACACACAAACAAACACAGACACACCTACATGGACACACAGACACAAAGATACGAACAAAGAGATACAAACATACAGGCACACAGTTTTGTAGATGCCAATGATTTTGTGTTGCTTCTAGTTCTAGAAATACCAATGGACACAACAACGTAGCACATCCAGATGAAAAGGTTCAGCAAATGGAAACTAAATTACAAGTAAGAGATGAGAAAATGAAAAAACTAGAAACTTTGCTTTCTCATGTTGTTATGAAATCAACGATTCATGTGCCTTCGGATCTGATTCATGTGCCTTCGGATCTAGTATGTGACCTTAATGTTATATGTCACTCTTAACCTTTTCATGATATGCTATAATGTCTTAAATCAATGTATCACAACAATAATTTTTTTTTTGTATTATTGAAGCAGACTCCTATTAGTTATCCTTTCTCTCAATCTGGCACAAATCAATAATAAGACCCTAAAAATTATCTCATTTTACTTTATTTGTTTACTAAAGTAGCTTTATAATTATGTGTCTAATTTCTTTATTTATTAAAAAAAAAGTCATCAAGTGCCACATAATTTCACTTGAGTTTGAGTAGTTGAATATAATGACCAATTTATACACATGTAATTATTGTTAGAATTTCTTTATGAACTTTGTATGTATTGTCATCCCTTATATTCTGCATTTCAACTTTTATAAAACATGTGTTTTTCAAAATTTGTTATCCTTTCTAAACATATATAGTGTAATTTGTGTGAAGTTTGTTATTTGATAATTACCAAAAAACAAGATTGTTAGTATTTTGTCTTGTATTGGAAATTTTTATGGTATATGAATTATTGAAGACTTCTTTTGACGTTGGTTTAGTTGGTACATTATAGTAAAAAGTACATTTTTTTTATGTTTTAGACATGCATTGATGTACATCTATGAAATTTGTGTGGTCAATTTAGTGTCATATCTTGTATTATCAATTACATCCAACCATATTAGTGATGATAACTATTTCATTTAAAAAAACTACTTCCTTTGTATTTATATGATAAAATTTTGGCATTAAAAGTTTCAAGTGTTGATATTCCTAATGGTACATACATTATAACTTTTCAATTGACCAAATTCATGTTGAGACTACTTAATTGAAACTATAATTAAGTATTATGAAATCATTAAATTGTCTTATTATATAGTTTAATTGCTTTTTCTTTCATTATATAGTTTTGTTTTGTCTAATTATTGACTTGTTTTTTTTATTTAGCTAGGTAATCCATCTAATTTCTGGATTGGTTCTTTTTTAGTATTGGGTTATCGTTGGTGGCCAACCTCTCAACGAATAAAGAGGTGTTCTATTTGACTAGCATTCATCTTTATATGAATTATATTAAGACTCATTAAATTCTATTTTCTTTTGTGATGTTTTTTTAGTCATCTTTTAAGTATTGTTTAATGACAATTTTTGACTTGGTTGGATGATTTAGTTAGTTTGTTTTATTCAACTTTAAGGTATTTTGATAGTTTTGGAATATTGTAATATATGTTAAAGGTGCATTGAATCATCTCCTTTACTCAATATATTTTTTTTTATTTTTTATATAATAATTATCATAAACTTTGTACTATAAAAAACAAAATATATTATTTTAAAATCAAAAAATATTTTGCATATTAAAAATACCAATTATGTAATTACATAATATTGAATGACATTTACCTTATAAATATAAGCTTTAAAAAAAGATTGAATAACAAATGTGCATTTAGTAATAAGGTGGTTTGAAATTTCCATTAAAAATATATTTAAATATATCAATCGTAATAGTGGATAAAGTAGTGGCGGTTTGTAATATATTAAAATTGTCAGCATAATAAATCTAGTTTGCTTGCAGTTATTCCAGTGATTATGTAAAATTGACGACATATAGAGTTGTGGTTGATAATTTTTAATGTCAATTTTAAAACTGCTAGAGGAGGAAGTTTAGAAACAAAATAATCGTCAGTAAAAACCAATTTTGTTGTAGTGGAGAGATTTATATTTATAATGTTTTCCTTTCTTTTTTTCTATATGTAAATTTTATTGTTAAACAAATTTTAAATAATAATTATAGAAATCTTAAATAGTATTATAGGAACCTTTTTTTTTTTAAATTACAAAATGAAAATGAAAATTTTATTTTACAAAGACAAAGTATTTTTAAGTTTTTTTTATAAGTTAAGCAATATATTAAGAGCAACAAAAGACACTCGGAAGCACAATACATGCCTTCTAGTTGTAGTACAAAAACAAAAAATGAAAAACATAAAGAATGCCCTTTGAGACATTGATCAGACCATTCAAAACCCAAAAAAGAAAATTACAACTCTTTACTCTACACAAAAAGACGAGTTCATCACCCACTCAATAAAAGTGTCTGAGGTTAACTGAATTGTCTTGCTCCATTTCCAAGAACTGAGTGTTGCAAGTATGATAGTCCGAGCATTTGTACTTGTGCATGTAATATTGTGTCATTGCGTGCCTTCTAGAGATACTAGAAACCGTCCTTGTTTCCTTGTTTCCATTAAGTAATCTCATGAATTACAAACTTTGACTTCGTGTCCTGACCTATAGTGTTGTGGATATTCTCCACCAAGCTCATAAATTAGATCAAACTCTAGCACTTGTTTGGCTTGAGAAGAAAAGATGGGGTCTTGATTCTATCACTCTGTCACATAACCCACAACTATCTACTCCCATTTGATTATTCTGTGTTTTATCAAATTGTTCTGAGGTAATCAATCCACTTCCAGTCTCCAAGCCATTAATCACTCCCTCTAAAGTTATATCCTTCCCACATGCCTCACTCTACTGCAGAATGAACTAACTGACTTAACTCTCAATCGCAATAAGGAACAAGAATGGTGATAATGGATCCCCTTGTCTAAGTACCTTCCAGACCCTAAACTCCTCTGTGAGACTACCATTCAACAAAAGAGATACCCTTGTTGATTGCACACATTCTTGAATTCATTGAGTCCATTCATTTCACCCCAAACTACATCTTATTCATACACACCATAAGTGATTTCAACTGATAGAATCATAACCCTTTTCAAATTCAACCTTCAAATATATCAACTTTTAATTCTTTTTTTTGCGTCATTCACCGCTTCATTTACAATTAAAATGTTGTCTAAAATATGTCTTCCTTTAACAAATGTTGATTGATTCTTAGAAATAACTATCTGTATTACCCTCGCATCCACCTTGCTAACACCTTTTTCTAGAACCTTATAAATACAACCAATCATTGATATGAGACGATATTCATTAATCTGATGAGAGCAATAAAGGAGCTATTAGATCCTTTACTTGTGTACTATTTGCATGAAACTCCGTAAAAAACTCCATGAAGTCTTCCTTTAACAAATGTCAAAACTCCTTGAGGAACTGAAAATTCATGCTGTCAGGACCTAGAGTCTTGAAAATGACTTTTCTATCTCTTCCCATGCTTCTACGCTTAACTGTCAGAATGACAAACCATCCCGAAGAGTTATCCTGGTTCTGAAAATGATGCTAAAAATACTCCCTAATCTTCTCTTTAAGTTTGTTCACCCCCACAACTTCCTCTCCACCAAAGTTAAGACTTAGTACTTCGTTTGATTTTCTCCTCTTCACTATTGCTCTATAAAAGAATTTCGAATTAGCATCACCTTTTCTTAGTGACTGAACCTTTAACTTTTGCCGCATCAGCGAACACTTCCTCGATCCTTAACCACTTTCTTAAATTTTTCATATAACCAACTCTATCCTGGATCTCAATCTCCCCCAAACCCTCCCCTTTTCATATTGAACTCATTTAACTTTTTCAACATTTTGACACCTTTTGTCAGTGTTTCCAAACACGTTCTTATTTCACCTTCATCTTACCTTTCATCAATTTAATTTTAAGTGTTATAACTTTTAAGTGTTATAAATATTACAAATTCATGCCAAATTCCAATATGTAACTTCTTTTATGATATATCAATTAAGAAATAAAACTAGAAACTTTTATTATAATCTGTAAAAATGCATTCCTTTATCATTTTTAAATGTGTTTTCATCATATTATTTCAATACAATAGTTAAAAAATTAAATACACATTTTATATTATATTATATTATATATATATATATATATATATATAAATATAAAATGTGGGGATAGGGTGGCATAAACTATATATTTTGTTATAGGGAATAGTTCTTGTACCTTCTCATTCATATTAATATATAAACGAGAGTAACCTATGTTAATTGATTTATCATGATTATTTTAAATTATTTTTTCATTTCATGATCGTTTCATTTCTCTTTTTTCTCGCAATATATAATTCTGATTGCTATAAAAAAGTATAATATGTATCGCAATATATACGGCATATACAATTATGACTTTTCTCAGTTTGTACAGGATTGAAATGATGGAGGGAGTGCATATGATCCTTAAATCTCAATTAATGTAAAAACTAAATTACACCAAGCAAACCTACACAAAAACTAAACTAGGTACATCAATAAAACGTATATAGTCACGTTAAAAATAAATAATAAGAGATCAAAGATAAAATAAAAATTTTATTGACGCGAAAAAGTTATAAAAATTATTTAAGAAAAAATTCACCACATTTAAGGGGAAAATTATTTAACCCTTATATAAATAACAAATTAGTAATAACATCTTTATCAATTTTTTTATGAGTTTAATTAGTATATACTGATAGTTAGTTTTTTATACTAACATTCAATCATATCCTTTCATTTATATAATTTTTAAAAAGTATTAATTAATAAAGTTAATAACCTTATTATAAACAAAGAATTGTAACTGAATGATAGTGTAAAATCTTTTACACTATCAATATATACTAATTAAACTTTATTTTCTATACAAAATTACTTTTATATTGGAAAGAAGCATATGCTAAATACAAGCAATATTTAATATTAGCTAAATAAGTGTCAACTCCGAAATAAAAAAATTCATGCATAATATAAAAGAGTTTTTTTTTATATTTAATTATAATTTTTTTATATATTTTTTTTAAAATATTAATTAATAAAATAAACAAACTTATTATTTATAAAAATTATAATTAAATATTAATGAAAAACTCAAATTAATTTTTTTACTTGTATCCCAAATAAAACACATGATTACAAGAAAATATAAAGTATTATCACTTATGATGATGGAGAAGGATGAAGTGTTAAAAGGTACGAAAAGACAACACCTTCATAAATTATATTTTTTGTTTTTATTATATAACGTTTTTGTTTTTTTATAACTTTTTTTTTTTAATTTTTACTTTGAGTGTTTTAGCTAGGAATGATAACGGGTCAGGCGGGTACGGGTAGTAGTTATCCACCACCTGACCCGCTACAAAAATCTGTCACCCGTTAAAAATCTGTCGGGTACTCGGGTATCCACGAGTATTCATGGATATTTTAAAAAAATTAAAATTAAATATTTTTTATAAGAAGTTTTATTAAATAAATAATTTATTTTTTGAAAAATCTAAAATAAAATTATACTAGTTTCTACAAGATTAATTAGATCTAAAAGTAAATTAATATAATATATTATAAAAAAATGTGTAATACAAATAAAATAAAATTTTTATTTTATATTATCGACACTTTTATAATAAATAATTTTATTAATTATGAAGTTTTCATAAAAAAAATAAGATTAATATCAATAAATTTTGATAATTAATATTTTAATTGATTATTTTTCAAAAATATTATTTTTTTAACTTATATATATTATTTTAATTTAGCGGGTAGTAGGTACCTGCGGGTACGAGTACTATAATACCAAATTTGTGCCCGTTAAATAACGGGTAGAAAGAAACCTATACTATAGCAAGTACTTATTTGTATTCTCTACAGATATATTTACGAATTTTATTCACGGGATTCGCGGATTTTCTTGTGATCGTGGTCTTAGCATGAATGGTACTTGTAGCATGGCAATTTCGTCACTCACATGACATTTTATATTGACTTTTTGTTGTTAACAACAGTTTGCTGTGTTCCATAAAAAAATCAGTTTGCTATATTAGTATTTAAAAGAGGTTAAAAGCAAGAGGTTTAAAAGATGATTTCCGAAAAATATAATATAGTTATGGGAACCTTTTTAAAAAAAATAAATTACAGAAAGAAAATTAAAAATTTGACATTTTACGCAGACAAAGTACTTTTAAGTGTTATAAATATTATAAATTCATGGCAAATGCTAATATGTATCTTCTCTTATGATATCAATGAAGAAAATATAAATAGAAATTTTTATTACAATTTGTACCTTCTCTTATGATATCAATTGAGGGTAAGAGGCAAAGGTAACTGAGATTATACAGTGGGAAGAGAAATAAATGGAAGTAATAAAGAGAGAACAGATTAATATTAACACATGTGACTTAAGTAATGTATTTATTGAGATTCATCCTGTTTAAAGTTACAATGATTCAAAAAACATAAGAAAATTCTTTTTACAAAATTCATGTGTTATTTCTTGTTCGTATTAATTAAGAAATCCTATGTCATTTTACATAAGAAATAAAAAAATTATAAAAAATTTATTAAATAACATAATGTTTAAAAAATGTTTACGTACCTTTTATTGATTAGTAGAAATAGAAAATAAATGGTAAAAAAAAAGCTAACTTTTTGTGTTGAAATTAAATAGATCTCTTTCTATATATATATATTTCTATATAAAATAATATTACTTTAAAACAAAAATCAGTTTTTAATTTCTTAACAAGTGATGATGCAAAGTACTAAACTCAAATATAATTTTATTTTTGGTAGCACTATAAATAACCCTCATGTGTATCTGCATATCTCTCACCAGTGACCAAATATGGAGAACTCAGATGCACCTCACATATTGGTTTTACCACTTCCAGCAGAAGGCCACATCAAACCCATGTTCAACTTATCCAAACTTCTCTCCCACAGAGGCCACAAAGTCACCTTCATCAACACACATCACAACCACAATTGTTTCCTCCAATTCACAGACATAGCATCATTCCAAACCCAATTCCCCAATTTGCACTTTGCATCCATCACTGATGGCTTACCCCAAAACCATCCACGAAATGGTGCCCTAATGAACTACTATCCCATGCTTATCTCTCTTGGCCCAAGGTCCTTACTTGCTAAAGAGTTTCGAGAATTGTTCTTGAGACTTGTGGAAAAAAATGAACAGTGGCAGCCACCATCTTGCATCATAGCTGATGGACTCATGTCAACCATTGTGATGGGAATTGCACAAGAGTTTGGGGTTCCGTGGATTCCTTTCCGAACATACAGTGCCACTTGCACTTGGGTCACTATCCACATGAGCAAACTATTTCAGGAAGGAACACTCCTTCAGAATAATCAAGGTCAGTAATTAAGGAAGTGGAAGCTCATATATAAATAATACATGGGAAATATTAACAAGAAATTGTTACATAGTTCCAAATATTTCATCATTTATAATCCTAATCAATAAGTGTCTTGCATATATTTATTATTAGTTGGAACCATGATAACATTGTGCTATAAATAATAATTTTGCCTTTAACATATTCTCAGAAAAATTATTACATTATCGTACACCACAAGTTATTTATGGTTCCAATAATAAATATTGAACATATATAATTAATTAATTAATTTATTTTTCAAATTGTGCTAATTAAATGACTATAAATTCTATATTTGTTATTAGAACCATTCTTGTTGGTCTCATATCTTTTAATTTTATTTTTTCTAATTTTATAAATTTCAACAAATAATAGAATAAAATACGCTGAAAAGAATGTATTGATAGCTCTACTGAAAACAATAAATCAAATAATAATAATAATTACTATATTAAATTTTGTTAGTAAAAAGATTCAAATCAACAATCTCTCTTTCTTCTCTCTTGTAATTTTACAACTAAATCAACTTTATAACTCAAAATATAATAAACTATTTAAATCATATAATACAATTAACTTAAATAATAATAATAAACTTGAAAGAAATAATATATAATAAAATAAAATAAAAATAATAAAATATGTATTATATATAGGTATAAAACAAGAATTAGTTAAAGACTTAAAGGTAATAAAAACAAAAATAATCTAATATTATATATTAAACATCGATAGAAGATAAACTTATTTAAATTAAAAGCTCATTTACTTCTATTTTTATTTTTAATTACAAAATTCTCACCTTATTGTAATATATTTTTTTATATATATTTATCTAATTTGCTTAATTAATTTTTCTACAAACAATTTGTATTGTGTATTTGTTTGTTTTTTTTTAACACAGAAATCGAATACATCTCAGGTAATGTATAATACCTTATAGAGCCTAGACAATTTAGTAATGATTAATTTAATTAATTTTCTTAATTAATTTATCTACAAACAATTTATAGTGTGTTTGATATTTTTTTTATACAGAAATCGAATACACTTCCGCAACCAATTTATAATGTATGTTTGGTTTAATTTTAAGGAATATTTTAGTGAGAAATTTGTATAATTTCATATCATAAAAACTATGTTTTAAAATAATTCGACTCAATTAATTGACTAATATGTATAAGTTCTAAGTTTTTTATTTTTATTTATGTGCATTCAATTTTCAGGTAAACACAAAGTTCAAAATAAAAGTAGTTTTTGATAGTTATAAAGCAACAATAGTATAAGTAATGGATGTCTATGATTAACAAATACAAACTTGATATACCGTGTGATGCCATGTTCTCTTCCTTCTCTCTTATTTTATCAGAAAGAAATATAATAAATCTCAAAATTGCTTTCGAAAATTACATATATTAGAAAACAACTTTTATCAAGTTTACAAGTTTTGACAATTTCGTAATTGACTTGCGATGCAGAAAATATGAAAAATTCATCCACAAACATTCCAGGATTAGGAAATTTATTAAGAAATTGTGATCTTCCATCCAATTCCACAATATTAATGGCAAATGAAAGCATCAATAGGGACTTCTACATTCAAGAAACCTTAGCCATGATTCAAGCTTCAGGTCTTATACTCAATACCTTTGAAGAACTAGAATTCTCCATAATAACTAAGCTTGCTGCTATATTCCCTAAAGTTTATTCTATTGGTCCTCTACACACTCTCTACAACACCATATTCACAACTAATAGCTCATCAACCCACAAAGATGGTAGTTTGAGAAGAGAAGATAAAAGCAGTATAACTTGGTTAGACCACCAAAAGGAAAAATCAGTTTTGTATGTTAGCTTTGGTACTGTGGTGAAGTTATCACTTGAGCAGCTATTGGAGTTTTGGCATGGTTTGGTTAATAGTTTGAAGCCCTTCTTGTGGGTTATCCAAAATGACTTAATCCCAAAAAATTTACCAATAGAGCTTGAGATTGGTACTAAAGAAAGGGGTTTTATGATAGATTGGGTCCCTCAAGAAGAGGTTTTAGCTCACCCTGCAGTGGGTGGTTTTTTAACTCATTCTGGATGGAATTCTACATTGGAATGTATTATTGAAGGAAAGCCTATGCTTTGTTGGCCATCAATAGCTGATCAACCAGTTAACAGTAGGTGTGTGAGTGAACAATGGAAGATTGGTCTCAATATGAATGGGACATGTGATAGATTCATTGTGCAAAAGATGGTAAAAGATATAATGGAGAATCAAATGAAAGAGTTCATGAAATCAGCAAAAGAAATTGCAAAAAAAGCTCATGACAGTACAAAAGAAAATGGTCCTTCTTATCATAACTTTGAGAATTTGGTAAAGTACATAGGGTTAAGGAAAGTAAATTAATGAATTGGTGTAAGAGATATATGTGTGTTGTACTACATCCCCAATTAAATAATTGATATGTATCAATATTGAAGGCTAATATATATTGATGTAATCTAGCCTAAGATCCTTCGAAAAGATACAAGAAGATTCTTCTTAAATTTTATTGAATAAATTAGGTTTAAGATTTCTCTTGTATTAGTATTGTTTTTACCTTTTTTAGAAGGTTGAGTCTTATAATTGACTTTTTCTTCTTGCTCTTGTATTTGGAATTTATTTTATTTTTGTTAAAGGGTGTCATTAATTAGTATGAGGAGTGTGTGTGAGAATTGGGCTTTAGTTTAAGATTTTTTAGTTTTAAAAACTATATCATTGTATGTAACAAATATTAAGTGTTTGTTTGACAATAGTTTTATAAGATTGTTTTCAGTATTTTAGTATTTAAAAACTAAAAAACTCGTTTGGGTAGTGTTTTCTAAAAACAGTTTTCGAAAACAGTTCTGGTTTTTTAGTTTTTAAAAACTAAAAAACAGGAAGAACTGAAAATAGTTTTACTTTTCAGTTTTCTATTTTTGTTTTGAAAACTCAAAATACAATCAGAATATGTTGTTTGTTACTTTTCATTAATGAAATTTTAATAAATATGAACAAATTTTTCCATTTTTACATCTTCAAAATAGTTTTCAAATAACACTTGCCAAACTAGTTTTTTTTTCTTTTCTTTCCGAAAACAGTTTTAGAAAACCATTCTTGAAAACTCTTTTCAAAAACTAAAAAATAAAACCAAACCAATCAAGCCTTAACATGTCATTCACATACAAACGTATAATGACACATTCACCATTCACAAGTTTAGTGTACACACATGTATCAACATCAATAGAAAAAAAACCAACAGTAAGTACAGTCTCATTAACTTTTCTTACCATTGTTTAGGTTCCTTTTTCAAACAATATAGGGATTTTAAAAGTTTACACACTTTGTTCTCTTAATCAGGAATCACACATGCCTAAGGTTGGTCATATAAATCCCTTCCTCCAAGTCACCATTCAAGAAAGTTGTCTTAACATACATATGATGAATCATCAATTTATGAATAAATATTAATGCTATCAGAACTCTAATAGAGGAAATCCTAGTAATAGGCGCAAAGATATAAAAATAATCTATGTTATTTTTTTGAGTGAACTCTTTAGCTACTAATCTAGCCTTTATATTTATCGATAGATCCATCAAGATTATACTTTCTTTTAAAGATCTACTTAAAACCAATTGGTTTTGCACCCTTAGGCAAGTCTACTAAGTTCCAAGTATCATTCTTATTTATAGAAACAATCTCAATCTTAATAGCTTGTTCCCAAAGATTTGAATATGATGAACTAATAGCTTCATAAAACTCAAAGATCATCCTCAACTAAATATGTGTAAAAATTATCACCAAAAGATTTTTCTATTAGTTGTCTTTTACTACACTTTAAGTCCTGAAACATAAGTTCATTATAGGTTTCAATTGATTGCTCAACTATAGTATTATCACTAGAGCTAGCAGATATACTAGATTTCAAAGAGAAAATATCATCAAAGAATTCAACATTCTTAGTCTCTATGACAGTATTGCAATCAAGTACATTACTTTTAATAACAAGAACCCATAGGTTACATTATGTTTAGCATAACCAATAAAATGTAAACAAAGGTCTTAGGTGTTATTTTCTTTCTCTTAGGATTAGGTAACACAACCTTAGCTAGACACCCCACACTCTAAGGTATTTCAAGTTGAGTGTATATTCTTTCTTTGTTTTCTTATGAGAGATCCTATTCTATAAGAAACAAACATTCATAATTTTCTTAAGGGTTCTATTTTTCCTCTCAGCTGCTCCATGATACTCAAGGTAATATGACGGATTACCTCATGGATAGTACCTTCTTTCTCACAAAAGTCATTAAACAAAGTAGACTCACCACCTCTATCTAATCTTATCCTTTTTATCTTTCTACTTAATTCGTTTTCAACTTCACTTTATAAGATAAAAGCATTTTAAATGCTTTATCTTTTTGTCTAGTCAAATAAACGCTTGTATATCTAGAGAAATCATCAATAAAGGTTACCAAATAACTTTTAACTCCCCTAAACATACATTGTTTCATATCAACAAAATTAGAATGAATAAGACTAAGAGATTCAATTTCATGTAGTATAGACAAGCACAAGGTTTTAGTCAACTTAGATTCTACACATACTTCACATTTCTTAACTTTTTCATCATGCATGTTGATTAGGCCTAGTTGTTGTAAATTAAAAACGTAGAAGAATTTACATGTCATAATCTAGCATGTCATATATCATATGAATAAATCATATGTCATAACCATTTCTCACAAATACAGTGTAGGAGGTAAACACATTTCTGCCAACTACCACCCATTTGTACATGGATTTTGTTTTTGTGATTAGGTTTTGCCTACCTTTTTTGAGTGGGTTTATCTTGTAACCCAATTCCCATTTAATCACGGGCACAGAGAAAAGGAGGCAAATCGACGACATTGCACTGCAACTAACCTATGATGCCCAAGCTCATGCATGCAGACTTTCCCATCTTGTTAGCCTCTTTACTATGCCTTGTTCACTTGTTTCAATATAAATCCTTCTCAAGTACCTCATCTAAGCAATTTGGGATTTTAACTTTCGTAATATATGCTTTAACTTACAACACACTTTTATTAAAATATTCTTCCTTTAGGGTTGTGCAAAAATCCAAATAAGTAAAATTAATTCATTTTCACTTCATTAAAATATTTAAATCCATTTTAACATATTGGTTTAATGTTTAAATTTCTCTTTTGAATTTTAAACCCAACCCAATTAGGTGGATATTTATTTGTATTTTTAAAAATCCAAACTACATGTAACATTCCAAAATTTAAAATACAAATATTCGAATAATCATTCAGTTAAGAAAAGATAGATTAAGTTGTTAAAAAAACTAATTAAAAGATTAAACTGACAGAAATTTTGAATAACAAGACTAAAATAATATCTCCTTTAAAATATAAATAAGATAAAATAATATATTTTATTTCGTTAGATAAAATTAAAAAATTAAATTGTTAGAATTTTTAAATGAAAAAATAAGTTAAGATAATGTTGCTTTTAAAATAATAGTAAGATAAGATAAAAGAGTATTTTATTTCATTTTGAATTTAATCTGTAAAAACTAATCTTTTATAAAAGATAAAAACATAGATAGGGGGAAAATCAACCCTAAGCAATTATATATAGGGTTAACTAGTTCCCTCAGAATATCATAGATTAATTGATTCTTCTAGGGTGATTGAGAAAGAGGGACATAGAAGTTGAAGACAATAAATTAAAGTTTTGGGATCTGGCTTCAAGAGGTGAGTAAAATGTGTGCTTTTAACCCTCCATGGTATGGTTTTAAAAATTGTTGTTAATGCATTTAATGTTTGCAATTAATTTGATAATTGTTTTGAGATACCTCAATTTGGAATGGGGATGAATTTTGAGATACATCCAGCTGGGATGGATGTATGAGATACCTCCGTTTCATACGGGGGAGAGGTTTTAGATACCTTCATCCGGGATAGAGAAGAGATTCTAGATATCTCCATAATAGTGTAGGGAAGGAAATCAGACAACATTGTATGAAATATGAGCTCATAGACCTTTTTGAAGAATCTACTGAAAATCTGGTTCTGAGAACCGTAGAGTGTGAGTGAGTGATCAAGAGTATCACTATATTTTTTATTATGTGCATGACAAGGGTGTTAATTAAAACACCATCCTTTTATTATCTTTATTAATTATTCATATTAGGAATTATTTGAAATAAATTATACTTTGTTTTTAAAAGAATACTTTTTATTATTGCGGGTACCATGCTTGTTTTTTCTGGATTCTGTACCGACTGAGAACAACATTATTTGCAAACCTCTTTTAAAAACCCATTTTATTCACTGAGATTTCAATCTCATAAAAGTGTTGCTTTCAGAGTTAGAAGAAGAGGAAGTTGTGGAGGCTAAGAAGGCATGAAAACTTGCCCGTAGTTTAGGTTTTCTTTTATGAACGTTGTTATTATAATTTAGAAGAATTTTTCCTTTTTATGAACTTTGTTGTTACAATTATCCTTTTTACTATTTTGAGATTTATTTTATTTTATTTTATTTTCAATAATTATTTAATTATTATACTCTGGGTGTTATTTTAACGGAAGATGTTACACTACAAGTATATAGATCACTGTCAGTAAGATATTCTAATCAAGAACAAGCGAAAGATGCTCGACTAAAAGTCAAACTGAAGACAAACATGCATTTGTTGCAACCAATCGAAATTGGTCAAAATTGATCAAAACTAGTTGAAAGATGCTCTCACCAAGGCTAAGTTAAAGATGTGATAGTTAAGTAGTTGAGTGATTGAGTATTAATTTTGTGGTTCATTTATCTTAGTCACAATTAATTGAAAGATGCCCTAGTTGAGCCCAAGTAAAAAATGAGTTTGTTAAGCAAAATGTGTTGTAACCAAGAGGTCTAGGCAAACATGTTTGGTCGAAACTATTCACATTGGCCAAAGGATGCTTTGAGCAAGGCTAAGGGAAAGATGTGTCAACAAGCAAGTATGTCTTGGCCTAGGTAAAGGCAAACATGCATTGGGAAAAAAATGAGCTAAAATATGACCTAGGCAAGGCCAAGATGAAGATGTGCAAGCTTAGTCAAATATATTGTGGTAAGGCCTAACAAAACATGTTTTAGTTAAAATCGTTTGAAAGATGCATTGGATGAGGTTAAACCAAATATGTGTTGTCCCGAGATATGTGAGTTGATTAGCCAAATATATCTTACTTGAGATCAAGAAAAAAATTCATTAGTTAAGTTGGCAAAAAATGCCCTAGTCAAGGTCGAGTGGAAGTCAACCCTATCAAATTGAATATGTAGATCAAGTTGTAAATGTTGAGGCCAAGTCAAAATGACTCGTCCGAACTAAATATGATATGGCAGATGTTGAGACGAATATGTCTTGTTGAGGTCTTTCAATCTTTTTACAGTGAAATAATTTTAATTATAAATTAATTTTAAACATTAAAAAATTAACCATATTGTAAAAATCCAATTGATAATTGAATCACAATATTTGGATCTAATCCTCCTTAGTAAGAAAACATAGATAATTAAAAATAATTAATTTTTAAAACATCATAAGAGATTTAAAATAAGCAATAAAAAGTGATATTAACTATTAAAATTATTTTATTTTATTTATATAATTATAATCTTAATTATTTTGATCCTAAAAAAAATTTCAAACTCCACCACTCGACAAATAAACACAGCATAGAAGAATGCAACATGTTGTATGGTGCATATTTTCATTATTTGTCTGAAAAAGTATCCGTCTTTAGTTCATGGTTGTTTTATAAAAGTACAAGCTTGAGTAAAATATAATTTTAGTCTATAAAATTATAAGCATTGATACTTTAAGTTTTTAAAAAAATTAGACAAATTAGTTTTGAAGTTTTTGTCTTTATAAATTAAATATGTGTTATCTAAGTCTTTAAAGACAATTTACAAAACGAAATAATTATTATAAATTAATTTACATACAAATTTATTTCAAGATATAAGTATCAATGTGACTATAAATTTCAAAGACAAATAAAACTTCACTTCACAATTTTTAAGCGTATGACAAATTTAAAATATTTTATTAAACTTTCAATTTATTCCTTGAAAGTCCTAATAGACATTAGCATTTAGATCTGGAAATAAAATTCTCACCCAAGTTGATATCCGATAAATTTATTTTAAATAACATTTTAAAATGTTTAAAAGTAACATCAAAAGTGCTTTAGGATTAAATATGTTACAATCAGATCAGACATGTCAGGTAAATTGGTTGAACTGAAAACCAACAGCTATATGTCTGGTTCATTATTGTTTCTAAATAATAAAAAAGACATAAAATTAGTTAATAACATGAAAAATTGAACAAAATATTTAAAAAAAATATCAAAACTGAGTTATTAAAAAAATATTTTTTTAAGAAAAATGAAAAAAAAAAACTTCTTGGCTCACGAAAAAGTTATTTTCTAGTAAGTTTTAAGAAAAAAAAAAAGATAATATGTTGTATTAGATGATGGAAATAAAAGGAAACCTTAAATCAATAGATACAAGATCATAGTATCTATAGAGATTTAAATATAAAAGGATACAGGAAAGAGAATTTGTGTACCTCAAATATATTGAATTGAAGTTCTTGATTTTCAAGAACAAAAAACCCTAGGAATGATTATTGCAGAGATATGAGTTCAATAAAAACTTTTGAGAATTTTACTACCTACTTTCTAGGTGATTATTTTAGAGAATGTGTATTGTTGTTTTTTTTTTTTAATTTGCTTAATGGGATGACAAATTTATAATCTCTCAGGGTAGGCAGAGACCCCTCAAATGAGCTTTTTTTATGATTGACTCAACCCATCACAGAGTCAATCTTACTATAATCCCATTCAAATAATCATAAAGATATTATAAGATATGATTATCACCAAATCTTAAATTGCCAGATAATGATAAAATATAATTGATTAATACCAATCCACTATTATTTCCAACATTAGATTCATATGGTATCATATATATAACATATTTTTACTTAATATATTATTATATTAAAAATATATAAAAAAAATAATATTTTTTTTAATTCAATTAAACCTTTTAACTCATACCCTTATCAGTTGTGCATCTAGTTTTAAAATCTTGAGTTATTCAATAATAGAATTATTAAAGACTAATTTGTTAAAAATAGTTTAAAACATTTAAGTATATTTCGTTTCAGAAAATATTTTATTTTTTTATTTTCATTTTTTGAAAACTATTTTTATTTTTAAGTTATTAACATTCAGAAAATTTGATATTTTTTATTTTTAAAAAATAATATTGTTAAATTTAATCAATTTTAATAAAAATATATAAATTATTTATATATAGTTTAAAATACATTTATATATTATTTTTTATATAATGACAATATTGTTATTAAGTTTTCGTGTTAACTTTTGAAAACAATGAAAATAACTTTTTCTTGTTTTTTGTTTTCAGTTGTTTTTTTAAAATGTTTTAAGCAAAAATATTTTTTAAATTATAATCAAACATATTTTTATTACTATTTTCTGTTTTTTTCTAAAAATAAAACAAAAAACATTCAAAATAAACGTCACCTTACTTAATTTAAACTCACGATTTCTTTCAAAATTTAAAACCTAACTTAACCCATCCAAATTTAAAACTTAATTGCGGCCGTGACCAATCAAATAGAGGTGACGGTCAATAACTGCTGGTCAGAGATGGTGGCCGGTGACTTCTAGTTAGAGGTAGCAGCCGGTGATTGCCGATTAGAGTTGATTGTCAATGATGATAAGTGATGTCAAGTAATGAACTTAAATAAAAATAGAAACAGAAATCTGAAAACCAAATTTTATTGTTTTTGAAATTAAGTGAAAATTATTTTAAAAATAAGTAAAAAAATAAAATAAAATAATTTTTGCCGAACACGTTTTTATTTTCAAAATTCATTTTAAAAAAAATCAGAAACTCAAAATCATCCCGAACTGGACCTATCTTAACTCATCCATAATATTATATATATATATATATATATATATATATATATATATATTATAGCTCAGACTTCCATAAAAACAAAAATTAACGTAGGGAGATACAAAACAAGAAAATTGGATAAAATCCTCATATTAACGGTGGAATGAAAGAAAATGTTGGGTTTATCTGACTATCGAAAACATGATGTGGGTGAAATATGTAGTCTAGAAAATATTTAAAATCTGTTACCATTTTATCCGTTTAAACTGTCTAAAATATTTACATGTTCTTTTTCTTCACGGTAGCTAAATAACAAGCTAGAAAGTAATATTTGGCAAAATAAAAAAAAAATCAATTGATTAAACTGAGCGTGTGAGAGGTTGAAAATACATTATTTTCATGAATAAGTTTTAAAAGATTAAAAATTTAAAAAAATATGAAAATGTTTACTAACAGTTAATAAAAATATAATAATAATGAATATTAAAAAGAGTTTAATTAATATGTACAATATAAAAATCTTTAATTTATAGTAAGTTTGTTAATTTTACAGATTAATATTTTAAAAGTCATATAAATGAAAAAGATGTGATTAAATTTCAGTATAATATTATTTTACACTGTCAGTGTATACTAATTAAACTCTTATACTATGAGTTAATTAGTATGCACCGTGACATTCAATCACAAACTTTAATTTATAGTAAGTTTGTTAACTTTACCAATTAATATTTTAAAAGTCATATAAAGATGTGTGATTAAATGTTAGTACAATATTTTTTTTTATATTGTCAGTAGATATTAATTAAACTCTTATACTATGAGCTTAATTAGTATGCACTGCTAGTGTAAAATCTTTTATACTGACATTCAATCATAACTATTAATTTATGGTAAATTTATTAATTTTACCAATTAATATTTTAAAAATCATATAAATAAAAAATAAGATTAAATATAAGTATAATATTTTTTTACACTATCGAGATATACTAATTAAACCCTTATTCAATCTTAGAAATAATAAAATAATTGTTTTATTCTTACTTCTTACTTTAATCATTGTGTACACCCTTATCGCAATAAGGACCAACACAATTTTCGTGAGCGATCTTGTTATAGATCTTCAGAATCTATAAAACCTTTAAGCAGATATTTTCAACCATGGGATATATCTTTAATCTTTAGAATCTTGTGTTATTTTTATAGTTAAATTGTAAACAATTCTTTTTATTAGAGATTAATTGATTACAAATTACCTATTAATTTTTGGTGAGTAATTTGAATTTTTTTGTAGTGTAAGAAAGTTGGTTGTTTAGCATAAACAGATCACTAAATTTGTAGAGTAAGTACGTGTCTTAACTTAATGTCTAAGTGTGATATGGAATATTTCGATTCCAACATGCATTAAGACTTTGTTGTTTGCAACTCTAATTTTATAAATAAACTAATAAATTTCAATATTTCTTCAAATGGATATTAATATAACATCTTTATGTAAAACCAAAATATATATTTGAAGAATTATGACTTCTTCGAGTAGGGCAATGCACTTGGCATTGATAAGCTCCATGTGGTGAGTTGACACGACTAATAAATAAGCATACAAGGGAATCAAGAAATTTAAACTTCAAAGTTTAAATATGAAGATTGACTATTTGATACCATGGAGCTAGATTCAACTTGCTTTTATCAGGGACATGACCAAAAATGTGTATTGCAATTTATCTAAATCTCTGAGTTGTGAAAGCTTCTTCTCAAACCTTGAGAATAATTCATCCATGATGTCTTTGTCAAACTCATCAACTAAAAGAGGTTCGAAACCAGCTCTAGTGTACTTAGCTATGAACTCTCCCCTCATTTGGTTATCAACAACAAAATCATGAACATCCTCTTGAAGGTTTGAGTCCCATCCCATCTTGAAAGTATTCAATGTTTGAAGGGTAAGAGATCCTTCTGCTTCAATGATTTGTTTAACTTCCTCTATGGTGGGACAATATAAAGGCACATTAAAGGAGTCCAACTTTTTCTCTTCAATCATACCCTAAAAAATAATTATATATAATATTTATTAATTATTAAAAAAACAAGTAAAAGTAAATAGCAAAAGAAAGTATTTTTTTTCTCTAATGCAAATTTTTTAAGAGAGTTTTTATAGAAATTCATATTTTTTTATGACTTAATTGTACTGTGTCATGTTACTTTTAAGAAATTCATTTATGAATTTGTTCCCATGAGAAAAAATAAAAAAACTCAGACTTATTTTTTTTATTATAACTTAATATGTTTGATGATAATTGGTGAAAAAAAAGTATATTTTAATATTAAAGAACAAGAAATTCATCTAGTACCAAAGAAACTCATTATTCCATATAAATTTCTAATGCACGTTTATTGTTAAGAAACCATTTTTTTCCTACTAATTAATTAAAAACACTTAAAGTACTCTCTTTAGAGATAGGGCATATTCTAACATTATAAAGTAATGGTATACATTAAATATCATTAATTAAGATCAATTACCTCTAAGACCATATCATTGAGCACCATCCCAAGCACGACCCACGGATAATTAATTTCTTGGTCTTCTTCTCTTCCAATGAATGAGAATACCATACTACCCTCAAGTTTTAGTTCTTCTGAACGTGATTTCAGAAGAAGCTTGAAATCTCTTTGGAATTGTTCAAGATATGCTGTATATACTGCTGGAAGGCTTGTTCTTGTCAAATAAATATTGCCCTTGTTTAGCATTCCTTCTTCTCCATTGTTCAACTTTTCAGGAGCCTATTACAAAAATTAAAAAATAGAAATATTTTAAGTTGTTATTAACATAATGTTTGTGAAGCAAACGTAGGATATATATTAGAAATGGTGAAATTGAATCTAACTCAACTTTGCATTTCATTATATACTTTTGTTTAGTCATATTGGATAGGCTTTGATACCATATAATAAAATATAAAATTGAATATAATTCAATCTTACAAAATCAGCTCAACTTATAAAGTGAAATTTACACTTTATTATATATTTTTGTTTAATTATATTACTAGCTAACGTAGATCTCAAATAATATGATGTCAACTCAATTATATTTTGGTAAAATTATTACCTGTGAGAGCCAATGTAAACTGTAAGAGGAATAAAATAACTTAATGTAATTATTGGAGAAGAGTCTTCCATAAAAGTTTCCGGGTGTTGCATTAACAAAACATTCACCAACTTTATCTCCCATCTCTCTTATCCTTTGGTAGAAATGAGGCAGCAACTTGAAGATGTTATTGAAATCATTTTGAAATAGATTATTGAGATAAATTTGCAGACCCACAGGAGCATCTCTTGAGATTGTTGTAGTGTTATTAATGATGGTGATGATATCAAGCATTACTGTAAGTGTATTTGGTCCTGAAGAGCATCCTAAATCACATACTTTCAAATTACTTTCAAGATTGGTGCTACTCAACAATCTCTTGACATCTTCTTCAACTTGAGTCTTTACTTTCGATATCACTTTTTTCTGCATAAAATTTTATTTTTAATGTATACAATAAACAGAATGAATCATGTGATAACAAAAACAACATGTGGAATATGATGCATAACTTTTGTTGGCCTATGTTTTACCAACTATATGTTAGAATATTTGATAGTTAGCAAGGGTGACAAAATAGTTCAAAGGATCCCACCTCACTATTTATCCTCCAAAATATAAACTTTTGTGGATATGGATGTACCTGTTCGAGGTGAAGTGAGAAATTACTACTGATCAGTTAGCAATGCGGCTCAAATGCATAATAACTAAGTCTAAATGGTTTAATGATTATATTTAATAATTATATGTAGTAATTTTTCTTATTAGGTTTAAAGTAATCCATTTGTTTTAGGATTGTTTTCAGGGTTTTATCCTATTTATCCTCTCTTATTAGTTTGGAGTGGTATGATAAATGAAAAAGTGCAGTGTTCTTCTTTATTTTCCAGTTTTCTTAGATAACATTCTATCACATTTATGTAATTAATTTATTAAATTAAATTTAAAAAATAAATTAATTTATCTTGCAATGTAAATCATGTCTAACGAAATTAATTATAAATGATAAATTATTATTTGTTGAGAGGATGAATGGCATAATACCAGACTATCTAATAATTTATTGGATGAAGTAGGTTAATTGAAAATCTCCACACCTCTTTTTTGTAGTAGATAGAAAAAATAAGATAGAAAGTTAACTTGACAACTCACTAAAAACAATAATAAAGATATTCAAACATATATCATATTTTATCTAAAACAATATTTATAAACAATTATCATGCTAAATTATGAACTACATGATTATGATGTCATCTAGCAAATAAATTTTATATATAAAAAGATAAAATAAGGTTAGCAAAAGATGTTTTATACTCTGGCATAAGAAGATATAAGGTTGATCCCGTGATAAAATAGAAAGGTAAAAAGAGAAATATTATGAAGTAGAATATTTCTAGTAACAAAAATTAACATATTAACAACTAATATTTCATTTATAAAAATTAACAAAAAAGAAAAGAACCATTTCAATTGCCAAACCAAATGGCATAATGATATCCTGTATTTTGTCCAATTGCAATTATATTGTGCAATATAAATTACAAAGATAAGAGTAACAATAAGTTATAAAAAAAATATTAATTAAGTTAATGAAAAAGAAAATACTTGAATTGTGGAATTTTTTGCGTAGCTTGTTTCTCCCATCCCACCATTCATGCGAAGGCCTTTTGCCATCTGGATCCATCGAACACGAAGATGAAACAACTCAATGCCAAAAATAGTATTAAACCCTTCAATTTGATGTCTCTCAAGTCATTTCATATGACAAAAATAAATTATTGTGTCAAACTATACTGCTCGTAATAAATCAATTGTCTCACGCAAAGTGATGATAGTTGTAGTAAATATTTCAAAAGATTAATAGATCAAAATGATGATATATACTACCGATTTATTAATAGATAAAAATAATGATATATATTACTGTTTTCTATTATACATGGAGGCATTGTTTCTTTAATTACTTTTGTGATTTATTTTAAAGATTAATAAATTAGGAGAAAAAAAGTTTTAATTGGTATAAACATTAATACCAGATTGAAATAAAAAAAAAATCACTTTACTGTAAGCCTAAAAAACTAGACATATATTAAATCAAATTAAAATATATAGATAGAAAATAGGATAGAGTAATTTAATACTAAGTGGAATATATAAACTTGTATTTTTTTATAAAACCAATCATAGGAGATGTATTTAAAAGATGGAATAAGAAAGTGTGTTGGTATATTTTTCATATCAATATTGAAAGTAAATAAGATTTTGCAACCAAAGCACATGTGCGGATGCCTGATATATGCATGCAATCTGAAATATAAATGTCAAAGGCCTAAAGGGAATGAAGTACTTAAAATCGCAGCAATGTTGGAAGAAAGGATTCTAGTTTCCATTCTCTGTCTGGTTCTTAATATAGTTTGATTCTGAATATCAGAAGTTATAGACTTAAAGTTAAGACTCGAGCTTGTTATGTTGATTTTGATTTCATTTTTATCTTTTATTTATTTACATGATTGTAATAGCCTTACAGACAGTAAACTAAACTAAAACATTGAGGAATAAAACATTACATCATAGTAACCATTAACAAAAGAGAATCCAAGAAAGGCGAGTATATCACCTGTTTTGTGAAAATTTTATAAACACTTTGAGACTGTTATTTCTTCAAGCTTTGATTCAATCAAGAGGTGCTTTTTTCCCTCCTCTTTCTTATGGGATCACTGTGATTAATTATGTTTTTGTTTCTCTTTGAAAATCCCTTCTCTTTTTATAAGCATTTCCTTCCGTCATGGAAAAGGAATATTTCTGTGATAGAATATGGCAACTATGGCAGATTCTTGCTGCAGAATTGGACAGTGGAGCATATTGGAGGAATAATTTGAAAGCTGTGTTACTTGCTCTGTTTCTTTTAACTATTCACCGACAATAATGTAAAATAGTTATATAATAATGTTTAATTATAAATATTAATTGATAAAGTTAATAAACTTATTACATTACATTATAAAATATTTTTTAGTTTATAAGTTTTTTTTTAAAATTTATATCTCTTATTATTTATTAATTTTAATTTCTGCATTGAACTTGCTGGAATTTTATAATGAAAATGAGACAAAGAAACAATTAATTTCTCAATTCCTTTGTGCTTTAAGTACATTAAACTTCATTTTCAGACTCTTGCTTTAAGTACAATGAAAATGGAATTTTTTTTTTTATGTTTTAAATTTTAATAATAAATATTTGAAAATAATTAAAAATTAAATTGAAAACTAAATTGAATAAAAAAAGGGTGAATTTTTATATATGTTATAGATTATTATTATAGTTATTAGAAAGCCAAATACAACTCAAGCTGTGATTTGGGGGACCAAGGGAATATTACGAAAGAAAAAAAAAATGAGGTAGATTCCCTTTGAAGGAAAACAGCAAATAGCCCAAAAGTACTATTATATATAGTAATTAAGTCTGATTGTGCAGATTAATCACGATAATATGACATTACATTAATTATTACTTCGAGATGGATTGGTGCAAGTTAATCACGTGACAAAAGATATTGCTACATGGAGCTGTTCTGTGTGTTTGGGTCCAATTAGAATTAATTTTGTATAATTAATTATGATAAAAATTGATTTCAAAATAATTAAATTTATATTTGAGTTATTTTATTATAAAACAAGGTAAGAGTAAAATTTAACATAAAATTTTTTAACTAACACATGAATATAAGTTGTTTCAATTTACAAGTAATTCTAGACCTAAAATTAATTCTGATCTGTTTTAATACAAAATGAAACATGTAAATTTTTTGTCTCCTGAAAAATCCAACATATACGTTATATGCGTATGATAGGAAGATGTGTTAATTCATCGGATGTGTCTTTAGCCCAAAAAACTTTATAAATGTATTTATGGTTATCAAACTCTTACGAGTCTATTTATGAGTTTACTTATTGCTTGTGAGTTAATTTGTGTATCAATTCTTTTTTTAGTAAACTCTAAGAAAAGTTTTGTAAACTCTCGAATTCAACATATTGAGTTGTTTTGTATATATTTAGAATTCAAGATACTTTTAGTTAGTATGTCATTCTTAAATTAAAGAACACTCACTTCTAGAAACATCAAATATTCATTTTTAAACAATACCAAACGTTAATGAGAATGTTCTATTATTATTATCACTTCTGTAATTTATTATTTGATAGTAGTGTATTGTTACACGTAATTATTTAACTATTGTAGAATTTATGATTTACTATTTTGATTTATTATATTGTTGAAATGTTTAATTGTATTTTATTTATAGATATTTTTTATTATTGTTATATAAAGTAAAATTCTTATGAGTTTACGAGTCAAATTTATTGAACTTCCACGAGTTTATTTAGAACCTCAAATTTGATATTGTTGGATGTCTTTATTAATTTCGCATTCTCATATTTTTTTTATATATATAAAAAAACATAAAACTTCTTATCTCTTAAATTTTCTTCGCACTTTTCTCTCTTACAGCACTGTCTTGCAAACATCTTTGACAGAGATGAAATAATCTAATAAAAAATAGTTTATGTGATGTTGGAGGTCTTATAACATGATTTAAGAGTAAGATGGTAATATAAATTTTAGAAGGGCTAATAATAGAAATCAATGAATGTTCATATCAAAGTAAATTAGAGCTGGCCTGTACAAAAATGTATTACTTTTTTACAATTCGGTGATTATTTGAACTCACCTTGAAGACAATCGAAAGCCTAAATTTACTTAATATAGAAGCATTAAGGGCTAGTTTAAATAATTGGTTTACTTTCCTACTATTTGATAATGTTTTTTACCCTATCTTGAAGACAACATGAGAGAGTCCTAGTTCACTTCGTAAAGATGAGAATTATTGGATTAATTAGTTTAAGCGAGATAAAATAGAAAATTAAATAAATTATAAAATCAAACCCTTGAATTGACTTCTACCTTCTATCTAACTAAAATTGACTTCTACCTTGAATTGAATTGTGTATCATTTTCATATTTAAAACAATTATTATAAAGAGGTATGATCACCGTGTTAAAGTATGAATCACACCATTGTAATTTTTATTTGAAAAATTATAGTACAGAAAGTAAGTGGTATGAAAAAAATAGGCTTAAACAAGTTTACAATCCTTAACACATTAAGAAATTTTTCGTTGATTCCAATAATTTTTTCATTGGGTTCCTAATAAATTTTTAATTTTTTTTATTTCTTCAAGGATTATCCAATTCATTATTAAAATATTTTAAAATAATTTTGAGTGCTATCTAAAGTGTTTTAGTGTCTAGAAACTAAATAAAATATTAATTAGAACCCAACATGATGAAAATTTTATTAGAGATCTAACATAAAATTTGATAAGATATCATTAACCTAAAACATATTTAAGTAAAAAAATAATATTATAATTAAGATAGAGATAAAAAGAAATTACTTCAAGTGTGGAGTTGTCTGTGAAGCTTGTTTCTCCCATATCGCCATTCTTCATGCAAAGGACTGGATTTGTTGTCATCTACAATGAAGATGATTGTTTCTCAAATTAATGTCATAACTAAATATATTAATTAGGTTATGATACTCCTTAGCTCTTAAAATGTTCTTTAATTTGTTCCATTAAGTCTTTATGCAAGGATTTGTGTGGAGATGGGCCTCATTGTAACTTCGCTATTGGGCCGTCTTCTCACACGCACCCTGGGCCTGAATTGTAGACCACAAACTCTAGGCATGAACCACTCCAACCGTGGAGAGAATTTCTTCCTACACTTCAATAAGTTCTCTTTACATCTCTATAATTTTTTAAAATTGTAAAAAAATCTGTAATGAAAACAGTAAAAAATTAATTATCACACACCTCTTTCTTTTCTCTTTCATCTACACCTATCTCGTTTTGCATATCTTTCGTTAACTTCTCTTATATGACTTCGTTTTTTTTTTCTCACTGACTCAATGGTTTTCTTTTCTTCTTCATGTGTTGTTGTTCATCCCCTCTGCGTTTGTTTTGTTCTTCTTGGTTCAGCTTTACGATTATCTTCTCTCAGTATATTAGCTTTTTTTACAAGTCCGGACACCCTATCTAGACTTGTAAAAAAAATTACAAATTTTTTTTTACAACTTATAAAACATTTTGCAAATTTTTTTAATAAGTCTGGATACCCCTATCAGAACTTGTAAAAAATTATGTAAATTTTATTTCACAAATTCAAATAACCTTGTCTGGACTTGTAAAAGAATTTGCAATTTTTTTTTTTACAAATCTGGACACCCCTATTCGGACTTGTAAAAAAATTTACAAATATTTTACTAGGATTAAACTTATTTTTTTACCTAAAACATTTGAAACTTTTGATACCTTTATAGAAATGTAGGGAAAAATTATGAAAGTGCATGTAACAATTCTCAAAACTTGGCAACACAAGTGTAAATAATTAGGGACCACCCCTCTAGGCAAGCTCACCAAGTCCATGCTTGACCAAGCCTCATATGATTCTGGACGCCAAATTGGGAACAGAAGGAAAAAGCGTGAGTCCAAAGGTGGTGCTCTTCCCATGAAGGCACTCAAGAAGCGTGACTCTGTGCTACAAAGATAGAAGAATCGCTTTGGTTCTGCAGAATCCGCTGCAACGTCTGAGACTCAGAATGCAACCTTAAAATGTTTGAGCGCTCAAAAGATGGTGCGTATTAGAAAGTCGCAAAACATGGGGGAGCCATGATTTTCAAAGACCCTGACAATGTCAAAGGCGCAATCACCTTGGTCGCTCAGTTGATAGTTGGGGAAGGAAGTGTTGTGTGATTGTAGGAGGGTTTCCTCTATACCCGTGACAAATCGCATACTGCAGTCCACAAGGAAAGTGCGATCTTTGTCCTTAGAGATATGATGGTTGTGGTAAAGAGTGGGGAGTTACCCATGGAAGATGTTCGAGTTTAGTCAGGAGAAAATGAAGCAAGGCCTTAGTGGCTCACCAAAACCTACCTTGTTAAATGAATATCTTCTTGAAACACACAAGTTAACAATGCCCAGGCCAACAAAGTTATTACTCTAGTGGGTTTTGACAATTGGAACCTTGGAGAGATGATAGAGACCTTAAGAGGTATCTCTTGTTTATGGAGACCCAAGTATTGGAAAATGGATATTCTTGGGGAGCATAATCAATCTATTCAGATGAGGGTGCGTTGGAAAAAGCAAAAAAGTTGGCTCATCAATAGCATGTATGGGAGTCCAAAATTACATAAAAGACAATTGATGTGGGAAAAGTATGACTTCTTAGAATTTGTTCATTCAAACAGTCTTCTAGAGGCTAGGTTTCAAGGACCTGCTTTTACCTGGAAACAGGGTCATTTGATGGAGAGATTAGACAAATTACTAATAAATCTAGCTTGGTGGATCCGATTCCAACAAGCAACATGTTCCACCTAATCCTGTGAATTTGACATCCTTGTGGGTGCCAAATAGGAGGCAATGTCCATTTCGTTTTGTTGTAGCTTGGTTAGCTCACCCAGACCTCTGGAGGTTTCTCAAGGACTTTTGGAGGATGATGAAGTTTGGTAGGGCAGGGTACCCAAGCTTTAGGCAACTCTACGGTAGTGGAATGCAACAATATTTGGAAATATCTTCAAACACAAAAGGCATATGATTAAACAACTTGATAAGATCAATAGACAGTTGGCTAAAAAAGGTTCATAATTCTGGGAGGAGAAATAGGATTCATCGTGGTAGATATACCAACAAGTATAGCAAGAATAACAAGAATTACTGTAGTTTCAAAGATCCCGTGCCAAGTGGCTGTATTTTAGAGATAAAAACTCTAAGTATTTGCATGGGATCACAACTATTTGCCAGAGAAAGAATCACATTGAAGTACTGCAACATAGGATGGAAATTGGGTTGCAAACCCTACTGAGCTAGAGCAACTAGTAAACAATTTTTACATCAAGTTGTATTCTGATGATAAAAAATGTACATCTACAAGCACTAAGGAGCCTTTCTGAGCCTGTTAAAAGATGATTTGGCCTTGTTCAACACGCTTATTTCAAGTACAGGGATCCCGAAAGCCATTTTCACTATGGCAGCTTCAAGGCTCTGGGGGAAGATGGCTTATAGGCAATATTTTATAAAAAGTAATTAGAACATTGTAGGGGATTCTTTTTTCCAAGATGATTGAGGAAGCTTTCAATGACCTTGGAAAATTGGCACGATTAATTCCACTTTCATAACCTTTGTCCTTAAAGTTGAGCCAACTACATCTATGAAATATCTTAGACCTATTAGTTTAAGTAACGTTTCCTATAAGACAAATAACTAAGATACTTGCCATGCATATGCAAACAGTCATAAAAAAAGTTAGTACATCCCTGCCAGTCTAGCTTTATTCCCCACTGGGGTAGCCATGATAACATTATTGTAGCCCAGGAGGTTATCATTCCATGAAGAACAAGAAGGCACTTAAGGGATGGATGGTCATCAAAGTTGATTAGGAAAAAGCCTATGATAGGCTGAATTGGAATTTTATGAATGAAACATTAAATGATATTGACTTTCCTGGTTATTTTACTAATGTGATTTGGCATTGTATTTCCTCTCTCCAACCACGCGCATGCTTTGGAATAGGGAAGTGCTTGATTTGTTTACACCTTCACAAAAGGTTCGTCAGAGTGACCATATATCGCCATATTTGTTTGTCTTATTGCTGGTGTGTTTTTTTCATATGATTCACTGAACTCTCTAACACCAATACTAGAAGCTGATTCACCTATTCAAAGGTAGGCCAGATATCTTGTATCTAGCTTTTGCAGATGACCTACTCCTGTTTGTTGAAGCCTCACTAAAACAAGTAACAGTCGTTAATTAATCAAATTTACAGTTGTTTTGAGCATTTCAAGGCAATGCATTAATCAAGACAAGACCTAAGTGTGATTTTCTACAAATGTGCAGCATCGACAAAGGCAAGTGAAACTATCGCAAGATTTGGGGTTCTAAATGATTGGAAACTTAGGCAAGTATCTTGGTGTACCTCTACACCATGATCGTGTATCAAAGCAATAACATATGTTTCTTGTGGATAAAGTGCAACAACAATTGAGCAGCTAAAAGATAGATGCCTAAGCTTTTGTTGGAAGAATCACCTTAGCCAAATTAGTGGTGCAAGCCTTGCCCACCTATCTCATGCATACCAATCTCCTGCCTGTATCTGTGTGCAACTTAATTGACCAGAAATGTAGGGATTTCGTGTGGGAAGATTTTGAGCACCTATACAAGGTCCATTGGCTTGTTTAGGATAACATCTGCAAACTAAAGAAAATGGGGGCCATAGGACTTCAGAAGACTAATCAGGCCAACCTCCCATTCCACTCCAAAGCAAGGTGGTAGTTAGTTAGCAACCATAATACTCTTTTGGTTTAGGTTATTCATTCTAAATACAAGTGTGGAGTGGCTTGAAAAGTTCTTATGGACCCTACTAGTCAAGACACTAATTTCTGGAAAGGAATTAAAATATCTTGACATATTGTACTTTGAAATAATTTTTGGCAATTGGGTAGTAGGAGATAGATTTAGTTTTGGACTAATCATTAGGTGTTGGGGCGAGGTCCCCTTGCAAATTGGTGTAATAATAACAAAAGCATTAATCGTATTAATGACACTTGTTTTTTTTTTACTTCAGTCGAATCTTAGGATCAATTAGCAACTTTACTTCTAGCGGATGTGATATAGGATATATTTGCAATTGAAGCTTCTAGTGGTGATCACATTACTGATTCCCCACGATGGTTGGAAAAAGGGGATGGTCCACTAAACTAGCCATTGAAACTCTTGTTTCCCCTACTTCTACAACTCCTATTCCAATCTTCTAGAGCACATGGAAGTGGGATGGTCCCGAGCGAATTCATGCTTTCCTTTGCAAGGTTGCCAATGAGGTCCTCCCTACAAATGACTTGAGGTTTACTAAGCATATGAGTTTGACTTTCACTTGTACCCTTTGTGGACAGCATAGGGGGACCCAGTTACATGCTTTTCGAGATTGTGCTGACGCTGATGTGGGTATGGTAGAAGGTGGGCGCAATTGGGATCCCTAATTTTCACTCTTAACATAACTTTCAGTCATGATTATCATCCACTTTACACTTTAACCGATATCAGGGGGACTATTTCTGGCCAAATATAATATTTGGTGTTGTGTTACATCGCCTATGATGGAGAAGGAATAAGCTCATCTTTCGAACTACTGGAAGAAAGACAAATGATTAGGTTGTGTTTACTATGAAAAATCTGCTTAGTGATTTCAAAGACGCCTATCAAATGCACTCTATTTTTGAAAGGAAAATAGAGCTTAGTATGTTCAATTTTGAAGCAGGATTGCTTGGAAACCCCAGAGGTAGACATCTTAAAATAAATTGTGATGCGATTGTTTGCAACAACTGTAGGGAAGCAGATGTTGAAGGTGTAGTGTGTGATTATAAGCATAAATTTATTCTGGATTTTAAGCATAAAATTCCTTATTGTGATATTAACAAAACTGAGTTACTAGTTGTCACTTGATTATTGAATATGATTCCCTCAACACCTTTATATTGCTCAAGAAAGAATGTGCTCTCCATAATGTGTATTTTCCCATAGTAGATCGAATTTCTAGAAGTAGTGCGAAGACGTTGAGGTGCAACATTATATATGTCTCCAAGAAGAGAACATGCTTGCTTATGAGTTTGCTAAAATAGAGTTGCTCATAGGACAAGAATCTTGTATTCCTACAAGTATTTCAGACTCTTTAATAACTATTTATTAAAATTATTTGAATTGTATGTTGCAATTTATTAATTTTATTGTTGATTGGACTATGTCCAAACCTTTAAAAAAATTGTGGGTTTTTCATATGAAAATGAAAATTACAAAATAATAATATTATATGAGAACCAAACTGGTGAATCAAGAACTAAAGAAAAATTACAAATAAAATTTTATATAATTTATCTCCCATTTAATTTAATTTAATAAGAATTATTTTATGATAGTTTCTACTTTTGTAAAAATGATTTGGTTCTGTCCAATAGATTTTTTATATATATATATTCAATTTGACTCCATTTCTACTTATAGAAATAAGGTGTTGGGCACAAATTTAAAACAAAAGTTCAAGTGGAGTTAAAATTGAAAATCTATCATACAGCTCAAAAATTTATAAAATAAAACAAAAAACATATGTTATAATTTGTGCATACATTAGAATATACTTACTCCATTTTCTTTTATAAGTCAAAATGACATATTTTGTTTTCAAATAGAGTCAATTTTAACTCTACTACTTCATTCAATGATATTTTTGTTAAAATATTCTTTCTTTGGGGTTTTGTAAAAATTGAAATGTGTAAAATCAATTTATATCTAATTTATTTAATTTATTTTAATGGATTGGTTTAATATCCAAATTTATGTTACAAAGTTTAAATTCAATCCAATTAGGTGAATATTCATTTGGATTTAAAAAAATACAAACTACAAGTGTATTATCGTTGTCAATAGGCTGTTCTAATCAAAGGACGAGCCAAAGATGCACAATTGAAGTTAAACTCAAGTCGAACATGCATTTGTTGCATCCAATCAAAACTCGTCGAAATTGATTGAAACTAGTTGAAAGATGCTCTAGGTAAGACTGAGTCAAAGATGTGATAGTTGAATAATTAGGTATTAATTTCGTGGTTTAGGTTGATCAAACATATCTTAGCCACAATAAATTGAAATACGCACTAGTTGAGGTCGACTATAAAAAATGAATCTTTTAAGCAAAGTGTGTTGTAGTCAAGAGGTTAAGGCAAACATGTCTTGGTCGAAACTAGTCTAAACTAGACAAATTGATCAAAAGATGCTTTGAACAAGGCTAAGCAAAGGATGTGTCAACAAGTCAAATATGTCTTGGCCTAGGTAAAACCAAACAAGCCTAGGTGAGACCAAGATGAAGATGTGCAGGCTTAATCAAGTATTTGTGATTAAGGCAGAACATAACATGTCTTAGCTAAACTCAACTCAAAGATGTGCTAGACAAGGTTGAACCAAAGATGTGTTGATCCAAGTCAAGATGTGTCGGTTAAGCCAAATATATCTTGCTTGAGATCAAGAAATAGATGCATTGTGAAGTTGGCAAAAAGATGCCCTAGTCAAGGCCAAGTTGAAGTCAACCTCTTCGAATTGAATGTGTCTTGCCTAAGGTCAAGTTATAGACGTTGAGGTCAAGTCAAAGATGACTCGTCCAAACCAAATATGTCATGCTTATGTCGAGACAAATATGCTTCAATTGAGGTTTTTCAATTTTTTTAAAATGAAACAATTTTAATTATAAATCAATTTTAAATCATTAAAAAATTAATCATATTATGAAAACCAAATAAACATATATTTGGATCCAATCCTCCCTAATAAGAAACGTAGCTAATTAAAAAAATATTTAATTATTTTTAAAAATATATAAGAGGCTTAAAATAACCAATAAAAGTGATATTAAGTACTAGAATTATTTTACTATTTATATACATTATAATCTTAATTATGTTTATCTCAAAAAAATATTTCAAACTCCATCCCTATAAAGGAATGCAACAAATTTAGACTCTTTATAGTCCTACAACAACCTTATAACCTTACATAATTAATAATATAAACATTATTTTTATAATTTAATTTTTCATAATCATTGAATTTATATTTAATGGTTGAGATCTTTCGACAAAGATATTACAACAGCAGAAAATCCACGTACAAATGCAATATATTGCATGGTGCATATTTTCGGTGTTTGTTTTAAAAAAGTCTTCATCTTTAATTCAGAGTTGCCTTGTAAAAGTACCAAACTTATTTTGAGTAGAATAATATTTTAGTCTTTTATAATTACAAAATTTAAGCATTGATACTTTAAGTTCCTAAAGAAAATTTGACAAATTAGTTTTGATGTTTTTGTCTTCGTTCAATTTGATACCTGCAAGGCTATATAAACTGTTTTATAAAGTGTTTTAATGTGTTATCTAAGTATTTAAAGACCAATTTATAAAACATATTAAAATAATTATTATGAATTAATTTACTTGCAAATTTTCAAGATATAAGTATCAACGTTAGAAACTTTCAAGGGTTAAAATAAAACTTCACTCCATAATACAAAAGCGTAGAGCAAATTTAAAATATTTTATTAAACTCTCAATTTATTCCTTGAAAATCCTAATAGATATTAGTATTTAGGTCTCGAAAATAAAATTCTCACATAAATTAATCTCTAACAATTTTATTATTTTGAAGTTAGTTTAAAGTATTTGAAATAACGTTTAAAATGTTTAAAAATAAGATCAAAAGTGTTTTAAAATTAAATTTATTACAATCTAACTAGACTGATCGGTTAACTGATTGAACGAGAATCAATTATGTGTTTTGATTAATTATTTCCAACTAATAAAAAAACACCGAATCCATTAAAATCTAAAGGAGTTGACAAAAAATCGAAAACACTAATCAAAACAGGATTGTTAAAACAATAGTTTTTAATAAAAATGAAAAAAAAAACCCTCTTGATCTATAAAAAAGTGATTTTCCATTAAATTTAGAGAAAAAAAAGATAATATGTTATATTAGGTCGTATTTATTATGTATGACTTTTTGTTTTACTTAATATATTACTATATTAACAAAAATTATATAAATAATAGTATTTTCATTGAATTTGGTTAAATATTTAAACTCATATCTTTACTACTTAAAATTCATCCAATATTTAAACTCATGATTTCTTCCAAAATTTAAAACCTAATTTAACCCACTACACTCATTCATATACATATATGCATGCATACTCCCTCCCTCTCTCCCCTCTCTCTTTATATATATATATATCAGCTCATACTTTCATAAAAACAAAAATGATAGAGAGATACAAAACAAGAAAATTGGATAAAATCCTCATATTAACGGAGGAAAGAAAGAAAATATTGGGTTTATCTGATGAAACAGTGATAACAAGAGCAGACAATATTTTCGACACTTACCACTTAGCAGCTGCAAAAAGGGATAGATTCTCTCTCAGCTCTTCTCAGACTATTGAAAACATGTGGGTGAAATATTTAGGCTATTTATACTCTGATAAAACTTTAGGATTTTAATGGATAATGTTTACAATTTTAATGGAAAATGAAATTCATTATCTACCTTTAGTTTTTTAATTTAAGAGATAATGTTTAGGACTTTAATGGATAATGTCTAGGATTTCTCATTTTAGTACCGATCTTTGTATCCGCTTCTTAATTTGGTCTATATTGTTAAATGTTTAGGTCACATTAATTATATTATTATTTTATTATACATTTAAAGGGATTTATATTATAGGTTAAAAATTATAAAAATAACTTTACTGAAATATTTAAAATCTGTTGCCATTTGTATCAGTTAAAAGGTGTCGAAAATATTTACATGTTGTGTTTTCTTCAATATAACCAAATATCAAATTGCAAAGTAATATTTGGCAAAAAAAACTATATATTGTCAATTGAAGTGGTGGGTGAGATGTTGTAAACATATTAGTTTCACAAATAATTTTTTAACAAATTTGAAAAAAATAAAAAATTTAAAATAATAGGAAAACGTTGATTAACAGTAAATAAAAATATAATAATAATGAATATTCAAAAGTAAAATATTAAAAATAATAAATAATACAGTCATTATACTATAATAAAAATAATAAAATAGCTATTTTGTCCCGTTCTTACTTTAATAATTGTTCCCTTGTTGCCATAAAGGCCAACATAACAGCGTAGTTTTCGCGAGCTATCTTGTAATGAAGACCAACACAGCAGATTTTTTCAACCATTGGATATATCTTTAATCTTGTGGATGGAATTAAAGTTTAAAAAATATCTGCATTTTTTTAATTATATTAAATTAAAAATAAAATTATATAACATGAATTTATAATTAAGCTAACTATGATAAATGTAACATCCACTTATTTAAAAAATAATATATTAATAAAAAATATAAATATTAATAGACTTAAATTAAATTATTATTTATGTTTATTAGAATAAATTAAAAATTGATTTTATAAAACAAATATAGATATAAATAGTAAGATATGCTAGATTATTTTAATTTAATATCGAATCATCTAATTATAAAATAATTTTGATGAAAAGATGTCTAATGTGATTATTGTTAGACTTAAAATTCTATTAAAGTCACTAGGGTTTATTTTTCAAAAATAAACACTAGTGACTTATATGTTTTCTTTATAAAAGATTTCACACTAATATTCAATCATAACCCCTTATGATAAGTGCATTGACTTTACTAATTAATATTTTAAAAGCAATATAAATAAAAAAAGTTGTGATTAAACGCAAGTATAAATTTTTTTTAAATTGTTCGTGCATAAATGTTAAACTCTTATTTTTATGTTATTAAAAATAAATTTATCTCTTCTCACTGCATAAAGGTTAGTTTTGACATTAACATAAAATAAATTCGAAAATGTGGTTAAAGAAAGTTAAAAGGAGTTACAAAAAACAAAATCTATACATTTTATAAAGGGGATATGAGCTTTTGCTATCCACATTTTTTATTACTATTTTATCCTTCCTAAAAATGTAACTTCTTTCAATTTTAAAAAATAATGCAATTTCTCTCATGGTAACTACACATTTTGAGTTCATTCAACCTCTTTCCTCCCTCCATTTTCTCAAATTCATTGTAAATCTAGCATGTTCATTGATAATTTAGCATATTTTTATCATGTCAACCTAAATAAAGAAATTAACAAAATATATATTTCAAAACATACTAAACTAAAATTATTATGCGAAAAAATGACACAATGAATTATTTATATTTTATCATATTGTTACAGAACATATTAAATTAAAATTATTATAAAACCCTGAAATTCTTATAGCATATCAAAATAGAATTACGAATATACATGCATGTCAGACCTCTATTTTCACTAATATATATAAAGAACAAACCTCCCTCTATTTGTCACAACTTCTTTTCTTCTTTCAAAGTTTTGTTTTTGAGAAACAAGGAAAAACCAAAATTCTAAGAAAAGTTTTTACACCATTATAAAGACCACTTAAAGGGAGTTAGAGAAGAGAGAAACACAAGTAGAAATTTCTACCCTGCCCCATGGATCCAGGTAAGTTTTCTAAACTCTCTCATAGAAAAATAAAAGAAGAATGATTATGAGAATTATGTTATCCAAGATCTTTGTAGTGTAATTTCTTGTAAGTTAAACCATCATAAAGACCACTTAAAGGGAGTTAGAGAAGAGAGAAACACAAGTAGAAATTTCTACCCTGCATCATGGATCCAGGTAAGTTTTCTAAACTCTCTCATAGAAAAATAAAAAAAGAATGATTATGAGAATTATGTTATCCAAAATCTTTGTAGTGTAATTTCTTGTAAGTTAAACCCTAGAAAATTACATATGAGAGGAAAATTAATTTTAACAATTGATATCAAAGCAAGATTGTTGGATATTATTCTTGTCCATGAACAATTTCTCTTCTTGAATATGCGAATCTAATATTTCTGATTTTGTGAAATAGTAAGCGTGATTTATTTTCAAAAAAAACAATTTTGTGATGCATAATGTCATGTGTGATTTGGCAAATTAAGTTCTCCATGGAAAAAATTTCATTAATTTCTATTCATACAAATATATGATTTTTTGAAAGGAAATAAATTAATTTGAAAATACATATTAAGGAAAGATTTTTTAATCACCAAATGGTTAAATCTAGAATTTTATAGTTCTACGTTATAATGGTTGATTGTTATAATGATGATATATGAAATTTCAATGTTTGGGTTGATTGAAGTTGTTATTTATAAGGTAT
The DNA here is from genome assembly GCA_037954015.1 of Psophocarpus tetragonolobus. Taxonomy (NCBI): domain Eukaryota; kingdom Viridiplantae; phylum Streptophyta; class Magnoliopsida; order Fabales; family Fabaceae; genus Psophocarpus; species Psophocarpus tetragonolobus. The sequence goes on from CM075693.1 coordinate 65,349,469, forward strand.
ATGAATCATCCAAAGGTTAACAATTACTTATAATTAATCATATTTAAGATTTGTTTTGCATACTTGTTGATTGTATATCTAAAAATAAGATGCATCTCAATAATGGTATGATTATTGCATTTAATTATTATTTTGGCATATTATATTATGATAATATATTTATTTATCACTCAAAGGTGAACTTAATAAACTCTGTATAATTTGAATCCATTAAAATTTACTCAAAGCATTAATGTATGAGTTTGTTTAAATGTATGCAATTAATGTATGATTAAGTTCAATGGCCAGAATTATGATTATTGGTCTGAATTGATCCATTTTTAATTAGGTGTCAATGCTCAAAATAAACAATGTTAGGGAATTCATGAAATTGCTTAAAGATTACTGACAACCTAACATTATTGATAAAAGTCGATTATGGGAAATCTATCAAGCGAGCTAACAAACAAAAAAGTTTGATTGGTCTCAACCAATTCATGATCATGTGAAAGAAATGTCCAATCTGACAATGCAAGTCAATTAAGTCTTTTCTAGTAAAATTCAATTTAAACTCACTTCCTATTGAATTTGGCCAACTCCAAATGAACTATAATACTCTTAAAGAAAAATGAAATTTTCAAGAAATTGAACCCTTTAAAGGTTAATGAAGGGGAGTCCACAAAGAGAATAACTACTACTTTTGTAAACAGAGTGGTCACTTTAAGAAAGATTGCCCAAAAAGAAAAAAATGGTTTGAAAAGAAAGGTATATATATATATATATATATATATATATATATATATATATATATATATATATATATATTATATACTGTATAGTGTATATTATGTATATCATACATCATATATCTGTAAATTTTGAATCAAATCTTATTGAGGTATCTAACAATACTTGGTGGCTTGATTCTAGAGTAACTATGTAACATCCTCAAATTTTTAAAATAAAAATTATCTCACATAATAAATAAATAATTATTATAGTTTAAATAAAATAATATATTAAATTTTCTTAGAGAAAATAAAAGAAAAAAGATAATAATTAGATGAGAATCAATCAAATAACTAAAAGATTAAAGATAAATTGATTTAATATAATATTTATTTTAAAATAGAAATAAGATAAAATAATTAAATATTTGATATTATTTTGAATTTAATTTGTAAAAACTAATCTTTTATTAAAGATAAAAAATATAGAGAGGAAAAAATCAACCCTAAGCTAATATATATAGAGTTAACTAGTTCCCTCAGAATATCATAGATTAGTTTATTATTCTAGGGTTGGGAAAGAGGGATATAGGAGCAGAAGAATTAAAGTAGTGGGATCTCGCTTCAAGAGGTGAGTAAAACGTCTGTTTTTAACCCTCCATTGTATGGTTTTAAAAATTGTTGTTAATGTGTTGAATGTTTGCAAATTAATTTGATAATTCTTTTGAGAGACCTCCATTTGGAACGAACTTGAATTTTGAGATATATCCATCTAGGATGGATGTATGAGATGCCTCCGTTTCATATGGGAAAGAAGTTTTAGATACTTCTATCTGGGATGGAGAAGAGATTCTAGATACCTCCATAATAGCGTGGGGAAGGCAATGAGATGTCATTGTATGAAATATGAGCTCATAGACCTTTTTGAAGAATCTATTAAAAAACCTTGGTTCTAGGAACCGCAAAATGGGAACGAGTGATCTTGAGTATCACTATATTTTTGTGATGATTGTGTGCATTATGAGGGTGTTAATTAAAACACCAGTCTCTTTTCATTTTTATTAAATTATTCATATTAGAAATTAATTATTTGAAACTAATTATATTTTTTCTTTAAAAACATCTTTTTGCGGGTACCATGGTTGTTTCTCCAGATTTCGCACCGATTGAGAACAACGCTATTTGTGAACCTTTTTTTTAAAACTTGTTTTATTCATTGAGATTTTCATCTCATTAAAAAGAGTTGTTTTCAAAGTCAGAAGAGGAGGAAGCTTTGGAGGCTAAGAAAGCGTGAAGACTTAGCTGTAGTTTAGGTTTTCCTTTTTATGAACGTTGTTATTACAATTATCCTTTGTATTTTTTTTAGATATCCACATTTGAGAATTATACTTTGTAAGGTTGATAAATTTTTATTTATTATTTTATTTTTTTTATTATTTTCAATAATTACTTAATTATTATACTTTGGGTGTTATTGTAATGGAGGACGTTATAAACTACTCATGTGTCACATATTATGCTAGATTACTTTTAATCCAAACCATAAGAGGAACTGAAAAACTTCTCTATATGGAGAAAAAAATGAAGGTAGGATAGAATACATTGAGACATATAAATTAATCTTGAACATAGGGTCTCATGTAGATTTGGAAGGATGTCTTTATGTACTTGGATGCATTAGGTTTTAGGTTCAAGAATGGAAACAATGTATTTTTTTTATTTAAATATGTGTACTGTTATTGATCTAGTACTTTAATAAATAACTTGTATTGTTTCAAATTTGATATAAAGTTTATGGACTCCTTGTTTAATGTTGAATATGTTGTTGGTAGTAAGTGTAATGTGCATGTTGATAATTCTGCATATTTGTGGCATCAAAGATTAGGTCACTTATCCAAAGAAAGGATAATTTAATAAAAAATGAAATTTTGCCTCACTTGAATTTTAGTTATTGAGATATTTGTTTAGATTGTATTAAAGGAAAGCAAAACAAACAAATATCAAAGAATTCTGCTACAAGAAGTAATGAACTTCTAGGATTAATACACACTGATATTTGTGGACCCCTTGACATTCTATCTTGGAGCGGTGAAAAATATTTATCATCTTTATTAATGACTTTTCACATTACTGTTATTTGTATCTTCTGCATGAAAAATCTCAATCAGTAGATGTCCTAAAGGTGTTTATTGATGAGGTAGAAAGGTAGTTGGACAAGAAAGTGAAAGTTACAAGGTTTGATAGGGGTGGTGAATTTTATGGTAAATATAATGAGAATGGACAATGTCCAAGTTCATTTGTAAAATTCCTTGAAAGTAGAGGCATATGTGCACAATATACTATGCTTGGCACACTAGAACATAATGGTATAGCAAAAAGGCAGAATCATATTATGTTAATTATAGTATTGCACCTTCATGTTTGTGGATGCATGCATAAAGACCACTACATATTTGCTTGATAGGGTTCCTAGTAAGGCAGTTCCTATGATCTCTTATGAACTATAGACGAGAAAGAAATGCAATTTAAGGCTAAGGATCTCCAGTAGAAATAAAAGTGTGCAATCCACAAGAAAAGAAACTTGATGTAAGAACCATAAGTGGTTTTTTCATTGGCGATCCTGAAAAGTCCAAAGGTTACATATTCTATTGTCTTAACTATAGTACGAGAATAGTCAAGTTTGGTAATGCTCGGTTATAGAGAATGACCAGTTTAGTGGGAGTGAGAAATCACGAAAGATGAATATTATGGTGATTTGCGGTGAATCATCTTCTTCACCTAAAGTCTCTTCTCAAGATGTTGTTCCTCTAGTTGCATTGTAAGCAAAAAACACTTGGAGACAACATGATAATATTCAAAACCTACAAGATGTTTAGACAATTAATGAATAAGTAGACAATATGTGCAAAACACAAATGAACAAGTGGTAGAAAGGACCCAAGAAATAGCACCAAGAAAGTTCGAAAGGAAAAAAAAAGCCAACTATTTCTAGTGATTACATTGAGTATTCACTTTAACATGAATGTGAATAGAGCATTGATGAAGATCTAGTCTCATTTAATATAGTCATGGAAAGTGATAATTTTGAAAAGTGACTCAATGTTATTAAAGAAGAGTTAAAGTAAATGGATGACGATCAAGTTTAGGATCTAGTTGAATTTCTTGAAGTTTCAAAATGAGTCATTTGTAAATGGGTCTTTGTGACTAAACATGACTCGAAAAACAATATTGAAAGGTATAAAGCTAGACTCATTGCCAAAGTTTTCACTCAAAAGCATAGCATTGACTACAAAAGGACATGCTCTCCAGTTTCTAACAAGGACTCTTTGAGGATTGTGTTGACTTTGGTGGCTCATTATGATTAGAGCTTCACCAAATAAATGTAAAAACTCCTTTTTTGAATAGTGACTTAGAGGAAGAAGTTTGTTGTTGGTTTCACTTCTGAATGTAGAAGGGGGTTCAATATATTACTTACAAAATTTTCTTATTAAAAAAATTCTTTACAGCAAAAACACTTAATCTAATTGGTGAGTAATCCCCTTAAGTAAATTAGAATTCTTTAAAATGGTTAACATAAGCAGTGAAAATAAAGAATGTGAAAAACTATTGAAAGAACACTTAATTTTGAGATTTTCAAAATATTTAACAATATGACATTAGCAAGTCACACAAATTCATAATATTGATAAGAATAGAGGAATGCACAAATGTCAATGTAGAGTTCTATATTTTGATTCAAGTATACAAGAATTCCAAGAGCTATATGTGGATTTCCAAAAGTTCAAATATTAATGAATTAGAAACAAATTTGACAATTCAAAATTACAAGGTATATGTATATAATTGATAAAAACAAAAACACAATTATACCCTAAACCAAAAATACAACATATTCAAATTATATGACAGGATGATCAGACAGATTCACAATGTTGATAAGAAGCTATATGCACAATGATTAATAATTGCAAGTATATAATTCAAATTCACAAATTATGTGAGAATTTCTAAAGTTCAACATTTTAACGATTTAAATTTTTTTTTGGCAAAACACAATTGAGAAGGTATCTATATATATATGTGTGTGTGCATGTATATATATATATATATATATATAATAGCTAAAATAATTCAAGTATGAAAGAAGGAGAAAAAGGCAAACATAAAATTTATACGGTTCAACCAAGTCCTTGGCCTATGTTTAGTGTTAGTTTGACAACCTATGATGCAATCCTTCCTACCAAGGGTCCTATCACTTGGGCTATGGCTAGGAGGATATAGGAGGACATGACAAGGAAGGAACATGCTAGATCTCAGCTCTTGCTTGAAGTGAAGATCATAGGTCGTAGTCTTGAAATTAATTCATTGTAAATATTAGTTTCCTTCTATTTTTCTCTTGGCCATGTATTGCATTCATTTTCACTAGTTTAGATTATGTAGGTGCCTTTAGCTAGTTTAGGAGTGTATTTAGTGAGTGGGCTTCTAGCTTAGGTGTGTTGGGCTCCTCTCTTTACCCTCTAGGTTAGGTTTGATACCCTTCTCCTTGATTAGATTAGGCATGAGTCGTTATGGAGTATAAGACTTGATTAATTAGCCTTAAACCAACTCTCACATTGCTTAGGGAATTATGTCCTAGCTCACTCTCCCCTTATATATACCCACCTCACTCTCATGTATTGACACACTTAAATGAATGAAGTAAGACTTATTTTGAGCATTTGATCTAGTAAAATGTCTTTGAGAAACCTCTCTTAAAAAGTCTCTTCCTAGTAGCTTTTATCAAGAGTCCATTTTTTACTCATTTTCTTCTCTAAGAAGAAGTGGCATCACCATTGTACATTTTCTTATCTTCCATCTTCCACCTTCTTGAAGTGGGGAACCTTGGGTGGAGTTGATCATGGGAAATGCAAAAGCTTTTGCATCAACCTGAGTCAAATCTTTTTTAGTTCCTTCCTAATTATGGGAACAATTGCTAGATGCTACATTAATGAGAGGTGAAACTTTACAGTATAGCTTTATGAGAAAGCTTTTCCTTCACACTAAACTCAAAGTAATCACTTGAAACCTTTGTCTCAAAATATACTAATGAGTTCTCTACACATTGATTACTGGAGGAGCAATCGAAAACAAATCATTTCTCATCTCTCACGTAATTCAACTCATTCAACAATATCAAAAGCTTTCAATATTATACACTCTTCTTTGAATAGTGATGAGTTTTTTAGGGTCTCAACATCCACTACAGCTGAGGAAGCATGAAATTAATTCAAGTTACTCATGAAGGAACAATTGAAGTAAGACTTGCTAGAAAGTACACATTGATTCAAGAGTACAAAATGTTTCAAATGAACCAAGGAGAAATTATCATGAATTTTCAAAAGAGATTCACCCATATAGTAAATCCTTTGAAAGGACTTAAAAAGAAATTTTAGGAAGAGGGGTTCAATGTGAAGATCATTAAGTCCCTCAACAGAAAATGGCAACCTACTGTGACAGCTATAACAAAGTCAAAATCGAAAAATCTCGCTAGTATGACTAGTGCTGAACTATTTTTAAAGCTTAGAGAATACAAGATGGATATGACTGAATAGAATGTCTAAATAAGAACAAAAAGAAAAGAAGATCAAACGTTTGGCATTGAAAGCAAATGAAAAATCTAGTGATGAAGAAAGCAAAGAAAGTGAATCATTGGAATCCGAAAACATCAATCTCATGATTAGCAAATTTTGAAGATTCATGAAAAAGAAAAGTAATAAAGCAAAGCATTCACATGGTAAAAAGCAATAAAAAAAGGTGGAAACTACCTCTCCTAAGTTCACTTGTTTTGAGTGTGGTGAGATCGGTCATATGAAAGTTGACTGCCCTACCCTAGCTAGAAAGAAAAACAATGTGAGCCTAAATCTAAGTTCAAGAAGAACAAAAAGAAGATGGCCTACATTGCTTGGGAAGACAATGTTTCCACTACCTCGATTTATAATGAAAGTGACCAAGAAGTCAATCTTTGTCTAATGAGAAAAGCTGAATCAGATAATAAGGTAAGTGATTCTAACTCTTCCTATAATGGTAACTATGATCAATTACAAGAATCTTTTATTGAATTGCATGAATAGGCTAAGAAATTAAGTTGCTTCAATGGTGTTTATAAAAAAAAAAGATCAAAGTGTTTGAATCTAAAATTGATGAATTGCAAAAGGAAATCAAAGTGTTGAAAGATGAAAATGTAAATCTGAAAAACATTTCCTAATGGAATCAAGATTGATCTTCTAATTGTGAAAATTGTAAAGTGTTTAAATGTAAGATAATATATCTTACAAGAGCTTTATCAAAATTCAGAATGGGAAGAGCAAACCTTGATGCTCTCTTAGGTAAACAACAAAGCATGTCAAATAGAGCTGGCATTGGATATAGCTATTTTGTAAAGAAAAATGCTTTTAAGAATTCTTTCAATTTCAAAAAACATTGAGTACAACATATATCACTTGCAATTATTGTTTTCTTATAGGACATACATTTGTTAATTGCTTAATTAGGAAAATTGGAGTTCTTAGTGGGAAATACATATGAATTCCCAAAGGTTCTAAAATTGTTACTAATCCAAATGGACCCAATGTCATTTGGGTACCAAAATGAGCAATAGTTTTGCTTTGCAGGTGTGCCTCAAAGCGAAGAAGTCCTTGTGGTACTTGGGCAGCAGATGCTCAAGGTACATGACAGGTAAGAAAGAGAAATTTCATCTCTTTGCAAGCAAAATAGGGTGGTTTTGTTACTTACAGAGACAATAACAAAGGTCAGATACTGAGTATTGGAATTGTCAATAACGGAAACTCTATCTTAATAGATGATGTATTGTTAGTTGATGATCTGAAGTTTAATCTATTGAGTATAAGCCAGTTGTGTGATAAAAATTTCAAAATTGCATTCGATGATGAGTGTTACACTATCTGTTATGCATCTAGAAATGTTTTTTTGTGTTAGTAAGAGAATGGATAACATTTATATACTTAACATTGATCATTTTGCATCAAACATTACATGTTTGTATCTAGGGATGATTTATCATCACTTTTGCATAGACACATCACACATCAATCTAGAACAATTGAATAGGCTTTCATCTAGAAATCTTGTTAATGGTCTACCTAACCTTAAGTTCTTAAAGTATGGAATTTGTGATGAATGCATGTCAAAAGGGAAAGCAGTCTAGAACTTCTTTTAAACCGTTAACTTGGTTTCTACTTCTAGACCGTTTGAACTTTGCATATAGATCTAGTTAGTCCTTCTAGAACTGTAAGTCTAGGTGGTAACATATATGTTTTGGTAATCATTAATGATTATAATGCATTTCTTGCTTCTCTCAAAATTTCCAAAAGAATCCAAAATGAGAAAGATTTGAATAAAATCTTTTAGAAGTGATAATGGAGGAGAATTTAAAAATGAAGAATTTGAGATTTTCTACGAAGAACATGATATAGATCACAATTTTTCCGCTTCTAGAAGACCCCCAACAAAATGGAGTTGTGGAAAGGAAAAATAAACAACAACTTATCGAGTTATCAAGAACAGTGCTCAATGAAAATTCTTTAGCTAAGTATTTTTGGACCAATGTCGTGAGCACTTCATGCTATGTTCTTAATACAATTTTGATTTGACCATTTTTAAATTAACCCCATATAAGCTATTCAAAGGTAGAAAACCAAATATTTCTTACCTTAGGGTATTTTGATGTAAATGTTTTGTTTTGAGCAATAATAAAAGAAATCTTGGCAAGTTTGATGCAGAGCGAACGAAACAGTGTTTTTAGGATATTCTGCATGTAGCAAAGCATATAGGGTGCTTAATAAGATATCTTTATCTGTTGAAGAGTCTATTTATGTCGTTTTCTGTGAGACTAACCCTAAAAAAAAAAGGAATTTCTCTTTGTGATGATGATACAGGTACTGCAGGTGTTCCTATTGAAAGTATTGAGAATAACACCAACATAGAACAAACTGAAGTTTCAAAGGAAGCCTAACCCCTACCTTAAAGAATGGAGAATGCCTAGGATCTCTCCTTAGATAACATTCTTGGTGACATTGAAAAAGGGAGTTACTACTAGACATTCATTAAATTTATTCTATGAGCATACGGCATTTGTATCTCAAATTGAACCATCTTGTGAATGATGCATTAAATGATGAATTTTGGTTATTAGTCATGCATGATGAATTTAACCAATTTAAGAAAAAAAATGTTTGGGAATTAGTGCCTCATAAGAATAATATGAATGTGATAAGAACAAAATGGGTGTTTAGAAACAAACTAGATAAAACTAGAACCATAACTAGAAATAAGGCTAAAGGCTATAATCAACAAGAAGGTATAGATTTTGGTGAAACATATGCCCTAGTTGCTAAATTAGAAGTTGTTACGCTCCTTCTTGCATTTGTGTGTGTGTTTGACTTTAAAAACTATATCATATAGATGTTAAGAGTGCCCTTTTTAATGGTTTTTTGGATGAAGAAGTATTTGTTTCTCAATAGAAAGCCCTTTATAGACTCAAGCAACCTCCTTTATCTCAAAAATTATGAAAGAGGAAAAGTAGGCAAAACTTTGTTCTTTATGAGATCTTTAAATGACATACTTTGAGATCAAGTATATGTTGATGACATAATCTTTAGGTTGACTAACACCTCTCTGTGTGAGGACTTTGTTTCCAAAATGCAAGGGGAGTTTGACATGTCGATGATGAAAGAGTTCAACTTTTTCTTAGGTTTGCGGGTGAAGCAAATGGAGAAAGGAATCTTCTTGCATCAGTCAAAGTACACTAAAAAGTTACTTAAGAAATTTAGAATGGAGGAGTTTAAAGTCTCAACATACCAATGGGAACCAACTGTTATCTTTATGCCGAATTAAAAGGAAATTTTGTTGCTGTATCTAAATTTAAAGGGATGATCAGTTCAATATTATATCTAACTACGAGTAGACCTGCCATTATGTTCAGTGTGTGTTTATGTGTTAGATACCAATCCATGCCAAAAGAATCACACATGAATGCAGTCAAGAGGATTTTGAAGCACTTGAAAGGGACTTTGGACATTGGTCTATGGTATCCAAAAGGTACAAATCCTTCACTTATAGGCTTTTCTGACTCAAATTTTGCAGGATGCAAACTAGAAAGAAAAAGCATCAGTGGAACTTGTCACTTATTTAGCAACAATCTTGTATCTTGGAATAGCAAGAAACAAGCTTGTGTGGCTTTCTCTACAATAGAAATAGAATATATTGTAGTAGGCAACTGTTGTGCATAATCCAATCCCTATGGTTAAAACAGCAACTTGAAGACTTTGGAGTTAAAGTTAACAAAATTCCATTAAAGTGTGGCAACACAAGTGCAATCAACTTAACAATGAATCTAATTCTTCACTCAAGGGCAAAGCATATTGAGATTCATCATTACTTTCTAAAAGATCATGTTGAGAAAAGTGACTACAAAGTTCAGTTCGTTGACACAGAGTCTTAACTAGCTGACATGTTCACCAAACCACTACCAAGGGAAAGATTCTACAAGCTTAGAAGGGAACTTGGTATAGTAAGTGAACATGAGCTATAATGATCATTCAATTTTGTTGAGAATTTGTGTAAATCGATTTGCATTTTCACAAGGTTCATACATCAGAAGCATGACTCATGAAAATCCTTCATCCAAGTGTATTTAAAATAAAGTTTATAAGCATACAGCAGGATGGTAATCAATTACCTGCAAGAGTTAATCAATGCAGAACTGAAAATATCTATATGTGTTAATCAGTTACTTGGTGTTGGGTAATTACTCTAGTTTAAAAACGGAAAGGGTAATCGACATTCATCACTTTGTACCTCCATTACCTGAGTTTTTTAGAGATTTCCAATCAAAGACAAGAGATGATTGTTGAAGTTTATTATTGCCCACCCCGATAGAGCAAGTATAAGCATTTTTAGAGTGCATTTGAACCCTAATTCTAGCTCTTAACTCATCTAGGAACCGTAGAATTTAGTCTCTCTCTCAAGAACCTCCAAGCAACTTTCATGGTAGAATCCAGCAGCAAGGGAAAGAGAATTAAGCATACTACTACTGCGAAGGAATTTCGTCCGAAGCTAACTCTGGTGTGAAACCTATATGCACCCAAGGTTCACCTCCAAAGGCTAAGGCTTATTCTCATGAATGGTTTTCCTCTCAAGAGCAACAAGATGCATTTTTTATTTTGTATGTCGGGAAGGAACTCAACCCACCAAAGGTTTTATCTTTTCTTGGCTTACTGAAAATGGGTTTAGTTTCCATAATGACCTAGAGTGTCAAGGCTTAGCAAAATTTGTTCAATTAAAAGGGAATTTTTATCCATATTTGGTTGGAGTATTCTTTTCAAATTTGAGGATGATGATTTTGGAAATTTGATTTATGAAGTAAGAAGAAAATCCTTTTGTCTGATGAAATTTTGTTGAGTATCAATGGAATACTAATGATGGAATAGATGTATCTATGGCTGATTTAAAGAAGGAAAATATGGAATATAACAAGATAGATTTGTTATGTTAGTGAATCCAGTGGAATAAGAAGAAGAAAAACAACAAAAAGGAATGAGAAGAAGAAGATTGTTTACAACACAAGTGGAATGAAAGTGGGTGATAGGTACTTCATTACTCTATAGCATGGATTATTGTTGTGAGGGGGAGTAATCATGCTCAAATCAGTAAAGAGGACATGATTATAATTTGTGCAATAAAAAATTATGTTAAAGTGAATTGGCTGAAAGTGATCAAGGACATTATGATTAAGACTAGAAGATTGGATGACTATAAGTGCTCTTATGTGGTCTTTATCTCAATTTTTGGATATATTTGGAGTTGAAACATCGAATGAAGCAAGAAAAATGACAAGGGATGTTCATTTTGTGAAAGATAGAGCTTTGAAGATGTTGAAATTAGTGAAAACTGATGAAGGATGGCTGAATAAGGAAGAAATTCAAGCTGAAAGAAATTCTGGGAATTTGAACTCAAGGCTCTCACATTGTTTAAAGAAATGATTATGAAGAAGCTAGGTGCAATGCAAAAGATTCACAACAAGGAGTTCAAGGAGCTGAAAGATAGTTTGGAGACTATATATGAGTGTTTGGATTAGCTAAATGTGCCTTTTCCTAAGAACTAGTGTGTTTTCTCAATGCATTATTAGCATCTTTAGAATTTAAGCATTTAGGATTTCATTTTGCATCTTATAATGTGTGTTACAATTTCTAGTTTGAATGTTTGTTTGAGTTGTATGAAAGTTAGTTTAATGATTAAAATTTCTAATCATGTTATTAGTGTTTGATTAAAATGTAATGTCAATCTATGTTTGATTAATGAAATTTTAATTTAGAGTAAATTGTCTTTGTGAAAACTGAAGTTTCATGTTTAATTTTTGGAGCTAATTAGTGCCCTGTTTTGCAGGCTTATTGGTAGTCATATGAAGCTGGAATTATGCAAAATTTATGCAGAATTATGCAGTATTTTTCTTGTTTATTATGCAGGATTTTCTGCAGATAATGTGTTATGAGTTTCATTAGTTCTGATAATATAATGAGCTCTAATCTAATAACTATCCTATTAGTACTATATGTTTTATCATGTTGCAGGATACGTAACTCAAACCTCATATGCCTTATATGGAGATGGATTGGAAGTGTTTGGCAACATCAAAACTAAAAAGGGGAGATTGTTGAGATTGAAGATTGGAAGCATCTTTGATGGAGCTATCTCAAGTCTCAGTATAGGTTTTGGTTTTGTTTGGTTTTGCTCTTCTTAATTCATTTTACGGTACCAAAGATGTTTCAAAATGTGTGGTACTTGTATTGTGTGTTTAGATAGGCATGAATATGTGATTGAGTGGTTTGAATGTTTGTTTTCCATCATTTTCATGATTGATTCTAGATCTTTATGATGTTTTATTGTTTGGATATCAAAGGTGTCAATATTACTAAGTTAAGTGTTAATTTACCTTAACGGTAATCAATTATGTACGTTGGTAATACACTACCTTAGCTGGATCAAGCAGAAAACTCATAATGTCTAAGTTTTATGGGAGTTAATTGATTATCTTAACTGTGAGAAAACTTAGTAACTCATTGCAAGCTCTCTGCAATAATTGATTATCACAGAGAAAGTGTCTTTCTGGGTTATTTCTGATTGAACTACCATATAATTAAATGGTTACGAATGGTAATTGATTACCTTGGTTTGTAACTCACTTTTAAACCCTTTTTCAATTAGTTTTCTTATCAAAACAAAAAGGTCTTTAGGTTTTCATGAGACAAAAAGTGATTTTCAAGAGAGAAAACCTTTGAAAAACACAGAAAACCCAGAATTACATGGATTGAGTTTCAAGAATAATTGATTGAAGGTGTAAGGAATCAAAGGACTATGCCATCTTTGTTTGGTACTCTTTACATCAAGTAATATTGTTCTTTTTAACCTAAATATTTGATTTTGAGTGTGTTTGATAATCTCTTAAGGCGTGTTCTTGAGATTATTGTGGAATTTCATGATGGGTGTCATAAATGGGGCTATTGTGAGTGGCAAGGTATCACGATTTAGTAATCTCTTATGAGATGCAAGAGTATGCCTCTTTGTACGTGAGTTGTTAAATCTTTACGTAAATTGTGTGTGTGGTGTACATGTATATGGTTTTAGTAGAAAGTAGATTGACAGAAGGCTTATCTAAAAATTGGATGTAGGTCATTGAGGACTGAACCAGTATAAACAACTTGTGCAATTCTCTCTATCCTTACTCTTTTTTATTGAATAATATTGTGTTGGATTTTGATGAATTGGTTAATCTTTTCAATTGAAATATTGATTCTTGAATTCATAATTTGATGTTTTGTAAATATAGAATTAAAAGCATCATTAAGGAACTTATATTAGTCATGGTATTGTCTCATTCTTGAAAAGAGTTGATTCGCTATAAAGTTAAATTTTTAATTGAATTTCTTTTAGAACTCTTACATAGATTTTTTAGATTTCTTCAAGGGGTAATTTTGTTTTTTAAAACTCTGATACCGTAAAAGTATTGTAAAAAATTTTTGGAATCTATTCAACCTCTCCCCCCTTCTAGATTCTCCTAAGATCAACACTTGTGACTCATAACAACCGTATCCAATTCTTCTGCAACTGTTTTTTGCCAATCATGGCTAGAGATTCAAAATTTGAATTTTTGGATTGATCCTCTAGAGCCATCCACCTATTCGTCCATCATGTGAACTCGAGCTCTGAAGATGAGCTTGACATACCTCGTTGGTCTTTAGCACGTCCTCCTGCTGTAGGCATCTCCTCTAGAATCTAAATATCAAAGATGAACCCATTGATTTAAACCCGTTTAATCAAGTTAAGTGGCTTCCAATGTGAAGTATGAATGAGAATTATGGCACTATCTAGCCTTAGCTATTTCAAGGTTATCATGCACTAATATTAGATTGCCCATCGTTCCAGCAATGAAGCCAAAAAACTCCCTTGACCAAGCATGAACCAGTATTTTTTGTTGATTGTGTCTATGCATGTCCATGTTAAATTGAAAACTATTTTTATCATGTTGATTATTATTACTAGGAATTATTTGAATTAAATAATAATTTATGTATAAAAAACATTTTTATTATTGCGAGACCGTAGATGAATTTTCCAGATTCCACACTGGTTGGGAACAACGCTATTTGGGAACTCTTTTGGAACTCATTTTATTCACTAGAATTTTCATCTCATAAAAAGTGTTGTTTTCAAAGTCAAGAGGAAGAAATTATGGAGGATAAGGAGGTGTAAAGACTTAGTCCATGACATATATTTGTTTTTCTTTCTTTAGAATGAACATCATTGTCGTTATTTTAATTATTATTTACATTCGTTTTAGAGACGTCTACATTTAAGAATTTTGAGGATTCATATTTTATTCACCTTATTTTAATACTATGAAAATGTTTAACTTATTATTCTGAAAGTTTATTTATTTCCAATAACTCTTTACTTGTTATACTATGGGTTGTTATTGTAACGAATGACGTTACAAAGAAAGTCAGAGATCTTGGGAAGAGAATGGAAGAAAAAGAGTTTGGTTAACCTAGAAAGAGCAGAAAGATGAATCATGAGAAGTGAATGGCGAGGTTGGAGGTGATTTTAGAGGCGGAACAAAATCAGCATTAAAAAGGGAGAGGTGGGGGAGGAAAATGAAGAAGAAAAAGCAGAAGGTAACATTGATGAGTTGAGTTGGGGAATCATGTCTCTAACCGGTTAAGAAAGAAAAACCATAGATTTTTAGGGTTTTTGACAGGGGAATGCAGTGTAGACAAAGAAAAGACAAAGAACGGGACTTTAGAATGTTTTCCATCCATACAATTCGCTACAAAATTTGCGGGTGATTTGATGAATGGAGAGAGAGAGAAACAATATGTAGGATTCTATAGATTTTTTAAAAGAGAAAAAATTACTACTTGAAAACCTAATGATAAAGGAGGGAGAGAGGTCGGTGGCAAAGAAAAGGGTGTTCTTGATTAGGGTTCTAGGGAGGAAGAAGAAGAAGGACTTTTGGAAAGGAAAAAGAGGATTTTCTGATAGTTAAAAACCGCTATAAATATTTTTTTTAATTTAAAAAAATAAATAAAAGAATAATCCTTAACGACATCAATTACGTAAGAATCTGGTTGCAAATGGCAAAAACATTCAAAGACTTGCATGTCTCTGAAATTCTTTTAGGGACCCAGATGTCCCTCAATCTTTCACAAACCCGTTTAGTATTTCACTCAAGAGAAAAAATATAGTAGATGAAAGTGCAACTATATATAATTTTAAATTTATATAAAAAACTAAAAAGATTAAAATAAAATTTGTTTCCCTTGCCTTATTTAGCTCATCCTTTATATTTAATCTTTTAAATATAAAAAAAATAATTTTGATAAACTAAAATAATCTTATTTTTTATGATATTTTTATGGACTAATTTCGCAAGATATTAAAGTTAATTTTTGTGAAACCAAAATTATTATTTTTGTCAACTTTACATTGATTTTGTCAACCTAATTAATAACACATAACAAGCCGTAAATAATGTCACATTAGAATTAGATGACATTTATCAAGTCAATTAACATCATAAAGGTGTGGTGAATTGATAAAACGACCCAATTAGTCATAACATATATTTTAAAAAATTAAAATAAATATTTTCATTTAAAAATTAAAATAAAAATTTCTATACATTTTATAATCATATTTTTAATTTTTAAATATTTTATCACTCATTTTTCACATACTTTATAATTATATTTTTTAAAAATAAATGCTTTAATTTTTATGCATTTTATTATCATGTTAATAACAACATGATGTCGTTTTATTCTGTTTAAATTCTTTTAAAGATACGTCACCTCATTTAAAGGATCAATAAAATAAAATATACAAAATTGTTAAATATCATCATAAAATATGTAAAAAAAATCGATAAATAAATTTACAAAATTATTTTAGACCGAAGTCAGAGATCATGAGTGTTTTCAAACCTATTGAATTATAAACTGGTCATGTTTGCGGTACGTCCTGACTATCATTACTTTCAAAGAAATTTTGCATATAAGAAAAAAATTACAACATAATAATACCTAAATTCATTTTATTCCGAAAAAAAAACTAATGATTACTTTTTGAAAACTCTAAAAATTACCTTTTGATTAAAATAATTTTAAAATAAACTGATCAATCAAATTTGACTGTTTAGAAGTATCATAAAATTTATTAAAATTACATCAATACCTCTAAAGTTTATTGTAAATATATATGTTTTTTTTCTTTTCTTTACCTTATACAGAACTCTTAAATTTCATTGTTTGATCGTAAATATCTAAGACTGAAATAATATATAAAAGAGAAGTGGTTTTATAGGATAAAAAATAGACACATTTTTCATTAATATTCAACTAGAATTATATTACATCTAAATTTTCACCTTTTCATCAACTACAATTATCTTTTTTAAATTCTCCATTAACTTCTTATAATATTCAAGAAAAATATTAATCTCCATAGAAGTTGAAAGAGGATTTATCATCCCCTAAGCTTTTCTAAGATTTCCCAAGATTTCTATAATCACCTATTTACCAACCTTGCAAGTTTTATATAATGATCTTTCTAAAAAGCAATTCTAGCATTATATTGATGTCTTACTTGTTGATTGATTTCGCCAATTCATTTATCCAAAATGCGATTTTTACATCAAGCTCTTTAATGAGGTTTACTTCTCAAGATGACTTATTAGATCAAGTGTTTTTAGTCCTTCTTTCTTTCATTCTGCTTGATTCATCCTTGTAACTTGCTCTCTACATTGTTTTTCATCCTGGAGCCTACTTTAAAACTTTTTCACTACCTTTTTTAATTGTTGTTGAAGGTTTTTGAACATCCTTTTTGCTTGTCTTTCAGTTACTTTTGCAGTTTTTACTTCTTTTAGTTATCAGTTATCTGCTAATGTTTTGTCTCTCTTACCTTCTTAATTCTAGCTCCTTGCTTATAGTTTCTAAGTAGTCTAGTCTTAAGTTTATTTTCCTCTTCATCCCCTTCTTTTTTGTTTTCTTTGGTTAGTGATTGCATTTTCTGAGTATTATCCTCATGCATTGCCTTCATCATTCTGTGTGACTCTTCCAATTCTTTCTTCAACTTTCCTTTTTCTTCTTTAGATTTTGCCAAGACTTCTTGAAGTTCTTTGAATTCTCTCATGTCAATAGGTGGTTGTACTGTAATCTCTTCTACAATTGGGGTAATTTTACAAAAGGGTAATTTGACTTCTTGAACTCTTTCCTTTAGCCAATGACGATAGCTTTCACTTGCACCACTACTTCTTTTTTCCCATCTCTTTCCCTTTCTTGATAACTTGCTCCCAAGCAGGTTAACTTTTTTAAGTGTTTCTCAGTTCAATTGGTTTATCTCATAGAAGAAAGGTGTGATTAGTTCTTCCACTGAAGGGCCCAACATCAGATAACCCAATTGTCTTGAAGTCAGTGAAGGGTTATGATTGATACACCATTTAGTCCCTACAAGTGGTATATTATGGAAGCTCCCATATTGGTAAATAACTCCTTCTATTTTACTATAATTTGGGAACCAATGTGTGGATTATTCGGTAAGGTTTTACTGAGAATTGGGTCCACTCTTTACTTGTCTTCATCTTAAAATCTTCTATAGAAGATTATATCTTGTACTTATCAAAACATATGTGAATAGTTAGCCAAATATACAACGTAGGTAGACAACATGCTAACTTTTTCTTCCCTTTTTCATAACAAAAGTTTAGAGCCTTTTGGTGTTGGAGTCTCTCCCCTATCTCGACGAGTCAAAAACACATAAAATGACAAAGAAATCTATGTAATCATCAAGATGTTGGAAAAAACTAGCCCATAAATGGTGAGGGCTAATACATATGTAAAACCATCCCAATCTTTTGCTTCTAATAACCCTTTCATTCTTTCTACTAAATAATTTCATGGAAACCCATCTTCGCCATTTCCTATTCAACTTTTTCTCTCTTAGTTCTTTCTCTTGAACCTGTAGCAAATTTCCTATTCTATTTATGGAAGGGAGATGTCCTCAATATTGATATGGATTACTATCTTTTAATGAAATTCCAAAAATTTGTTCATATTCTTCAAACATATGTGCTAATTGAAAATCTCAAAAAGTGAAACATCTCAGAGGGTGATCCTAAAATTACGTTAATGTAAAAATCATTTCTATTTGCACATTTAACTCCAATAGATCTAAGATATTCTCATACTTTCTTGCAAAGCCTACCCATTTAATCTCTTTCACCAAAATGCTGAAAGGTTCCAAGAACTTAATGTCAAGCATTTTAACCTTTACAAGTATTGTTCTTTTTGTTTCACTATTTGATCTCATGTCTCTTTTTAAGATATTCTCGATCAACAAAATTCTATGATTCTACAAAACCTTGTTTTTCAAAAAAATGAATATGAATTATTATGCATGTGACAACTATCATACCACTCTCCTTTTTTTTAAGAAAGAAAAATTGAAGAAAAACTATATGCTAAAAATGAAAAAGTAGAATGGATGGTAAGAAAAAGATGCTCCAAAGTGTCCTATATTAGTATACCTAAAGGAATTCAACTACCCTAATAAGGAGTCTTATTGGTTGACAGTTATTTTTACCTTTTCAAAGGTCTTCTATAGCTTTATACTTTTCAGAATACAACCACAAATTGAAAATGCATCCAAAGTGTGGACATTCGTAAAAAGAGTCACGTTCTACATGAGATTTTTGTGATAATCATATTTAAAGTACATATAAAATGGTATCACTAATTGTATCTCACTCCCTTGGTTGCTCTAAGACCTGAGTATAAGACTTCACTCATAAGTGTGTAAAAAGTACAATTCTAGTGTGTGAAGGAGGAAATCCTAAAGTATCCCCATATATATATAGTAGAAAAATATGTCATCTAACATATGGTTCAATCCAAAAATGTATTACACAGATGAATAACTACAAATAAATAAGAAAAACACATAAAATGGGAGTAAATATCCAAATAAATAAGGGGTGAAACAAAAATAAGTAAAAGTGATAATTTTGCATGTTTAATTATTTTAGGCTTGATTCTTGAAAGTCTCTAGTGGAGTCGCCATCTATCAGCATCTGGATTTCGAAAAGAAAACAAAAAATAATTTGAAAAAAGTAAAGGAGTCGACACCAATATCTATTAAGAAAAATATCAGAATCAATAACTTGTTTATAAAAACTTTTACGTTAAAAATTCAATTAATCTGTGAAACATTAATTAATATATATATATATATATATATATATATACAAAAATAAATAAAAGGTTATAACAATTGAATAGAATCTGCAAATCTTCATGTTATATTTCCCTGACTATGCAACGAAAAAGGGGGCTTGTGCTTTCAATCGGTGAAGATGAAAAAGAATTGCAGAGTAAAGACTATTGCCTGTAAATCTTCAAATTCAAATCGTGATTTTCATATGTTTCCAACCAAGCAATTTAACTAGTACTTTTCTTCTCTTCTGAGCATAAACCTTTGCTCTCTTTTATTGGTTGATTCCTTTCTTTTTGTGATCAATTGTCCCACTTGTTACCTATTACTCTCTGATTGTTTTTTTTATCAATCTCAACGTCCCTTGAGGATACATCTTCTATTTATATAGGTTTGAGCTTACTTCTTGTTGGAGAAGCTACGAATGAATAGCCACACTTAGCCATATCATTGAGACAGAAATTAATGGGCAGTGAAGCCACCATTTTTTATCCAAATTGGAGAAGGATAAGACAAGTTGAACTATTGAAGGTGGCAGAATCAGAAGAGCAGAGCCTACTTGCCCTGTTTTTCTCTCTTTATTTTTTCTTTTTTAGCTTATTGTATTAAGAAAAACACTCATGTCCGTTTAAAAAATTTTACACTAAACATTAATCACAACTCTTTATATGTATGATAAATTTGTTGATTTTATCAGTTTCTACTTTAAAAATTATCTAAATCAAAGACTATGATTAATCACCAGTATAAAAATATACCGAGAGTGTACAGGTGTTAATTGTATTTTTGTTCTTTATTTTGTATTTTATATTTGCTTTGTATCATACACTGGTCTTGATATGGCAGAGTTCTCTAAAAATGGGTTAAAACCCAATTAATTTTAATACTTTGCATTTACTTTTTACAACCACAAGCATATCAAATACACCTCGTAATCCAATTAGCAAATGGGACTATGCATTTGTTGTTTGCACCTTCTTCCTATGCAGTAAGTACACTAATATTGCACTTTTTAAGTTCTTTCTATTTACACCCTTAACTTACAAAATTCACCTTTTAATTTATCTTTACAACCCATACATCTTTTAACTGGTGTATTTATTAAATATGAAAGTGTAAATAGGAAGTGTTTATTTTTATTTTTTATTTTTTTTAACTTAAAAAAGGACATTTTTGGAGACAAGAAATGAAGTTAAAGATTAATAAAAAAGTATAACAGAACGGAT
The DNA here is from genome assembly GCA_037954015.1 of Psophocarpus tetragonolobus. Taxonomy (NCBI): domain Eukaryota; kingdom Viridiplantae; phylum Streptophyta; class Magnoliopsida; order Fabales; family Fabaceae; genus Psophocarpus; species Psophocarpus tetragonolobus. Next base: position 65,370,221 of record CM075693.1, read on the forward strand.
AAAATTTGATGTTTACACCCACATACAAACAAAATTAGGAAAACAAAAGTAAAAAAAAACATTATATTTAGAAGGATTAATGAAACATATTTAAAGTTTAATAAAAAAAAGAAATACATTAGACTATTGTTCTCGTACAAAACATATTCTACTCATAATACTATTTCCTTATCTTCATTAATCTTATGTCCTTGATCATATTATCCATGTTATGATAAGAAGAACCTGTCTCTTTAATACTATCACAAGCTTTTTGTGCAATATTATCCACAGAACTTCTGAGCCCTTCTATTTGATCCTCCATCACATTCTTCACCATGCTCTCAATAATCAACCTATCACATGTCCCATTTATATCAACTCCAATCCCCCACTGTTGACTCACACATCGACCATTGATCGTTTGATCAGTCATCAACGGCCAGCAAAGCATAGGCACACCCTCAGCAATACACTCCAATGTAGAATTCCAACCAGAGTGTGTGAAAAACCCACCCACAGCAGGGTGGGCCAGAACCTCCTCTTGTGGGACCCACTCCACTAAAAATCCCCTTTCCTTAGTCCCCAATTCAAGTTCTATAGGCACATTGCTATCAACACCACCTTCTCCATTGATCAAATCCTTTCTAATGACCCACAAGAAAGGCTTCAAACTATTCACCAACCCATGCCAAAACTCTAGTAGTTGCTCATGTGTGAGTTTCACCACAGTTCCAAAACTAACATACAGAACTGATTTTTTCTTTTGATTGTTGAGCCAAGTAATGCAACTCTTATCCTCTTTTCTAAGATGAAGGGTTGGTGAATCATTGTTTGGGACTTGGGTTTTGGTGAGAGTGTGGATGGGACCAATTGTGTAGACTTTGGGAAAAATTGTAGTGAGTTTAGTGATAATAGGGCCTTCCAGTTGGTCAAAGGTATTGAGTATAAGACCAGAAGCTCGAGTCATGGCTAAGGTTTCTTTGATGTAGAAATCAAGGCCAAGGTTTCCAGGTTTCAATCTGAAGACTGATGGAAGATCACGTTCTCTGAATAAATTCTCTAATCCTGGAATGCTTGATAGCACCTTATCTATATGTTCTGCATTATAATGAAATTGTGAAGCTTCTAAATGTAATAAGAGTAAATGGTTATAGACTAATTATCAAGAAATGAAGAAAGCTTTTTTACATAACATAAATTAATTAGCAGATTTAATGAAATTTTGACACCAAGAAAGCCTTTTTCTAATTTGTTTTTAGGAGAAATGTTAGTGAAACTTATTCTTTCTGAAAATATCTGTGTTTAGGTAGTACTTGATTGAAAATCACTAATTTTAAGAGAGAGGGTCATGAAAAGTAGAACCACAAAAATTGTTGATATTCAACAAACTATTATAGTTTATTTTTTTATAATCAAAATGACTATAATAAGTTAAAATCTAGAAAAAAACAAATTATTTGTCATGAGCATCTCAACTCAAAACCGTGCAATGAAACAAAACAAAATCAAACAAACAACTCAAGCAATACAATAAAACAGATTTAGAACCCACTCTACAAAAGAATGTAATTATAGTTTATAAACGTGGGAGAATTTTAGAGAAAGAAAGTGTCAGATAAAATTTCATTAGCATTTCTAAAATGTTTATTCTAAGGAATGAGTTGATAGCATATTTATGATTTAATTTTTATATCATGTATGTGTATCTTCTTATATGTTTAGTGACACTACAAGGAATATGATTCACACATTTATTAATCAATATAAATATATTGTGTGTGTACGGAGGATATTTAGTGAGTGATAATTTTATATAAAAATAAGAGGAACAAATTAAATTATATATATATATGTATATATATAAATAGTCAACATTTAATTTACATTATTTTTTAATTAATTTAAAAGCTTTCAATCTCTCCTAAGTAAAACCTTCAATTCTCTTGTATGTGTGGCCACGTGTGCATGCACTCGTGTTCTAAGGGGCACGTGGCATAAAAAATTTAAAGATTGCTTAAGGTACAATCCAAAGTTCCAAACGAAAGGAAAAATCTGCCAACCTTTCTATACAGAAGTAAAAAAGTTAAATTATGTAATTACAGGTGAAAAAGTTAATTTATGTAATTACTTAACATAAATAAATTTAACAATTTTTATTTTATTAACATTATTTTTAAGATTTTATTATGCAAGTATAAAAAAGAAGCATATGTTTAATCTTATCTTTCCATTTTAATATTATCTTTCTTGATTTATGACTTTTAAATGATAAAGTTAAAAAATTTATTATAAAATATTTAGTAACATCATAAAATGAGTTTAGTTGGTATACACGATTAGCATACAAGATTTTTACACTGACAATTAATCATGATTTTTTATTTAGAGTTTAATTGGTATATATTTATCATAAAATGAGTTTAACATGACTTTTCAAGTAATAAATAACGAGTAAAGTCAACAAATTTACCGTAAATAAAAGATTATAATTGAATATCTGTATAAAAATTTTTACATGATAATATATATCAATTAAATTCTAAAATAATTGTATAAATTATTTTACATTTATTATACATATTAATTAAAACTATTTTTAAAACATTTTTTATTTAAATAAATTATACTCATTATTTAATTCTTCCAGTTTGATAAAAGTGCCAAATTAAAATATTATAGAATCATTGAATATTACCAATTTGATCAAAAGCGAATTGCCGGCACAGATCGATTTAGTGATTTACGAAAAGAATAAAAAACATAACGCGGCTAAAGATTCTCTATTCCAAACGTCTAAACCCTAAAGCAATAATATATATATATATATATATATATATATATATATATATATATATATATATATATATATATATATATGTATGTGACTAAGCAAAAAGTTGGTCTAAAATTGATGTACTGACCCGTGTCTTGCATGTTGAAGAGTCCGTGATGAATAATTTGACTGATGTGAAGGGTGACCCAGGTGGCAGTAGCACTGTAGGTTCGGAAAGCGAGCAGCGGAACCGCAAACTCTCGAGCAGTGTCCAGAGCAATGGTGGACATCATGCCATCCACTATCATGCAGGAGGGTGGGCCCCACTGGGAGGGTGTCCCGACAAGGGTGGAGACCAAGTCTCGGAACTCGGTGGCAACCTTGGACCGGGTTCGGGGGGACAGGAGTACGCTGAAGTCGTTGGGGGGGTGGTCGGGGGGGACATCATCGGCGATGGATGTGAAGTGGAAATTGGGCAAGTGTGTGAATTGGAGGAGGCGGCTGTGGATGTGGTGGATGTTGATGAAGGTCACTCTGTGGCCTCTGTGGGACACAAGTTTGGTTAGGTTGAACATTGGTTTTATGTGGCCTTCTGCTGGGAAGGCTAGGGCTAATATGTGTAGTGAGGGTTCTGACTCTGACTGTGACTGTGACTTTGCTTCCATTCTTTGCAGACTGTGGAGAAGAGGGCTTTGCAGTTTTGCACTTTGCACTAACTATCTCACTTCTTTTGTTTCAACGTTCAAACAAGAGAGTGAGGGTATTAAGTATTAACTATAAAAAATTATGGTTAAATGTTATAACTGCTTCTGTGTCAGTCAGAAAGAGGTTCTGATATATTTATTTAGTAGTTCTGAGTTAAATGATACTATTTTTGTGTCATACATTGATCACAAGTTATTGTTGTTAGATTAACAATTTTAATGTGGACAATCAATTTAGTTTATAACTCAAGTTTATGGTAAAAACTTGTGTTTTAATAATCGGCTCGGACTAGATAGTTCAGAAAATCAGTAAACTAGTTTGATAATTGTTTCAATCAATCTAAAAATATAAGTCAATTAAAGAATTGGTATTAAAATAAGAAAATTAATTACAAACCAATAAAATTAATAGTCCATTTTTTAATTAAAAAATAATAAAAATAGAGATTTATTTAAATTATAAAGATATATTTAATTAAAATATTTTTTTTATAATTATCTTTTTAATTTTTTTATAATTTTAAATTATTATAATATATTAATAATAAAAAATATTATTTTATTAAGATTGATTAAATAAAAATTAAATAAATAAATGGTGAATCAACACTTTTACCGTGATTTTAAAAATACAGGTGAAAATATTCAAACATAAATTATACAACTTTAAAATCAATTTTAACTTTTACAAAATTTAATCATATTTAAAATCGATGAATTTTATTAACATTTATCTCGATATTTATTATGTTGTGAGTTTTTTTTTATATGTTAAGTTTTAAATATTTTATTATGATCCTTTAAGAATGTTTGATTTGGAAACTTTTTTTCAATTTCTATTTTTTAAAATAATTTTTCTTTTTAAGTTTTCAAGGTTCAGAAAATACTTTTGGTTTTATCTGATATTCTTTATTTTAAAAAAATAAATTTTTTAAGAAACTATATATATTTATATATAATTTAAAATACATTTAGGTATAGTTTTTTTGTTATATTATAATATTATATTAAATTTTTGCATAATTTTGGTATTTAAAAACACTAAAAATAACTTTTTCTTCGGTTGATTTTGAAAAATATTTTTTAAAAAAATATTTTTAAACTATAATCAAACTATTTTCACTGCTGAAAAAATAAAAACAAAAAATATTTAAAACAAATGGCATGCTACTTATATTCCTTTTTATTTTATTGAATTTAATAACTTTAAAATTTTAAAATAAGAACAACTAAAAAATATCACTGAATCTTTTTAAATAATTCTACGATAATCTCCATCATTTCTTACCGCACAATTTGTATAGAAGGTCAACTACTAAAATTTTATACTAATAGCATATATTATTTTATAAATAATTTAATAAAGTTTAGGTAAGGGAAAGTGTAATTGGGAATGACGCTTTATTATTTAGGGTGATAGTTCCGATTCAAGTCAGGTCTGCACATGACTATCACACATTTAAGCGGCAGAAATTATTACATTGACTTTGCCTTTTCCGTTCCGTTCTTTGCGGATTGCAGATTTTGATATAATTGTAAAAAAATACAGTTTAATTTGATATAATTAACTTATTTGTTTATAAGTATAAAAAGATCTATAATATATATATATATATATAGTGATAAACAATTATACAAATATTGGATACAAATAAGAGTATAATTTATATTTATATTCATCTCTATGACTCCATCTCCACAAAAAATAATTAAAAGTACCTATATTCGTATTCATGTGTGATCAAAGCAAGTATTATGGTTAAAAAAAAGTGGATGAAGACTTAGTTCAGCTTGAACCCTATCTTTGAGATTCCTAAATCCTTAAGTTCTAAATTTAGTGACTGCAAACTAGCATTCTCACTTTATCAACTTTGTTTTGTTTAAAAAAGAGATCTATGATTTCTTATTCCCATAAATAAAGAAAAGATCAGAAATAAAAATACCAATGAGCCCTATGGTCTTTAAAGTCAAGGCAAGACATGTGATACCCAATGTACAGATTTGTTTACCTACATTATTCATAGTCTCAATAAATAAATATATGATATTTAATTAACTAATTATTTTAAAAATAATTAGTTTATTTATGAATGTAGTAATTGAATGTGCCTAATAAAAATGATAAGTTAAAATTATAAATGAAATAGTGAATTGGTGATTCAATATCATAATCTCTTTTTGTCAATGGGACGTTTGAAACGGCTGACATTACGTGAGATGATGATATATTATTGAATGGCCAGGATCCATGTTTCAATGTTGGGCATGGTAATTTTGTAGTAACACATTTGCCATTACTGGTGGACATACAGGTTCTCAGACAGGGCCAACATACTCAAGTTTGTATTTGAAGGTGGAAGATTCCAAAATTTATGGTACAAATATTTAGGATTTAAGATAAATATTTTAATTATTATTCAATTAAGTTAAAAGTTTGTTAAAGTTTAAAAAATTAAGAATCTATTATTATGAAATAATGATTTTTATAATTTAGATAAAATACTTGTGATATTTTAATTAGTCATCTTAACAATGATATATATATATATATATATATATATATATTAATTTTATAGAAAACATATTTTATATGAAAATATAATATAGAATTTAGATAAGATGATCTTATATTTTATTTTGTTTTATATATTAAATTTAATATAATGAAAGAAAAATAAAAAATAATATATTATATTTCGTTAGATAAAGTTAAAATATTAAATTATTAGGGTTTTTAAATAAAAAAATAAGTTAGGTGAAGATAATGGTATTTTTAAAATAATAATAAGATAAAATAAAATAATATTTTATTTCATTTAAATTTGTACATAAATCAATCTTTCATTAAGATAAGTCATTATATAACTTAAGTAATTCTTTTAAAGAATTAGATTATCTAACTAATTAAGAGTCGTGAAGAAATTAATAAAAAAAGTAAAGAAAAACAAATTAAAAATTGAGATATCAGTTTAAAAAGTGAGTAAAACATTGTAAACCTTCATGAATTTCTTTTATAGATTTAATTATTTTTAGATTTAAATAATTTTAAGTTAACGGTGTTTTTTCAATTAATTGAATTACGAGTCTCTTGCATATGCAAATATATGATTTTAAAAAAAAAAAATTAAGTATCTTGAATAACTATAATTGCATACTTTCTAGCAAAGAGGGCATAATATAACCATTATGCCACACAGGGTAATTTCAATGTGTATATCCTTCAATGATTTATGAACTGTCACGCACGCTAATGCATGAATTATGTTGGAATATATATGTATGTTAATTATTAGTTTATATTATAAAATAATTGCGCTATGTAAAATCAAACATTCTTTCTAATTATAGAGTAAATTATCAAATAAATAAATTATGACGGGAGCAATCTAAATTGCCTTGAATTTAAAGTTTTTCATCGTCGTTATTCCTTTTTAGCTCACAGACTTCATTTTTCTTTTGAATTAAAGTGAGTCTTTCTTTGTGTCTTTTTTTCTCTTATTTATAAGAGGGTTTAAGTTTTTTTTTATGGTCTTCTCGAGGTCCATGTAACACGACTTACTAACTTGTACTAACTTGGATCTTTAATAATTGCTTTAAAAAAGCTTAATTTTGTCCTTTTTTTTATTTTTTTCTTGAGTACCTGTCTAAAGTAAAAATAAACACTAAAAAGTGAGTTTTGTCAATAATTGTGCAGTCTTTTTTGTTACAAATAGGTATTAATCATGGTAAAAATAAGGATAAAAATTTGGTTTATCAATAACAATCCAACAAAACAAGTTATAAAGCTTAAGTTGTAATTATTTAACAAAAAATAATTAAATTTGGACATCAAATTAAGCATCATGTAATGATTTTTTATCATTTAACACATTAAATAAAAAAATGTTAATTATAATAGTAATTTTATATTATAATTATATAGTATTATAATATATATATATATATATATATATATATATATACCTACCATTGTAATGAGAATCAAATATATCTGGATATGATACACGCAATTTGATATGATTTAGAGCACTGGTGATGCGAATCGTTGTTTGTATCGTTTTTGGGTAGGAATCGGTCAAAAATCACTTGAATAGGAGGTGAATTGCATGAATTGCAATTTTCAAGGTTAATCTTGCGATTCAGTCACAACACGAATAACCCTCCAAATCGGGTCGAGTTGTGCAACCCAGTTTTTAAAAACCCTAAATTCCCCCCTCTTTTGTTACGAAAATGGGTCTTACAAGGGAGGGGAACTCTCGAAATATCTCCCTCCCTTACACGTAGCATGTTTCCTTGAGAGAAACACACACATTCTCTCTTGTTAAAACTATGTCTCAACAATGAGTCGTGTTCGCGTCTTCTCCTTGGCTCTACTTCTAACTCTCTGCAACTTGTCTTCTCCATGCAAGCTGCAACTCACGCCTTTTATCTATAACTCATAGCACGTCTCCTCTTTGTAACTACAAGCCCCTACCATATTCGCAACTTGTTTCCTCTCTCCAAACCCTACCATATCGCAAGTGGTCTCCTCTCTGCAACTGCAACAGATCTCCTTCTATCTGGAACTCCTCTGTCTATTATGTGTTCTCTCTGCAACCTTGTTTTGCTTATTGTTGGTTCTAAAGAATGACTTAAGCAAAGAAGAAAGCCACTAACATGACATGGGAATACTATGAAAATGTCCTCCCAAATAGGCTTAAAGCAAAATGTAAGTTTTTCTCTTATATTTGTTAAGGTGGGATAATTAGAATGAATCATCATTTTGTTGGAACAAGGAAAAATGTTATTCCTTATCCAAGTGTTCTAAATGATGTACAACAAATATTTGTGACATTAATGGAAACAAGTAAAGCAGAAAGGAAGGAGGAAATCAACTTGAATAGTTTAAAGGAATTAGCAAAATAAAAGGAATGACAGTTTAAAGGTAACAAACAAGTGACCATGAATGAAGTGTGTAAGTATAGAGATGATGTTATTCAAGATATTTTTTCAGTGTATTTATGCCAATGTATACCATTTAATTTGGTAAGAAGCCCTTTTTGTGAAAATGTTGAAATCTATTAAAGAATGTGGTAGGGCTTGAAGCCTCCAACTTATCATGAATCAAGGGTATCTCAATTGAAGAAAGCTATTAACAACATCCAACAAAGTCTAGAGAAGAACAAAGGTGAATAGGAGAAATGGAGATGCACATTGATGTGTGATGGTTTGATGGATAGGAAGGGGAGATTATTAACCAAGTTTCTAGTTAATAGTCCTGGTGGAACTTTATTCTTAAAGTAAATTGACACAAACAATGCCATAAAGGATGAAAAACAAATGTTTGAATTGTTGGACAACATTGTTGAAGAAATTGGTGAGGAAAATGTAGTCTAAGTAGTGACTGATGAAGCTTCCAATCTTGTGGTAGTTGGAAAATTGTTAATGGAGAAGAGGACCAAATTATTTTGGTCCCCTTGTGAAGCCCATTGTCTTAACCTTATCCTTGATGACATTGAAGAACTTTGGATATTTTATAATACCATTGTCAATGCAAAAAAACTTACCACTTACATCCATAGACATACATGGGTGCTTAATCTATATAGGAATTCTTCCAAAGGTAAGGAATTGACAAGACCAATTGTTAGAGAATAGGCCACAAGTCCACATGCTAATAAGAATGAGGATAAGGAAGTGATGACCCTAATGTTGAGTGATAGTAAATTTTGGAAATCAATCACTTATTGCCTAAAGTGTGTGATTCCACTTGTGAAAGTGCTAAGCTTGTGGATGGTGATTGCAAGCAAACCATCTCATACATTTATGAAGCAATGGATAGAGCTAAAGATAAAATTGTTGAAAACTTTCAAAAGGAAGAGTCAAGGTATAGAAAAGTGTGGAAAATTATTGATACAAGGTGGAATTTATAGCTACATAATCCTCTTCATGCAGTTTCTTATTATCTCAATCCTAGGTAAGTTACTTACATCTAATTTTGTCATTTAAATACAATTTGTATCTTCTTTGAGGTGAAGCAATTTATATGATTGGCTTATTACATATAATTATGACAAAAATTTCAATTTGGATAGTGAAGTGTTGATTGACTTATAAAATGTCTTTCAAAGAATAGATCTAGATACAAGAACAAGGATTAAATTGGATCAACAACTTAAAAAGTTCAAAGGATATACGGGACTTTTTTGGAATGAACATGACAATAGATACTAGGGATAAGAAGCAACATATATCTTTCTTTACTCTCTTTAGTTTACCTTATAAAATATAAGGGATGCTTTGTGAACTATAACATTTTAATAGCAACAATTTTTATTTTTATTGCTCTTTGGTGGGAGAGTTATCATGGTGAAGTTAAAGAGTTGCAAAAAATAGTTATGAGAATTTTGAGTCTTACATGTAATGTCAGTGAATGTGAGAGAAATTGGAGTACTTTTGACCAAGTCTGTACTAAGAGAAGAAATAATTAAAACAACAAATATTAAATGCACTAGTGTATATCAAATACAATCTCCAACTTGAGAAGAGACAAAAAAGTCAAGAAGATAAGCAAGATGGATACCTATGATCCATATGTTTGTCAGATATTGAATTGAATAGTGAAGGGATTATTGAAAAAAGAAGATTCATGCTTACCTATTGATTCCTTATGGATGAATGTGCGTGAGTGTCTTGGAGTTGAGGAGGGATCTCTAAGCAAGAAAAGGAAGGGAGCTAATTATTTATATTTAGAAATGAACTTATAATAATTAGAACTAGAGCTTATTCTTTTTTTATTATTATATAGGTCCAAGAAACTTGATTGCCATGATTAATAAAAAAGAAAAATTCATAGTAGAAGATGAGGATGAATATTTGAAGATGTTAGACCAGGGGAAGAAGAAGAACTTGTGATATTAGAAGATGAAGATGACTTAAGTTATATAGACCCTAGGGATGATGAGTGACTTTGGAAGGTGGATATTCATCATAGAAATTTTTTGATGAGGTGATTGAATCTATGTTGAATTGTGTTTGAGTTAGTTGAATTTAAGTTGAATTTTTGTTTAACCTATTCAATTTATGTTGAATATATGATCCGTTGCAATGCTGCATGTTTTTTTTTTCTTTATGTGTAAAATCGTAAATAATTAGTTAATATGAGTTCTAAACATGTTTAACATAATGGAATTTGAAATTGTTAATGAACATTCTATTGATGATGACTTAAATGAACCAATGTTTCTTATTTATAAATTTTTAACATTTTAATATTAAGTGAAAAATCTCTATTTTGTAATAATATTTTAAAATTTTAAATATATCTTAAATATAAACAACCCGTGTAATTTTAAAAGTATTACACTTAATATTAATCATTGAAATTATTTTAAATTTAATAATTCTAATTTATTCTAAATTCAATATCACATCAAATCTTTATTTATTCTATTTTATTTCTATTTTAAAAGTAACGTTATCTTAGATCAACTTATTTTAATCTTTGAATTATTTGATTGATTATCATCTAATATTAATTATTTCAAATGTAAAACTAAACAGATATTTAAATATTTTTACCAGCAACAACTAATCCGTACTAATATATGATTAAAAAATAATTTACACAAAAATTGTATTTCGCTAATGATATTTTGGTTAAATTAATTAATAAGAATTCAATCTTCATCTATCAACTACCTTAATTAGATTCCACGAACAATAGCATTATAAATTTTCATCAAAATTAAAGAATAACATATTTGATTTATTAATAATCCTTTAAACTAATTAAAATTTTCTTCTTCTCTCATGTTGGATTGTTTTTTATAAATACTATTTTAGTTTTATACTACAATATTATATATTTATAAAAACAAAAAACTAATTTTAATTTTATGTTTTTAGATTTTTAAAAACAATGTTGTTATAGCTTTTCAAATTTAAAAAATTGTTTATCAATTTTCAAATTATCTCACCCTTTACTTTGCTTAGCATTTGTGCTATTGTGGGAGGCTACAGAAGTAAGACCAAAGGTAACAAACTATGACTATATTGTGGAATTTCAAACCATTGGTTAGAATAAAAGCATCAGTGGCAAACTATGACTATATTGTGGATTGGGAATTTCAAACCATTGGGCTAATCAGATCAAGGGTTAGTTCAGGAAATTCAATTTGGTTTTTATGTATTCTAGTGCAGTATAGATAGTCCCAATGACAAATGCAGGAATCTGTTTAATAAACTAATCAAGATGTGATGTGATTCATTGTACAAACACAAACACGCACACCAAGGATAAGAATTAGTCGTCAACAGTTGAATTTTGCATTCCTTAAAGATGTAAATAGATTATTAACTCTTAAACTAAATAATCGGATCGTGACCATATACATATATATAAATAATATAATACCTCGCCGATGCAAACTTCTTGAATTGTGTATAGTAATTAGTAAACTAATCAATAAGTGAACTGATACATTAACATATAAACCAATAAAATATGGTTGCCGTCCAAAATTATTGATAACACTTGACTTTAATCAGTCAAGACTTTATGCAACCTTTTTAATAATGTCTCCTTCTGCAGTGTGTTAAGTTATAAATTGATATGTTTCTCACGTAATTAAAAATGGACAAGTTGCACTATGGATTGATGGTTTAGGGTGGTAACGTGGATGGACATGCCTAGATATACATGGCCATGTTTTTTCCTTTACTGCAGTTGCATTCAATAGTTTATGCTAATATTTAAGAATTTTTTGCCTCATGATGCAGGTTGGAATTAGTGGTATCTTGATGGTGAAAGGAACTACTTATGAGAATATGGACCAAGTTCTCAACCAAGAATATCCCTATGGAACCCTTTTGAGTGAAAACGTTATTGGTGTAATCCATGACTATTTTATCACATATTACCTAGATATGGATGTTGATGGCTCAGACAATTCATTTGTTAAAGTAGACAACAAAAGCAGGAGACCTCACCGCAAGAATCACCAAGAAAGAGTTACCTAAAAGCTGTTAAAAAAGGAAAAGGCTCAAATAAGATTTCAACTATATAACCCATCTAAATTTCATGTGGTTGCCACATCAACTAGCTTGCTTGATCTAGAAGATCCACCTCAGAAAAGAGCAGCATTTACCAATAATCAAATATGGGTCACTCACTCCTTACATTCAAATCAAGTGTGAATACTGCCTCAAAGAAAAGACTGGATTGTGGAGAGAGTTCACCCGTAATCTATTGTTCCATATCAGTGTCATGTTAAGATCACTGTAAACAATAAATTACATGTTTTGAAAGTATAGAAGAGAGGATTGATTTGAGAATGTGCTAGTCTTTTCTATTATGCGGGATTCTGAAAATTCAGTGGAAAAAAAAAATAATTACGTGGGATTATGAAATTTAGTCTTTCTCTTTGCCATTTAAAAAAATAATAATGAAATTGTAACCCATATGAAATAAACATTTTTATCAAATAAATTTGTATAATAACAAAAAGTATGTTAATAATATTCATAAAAAGTGACTTTAATCCTTATGAAATTGGTATAATAACATTTTTAGCGCGTAAGAGTATAAAATTGATATAAAAAATTAGTATAATATTTTCTTGAGACATACTATTACCAATAATAATTTTTTTAAATAATTGCATTTAATTATTTAAAAATAATATGTGGTCTTTAATAATTCAAACTAATAAAAGTATATTTTATTTTATATTAAAAAATTATATTAATACCTATTTAAGTGGTTTATTTGTGTTTAATAATTGAGTTTTTTCATTGACCATGTTATCGATTAACCAAAGATAATTAAGATTATAAATTATAAACTATAAACTATATATTATAAATTATAATTTTAAATTTAATTTTTTAAAATATTGTTCAAATAAGAAGAAAATTTGCAAGTAATTTCTATGGATATAAAACTGCAAGTAATTCTTGTGTATAAAAAACCAATGGTAATTCTTACGGATTTTAAAATCTGCAGGTAACTTTCCTGCTATTTTTAAAATCCGTAAGAAAATTACCTGCAAACATTTTATTGCAGAAAAATTCAACAAGAATTTCTTACAGATTTTAAAATCCACAGAAATATTTTCTGCCGCTTTGTTTTTGCATAAAAACCTGCAAAAATTTCTTGGGGATCATTTTACGCAGGAAATAAACATTATTCTAATAGTATTTCTTGATTAATATTTTTGTCAATTATGCTTTTCAACTTCATTTATTGATTTTTTTATACTTTCTCTTTTTAACTAATATCATAGTTAAATTGGTGAATTTTAATTAAAAATTTCATAAATTAGAATAAAAGATGTTGTACCTAATCCTTTCTAGTATAAAGGACTAGAGGTAGTATGGCACATTTCTTGTATTACAAAGGAAAAGGGAATTATATAGAAATTATGAAATCAATCTTCGATCTAGTTAGGCTTTTATTATTATAAATCTAGTTATTGGAGTTGTAATCCAAGTGGCATTAGTCCTCATCTCCAATGTTTCACCGGAATGGAAAGAAAAGGAAAGAAAGTATAATAAATGGAAAGGGGAAAAAAAATAAGGAAGGAAAGAAAAAATAAAATAAAGTAAAAATTGTAGTTATTCTTTAAGAAAAAATTGATATGTAAAGGAAGGTAACATGTAAATTAAAGTACTTACAATTTCAAAATTATTCACATTTTTATTAATTGAGTTTTTATGAACAAAATATTCTTTTTGTTTACTTTGATAAATTTCACTATATGTATTTAGAAGAAAAACATATAAATATAATCCAGTACCTTAATATATAAAATTTTAACTTTATATAGTAATTTTGTATTTTGAACTCTCGACTTATGTTACTTTTTGTGTGCATGAAATTAAAATTATAAACTTATAAAGTGATTATTTTTTATAATTTCTTTGTTTTCATGTTTGATTTCAATACAGAGGAAAATAATAGTGAACCCTTATTGTTGTATACTAATATATTGACATATGGGTGTTCTAAAAACAAAGGACGAGTAATAAAAAAAAAAATAGTTTGTTTACTGAAAATTAAATTCTAACTCCTATATTCCTATTAATAATAAAAAATTACGGAAACTATTGTAACTATTCCTTGTTTCCCCAATTGAAGACATTATTAAAAAATAACACTTACCTACTTGTTTTATTTTTGTGGTTAATGAAGGGTAGGTAATTTGGAAACTCAGTTGATCCAATTTAGGCAGTGTTATGTTAAAAGGAACAACATGAAAACTGGAATTGCTTTGAAATTTACACCAAAGGTAGGAATAAGAAGTATTATTTTCTAGGTAATATATGAACCTTCAAAGGATATTTCATGACGGTTGTGAATTGAAGCTTCTCTGACATATCAAAATGATCTTCATCCACAGGCTTCCACACAAAATTCCATACAAAGTTGGCCACAAAGTACTCTAAGTGGAGTATTGCTAGAGCATAGCCAGGACACATTCTCCTCCCTGCCCCAAATGGCATCATTTTGATCTCTTTACTTCCCATTATGTCAAAATCATTGTCTCCATTTTGGTTGATGAACCTCTCTGGCTTAAAGAGCATTGGGTCATCCCATGCTGTTGGGTCCCTCCCAATCTCAGCCACCAAGAAATTCACAGAGGCATAAGTAGGCACCAAATAGCCATTCAAAACAACATCCTTAGTTACCCTATGAGGAGCCACAAAGTGTAAGGGAGGGTGAAGCCTTAACCCCTCCAAAACCACAGCCTTGAGGTAAGGCAATTTGTGTAAATCCTCCTCCTTCACCTCCCACTCCTCTCTCCCAACCATAATCCCTCTAATTTCCTCCACAACCCTTTCTTGGATTTTAGGGTTTTTCACCAAATTTGCCATGATCCACTCCAATGCGGTTGAAGTAGTATCTGATCCAGCATTTAGGAATTCCGAACATAAGGTGCAAATTTTGCCATCATCCAGCTTGAGCTCCTCCAACAAAGTATCCACATATGACAAAACAAATTGATTTGAGTCTGAACCATTGTTTACTCTCTCTTCCTTAGCCTTCCTTCTAGCGTTGATATGAGGAATCAACACGGCTTCTTGGTCTCTTCGTTTCTGCAAGAATTCCTTCCACCTCTTACAGAACAAAATCCTAGTGATTAGTGGGCAAAGATTCAAGACACTATACCTAGCAAAGCTCACAAGCATGTCACGTTGACTGTCCTCAATTTCCCTTATTTGTTTCTCTTCGAGTCTGTTACCAAAGCACAGGGCAACCAACAAGGAGAACATGCCATATTGAAAGTGGTGAATGACCCTTATGGGCTTGCTTGCATCTGAATCAGATTTGAGGCATTCTAGGAGCATGTCTAAAACCCATTTGCGTTCATGTGCATAGGACTTAACGTGTGAGGGGTGAAGGATTCTTGAAGTGAGGTTGCGCCTAAGGAGGCGCCATTTGGGGCCATAGAAGCTGAAAAGGATGTCATGTTGGTTGCTACTAATAATCCTGGTTGTGGAATTCGCCTTGGGGCGATCAGCGAAGAGAGTGCCATTTTGGATCAAAGTTTGGTGAGCAAGGAAGCGATTTGCAATGAAAATATCAATTTGAGAACCAACATGAACAGTGAAGATTGGACCATATTTTGCATGAAGTTTTTCAACAGTGGTCTTGGGATCTGTGAGGTATTGTCGTATCAATCTAAAGTTGCATTTGTGAGGCCCCGGAGGAAGGGATGAAAAAAGAACGTAACATATACCTTTCAAAATCAGAATCAAAATCAATGGAAGCCAAAGGCACACAACAGTAACAATCAACCATGTTTCCATGTATGACAACGAGAATGAGGTACCACACCCAATATTCGAAACTTAAAAGGATAACTTAATGTTGTCTTCTATAGCCATAACGCTCCCATTAATGTTAGGTTTGTACCGTAGTATTGATTATTCAATGTTATTGCTATTTATGTTTAATTTAGGAGTATTTCAAATTATTCTTTTTTCATCGGGAATTTTAATTTTGATGAGATTAGAACAAACGATAAAAAATAAAAAGCAATTGCAAAATAACTAAAACTAAATTATTTTCTTTAATAAGATCGTGAGAAAAATAATTAGGATATTAATTTCACAAATATCTTATACAAATATGAATTGAGTTAAATCAAATTTAAAATTACACCCAAAATAATATTTAATCCAATGAAGATATTATTTTCTTTTTATTCTTTTACTTAAAGACAATTTCTTTTAACACTGCTGATTTGCTATTCACACCTCATAGCGTTTGAAAACTCCCAACTCAAGTTAGCATTTAAAATAATTTGAAAACTCCTAACTCAAGTTAGCGTTTAAAATAATTTAAAAACTCCCAACTCAAGTTATCCCAAACACCTTGAAATTTATATTTAAGATAAGTTGAATGGAATACACATGAGGGTGTGTTGAGATTTTTCAGATTATTTTAAACACTCTGGTTATGCGAATAGCAAATAAAGACTATTAAAAAGAATTGCCTCACTTCAATTTCTTATAAATTTATTAATACAAAATTTTTACCTTCATCTATACCATTATATAAAAGAAATTACCCTATTTAGTACACACATTTGTCAATACTAATATTACTCTTTATTTAATTTTCAATTTCTACACTCAATTTAAAAGATTGTGTAAAATAAATTTTAAGAAAATATAAAAGTAAATAACAAAAAGTAACTTCACACTATCAAAAGGTTGTGCAATTAAGAGTGTGGAGTTTTTTTTTTTTAATGAGTGTGAGGTTATACTTTTAGTTACTTATTTTTAATGTTTGCTTTTCAACTTAGAGATATTTATTAATACCAATATTACCAAAAAAATTTAAAACAAACATAAATAAAGAACTAAAGTAATCTCACTATTAAAAGGTTGTGCAATTAAAGACAGAGTGTACAGTTTTTTTTTTTTAGATGAGTGTGCGGTTATCCTTTTAGTTAGTCACTTTTAATGTTTTTAACTTATATTATTTGTTTTTATATATGGCCCAAGTTTTTTTTATATTACTATAATACAAATTGAAATAATGTACAACAATTATAAAAATATTATTATAAATTATATCAAATTTAAATATAATTAAATGATAAAATAAAAATATAAATTTATCATATTATATAGGTGAACTTCGTTATAGACTAACTTTATAATTTTAAAATAAAAAATTATTTTAAAATATTTATATTTAATATATATAATTGTTTTAAATATACTATAATTACACATATTTATAGTCTTACTTAGAATTTGTCATTTTCTGTGACCAAAATGTAACAGAATAAAAATATTAATGCATGCAGCACCTATCACGTGTAGGTTTTCGCTAATAATTAAGTAAACATTAGTTACGGTCTGTGGCAGTCTGAATTAACACTTCTCGCTGATCTTGCTGACCAATTTTGTCAATGCAAAATGGAGAAAACAGTTGATAACAGGACACTATTATTAACTTAATCTGAGTAAAGGAAGACACCATGCTGATACACAACAATCTTTTCCCCAACATCTCCATCTTTAGTTTCCTATTTAACTGTCGTCACACAATTCCACAAAAATCAAATATGTAACTGTAATTCTATAATATACAAGCAAATAAGAGAAATTATATTGTATACATGATCCAATAAATGTATGCTTATATCGATAGCATAAGAAATGTAGGTTTTTCCAATGGAGTACATTTTTGTATGTGTGCCATTGTATAATATATGAAATGTGGGTAAAAGTTTTGATATAACTCTGCACAAAATAAATCTACAGGCACAGAAACGAGAGGCTTTGGTATATTAATTTAGGAAGTGCATAGAGCAGAACATAATTTTTCGAATTAAAGATATAAAAAAATTCAAGTCTAATGAAAGATAACATTGCTCTCTAAGAAGACATTCTATCTTAGTTGTTCTCTTATGGGATTGAGGAGGGATTCCCGATGTGAAACAATTTCAACCAATGTTATTAGAATCGCATGTATCTAGATACATACGATTCACCGCCTCAGCGATATGTATCGACGGTTATCTCATTTTCTGGGTGCAAATCGCGTGAATCATGATTTCAATGAGAATCTCACAATTCATACCCAACTTCTCTCAATGCTTTGGACCAGGTCAGGTCAAGCGACTCTGATTTAGAAAAAAGGTTGTTTTTCTCCCTTTTCTGCCAAATATGGTTGTCGAAGGATGTAAAAATTTGTCAAAAAACTTGCCTCTTCAGTTTTGAAAATGTTTCGTTGAAAGAAACACTTTTATTTCTCCTTCAAGAGTTGTCTCTTCTTGAGTCGCGTCACGTTTGGTCACACTTGCTCGTGTTACGTCTGCTCTCATTGCCTTTACTCGCGTTGCATCTACTCACAGTCTCTGCTTCGCTTCAGCTCACATTTGGTCGAGTTTGCGTTCGTCATCCCTGCTCATGACAAAAATTTCAATCCGAATAGTGAAGTGTTGATTGGGTTATATAATACTTTTCAAAGAATGGTTCCAGATACAAGAATAAGGATTAGATTGGATCAACAACTTGAAAAGTTCAAAAGAGCTAAGAGACTTTTTGAATGAACATGGCAATAGATACTAGAGATAAGAAGCAACCAGGTATCTTTATTTATTTTCTTTAGTTTACTTTAAAATATAAATGGATGCTTTGTGAACTATAACATTTTAATCGCAACATTTTTTATTTTATAACTCTTTGGTAGGAGAGTTATGGTGGTGAAGGTAAAGAGTTGCAAAAAGTAACTATGAGAATTTTGAGTCATGCCACAGGATGTGAGAGAAATTGGAGTACTTTTGACCAAGTGCATACTAAGAGAAGAAATAGATTAGAACAACAAAGATTAAATACATTAATGTATGAATCATAAGATTTACATTTAATGATTTAAGATTATATGACTTCTCAATTTTTTTATGACAATTGGTAAAAAAAAAACTAAAATGATAATGAATCATAAGATTTACATGAATGATGTGAATCGTAAGGTCCATACTATTCAGTCATATATCGTAAAATGCAAAACCAATTTAGATACATCTTAAGATATATATCTACAGATAGTCAAATTGTAAGATACTAATAACTATGGTTTAACTCTAAAATTTCCAACCTAAAAATAAGGATTTAATAAAATTAGTCACAATTTTAAATATTTTCAAATGAATAAATTTGAAAAGAAAAATTAAATAGGAAAAAAAAGTCACAGCTTCATCGGCACATAAAAGTTCCCTCAAAACTACCATTTTCTAAATGTCGTAAAGAATACTGAAGCACAGTTTCACAATTTCTATGGAAAGAATAATATAATGTAAATGGATTGGTAATCATAAAATAAGTTCTAACATGTTCTATGTAAATGGATTGGCACCTCTTGAGTATTTTTCATTTTTTGAGAAAATACAGTTGCAGAGTTATCACAATAAATTTTTTGTGGCTTAGGGATGGTGTCAACAATCCCAAGTCCTGAAATAAAGTTTCGTAGCCATAATGTATGAATTGTAGCTTCAAAACATGCTACAAATTCTGCTTCCATAGTAGATGAAGCAACAACGCCTTGCTTTGCACTTTTCCATGATATGGTCGCTTCTCCAAGTAGGAATAAGTAGCCAAAAGTAGACTTCCTATAATGATCATATAATGTTTTATTTCTTGCATGTACCTCAAAACTTTCTTTGTAGCATTCCAGTGATTAATTCCAAGATTACTTTGATACCTACCCAACATGCCAACCGCAAAACTAATGTTCAGCCTTGTGCAGGTTTGTACATATAAGACTACCCACTACTAAACCATATGGTATTCTCTCCATTGGTTTCCATTCTAAGTTATTCTTTGGGCATTGCATAAGGCTAAACTTATCCCTTTTTTAGATTGGTACAATTCCCTTAGAACAATTTGCCATGTTAAATCTCTCTAGAATTTTATTTATGTAGGCTTTTTGAGACAATCCTAACAGTTCTTATGATCTATTACAAAATATTTCAATTCCTATCACATAGGATGCCTCTCCCAAATCTTTCATTTCAAAATTCTTAGAAGATATTCTTTTGTGTCACGCAACATACCCAAATCATTAATTGCAAGCAAGATATCATCAACATACAAGACTAGAAACATGAACTTACTCTCACTAACCTTTCGATAAATAGGGTATGAATTTTTCTCTTTGTGCTTAGGTTTTTCTTTTATCTCTCTATATATGCAACTCATCATTGTGCTTCTATACTTAAGTAGACACAACTTGTACCGTGTGTTAAACTCATATTTTAATAAAATTATATTGGCTTATAAAAAAAAAAAGGTGTTAGTTAGGCTTTGAGACTGAGCTTTTTGAGTATGTTTTCCAATAGATATGAAACTTCTGAGCCATTTTAATTTATTTGATCTTAAATATGGGTTTACTTTTTAAGTGAAATTGATACATGACATTGTGTTTTTTTTAAAAAAAAATTACTATTTTTATTGATATCTTCCTATAGTATAAATATGTCTTCTATTTAATTAGATAGTAAAATGGCTAACAAAGTTGATATTGTTAGCATAAATTTGTTCTCTATTTAATTACATAGTAAAATGGCTAACAAAGTTGATAATGTAACGCTTTTCCATGGGAAACAAAACTCTTTGACATGAAAATAAATTCTCTCCCATATTTGTTCACTAAGAGAAAAAGATTGATAAAGTGAGTAGAACTCACCTTTGCAAGTGGGCCTTGTACACTCTATAAGTCTTTTTCTTTGTACACCTTTCATACTAGAAAGAAACCATTCTCTTTTGACATACATTAAATGACATAGCAAAATTTAACTAGTTGTATTGATTGCACTGCTCCTTGATTTCTTTAAAAGTAATTATTCTTAATTGTAAGTTAAATGATCCCATTCCATATGTAGCCTCCTCGATAGCCATTTTATCTATTTAATGAGTTTTAACACTTATATATTGTTAATGTAAAAAAGTTTTACATTGGCGGTACATTAATCACAACCCTTTATTTATATTACTTTTAAAGTATTAATTAATAAAGTTAACAAATTTATCATATATAAAGAGTTATGATAAAATTTTTTACATTGGTAGTGTGTAAGTATTTTTCTCTTATTTAATTTGGTTATTCATAATTTATAGTACATACAATTTGATTACTAATGGAGGAATTTTGTTTCCTATATAACTAGCATTGGAGGAGCTACCATAGTTATTATATTTTGAATCTTGTAAGATTATTGTAGATGAGAAATTTTAATGCATTTTTTATATGATAAATAAACTTGTATTTGTAGATATATCTTGTCTCAAGCCCCATAGATAATACTTGTTTTGACCGCCCGGGTATAGGTACAAGTAATATATCTCATATAATTAAAAGGTGATGAAAACGTATAGGTACAACTATAATATTCTTTTTATTACTGACATTTTTATAAAAAAACTAGCGACCAATATCATAAAATTATTTTTTAAGGGATTTATTTAATTATTATTAATACATTGAAAATTTTCATGTACAATAGCTCAGATAAATACGGTGCTACAAGTGCGGAATAGCTCAAATATAATGTTTCTTTCTCATTTTTTTATAATTAAATGTTAGTGTGTTAATTTTGTTAGTGAAAAAATTTGAACTCACGACTTTTTTCTCCTTCATCCCACTAAGTTACACAAAACCAATCTTATAATTCCAATATTTTTTTTTTCATTGGCAACATTTTTAATGTATTTACTACTCCACTGCAGGTCACATTTTCAAATTTATATAGAGTATGTATTGATTTGAGATTAATATTTATTTACTAACATTTTTAATAAAAAATATCTATTATGAAAAAATATATTCTAAAAAGAAAATTGTCAAAACTCTTGAATTCTTTTGAGAGACATCTATATTTATTCCATTCTTTAACATTGTTGAGAGGTCTAATATTCTTCCTACCTCAATTTTCAATGCGTTTTAATTCAGTAATAAACTCACGTATAAAATTAATGGAAAGCAAGAATAAAATGAGAGTGTGGGACCTGGATAGAAAATTTGGAATATCTTTTTTTTTATATATATTTCATTCTTTTAACAGAGTCATCTTTTAAACAAAAATAAATGTTAAAAACCACATTAAATTAAGAGGGAGCAATTATATTTACAGGAAATGAAAAAGAATTAAAGTGTTAATTAATTATAAAGTATCCTTCATTCATAATTGTGAATTGCCTCTGTCGTAAATATTTCATTAAAATAGTTTGTTTCCAACTTGTTTGTTAAACCTGTGCATAAACTCTTATATACATTGGCGGAACTAAGATTATAAAGATATGAGCTCAGTGTGTTGATAAGCAGTTATTCAAATCAACCAAGTGCTATGATAATTTTTATAGTTCAAAGAGTACCGTTACACTCTTTAAAAGAGTGTTATTATAATTTTTATGAAAGAATGTGTGGTTACATAAATGGATAGAATTTTTAAAGTGGATACAAAAGGGAGAATTTATTTATTAATAATATAAATTTAAGTACAATGATAGAATAACTCAAATAAATACCAAGATACAATTAATCTAGTTATGTTTTTTTCATGGACACAACCAAATTTGTGTACTCCAACCTATCCACCTCTAAAAGTTGTGAAACCTTCTTTGCAAATCTTGAGAATAATTCATCCATGATATAATTGCCAAACTCAGCGGTTAGAAGTGGTTCATAAACAGATCTAATGTACTTAGCAATGAACTCTCCTCTTATTTTACTATCAACAACAGAATCACTAACATTTTCTTCGAGTTCAAAATCCCAACCCATTTCGAAAGTTTCCAATGTTTGAAGGGTAAAAGATCCTTCTATCTCAATAATTTGTCTAACTTCCTCCATCGTAGGGCCATAGATTGGCACATTAAACGAGTTTAACTTTGCCTCTTCAACCAAACCCTACAAATTAATTATAATGAAACATGATTCTTATTAAAAAAAGGTAATCACAAGTAAACAACAATAAAACTAATAGTAAATTATAAATATACTTTTAAAGTTTTGTACAATTACATATGCATTTTCTATTTTTTTAACTATTACTTTCATACCTCTTAAGAAATATTAGTGTAAAGTTTGAAGAAAATACTAATATAATGTTTTCAAATACACATGAGGTACAACTATAATAAATACATAAAATAAGAGAGATTTGTGTAATTTAAAAAAAAATGCATATATAATTTCACTACACCTAAGGGGATATATTCTAAATTAAACTAATTAACAAATCAATTAATTCTAGAAATCATAAAACAGTATATATTCGTGATCAAACTTCATTACATTAATTACCTGTAACACCATATCTTTGAGCGCCATCCCAATTACAGAAGATGGAGAACTAAAATCGTGAGCATTTTTCCTTCCCATAAAAGTTAGTAACATAATGCCACCGACTTTTAGTTCATTTGAGCGTGATTTTAGAAAATGTTTAAAATCCCTTTGGAATTGCTCAAAATATGCTTCATAGATTGCTTGAGGGCTTGTGGCTGTTATATAAATATTTACCCTTGTTTAGTGTTTCCATTCCCTTGGTCAATTCAGGAGGCTGTTCCCAAAAAAGTAAAACAAAATAGAAATATTTAAAGTTATTAATATATAATAATATCTGAGTTTGTTTAATTTTTTTTTTTAAAAATCACTTATTTAAAATAATAAAAATTTATTGTGATTTTTCAAATGTTTGAGTAAATTGAATTAAAAAAAAACGTGAAAAAAATTATATCAACATATATACTATGTAAGTTGAAATTTACAAAACATAGAGGTGTCTTTGATTAAAAGATATTTTTTTATAATTATACCTAAACATAAAAAGGTCATTACTTTTATTAGAATCACTTATAAATAAATCATTTCTGCTGAAAGAAACTTATCTATAAATTTAATTATATTATTTTCCTACACATACTAACTTGTGATAGCCAATGCAGACTGTAAGAGGAATGAAAGAAGTGGATGTGATTATTAGGAAAGAGCCTCCCATAAAAGTTCCTTGGAGTTGCATGTACAAAGCATTCACAAACTTTATCTCCCATCTCTTGTATCCTTTGGTAGAAATAAGGAAGCAACTTGAAGATGTTGTTGAAATCATTATCAAAAAGATCATTGAGATAAATTTGGATCATAATCATTGATGGTTCTTGCTTTAAGTTTGGTATAGTGTTATTTATGATATTGATGGTATCATACATGACCATTAATGCATTCTGTCCTGAAGAGCAACCTAAATCCACAATATTCAAATTAGTTGTAAATTTGGTGCAATACAACAACCTCTTGACACTTTCTTCAAGTATGGGCTTCACTTTCAATAAGACTTTTTTCTGCATAAAATTTCATTTTAATATATAATAAATAACACCAATAATATGCAATGACATAACAATATATTTGTTGAACACAGTCCAAAAATACTTTTGACGAAGAAGCAGAGGAATTTCATAGATATATATCATCTCTTTTTATGAGAAGAAAAAGAAAATATATGTAACATTGGGGTTTGATGATGTAGAGTAAGATAGATTGTCAAATTAGATATAATAAATTCAAACCTCCATTTTTCTAAATGAAATAATTATGAACTTCTCTATAAATAGTTAGTGTGCAAAAATAATTTCTAATTAACTTGGATTGGAGTGTCATATTTACAACAGAAAAATTATTATATAAAAAGTGCGATTAAATATACTAGTTTGGCTCATAAAAATAACAGTCAGTTAGCGGGTTAACCTGCTTGTTCCACCCGTTTTGTCACCCTAACTGATGAAGTAAAAAATAACATAAGTTGATTTTAGTAAAAGAAAACTAGGTTTGAAGAATTTCAAATTCTTTCTTTTTGTAAGGAATTTGAAATTCTATCATTTTAACTAATCAAAATGTTCTCTAAGATGCCTAGAATTCCAAATTCTTTTAAAATTCTTCATTCAAACAAGATATTTCATCACAAAGCATTTGAAATTCCAAAATGAAATAAATTATCCTTTTAAAATTCTCTATCTAAACGTACCGTAAAAGTAAAACTTACATGAGTTAGAAAATAATAAGTTGAAAAATATATATGTGATGAAACCTATAAACTTATTGTTTTAATGTTTTGGGTTAAAAATGTTACAAAATCATAATTATGTAGTGTGTGTTGAAATCTCTTTGGTGAATATTTCTCCGGTTTCAAACCTCTTTCAAACTCCCAACAAGTAAATAGATCACACAAGTATCTTATGTAATTAATAAGATAGAGTGGCAGTGTACAAAAACTAAGTGATATAACATATTAATAATAATTTAGGGCAAAAAAGAAAGTACTTGAAGTGTAGAGTTCTTCGCGTAGCTTGTTTCTCCCATGCCGCCATTCATGCAAATAACTGCATTTGTTGCCATCTATAATGAACATGAATGTTGCACAGGTTAATGCCCTTACTATGTTAGGTTATCCTAAAAGAAACTATGTTAATTAATTGGTTACAGTAGGGATTAGCAATTAAAGCATATTAATTTTTGTTTACACTTAATTGTTCTTTCATTTCTTTTTCTTTTCTTTTTTTATCCACATTATGGTGACACTTCTCAGTGTATTCTTTCCCTTGTTTAAAGAATTACAACTAGATAATATCTTGTTTGGAAAGAAGAGAAAACCAATGCAAAAAACGATGATTATATAGAAAGAGATGAAAAATAAAGTAGAAAGCAAAGATGTTTAAAGCAAAAGAAATAGATAAGAGATGAAAAGATAGAATAATACCAGTAAAAATTGGTGAGATATAATTGTTGTCACAAAGGGAGGAAGAAGGAGAGGAAAAGAGGACCTCGAGTAAACAAAAACACCCAGAGGAATGGTTGTAAGGAAGGAGAGAGAGAAGTTAGTTTAAGAAGTACAAATGAAGAAGGTAGCAAGAAGACGCATTAGAGGAAACAAAGAAAAATAAGGCAGCGTTAGAAGAAACGAAGAATAAGAAGGTAGCAAGAAGAAAATGAGGCAAAGGTATATGGATGAGGTAGGATATTTAAGAGAGAGGGAGAATTAAGATTAAAGATAAAATAGAATTTGAAAAAAAAATTTATAAAAATAGATGTTAATTCAAATAATTAAAAATATGAATTCAAAATCCCCAAATTAGTCTCTTTAAACGAAACATGAAGCAAACCCATGAGTTTACGGAAGTGAGGTTCGTTCATTTAACAGGCCAAATTTAAATTTACTTTTTCTATAATTATAATTCTTCGAAAAAAATATAAAACGTCTATACATCAATCCCTAATATTTAACACTGAAAGTATAAGGCTATGTACCTCTTTGTAGTAACTGCGAATATTGAATGAAATATCACTTAGGGTGTTTCTAGGATCAAACCTCAGTGTCAGCACAAGACACAACACAAGCAAACGTATCAGCCAGTTTTTTCTCTCGGTGTTTGAAGAAACACACATGAAGTCGAGCATGGATGTGTTTCTATATATATACATCACACTTCCTTTATCTTAGGAAACTATTTTCCATATTAATTTGACTGAACTAGTTAATATTTTGTCACAATTATTAGAGATGTTTTTAAGAGTTTAATACTTATTTGTAATGTAAAAAAAATAAATTATATATGATAAATTAATTTATTAATTAATATTTTAAAAATTATATAAAGGGTGAGATGAGTTATAATTAAATATAAATGTAAAATTTTTTATATACATAATTTTTCTTCTATTTTTAATATAATAATTTATTATTTATTATTAGAATTTATTACCAAGTGGTATGTTTGTTTTTGTCGTGCGATTGGCTGGCATGGGGCTGCTCTTGCAAATTTATTATTACTCATTATTCTAGACAAAAAGCTGCTCATAAAATAAATATGATTTTTTTATATTTTTTTATTAATATAATAATATATTAAGAAAAAATGAGTTATTTATTTATATAAATATAATATATTTTATTAAATTTAATTGTTATTATCTTTATAATATTATAAACAGGGTAAAATTTTAAATTACCTAAAATAATTTTTAAAAAATATTTATATTTTAAATTGTAATCAAAACTTAGTAAAGAACCTAGTAACACATAAACTTGGATTTCATCAACAAATTGTAGTACAAATATGTGGATATCTCGGCCCCTATGCAGAGATTTTTTATTATTAGTAAACCTACAATTTTTATGATTTTTTATTTTTTTTAAAAGAAAAACAATGATCAGTCTGATCCAATTTTTAAAACTCACAATTTTTAAAACCTCACATTTTCTAAACCGGCGCTCAAATGAACTAAAAGTTGTTGGCATTATGATACTAATTTTGACAAGAAGGAAAAATTTTCACGATTTTAGTGTTCCGTCTATGGTAATTGGGATGGTGCTCAAAGACATGGTGTTAGAGGTAATTAATGTGATGAATACTGATCACCATTACAGTATATTATTTTATCAGTTTTAGAGTTAATTGATTTGAAACTTGGTTAATTTTATTGTCATTTACTTGTGATGATGTTCCTTTATCTAAAAAATTAATAATGTTTCTTCGTAATTAATTTGTAGGGTTTGGTGGAAGAGAAAAAGTTAGTGCTTGATTGACAATAATTTTATAAAATTATTTTCAGTATTTTAATATTTAAAAATTAAAAAACTCGTTTGTATAATATTCTTTGAAATCAATTCTGATTTTTTAGTTTTTAAAAACTAGAAAACAGGAAGAACTAGTTTTCTTTTTCAGTTTTCTATTTTTTTTTGAAAACTCAAAATATAATCAGAATATGTTATATTACTTTTTTTTATTAATAAAATTTAAATAAATATGAACGAATTTTTTATTTTTAAATCTTTAAAATAGTTTTTAAATAACACTTATTAAATAATTTTTTTTCTTTACAAAAATAGTTTTAAAAATTATTCCTAAAATTTTTTTAAAAAAACTAAAAAACAAAATCAACCATTTTAAACTCTTTTAATATGTAATTCAATACCCCGACGATGGAGGAAGTTAGATAAGCCACGGAGATTCAAACATTAGAAACTTTCAAAAGGATGTTAGTAATTTTGTTGTTGATAGAAAAATAAGAGGAGAAATAATTGCAAGTACATTAGATCTATTTTTAACCACTTTTAATTGCTAAGTTTGGCAATTATATAAATTATTTAGTTAGGTTCATGTCTATTCACGGATTACCCAGTATATATTTTTAATAATTTTAATTTATTTATATATATTAAAATAAATTATGTATTAAATTATTAATTATATTTTAATTTAGACGTAAAAATTATGAAACAAAGAAATTAAAGATAAAAAATTAAGTATTAAATTATATTTTTATTAAATATAAAAATTTTAAGTTTTTGTTTAACTATAATTATAATTAAAGTTTAATTAGTATACAATATCAGTGTACAATTTTTTATACTAATATTCAATTACAACCTTAATTTATAATAAATTTATTAACTTTACCATTTAAAAGTCATATGAATGGAAGGATGTAATTAAATGTTAGTATAATATTCTTTTACATTGTCACTGCATACTAATTAAGCTCTTATAATTATTTAACTATAAGTTAATTTATTTATATTTCTTAAATTATAACAATAAAATCTTAATATACATTATTAAAATATTCTTACTGAAATGTACTAGTGTATTGTTTACAGCAAACTTTCCGAAATGTCCTTCTTCCTTCAGAATGGGAAAGAACCTCGAAAAGAGGACTTTAATGGTAAGTTAGCAAGTGAGTGAAGTGAGAGGAAATCAAGAGTAATAAATTCTCTGGGATGAATGCATGACACGTACCTCATAAACCAATATTTATAGCAAGGATGTATCTTTTTACCGGGTTATTATTACCTGTTTAACATCATATATTACTTTTATCTATCATGTTTTATCTTCATTCTGCAGGTGTTTTTTGTTTATTTTGTTTATCTTTATTGGGAGTAGCATTAATTTGTAATTACACTAATCAATCTCTTAATTAATTTGGTTAATTAGCTTATTATAAGCATAAGGATTTCAACGAAGCCGAAATCCCTTATATTATTTGACACTACTTCCTAATTTGAAAGGTGTTGTTTTACATTTGGATTTTCGGCAACGCCAAAATTCTAAGTCTCTTATATCTTCTTTCTGTTGGTTTCTTCAATTTATATTACAAATTCAAAATACTTTTGATCCTGATATCTTAAAGGCATTCTTTTATGTCTAATTTTATTTTTTAGTTTTCAATCATGCTAAAATTTGAAATCTTTTTTATCTCCCAAAGGTCTTTTTACTTTCCTTCTGATTATACAATTATTATTATTGTGCACATATTGTAACAAAAAAAAAATATAAAGATGACAGGTATAGATTTGGGTGGAATAATGTATACCTATATCTCCACTCTTTTAATTAAATAAGATTTTACTATTATATCTTTACACGCGTGTCTTGTCAAAGTGAGTGTTATACCTGAAAAATTATTGTTTTTCTAGAAAAACAAAGTAACGTAAATAGGATATATATATATATATATATATATATATATATATATATATATATATATATATATATATATATATTATTCGAAAATTTAATTGAGCACGGTGGATCCTCCACTGCTGACCAAATTGTATGTAATATGAAATAACCAAATTAAATACTCTCCTATCATGACTTCGATTAAGATTTGTTATGTTATTTTTCATAACTCAAATATTAAGTCAAACCATCACTTTTTCCTTTCTCTTCTCTCTATACCTCTAATCAACTTTATAACTTTGGTATATGTCATTTAATATGTCAAAAGAGTCCAGCTTATTTTCCGTATTAGAAGGGTCTAGAGAAAGAAAAAATGTGGAATATATGAGACCGGGCACTCGTGGTTTCTACACACATCATCATGAGTCTTTTCTTCTCCCAAACATATCCAGGTTAAAGAATTTATTTTCATGTTAAAGAGAAAATTGTTTACATTATCAATTTTGTTAGCCATTTTACTATGTAATTAAATAGAAAACAAATTTATTAGGAAGATGTCAATTGGGAAATAATAAAAAAATATATGTACAATATTGTCAAGTATCAATTTCTCTTAAAAAAAAAAAAAACTCACTGTAATCGTGGTAAAACACACGCTCAAAGGCTCAATCTCAGATCCAACCGGCATTATTGGAACACGATACTAAGATATTAAAAGGAAAAAGCTAAAACACTAATAAAGGGAAAATTAAATAACATCTTGAAGTTTTCCATCCTTTACAGGTTAAACACGAAATGGAGTATAGAGCAACCATGATACTAAGATATGATTAGCTCAATTGATTAAAAAAGAAATAAAATAAAATTGTAAATTAAATTTTTATTGATAATAAAAATTAATATTTCTATAATAAAATTAATTTGACATATAAAAACAAGGTTTTATACGAAAGAGAATAAATAATGATAAACATGTATCTCTTTAATGTATATACTTATCTCTTTTATTTTTTTCTATTTTTCTCATTTATTATATTATAAATTTTATCCTACCTCTATATATATATTATATATGTAATAGCATACGACATGTGTATGTATATTTTTAAAAAAAAAATATACGTCATGGCCATGCACAAGTTTTTTTTTTTTTTTTTTGAAAAGTTAAGATTTTATTCAAAAGAGAAACCAATGGTTCTTCTAGTACAAGGAATGAGACACATACTACTCCATTTCCTATTGGAGTATGGTCATTATCACTTCTACACCTAAGACATATTTAATAAACATTCTCTCGGATTAGCATACCAATCCAAGAATACACACCCCTATCTTCTCACATGCGTCTCAATTGGTTCGGTTCCACCTCGGTGAGTGACGTTGAGTTCTGATGCATGCTCAGTACCGCATAAGCCTCAGCAACTGAGAATCCTCCATCTCTGCTAGACCTCCAGATCCATCTATCCAAGGTGTAGTCCATAATTACCACTGGCTGTAGCACAGTTTGTAATTGACGAAGTTGATCTTCTTCCCAAACAAATAGTTCCCTCCTCCATACCCAACTCCACCTCTCAGCTGGTAGCTTTTTCTGATTAATACTGATACTTTTATCGGCCGCTAACCCATATAACCTGGAGAACTTTAAGCTAAGAGAGCTCTCTCCAATCCAATTTTGTTCCCAGAACAACGTATCCTTTCCATTCCCGACTTTTCTCCTGACATTTTCTAGGAACCAGTCTGGTTTCACTGCTGCCGGCCCATCAATGTTCCATAAATCCCGCCACCACTGCTGCCTTTGATTAGATTTGTATGTCTGTCCATATCTAGTCTCCAGCAGACTCGCCCAAATTGCATTTGGCTCTGATAATAGCCTCCACCTCCACTTTGCAAGCAGACTCAGATTAAAGTTCCACAGACATTTCACTCCCAAACCCCCTTCTTCCTTGGGGCGACACACCTGACTCCAGCTAACCCACGCAATTTTGTTCTCCTGATTAGACCCTCTCCACAGAAAGGAGCACTGAAGACCAGTGATAACTTTTAGGACCTTCTTAGGCACCTTATAAAAGGAGAAAAGGTATAGTGGAAGGCTACACAATACTGAATTTATCATAACTAACCTTCCTGCGAACGACATTTGTTTTTCCTTTCACAATGCCAATTTCCTCTGGAATTGTTCAATGATTGATGCCCACATTTGTACCCTCCTTGGATTCGCACCCACCGGGACCCCCAAAAACTTGAATGGCGGCGATGAGACAGCACAATTCAAGAGATTTTTTACCGCTCTTGTAAACGAACCATCTACATTT
Source organism: Psophocarpus tetragonolobus (assembly GCA_037954015.1). Taxonomy (NCBI): domain Eukaryota; kingdom Viridiplantae; phylum Streptophyta; class Magnoliopsida; order Fabales; family Fabaceae; genus Psophocarpus; species Psophocarpus tetragonolobus. Next base: position 65,402,452 of record CM075693.1, read on the forward strand.
AAACCAAAAAATTGGCTCTTACTGAAATTCACCTTTAGCCCCGATGACAGCTCAAAACCCCGGAGTATGACCTTCAAATACCATATTGACTGCAAGTCAGCTTCCCCTATCATTATAACATCATCTGCATATTGCAGAATTGAAAACTTTGTCTCGGCCCTAATATTGAGCTCTTTAAACACCCCTTTCCCTACAGCTGACCTGAACAAACCAACTAGGGCTTCAGCTACTAGAAGAAACAAAAAAGGAGGTAGTGGATCTCCCTGCTTCAATCCTCTCCCCGGCTTAAACTCCTCCGAAGGGCTTCCATTCACTAAAATTGAAACGTGGTCATTCCTCACAATACTGGACATCCACTTTCTCCATGTGCTCCTAAACCCCAACCTAGCCAACATATAACCCAAAAAGTCCCAATTTACCGAATCATACGCCTTCTGGAAATCCACCTTAAACAGAAAACATGGTTTCTTTTTCCTTTTCGCCCAATCCACAATTTCATTTGCTACCAGTACCCCATCCAGAATCGATCTACCTTGTAGAAATGCTGACTGACACTTTGAGATTAAGTGCCCCATGACTTTCTTCATTCTCAAGGCCAGCAATTTTGATACAATCTTTTGAATGCTTGAAATTAAAGATATTGGTCTATACTGTTCTAACCTATCCGGTTTTGCCACCTTGGGAATAAGCGTAAGAAAGGAAGATGACGCTGCTCTTGGTAAAGCGCCCGACTGATGAAATTCTTGAACTACCTTTACCACGTCTTCCCCTATTATTTCCCAACATGATTTATAGAAATGAAATCCAAAACCGTTGGGACCCGGACTTTTGCCTCCTTCACAAGCCCAAACTGCCTCCTTTATCTCCTCCGCTGAAAACGGCTCTTCTAGGCTCAGTCTCTGTTGATCACTCAGCTGATTAAAAGACACCCATCCAACTTTATTCTCGGTTGTCGATCCTCGTTGAAGAACCTTGAGAAATGATTAAACACATGTTGCCGAATATCCTGAACGCCTTCCACCCAACCCCCATCTGACCTAAGTGTAAGTAAAGAATTAGCATAACATCTCTCCTTAAAACATCGATGAAAGTAACTTGTGTTCCTGTCCCCCTTTCGAGCCCATTTTACCCGAGATTTCTGAAAAATGGATTGTTCCATCCTCCTTGCCTTCCCCCAATACTCCGATAGGATGTCTTGTCTCAGCTTATCACTCCCAATGGCTCCTAGGCCTAAGTGGATATCCGCAGTCTCCAATTCCAGAACTTTCTCTACCAAAAACTTCTCGTCTTTACTCCCATCTCCTTGTTTCCACAACTTAATCTTCTTCTTCAAACCTTGTAGCTTACACACCAACTGATACATCCTCCATCCTTGCCCATGATCTGCTGACCAGAAGTTTTTTACTAGGTCCATAAATCCTGGCTCCTGTAACCAATGGTCAAAGAACTTAAAAGGTTTAGGACCCCAATTCTGAGTATTCACTTCTGTGAGTATCCAGCTGTGATCAGAGAACTCTCTAGATCCCACTCTTTGAGCTATGATGCCCCACTCCTCCATCAAATCCGGAGAAAACAAAAATCGATCCAACCTACTATATGACTCACCATTCGGACTTATCCATGTTGGTCCTTTTCTGATAATTGGGATGTCCAAAAGCCCCATAGGGTAAACAAAGAATTTGAAATCAGACATCTCTATTGCTGAATGCTAGTCTGATCTCCCTTTAAACTCGCTCCTATCCAGCACAGCGTTAAAATCTCCGCCCAGAACCCACTTGACCTCCGGAAAGCCTCGCTTTGTCGTCATTAAATCATCCTATACCTTTCTCTTGCCTTGAAGCGAGAATGGAGCATATACGTTAACCACACAATTTATTGCAGAAGAACTCTTCCCTCTGAAGCCAATTCCAAGGAATCCCTGCCCTTTTATAACCCAAACCACTTCCAACAATTGTTTCTTCCAGATTGTCAAACATCCTCCACTAAGCCCTATAGACGGTAAACTTTTCCACTCACACCCTGTCGACCCCTAAACCTCCTTCACCTCCCATTCCTTTACCTCTTTGCATTTTGTCTCCTGAAATAGACAAATATCAATGTCATTGTTTTTGAACAGTCTCCTTATCCTTCTTCGCTTGACTCGATCCCGGAAGCCCCTCACATTTAAAGAAAGAATCTTCATTTAATTTTACGGGTTACTCCTCACTTCCCTTCTCTCCTGCTCCTCTTTGTCCCTCATCTCCATGTTACGTAATTCTTGAATGTATATGATATCGGATTGTTGACCCGATATTCCAATTTCCGTCATCGCCCTCCACATTTTCTCCTCTTCCTCCTCCATATTTCCTTCTCCTATGTCATGCTCCTTTGATTGTCGTAGCCTCCTTACTTCACCCTCCTCCAGACTATTCCTCCTTAATTGTTTCCAGATTGGTACCTCTCTCCTTTGCCCTCCACCTCCTTCGGACACCTCTTCACCTCCTACTAAAACCCATTTCTTGTAATCATATGGTAATGTAGAATTAGAGTCATTTTTCTGGTAATCATTATTCACCATGGTATCCTCCTCCCCTTCGTAACAAAAGTCTGTTCCGGAAACTTGTCTGCGGTGTCCAATAGTAAAACCCGTTGTTGTCTTCGAAACTGCTCTTGCACTATTCCTGGCTCCAGCCCAATCATCACTCGCCCGGTCCCCACCTAATTTTCCGAATCGCGGGCCGGACAAAGACACGTCTTGGGCCTTCGAAGATGCTCCTGGATTGAGACCAAGCCCATCGTCAATGGTTCACACACTGCCTGAGGATCCACGCGCCAGCTGCACGTGATTCTGCAACCCCGTGTCTGGAGCTCCGTGCCGGTTCCCATGTGGACGCTCGTGATGTTGCCACGCGTCCTGCTGTCTTGTCCGACATGATGTGCCTACAGTCCTCGTGCTCCGCACTATCAGACCCCACTCCCCACGCCAAAGCCTCTTCTCCTTTTCGTCTTCCCCATTTTCCATCCGTGACTCGCTTTCGGCACCCGCTTTCTCTGAACATCCGTTCTCTTTCACCATTTTAGCATTGCTTCTGTCCCTGCCATCCTCCCCTCTACCCTGCCTCTTTCCCCATTCGGTCACCACTCCTGTGCGGGAAAGATGGGATCTTGTCCCCTTTCCTGTTGGCTCCCCGCCCCACCTCTCCCGATCTTCCCGGTGAGATTCGTCTGTAACACCTGCCACCAGACCTCCATGCGTCCCCCTTTCCAGCGAGATCCTTCCTCAAGAGGTGGACCGATAGCTTCCTTTATCGACCTGATCTCCTCCGACCCCGGTAGCCTGGCCTCCTTGTTCACCGTTCCGGATCTGCGTCTCCTTCCAGTCCTTCCATGTTCCATTTTGGAACATCTCCATCTTTAGTTCAGCCAGCCTTTTTTCCGCCTCTGCCAACTCATCAAACTCCACCTCCCCCGGACAGGAACTCATTTCGGACCCATAGGTAGTGTTCTCACTGCTGAGTTTCAGTTCGTTCCTCTGCTCCACCTCCGTCACCCTGATGTCAAATTCTCTTCCTTCTATACTCACCCTTACCGTCGCATCCAACTTCCTCATGTCCTTCCTAGACACCACCAACTGTGCTACATCGTAGCGCTGCTCTTTTAGAGTGCTTTCGTCGACACTCAGCAACTCTCCGAAGGGAGGGATTAGTGTAGAAAAGAATTTTACTCCCCATACATGTAATGGAATCCCATAACAGTTCACATTGACCCTCCTATCTGTGTCCACCGATCCGGGCTCCCACCTCTGAATCCCTGTAAACCATTGGTCAAACCACATCTTCTTCCTTTCCATAATCTCTTGTAATGTCTCCTCCCCATCTACTTCCAACAGAACTTTGTTTGCCCCCATGGGAGTTGTACTCACATTGTAAATACAGTGCATCATTAAGAAGAGCTTCGTCCTAAACGTCGTCCCTCTCTGTCGAACATCTCCCACATACGCCTTCTGGAGCCGACGGACATTTTCCACGGGTGCCGAATATACCAGTTTCAGTTGCACGTCCGCCTTCCTTTATACTACTCTTCGCACTTCTGTCTTCCTAGCACCCTCTTGATCACTTACTACCGCTGCGTATGATTTTTTGTTGCCAGTATGCCTCCTGTGTTGCCCCGGCTGCCTGACCCCTGTATAATTTGCATAGTGATCTAGATTGTCCCTCTCTGTTTTCCACTGTCGATAATTCTGCTCTGTTCGCCGATGGAAACGTGGCAAGTTTACCCACAACTTTTCCGTTCCAATAAAGATATTGTCCAACTTAATCACCAGCATTTTCACATCGTCGACTTCCCTGAATCTGGCAAACCCGAACCTTTGTCCCGTCCTGTTTCGCTTGTTCGGAATCACCACATCCTGGACCTTGGCATACCTTCCAAAGATCTCCCATAAGTCTTTTGCCATATAGTCTTCTGGAAAATGGGTGAAGAAAATCGATGTTATGCGTCCATCTCCTTTCCCTCCCTCCCTACCTCCATTAACGTACTTTCTTCTCCTCACCTCCGTCCACCCTACCTCCTCACCTCCTTCCATGAGATGTGATCCAACTAAATATCCTATCAATGATATCATATATGGCCATGCACATGGTATGTGGGGTTTAAATTGTTCACAACAGTGAATGAAACAAGAAAGTTATGCAAACGATAAAAACAAGGTTTTGCATGAAAAAGAATAAACGTCGTGGCAATGCACATGTAGGTGGGGTTCGAATTGTTCGTAACAGAGAAAACGGTGTTAAAGCAACGATGCTACGTATGTACCAATGTTAGTTCAAGGGACACATACTCGAAATAAATGTACCCAAAGTAATTTAGTGTTTGTTAGCGGAGAGTGTTATAAAAATGTTTTTAGTATTTTAGTATTTAAAAGTTAAAAATTTTGTTTGATAATATTTTTTAAAAGTTTTTAAAAATAAGTTTTTTATTTTTTAAAGACTAAAAAATAAAAATAATTGAAAGTAGTTTTATTTTTCAGTTTTTTATTTTTGTTTTGAAAACTCAAAATACAATTAGAATATGTTATTTTTTTATTTTTATTAATGAAATTTTAATAAATAGAATTTTTTTTTTATTTTTACATCTTCAATACAGTTTTCAAATAACACTTATCAAACAATTTTTTTTCTTTTCTTCCCAAAAACAGTTTTTGAAAAATATTCTTGAAAACTCTTTTTAAAAACTAAAAAATAAAACTAAATCAGTCAAGCCTTAATTATTTGTGGGCTGAAGATGTAAACTTGATGAAATAATTTTTTTTTTTCCAAAAACAGTTTTTGAAAACTATTCTTGAAAATTCTTTTCAAAAACTAAAAAATAAAACTAAACCAATCCGTCTTAATTATTTGTCGCCTGAAGATGTAAACATGATGAAACATCACAGGAGATCGAAGATTCTCTTGCCATAAGGTTGTAATAATTTATTTTTTAAGTAGAGAAATATTAATTATTAATATATTGATTTTATTAATAAATATTGTAGATTAGATGAATAAAGGTATAAAAGTGTAACTTGACCGTTAATTAATGACATGACATTGTTAATTTCATAATTAAGAAATATAAAAATAAGCCATGGCAAGGTTTGAACCAAGACCTCACATGGATAGGTTAAGAGTCTTACCACTAGATCAAATGCTTTCATTTGTTATATTTTGAAATTCAAATCTACTTAAATTATAATTAATGTTAGTTTCAAAAACCCAACAAATGCACGTGAAAACATGCACCAGATGCACAATCCGAGAATCAAATTCGGGACCACAGAGTTCTAAACAAACAATTGTACCACTAGACCAAATGCTCACTTTGGTTTTATTTTGACTTTCATCTTCTTTTGTTTTTATTTACATTTAAGTTTTAATTTTTAGTTTTTAATTTTTAATTTATATTTTTCAGAATTTAAAAAATATATCCATTTAAAAAATTCAAGCATATTATCCCACACACCACCATGCTTCTCCGTTCTCTTTTTAATTTACAACAAAAATATATTAGAAAATAAAAACAAAAGAAGGTGAAACTCACAATAAAACAAAAGTGAACATTTTGTCTAGTGGTTGGATTATCCGTCTGGAACTATGTGATCCTGAGTTGATTCTTGGATTGTGCAATTGGTGCATGTTTTTGGTATAATGATAAAACTCTTACCCTATGCATGTGACATCTTAGGGTTAAACCTTACCTTCCTTTTGTATTTTTTTAAAAGGAGAAGATAAATGTTGTATGTATGTAGTGTGGTACATGACCAAGTATAGCTGAGATTATAATTTTCATATACTAGAATTGGACTGCATTGTGAAACATTTAAAAGTAAGAATATATAACTATAAAAAGGATTAATATTTGAAAATATAAAGAGAATTTTGGACTTATCTTATGAGTCTAATAACTTAACTTAATTAAATTACCTCCAAATTTTTCAAAATATAGAAAAATTCACCCATTATGTGTTTTCTTTGTATTCAATAAACACACCCTTTTGTTTTGCATTGGCTTTCAAAAACCAACTAATCATCACAACAACCCAATCTCATCTCTAAAAATAGAATGTTTACAGCAACCCAATATGCCATCACCACAAGTTTCTCAAATCTACATTCTACCCCTATAACAGACCTTCCTTGTTCATCCTAAGAATGCAACAAGAAAGATTCATACACTATGTAGAAAATGAATATGAGAAAGAAGAATCAAAAGTGTATAGCTAGGATCATATGTAATAATAAACCTGTTTCTCAAATATGATCAATGGATATAGAAATGGTCATATTCTACTCAAGAAATCCTAGATAGAGACATTTCTTACCAGTGCCCCATTATTCTAATCTCAAAACTATTGATTGGGGACCTAAGCCTTTCCTTAAACTAGATTGTTGGATTTTAGATAAAAATTTCCCAACTTTGGTTCAAGAAGTATGAAGGAACGCTGAAGTTAGAGGATGGGGAACTTATGTAGTGAAAAAGAAACTAAGAAATCTTAAAGAACTCTTAAGGAAATGAAACAAGGATTCGTTCGGGAATGTTGGAAAACAACAAGAAGAGGTTTTTAAAAGGATAAACGAAATTCACAGAAAAGGAGGGACAGAAAGCCTATTAGAGACCGAAATGGAGGAATTAAAAAATTGCAACAAGAATTCTAAGTGGTGTCTGATAGAATGGAGTCCATATTGAGCAGAAGTCAAGAATTAAATGGCTCACTTGAGGGGGATAGCAATACAAAATATTTCCACAATATGATAAAATGGAGAAGGACAACAAACCATATAGCCAGGATTAATGTCAGAGGGCAATGGATTAAGGACCCAACAATGATAAAATAGAAAACAAAGGAATACTTCCAGGAAAGATTTCAAGAATCACATTAGGATAGATCATGTCTAGATGGGTTCATTTTCGGCAAATTTCCTTGGAAGAGAGCATGCACATGATTCAACCTTTCTTCATTGAAGAGTTAAAGAGGCAGTATGAGAGTGTGGAAGCTTCAAAATCCCTGGCTCAGATGGATTCAACTTTCATTTTATAAAACAGTTTTGGGACACCATGCAGACGGATATTATGAGGTATATGAAGGAATTTCATGATAACGGGAGGATACCAGCAGGACTTAACTTATCATTCATCAAACTGGTTCCAAAGAAGGATGACCCTAAGAAGCTTAGTTAGTTCAAACCAATCTCACTAATTGGTAACTTATACAAAATTCTAGCCAAGGTGTTAGTAAAGAGATTGCAAAAGGTTTTGAATAAAGTTATAGATCACCGACAAAGTACATTCCTTGGTGGAAGAGGACTTTTACAAAGTGCAATGATATTGAATTAAGTTATTGATGAAGTTAAGAGGAAAAGGAAAAATTTCTTAGTATTTAAGGTGGACTATGAAAAAGCCTACGACTCCATCAATTGGAACTTTTTTATATATATGCTATGGAGAATTGGATGTTCAGGAAAATGAACCAACTGAATAGCTGAGTGCTTATGGTCAGCCAGAGTATCTGTATTAGCCAGTGGTAGCCCAACTTCTGAATTCAACACTGGAAGGAGTCTTAGACAAGGAGATCCACTCGTTCCATTTTTAATCATAATTGCAGCTGAAGGATTGACGAGACTTATGAGGGAGGTTGTTAGTAAGGGCTTGTACCAAAGTTATACATGTGTCAAGGATAGTGTGCAAGTTAACATACTTCAATATGCTGACGCCGCAGTTTTCCTGGGTGAGCTATCTCTAAAGAATATAATGACCATTAAAAGTATAATGAGGAATTTTGAGTTGATCTATGGGCTTAGAATAAATTTCAGTAAAACTTTCTTTGAGGTGATTGGTTTACTGTAATTAGAGATTTGTAGATTTGTTGAGCTATTGAACTGCAAAGTATTAAACCTACCATTTACATACTTGGGCATTCCTATTGTCGCAAACCCAAGGAGGACCTACACATGGATGTCAATTATACAAACGTTCTAAAGGAAGCTTGCAGGGTGGAAAAATAAAACTTAGTCCTCAGGTGGAAAAGTAACCCTTATCAATTCCGTTTTATCCTTTGAGTTTATTCTTCTTTTCCTTCTTCTGGCTCTTAGAAGCTTATACATATACAATCTAATTTCTTATGGGGAGGTGGGGTTGAGAAGGGTAATAGGAAAATTCACTTGGTAAGTCGAGATAGAGTATGTTCACCTAAACATAATGGGGGATGACAATAAAGAATTTAACCACATTTAATAGAGCACTATTGGGAAAATGGAGATGGAAGTTATTTCATAGACAGAATGAGTTTTAGGCTCAGGTACTCAGATCTAAAGTATGAGGAGTGGGAAGGATTAAAGTGAGGGACTAATAGAAGGAACTCATCTATATGGTGGAGGGATTTAGGTAGAGCCTGTGAAAGTGGTCCGTCAGATGGGTGTAATCCAAAGTCCCACCGAAAGTATGTATATTTACTTGGAGACTTATACTGAATAGGTTACCTACTAAGGATAATCTGAAAAAGTGGAATGTAATGTTGACTACAGTTGACTTGCTATGCCCTTTATGCCAACAATGTGAAGAGAATACTAATCATCTATTTTTTACTTGCACAATGGCATCCCAAATTTGGTTGAAATGTTATGAATGGATTGGAGTGATCACAATGAGGTATCAAAACCCAACAATTAGTTTCTTCCAACATATAGGATGGGGATTAAGGAGTAGAAGTAACCAAAGGTGGAAGATAGCCTGGTGCTTCTAAAATCAAAGGAATTCTTGTATGTACAGAGGGGAGATCTTCCAAGTTGATAAGTACTACAACAAGTTTATTATTACATATGGTCCTAGCTATACACTTTTGATTCTTCTTTCTCATAATCATTTTCTACCTAGTGTATGAATCTTCCTGGTTGCATTCTTAGGATGAACAAGGAAGGTCTATTATAGGGGTAGAATGTAGATTTGAGAAACTTATGGTGATGGCATATTGGGTTGCTGTAAACATTCTATTTTTAGAGATGAGATTGGGTTGTTGTGATGATTACTTAATGTTTGATAGTTTAAGTATTATATAAGCATCTCTTATTTCCTTTCTTAGTAATTTGTTGGATATCTCTTATACCCTTTAATGAAATTCTTTGCCTGTAAAAAGAAAATAATAAATATATAAAAATAAAAGTTTAGAGCAAAAAAGAAAGTACTTGAATTGTAGAGTTCTTCGCGTAGCTTGTTTCCCGTGCCGCCATTCATGCAGATCACTGTTTTTGTTGCCATCTATAATGAACACGAATGTTGCACAAGTTAATGCCCTCACTATGTTCGGTTATCCTAAAAGAAACTATGTTAATTAATTGGTTACAGTAGGATTAGCAATTAAAGCATTAATTTTATTTTATTTTTTTACATTTAATTTTTTTTCTTTTCTTTTATCCACATTCTGGTGACACTTCTCACTGTATTCTTTCCCTTGTTTGAAAAATTACCACTAGCCAATGTCTTATTTGAAAAAAAAAAGAGAAAACGAACGTAAAAAGATGATTATAGAGAAAGAGATGAAAAATAAAGTAGAAAGCAAACATGCTCTAGCAGATGTTAAATAATATTTCTTTTTTTATATTCTATACTTATAACTATCTTTTCACCATAAAAGCTTAAACAATTATTTTTATCTTTAGTATTTAATTAATAAGGTAAGTAAACAAATCGGTCCATACATTCGTGAAACTCGTACTTTAAATAAATTTTTTTAAAAGTCTATATCTAATATACAAATTTAACGAGTATACACATATATATTTTAAAAATAATTAAAAAAATTCTAATATTTCTTAAACTGATTAAATTATAATATATTATATTAAAAATTATATCATCATTTATAATAATAATTCAAAATACTAAATATTTTCAATACTAAAAAGATAAAATATCATAATTTATAACAAAAAATTATAACATTAACATAAACTAATAGTCCAAATAATAAATTAATACTTTTAAACGGATTATAGGTCAAACCTGTAAATTTATAGGCTTAACCCATAAAATTTAACAACCAGACTCAAATTTTCTTTATGATCATGATTCTTAAAAAAAAAAATCTAAAAACTGTAAAAGATTCCAAACCCAGAGTTATATCCCCACTTCTAGTATTTAACACTGAACGTATAAGGCTATACCTCTTCGTGGTAACTGCAAATATTGAAAGAAACTGGCTTAGGATGTTTCTAAGATCAAACCTCGGTATCTGCAGAAGGCACAACACAAGCAAACGTATCAACCTGTGTTTTTTCTCGTTGTTTGGAGACGCACATTAAGTTGATGGTGGGTGTGTTCTATATATACACATCACACTTTTACCTTTGGAAACTATTTTCCATATTAGTTTTACTAAAGTAGTTAACATTTTGTTTCTATTATTATTAGACATTTCTGTAAGAATTTAATATTTATGTGCAACGAAGATAAGTTTTACTGTAATATCTAATCATAAATAAATTTAATATTTAAAATAAATAAGTGTTCTTTATTTATTAGTAGACTATAAAAGAAATAAGATAAATAAATCGTACTTATATTATAAGATTTTTTTTTGTTATCTTACGGTGACTTTTTCTTTTGTGAATTCAAACATTTATATATAAGTAAATTTATTAATTTTATTTGTTAATATTTAAAAAAAAGTTTTAATACATAAGTATGGTAAATTTAACACTTATGTGTAATGTAAAAAAATTATAATGATATTTAATTACAATCATTTATCTATGATAAATTTATTAATTTTATTTATAAATATTTTAAAATTCATATAAAGATTCTGTAACTTGTAATTAAATATAACTGTAAAATTTTTTAATAAATACGTAGATTTTTTTTCTATTTTTAATATAGTAGTTTATTATTTATCATTAGGATTTATGACCAAGCGGTATATTTGTTTTTCTGGTGCGCTTGGCTGGCATAGGGCTACTATTACAAATTTGTTATTACTTATTACCTTATACAAAAAGCTTTTCATAAGACGAGGATTCAAAGCTTAACCTAGTTGAACCAAATTCAAGTAAATATTATTTTTATTAATATAGTAATATATTAAATAAAAATAAATTATATATAATATATAAATATAATACACTTTATTAAGTTTAAGTATTATTGTTGTTATAATATTATAAAAAAATAAAATATTAAATTGTCTAAATAAATCTTTTAGAAGTATTTATATTTTAATTTTTATCAAAACTTAGTAAAGAGTCTAATAAATAGAGAAAGTATCGGAGATATAAACTTGGACATCATCAACGGATCGTAGTCCAAATCTGTGGATACCCATGCATATGCAATTAATGAACTTCCAATTTTATGATTTTTTTTTTTAGAAAAACGTTAACCCGTAAATTAGATAGATCGATCCGATTTTACATTTTGTAAAATCACGCTCAAATGAACTAAAAGTTTATGATATTATGGTGCTAACTTTCATAACGAAGGAAAAATGCTCACGATTTTAGTGTTCATGTATGGTAATTGGGATGATGCTCAAAGATACGGTGTTATAGGTAATTAATGTAATTAAGTTTGATCACCAATATATATTATTTTATGAGTTTTAGAGTTAATTGATTTGAAATTTAGTTAATTTTATTGTTGTTTAATTGTGATATGATTTACCTTTTTTAAAAATTAATAAGTTTCTTTGTAATTAATTTGTAAGACATGGTAGAAGAGGCAAAGTTAAAACTCTTTTAATGTGTTATTCTACGGCCCTAGCACGGAGGAAATTATACAACTCACTTATATTCAAACATTCATTAGAAACTTTGAAATGGGTTGGATTCTAACCTTAAAATATATGTTGTTGATAGGAAAATTAGAGGATAGATCATCGTATATTTTGAATTTTCCTGAAAGATGCGCAGACATCTGAGTCATTGAAAAAATTTTAGAGTTATCAAAGTCTTTGAATATTTCTGTTGTTTGTATCCAAGTTCTTATGTAACTGACATCGTTAAACATTGTCTCAGTTAGCTGATAAATGTCACTTGACAAGATTCATCTCTCTTGTAGGTGGCAATTACGTGGTGCTCACTTATTCTTTTATTTAATTTTTTAAAATTAAAACACAGTTGTAGGTTTTAATCACAAGGAAATTCTATTTCACTTTCCGCTAAAATATATTTCTTCTCGAACAATTTTAGTGAGAATTAAAGTAGGAAAATTGGGGGGTTGTGGAGAGAGAATGAAAAATGAAAAAAGGAAAATTGCTCAAGAATTTTCTAAGGTTTGAAGGACGAAGAAGAAGAATTTTCTAGCAAAAGTGAGAACGAGGAAAATTCATCGTCAAGTACATTAGATCTATTTTTGAACCACTTTTAATTAGGGATCACAACAGGGCGGGGTGAGTGTGGGTTTAGCCCTCTCCATACCTACAAAGTGTGGAGTGGGTTCGGGTATAAAAAGAACGGATATGAAATTTTAATCATCATTCCCATTCTCGTCAAGTGTTTTCGGGTTCAAGTATACCCGCTGGTACCCGCTATATTATTTTTTATAATTTAAATTTACTTATGTATTATTAAATAAATTATATATTAAGTTATCAATTATATTTCAATTTAAAAAGTATATAAAGAATAATTAATAACAAAAAGTTATAAGTTAAAGTTTAAGAATTAAAATTTTTAATTAAATATATAAATTTAAATTTATTATATAATTATTATAATTATAATTAGACTGGTAGTCACATACCCATACTTGTACTTGTACCCGGTTTAACACATCAGGTAATACCCGTACTAATATTCATACTCGATCAAATCAGTAATATTTATTAAAATTGGGACGGGTAATACCCAAGGATATGGGTATTTTTACCGTACCTACTTTTAATTGCTAAGTTTGGCAATTATATGAATTATTTAATTAGGGTTAGATGTACTTATGGATAATTAATATATTTTCTTAAAAAATTTAATTTATTTATATACTTTAAACTAAATTATGTATTAAATTATTAATTATATGTTAATTTAGATAGTACATAAAAATTATGAAAAAAAATAAATATAAAAAATTAGTTATTAAATTATATTTTTATTAAATATAAAAAATTAATATTTTTTAACTATATCTATAATTATTTAACTATGAAATTAATTTATTTATATTTTTAAAATTATAACAATAAAATCTATAGTACGCATATTATTATACAATGTTGTAACAAAAAAATTATGAAAAAAATATAAAGATGACAGATTTGGATACGAATATAGTTTATAGCTATATTTTATCGCTATCATTTTATAATTAAATAGGATTTACTATTGCATCTATAAACATGTTCGGTGACAGCGAGTGTTATTGGTCAAAATTAGGATGAAAACTAAATATGTCCAAATTTATTTGTTATACCTAAGATACATTAAATATTTAGAAAAAAATTGTCATTTACGGCTGATTGACCTAAATGGGTTTATTTTTTAAAAAAATTACCAGTATTGGTCTGTTTTGAAAAATATTACCAGCATGGGTCTGTTTTGATAGTTGACTCGGTCAAACCGCAACTCCGAATTGTTGTTTCGTTGCCACGTCAGCAACGTGATTACGTGGAAGCCAGCATGGAAAAACGACTACGAAACCGCAAGTGGGAATTGCGGTTTGACTGGTCTTTGACCAGTACCGCCTTGTTGTCCAATGGGTAAAAAAATACAGAAAATGATGCATGTAAAACCGCAAGTCAGAGTTGCGGTTTTGCTGGGGTTTAACCGCCCCCCCTTTACCCAACGGTTTCAAAAAGGATCCCTGTAAAACCGCAAGTCAGAGTTGCGGTTTGACTGGGGTTTAACCGGCCCCCCTCTTTACGCAACGGTTTTTTACGAACGGGTGCGGATATTGAGGAAGAGGCGCGGTTTTTTACGCACACAAACTGCAAGTGCGAACTGCGGTTTTCATTAAAAAATATTTTCCACATAAACCGCAGATGCGAGTTGCGGTTTATGTGGAGTTCGCCTCCTATAAATCGACCCCCTGACCCCACAGAACCGCACACCCTTCCGCCGCAGAGAATCGCACACCTAGTTGGAGACCACATAGTGATAATCAAAGAAAGCTTTTGTTTTTGCTGGAAATTATTTATAAATATTGAGGTTAGTTTTCGTATATAATATTTGTTTGTTATATATTAATTTTGTATTTTGATATATATTATTTTGGGTATTATGTTAACATAATATTTTGTATTAAATTGTAGCAATTGTCATGGCATCATCTTCTTCTCGCCCTTCTGTTGATTGTGTTCATTCTGGACCTGTGGAGAATGACGTGTTGTACATGCAAAATCAACACGTTTCTCAACATATATGGAATGGGGAGGACGACAGAAAACTGTTAATTAGACGTGCAGTTCCCACGTACAATGGAGAAGAGTCAATTCCTCCTCAAATTGTATGATATTTACGACAAACGGGATTTTACACAGTCGCGCAGATGAGTTTTCTTCGTATTAATGCAGGTTTAATTAATGCATTTGTTGAGTGGTGGAGGCCGGAAACTCATACTTTCCACATGAGATGTGGAGAATGCACTATCACCCTTCAAGATGTTGCAATTTTGTTGGGTTTACGAGTAACTGGCATTCCTGTCATAGTTTCAACCAATGTCAATTGGGTTGAACTATGTGAAGAACTGTTTGGCGTTTCACCAAATAACGATGAAATTGATGGTAGTTCTATTCGAGTTAGTTGGCTAACTCATAATTTTGGTGATATCGCAAATTTTGAAAATAATGAAGAAAATTTATAGAGGTTTACTAGGGCATATATTTTACGCCTCATTGGTGGTGCCCTGTTTGTAGATAAGTCTAGTAGTAAAGTATCTTTAAGGTATTTGTTATTGTTGCGAGATTTTGGTGAGTGCAGTGCATATGCATGGGGTGCTGCTGTACTTGGTTTTTTGTATAGAGAACTATGTGTTGCAACAAACTACAAAATAAAATCCATGGGTGGTTTATGCCTATTAATACAGATATGGGCATGGGAAAGATTCCCAAAAGTCGCACCGACTATATTACCCCCATACAAACCAAACAAACCCGTTGGATCAAGGTAATTTTTTTATTGAGTATAATGTTAGTTATATTTGAAAATATTATTTGTCAGTTAGTTATATAATATTTAATATTATTCATATAATTTTCGTAGGTGGCTACGACGGGGAAACCGACACATTGGAGTCACCGATGATTTAAAACATCATCGTCGTTTACTGGATACAATGAAGCAAAATGATGTAAGAAAATGTATGTTATTGTTTGTTAATTTTGTTTACTTACTAACTACTTATTTTATATAGGTCATTTGGATGCCATATCAAAATGAAGTTTTGGCACAGTTACCCCAGATATGCTTAGAAGGGGTTAACGCGTGAAAATGTGTTGTGCCATTGCTTTGTTTCAATATTTGTGAATGGCATCAACCAGATAGAGTAATGTGGCAGTTTGGGATGCGCCAACCCATACCCCGTCCTCCTTTGCAGCCCAAAAAATTACATGGGTTGACTATGCGAGGAAAAGGTTCTGAAAATTGGCTTATGTTGTTGCAACCTGCCATTGCAATATGGAACAACATAGACCAATTTAGGGTCGAAGAAACTGGAACTTAGGTTGGAGAGCTGACATTCAACTCTGAGTACATGGCGTATGCAATACTTATGATAAGCATATGGTGGTTGCCATCCTAATGCCTCATTTTGCATAGCAGACTTAATCCCAGCATGCCGATCAGAAATTAGACAGATTCCTTGCTTTTGTGTCACATTGAGTCGTATGTGGGATAGGAACCAAGACCACGAGGACGAGTTTTCACTTTCAACCACAGCAAAAGCTAAAGGTAATACATTGCTATTTTCATCTTGTGTGGTTGCGATTAACAACGTTCCACGATACTTTCCATATAAATGTGTTCCATCAACCTGTATCAATGGCTTATAGTAGTTAAAGGCATCAGCACACTGCTTAAATGTCCAAAACACTCTTTGAAACTGTTGGTATTGACGGTAACCTCGATTGCCAACAACAAGATCATCATGACATATTTGATAGAAAAAACCAGGCGATTTACTTTCAATGAATTTCAAAAATGTTGGAAGAGTCGCGAATGATTCATCCCAGTCCCCATAAACACGCACAATTGCTTTTTGTTTTGCTTTCCATGCTTTCCTGTATGATATTTTGTATCCATATTGACTACAAATTCTCTCCTGAATCAAATCAATTCTTCAAGATGGGTCTGAACCAACCATTCCTAAAAAAATTAAAAAGTTAATAACAAATCATAATAATTTAATTCAAATATTACGTTATATATGAACAAGTAAGCAAACCTGATATCAAGTTACTGATGAAAGTTGAGTTTAATTTTTTGTGGTCTTGTGTGATTGCCGGATTGAGACATAGATGATCTCCACCCCATTGAGTAACCGTCCAATTGACTGTTTTCCGAGACAAAATTGCCCTCATATAGAATGGACACCCATCTTTATAGTTGGGACATTTGATAATGTATTTCGAACTTTTTGACTCCACAACAAGATACGTTTGATGTGTTCGCATTGAATATTGTATCAGTGCATTTTTTAGATCTTCTTTTGTGTCAAACTGTAGACCTTTGTACAATGCATCTCCAACATTCCATGACTCATGCAAGTCTTCGCCTAAAATATCTTCTTCATCAGGATGCAACCAATTAATGTGTGTATAATGAGCTGCATCAGTCCAAGGTGGACGTTGCCCTGCAACTGTAACAATATTATTATTCATGTGTCTCTTAATCAACAAATTAAACTAGTAAACCGTAAACAAAATAATAATTTTTGTTAAACATACCTTGTTCCACATTTGTTACCGACAATAACTCCATATTACGAGTTTGATCGTCATCAGTATCAGATGAATTACCATAAATTAAAACGTCATTTTCTTCATCAGATGTTTCCTCACCACATGATTCACCAACAACATCATCATCATCTACTTCAACTATGTCAGAACTGATTATACCACTGTCTACTGCAGTGCCTGAACTACTACCAACTGATGATTTCTGAACATACAATTCTATTATATCAACATTATTTTGTTGCTCAAATGCATTCAACATAATTTCAATATCTTCATCATCAACAATTTGTAGTGGCACATATTTTCCAGAAAATAAAAATCTACAAGTTACAGATGATATAAATTCATTTGATTGCATTTTTAACTTTTCCTGAATTTTGTTCTTCAATGAAGTAAAACTGATATGACGCGTAATTCTAATTGCTCTTCTACTCCCTTAAAAAATAATACCTTCGTCTCCTTCGTACATTCTTCCATCACTATAAATGAAGGTGACAATTGGAGCAGACATAATCTTCATAAATGTACCTACAAATAAATAATAAAGTAAATTTAAACATAAAAAACAGAGTTAAAAAAGCAATTTGTTTTTAAAAATATTGAAAAACACAAAAAATTTACAAATTATGTTTTTTACCTGAAAAATTGGACTGTAACGTAAAACTTTGTTTTATGTCGGGTGCAACTACGTGTGCGGTTCTCTGGGTCGAACGGGTGTGCGGTTCTGTGGGGCGACGGGGTTTAAATAGCAACTCCACGTAAACCGCAAGTCTGATCTGCGGTTTATTAAAATTATTATTTAATACAAACCGCAGTTCGCACTTGCGGTTTACTGGAAAAATAATATTTAATTCAAACCGCAAGTCGCATCTGCGGTTTTATGTGAGTAGAAATTTGTATTTTTTTGCAACCGTTGGGTAAAGGGGGGGCGGTTAAACCCCAGTAAAACCGCAACTCTGACTTGCGATTTTACATGCATCGTTTTCTGTGTTTTTTACCCATTGGACAACAAGGCGGTGCTGGTCAAAGACCAGTCAGACCGCAATTCCCACTTGCGGTTTCGTAGTTGTTTTTCCACGCTGGCTTCCACGTAATCACGTTGCTGACGTGGCAACGAAACCGCAATTCGGAGTTGCGGTTTGACCGAGTCAACCACCAAAACAGTCCCACGCTGGTAATATTTTTCAAAACAGACCCATACTGGTAATTTTTTTTAAAAATAAACCCGCTTGGGTCAATCAGCCTCACTTCACACCACCAAAATTTACTATATATAGATATGTATTCTTTTAAGAATTTAATTAGTATATATTACTAAAATTCAATCACAATTTTTTATTTATAGTAAATTTATTAATTTTATTAATTAGTACATTAAAAAATATATAAATGAAAGATTATGTCAGTATAAAATTTTTTTACACTGATTATGTATACCAATTAAACTTTTTTTTAAACAAAAATAATTATAAAAATCAATATGATTTTTTGTCAGGAATTTTTTTTTTGTAAAAAAAGAAAGTAACGTAATATGTAATATATATATATATATATATATATATATATATATATATATATGCACAATAAATATTAAAGTAATAATACATATACACATTGTCAATATCTCTTATTTCTTTTTATCTTTTTCATTTTGTCATATTATATATTCTATTATAACTATGTATATCTTTCTTTTTTTTTTTTTTTTTTGCTTTCTTTCACTAAGTGTGTAATAGCATATGGAGTGAGCATATAATATATATATATATATATATATATATATATATATATATATATATATTCTAAGAGTTTAATTGGTATACACTGTCAGTGTAAAAGATTTTTACACTGACAGTCAAACATGACTTTTCATTATTAACTGAGTGTATACCAATTAAACTTATATTCTAAAGACTAAATTACCACCGGTGCCTTGTTACAATTTTCTATATTTTTAAAATTAAAATTTTTAAATTAAACTTTAATTAACTCTTGATTACAACATAACGATGTCACGTCACTCAATTACACAAGTCAACATTCATTTCTATCCGTCAATGACCTAAATTTGATGGAGAGACAAAAATTAAATTTTTAAAAAGTTGGAGGACAAAAGGTGTCAAAAACAAATTAGAGAACATAAAATGAGCTACCCTAAATAGGGAGATACCCGTAGTAATTTAAACTATTCTCAATATAATTCGAAAATCTTATAGAGCATGGTAGATTCTAATCCACAGCTCGTTACGGGAAAGAAAAGTCTTCCACTACTAACCAAATTGAATGTAATATGAATTATGAAATAACCAAATTAAATATTCTCCTATCATGTCGCTTATTAAAATTTGCTATGTCATTTAATATGCCAAAAGAGTAAAGTTTCTTTTTCCATATTAGAATTTAGAAGGTACATAGAGAAAGATTTATGTATAGGATGTATGGACTCATTGCGCGCGAGGTTCTACACATATCATGAGTATTTTTTCCTCTAAACATTTTCAGATTAAAGGATTTATTTCCATGTCAAAAAGAAAAATGTTTACATTATCAATTTTGTTAACTATGTTATTATGTAATTAAATAAAAAGAAAATTTATATTATAGCAAGATGTCAAGCGAAATAGTAAAGAAAAAAATACTATGTTATGCATCAATTTCCCTTAAAAGGAAAACTCACACTTAAGACCAAATAAATTAAAATGGCTTAGAAGTTTAACCTGTATGGTAAAATACACTCCAAGGCTCAATTGCAAGTATGGTAAAACACACTCAAAGGCTCAATTGTAAATTAAGAATGTTTACATATGAGATTGGATAGGATTTGAGGTAAAATATATAATATATTGAAGCTCAAAACACTTGTCAAAATCTTAATCATACACATATAAACACATGTATACCATTAAATCAAAGTTCTCTTAATTAAAGACAAATAACGAACTTTTCTTACATATTTCTTCCTTTATGAGCTTAATTTGAAGGGGAAAGAAGACTCAGCCGGAAAAAAACATTCAAGACCTTTTAACAATTCCAAAATCAAAAAGAAAATTAAGAAATTGAAATTTTAAAGAGAAATCCTTTTACAAAGAGAGTGATTGAACCGAGGATGTGAGGGAGAAAAAAGAAAGAAAAGAAGAAAAGGGAAAAGGAAAAGGAAATCAAGACTGTATTTAGAAATTCTGATTTACTAACTCCAACCTCCTCACAAATAGATTTCTGTAAAACCAATACTTCAACTCAAAAGAATATAAATACTTCTTATCTCTCACTTAAGTAACCTCAATCACTTATATAACATTATTTAATAACTAAAATCTAATCATATTTATAATTAAATAATCATATTTTAAGATAAAACATATATATATATGTATATACTTCAATCAAATACTCCATAATTAATTTATTAATTATGCTTAAATTAAATTTGGTTCTCTCTTTTATTTATTTCACATATTTATATTTTGTTATTAAAAAAAGGACTTACACAAAAAACAATATCAACGATCTGATCCGATCAAATCCAATTAAGAGCGGATCGGATCAAATTGGATCCACATATTACAAAGAAATTTTTTAGATTTATTTTGTTTCTGTAATACATAGGAAATAAAATAGGAAATATAAAAATTTGGAAATAAAATATTAAGACATACATTTTTTCTTCAAAATAATATATTTATAAAATTACATATAAAAGTAGTCTATAAATGATAAAATGCAAATCTTAAAAAGTTAAAAACAATAAAATTTAATAATTGTTAATCTACATTATCGCACTACTTAATGCATTCCTTTTCTTTTCCAACTTTAAATCTTGAATATGTAAATAATATTTAAACATTATATTGTATTATCAATTTCTATTTACACCTTTTTAAAATTATATATATAATAAAAATATTAAACTTTAAATTGAATGGATCGATTCATGGATCTACAAATTTTCAAAGTTTAAATTTGTTATTCAAAGTTCTTAATCTATGATTTAATCAAATTGTATTCGATTACATCTAGATCAGTTTACGGATCTAATTGGATCAGTTTGAATTCACATATCGATCCGAATTCATAAACACCTTTAATGCAAATCCCAAGCGACACTATTGGAACAAAAAAGAGGAGAAAAAATAAAAACAAATGCCAATTAATAAGAAATTAAAAGGAAAAAGCTAAAACACTAATAAATGGGGAAAATTAAATAAGATTTTGAAGTTTTCCACCTTTACCAGTTAAACACGAAACACAGTAATATAGTTCATTCACAGCAACCATGATACCAACAAATAAATGACCCCATTAGTTAGTTAAAAAAAATTACATGTTGAATCTCTAATAAAAACTAACATATGATATATAAAGAAAACGTTTTGCATGAAAGAGATTGGTCTTAGCAATGCACATGTATGTTTTTCTTTTAAAAGCATATATTAATATTCATTCCAAAAATGCACATGTATGTGGGGGTTCGAATTGTTTGTAACAGTGAATGAAACAAGAGAGTTATGCAAATGATGTGAAATTTAGGTGGTGAATTAACGGTGTTCAAGCAACGATGCTACGTATGTACCAATGTTTGTACAAGAGACGACAGTGGAAATAAATGGCAGTAACAGTGACTTATTTGTGAGGTGAAGAGGTAAACTTGATGAAACATTATAGAGGATCGAAAATATATATCTCTTGCCATTGAGGTTATAGAAAAATTTTTTTATAAACAAATAGTAGACGTTAATTAATTTATTAATTTTGTTATTAATATTGTCGGACTTAATTTACGAAAGAAAGGATAAATATAAGAAGAAAGTTGGTAATGTTGTTTTAATTCCATATAAGCATGAAAACTTAGATGTATATTGTGTGGTACATTACCAAGTAGCTGAGATTAATTAATATTATAATTTCCATATACTAAAATTGGACTACATTGTGAAACATTTAAAAGTAAGAATATATAACTATAATAAGGATTAATATTTTCTTTGAAAATATAAAGAAAAATTTAGACTTATTTCATGAGTCTGACAACTTAACTTAAATTACCTCAAAATTTTTCAAAATATAAAAAAAATTCACCCATATGTGTTTTCTTTGTAATCAATAAACACACCCTTTTGTTTTGTATTGGCTGTCCCATTCTGTGTTTTCTTCAACAAAGTATGTAGTGTACATAAATATGTTTGGATGTAAATAGTAAATATCTCCTTTTTCTATTTAAATATATCGATCTCAAGACATTTTTCTGAAGCCTAAAAATAAAAGTTAATCTTTGCTCAAAAATAAAAACATCAACCAATTTTGTTTTTTTTTTTTAAATGACAAACGAAATTAAATATGACGGGAAAAGGGTGCTTTAGGACAAGTCTAGTGTAGCTACTTTATTTTCATTGAAGTTATATAAAAAAAATGTTTCATTTTTTTTAAGTAACAAAAAACTGTATCTGATGTTTCAAATTTTTTAGGTTGATTTCAATCATTTCAGTGTACGTGTACCAACAAAAACTCACAGTTCATGGTGACATTCATATGTCAATAGGAGTGAGGATGTTGATCCAACTTTACTTTGATAAGATTAACTTTACTTTTATATATATATATATATATATATATATATATATATTAAAGGAAAACTCAGTGAGAAAAAAAGTAATAATAATTATAAGATTTTAATAAAAAGTTCAGATTGAATTGTTAATTAAGCAAGATCTTTTTTCACAAATCAAATTTTTGTCTATGTGCTGCTTTTACTTGTCAGTCTTATGGATTATCTGCAAGATCGCCACCACTATCATTGATATCCCCGCCAGCGATGCCAACAATGGTGGTTGTGATAGTAGTGATGGGACAGTGGTGGTTACAGTATTGACGATACTGACAGTAGTATCAACGATGTACTGTCCCAAACTGCCAACTCACATGGTAGGTTGGACTTTTCCATACACTGTTCATGTAACGTATCAACCTAAAAAAGGAAATAAGACATCACAATTTTTTCAATTATACACATTGTCATGGTGTTTACTTTCTAAACACATCACAATTTTCATAGTAAATAAAAAAAAATTAGACATCAATGTAGCTCCCTTCTTTATTTTTTTATAACATATAGTTTTAGAAAAAAATAATTAGTCTTTTTATAAGTCATCTTATAATTTGTATTAATAAAAAATTATTAAACATTTTTTAAATGGAATAAAATTAGTTATCATACAATGGGATACAATTTTAAACTATTAAAAATTATTTTATTTATCATTTTTAAAAATTATTAAATGGGATAAAATTAGTATTTTAATAAAAAAAAACTAATATAACTATTTTTATATCTTATATGATTTCTATTCAATTATGTTATCATACAATGAACTTTATAAATTAAACTAACATTAAGTATCACAAATAACAACCAAATAATGTTGTCAAGGTTAATTACTTTTTTATATAAACAGATGTTAAAATCATGTTTTTTTCCTTGACAAGCTCATCAATGTTGACCATATGCATAAAATATTTATATTTATATGATTTTATCACATATAAATCATTATAAACTTTAAATCCTTAACACATATAATTATATTTATTGGTTAAACATTATAACTTGTAACTCCTAAAAATTATAAAAAAACCTATTTTTAGTATAAAATAAATATGATGCTAAAAATATTCTAATATAACAGATATTAAATTTCAGTTAAAAATCATGTTTATCTAACAAAATTTATACTTTTTATAAAAAAAAATAGTGTAACTTATAAACATATTTTTTTAATGTAAGACACTCATTATAATTTATTTAAAAATGTACTTAGCAATCAGAATTATAAACGAAAATAATATAATCTGAATAATAAAAAAAATATAATATGAATAATAAAAACTTCAACTTTATTTTTCTTCTATACTAAAATTTCCCAACATTTTTGTCTGAAATATTTTTCCTCAGCTCCTATAAATTTTTTCTTTCTCCTTTCTCTGTAGAATAGGGCTTACATTTGGAGGTTTTTATTGGCGTAGATGAGGCTCAAACCGTCATCTTAGTGGGCGGTTTGGTGCCACTTGACAGCACCCCATTGGCTGAAAGGACAACGTGATTAAAACACTTCGAAACCGCCATCTTAGTTGTTGATTTTCACACATAGTGGCAAATGTCACCTCACGCCATTTGACTTGCTATTTTCTAAGCATATGTTTCTGTCGTTGTACATGCTTCCTTGTGAAGGAGCAAGATCTCTGCATCGTGAATCTAAACTGGAAACTTAGTTGCCAATTTCCACCTACTTTAGCCAATCTGCCAGATAAAGTGGCAGTTTGTCCCAGATTCAACGCAAATATAGTCCAAACCGCCACATGAGTTGTCGATTTGGAGAAAAACCACACACATACACTCATCCTTTGTTTTTTAAAAAACTAATGGTGACAATAAATAACAAATTTTAAGAAAATGAATTGTTAGGAGAAGAGGGAGTATTTTAAACTTACTAAGGTAAGTATCCTTCTATCACTCTTCTTTTTTTCCCTAAAAATTATAAAAAAACCTATTTTTAGCATAAAATAAATTTGATGCTAAAAATATTCTAATACAACAGATATTAAATTTCAGTTAAAAATCATGTTTATCTAACAAAATTTATACTTTTTATAAAAAAAAATAGTGTAACTTATAAACATATTTTTTTAATGTAAGACACTCATTATAATTTATTTAAAAATGTACTTAGCAATCAGAATTATAAACGAAAATAATATAATCTGAATAATAAAAAAAAATATAATATGAATAATAAAAACTTACAAATTTATTTTTCTTCTATTCTAAAATTTCCCAACATTTTTGTCTGAAATATTTTTCCTCAGCTCCTATAAATTTTTTCTTTCTCCTTTCTCTGTAGAATAGGGCTTACATTTGGAGGTTTTTATTGGCGTAGATGAGGCTCAAACCGTCATTTTAGTTGGCGGTTTGGCGCCACTTGACAGCACCCCATTGGCTGAAAGGACAACGTGATTAAAACACTTCAAAACCGCCATCTTAGTTGTCGATTTTCACACATAGTGGCAAATGTCACCTCACGCCATTTGACTTGCTAGTTTCCAAGCATATGTTTCTGTCGTTGTACATGCTTCCTTGTGAAGGAGCAAGATCTCTGCATCGTGAATCTAAACTGGAAACTTAGTTGCCAATTTCCACCTACTTTAGCCAATCTGCCAGATAAAGTGGCAGTTTGTCCCAGATTCAACGCAAATATAGTCCAAACCGCCACATGAGTTGTCGATTTGGAGAAAAACCACACACATACACTCATCCTTTGTTTTTTAAAAAACTAATGGTGACAATAAATAACAAATTTTAAGAAAATGAATTGTTAGGAGAAGAGAGAGTATTTTAAACTTACTAAGGTAAGTATCCTTCTATCACTCTTCTTTTTTCCCTTTCAATAAATATATATATATATATATATATATATATATATCCATTAAAATATCTTAAATTTAAAAGCCAAGATAGAAATATTATGTTTATTGTTATTTATATATTATAGAAATATTTAATTAATAAAATATATCATATGAATTATATAATTAGCGTAAGACTTTTTTTGCTTAATAGAAAAAAAATTCTTAATAAAATAATTATTTAGAGGTAGGTCTGATATTCTTTTCACTTTATTCCACTAAACTGCTGTCGAAGGTATCTTTTAATAAAGAAATACATTTAATGAAAGATATTTTTATAAAGAATATATTATATCACATTATTACTATAAAAATGAATAAGAATATGTAATACATTTTCTATAAAGAAAAATTATAAGGTTTACATAATGTCAAACTTTACATGTAAACAGAAGAAAATAAATTATAAATTCGAATATCTCAGTTAATGAAAATTAATACATTAAAAACTAGTATTTATATAAAAAAATATTTTCTATAATGACGAGAGACAGACACATCTGCAAATGAATTTTGACTTTTAATAAAAAAAAATTAGTTTCTCAATATATCTTCAATTATTATGTGAGACATCATCAAATTTCTACTCCATCTATAATGCAACATCATTATTAACTTGGAAGTCGTTATGGAAAATGATGGAAAAAAGATAAATGAATATTATTTGTTTTAATAAATTACACATATACTTTTAACATTTTTTTAATCATACAAAATATATTTGTTTTTTTTTATTTCTATACAAACCTGTCATTTTGAAAAATATTATACTGGAACGTATTTTTACCTTAAACATGCATTGATTAAAGTTTTAAATAAAAATATTACGTTATGTATCCCTATAAAAATAGTGTGTATATAATTTAACAAAATTTTGTAAGTATAAGAGTATAAGATTTAAAGTTTTTATATATTAAATTGTTATGTTAAGCCTATTAATGTTGTTTCCAACACCACTATTGAAATTGATTTGAAAGGCAATGCTCAAAAAATGGTACTTAGGTTTTATTTTGAATCTTAAAATTTCTAATTCTTTCTTTATCTTGTACTAATATCCATCCGTGTTATTTAAAAAAATATTTATCCTTGTACACACGATTATGAATTATTGAATTAAATAAAAGTAATCATAATAGATTATTGATTGTAAATATATTAAGAATGTTTTCAAATAATTTTTTAGTTTAATTTTTTTAAGTGGTACTTTGGTTTTATTTTTAATCTTAAAACTTCATCTTCTTTATCTTATACGAATTTATCCTTGTTATCCTAAAAAAATATTTATCCATGTACACACATTTATGAATTATTAAATTAAATAAAAATAATTATAATAAATTATTTAGTGCAAATATATTAAGAATGTTTTCGAACTATTTTTTAGTTTAGTTTTTTTAAAAAAATCAAGTCACCATTTGAGCAAAATTTGATGGTGTGAGCCACTCATGAGTGATATATTTTGGTAACCCAATTAAAATGCCTTAATAAACCCC
Organism: Psophocarpus tetragonolobus; assembly: GCA_037954015.1. NCBI lineage: Eukaryota > Viridiplantae > Streptophyta > Magnoliopsida > Fabales > Fabaceae > Psophocarpus > Psophocarpus tetragonolobus. The sequence goes on from CM075693.1 coordinate 65,429,797, forward strand.
ATGAATTCTTTGTAAGTAATTAATATTGGAATTGCTCCAAGGTAGCCTATGGATTAAAAGTTATATAGAGAAAGAAAAGAAGCAAACAGATTTTAAAAGGAGTTTAATTTTAGTATAAGGGAATTTTATACTGACATTCAATATGACTTTTTATTTACGTGACTTTTAAAGTAGTAATGAGTAAAGTGAACAAATTTACCATGAATGAAAGATTCTGATTGAATATCAGTGTGAAAACCTTTATATTGATAATGTATACCAATTAAACTCTTTTAAAAGTTAAAACATTATTTCGGTTTGATAAAAGAACTAGAATTACAGATTTTATAAAACTAATAAACTAAATATATTTTTATATTAAAATTGGAAAACAAAATTATAAAAAGACTCATGATGCTATTTTAAATGAAGAGATCAAAATTGTAAATTTTACAAATCGAAAGAATGAAATGTACCATTCAAATAAAAAAAAAATCTAACCCGTAGAAGACACTGCTAATTAGAAGTCTGCCCGAAATTAAAACTTGTCCACCTATAGATTTAAAAGATTGAAAGCTTAAAACATGACTTGGATTCTTATTTTAATTGAGTGTTTTATATTGTAGTAATTAATAGAATTTATGAAGTTCATTTTTCTATGCAGTTTTATCAATATATACAACTTTAATTTAGAAACTAAGATCATACAATAGCTAGCAGCCCTGTAAACACGTTATACTTAGTTTTGAAACTTAATTACATTCACTTTGCTTAGAGTGTTACCTTGTAGTGATAAATTTCGAAAGAAATTATTATCCTAACAGCACCTTTGATTTCTATAAAATACATTTTTTTAACTTATTAATTAACTAATACAATAAAACTAGAGAATAATCATATGCTTTATGCAACCAACACGTACGTCAAAAGAAAATACTACCACTCAAACAAGATTTTATTTTTTTTTTAAGAACAACAACAATAATATTTTATGTGTTTATATCTCCCCTTTACCTTATTTTTTACATCACATGCTTCTTTTTTTACGGAAGCATCGCATAGCAAATGGCTTCGAGAAGTCTGGCAACATAAAAAAATAAGGGCATTTGTTATTTTGTTTTTCAAATTTGTAAAAGCCTCTGTGACTGTGACTATTTCGCTTCATGTAAAGTTATTGATTTTTAATAGTTTGATGAGAGGAGTCGTGAGAAAGACATAATGTTGGATGAAGTGGCAATAAGAACTAATGAACCCTAAGAAATCACGTAAAGCCATGAGTGAACGTGACTCTGGCCAAGTTAGGATAGCCTTAACTTTTTCAGGATTAGGATTAACACAACCTTGTGAAATAATATGGCCCAAATAATGAATTGAATTTACAGCAAAAACACACTTAGTTAACTTATCATACAATGAATTAGATTGCAAAAGATCCAAAACAATGCGTAAATGAATTAAATGAGATTTTGTTGTCTCATTGTAAATCAAGATATCATCGAAAAAAACTAAAACAACTGACACAAATAAGGCCTCTTGAAAAGTAGATAGAGTGTTGGTTAACTCAAGGGGCATGACCAAAAATTCATAATGGCCATCACAAGTTCTGAAGGTTGTTTTGTGAGTGTCGGGGGGAAAACTCTTATTTGGTGGTGCCTTGATCTTAGGTCTAGCTTAGTGAAGATTCTACTTGAGCTTAATCCATCTAGCAATTCATCCACAGTTGAAATAGGAAAGTAGTCTTTTATGGTATGCTCTGTAATCTACACAAAACCTTCATGTTTCATCTTTTTTTTAACCAATTAAACTAGGGATGAATAAGGGTTGTGGCTAGGAACAATGAAGTCATCTGCTAACATTTCCTTTATAATGGTAGTCACGACTTTTTTTTGGGAAAATGGGTATTGATAGGGCTTAACATTCATGTGTGTAGTGTTAGGTAGTAAAGGGATTTTATGTAAGTTTTTAAAGGGTTGAGTGGTAATGTATGTGGTTTTGTGAAAAGTTTGGTGTATTTAGTAAGGAGATTTTGAAACTTTATGTAAGTGTGTAAAGGGTTGAGTGGTTTGTGGTTCAATAGTTAATGGTGTGACCAAACTCATGGTTTGTAAGGTGGGTAAATAGAAAGAGGCAATAACATTAGTGTGTAAGGAGTGGCAAAGTTGGTGATAGGAGGATCAACTTGGAGAAAGGGAAGGTGAGCCTGTTAAGGTAATCTAAGTATTGTTGTGGGTAAAGGAGAAACTGGGAACTAAGAAGTTTGCAGAAATGGGTCTTAAGGTAGATAACCATTCTAGTCCCAACACCATGTCATTATCCTCTATGGGAAATAAATAAAAAGGAATGTTGAATTGATGACCTTGTAAGTGATGCAATCCTCCCTAACAATGGTCCTACCACAAGGGTCATGGTTAGGAGGATTGAAGAGGACATGACTAGAGAGGAGGGAAGAAGACTTCACTTTTTTATAGACATCAAGATCTCAAGAATTTAGGTCATAGTCTCATAGTTCTAGCTTAGTTTGTTCTATATTTATATTTCATTTTTGGAGGCATGTTCACTTTCTTTTTGGTTGTGTATTTTGGCCTTGTTTTGTGCCTTAGATTAATTAGGAAGCGTGATTAGTTTCTTAGAAGGAGTGAGTTGAGTAGTTAGGCTTTTAGGATGAATTGGCCGCGTGGTTTTTTGCTAAAACACACTCTTAATTCATTTTAACACCCTTCTAACCAACAAGAGGACATGTGAGCCTCATGGTTCCCTCCAAGTGGCACCAACCTTCTCTTTCCTACAAGGTGGCGCCTATTTGGACCAATAAATGTACTTCTTTTTTAATTTGAAATTTGGAGTGCCATGTCACTTCCCTCCAAAATTCAAATTCAAACTTGAGGAAACCTAGATCCATCTTTTTAGGGACTTGTTTGGATCTCATAATGCTTAAACATGTGCTAATTGTGCTTATCACAATTAAAATATGATTAAGTGTTGTGTAGGCCTTGATTAGTCATGGACGTCTACTCCCCCTCCCTAATCACTCCATGCTTTATAAATTTGGCTTCCCTCCATTGTAATCCTTTATACTTGAATGATATACTTTACTCTTGAGAGCTACTTTGAGTGTCCTTCCCCATCTCCATTTGTGAGAGTACCTTCTAACTTTTATCAACAACCCTTTCCTTTATGGCAAGTATCTTCATCAATGTCTTATCTCATATGAATGGAACCATTCCACCAATCATTTCACTTCTCCTCCATCAATATTTCTTTCATTTGAATCTCTTGAAGAAGATAATAGAGCAAGCACCCTTGGAGGTTGCATCAGTAAGTAGAGAAAAACTTCAGAGCAATAACTAGTGCAAGATAGGTGTTTGCCATTACCTACCATAACTTTCAAATTGGGACTAGGGTCAACTAGCAAACCTAGATGGTTGGCAATCCTAGGCTGCAAAATATTATAAGAACTACCAGTGTCAAGTAGGATTAGGACTTGTAACCCTGCAGTGCTACCATGAAATTTGAAAGCCTTGGGCGAGGGTTGACCCAACAATGCTTAAGGGAAGAGTTGAAAGTGATTGATATCTTGGTCATCAGCATTAGATGAGATAGTAGTATCCGGGTTAGGTTCATCTTCCAACAAGAGTGAGAAACGTCCATTGGCACACTTATGACCCACCATGAACTTTTCATCACTGTAATAGCACAGACCTTGTGCCCTTCTTCCTTGCATATAGGTAGAGGAGATATTTTTTATGGGCAATGTATTGGGTTGGGTTGGTGGTTAGGTGGATGTATTTTGAAGAGTGCATGTAGTAGGTGTAAAGGTGTATTAGTAGCACGAAATGGGCATGGTAAAAAATCCTTGATTTTTTCCTCTATTAGTTTGTCTAATCCTATGGCTTGTGGGATAGAGTAAAGGTATAAGATGGTGAGTTCATGTCTAATTTATGGGATTGGATCCGAAAGGAAACAATTGAGAATAGATTATTGGTTTAGACCTATGAGCCTATTTCACAATTTCTCAAATAGGGTTTGGTACTTAGCAACTAACCCAGTTTGTTTGAGCTTAAACAACTCAACTTCGTGATTTATGAAGGTGGAGGGACCAAGTCGTAGCTCTAAGGCCTTAGTAAAGGAATCCCAATCATAAAATTGGTGCTTGAAACGCCATATGAATACAGTTTTCAAATGGAACATGATAATATGAGGAGAAATGTTGTGCTTGAAACAACCATTCCAAAGGTGCAGAACCATCAAAAGGGCTAAGATCAATAATTGGGGTTTTAATGGGTGTTGGTTTGAAGGGGGGTGGGGAGGAGGGGGATGGAGTGGTGGATAAAAAGGGGAGGTAATAGATAAGGTAGTGACAAACGTAGGAAGAGGGTGGAAAGTGTGTTGGACGTGAGGTGAAGAAATGGTAACGTTGGCGTGGGATATACGAGGTATTGTTGTTGTATTTGATAAATTTGGGGAAAGGGGAATGGATATAGAATGATGGAAATAAGCTATTTATGAGAACTTATCTTGAAGTATTGATGTAGACGATTGCAAGGAATCCTAGCGGGCTTCAATCACCTTTTGAAATTGCAGATTTTGTGTCGTCTGGTGTTGTTTTTGTTCTTCAAGTTGGGATTGCAACATAGTAAATTTGTCAGTGAGGGCAAGGAAAGCCTCATTGATATCCTTGGTTTCCGTTCTAGGAGGCATGAGTATGGTAATGAAACCACTAAATTGATAGATGAATGCTAGAGTAAAGAGCAACTAGAATAACACTAAACTAAGAGAACAAGGAACAATAGGAGAAATTGGGTAAAATGATCTTTCATACTCCTTCTCCACAAACAAAGAGACTATAAAAGAGAGATGCAAACAACCTCAATGAGCCACACACCAGGGCCCTTTAAGGAAAAGCACTAGCAAACAAAAGCTCAACGAAGCAATAACAAATTAAAATCATAATCTTTCATCCAAATTGGGCCTATTTTCTTCCAGGTTGGCCTGCTAACAAGAAGACACCAACATTACAAGATACTATGATGCAATACTCGAGGGCAAGTAATGTCCTGTGAGGGGAGGTTGATAAACTCATTTTTTAATCTTATTTTTATCATATTTAATACCTGTTTATAACAAAAAAATTGCATATTTATTGACAAAATTGACTTTTTAGTGTCACTACTACGTAGATTTATTCTTTGAAATAAGTGGTCATATTTTACGCATCAATTTTCTTTGAAATATTCCATAAAAAATGCTCTGACATAGAGTAAGGTTTATGCCGCTTAATTTTTAGATATATGTTTATATACGTAAATTCACCCTATTAAAATTTCAAGTCATTGCTATCATTGAAACTCTTCCACAGATAGATGCAAGTATGACTTGGATTCTTGTTTCAATTGAATGTTCATTCTAAATATACCATTCATCATAATTAATGGATAGATTTCTTGTTGCAGCTGTTTGACTGCTATCCGGTACACGACTCTGGTCTTTGACTCGAATTGGTAATAATTCTAAAGTCGAACACCAACTCCAAATAGGTGGGATACCTATAAAATCACTTCGATGCTCAAGTTAGTGAGAGTTCGGTTCAGAGTAATGAACAGTAATTTAAGAATAACATCCTACTTTACCTTGATATCTGTTACCTATTTATAAGAATGGATTGGACTTTTACCTGTTAGGCCTTGCTTAATTAGCCTAATTTTAGGTAATACAACCTTAATATTAGTTCTCGGCTAATAACAAAGATTTATGTTGATTAAATCCTTAATCTATCAGCAGTTGTTCCTTTTTTTGGGGTTGGGAGTGTTCAGACTGGTGGCCGAACACTTTTTGGCCGAATACCCATTGGTTGTTTTGGCCAAATACTCTTTATCCTTTACACTTGTCCCTAACTTTGGTTGTAGCAAAGCAAAAATCAAAGGTAAAAAAAAAAGAACAAGGTTTGGCTATAGCGAAAGGTGATGCTTGAAGTTATAGGGGACGCGATCGTAGTACAAGAAGGGGAAAAAGGCGGAATGAGCACATGCATATGGACCGTTGATATGGAGCCTTTGGACGGTGAGGATCACATCCCTTCATCTGGGTTTGTTGGTTATAAATAGGAGGGCTTGTCTTTAGTTGCCCTTCATCAAATTTCCTATCCTCTGAGCCGAAATACCTAAGTATCCACAAACTTTCAACTTTTTCGCCCTTTCTTCATCAAGTATGCTCCTCCAAAATGTCCTCCTCTTCTTTTTCTAGTTTCATTCCATCTTGTTCTTTCTCCTCATGGGGTGATACCTTGGACCTAACTGAAGTCACCATTCTCGGGAAGGGAGCAATGTCTGCTCCACTACCCGTTCTCTTGCTATCTCTTCAGCAGCAGTAACTGCAACTGCGGACGAACTAACGCCCCCTTAAGACCGAAGAGTCCTGAGGTTCCACTTTGCAAGAGGGTCAGGAATCCCAAAAGGGAATTCCCTCCTATTTTGGACCCGAGGTATGATTGGGTGGACGAGGAAGTAGCTGCATATTTTTCCCATTATAATAGTAAGAAAGTCTCAATAAGCTTCATGAAGGGTGTGGAGTTGTTCCCTTTCGACAAGGCCAAGGACTTTCCATTCTTTATTAGGCGTTGCCCTAGTGATGGTTTGGCCAATTCTGACTTTGCGTACCTTCACAAGGAGGAGCAACATAGTCGTGAGTTTTTTTATGTGAACGATTGCATGTTCCAAGTTCTTCATGCCCGTTCCTTTTGAGACATCACGATGGAAGTCCTTCGTATCCTTAATGTCGCCCCTACGCAGTTACATCTGAATACCTGGGCCTACCTCCAAGCATTCACGACTTTATGCCTGTTTACTGATATTAAGGCTAGTCCTGGCATGTTCTTAGCCATTTCACAACTCGTTTGCATGAGAAGTGTAAATGGGTCTCTTTATGCTGAAATCTCAAACACCCTCTCTTCCAACAATTCAATACTTCTTACTAGTAGTGTCAAAACAGGTCCGGCCTGGTGGGCCAGCCCGACCCACCACAGGTTTGGGTCGGGCTGGGTCGGGTTGGAAATATTATGATTTCACAAAACAGGTTATCTTTTATGGTCTGTCCCACCCAACCCGTAAGTTTGGTGGGTTCAGGCTGGCCTGGGCTGGGCTGGCTAACAAACCACTATGTTTTTTTAAAATTTTTAATTTTAGTAACACACTCTCTTTAAACTTTTATTTTTGTATGTTGAAGTTGAATTGTTGATGGATGATGACATTGATCCATTTAGTCTATTTTTAGAATAATCTTTTAATTATATTATATGCAAAAATGATTTGAATATTGTTGATTTATATTATTTATAATTTGTATGTTGTTTAATATTATGTATATGTTAGGTATTATTTTTAAATTTTAAACCTATTTATATGTTTATAATTTGTATATTTATAATTTACATTTTTAATAAAAAAAGTATCACTTAAAAAATTAGAAACTATTTTTTTTTTCAAATCTAGTGGACTAGCCTACCTAACCCACCAGCTTATGGTGGGCCGGACGAGTTGTATAATTACTTATCTTTAAGCTTGGTGGGTTGGGCTAGCCCACCTCATCTAACCCATAACTGTGGTGGGCCAACCTGTGTGGGACGGATTGACCCGTTTTGACACCTCTACTTCTTACAAAACCTTCAAAATCGGGTTCTTCAAAATTTTGCTCGATTCTGAGTCTGGCCACAAACATTTCTGTGATCGAAATAGGGAGAAATTGTTTCCTTTCTACTAGCAACGAGCATCAAAGAGGTATGATTGCTATCATGCGAAATTGCTCATAGCCGAGGAGTCAGTAGGCATTGTTGAAGAGGTATGGTATAGCTTGTGGATTTAGATGTGTGTGATTTCAGCCTAATACCCTTGTTAACTTGTGCAGGCATAATCATGAACAGCGGCGACAATGTTATGCATTTCCAAAAGAGCATATGCGCTTTGGCCGAAGCTGAGGAGGAAATCATTCCTCAACAGGTGTTTGAGGTTGACCCTGTGCCTAGGGAGCCTCCAATGGATGTTACCCCCCATGACGGATCACGAAAGGGGGAGTCAAAGCAGAAGGAGAAGGAACCTCAGAACGAAAAAAAGAGAAGGGGAAAAGGAAAAGTAAGGAGAGCAGAAATTCTTTGTCCCATAGATCCAAGAAGCAGAGGATTGAGAGGATGAAAGACCATTTTCCTGCCTTGGTTATTCCCCCCATCATGAGCTCCTCCGTCTTCAACAAGGATTTTGACCCTCTTGCCACTATGTGCAATGTCAGCGAGAACTTGTCTAAGGTAGGCCAGGCGCACCTAGCCGACGTTGATCCTACCCTCCATTTGGCACATTACTACGAGTTTTCTGCTCACTTGCAAGCTTTAGGCCACTATCTCTTTGCCACAGAGATGACTAAGGTATGATAACAATTGAGGCGCTCCGAGGAATTATTGGAAGCAGCCATCAAGGTTGTGGATTCCTTAAACATGAAATTGGCCAAAATGAAAGAGAAGTTTATGACCATGGTTTCAACTAAGGACCATGCTGTCACGCTTAGACAAAGAGATGAAAAAATAAGGAAGCAGTGGAAAGGTATAGGGAAGTCAATGCTACTCACAGACAAAGCAAGAGGAGTTGCAAGTCTCTATGTTGAGACCTAGATGCCGCCCAACAAGGCTTCTTGAAATACAAGAAACAGGTTGACAAGGATATCTGCATTGAGCATGAGGCCAATTTCCACCAGGCAGTGCGCCAAGCCTATCATTTCGGTTCCTTCCTTGAAGACTTCAAGTTCGACTCAAATAGGGATTTCTTCGGCTTGGAATTCAAGCATTTCGATGATGTGCCTAATGAGCTAATCCAGACAAGCATGCCCCCTGTATGATGCCTGACCCCTCTCGTACTGTATGCGTGGAGGTGGAGGATGAAGATGCCAAAGAAGTGGAAGGTGACGGGAACGTTAAAGTCCAGTTGAGTTTGTGACTCCTCTATTTGTGAAGCTTTTTGTAGTGTATAGGCCAAGATATTTGTTTTTGATGATGTATAGGCTAAGAAAGCCTTTTCAACCCTTTCTACGTAAGCCTCCTTGTTTTAATTCAAAATCATTTGTCTTCTTTTTCAATTGTATGCACGATTTACCGCAATGACATTGCCGCAATGAAATTTTCTTGCCTCTCTTTTTAGTTGATACGTGTATTTTTCGATTTTTCTTCATAAAATAATTTCGTCTTTAATTTTTATCTTACATTGTGAGTGTTGCCTTGTATAACAGTGCGTTATTTGAACTGCAAATGCAGCCTAGGCCGAACTCTTGGTAGAGTTAGTAAGGCAATTAATTTGAGTTGCGAACGCGACCTAGACCGAACTCTTGGTAGAGTTGATAGGACACTTATTTTTTACTTGCAAGTGCAGCTTGGACCGGAATCTTGGTAGAGTTGGTAAGGCACATATCATTGACTTGGGTGCAGCCTGAACCAAACTCTTGGTAGAGTTAGTAGGGCACCTATCGCTGACTTGCGAGTGCAGCTGGACTGAACTCTTAGTAGAGTTGGTAGGGCACTTATCCTGATCTGTGGGGGTTTAAGGACTTTACAAAAGATAAAATGCTAGAAAAAGGAACTTTATTGAATTGGGTACAAGTCTCGTTAAAAACCTTCTCGGTAAAAACTCTCCTTAGGGACAAAAAACCAAGTAAGAAAAAGATTTTTTTTGTTACATTAACTATAGCAAGTCTTCATATGTGTAGAGTTCCAAGTACTCAGGAGGAGGTTGTTAGATAACCCCTCCATTTTATAGGTGTCATTGTTAAGTCCTTGGTGAATTTGAAAGGGTATTCCCAGTTGGGAGTCAGCTTTCCTTCTTTCTTATCCTTCCTAGCGTCTCTAATCACTCGCCACACGAAGTCACCTTTCTAAAACTCTCGACCTCTAACCTTCAAGTTGAATCTTCAAGCCATTTTCTTCTACATTCTTCGGCGGCTATCGTGGCCTTGTCACAGGTTCACTTACACAATCTAACATAGCCAACATTGCCTCTTGGTTAACCTCTTCACTGAAGTGAGTTCTCCAAAATGAGGGTTCTCCAATTTCCACTGTGATTATCGTGTATGTTCCATATGTCAGCCTAAAAGGTGTCTCTTTTGTGGAGGATTGAGGGGTGCACCTGTATGCCCAAAGAATCTCTGGGATCTGAGCGGCCTATCCTCCTTTAGCCCCCGTTATTCTTTTCTTTAACTCCCCTAGGATCACCTTGTTTGCAGCTTCAACCTGACCATTTGATTGTGGATGTCCTATCGAGGTTACTCTATATTTGATGTGCAACCTTTCTAAAAAGGAATTTAATTTTTTTTTTCGTGAATTAGAGGTCGTTGTTCGTGATCATGATGTATGAGATCCCAAACCTGGTAATGACATTCTTCCATAAGAATTTTTGGACATTTTGTGCCGAAATGGTGGCCAAAGGTTCTGCCTTAATCCACTTCGTGAAATAATCTATGACTACCAGCAAAAATTTAACCTGTTCTTTTGCCGCAGGGAACGTGTCGAGAATGTTCACTCCCCACATGCAGAACAGCCACAGGGCAGCTATCGTTTTCAAGTCTTCGGCAGGTTGGTGGATGAGATTCTTGTGCCTTTGGCATTGTGTACATCTCTTCACGATAGCTGAGCCGTCTTCCTGAAATGTGGGCCAATAATACCCAACCCTTAGAACTTTTCCAGCTAACATTCTTCCCCCTGTGTGCATGCCACAAATACCTTCATGAATTTCTTGGAGCACGTAATCGGCTTCTTCCAGGGCTATGCACATGAGTAGTGGTGTTGAGAAACCTTTTTCGTACAATTCTTCTACAATTACTGTAAATCTGGTTGCCTTTGTCCTTAATACTTTAGCTTGCAGTTAGTCCATAGGTAGTTCGCCATGTTGTATATAGGTCGTGATATCTTTTTTCTCCAATCATCGCTCGTTGCCGAGATGGCGCATACTTCGACACTAAGAGACAAAAGTTCTTATTGGATGGTGGTTTTTAGTTGCCCTGACTTCCTCATGCTTACTAGTCTGGCAAGCTGGTTTGCTATTTCATTTTGGCCCCGTGGTATATGGACCACTTCTACCTTGTCAAATTTGGATTACATCTCCTTGTGGGCATGATAGTATTTAAAAAACTTCAGCTTGTTAACCTGAAATGAGTCATTCATCTGCTCGGCTACTATCTTGGAGTTTGTCAGGCATTTAACAGTTTTAGCCCCAATATGCTCTGCCAACTTCAGGCCAGCTAATAAGGCCTCATATTCTGCTTGGTTGTTAGAGGCCTTGAAGTCGAAACATAGCGGTTGTTCAACGGTGAGCCCATTTGGGCCTCCCACAATGATTCCTACCTCATTTTTGGCACTGTCAAATGACCCATCCATATGTATAATCCGTGGAGTTGATTGGGTATTCAGGGTATTAGTTGTGGAATGGAGTTCATTGAGGAAGTCGGCTAACAACTAGGACTTTATTAGACCTCTAGGTTTGTAACGAATGTCAAACTTAGAGAGCTCTATGGACCAGCCACCATTCTTTCTGCCAACTCTGATTTCCTCAATACCTTTGCGATTGGACAATTAGTTCAGATAATTATTTGGTGGCTTTGAAAATAAGGCCTCAGTCATCTCATCATGCTCACTAGTGCTAACACCATCTTCTGCACGACCTGATACCTGACCTAAGCCTTCCGAAGGATGCAACTTGTAAAGTAAACTGGGTGTTGGCCTCCTTCGTTTTCTTGCACAATGACGACACTTATTACCAAGGTGGAAACTGATTCGTCGAGCTCCTCATCTCTAGGATGGTCGAGCACTTGTCCGGATTAGCCTCTATTCCTTTTCTAGTGATCATGAAACTCAGGAACTTTCCTCTCTGCACGCTGAAGACGCACTTTTCTAAGTTTAGCCTCATTGAGTGTCTACTAATGGTATCAAACACCTCCTTCAAGTCCTGAGTGTGCCTCTTGGCCTTTTCGGTCTTCACAACCATGTTTTCCACGTATATTTCCATGTTCCTCCCAACTTGCTGCTGGAAGACTTTGTCCATGAGTCTCTCGTACATGGCTCTAGCATTTTTTATGCCAAAGGGCATAACTTTATAGTAGTACGTGGCTTCTTCGGTTATAAATGCTATTTTTTCCTCATCTAAGGGGTTCATGCAAATCTGGTTGTATCTTGAAAAAGCATATAAGAAGCTAAGAGCGACGTGCCCAGCTGCTCCATCTACAAACCTATCAATGCTAGGCAGTGGGTAGGCGTCTTTCGGGTATGCCTTATTGAGGTCGGTGTAATCTATGCATATTCTCCACTTCCTATTGTGCTTTTTTACCATTCCATATTGGCTAACCATGTTATGTATTTTACTTCCCTTATGAACCCTGTTTGTCTCAGTTTTACCACTTCCTCGCTAGCCACCGTTGACCTTTTGGGCTACAAGCTTGATGAGGGCACACATTGATAGCTTATGGGACAGGAAATGAGGATCAATCCCTAGCATGTCAGCAGGTATCCAAGCAAACAGATCTGCATTTTTGTGCACTACTATCGTGATCTCCTTCCGATCCTCCGTTGACAGGGAAGAATCGAGATAGATAACTTCGGTTGTTTCCTTCCCAATCCAAAAAGGTTACACATCCTCGGTGGGCTCTGCTTTATCAGTCTCGTCGAGCATAGGATCAAGCTCCAAATCTGTGGGACTCGAGTGCGCGAGCATGTTGACAGTATGGGTTCTCATCTTATCCTACTATGGTCAAACTTTGAGACTTGCCAAGTAACACTCCCTAGCAGCTCTCTGATCAACATGGACCATGATAACCCTTCCTTCCTCGAACAAGAACTTCATGGCTAAGTGTGGTGTATAGCACCCAGTTTGTTGAGGAAAGGTCTACCTAACAATATATTATAAGACGTGTTGGCCTGCACCACTATGTATCGTATTTTCATTGTTCAGCTGGCCCCTTGTCACTCCCAAATCTAGTGTACAAATCGATACAATCCCCTCTTGCTACTCTTTCCCCTGAAAAATCAATAAGTGGCTCTTCATAAGGCATCAACTCGTCTTGTGGGATGTTAAGCTCGTGGAAAGTTTTCCAGTAAAGTACGTCCGCTGAACTCCTTTGGTCTATAAATGTTTTCCTTACTATGCAGTTGATATTTCCACACTCATGACCATGGGTTGTCTTGTTAGGTAATAGCAGGCATCCTCGGCCTAAGAGGACACGTCACAGAGTTTATAGAGCGCAAGGCCTTGAGGTTCCTCTTGAGGGAAGATGAGGTGGCCCCTCTGCCCGCGAATCCTCTAACTATGATGTTAATCACCTTTTTAGAAGGACCTACAAGTATTTTTCCTCTTCTTGGACCTGCTTTGGCTCTGACTTCTTCTTCCATATCCCCTGTGGTCATAGTGGATGCGCTTCTCGCCACGACCTTCTTGGTCTCGACTCTCTTGATGGGCACTTGGATGATATGTTTCCCTCTGTTGGTAGACACAATCTTTCAAGTGACCATGCTTTATAAGGTCTTCTATCTTGTCTCTCAAGGCCGAACATTTCTCAGTGGAATGCCCCTTGTTTCGGTGATACCTGTAGGGTTTGTTGATGTCTGCTTCTGGTAGGGTGTTCGCTCTCCTTGGCATAACTAGGAGATCTACGACTAGGGCTTGCTCCAGGACCTTGGAATGTGAAGTCTTAAGTAGGGTGTAATTGTTATATTTTGGTCCTCTGGGCGGCCTGTCATCAAATTACTCTCTCTTGTTCCCTTTATCTCCCTTCTCCTTCTCCTTCGGATATGTATTAGAGGTTTCCTGAGCCTTCTTTTGGAAAGCTTGTAGTTCTTCAATCTCTATGAAAGGGACAGTGCGATTTCACATTTCTTCCACTCTTCTCAACGGAACATGGATCATACTTCTTGCGAAGTCCTGAGTCATGAATGTTGCTAGGTGATCGTCAGGATCCAAGATTTCATCATATTTCTCCAGGGAGAGATGCTTCCAGTTTTCGGGGAGTGATGTCTCCATTATCTCTAGTGTGAATGGGTGATGGGGTCTGACTAGGGAGGATGCAGCTTCAATTGGCCAAGGTATGAAACTTGAGGGGCAGGGTGGCACCCACGTAGGGGGCTCTCTATAGGCCTATGGCTATGGTGAGATTAGCCTCCGAAGGAGTCACAAATTAGCTTAGAGGGGGTCGACTTCCTGTGGGGGTTACTGATTCCCCCTATGGGACTCCTCCCCCACATGGTTGAATCCATCATTTTTTGTTTGTCGACTGCTGATCTTGGCGGTATCATGCCTCAACTCTACTACCTTTTCTCTTAGCAATCTAATCACCTCGACCACACTAGACTCATTCACCATCTCAGGATTTCTGGTCGTTGTCCTGGTTCCTGCTCCTTCATTGGCTTGGTTCCTGGGTTTTCCTCCGTTGCTTCTAGTTCTCGCCATAACTAGTAGGTAGTCACTATTAGTGGTCGGATGAAGAGGATGATCTCCATGTTCTCGCAAAGAGGATAAGAACATCACTAGTAGCATCTAAGACTTCTAAGGTAATTTATCTTGAATTTTTATTTCCCCATTTCTCATGTTGGTAATCATGTGCGATGTTTTTTTAGTCTTCAAAAGAGTTGGGTGATACCTCCAACCGATCCAAAAGAAATGCTCTGGAAAGTCAAACAACATAACCACAAGAGAATTAGTCGGCTAAAGACGATACTCTCGATGTTCAACCAAAAAAGACGATAGCTTCGCTGGTAATGTCAAACACTTCTAAACTAATTTATGTCGAATTCTTGTTGCAGATTTCTCATCTTGGTAATCATGTTTGATTTTTCTTTAGTCTTAGAGAAGATCGCTTGCCAAGGCATCAAAAAGCACATAAGCCTGAGGTGATAAACTTGTGTTTTATATATTGTTAATTTTCTGAGCAAGTATATGTTCTCAATTCTTTGTTCTTCTTATATTGGTGGCAATCTTTTGTCTTTGAACGTTGAGAGTACTCTCAAATAAAAAATACCTCGTTTAGAGGAGGAACAAACCATTTTACAAGTCGAAACTATGATGAGCCCTCCACGAAGATAGTAATGCTTAAAAATAAAATGAGTCATTTAATTAGGTTTTGTTGTTAATGAACTGAGTTACTTTAAGTAAGATTTTAGATTCAAGTATTATGAAAAAAAATGTGGTCAATAAAAAAAACCTATTAAAGATTGTCAGTCAAATTTTTTGTAAAGATTAATTTATCAAATCATAGTTATAAAAATTAAATCAAATCAGCTGATAGAATCAGAAATCATATGAGTCATTAGTTCCGTTTGATTAGGGCCATCCGCTGCATTGACCAAAACGTAAAAAAAAACAAGATTATTCAACTTCCTTGCATTGAAAGCTGAAACAAACCGTTCACAACATTGCAATCTGCAACCTCATCGACAATTCTCCTTCTCTCAGTAACCATTATCATGCAGCACTCAAACTCACCTCACATATTGGTTCTACCCTTTCCAGCAGAAGGCCACATCAAACCCATGTTCAACCTATCCAAACTTCTCTCCCACAGAGGCCACAGAATCACCTTCATCAACACACACCACAACCACACTCGCCTCCTCCAATTCACAGACTTAGCCTCTTTCCACACTCAATTCCCCAATTTCCACTTGACATCCATAACCGATGGCGTGCCCCAACACCTTCCTCCGAACGAGTTTGAACTCATAATCTCTCCGACCAGCAGGTCCAACGTTGCAAAAGAGTTCCGACAGTTGTTGGCCACCCTTGTCCGGAAACCTTCCTGGTGGGGCCCACCTTCTTGCATCATCTCTGATGGGTTGATGTCAACGGTTTCTATGTCCGTAGCAAGAGAGTTTAGGGTTCCCATCATTGCTTTCCGAACGTACAGTGCCACCGCCACGTGGGTCTCAATCCACGTGAGTAAGATTATTGAAGAGGGACTCATGGATATGCAGAATGCGGGTTAGTAAATAGTTCTCATCATGTTAATTCAGTTCTTATATAGTTTTCTTTGTTTGATGACAAAGGTGTTAATATATGTATGTAGAATGAGTTACAGCTAGTTTCCTGTAATTACACCTATTCTGTACTTTTTTTTTTTTAATAATTTATTTTCTTCTCTTACAAAAGTGTTAGTGTTGTTATACATAGTAATAGAATTGGTCTAATCATAAAATATATAAAAAAAATAAATTTAAATTTAAATCTTTTTACTAACAGAATTAATAATTGACATTGACTTATAAATAGAGTATTATAAAAAGATTTTGAGTGCGGTATTTATATAATATTTTTAAACAAGAGGTTAATCTAATGTTTTTAAATTCAAAGAAGTGAATGCAAGGATAAAAGTGGATTTATGCGCAATTAAAAAAAAACTAAGGGAATGTTTCTATAATTAATTTGCTTATGTTGTTATTTTTCAAAAACAGAATATGTGCATATTTAGTTAAGAAGTGGTGGGAAAATTCTTTTAAAACAAAATTTTTTTATAACTCCTTAAAAAATTTATTGAAAATTATCAATTTGAATTTGTTCCAGTCTCCTCATAAAATTAGTGATTTTTAGTATACATTCTAACAGATGTTAAAGAATTTCAGAAAGTGAGATTTAGAAAGTTTTTTTATAGCACTCTCCTATTTAGTTTAATATGTTTAATATGGAACATCCTCAGATGACAGTCTAAACCAAACAATTTCTAAACTTTTAACAAAACTAAAATACATCGATTTTTTATTTTGTTTCATCAAAGTTTTTATCAAAACTAAACTATGTAGCAAATTTTTTCTATCTTTTTATTGTCTTCTATATATGTTTTTTATCATATTTTATTAAGTATTTAGCTATTGATTTTTATAATTTTTTTAGTAAACATATATAATAAAACTTATTTTTATCATTTATTTTCTATATGTACTGATTCAGTGCAGTTTAGTATTATCAAAACTTATTGATAAGTTGTTTGTTTAATTTTCTGAATTATTTCTATATATGACGATAAATTGAATATTTTTATATAACTAAAAAATAGGGATACAATTTTACTGCTTAATTTTATTGAAGTTCTAATATTTTTGTTTGGTAAAGAAGTAGTAAAAATATTGTTAAAGTGGGTTGAATCAGCACATTATTCCACTTGACCTGTTAAAATGGGCAATTGAGTTGCATGATTGATGGTTTCAATTCACATAATCCGTCAACCTAATAGGTTAAAGGGGTAGGTAGGTTTTATTTGACTAACCCACTAACGTGTTTTTGTTGCGTTATTCAAGTAAATATTATTTATTAGAAAAAATATATATTTTATGAATGATTATTTGTTATTCATTTTATGTTATTATGTTGTTTTCCTATCTCTATATATTTAATAATGATGATAATTTTTAAATAGAATTCTTACTGAGACAATATCAATAATTTAAAAAATATTATCATAGTAAATTATGTTTATATTATTTATTTATTTATTTATTTCATCATTTAAAAGTGACCTCGTGAGTAATTTTTATTTTAAATCTTTAAAAAAGATTTGTGACTCAATCCAATATCCAAACTCACAATCCTAAATCATGCAACCTAATCAAATTTGTTGTTTGACAAGTCAAAAATAAATTAAGTTAAATTAACCCATTTCACATCTCTAAAACTTATATTAATACACTTGTATGATGACGTGAAGTTGTAGTAATATATAATTCTTGTAAGTTTCTTGAAAGTTTTAGTATTTGATTGGTTTGATTTTGTTTGTTAGTTTTTTCAAAAAGTTTAAAAAACCTGTTTTCTAGAAGATGAGAAAAAAAATGTTTGATGTTATTTGAAAGTTATTTTGAAGATGTAAAAAGGAAAAAACTTGTTTATATTTACGGAAATATTATTAATGAAAAGCAAAAACAATATATTTTCTTTGTATTTTGAGTTTAAAAAAAAAAAACAAAATTGAAAAGCAAAGCTAATTAAAGTTGTTCCTATTTTTTAGTTTTTAAAAACTAAAAAATCAAAATTGTTTTTTAGAATTCTTTTCAGAAAATCTTAACCAAACAAATTTTTTATTTTTTAAATACTAAAATATTAAAAAAAAATTAAAACTACTTAATTTCCACTATTTTAAAACATTTTTTTGAGATTGAAACAAGTTTTATTATTAAGAGACCTTTTGACTAATAAATGTGAATTGGAAGTCTAGTGCTCTAAATATAAGAATAATACACATAAAAATTATATAACTTAATTACACTTATAGTCCATAAAATTTGTCATAAATTTGTGTTTAGTTTCCCAAATTGAAAAAAAAATAAATTAATTTCTATAACTGTAGAAATTAATTTTTCATACCTAGAGGTAGATGACATTAACAAATTAATGTAGTGATAGGTCTAATGGAAGTGTACACATAACTAATGCTAGTAGGGCCACATCACCACATTTGTTAATGTTGTTTGTCAGTAGGACTAAAAATAGATTTTGAAATTGTTGGGACTAAAATGATTTTTTTTTTTTAATTTAAACGACTAAATGAATTTACTTAAAATTTAGGGAATAAAGCATTAGTCATGATATTGTAAGTAACTCTTAACAATACCTTTAACTTATTGCATGAAGAAAAATTAAGAAAAAAAAATGTTTGGGTCAAAATTATAGTGATTGTTATAGTAGAAGTTTTCTTATATTCTTGACAATTAGTTCCCTAAGCTTAATGCTCTCATTCACCTTGGACGTTTGACAATTTCATGATTGACTTAAATTGCAGAAGATGTAGAAAAGGTACTCACAAGCATACCAGGATTGGAGAATTTCTTGAGAGAATGTGATCTTCCACAAATTTTAAAATTGAAACCTGGAAGTCTTTACATTGATTTCTACATCAAAGAAACCTTGGCCATGACTCAAGCTTCTAATCTTATACTCAATACATTTTATGAGCTAGAAGCCCCTATTATCACTAAGCTCACTACTATATTTACCAAAGTCTACACCATTGGTCCTATCCACACTCTCATCAAAACTCAAGTTAAAAACAATATTTCATCATGCCTTCATTTGAGACAAGAAGACAAAAGCTGCATAACTTGGCTTGACAATCAAAAGGAAAAATCAGTTTTATATGTTAGTTTTGGCACTTTGGCAAAGGTGTCACATGAGCAACTATTGGAGTTTTGGCATGGTTTGGTGAGTAGTATGAAGCCTTTCTTGTGGGTTATTAGGCATGAACTTTTCAATGGAAAAGCTAGTTTAGGTCATAATGTGCCTATAGAGCTTGAATTGGGGACTAAAGAGAGGGGGCTTATGGTGGATTGGGCACCACAAGAAGAGGTTTTGACCCACACTTCTGTGGGTGGGTTTTTGACTCATTGTGGGTGGAATTCAACATTGGAATGTATTGTTGAAGGTGTACCTATGCTTTGTTGGCCATTGATTGCAGATCAAACAATCAATAGTAGGTGTGTGAGTGAGAAATGGAGGGTTGGGATTGATATGAATGGAGCTTGTGATAGGTTGATTGTGGAGAAGATGGTGAAGAATATGATGGAGAATCAAATAGAAAGGCTCACAATCTCTGCAAATGATATTGCAGTAAAAGCTCGTGATAGTGTTAAAGAAAATGGTTTCTCTTTTTGTAATGTAGAGAATTTAATCAAAGACATAGGGTCAATGAATGTAAGGAAATAATACTATGAGTAAACATTTTTATACACAAAAAATATATTTAATTTTGTAATTTAAAGATCGCTATGCAATAATTTTATACACTAAAAATATAGTATATATATATATATATATGTATTCCTTCCGATTCCCTTGTTTTAATGATTTATTTTTGTATTAGGAGAATAGGATATAGCAAATTTAGAGATGTGGTCCTATATTTTTATACTAAAAGTTAGATATACACTATAAGAAAATTCCAAATTAGCTAAAACAAATAGTAGTTAATTTGTAGTTAATTTCTAGTAAAAAGATTTAATATGTATTTTTAACATTCATAAAAATTTTCTTGAGCTTTGTTGCTACCTCTAAACTAATAAATGTGATAATTCACAAGTAGAAATGAGATCAACTTGGTTTTGCTAATTCAAGGATCAATATGTTTTTTTAATATTCATAAAAATTTTCTCTAGTTTCTTTTATAACAGCAACTATGGTCACTAATATTCGTTATTGTGATTTTATGATGCTCTTTTTTTTCTTTTGTTGCTTTGATTTCATGTGTGTAATATGTTGGTGACTACCAACAACGAGACATCTCCAATGAATTCTTTGGTACGTTAGGTGTGACTCAACGACTGATAATATGTGTATTTGTTTTGTTTCAACCTTGAAGATGAGAGCACTGATCTCGACCTTCAACATGAAATGATTCGTATTTATTTGAGAATTTTATGTTTTTTAACTCTTGGAAATTGAAATGGTTTGTTTTCTAAGATTGAAATCTGACTATTCTCTGTGTTCGTCATCATGTACGCATAGAGTCAGGCAAATGGATTTAGATCCACACACTATTCGTTTTAAGTTTTTAACCTGCAAGTAGCACAGTATACAAATTCAATTTCTGAGCCCATTAAAATTACTAGTTTTTTAGCTCATCCCTTTAGCCTCCATCATACAAAGTTTGTAATTTGTATGTTTAACTTTTTTTTTTTTAATATTCAAAAATTATAATTTATGAAATATTAAAGGAATTTGATCTATCATTTGATTTGAAAGTTAAATATAATAAATAAAGAAAAAAGTTTGAGATATTTTAATCATTAAAATAAAAAAATTATAAAGCCGGAACGAGGTGAATATTTATATTTGGATGTTGTTGTGTGCACCTTCTTTCATTTAATACCCCCTTCACTCATGTACTCATTAACCTTTTTTTTTTAAATCAGATCTTTATATGTAATCCCTTTGTTAATTGTTAATTTTGTTTTATTTATTAAAGACAAAATAACTTTTACTATTACAACAATTTTTTTGTCATTTAACAAAAAATTATAATATTTTTTGGAAATATAAAGGGATTTAAATGGTTAAGGGAATATGGGTGAGAAAAAGTCATAAATTTGATTTTCACCGTTAACAAAAATTAACATTACTAATAATGCTTATAAAAAAATTTATTAATAACACTAATATTTGGTATATAAAGAAATTCTAATATTTATTCGGATCTTATTGCTTTTATTTTTATCATTTAATTAAAAAATATTTTTATAAAAAAAAATTCACATAAAATTAATATACCCGAGCATAGCTAGGTTGACAGTAGTACGAATTAAAAGCTTGAAACTCAATGAAAAAACTAAACTCTAGATCAATGAAACAGATGTAATTATATAAGAGGAGTGCTAAGGAAACTATTTTTTTTTTCTGAAATTCTCTCTATAATTTGTAGAATTTATTGAAAATCACAAATCTTAGTTACAGAAAATTTCACTTAAAAATAACACACCCAAGCAAAGCTAGGTGTTGAGAGTAGTACAAATTTAAAGCTTGAAACTCAATCAATGGAAAAACTAAACTAGATCAATAAAACAAATATAATTATTATAAGAGTAGTGTTGAGGAAACTATTTTTTTTTTTCTAAAGCTCTCTTTATAATTTGTAGAATTTGTTAGAAATAAGAAATCTTACATAGATAGTCATTTAATGACAAATGAAACTTAAAATGGATGATTTTCAATAAATTTTAAGTAACTATAGTGAGAGTTTAAAAAAAAAAGTTTTTAATAAAATTTTCCAAGTACTCCTCTTACCATAAGCATAAATACATATACTACACCACTTAACGAAATAATGTAAATAGATAATGATGAGGACCAAAAACAAAATAAAATATGAAAAAAACAATTTGCAAGTGATAATAAAATACATATACTACACCACTTAAATTATAATTGTTGAATTTTCATAAAACTTAAGAATTAAAATATTTCTATTTTAAACTTGGGAAGTGAAAATTGAAAATTAAGAAGATAGAGTATTTTATATAATGAAAGCATACACCACACATCAAACCAATTGTAATTTTAAAAGAATTAAGAATCTTAAAGAATATTAAATTATTTTTTATGATCTACGATTACAATATCATGTCATCTTTAAAATATTCATACAATTTTGACGTAGTGGTTAAAAAATTATAAAACTTATATTTTTATTTTCAATTAATTGAATTTAAAACAAAACCATTATACAAGTTGATTGTTGCTGAAAAAATTAATTATAAAAAACCACATTACACATCTTATTGTTTTTAAAAAACTTATCTCAGCAGATATGATACTTAAACACCAGGAAAATACTATCATTAAAAGCATAATTACTTTCCATCATAATTATTCCGAAGAGTGGTATTTGTCCTTTAATTAGGATTTAAACACCAGTAAAATTCTAAAGTAATCTCATGCTCAAACATAACTACTTTTAATAAAGTAGATACTTGTGATTTTAAAAATGAAACAATAATTTGTGTTTAAAGCATGGTAGGTATTAAAAAAAAGTTTAATTAATATACATTTTTTTATACTGAGATTCATTTACAATTTTTTATTTATGGTAGATTTATTGATTTTAAAAGTCACATAAATGAAAAATCATGATTAAATATCACTGTACAAATCTTTTACATAAAAAATATATACCAATTAAACTCTTAAAAAAATAATGTAAATGTTTCAACAATTAAAAATAAAGTCTTATTTATATGAGTTTAATTGATATACACTATTAATTTAAAATATCATTCAATCTTAACTTTTCATTTATATAATTTTTAAAATAATAATAAATAAAGACAATATATTTACTATGAATAAAAAATTATAATTGAATGTCATTATAAAAATTTTTATACTAATAGTATATATCAATTAAACGCTATTTATATACTCTTTAATCATATTCAAAGTAAGTTACACAGGTTAAATAGTTGCTTACGGGGAAAAAAAAACAGAGACTAAATAGTTTTGAATTGAAGTATAAAATTGTGAATTTCATACCGTTTTACTTTTAATTTTATATATCCCTTTCACCCCAAACTATCAGAGTAAATACAATTTTGACATTTATACATGCAAACTTCATTAGTGAATAAGCTTAATGTGATCACCAGTTTTGATCACAATAAGTCCAAGAATTACATTTCTGATTTAGAAGACTTCAAAATTGATACAAACAAAATGAATAGCAGATTCAGATGTGTTGAATCACTTATATTCCTTCTTGGAAGCAGTGTAACACCCTTGTGCTTTCTTGGTAGAATCACTCAATCCCCCATCAGATTGGAACCAACATCATTTGGATCAATGATGCCAAAGATGCCAAGCAGATCTCAAATACCATTTTACCCAAAGTGATTTTGTTCAAATCCTTCAAACTCAAGTACCATTCCTTCAATCTAAGATCTTGTTAATTGAGCCTTTTTCATCATAGTTCAACAGGAAAGGCAATTAAACATTGGTATCTATCCATTCTGCTGAAACATGTGTCCATAAGTGAGGTTTGTTCGACCATTGTTTGGATGGACTAACGTTATCTTTGATTGTCCATCCAAACCATACTAATCCACAAATGTTTCGTCAAACATGATTTAAAAGATACCAACTTTCACTGGAATAGTCCACTTCAAAAAGCCTTGTGTTTTTCAAATGAGTTTCATTTATCAAGGAATTTTCACTGCATCACTGATCTTCAAAGTAATAACTCGGTACATGTGGAGGAGAAGGAAGATTTGCCACGTATTTGAACTGTTCCAACAGAAGAGTTTTAGTTACTCAATGTGTCATACTTACATCACAACAAAAGAAATGCAAAAATAATCACCTTGTGTTGCTTGTATTTCTGCCGAATTGCTTTGAAAGACCCTGCCTTTCTTGACAAATACAAGTCATGCAAGATGAGGACACATTCTTTCAGCTCAGCTGGTCTGTAACCGGAGCATTCACACAAGGAAGAAATCTGCAATAGGTTCTCAACTTTGAGTACTTTCAAACTGGGCTAATAGCTTATTCTTTTGAAAAAGAAAAACACTTAATTATACTTTGTGCTTCTAATTTTTTCAATCTTTGATATTGTGTCTCCAGTTAAGTGACAAATTTTAACTGACATATAACAATAATTTTAACTTAAGGACATGACAAATCTTAATTCTATAATTTAAAAAGACAATGTTTGTAATAGTGAAATACTTCTAATTAGTTATATCAACTTATGCCAATGTTAATTTAATATCAATTGACACAAATTCAACAATTTTAAAAATTAGAGATACTTTATCGTAGATTAAAATTTAGCAGACATCATGTCAAATTTGAAAAAATTGAAAGGAACAAAGTGTAATTAAGAAAAAAAACATAATATGGATATCAACAACATAAAGTATTTACCCAAGGATTCTCTCCAGGCAGGATGATAAATCTAGCAAGAAATACAGCTGATGCAGCCACAATTGAGGGCAAGAATCTTAAACAATCATACTCCAATAAACTTAGCTCAGCAAGGTAGCCAATCAAAAAATCTAACTGCAAATTTGGGGTCTGAAAATGATAAACAAAATCCAATTAGTAAACAACACAATAAAGCTCATACTACAATATTTGATCAAGAATAATGGGATGGGCAATTCAACTTACTATTTGATTCTCAGAAGCAACTTCTGCAAACCTCCTTAGAAAGGTGTTTACAGTAGGATTTCCCATTTCAAACTTTAGGGACTTAAGTATGTCAGCTTCCATCTCAACAACCTACGAGTAACCACAGAAACAAAAGTGAGGGGGAAAATTCTGGCAGATAAAAAATCATAAATAAGAGAGAAAAAATAGCAAAGCATATTTACCTGTGCCTTGCTGTATGTGTTATCAGTGATGTTGCAGAAGGCATCAACACTGGGTGGGTCAGTTTCTTCATACTTGCTGCATTTTACAAAAGAATGCAATTGTGAGTTTAAGTAGTGTTTGAATAGACACTAACAAAATTAATTTTGAATGAAATTGATTGGTAAAATTAACTATTAGACAATGTAATTTTTATTGAATACTTTTATCATAATAAAATAAATAAGAGTAAAATATATTGTAAAATTATTTATTCATAGCAAAACTCTTGTAAATTGCTTCAATCCAAAATTAAATATCTCAAAATTTTTATCTGAAATCAATCTAAAACCCAGAATCAAACATGTAAAAATTGATCTAAAATTAATCATGGATCCAGAAATCAAACATGTTAAAATTTATCTAAAATCAATCCAAGAATCAAAATGTCAAAATTTATCTAAATTTAATCATGGATCCAGAATCAATTCTAAAAATTCCTACCAAACATGCACTATATGGTTAAAAAAAAAAAAAAAACTGTTGTGAAATTAGAGAAGGTACTGAAGACTTACGCTGCAATGAGCATAGATGAAATTCCCAGCAACTGAAGCCTTGATTTACTGACAGGACTTAGTGACAAAAACCTATCAATATAAGAAACAGAAAGATGAAGGCTATCAGGGAGAAGCTTGTACTCCTCAGCTACTTCTACTAACCAATCCACCAAAATTGCCCTCATTGTTATAGTAACTTTTCTCTGAACTTTCTCCAAGTAATGAATAATTGGTCTTCTATTTCTCTGCATCTGAAAAAAAAAATCAGAAATTTTCTACATTCAAAACACCAAACAATGTAAAAAAAAGTTATGACCTTTGACAAAGTTTAAAGAATCATAATTACCTCCATTGAATGAAGATACTCAAAGATGTCAGAAACATGAGATTGGTCAATCTGGGGGGACGAAAGGGTGGCGATTGTGGAAGATGGTTGCTTCAAATTGGGATTTTTCAGACATTGAAGGTTCTCTTTGCACTTATATTGAGTTTCGTGGACAATAAGGTTTGGTAGATTGGGAAGTTCACCCAACACAACACGCTGTCTCTTGGGGTGTTGTTTTTCAACCGTCACAACCGCGGTGACGGTGGCGGCCTTTCTCTTTGTGGCAGCACGAGTCTCCATCTTCTTTTCTTTGTATGTTAATCTGAAAAGATAGAGAGTGAAGAAGAAACAAAGATGGAAAAAGATGATGCAATGAAGTTTTGGGTGTGTAAGAAACAAATGTTGTCATGTTTATGTACAGAGAAAAAACAAGACAAAGAGCGCGTTTTCAAATGAAAATGGTTAAGGATGTCTGAAATTTTGAGGATTTAGATTTGGTTCCAAACTTTCAGATCTATATTTTAAGTTTTGGGTTAAAAGAAAAAATTTCACATGGCGGGAGCAGTGGAATCCGCGCTTATTTTAAGCGCTGTCAAATTAAAATACTCATTCTTTTGTATGAGAGATGAGTGAGTGATTTTTTTTATTAATGTTAGTTTTATTTTTCTTGTTTTATATGTAAACTAAAAACTATGATTATTTTTGTTACTAGAGATGAATTATTTTTTTATTACTTATAATGATTTACTTATAAAATTTTTTAAAATATTATTTTAACAAATTTTATAAGTAAATAAATAATATAATAAATATTTAATTTATTATAATTATTTTTATTAAATAAGCAACTTTTATGTGTAGTTATATTGTTTACAAAAATTTAAATTATTTTTTGTCTTGAAAGTTATTTTAACAAATTTTGTTGGTAAATAATAATACAATAAATATTTAATTTATTAAAATTATTTTTATTAAATAATCAATTTTACGTGGTAAGTATATTGGTTACACATATCTAAATTTTATTTTTGTGTTCAATATTAATAAAAAAGATAAAAATCTTTGGGTAGAAATAAACATAGTCGTAAATTTGTGTATTAAAAGATAATTTTATGTAGTTTAAATTTAATATATTATAAACAACAGCAAAAAACATAAATAATATAATTTATATGATATATTGATATAGAAAAGAGACGTGAATTAATCAAAATATTCTTTAATATAGAAAATAATATTAAAATAAAAAATAAAATAATTAAAAATTTAAATGACATTTTTACCTTATTTAATTATGTAATTATTTAATACAAAAATATATTCATTTCTTGTGCTTACTCCATAATTAAAATAAAATATTAAAATAATAAAAAATATTTTACGATTTCTTAATTAAAAACGTATAAGTGATTATTGTTAATATTACCTAAATAAAATGTATAAAAAATATTAATAAAAAATATTAAAATATTTTACTCCATAATTAAAATAAAATATTTTAATATTACCTAAATTTACTATTGCTTAATAAAAATGTATAAGTGATTATTGTTAATAACAATGGCAATATGTAAGGATAGGTATATTTTTTTTTATCTCCCATTTAATCGTATCGTCATGTCTCCAATTTTTTTATACTAAAAGTTGTTACTCTTTAAAAAAAATTATAAATATTAACACTTTAAGTATTTTTTAGAAAAGTGTTATTTTTTAAAAAATAACACTTTGAGTATTTTTTTAACACAATTATATATTTTTGTTTATGATACATATTCTATTTTATTTTATAGTATATAATGTGAATAAATCATTAGTTTAGAAGTTTAGCTCACTTAGTTGAATAACGTATGTGAGTTATTGTAAACTCCTCACACTATCTTCAATAGTATTTTTATTTATAATTTCTTAGTATCATTTAAGTTTATAAATAATCATATTTACATTCAAATAATTTTATTATTCTATTATTTAGTTGTGGATCAATTAGTAGGGATTGATTGAGCTTAACTAAGGGTTTTACCATTGACTATAAGGTATGTACCTTGTATATACTAAGAAGGAGAGTTTGTCGCTCATAGTAATTTTACAAAACTTAGATAAAATTAGTTTCCATGAATAATACTTATAGATAAGATTGTTTGACTATAAGGTATACATTCTTTTATACAAAATAACTATAGATAAATATATTAGTATATATAATATATGATATATAATAATACAATATATAATAATATTTTTTATTTAATTGCACAGGGGTATTAAGAGATTGCATCAATTTAGTATAAAATAAAATTTAATTCATCAAATTTAATAAGATCAAATCAGATTTGTAAAAAAAAAAAAAATAGTGATTTGATTCAATTCAATCATATTAAGAATAGATAGGATCAAATTGAATCCACGCATCATAAAGGAATTTTTTTTAGCTTTATTTTGCTTTCTATAAAACATAGGAAATAAAATAGTAAAGATAAAAATTTATAAATAAAATATTAAAACATAAATTGTTTCTTCAAAATAACATATTAGTAAAATTGTATATAAAAGTAGTCTATAAATAAGAAATTATAAATCCTAAAAAGCTAAAAATAATAAAATTAATAACTGACAATCTCTATTATCGAATTAGTTAATGCGTTTCTTTTTCAACTTTAAATCTTTAATCTATAAATAATCTTTAAATTTTAAATTACTAATTTTTGTTTACATTCTTTTTAAATGTGTGTATATATATAATTAAACTTTAACTTAAATGGATCAAACTAAGTTTCAAAGTTCAAATTGATGATCTGATATGGTCAAATTTAATAAAATTAAATTAGGTTTGATATAATTATGTTTAGATTGGTTGAGAGACAAAATTGAATCGGTTTGAATTTATGGATTCAGTAATCCAATTTGATCGATTCCGATTTGAACCAATTGCATCTTAATATCAAAATTTAAACTCTACATAATTAAACTAAAACAATCTCCTACCTTTGTTTTACTAATAGAAGGATAAATATTTATATTTATAAATATAAATACAAAAGTGAAAAAATATTAAAAATAAGAAGAGAGTCAAAAGTAAAAAAAAAAAAAAAGGAGAGTAATTATTTTGTGAGGGAGTTACATATGATAAGTGTGACATTCTTCTATATATAATAATATTAGATAAATATACTTTATATATAGTAAATAGATATATATAATATATAATAAATTTTAAAAAAAATTCATTAAATATTTAATAATAATATATTTTTTATTAATAGAATTTAACGATAAAAAATTTTCGTCTATAAATGTAAATATAAAATTGAAAAAAAGATAAATTACAAAGAAGAAAAGGAGAAATTAGAAAGAATAGAAGTGTGGAAAGGTATTTTATTTTGAGCAAGTATCAGGTGAGTTTATATACATAGCCAAGTATTTAACATAATATATAATATTAAAAATAAGATTAATAAAAATAATAATTTATTATCTTCCTAATTTTTAAAAAATGTCGTATAAATTTAAATAAGTATAAATAAGAAGGAGATAATAAGCTTCACACAAACAAAAAAAAAATGAAAATACAAAATTAAATGGAAAAAAAAAGTATAAATACTTTCATTTTTGTATATAATGAATATATATATATCATATATAACATGACATATTATATATATATATATATATATATATATATATATATATATATATATATATATAACCTATAATATATATAGTATGATAAATTTAAATAAATATCATTGATATTTATAATAATAATACATTTTTATTCATAAAATGATAAAGATTTTTTGTTTATAAATATAAATATGAAAACGAAAAAAAAAACTTAAAAAAAAGACAAATGTTAAAAAAGAAAAGGATTTAAGAGAATAATAATTATTTGCAAGAAAGTAACATCTGATAATTGAAACAATCTTTATATATAGTAATACTATATAATAGATAAACAAATATTTAATATCATATATAAAATAATATATAATATTATATAAATAATAATTTATTGCCTTTTTTTAGAAAAAAGTCAAAACAAAATTATATAAACAGAGCTATACAAAAATAACAAAACAAAAATAATATAAACATAGACAATAATATGAGTCTAACTATAAAACAAAATAGAGATACTTATATTACAAATATATATACAAGAAAGAAGAAAGCAAGTCATTGATAAACATTGAAAGCAAGTCATTGGTGAACACGACCATCGAAGAAAATCAGGTGTGATCATGTTTATAAGATTTTAAACAAGAGCTTGTGGAAAGTGAAAGTGAAACACTATATAAAGAATGAGATAAAAAAATAAAAAAATGTTATCATGTTTATGTATAATGATACACATATTCAACAAAGGTTTTCAAATAAAAATGGTTAAATTGATCTGAATTTTTAAAGATTTACATTTAGTAATTCAAATTTGTAATTAAGATTTTAGAGATAACAACTCTTTCAGTTTTCAGCAAGTTATAAAAAATATTCATTTCTAATATTTTATATCAACTTTTAATTTTATTATTTTATATACAAATAATTCATAACATTAATTAGTGTAATATTGATAAGTTTCTTTTCATTAATAATAGTTTAATAAATATATAATTTTAATTTATTTCCATATATTTTGTTTGCATACAAAATTATTATAAAATATTATGTCGATAATCAAATGAATAAAATGATTGTGAAAAAAAAATACATCTGACAAAAAAATTAAATAATAATGAAAATGACTAAAAAAGTAGGATAAAGAAATACAAATGAATAGAAAAAGAAGCAAATGAATGGAAAAAAAATCTAAATAAATGGATAAAAAATGAAAAGATAGAGGTGTGAAAAAATTCCTACAAATAAATGGAAAATTTTTTTAAATAATAAACATAACATGCATAAGAGTCAACGTCAAAATATAAAAAAAGTTCAATTCTAATTATTTTTAAAGACAAAAATTTAATTTATTTATTATTGTTCTGTTGTACTGATTTTCTAGAACTCCACAGTTAGATGGAACTTTGAAGACTTGATTCAAATGACAACCATAACCAATGTAAATGCTTAACGTGTTTAAATTTCTTCTTCATAAATATTGTTAATATTTTAAAAAAATTATATTAAGATCTAAGTTTTTTCTTAATAATTCATAATACTAATATTAACATATTAAATTCATAAATTTTTAGAATTGTTTTAGAATACATGTAAAAATATGAGATTTCAAGAGACTTTCAAAGTTCCTAATATGCATACATGTCTTTAAATAATACTTCCTAAATATAATTAAAAATTTTAAAGATGGTTATGAGATAACAGTATAATTTCTTTTAACGCCAATAATAGACTTCATATATAATATATGATACTATTTAAATAACTAACCATTGTGCTCTCCTTTATTAAGTTATTTTTCTTACTACCATTACTCGTCAAATAATTTTTATTGATAAGACCTCCCAATTAATTTATTTGCTAAATGATGAGGGTAAGAAAAGATCACTGATTTATTTTTCTGTTATGTTTTTATCATTCACCTAAATTTATTTAATATTCTCTTTAAAATAAATGGTTTTACCATTGGTAGCTCAAGAAATATAAATAAAAAAAGAGTTTAATTGATAAAGATTTTTATACTGACATTCAATCGCAACTCTTCATTCATAGTGAATATATTGATTTTATTCATAGTGAAAAGTTGTGATGGAATATTAATGTAAAAATCTTTTTACACTACCTATGTACACCAATTAAACTCATAAAAAATAATAAAAACTAACATGAATCACATTAACATTTGACTTATAAAAAATAATAAAATTTAAATAACAAAATTATAAGTTGTGTCAAATATCACAATAATTGTGTCAAATAAAATTTCCTTTACAATTTAAATTTGGCTATGTTAAAATTTAAAATATTTAATTTGAACTCTATTATAAAGAAATGTGCTATTTCTTAAACAAAAATATAACAAGAGATTAGTACAAGAGTGATTTTAGTATAAATTTATTTATTAATATTTATAAATAATTAAATATTTAATAATAAATGTAATAATTTATTAATATTTTCTCATAATTGTGAGAAAAATATGTTTTGATTGAATGTATTACATAATTATATATGAACTATAATAGATAATAATTAATTATATTTGAGAATAAATATTTATACTTTAATTACCTTAATAAACTATGTATTGATCGTAAGTTATAATTAATAATATAACCATAATTACATTAACTTATATCATATAAAAAATATAATTTCGGTAATAACTGATATAAATCTAGTATTAAAAAAATACCACCTTTTTAATTATTAAATGAAAATTTTTACTTCAATAATATTTTTTGTTTAAAATGCAATAAAAAAATATCAACATAACACATAATAATTAATTATATTTCTGAATAGAAATGAACATGGCTATAATTAAATAATATATAATAATTAATATATATTATTAATTATATATAGATATAATTCTTATAAATTATTTTAATATTCTAGTAAAATAAACCACCACTTCTTTCAAAAAAATAAAAATTAATTTATAAATATTCTAATAAACAACAATTCCTCTTACACATTCACTAATTATTATTTTTTCTAGCGTTTGCATTGTTGTCATCATTTGTTTTTTTCATCTCTATTATCCGTATTAATTTTTTAGACTCCTTTCTCTCTTTTCTCTTATAAATGTAACATAAATTAATGTTTTTTTTCATGATAATAATGTAATTATAAATAATAATGATATATAATGATAATTTAATAAATTTTTTTCATACTTTATAAATTATAATTTGTTTTCATATAATTTATATTTTGATGTAACTTGCAATTTATAAAAATTCAGCATAAATTTATATTTAGTTGAAAAGTAGTTTTCTAATTGAAAATAAAATAATAATTTTAATTTAATGTAAATTATTAAATGGAATTTATTTTTATAATAAATTATAAATTTAAATTACATCTAAAATTAATTTTTTTAATTTCATTTATAATTTAAAATAAAATAATAAGAGAATAATAATTATACTCTAACGTAAATTATTATATAAAATTTGGTTTTGAAGAAATTGTAAATTTTAATTAGAGAAGACATTTATAAATTACATGTAGTTTTCTAAAATTTAAATTGGGTAATTTATTTTAAATATAAATTGATTTATATTTTCAATAAAATCTTTATGTATGGATTTAAACTAATTGTTGTTTTGACGGAAGGATTTAAACTAACTATTTTAATAACGTAAAAAAATAGTTAAAAGATTAA
This sequence comes from Psophocarpus tetragonolobus, assembly GCA_037954015.1. Lineage (NCBI taxonomy): Eukaryota > Viridiplantae > Streptophyta > Magnoliopsida > Fabales > Fabaceae > Psophocarpus > Psophocarpus tetragonolobus. The sequence goes on from CM075693.1 coordinate 65,462,761, forward strand.
TTGATTAGTTTTCTTTATATTTTATATTAAAATGATAATAAGTTAATGTATATTTATCACAAAATAGGTAACATAATAACTTGTTGTTAATTCAATATAGTTAAGGTTCTAAATAGCTTAGTTGTTTGAATAAAGTGGGTAAATAATTGTAAATTCCTCATCACTTATTACAATTTAAATATAGGTCATTTAATTGTAACAGAAGAAGTTTGATAAGTCATTTAATTGTAAAAGAGAAAAAAATCTTTTTTATACATTTTCACCTACACCAAATGCTCTCTCAAGTAGTTTGGACTTCCATAAAGAAAGGGTAAATTTCTCACTTTACTGCTAATTGCTTGGTTTTACATTTGGAATCAGGCTGGCATTTTCCACATGTCAACATTTTGAAATCAAACTATAACATGCTTATGCCAAACAAAAGGAATACATAGCTAGAATTATAATTTATTTTATCTTGCATTTCTTGAAGTTTCATGTGCATTAATAGTGACCATACATTGACGAGCTTAATATCAAGTGATCTAATTAATGAGCATACAAGTTTTTTTTTTTTTTTTGCTTAATTTTACACTTTGTTGGAAGACATGCTTTCTATCTGCATCTCACATTAATACCAGTTTTTGATTTATAAAAAAATAACATATAAGAGATTTATCAAAGTTTAAAGAAGAGTGACATGGTATAGAACAACATAGGCTAACTTAGGTAAATTTCACAATCCAATCAAGTTGTATTAGTTATTGACATCATGAGTGAAGTGTATGACCACATGCTCCTTCTCTTCATGCTTTTCTCATAGACATGACCAAATTTGTGTAGTATAATTTATCCAATTCTATGAGTTGTGAAGCCTTTGTTGCTAATCTTGAGAATAATTCATCCATGATATCTTTGCCAAACACATTCATTAAAAGAGGTTCAAATACAGATCTAATGGACTTTGCTATGAACCCTCCTCTCATTTTGCTATCTAGAACATAGTCAACTTCTTCTTGAAGGTTAGCATCCCAACCCATTTTGAAAGTTTTCAATGTTTGAATGGTAAAAGATCTTTCTGCTTCAATGACTTGTCCAACTTCCTCTATTGTAGGACAATAGACAGGTACATTAAAGGACTCCAATTCTGCCTTGTCAACCAAACCCTACAAATTAATTACAAAGAAGCATTAAGGAAATTAGTCACAAGTGAATAACAACAAAATTAAGTATTTACCATTAGTTTAGTGTATAGAAAATTCTTTAGTAATCAAATTTCATTAGATTAATTACCTCTAAAGCCATATCTTTGAGGACCATACCAATCACTTCCCCTCCATGACTAATTTCTTGAGTCTTTTCCCTTCCTATGAAAGTTAGAACCATCACGCCACCCGATTTTAGTTCCACTGAACGTGATTTTAGAAAACGTGTGAAATCTCTTTGGAATTGCTCTAAGTATGCTTTATATATGAATGAAGGGCTTCAGGATATTATATAAGTATTGCCCTTGGTCAACATTGGAGCCTGATCCCATGAAAAAAAAGAAGAACAAAGGATAGAAATATTTAAAGTTGTTAGCATATATAATATTTGTAAACCAAGCAAGAATTTTAGCTATTACAGTATACTAGTTGGCCAAAAGTTTATTGTAATATGATAGGATTAGTCCATGATAATCCAATATAATAAATGCATTATAATCTAAGAAACACTAACACTCCTAAGAAATCCTAAAAAATAACGTGTCGCATGTCAAATACATTTCTAATACCAAAACTCTATTGACACACGTTCAACTTAATAGAAAAACCACTTTTTTATGACTTAGCATGACTCAAACAATGGTTAAGACATAAACGACACCATTTTCTTTGTGTGTATATTTTTTTAAGAGAAAAATATATTTTATTAGAAATATAAAAACTAGTTGAAACAAATTGTTTCAACTTATCAACAATGTGAATATTCTACCCCATTACTCCCTCTTACACATATTTCCCTAATATATCTATTTCAGATTTAACAAACACAATCTAGGATTGACACACCAATCAGAGAAACCACATCCTTTACTAAAACCAAACGAATACAACAACCATTTCCACGATAATAACTTAATGGACATTAACATATCAAGTGATTTCACCGTAGACCTTTGAAAAACAATGACATTCCTAGACAACCAAATGCACCAACACTCGGCAAGCCAGAAGACATACCTACACCTCTTCTTCCGCTTACCCACCACCCATCCACTGGATAAAAGAAACAACTGATTCAACTCTTCCGAAAGTGGAAACTGTATCCCAATCCAACTGATGACTTTGTACCATAACCGTTAAATTATTGGGCACGTTAAGAAAAGATGATTTTTGTTCTCTGCACCAGTATTATAGAACACACAAACAGGGTTAAGCACAGAAGTATGTACTCCTCTCCTTACCAGGTTATCAATAGTGGGGTAATCTGTCCTTTAGCAGCCTCTAAGAGAATACAATTACCTTGGACGGTAGCTTATCCTTCCACATTTGGCGCAACTCATGAGATCCGACAAGACTGTACCTAAATCAGTTATTCCTGCATTCAACACCTTATACCCTTTCCCCATTGAGTATCCCTCACCCATGTCTGTGTTCCACCCCCATTCATCTGGGACCTGATCCACTAATACCACTTCGTGTAACGACACCTGTAAAGCATGTAGCAAGTGCTCGTACCATACAAACAACTCCCTCTGCCACACCCACCTCTATGCCGGCAATGTAGCTTCTGAAACCCGTTTGTCCTTAACGGTGATAAACTTATCCTTCGCTAACCATATAGTCTATAGAACACTACATTTATCGCTTATCGCCTATCCACCTCTGCTCCCAAAATAGAGTACCCTCTCCAGACCCTACTTTCCTCTTTACTCGATTTTGGAACCACTCTGGTAGTAACATGTTTGGCCATTAAATTCCCCATATATCCTAGTAAAGGATCTCGGCCTATCCATGGATTTGTGTATCTCTCCGTACCTACTCCTCAATAGCGGGCCCCAAATAGTCGTATTAATATTCTTCACCTCCACTTTGCCAGCAGACTCAACTTAAATTTACCTAAGCACTTCACACCTAAACCCTCCTTCCTCCTTTGGACGGCAGACTTTATCCCAACTTAACAATGCAATTTTAGATTGACACTCATTTCCTCCCCATAAGAATGATCAATGTATACACATCAAAGTATTCAACACCATCTTAGGCGCCTTATAAAAGGAGAAAAAATAAAGTGGAAGAGAAGATAGCACTGAATTCACTAGCACCAATCTCTCAGCAAAAGTCATATTACTCGTCTTCCAGCCTGATAATCGCTTCTTAAACTGATGAATGACTGGCTGCCAAACTTCTTCCCTCTTAGGATTCACTTCCACTAGTACTCCCAAGAATTTAAATGGTAGTGAACAAACATTACAGTTTAGAATACTGCTAGCAGCGAGAGTGAAAGATTCAGACGCACTTAGGCTATAGAAGTGACTCTTACTGAAATTCACCTTCAATCCTGACGCCATCTTAAAGCCCTGCAAAATTAACTTCAAATACCACACTGTTTGCAAATGCGTTTCACCCATCATGATAACATCATTTGCATATTATAACACTGAGTATCTCGCCTCCTCTTCTACGTTTATCTCTTTGTACAAACCTTTGTGATAGTTGATTTATATAATCCTGTTAGCGCCTCTGCCACCACCAAAAACAAAAAGGGAGAAAACGGATCTCCCTACTTCAACCCTCTTGCTGGCCTAAACTTTGTTGTCAGACACCCATTTACTAAGATGGAGACATAGCTAGTCCGTACAATGGAATTCATCCACATTCTCCATCTCCTTCCAAACCCCGTCCTATCCAACATATAATCTAGAAAATTCCAGTTTACTGAGTCGTAAGCCTTCTCAAAATCTACCTTAAACAAAAATCACGGAGTCTGCTTCCTCTTGGTCCAATCAACTAGTTCATTAGCCACCACTACCCCATCCAGAATTGATCTTCTAGACAAGAAAGCAATTTAACAAGTCGATATCAACCCCGTCAACACTTGTTTAATCCTCAAAGACAATAACTTTGAAATAATCTTGTGCACACTTGATATTAAAGAGATGGGCCTATACTGATTTAGCCCTGAAGGTCTAGCTACCTTCGGAATGAGAGTAATAAAAGAAGAACTTACCCCTTTCGGTAATACGCCTGACTCATGAAACTATTGCACTGCCTTTACCACATCTGCCTCTATTACTCTCCAGCAAGATTTGTAGAAATTCATTCCAAATCCATCAAGTCCCAGGCTTCTCCCTCCTTCACATGCCTAAACTGTCGCTTTGATTTCCTCCTCTGAAAACAGCTCCTCCAAAAAATATTTCTGTTCTGACAATTGACTGAACTGTACTTCATCCATTGCTGGTCTATCCAACCATTTTTCTTGAAAAGAACCCGAAAAGTGGTCGAATACTTTAACTCTAATATCCGACACACTCTCTAGCCAACCCGTCCCCGATTGCATTACGAAAATGGAATTCATGTGACATCTCGACTTGAAACAATTATCAAAGTACTTGGAGTTGTTGTCTCCATTTAGGGCTCATCATACCCTAGATTTCTGCAACAGTGCATGTTTCATCACCCTAGCTCGGCCCCAATAATCTGACATGATATCATGCCTCGATCTGGATATCACCTAGGCTTCTTCCACTCACTGTTGATCAACCACTTCCATCTCGTCAACCTTCTCTGTCAAAAATTTATCATCCTTTTTCCACACGTCTTCGGTCCACTTTTTTATCTCTTCTTTTATAATCTTTAATTTCTGAGCCAACTGATACATCTTCCACCCTAAACTCTGAAGTGAATTCCACCTTTCTTTAATCAAATCTCCAAAGGAGGTATCCAACAACCAATAATAAAAAAAACTTAAATGGTTTCGGCCCCCAACTCTACTTATTATCTCTTGTGCATATCCAGCAATGATTAGAGAACTCCCTAGTCCCTATCATCTGTGCACTAATCCCCCAGTCCTCCATCAATGTCGGAGAAAATAAAAACCTGTCTAATCTACTAGCTGACTCTTCATCTGGCGAGATCCATGTTACTCATTTCCCAATAAGTGGGATGTCCACCAGCCCCATCTGCTGTATAAAGAATTTGAATTCCTACAACCATATTAAAATCACCGTCAACTACCCATTTTACTTGTGGTAACCCTCTTCTAGTCATCATCAAGTCATTCCATACCTTTCTCTTGCCCTCTAGAGAACACGGGGCGTACACATTCACCATACAATTGACACTCCTCTAAATGCAACTCCCAAAAAACCTTGCCTTTGAATTTTCCATACGACTTCCAACAAGCCTTTCCTCCATATTGTGACACAACCCCCACTCAATCCCATTGATGGGAGTACTCTCTACTCATATTCCGTGTTCCCCCAAACCTCCTTTATTTCCCATTCCTTTAGATTTATACATTTGGTTTCCTGAAAGAAGCATATATCAATATTATTTCCAACCACCATCCTTCTAATGTGTCTCCTTTTCACTCGATCCCAAAACCCCTTCACATTTAGCGCCAAAAGCTTCATTTACTCTTTACTTTGAGTCCTTCTACCCCTCATATCCTTTCCGCCTTATCCCTCTCTTCCATTCTTGTATGTTCTGCTAAATACACTTCATCTGGTTGCGTGTCAGTAATTCCTATTTCCTTCATTGCTAACCATATTTTACCCATCTTGTTTCCTCCTACATCATTACTTTGACTTGCTTGATCCGTGCCTTCATCCTGTTGACTCCTTGCTAGTTTGCTTCCATCAACACTATGCCTCCAAGCTTGTCTCCAAATGTTGACTCTCCTTCGATGCCTCTTCCCTCCCCAGGACACCCACATACTCTCATTTCTTACAATTATACGGTTTTGTGGAACTTGAACCCGTCTTTGTATGTGCACTATTACTCTTGTGAAGTTCCGTTGCCAAATTGACCTTTTCCTTACCACCATGTAAATTCTCCTTTTTTCTCAACCACTTTATTTCATTTGTAATTGGCAAAGAGTCATAACAGCCTTCACACCCCTCTGAATCCCACCGTTCCTGACCATGGCTTTTGACACTCTACGGCCATCATCCTCGAACAAGCCTCACATGGGTTGCCCAATATATTCCAATTCCCGTAAAGGTCCCTTTTGATAAAGCCCATTCCATTTTCAGCCTGCTGTTGCATGTAACTCCTACTTGGGCCCACGCATGCCACCAAATTTCCAGCAAGTGTGTGGCCCAACTTCATGCCAACTGGTCCCTTTCACACATCTCCTCTCCACGTGGCTGATTGCATGCTACTTGTCTCACCTGCTGTTGCGTGCTTCTACCTTCTACTTCAGAGTGCTCAGGATGCGCCAGGCCACTTTTAGCAGCATATGGCATGTACCCATCTTTATCTTCTTGTATCACAACATTGTTTATTTAGCAAAGCTCAACAGACCTTTCCATACTTTGTCCTAGAAAGCCATTTTCGTGCTCCACCAAAGCTCTTTTTAGAAATCCTGTATACCCAATTTCAACTTTCTTAGCACATATCTGTAAGCCTGCATCTACCTCCTCAGCACCTAGCCTGCTCTTCGTTGACTCTACTTCATAGACTACCCCGTTTGGCCTTCCGATTTCCTTCGCTGGAGATGGTTTCCACTGTCCACCAAATAACTCCTCCAGCACAGCCAGTCGTTGCTCCGCCTCAAAAGATTCATCAAACTCCCCCACTCCTTGGCAAGGGCTCATCTCCAATCCAGACCACAGAGATTGCTCTCGGTTCAACTCCTTGTGCCATTCATCTCCATCCTCCATCACCTTGATATGAAAGAACCATTTATCTATCTTCACCTTTAGGACCGCCTGAACTGGTTCAAATGCCTTCTAAGATATCAAAATTCGTGCAAAATCATACCTCTCCTTCCTAGTTGTCCCCTCTTCGACTCGTACCACCTCACCAAAGGGTGCCAGCAGACACTCAAAAGAATTTTTCTCCCCATACATGCAGCGGAATGCCATAACAACTCACCCACACCTTTCTCTCTCTGTCTACACTTCCAGGTCCCCAGCTACGTATCAGTTAGAACCATTTATGTACCCATTCATGGCTGCCTTCTATCACCTCATGCAGGATTCGCAAGTTTCCTCTTCTAGAAACACATATTGCCTCCCATTAGAGTCGCTTTAACGTCATAAACCCCTTGCTCAGCTAAAAATTGATGGGTCCTAAAAGCAGTTCCCTTGCGAAGTACTTCTCCTACATAAGCTTTTTCCAACTTCCTCACCTCCTTTGCTTCTGCTTGAAACAGAAAATGAGGCTCTGTTTTCATTCCCTTTGTTTCCCAGTCATCTTTTAAGCTATCTCGATTCATCATCTCATTATTTACCCTATACCTTGCCACGGAATATCCTGCCACCTTTGCATAAGATGGTCTTGTACTACAAACCCTAGTTCCTATCATTGTTTTCTGATGATATTGTTGCGTATGGTCTGGTTTCAAGATCCCCTTTCACTCCCTAGAGTTCATGTTTCTAGTTTTGTTCACCCTCTGCTCATATCTAGGCATGTTGACCCATAACTTCTCCTTTCTAATAAATATGTTATCCAACTTGACCACTAACATATAACCCTCTGCTCATGATTTCATGTTTCTAATTCTTTGTGTGTATACATTTGGTGGATGTATGTTTAAAATAATGTGGTAACAATTTACCATAAACTTTATTAATTTAAAATTCAATTACGGCTAAGTCTACTATAATAACTTTATTAATTTATACTGAACTAATCTCGTTGTAAACTAACAAATTCATTATAGTGGACTTTTTAATGGTTAAGGACACTATAATACCTAACATTATTATATTGGATAGCCAACATTAATTTACAGATAAACATATTATGGAAGAAATAAGACTCACTTTAACTCCATTATAAATTTAGATTACAATATACTTCTAACATATTGTTGTATGTTTTTGGCCTACACATATTTTCTTTCAATCAACAAAACAAATGAAATTATCATAGTTGAATTGTATTATTTTGGTGTATATACTTACTTGTGAGAGCCAATGGAGACTATAGGAAGAATGAAAGAAGTGAATATGATTATTAGGAAAGAGTCTTCCATAAAAGTTTCCTGGAGTTGCATTCACAAAGAATCCACCCACTCTGTCTTCCTTCTCTTGTATACTTTGGTAAAAATTAGGAAGCAACTTGAAGATATTGTTGAAGTCATTTTCAAATAAATCATTGACATAAAATTGAATCACAATCATTGGTGGCTCTCGATTTAAGCACAATTTAGTGTTATTAATGATGGTGATGATTTCATACGCGAGCATAAGTGCATTTGGTCCTGAAGAACAACCCAAATCAGCCACTTTCAAATTACTGTGAAGATTGGTGTTGGACAACAAGTGCTTCACACTTTCTTCAACAATAGGCTTCACTTTCAACATAACCTTTTTCTACATAAAATTTAAGTATTTAAAATAAGTCAAGGATAATGAAACAAAAAAAAGGTATCATCTAGTCAAGAGACCCAATAAGTCCCTTTGATATATTCCATAACAGTGTTTTAAAAATCAGACAACAAAACTGATTAATTGGTTTAGTAATTGGTTCGGTTAATACTGAAAATCAATCAAGTAAAGAATCGGTCATGAATTGATAGAGTTAGTGAAAATCGGTCAAGAACTAATAAAATCATTGAAAGTTAGTGTTTGAACCGGTTTATAATTATTTTTAAAAAAAAAATTTGCTAAATGTACCTCCTAGTTTTCTAAGTCCACCTTTTTTAATTAAAAAATTAATGAAAATGAAGGTTAACTTTACGATATAAATATATAGTTAGTAAAAATACTTTCTTTTTTCTAATTACCTCTTTAATATATTTTTTTCTTTTTATAATTTTAAATTATTAAAATATATTAATAATAAAAAAATATTATTTTATTAAGACCGGTTCAACCATTGGTTAAATAATAAAATCCAATAAATTGTGAACCAGTAGTTTTAATGAATGAATGACTTATTCAATTTTAAAAAGTAAAAACATAGTTCCATAGTTATAAAAATGAATATCAATCCACTTATAAAAAAAAGAATAAAAATCTAACACAAGGGATGAAATCTGTAGTTTTATAAACCATAAGTTCAAACTTTTAACTCATTGTCCTTAATGGAATAAATATATTCTATGATTAATAATGGTCTTTTACTTAACATTTAACTAACAAGCTTTTATAGATTGAAGTTTGAATAATGGTTTGGTCCCTACACTCTAAAATCTATTATTATAAGAAAAAAATTGCAACTTGCTAAATTATGAATCACACCTAGGGGTGGGTGTTAACATAAATTCAAACTAATTCAATTAGATTTGTAAAACTATCTGGATGTAATCTGATTAAATTTTATTTAATCCAATTAAATTTAACATAGGCATATTAAATTATAAATTTAAACTTTAAAAATTTTATAGATTAATAAATCAACCCGTTCAATTTAAAGTTATATATTTTTATTATATAGATATTTTGAAAAGGATGTTGTAAATTAATTGATAATACAATTTAAAATTTAAATATTATTTATTGGTTAATTATTAAATTTTATTTTTTTTTAATTTTTTAGGATTTATATTTTATTATTAATTGACTATTTTTGTATATTTTTTACATTTATATTATTTTAAAGAATAATATATATTTTAATATTTTATTTACAAATTATTATGTTTATTATTTTATTTGTTATATTTTATAGAAAACAAAATAAATTTAAAAAATTTTCTTAAATCAAATTTTATCTAATCCATTTTTATTTAGATTAGATTAAATTTGTCGAATGTCATTTTAACTTAAATTGGATCAAATCATACACACCCTATAACATAATTGTCAAATGTGATTAATAATTATGATTGTGATACAGAAAGAATATATATATATATATATATATATATATATATATATATATTATAATTAAGTTAGAAAATTTGAAAAGAAAAAAGTACTTGTAGTGTGGAGTTGTTGGCATAACTTGTTTCTCCCACACCACCATTCATGCAAAGGACTCGTTCTGTTGCCATCTGTAACAAACACAAAATCACTAAACAGATCACTGCCACCATTATTATATATTATAATATTAGTTTGTCACAGATGTTTGTATCAGAAGTCTTATTTGTACGAATATTTAGGCAGTAGAAACTGAACCGATAGAAGTTCATGTGTTGAATGTGTTGATTGTTTTTATTTTTTATCCTTTCTTATTATATTATTTCTTAGCTCACGTTTCTCTCAATTCGTTTTATCCATTTTTTTAACCAAATTATATACACCCTAACTAAAAGGTGTTAAACAATCTTTTTCTTTATAAATTAGGAGTCTAATTCAGTTAATTAAATGAATATTACATGTAAGTTCTTGTAAAAAAAATAGTATTACATCGAGTTCAATTATTTTTCAAGAAAAATTCAGCATAATTGCCTCAAAACTGCAGAAAATTCCTAATCAAAATTAAATGAATTTTGGAACCAAATTGAGTGATCAACAGAACTATCAGTCTAGCATGGACAAAACCAATGATTTCAAAAAAAGAGAAAACAAAAAAAAGCAGAAGCATGTGCCATGCATGGTGCATAGTTTGAGTATTAATCACGTCACATCAATTACTGAATTTCCAAAGTGCAGAAACCAAAACATGGCCCTATTATCATGCTTAAAATCCTATAAAAAATAAAATTAAGTGTGTTTGGATATAAACATTAAGATCATGATTGAGAGAAAAATCATATTTTAGTAACAATATTCATAAAGAATAATCATCATAACCAACAATCACTAATATCATCTTTAATCAAAGTAAGATTGTAAATATTTAAACCCTAATCACTTGATTAGGACACAAACCTTGGGATAGTATGAATAATTAAAGTAACCATCATTTGTCAACTAAACTATCACATAAAAATATTATAGATATGGTTACTCTATATAAGTAAGGGTAAAGACAAAGAGATTGAAGTTTCAAATCTTATTTATTGAGAAAAACTAATAATTAATATTTACTGATAATAAAAACATAATAGCTCTTGATCACAACATAGAAATAAAACCTGGACTTGACTGTTTCTGAGATATGAAACCAGCAATAACAAGAGTAGCGTTTATCCAACAAAACGCAATGGAAGATGAACACGATGTTGTTACTAACAAATATCAGCCAGTTGCAGAGGCAGCATATATAGCTGATATATATGCAGTAGTCATAACGCGTGAAAGGGAGAATAAAAGTTTGAACTACCAACTGCCAGCCTGCCAGTAATATGGTATTGTGCATAATTGATTTTGGAAGTTAGAGCAGTATTAATTAATATTGCATGTGCTTCACGGTATGGATAACCATTAACAAAATTAATTATAAATATAATTGATTTTATAAAATTAATTTTAATTAAAATTGATTTTGAAATTATATGATTTATGTTTGTATTTTTTTATGTTTTCATTCTAAGTACTGTTTATTTTAGAGCTTAATGGTTCCATCATGATCTTGTCTTGCTTGGAAAGGCATCTTGGAAACTAAGGGATAAGAGTGTTTATAAATGGTCATTGATCTTAATATGTGGCACTTTAGAGCATTAGCAATGGTAAGATTTTAAATGGAGTGTCTAACATTAAAACTATTATTTTAATTAATGTGGATTCTATAAGGTAGGGTGGCTAAAAATATTAAGCACCCTACTTAAGATCCTAACATTGGAGATCCCCTTAGGTGTATTGGAACAAGACCCCAGTCGTAGCTAAAGGATATGAGAGTGTGAGCTTGTTCCATAGACGTTACCAATGTTCCAATAAACATAAATTATGAGAAAAGTTCAGTATAAATCTTGATTTAACAAAAAAGTTACTTTAAATTACTTTAATTAAAAATTAATTTTAGATCAAAATCAATTCTTATTTTTTTCCCGAACACTAAATCAAACGTTTCAAAATAACAAACATTTACATTCTTTGTCTTTTGGCAAAATGGCGTTCAGAAAAGATTGCAATCTCTATTAAGTTTCCACGCACCTATGGCATTATCTATCGTTTTCAGTATACTATGATATTAAAGGAAGAAGAAAAATACAAGAAACTTAGGGACATAAATTTAAGTCTTAATAGGTTGTAAGGTGAGAAAATCTTGCAACATGATTTCAATCTTCTATTCAAGTTAGCATTAAATTCAAAGGGACACGTGGGACGAGGAGGAAATTAGGTGGAGGTAAGTATGGTAAAGGAAGTTATTTTTTGGGGAGGCTGATTTGTTAGAGGATCTAAGGAATAGAGTGGGTATGATTGGTCTAGTAGCTGAGGACCTCGAGATTAGTGATTATGGACAATAATAGGTTCAGGGTGTTATTCTGTCTCATCAACTTATGAGGTTATGTCAACAAACTCACGTCATCAAAAGGATAAATTCTTCAACCTCATCTAGGCAAGAAGTGTTCCTCATAAGGAAAAATTACTAGCTTGAAAATTGGAAGCTAATAGATTACCTAATTGGGCGAACTTGGTAAAGTGTGCTATAATTCAAAGGGAAGTTGATAGGTGTGGGATGTGTCCCAGTTCATCAGAATCAAGAGCTCATCTATTTCACTCTTGTTTAGTGGCTGCTGGAATTTGAGTTGGGTTATGCGTCAGATGGGGAATCTCTACAGTACGTCAAGCTGAGTTTCGAAGTCATGGCCTTCAATTTTTAGGATTGGTGGGTGGTAAATACGGGCAACTTGGATGTATGTATGGTTTCCAAGCCTTTGGCACCTGTGGAAGACGCAAAACGACTTAATCTTTCAGGTAAGGTTCACAATTCCTATGCCATCATCTTAGTTGCTCAGCTAAGTGCATAGGAATGAAGTAGGGTATCACAGTTAACTGCGCATAGTTTTGTAGAGTGGGTTATGAACTCAATTAATTGTATTATGCTTTCTTTTGGTTTTTATTAGGCCTCATTACTATTGAGGACTTCAAACTTTGTATTCCAACTGGAAGGCATTTTTTGTGCTTTCCTTTGTTGTTTTTTTTTTATATAAATTTTGCTTAGGCTTATAAGAAAAAGCATTAATTAACATTTTGATTAATATAAAATGGTGTTTTTTGTTTAATTTTTTTAAAGATTCTTTTGTTTGATTTTAGTTTTTAAAGAATACTTTTGTTTGATTTTAGTATCATGTTTAATGTTGACTAAAATGTAACACACATACTAGCATTCCAACTATCACATCATTAGAGATTCTCTGATAGCATAATTATAATTTTTTAGGATAAATTATATTTTTAATCACTTATAATCTTAACTGGTATTATAAATTGTTTTAAAATATAAAATATTAAAAATATAGTTTGTCTTAAATAATTATATAAAACTAGTCTCTTCATAGTCTTTGATGATATAGTAAGTCATTAGGTTGTTAAAGTCGTTTAATTAACACTTTAGGTTAAAAGTAAGGATCAAAATAAAAATTGTTGCCTCACAACAAGGACTAAAACGAAACATAAAAAGTCATTAGGTCTGGAGGGAATTGATTTCTCAACTACACTTTTTTATACCTAAGAAATTTATTGTTGCATAACCAATTTTCTCAACAATTTTTATTGTTTATTTTTTAACTTTCTCTCTCCTTGATAAATTCTTCTTTTGTTCTCTCTCTTATCCCATCTTTTACCTTTTATTTAGAGTTTAATTAGTAAGAGTTGCACTAGTCGTATTATCCAGTATAGAACTGGTGATTAGATCAAGTTGTCTCCTTATGAATTTGGAAGATAATTTAGAATTTCAACCATTCCTTCATTAAAACATTTGCGAAATTTTATGTCGAAACAAGGAAAACTAAATTGAATCGAAAATATATTATATGTTTGTGATTTTTGATAAATATAGATAGTAGTGCAAATAATTAGGAATTTGATTCATTTCACAATATGTGTAATTATTGACTATTATTTAGTTCTGGAATTGTTAAAAGTTTTCCTATCCTAATTAGTAATAGAGAACTAAATTATTGAAGTTTTTCCTAATTTCTTAGCAAGAATTATTTTAATAATTTGATTAGCACAAAATAATTATTAACCCAGACATACAAATCCTACCTTATTCTTAAGCATAGTCATTATATGATGAACTTCTCGGTTCTTTTAATTTCATGAATATCTTCCATATAAAAAATTAAACGTATCACATTATAAGTTGGTCAAACAAATAACGAGCATTAAACATAAGGAAGATTGAAAATAAATAAATGAAACTTAAATAAAAGTGAAAGTAAATTACAGAGTATTGAACAGTACCTCAATCCTTGATAATCTTGCTTAGCTAGATCCAACCATGGAGCATTTACAAGGATAGAGAGGCTAGAAGAAGTAGGGAGAGAAAAGAAGAGAAGAAGTGTGGAAAACTGATATGGGATATAGCATGATTCTCTTTCTCCTGACTTGTTTCTCCTTTTATAGACTTGGCTAATGCTCTTTCACTGAGAGAAATCAATTTTGCTGAGCAAGTTTGGTGCCGCCTTACTTCCCTGAGCGAGTATTCTTCACTTAGTGAAAGAGGATTCTTAATGGTCAAGTAAGCTCAAATTTCGCTAAGCAAATTTAATTTTGCTCAACGAATCATCCTCCTTAATGTTGCTCTTCTCTAGATCTAATCTTTTCATAAACACACTAGATCAAGGGTTAAATGCAAAAATTCAACATTCTTTTCAAAACAAAATTGTTTATCTAATATTTTTTTTTATTTTCACAATTAAGTTAGGTTATACAAAGTACTCTTTTTAATTTCTGGTCAGATAAGTGTAAAAAAGGATATACATCTTTACATAAAATAGACACTTATCAATATTCTAGTTCATTTGATACTATATAGCATTGTTCTACTATTGTGTTGCATGAAGGCCAACTTGGATAAGACTGTGAATGTGGTTGAACTGGCATTTGAGTATTTGTTCTTGACAAGACATAAACATTTGTTGTTCTTTGCGCACATAAATTAATTGGTTCTTGTATTTGCAAAAACCCACTAGAAATATTAAGTTGTGTGCTGGAGAGACTCTAAAATAGGCTAACAAAAATGTATGTGTTGTCTGTTATTCCATTAGCCTAATTGGTGTCGCTACGTCCTCTAAAGCCTAGTTGATATAGTTTGTCAAAATTGTGTGCCTATTTGGAATTGCTTGTCATAAACCAAATTACATTAATTTGGACGTGGGAGGCATATAGCAAGTTGTCATAAACTAAATTACATTAACCTTGTAGAGCATGTATTCTAGGGTTAATTGTCAATCGGTTTGATGTCGAACTACGACTATAAACAACATCAAAGTAAATTCTTGCATTATTTGTAATACATTAATGTTAATGTTACTTATATATGAATTGTGGATAAAATAGAAATATGAAAAATAGTGTAAATTGTTAACATTATTGTTGTTCATTGCATCAAATCTGAATATGTAACTAAGAAAGTTACCACAGGAAGTTCTTGTATATCTCAAACC
Source organism: Psophocarpus tetragonolobus (assembly GCA_037954015.1). NCBI lineage: Eukaryota > Viridiplantae > Streptophyta > Magnoliopsida > Fabales > Fabaceae > Psophocarpus > Psophocarpus tetragonolobus. The sequence goes on from CM075693.1 coordinate 65,478,340, forward strand.
TAGGCAAAAAGTAATTAACGGAGATTAACAAATTTTGTGTTATAAGTTGGATCAATAAAATTGTACCAAATTGCAAGTTGATATTTCAATGTTGTCATCGACTCGTGGTTGAATAAACGACATACGATACCAAGTCCAAGATTGTAACAATAATGTACAACCACTAATGTTATTTTTTTACAAATGGATAAGTTACCCTACACAAATCTCTTTACAAGTGTGCTGTATCAGCAGAACCCTAACTATATTGTCCCGCATATTCTAAATCAGCTAACAATGGCAAATATATTACATGAACTCTATTTCATGATTTGTCAATCGTAAACATATTGCCAATTAAGCCTAGAATACGTGCCTTACAAGGTTTCCATAATTTTTGTTCAGTTGGTTCATCTGATAATTAGATCTTTCGTAACTACTTAAGTTTTAGTGTAGATCTAGCTAATGCATCCCCAACTAGAGGGATAGACCCTAAATATTCTGCGCACATTGTTTCCAATCAAGTAGGGTAGGGCCTGCTCTTCTATCCCTCTTTACCATAGTTGTAAAGCAACATCTTCTAAAGTGATTGAGCAACATCTCCCATTACACAAGTAACTATCAATTGTGTACATTTTTTTTCAATGGTGTAACTTTTAATCATTTCTTATATTGATGTAATATGAGTAACTCATTTTAAATTTGAAATGATAATATTATTTTATTAAGATTGATTAAATAAAAATTAAATAAATAAATGGTGAATCAACACTTTTACCATGATTTTAAAAATATAGGTGAAAATATTCAAACATAAATTATACAACTTTAAAATCAATTTTAACTTTTACAAAATTTAATCATATTTAAAATCGATAAATTTTATTAGCATTTATCTAGATATTTATTATGTTTTGAGTTTTTTTTTATATGTTAAGTTTTAAATATTTTTTTATGATCCTTTAAGAATGTTTGATTTGGAAACTTTTTTTCAATTTCTATTTTTTTAAAATAATTTTTCTTTTTAAGTTTTCAAGGTTCAGAAAATACTTTTAGTTTTATCTGATATTCTTTATTATAAAAAAATAAAATTTTTAAGAAACTATATATATTTATATATAATTTAAAATACATTTAGGTATAGTTTTTTTGTTATATTATAATATTATATTAAATTTTTGCATAATTTTGATATTTAAAAACACTAAAAATAACTTTTTCTTTGGTTGATTTTGAAAAATATTTTTAAAAAAAATATTTTTAAACTATAATCAAACTATTTTCACTGCTGACTTGGATCTTTAATAATTGCTTTAAAAAGGCTTAATTTTGTCCTTTTTTCATTTTTTTCTTGAGTACCTGTCTAAAGTAAAAATAAACACTAAAAAGTGAGTTTTGTCAATAATTGTGCAGTCTTTTTTGTTACAAATAGGTATTAATCATGGTAAAAATAGGGGTAAAAATTTGGTTTATCAATAACAATCCAACAAAACAAGTTATAAAGCTTAAGTTGTAATTATTTAACAAAAAATAATTAAATTTGGACATCAAATTAAGCATCATGTAATGATTTTTTATCATTTAACACATTAAATAAAAAAATGTTAATTATAATAGTAATTTTATATTATAATTATATAGTATTATAATATATATATATATACCTACCATTGTAATGAGAATCGAATATATCTAGATATGATACACGCAATTTGATATGATTTAGAGCACTGGTGATGCGAATCGTTGTTTGTATCGTTTTTGGGTAGGAATCGGTCAAAAATCACTTGAATAGGAGGTGAATTGCATGAATTGCAATTTTCAAGGTTAATCTTGCGATTCAGTCACAACACGAATAACCCTCCAAATCGGGTCGAGTTGTGCAACCCAGTTTTTAAAAACCCTAAATTCCCCCCTCTTTTGTTACGAAAATGGGTCTTACAAGGGAGGGGAACTCTCGAAATATCTCCCTCCCTTACACGTAGCATGTTTCCTTGAGAGAAACACACACATTCTCTCTTGTTAAAACTATGTCTCAACAATGAGTCGTGTTCGCGTCTTCTCCCTGGCTCTACTTCTAACTCTCTGCAACTTGTCTTCTCCATGCAAGCTGCAACTCACGCCTTTTATCTATAACTCATAGCACGTCTCCTCTTTGTAACTACAAGCCCCTACCATATTCGCAACTTGTTTCCTCCCTCCAAACCCTACCATATCGCAAGTGGTCTCCTCTCTGCAACTGCAACAGATCTCCTTCTATCTGGAACTCCTCTGTCTATTATGTGTTCTCTCTGCAACCTTGTTTTGCTTATTGTTGGTTCTAAAGAATGACTCAAGCAAAGAAGAAAGCCACTAACATGACATGGGAATACTATGAAAATGTCCTCCCAAATAGGCTTAAAGTAAAATGTAAGTTTTTCTCTTATATTTGTTAAGGTGGGATAATTAGAATGAATCATCATTTTGTTGGAACAAGGAAAAATGTTATTCCTTATCCAAGTGTTCTAAATGATGTACAACAAATATTTGTGACATTAATGGAAACAAGTAAAGCAGAAAGGAAGGAGGAAATCAACTTGAATAGTTTAAAGGAATTAGCAAAATAAAAGGAATGACAGTTTAAAGGTAACAAACAAGTGACCATGAATGAAGTGTGTAAGTATAGAGATGATGTTATTCAAGATATTTTTTCAGTGCATTTATGCCAATGTATACCATTTAATTTGGTAAGAAGCCCTTTTTGTGAAAATGTTGAAATCTATTAAAGAATGTGGTAGGGCTTGAAGCCTCCAACTTATCATGAATCAAGGGTATCTCAATTGAAGAAAGCTATTAACAACATCCAACAAAGTCTAGAGAAGAACAAAGGTGAATAGGAGAAATGGAGATGCACATTGATGTGTGATGGTTTGATGGATAGGAAGGGGAGATTATTAACCAAGTTTCTAGTTAATAGTCCTGGTGGAACTTTATTCTTAAAGTAAATTGACACAAACAATGCCATAAAGGATGAAAAACAAATGTTTGAATTGTTGGACAACATTGTTGAAGAAATTGGTGAGGAAAATGTAGTCTAAGTAGTGACTGATGAAGCTTCCAATCTTGTGGTAGTTGGAAAATTGTTAATGGAGAAGAGGACCAAATTATTTTGGTCCCCTTGTGAAGCCCATTGTCTTAACCTTATCCTTGATGACATTGGAGAACTTTGGATATTTTATAATACCATTGTCAATGCAAAAAAACTTACCACTTACATCCATAGACATACATGGGTGCTTAATCTATATAGGAATTCTTCCAAAGGTAAGGAATTGACAAGACCAATTGTTAGAGAATAGGCCACAAGTCCACATGCTAATAAGAATGAGGATAAGGAAGTGATGACCCTAATGTTGAGTGATAGTAAATTTTGGAAATCAATCACTTATTGCCTAAAGTGTGTGATTCCACTTGTGAAAGTGCTAAGCTTGTGGATGGTGATTGCAAGCAAACCATCTCATACATTTATGAAGCAATGGATAGAGCTAAAGATAAAATTGTTGAAAACTTTCAAAAGGAAGAGTCAAGGTATAGAAAAGTGTGGAAAATTATTGATACAAGGTGGAATTTATAGCTACATAATCCTCTTCATGCAGTTTCTTATTATCTCAATCCTAGGTAAGTTACTTACATCTAATTTTGTCATTTAAATACAATTTGTATCTTCTTTGAGGTGAAGCAATTTATATGATTGGCTTATTACATATAATTATGACAAAAATTTCAATTTGGATAGTGAAGTGTTGATTGACTTATAAAATGTCTTTCAAAGAATAGATCTAGATACAAGAACAAGGATTAAATTGGATCAACAACTTAAAAAGTTCAAAGGATATACGGGACTTTTTTGGAATGAACATGACAATAGATACTAGGGATAAGAAGCAACATATATCTTTCTTTACTCTCTTTAGTTTACCTTATAAAATATAAGGGATGCTTTGTGAACTATAACATTTTAATAGCAACAATTTTTATTTTTATTGCTCTTTGGTGGGAGAGTTATCATGGTGAAGTTAAAGAGTTGCAAAAAATAGTTATGAGAATTTTGAGTCTTACATGTAATGTCAGTGAATGTGAGAGAAATTGGAGTACTTTTGACCAAGTCTGTACTAAGAGAAGAAATAATTAAAACAACAAATATTAAATGCACTAGTGTATATCAAATACAATCTCCAACTTGAGAAGAGACAAAAAAGTCAAGAAGATAAGCAAGATGGATACCTATGATCCATATGTTTGTCAGATATTGAATTGAATAGTGAAGGGATTATTGAAAAAAGAAGATTCATGCTTACCTATTGATTCCTTATGGATGAATGTGCGTGAGTGTCTTGGAGTTGAGGAGGGATCTCTAAGCAAGAAAAGGAAGGGAGCTAATTATTTATATTTAGAAATGAACTTATAATAATTAGAACTAGAGCTTATTCTTTTTTTATTATTATATAGGTCCAAGAAACTTGATTGCCATGATTAATAAAAAAGAAAAATTCATAGTAGAAGATGAGGATGAATATTTGAAGATGTTAGACCAGGGGAAGAAGAAGAACTTGTGATATTAGAAGATGAAGATGACTTAAGTTATATAGACCCTAGGGATGATGAGTGACTTTGGAAGGTGGATATTCATCATAGAAATTTTTTGATGAGGTGATCGAATCTATGTTGAATTGTGTTTGAGTTAGTTGAATTTAAGTTGAATTTTTGTTTAACCTATTCAATTTATGTTGAATATATGATCCGTTGCAATGCTGCATGTTTTTTTTTTCTTTATGTGTAAAATCGTAAATAATTAGTTAATATGAGTTCTAAACATGTTTAACATAATGGAATTTGAAATTGTTAATGAACATTCTATTGATGATGACTTAAATGAACCAATGTTTCTTATTTATAAATTTTTAACATTTTAATATTAAGTGAAAAATCTCTATTTTGTAATAATATTTTAAAATTTTAAATATATCTTAAATATAAACAACCCGTGTAATTTTAAAAGTATTACACTTAATATTAATCATTGAAATTATTTTAAATTTAATAATTCTAATTTATTCTAAATTCAATATCACATCAAATCTTTATTTATTCTATTTTATTTCTATTTTAAAAGTAACGTTATCTTAGATCAACTTATTTTAATCTTTGAATTATTTGATTGATTATCATCTAATATTAATTATTTCAAATGTAAAACTAAACAGATATTTAAATATTTTTACCAGCAACAACTAATCCGTACTAATATATGATTAAAAAATAATTTACACAAAAATTGTATTTCGCTAATGATATTTTGGTTAAATTAATTAATAAGAATTCAATCTTCATCTATCAACTACCTTAATTAGATTCCACGAACAATAGCATTATAAATTTTCATCAAAATTAAAGAATAACATATTTGATTTATTAATAATCCTTTAAACTAATTAAAATTTTCTTCTTCTCTCATGTTGGATTGTTTTTTATAAATACTATTTTAGTTTTATACTACAATATTATATATTTATAAAAACAAAAAACTAATTTTAATTTTATGTTTTTAGATTTTTAAAAACAATGTTGTTATAGCTTTTCAAATTTAAAAAATTGTTTATCAATTTTCAAATTATCTCACCCTTTACTTTGCTTAGCATTTGTGCTATTGTGGGAGGCTACAGAAGTAAGACCAAAGGTAACAAACTATGACTATATTGTGGAATTTCAAACCATTGGTTAGAATAAAAGCATCAGTGGCAAACTATGACTATATTGTGGATTGGGAATTTCAAACCATTGGGCTAATCAGATCAAGGGTTAGTTCAGGAAATTCAATTTGGTTTTTATGTATTCTAGTGCAGTATAGATAGTCCCAATGACAAATGCAGGAATCTGTTTAATAAACTAATCAAGATGTGATGTGATTCATTGTACAAACACAAACACGCACACCAAGGATAAGAATTAGTCGTCAACAGTTGAATTTTGCATTCCTTAAAGATGTAAATAGATTATTAACTCTTAAACTAAATAATCGGATCGTGACCATATACATATATATAAATAATATAATACCTCGCCGATGCAAACTTCTTGAATTGTGTATAGTAATTAGTAAACTAATCAATAAGTGAACTGATACATTAACATATAAACCAATAAAATATGGTTGCCGTCCAAAATTATTGATAACACTTGACTTTAATCAGTCAAGACTTTATGCAACCTTTTTAATAATGTCTCCTTCTGCAGTGTGTTAAGTTATAAATTGATATGTTTCTCACGTAATTAAAAATGGACAAGTTGCACTATGGATTGATGGTTTAGGGTGGTAACGTGGATGGACATGCCTAGATATACATGGCCATGTTTTTTCCTTTACTGCAGTTGCATTCAATAGTTTATGCTAATATTTAAGAATTTTTTGCCTCATGATGCAGGTTGGAATTAGTGGTATCTTGATGGTGAAAGGAACTACTTATGAGAATATGGACCAAGTTCTCAACCAAGAATATCCCTATGGAACCCTTTTGAGTGAAAACGTTATTGGTGTAATCCATGACTATTTTATCACATATTACCTAGATATGGATGTTGATGGCTCAGACAATTCATTTGTTAAAGTAGACAACAAAAGCAAGAGACCTCACCGCAAGAATCACCAAGAAAGAGTTACCTAAAAGCTGTTAAAAAAGGAAAAGGCTCAAATAAGATTTCAACTATATAACCCATCTAAATTTCATGTGGTTGCCACATCAACTAGCTTGCTTGATCTAGAAGATCCACCTCAGAAAAGAGCAGCATTTACCAATAATCAAATATGGGTCACTCACTCCTTACATTCAAATCAAGTGTGAATACTGCCTCAAAGAAAAGACTGGATTGTGGAGAGAGTTCACCCGTAATCTATTGTTCCATATCAGTGTCATGTTAAGATCACTGTAAACAATAAATTACATGTTTTGAAAGTATAGAAGAGAGGATTGATTTGAGAATGTGCTAGTCTTTTCTATTATGCGGGATTCTGAAAATTCAGTGGAAAAAAAAAATAATTACGTGGGATTATGAAATTTAGTCTTTCTCTTTGCCATTTAAAAAAATAATAATGAAATTGTAACCCATATGAAATAAACATTTTTATCAAATAAATTTGTATAATAACAAAAAGTATGTTAATAATATTCATAAAAAGTGACTTTAATCCTTATGAAATTGGTATAATAACATTTTTAGCGCGTAAGAGTATAAAATTGATATAAAAAATTAGTATAATATTTTCTTGAGACATACTATTACCAATAATAATTTTTTTAAATAATTGCATATAATTATTTAAAAATAATATGTGGTCTTTAATAATTCAAACTAATAAAAGTATATTTTATTTTATATTAAAAAATTATATTAATACCTATTTAAGTGGTTTATTTGTGTTTAATAATTGAGTTTTTTCATTGACCATGTTATCGATTAACCAAAGATAATTAAGATTATAAATTATAAACTATAAACTATATATTATAAATTATAATTTTAAATTTAATTTTTTAAAATATTGTTCAAATCAAGAAGAAAATTTGCAAGTAATTTCTATGGATATAAAACTGCAAGTAATTCTTGTGTATAAAAAACCAATGGTAATTCTTACGGATTTTAAAATCTGCAGGTAACTTTCCTGCTATTTTTAAAATCCGTAAGAAAATTACCTGCAAACATTTTATTGCAGAAAAATTCAACAAGAATTTCTTACAGATTTTAAAATCCACAGAAATATTTTCTGCCGCTTTGTTTTTGCATAAAAACCTGCAAAAATTTCTTGGGGATCATTTTACGCAGGAAATAAACATTATTCTAATAGTATTTCTTGATTAATATTTTTGTCAATTATGCTTTTCAACTTCATTTATTGATTTTTTTATACTTTCTCTTTTTAACTAATATCATAGTTAAATTGGTGAATTTTAATTAAAAATTTCATAAATTAGAATAAAAGATGTTGTACCTAATCCTTTCTAGTATAAAGGACTAGAGGTAGTATGGCACATTTCTTGTATTACAAAGGAAAAGGGAATTATATAGAAATTATGAAATCAATCTTCGATCTAGTTAGGCTTTTATTATTATAAATCTAGTTATTGGAGTTGTAATCCAAGTGGCATTAGTCCTCATCTCCAATGTTCCACCGGAATGGAAAGAAAAGGAAAGAAAGTATAATAAATGGAAAGGGGGAAAAAAATAAGGAAGGAAAGAAAAAATGAAATAAAGTAAAAATTGTAGTTATTCTTTAAGAAAAAATTGATATGTAAAGGAAGGTAACATGTAAATTAAAGTACTTACAATTTCAAAATTATTCACATTTTTATTAATTGGGTTTTTATGATCCAATTTAGGCAGTGTTATGTTAAAAGGAACAACATGAAAACTGGAATTGCTTTGAAATTTACACCAAAGGTAGGAATAAGAAGTATTATTTTCTAGGTAATATGAACCTTCAAAGGATATTTCATGACGGTTGTGAATTGAAGCTTCTCTGACATATCAAAATGATCTTCATCCACAGGCTTCCACACAAAATTCCATACAAAGTTGGCCACAAAGTACTCTAAGTGGAGTATTGCTAGAGCATAGCCAGGACACATTCTCCTCCCTGCCCCAAATGGCATCATTTTGATCTCTTTACTTCCCATTATGTCAAAATCATTGTCTCCATTTTGGTTGATGAACCTCTCTGGCTTAAAGAGCATTGGGTCATCCCATGCTGTTGGGTCCCTCCCAATCTCAGCCACCAAGAAATTCACAGAGGCATAAGTAGGCACCAAATAGCCATTCAAAACAACATCCTTAGTTACCCTATGAGGAGCCACAAAGTGTAAGGGAGGGTGAAGCCTTAACCCCTCCAAAACCACAGCCTTGAGGTAAGGCAATTTGTGTAAATCCTCCTCCTTCACCTCCCACTCCTCTCTCCCAACCATAATCCCTCTAATTTCCTCCACAACCCTTTCTTGGATTTTAGGGTTTTTCACCAAATTTGCCATGATCCACTCCAATGCGGTTGAAGTAGTATCTGATCCAGCATTTAGGAATTCCGAACATAAGGTGCAAATTTTGCCATCATCCAGCTTGAGCTCCTCCAACAAAGTATCCACATATGACAAAACAAATTGATTTGAGTCTGAACCATTGTTTACTCTCTCTTCCTTAGCCTTCCTTCTAGCGTTGATATGAGGAATCAACACGGCTTCTTGGTCTCTTCGTTTCTGCAAGAATTCCTTCCACCTCTTACAGAACAAAATCCTAGTGATTAGTGGGCAAAGATTCAAGACACTATACCTAGCAAAGCTCACAAGCATGTCATGTTGACTGTCCTCAATTTCCCTTATTTGTTTCTCTTCGAGTCTGTTACCAAAGCACAGGGCAACCAACAAGGAGAACATGCCATATTGAAAGTGGTGAATGACCCTTATGGGCTTGCTTGCATCTGAATCAGATTTGAGGCATTCTAGGAGCATGTCTAAAACCCATTTGCGTTCATGTGCATAGGACTTAACGTGTGAGGGGTGAAGGATTCTTGAAGTGAGGTTGCGCCTAAGGAGGCGCCATTTGGGGCCATAGAAGCTGAAAAGGATGTCATGTTGGTTGCTACTAATAATCCTGGTTGTGGAATTCGCCTTGGGGCGATCAGCGAAGAGAGTGCCATTTTGGATCAAAGTTTGGTGAGCAAGGAAGCGATTTGCAATGAAAATATCAATTTGAGAACCAACATGAACAGTGAAGATTGGACCATATTTTGCATGAAGTTTTTCAACAGTGGTCTTGGGATCTGTGAGGTATTGTCGTATCAATCTAAAGTTGCATTTGTGAGGCCCCGGAGGAAGGGATGAAAAAAGAACGTAACATATACCTTTCAAAATCAGAATCAAAATCAATGGAAGCCAAAGGCACACAACAGTAACAATCAACCATGTTTCCATGTATGACAACGAGAATGAGTTACCACACCCAATATTCGAAACTTAAAAGGATAACTTAATGTTGTCTTCTATAGCCATAACGCTCCCATTAATGTTAGGTTTGTACCGTAGTATTGATTATTCAATGTTATTGCTATTTATGTTTAATTTAGGAGTATTTCAAATTATTCTTTTTTCATCGGGAATTTTAATTTTGATGAGATTAGAACAAACGATAAAAAATAAAAAGCAATTGCAAAATAACTAAAACTAAATTATTTTCTTTAATAAGATCGTGAGAAAAATAATTAGGATATTAATTTCACAAATATCTTATACAAATATGAATTGAGTTAAATCAAATTTAAAATTACACCCAAAATAATATTTAATCCAATGAAGATATTATTTTCTTTTTATTCTTTTACTTAAAGACAATTTCTTTTAACACTGCTGATTTGCTATTCACACCTCATAGCGTTTGAAAACTCCCAACTCAAGTTAGCATTTAAAATAATTTGAAAACTCCTAACTCAAGTTAGCGTTTAAAATAATTTAAAAACTCCCAACTCAAGTTATCCCAAACACCTTGAAATTTATATTTAAGATAAGTTGAATGGAATACACATGAGGGTGTGTTGAGATTTTTTAGATTATTTTAAACACTCTGGTTATGCGAATAGCAAATAAAGACTATTAAAAAGAATTGCCTCACTTCAATTTCTTATAAATTTATTAATACAAAATTTTTACCTTCATCTATACCATTATATAAAAGAAATTACCCTATTTAGTACACACATTTGTCAATACTAATATTACTCTTTATTTAATTTTCAATTTCTACACTCAATTTAAAAGATTGTGTAAAATAAATTTTAAGAAAATATAAAAGTAAATAACAAAAAGTAACTTCACACTATCAAAAGGTTGTGCAATTAAGAGTGTGGAGTTTTTTTTTTTTAATGAGTGTGAGGTTATACTTTTAGTTACTTATTTTTAATGTTTGCTTTTCAACTTAGAGATATTTATTAATACCAATATTACCAAAAAAATTTAAAACAAACATAAATAAAGAACTAAAGTAATCTCACTATTAAAAGGTTGTGCAATTAAAGACAGAGTGTACAGTTTTTTTTTTTTAGATGAGTGTGCGGTTATCCTTTTAGTTAGTCACTTTTAATGTTTTTAACTTATATTATTTGTTTTTATATATGGCCCAAGTTTTTTTTATATTACTATAATACAAATTGAAATAATGTACAACAATTATAAAAATATTATTATAAATTATATCAAATTTAAATATAATTAAATGATAAAATAAAAATATAAATTTATCATATTATATACGTGAACTTCGACTAACTTTATAATTTTAAAATATTTATATTTAATATATATAATTGTTTTAAATATACTATAATTACACATATTTATAGTCTTACTTAGAATTTGTCATTTTCTGTGACCAAAATGTAACAGAATAAAAATATTAATGCATGCAGCACCTATCACGTGTAGGTTTTCGCTAATAATTAAGTAAACATTAGTTACGGTCTGTGGCAGTCTGAATTAACACTTCTCGCTGATCTTGCTGACCAATTTTGTCAATGCAAAATGGAGAAAACAGTTGATAACAGGACACTATTATTAACTTAATCTGAGTAAAGGAAGACACCATGCTGATACACAACAATCTTTTCCCCAACATCTCCATCTTTAGTTTCCTATTTAACTGTCGTCACACAATTCCACAAAAATCAAATATGTAACTGTAATTCTATAATATACAAGCAAATAAGAGAAATTATATTGTATACATGATCCAATAAATGTATGCTTATATCGATAGCATAAGAAATGTAGGTTTTTCCAATGGAGTACATTTTTGTATGTGTGCCATTGTATAATATATGAAATGTGGGTAAAAGTTTTGATATAACTCTGCACAAAATAAATCTACAGGCACAGAAACGAGAGGCTTTGGTATATTAATTTAGGAAGTGCATAGAGCAGAACATAATTTTTCGAATTAAAGATATAAAAAAATTCAAGTCTAATGAAAGATCACATTGCTCTCTAAGAAGACATTCTATCTTAGTTGTTCTCTTATGGGATTGAGGAGGGATTCCCGATGTTAAACAATTTCAACCAATGTTATTAGAATTGCATGTATCTAGATACATACGATTCACCGCCTCAGCGATATGTATCGACGGTTATCTCATTTTCTGGGTGCAAATCGCGTGAATCACGATTTCAATGAGAATCTCACAATTCATACCCAATTTCTCTCAATGCTTTGGACTAGGTCAGGTCAAGCGGCCTAAGAAGGAGAGTTTGTCGCTCATAGTAATCTTACAAGACTTTAGATAAGATTGTTTTCCGTGAATGATACTTATAGATAAGATTGTTTGACTATAAGGTATGACATTCTTTTATACAAAATAACTAAAGATAAATATATTAGTATATATAATATATGATATATAATAATATTTTTTATTTAATTGCACACAGGGGTATTAAGAGATTGCATCAAATTTAGAGGAAAATAAAATTTGATTCGATCAAATTTAATCCGATCAAATCATATTTGTAAAAGAAAAACAATAGCTATTTGATTCAATTCAATCCTATTAAGAATAGATATGATCGAATTGAATCCACATATCATAAAGGAATTCTTTTAGCTTTATTTTGCTTTCTATAAAACATAGGAAATAAAATAATAAACATAAAAATTTATAAATAAAATATTAAAACATAAATTGTTTCTTCAAAATAACATATTAGTAAAATTATATATAAAAGTAGTTTATAAATAAGAAATTGTAAATCCTAGCTAAAAATAATAAAATTAATAACTGACAATCTCTATTATCGAACTAGTTAATGCGTTTCTTTTCCAACTTTAAATCTTTCATCTATAAATAATCTTTAAATTTTAAATTGTATTACCAATTTTTATTTACATTCTTTTTAAATGTGTATATATATAATTAAACTTTAACTTAAATGGATCAAACTAAATTTCAAAGTTCAAATTGATGATCTGATATGGTCAAATTTAATCAAATTAAATTAGGTTTGATATGATTATGTCTAGATTGGTTGACAGACTCAATTGGATCGGTTTGAATTTATGGATTCATTAATCCAATTTGATCGATTCCGATTTGAACAATTACATCTTAATATCAAAATTTAAACTCTACATAATTAAACTGAAACAATCTCCTACATTTGTTTTACTAATAGAAGGATAAATATTTATATTTATAAATATAAATACAAAAGTGGAAAAAGATTAAAAATAAGAAGAGAGTCAAAAGTTTAAAAAACAAAGGAGAGTAATTATTTTGTAAGGGAGTTACATATGATAAGTCTGACATTCTTCTATATATAATAATATTAGATAAATATACTTTATATATAGTAAATAGATATATATAATATATAATAAATTGTAAAAAAATGTCATTAAATACTTAATAATATTATATTTTTTATTAATAGAATTGAATGATAAAAAATTTTCGTCTATAAATGTAAATATAAAATTGAAAAAAAGATAAATTACAAAAAGAAGAAAAGGAGAAATTAGAAAGAATAGAAGTGTGGAAAGGTGTTTTATTTTGAGCGAGTATCAGGTGAGTTTATATACATAGCCAAGTATTTAACATAATATATAATATTAAAAATAAGATTAATAAAAATAATAATTTATTGTCTTTCTAATTTTTTAAAAATGTAGTATAAATTTAAATAAGTATAAATAAGAAGGAGATAATAACCTTCTTACGAAAAAAAAATGAAAATACAAAATTTAATGGAAAAAAAAAGTGTAAATACTTTCATTTTTGTATATAATGAATAGATATATATCATATAACACAACACATGACATATTACATATATATATATATATATATATATATATATATAACCTATAATATACATATAGTATGATAAATTTAAATAAATATAATTGATATTTATAATAATAATAATACATTTTTATTCATAAAATGATAAAGATTTTTTGTTATAAATATAAATATGAAAATGAAAAAAAAACTTAAAAAAAAGACAAATGTTAAAAAAGAAAAGGATTTAAGAGAATAATAATTATTTGCAAGAAAGTAACATCTGATAATTGAAACAATCTTTTATATATAGTAATACTATATAATAGATAAACAAATATTTAACATAATATATAAAATAATATATAATATTATATAAATAATAATTTATTGCCTTTTTTTTAGAACAAAGTCAAAATAAAATTATATAAACAGAGCTATACAAAAATAACAAAACAAAAATAATATAAACACAGACAATATCATGAGTCTAACTATAAAACAAAATAGAGATACTTATATTACAAATATATATACAAGAAGAAAGCAAGTTATTGATAAACATTGAAAGCAAGTCATTGGTGAACACGACCATCGAAGAAAATCAGGTGTGATCATGTTTATAAGATTTTAAACAAGAGCTTGTGGAGAGTGAAAGTGAAACATTATATAAAGAATGAGATAAAAAAATAAAAAAATGTTATCATGTTTATGTATAATGATACACAAATTCAACAAAGGTTTGCAAATAAAAATGGTTAAATTGATCTGAATTTTTATAGATTTACATTTAGTAATTCAAATTTGTAATTAGGATTTTAGAGATAACGACTCTTTCAGTTTTGCAAGTTATAAAAAATATTCATTTCTAATATTTTATATCAACTTTTAATTTTATTATTTTATATACAAATAATTCATAACATTAATTAGTGTAATATTGATAAGTTTCTTTTCATTAATAATAGTTTAATAAATATATAATTTCAACTTATCAACAATGTGAATATTCTACCCCACTACTCCCTCTTACACATATTTCCCTACTATATCTATTTCAGATTTAACAAACACAGTCTAGGATTGACACACCAATCAGAGAAACCACATCCTTTATTAAAACCAAACGAATACAACAACCATTTTCACGATAATAACTTAATGGACATTAACATATCAAGTGATTTCACCGTAGACCTTTGAAAAACAATGACATTCCTAGACAACCAAATGCACCAACACCCGGCAAGCCAGAAGACATACCTACACCTCTTCTTCCGCTTACCCACCACCCATCCACTGGATAAAAGAAACAATTGATTCAACTCTCCCGGAAGTGGAAACTGTATCCTAATCCAACTGATGACTTTGTACCATAACCGTTGAATTATTGGGTACGTTAAGAAAAGATGATTTTTGTTCTCTGCACCAGTATTACAGAACACACAAACAGGGTTAAGCACAGAAGTATGTACTCCTCTCCTTACCAGGTTATCAATAGTAGGTAATCTGTCCTTTAGCAGTCTCTAAGAGAATACAATTACCTTGGACGATAGCTTATCCTTCCACATTTGGTACAACTCATGAGATCTGACAAGACTCATACCTAAATCAGTTATTCTTGCATTCAACACCTTATACCTTTCCCCCACTGAGTATCCCTCACCCGTGTTTGTGTTCCACCCCCATTCATCTGGGACCTGATCCACTAATACCACTTCATGTAACGACACCTGTAAAGCATGCAGCAAGTGCTCCTACCATACGAACAACTCCCTTCGCCACACCCACTTCCATGCCGGTAATGTAGTTTCTGAAACCCGTTTGTCCTTAACGGTGATAAACTTATCCTCCACTAAGCCATATAGTCTATAGAACACTACACTCATCGCCTTATCGCCTATCCACCTCTGCTCCCAAAATAAAGTACCCTCTTCAGACCCTACTTTCCTCTTTACTCGATTTTGGAACCACTCTGATAGTAACGTGTTTGGCCCATCAATTCCCCATATATCCTTCCACCATTGGCAGGTGTGAGTAAAGGATCTCAGCCTATCCATGGATTTGTGTATCTCTCCGTACCTACTCCTCAATAGCGGGCCCCAAATAGTCGTATTAATATTCTCTACCTCCACTTTGCCAGCAGACTCAGGTTAAATTTGCCTAAGCACTTCACACCTAAACCCTCCTTCCTCCTTTGGACGACAGACTTTATCCCAACTTAACAATGCAATTTTAGATTGACACTCATTTCCTTCCCTTAAGAATGCTCACTATATACACATCAAAGTATTCAACACCATCTTAGGCGCCTTATAAAAGGAGAAAAAATAAAGTGGAAGAGAAGATAGCTCTGAGTTCACTAGCACCAATCTCTCAGAAAAGTCATATTACTCGTCTTCCAGCCTGATAATTGTTTCTTAAACTGATCAATGACTGGCTGTCAAACTTCTTCCCTCTTAGGATTCACTCCCACTAGTACTCCCAAGAATTTAAATGGTAGTGAACAAACATTACAGTTTAGAATACTGCTAGCAGCAAGAGTGAAAGATTCAGACGCACTTAGGCTATAGAAGTGACTCTTACTGAAATTCACTTCAATCCTGACACCATCTTAAAGCCCCGCAAAATTAACTTCAAATACCACACTGTTTGCAAATGCGTTTCACCCATCATGATAACATCATTTGCATATTGTAACACTGAGTGCCTCGTCTCCTCTTCTACGTTTATATCTTTGTACAAACCTTTGTGAATAGTTGATTTATATAATCCTGCTAGCGCCTCTGCCACCACCAAAAACAAAAAGGGAGAAAATGGATCTCCCTACTTCAACCTTCTTGCTGGCCTAAACTTTGCTGTCAGACACCCGTTTACTAAGATGGAGACATAGCTAGTCCGTACAGTGGAATTCATCCACATTCTCCATCTCCTTCCAAACCCGTCCTATCCAACATATAATCTAGAAAATTCCAGTTTACTGAGTCGTAGGCCTTCTCAAAATCTACCTTAAATAAAAAACACGGAGTCCGCTTCCTCTTGGCCCAATCAACTAGTTCATTAGCCACCACTACCCCATCCAGAATTGATTTTCCAAACAAGAAAGCAGTTTGACAAGTCGATATCAACCCCCTCAACACTTGTTTAATCCTCAAAGACAATAACTTAGAAATAATCTTGTGCACACTTGCCTATACTGATTTAGCCCTGAAGGTCTAGCCACCTTCGGAATGAGAGTAATAAAAGAAGAACTTACCCCTCTCGGTAATACGCCTGACTCATGAAACTATTGCACCGCCTTTACCACATCTGCCCCTATTAATCTCCAGCAAGATTTGTAGAAATTCATTCCAAATCCATCAGGTCCTGGGCTTCTCCCTCCTTCACATGCCTAAACTGCCGCTTTGATCTCCTCCTCTGAAAACAGCTCCTCCAAAAAATATTTCTGCTGTTCTGACAATTGACTGAACTGTACTTCATCCATTGCTAGTCTATCCAACCATTTTTCTTGAAAAGAACCCGAAAAGTGGTCGAATATTTTAGCTCTAATATCCGACACACTCTCTAGCCAACCCGTCCCCGATTGTATGCGAAAATGGAATTCGCATGACATCTCGACTTGAAACAATTATGAAAGTACTTGGAGTTGTTGTATCCCTTTAGGGCCCATCGTACCCTAGATTTCTGCAACAGTGCATATTTCATCACCCTAGCTCGGCCCCAATAGTCTGACATGATATCATGTCTCGATCTGGATATCACCTAGGCCCCTTTCACTCACTATTGATCAACCACTTCCATCTCGTCAACCTTCTCTGTAAAAAAGTTATCATCCTTTTTCCACGCGTCTTTGGTCCACTTTTTTATCTCTTCTTTTATAATCTTTAACTTCCGAGCCAGCTGGTACATCTTCCACCCTGAACTCTGAAGTGAATTCCACCTTTCTTTAATCAAATCTCCAAAGGAGGTATCCAACAACCAATAATAAAAAAGCTTAAATGGTTTTAGCCCCAACTCTGCTTATTATCTCTTGTGCATATCCAGCAATGATCAGAGAAGTCCCTAGTCCTTATCCTCTGTGCACTAATCCCCCAGTCCTTCATCAATGTCGGTGAGAATAAAAACTTGTCTAATCTGCTAGCTGACTCTCCATCTGGCGAGATCCATGCTACTCATTTCCCAATAACTGGGATGTCCACCAGCCCCATCTGCTGTATAAAGAATTTAAATTCCTCCATCTCCCCTCTTGAGTGGTAATTCGACCTCCCTCTGACTTCACTCCTTCCTACAACCATATTAAAATCACCGTCAAGTACCCATTTTACTTGTGGGAACCCTCTTCTAGTCATCATCAAGTCATTCCGTACCTTTCTCTTGCCCTCCAGAGAACACAGGGCATACACATTCACCATACAATTGACCTCATCTGGATTAACTCCTCTAAAGGCAACTCCCAAAAAACCTTGCCTTTGAATTTTCCATACGACTTCTAACAAGTCTTTCCTCCATATTGTGACACAACCCCACTCAATCCCGTTTATGGGAGTACTCTCTTCAAATATTCTGTGTTCCCTCAAACCTCCTTTATTTCCCATTCCTTTAGATTTATACATTTGGTTTCCTGAAAGAAGCATATATTAATATTATTTCCAACCACCATCCTTCTAATGCGCCTCCTTTTCACTCGATCTCGAAACCCCTTCACATTTAGCACCAAAAGCTTCATTTACTCTGCACTCTTGCAAATGAATCGTCACAAATGTAATTAAAGAAAAGATAAAAAAATCTTTCAAATATGTTTTTAATTCACGACTCAATATACATAAGAAGGCCTAAACCATAAAAGACGTTATTTTTAATTAAATAAACAAAATTTGATACCTTTAAAAGTATTTATTCACTCCCTAAAACACAAGAAAGTATTTTTTATTTTATTAGTTTATTTTATCCTTTTAACAAGAAGATTATTATTGATAAGTTTATTTTTATAAAAATTATTATTATTGTATTCTTATATTCTTAATTAATTTATTTTTTGTAAGTTGATGTAACTGTCAAATTAAAAGTTTACCTTATGTGATAGTTACTAAATTATGGTAGTTTTATAATGATTAAATCAAAAGTTCTAGCCATAATTAAAGTTTTATTAGGTTTTTATTTTTTACTAAATTTAAAAATAAGAGGAGTCATCATCAATATTTATTTAAGAAAACATTCAATTTTTTTTAAAGAAAGTAGTCCATGAAAAAACCTTTAATTAAATGTGTAGAGCTAGATAACTTTGAAAATATTTATTTCACCCCTTAAGATATACATACTATTTTTTTCATATATTTAACATGAAAATTTTTATTTTTAATATAAATTTATTATTTAAAAAGAAGTATTATTATTGTATTTTACATTCTTAAATATATATATAATTTTTTTATCTTTTTGGCTTGACATGAATTGTCTCCTGTTGCTCCTAGATATCTCTGTGCGTAGTGCAAAATTAGAAATTTACGTAGTTCTTTGTTAAAAATACTTCTGTGTTGAGTTTTTAATTTTGTTATTACTATTTTTTTTAACGTTAAGATATTATAATATTAATACCATATTTTATTCTTGTAAAAAGTAATTTTATTTTAGAGGGAGGTTTTAAACATTAAACTTTCCAGATTACGCTTTAAAATATCAGGATTAAAATTTTTTTAATAACTATGTTGATTATAAACTAATTTTATTTGGGGTTATATTATAATATAATATTTTGAATTTTATACTAATAAATTTTTATTTAATATATTTTTTCATTAATTTTATTTTGATTTAATAATGTCATTAGAGATAAGTTTTAAACTATCAAATCGTCACAACTTATATTATAAAACTGTAGAATTAAAATGATGTCACATGTGAATAATTCATTTTCTAGTAAACATATTTTATCTTGAAGGTTTACCTTGTTGAATTAAGAATTAATAATATATTATCATTATTAAGACACAATTTTCATTATTTATTTGTAAATTTTTTATTTGATGTTTTGATTTATGTATTAATTAAAATTATAAATTTTTAGTTTAATGTTATTTTAGATATATTGATTACTAAACTTACACGTTGGCTGTTTTTATTTATGTTTGATTAATAACTTTGGCAAGTTAAGTTTCATTTGATGTTTTGATTTATGTATTTTTATTTTTATTTAATAGTGTCATTAGAGATAAGTTTTAAAATATCAAATCGACATTATATTATATAACCGTAGAATTAAAAAGATGTTACATCTATTTAAATTTTTTTAAAATTTTTCATATTTAAGGATAAAATATTTTAATAATTATTATATATATTATTATAAATTATGTAAAGATTCTTATCATATAATTTTATATAAAAAAATGCTATTAATTGTCATTGAAACTAATTAAGTGAGAAATCTAAGTACAATAAATTATCACAACTTAAAAAGAATTATTTTTTTAATTATTATAAAAACTGATTTTGATTAATCATTAAGAGCATGAAGTAATTTTGTCTTAGCTTATCAAAATAAGGCTGTACCATTTTTAGTGACCGTATGAGCAAATAGACAAAAATAGTGCAAACCATTTAGAATGCCTTAGGACAATGATCTTAGCAAAAGATAAGTTAAGAATAAAAATAAAAACAGATTTTTATATGAATACACTTTTTTTTAATTTGTATTTCGGGTGTATTACATTAAGGCTTAACATATCAAGAGAAAATAGGTTTGAGATATTTCGAAGTTGGTCACCAAGCATGTGAAAGTGAAGTAAAAAACAAAGCGGATTCAAATCCCTAATAAGTGAAGTAAAAAACAATGAGAAGTAAAATACCAAGAGGATTTGATTCTCAGTAATTTCTCCTTCTCTCTTATCTTTCAAAAAAAATTCCCAACTTGATACTTCTAATTTCTCCTTGTTTCTTATCTTTCAAATTTTTTCCTAAAATATATTGTTGTTGATTTTGCTTTATTGTTGGGTGCAACAAGTTTGCAATTTGGATGATTGATGAGTCTACTGTGTAGAGGGAAGAAGGCAGAGGACAGGGTGGTAGGGAAGTATTTGAATGGCAGAATCCTTTGGAGCCGTTGCTTTGTTCTTTTCTTTTTTATCTACTTTATTCTTAATTTTAATTTTGTTGTATGGTATTTTGCTAGATTGAATTTGTTTTATTGCGATTCAAGTACTTAAAACAAATATGTTGTGATTTTTCTTTTTTTTTTTTATATTTTCTATTTACACCATCTAGATTAATAAACACACCTCATTTTTATGGGTGTATTTAACAAAAACGTGAGTGAAAATAGTTTATTTTTTTAATTTGGTTAAAAGACCTTATTTTAAGCACAAAAAGTAGAAGACAAATATTAATAGAAAGTTAAAAATCCAGACAAAATTAGGTATCTACAAGTATAACTAAATTGGAAATGTATCCAAAGTGATTATTATTTTATTTAAAGAGTTCACAATAATCAAGTTAAAAATGCATACAAAGAGATTATCATCAATTTTTATAGTACTGTTGTAATAGTCAAATTAGAAATACATTTAAGAGTGACTATTATTAAACTTTTAATTTGAATTTAAATAGTCTGGAAAATATAATAATAATTACAAGATAGAAAATTTTTATAATAATCAAATTAATATGACATCTTATAGGCTAAATAGCCAAATATTAATTATTAGTATTTTAATTTTTATTAGTCAAGGGATTCAAAACCATGATCTTTCTCTCTCCCACCTCTCAACTTTACCACCAGAACAAGTTTATAACTCTTGTTATCCTTAAATATTTATAGTTCTTATAATGGTTAAATTAAAAATATATCTAAAATAAAATTAAACTAAAAATTTAGAATTTTATAATTACTGAATTAAAGGTGTGACAAAGTTATCCATCAAGGATGTCATTCGTGAGATAGAAATAAGGGTTTGTGATTGAAGAGGTGATGCATTCGGAGGCAGCTAACAGCAAGGTGAGAATCCAAAGCTGTGGGTGTTATGTTCTCCAAAACTTGTTATGTTCTTCAAACCTTTTCTTCTATTTTAACAGAGTTTAATAGGTTTTCCCACATATTTCTGATCCATCCACCTGCAGTGTTGTTTCTTCGTTTTCTATCCGCGTCTTTATAACAGGATTGTGGGTTTGATCCGCTTCTTGCACTGTTGCCTCTTCATTTCCTTACGGTGACTCAATCATGAGGTTGAGGGTTTCCCCCACAGACCTGTGACCCTTATGTTGCACTGTTATTTCTTTCTGTACCTCAATCACAGCGTTGTGGGTTACACCACAGACCTGTGACTAGCTCATTGCACCTTATGCCGCCGGCGCATGACTTAAAGTGTGAGACATGCTCCTATTAAACAAATAAATAAAGAATAAATTACAGTAACCGTGCTTCAACTTTTATTAAATTATATACAGTTTTATTATTTTTATTTTTATATACTTTTTAAAATTTAAAAACATTATACTAATATTTTATATGTTTAAAAACATGACTCTAACACCTGTTTTAAACCTAAGGAGATGTGAAAATAATAGTTAAAAAATAAAAAGATACATATATAATTATACTAAATTTTCAGAAAATGTTTATATAATTTGCTTATAAATAAATAAATTAATTAACACTCAGCTAATACAGTACTTTCTTTGATAAAACTATTAATTCTCAATAGTAGTCTTCGATCTATAACCTTGCGGTTTCAAACAAAATTCCATAAGAGAAGTAATTTTCTGAACTTCATTAATGATCAGAATAAAAAAAAAAAAAAAGTTATTAATTCTTCATGAAAGAAACATTTACCTGAAACGTGTTAATTAATTGCAGTAATGACATGATTCAAGGATTGGCTATTAGGATATGCATGCGCATTTACATTTATTTCATCTTAATTTGTCACTTCTTCCCTAGGGGAGTAGGTGGTTTTAATCTTTCGTTGAGACAATTAATGGTAAAAATAGTGTACTTTTTTGTTTTTTAAAACATTTTTAAAAATTAATCATTTGAAAAAAATGTTTGATTTTTAGTCGCGACTTTAAATGTTTTAAGAAAAACATTGTTAATTAAACGGTTTTTTCATCCAAATGACTTCATACGTGACTAGGAAATATGAAATAATAGTTTTATTGATATTTTAGAACAAATGTTTTTTAAATTTTTATCCATTTAAAATAGTTTATAATATTAGATAAGTTTATAATATATTAAAAATATAATTATTAAAAAAATTATAATATGGTTAGACTCCTTAACTATGTCATAAGTTGTTGGTCAAGAACTTTTATATCTCAATTTCTACTTTTTAAGTAGGGAATAAAAAAATACATTGAGCCAAATTAAAAAACTAATGCCAAAATGGTACTTTTTTCATACATAAAGTTAATTGAGTTAATTTCCTTCTCATTTAGAGATTTTTATTGAATTTTTATCTTATAAAAATAAATACTAATTACTAATTCATAAGAATGTAAAATATATGAAATAAGCAATATATTAATTTGTTTTAGTTCGATTGATGAATAACCATATTTGCAAAATACAAGTAATATGCATACAATTGAAAAGAAAATACATTAAGGTTTATTACAGTAGTGTGACATAATACACAGTGATTCATGAGACATCTTAAGAACCTTAAGCATAAAGTAAGAAATTGTAATAAAATACTTCATATTTTTAAAGAAATTTCTTGTGTTTTTTTCTTCTACGATTTCATAGGAGTCCTTACCTACTATTTGATCATGAAATACCAAAATATATCAAAATGTAACAAAATAAAATACTAAAGTTTCTCATCTATCAATTACTAAAACTTTATTTCAATCTAAATCTTATGGTTCATTGTCTATCTAATCTATGATAATTCTTTTATAAAATTTAATATATGACTAATGATAATCCTTAACATTATCTATCCCTGTCTCTACATAAATGGTTTTTGTATACCTGAAGAATGCACATATCACTCAACATACATAATCACCGGAGTGATAATATATTAATCAAACACGATTTCCATTTTAAGTATAATTTTTCAACATAGAATATTATTTGATTTTTTTATTTGTAATAAAACTATAAATTCTATAGTTTAGAGTCTTAGACATGTAATATGCGGTTTCATGCAAAAACATAACTAACTTTATGAACTTCATTAAAAATTATCAAAATAAAGAAGAAAAAAAACCATGAACAAGGGCTTAACATATTAATTATTTTTCTCATAAAAGGTAAACCACATAATTACTGCTATTACATTAAAAGAACATTTGATATAGATCTTGTAAATTAAAGTACAAATTAATTTCTAGTCAAACTTTAAACATTTGATTGTTATTAATGAACACTCACGGTAAATAGGGAAGGTCCACTACCATATAATAATTTCTCTTTACACCACTTAATTTATTAAGCTAAAGGAAGAACCTTATCGTACCTCCCATTACAGGAGCTTGCATTGATAACTCGTGTGCTGCCACTTGAGAGTGCAACTTAAATGATAGGCCTGTGACACATAACTTTTCTTCAATGATTTTTTTATAATTTTTCAGCCATAAAAGGGGAAAGGTAATTTTGTCAATCACCTATTTCACCTTTGCTTAAGAAGTACTTATTGTCAATCACATTGGCTAATTTTCCTGTTTTATTCACTTCAAGATCCTTCATGTTCTCAAAGCTACATAAGTTGACTATACTTTCAATGACACCCCTACATTTCTCTTTCTCATTGAAAGGACAACCCAACAATTCTGCAATTCTTTTCACTTGAAAGTTGGCATCTTCTTGAAGGTCTTCATATTTTAAGAAGAAAACCTTGTTTGGTTTAGCTTGTCTCTTCTTCCAGTAATCTAACATATGATTCCACCATGGACCAAAACTAGATATCCCCTTACAATACTTTTTAACAGTGTCCTCTAATGGAATCTCATTTAAAGCAATCTCTTCTAAAGAATTATGCTTAATTTTGTTATCAAAAAGCATATGAGATACAAACGTATCAAATGGGTTTCTACACAAGTAAATAATAATCTTAGAATTAGACTCCTTGATTGACTTGGCTAATCCATGGTATGGAATTTAAGTTGCAAAAAGTCTTGGTACATTCATGATGGAGAGGTGATGAGGAATTTTATCTTTAGGATACTTGCAATAAACTCCAAATCCAAAGAAAAGAACAAGTTTCATGAGGATTGAAAGTTTTTAGTGAGTGGTTCTCAGACGAGAAGTGTTGACGGTTGAGAATGGCAAAACTAAGGGCTTTCAACTAAATAATACCTGATTTTAGAATGGCTGCAAGAACAGTATCACTGTCTTTTGATAGGAAGTGATTCTGGAAAGTGTATATGTCTTGGAATTGTGTTGACGGACACCAAAAGTCTTGGAATTCTGTTTTTAGTTGCTCATATTCTTGGATTAGTTTCCCTTCACCTTGTGTGAAATGTTTGAGAGTTGACGAAGCCATTGGAATAGAGAGTTAATGTTGTTAACAAGAAAGTGATGATTACGATATGCATTTTGATAACCATAAGAAGCTATTATTTATAGCATACATTTCCTGACTGTAGCACTGTTAAATGTAGAGTTTATGCATGAAAGATACGTGTTCCCTAAATAGGAGTGAGCATTTCAATGACTTTTGTCCATGTGCCTAAGGGTGACAATTATTTGTTTTAAAAGCACGTTGGCAACTTCTCTCAACACCAGTTTTTGTTTTACCGTTAAGTTTCGGTAATATAATAAGAGTTTAATTGGTATATATTCATGGTGTAAATATTTTTACACTAACATTTAATCATAACCCTTCGTTTATGGTAAATTTATTAACTTTACTCATTACTATGTTAAAATTACATAAATAAAAAGTCGTGATTGAATGAGTGTAAAAAGTGTATGCCAATTAAACCCATATAATAATGGTTAAATAAGTTTTGATGGATTAAAGTTATCTCATAAAATGGAATTATGTAATAAGAAGAAGTTTTGTAAAACATTTTATAACCATTAAAATTAAGTTTTAGAATTTAATTAAAATTAATATAATCATAGAAAAAATAGTACTAGAAAAATTATTAATTAGATGTAACATTTTATACTCATCAAATTTTAAGAAATAAATTGTAAGAACTTGTTGTGTTAAAAAATCATCTCTAAAACTAAATTAAAATCATAATTATATTTTTATATATAAAATAAAAAATAATTACCAAAATAAAAATTCTCCAATTAATTTGTTTGTATCACATCACCGTCAATTTTATTCTAGTACATATAAATTGTCATAATTCAAAAATCTTAAATTTCATAAAATTAATAATAAAGTAAAAAATGCCACGCACAAATATCTACTAAGAACATATAAATGATGACTTTTTTTTTTTTAACAGCAAAATTATATAGTATTATAGATAGTTGAAACACAACGTTTCAACATGATGTACAATAATATAGTATTGTGCTGACTATGCCCCACATGACCTATAACTCTATTTCATATTCAACATACACAATCTGGGGTGAAGGCACCAGTCAGAGAATACACACCCTGCCTTAAAACCAAAAGAATACAACAGTCATTGCCAAGACAACATTTTTGTCATCATTAACATATCAAGGGAATCAACATTGATCCTTTGGAAAATCACCTCATTCCTTGATAACCAAATACTCCAACATACAGAGATCCAAAAGACATACCTGCATTTTTTCTTCCGCGTTCCCACCACCCAGGCTGGGGATAATAGAAACAATTGGTTCAGATCTTCCGGGAGTGGTGTCTCTACTCCAACCTAACTGATAACTTTATACCACAGTCTTTGTACTCTAGGGCATTGTAAAAATAAGTGGTCTTTGGTCTCTATCCCACTACTGCAAAACACACAGACTGGATTGAGCGCCGGATCCTAAATCCCTCTCCTTAGCAGATTATCAACTGTCGGCAGTCGGTCCCTTAGCAGTCTCTAAGAGAACACCAGAACCTTTGACGGCAATTTTTCCTTCCACAACCTTCGTAAATCCTGGGAGTCCACAGAGTTGATTCCTAGGTCAGATACTCCTTCATTCAACACCTTATATCCTTCCGCCACTGCATATCCCCCCCCACCCCTGAGTTCCATCCCCACTCGTCGGCATCCCGCTTGACCAATACTACTTCACTTACCACCTCCTGTAAAGCCAGAAGCAAGTGCTCTTCCCAGACAAACAACTCTCTCCCCCAGGCCCACTTCCATGATGATAAATGGTGACCTGTGTCATGCTTGTCCTTAATGCATATAAACTTATCCTCTGCCAAAGTATACAATCTAGGGAAGAGTTCACTGAAAGCTGTATCTCCCAACCACCTCTGCTCCCAAAATAAAGTCCCCCCTCCGGACCTTACTATCCTGTTAATTTGAATTTTGAACCAACCAGGCAAGGTCGCATTTGGTCCATCAATGGCCCATATATCTTTCCACCACTGTGATGCTTGAGCAAAAGACGTGGGTCGCTCCACAAACCCATCTACCTTCCTGTACCGGCTTCTCAACAACGGTCCCCAAATAGCCGTTTCATCTGATAGTAGTCTCCACCTCCACTTTGCCAGCAAGCTCAAGTTAAATTTTTCCAAACACTTCACTCCTAGCCCTCCCTCATCTTTTGGTCTACATACTTTTTCCCATTTCACCCATGCAATTTTGGAATGGCTTTCATTACCTCCCCATAAGAACGTACGTTGCATCCTCTTGAGGGACCTCAACACTGACTTAGAAGCCTTATAAAAAGAGAAAAGGTACAGAGGAAGTGCACTTAACACAGAATTCAGTAATACCAACCTCCCAGCAAAAGTCATATTCCTTGCCTTCCAACCTGTCAACCGCCTTTTGAACTGATCAATAACTGGCTTCCACAGTTGTTCCAGCTTAGGGTTTACTCCCACTGGTATCCCCAAGAATTTGAATGGTATTGAGCCAACAGTACAGCTTAGCATGCCAGTAGCCGCCAATATGAACGATTCAGACATATTTAGACCATGGAAACTGCTTTTACTAAAATTTATCTTTAACCCTGACACCATTTCAAACCCCCGTAGAATTACCTTCATATACCATACCGATTGTAAGTCCGCTTCACCCATCATGATGACATCATCAGCATACTGTAACACTAAATATTTCACATCCTCTTGTACCTTGAGTTCTTTGTACAAGCCTTTTTGAATGGTTGTTGTAAACAATGCTGGTAATGCTTCCGCCACTATCAAAAACAGAAAAGGCGACAGCGGATCTCCCTGCTTCAACCCTCTCGCTGGTTTAAACTCTGGGGTCGGACTTCCGTTTACTAGGATTGATACATAGCTATTTCGGACTATCGCCCTAATCCACAACCTCCATCTCCAACCAAACCCCATCCTTCCCAGCATATAATCCAGAAAATTCCAGCTGACCGAGTCGTAAGCCTTCTCAAAATCCACCTTGAAAAAGAAACACGGGTGTCGCCTTCTTTTTGCCCAGTCCATAAGCTCATTTGCCACGACTACGCCATCCAAAATTGATCTACCAGACAAGAAAGCCGTCTGAGAGGACGATATTAGCCCGACCAACACTTTTTTCAACCTCTCAGTCAGTATCTTCGAGATAATCTTCTGCACACTTGATATTAGGGAGATAGGCCTGTACTGGCTTAAACCTGCAGGTCTAGCCACCTTTGGAATGAGAGCAATAAAAGAAGAACTTACCCCTCTCGATAAAATCCCAGTCCCATGAAACTCCTGTACTGCCTTGACCACATCTGCCCCCAGTACTTCCCAACATGATCTGTAAAAATTCATTCCAAAACCGTTAGGCCCTGGGCTTTTCCCACCTTCACAGGCGCACATAACCGCCTTAATCTCCTCCTCTAGAAAAGGCTCCTCCAGCCCCTACTTTTGCTGTTCTGATATTTGAGCAATAGTCACACCATCGATCGTCGGTCGATCCATCCATCTTTCCTGGAAGTTCCCAGTAAAATGTTCTAATATTTTGTCTCTAATATCAGACACGCTCTCCAACCACCCTGAATCCGATTGGACTGTCACAATGGAATTTTCATGACACCTCGACTTAAAACAATTATGAAAGTATCTGGAATTATTGTCTCCATTAAGTGCCCATTTCACCCTTGATTTTTGTGCCAATGCATGTTCCATTACCCTTGCTTTGGACCAGTATTCTGTCAGGAGGTCATGTCTAGCTTTATTATCCACCTAGACGCCAACCACTAACTGTTGGTCAACCACCTCCATCTCCCGGACCCTTTCGGCCAGAAATTTGTCATCTTTTTTCCACACATCTTCAGACCACTTTTTTATGTCTCCTTTAATCGCCTTTAACTTCCTTGCCAGCTGATACATCTTCCACCCCGAGACCTGTAATAGGTTCCACCTTGTGGCTATCAACTCACTAAAGGAGGCCTGTTCCAACCAGTAATCAAAGAATTTGAATGGCTTAGGTCCCCAATTCTGCTTACTATCGTTGGTACTTATCCAGCAATGATCAAAAAACTCCCTTGAGCCTACCTTCTGTGCAGTAATTCCCCACTCATCCATCAGCGCGGGGGAGAAGAGGAACCTGTCTAGTCTACTCGTTGACTGCCCATCTGGTGAAATCCATGTCACCCCTTTGCCAATGACTGGAATGTCTACCAATCCCATCTGATGGATGAAGAATTCAAATTCATCCATCTCCCTCCTCGAATGATACGAAGATCTTCTTATAACTTCACTCCTTCCTGTGACCGCATTAAAATCTCCACCAACTACCCATCTCACATTTGGAACCCCTTTTCTAGTCATCATTAGGTCGGTCCACATCTTTCTCTTTCCTTCTAAAGTGCAGGGAGCATACACGTTGACGACACAGTTGACCTCATCTGAATTCTTCCCTTTAAAGGCTACTCCTAGAAAACCGTGCCCCTGAATTTGCCACACCATCTCTAACAGCTCTTTCCTCCAAATTGTGACGCAACCCCCACTCAACCCCGTTGATGGGAGCATTCTCCAACCGCATTCCACACTCCCCCAGACCTCCTTGATCTCCCACTCCATCATATTAGAACATTTTGTTTCCTGGAAACATATGTCTATTTGGTTTCCCACTACCATCCTCTTAATGCGCCTCCTTTTCACTCGATCCCTTAGACCCCTCACATTCAATGATAATAGCTTCATTTAAACTACCCCTTGCTCCCTCCTCTCCCTCTTGTCCTTTCCGCCTTGGCTATATCTTCCATTTTTTGTAACTCTGCTATATACACCTCATCAGAATTCTCCCCAGTTATTCCTATCGCCTTCATTGCTGACCACATGTTCCGCATATCATTACCTCCTCCTTCCTTCTTTTGACTTATTTGCTCCTCTTCTCCCTCCCAATTAGCCCTATGCCAATCGCTTCCGTCAACACTATACCTTCGAACCTGCCTCCAGGTACTGACCAACTGCCTGTTCCCTTTCCCTCCCCATGACATTTCCTCCTCCCCCACCCACTCCCATTGCTTGCAATTGTAAATCTTTGTAGCACTTGACTCGGCCTTGTTACTGTCAACTGCAACATTATTGAATTGTGACTCATCTTTGACGGTATCACCTCTTCCGAGACTTTCCTTGTCTGTCTCCAACCTTCTTTCTCGCCCCAATTTGGCCCCATTCCACCACCCTTCTGTTATCTCCGGGAGATGTTGTGTTTTTTGAAAATTGGAACTGCTTATATTACTGTCATATCCAGCCATTCCGTTGCCCGAAAGTGTGTTTTTTCCGTTGATACGAGTTCTATTTCCTTCCGATTCCGGTTTCGAAACAATTTCACCTGTGTTTTGTTGTTTGCACCTCTCTACCTCCGGACTGAGCCTTTGAACAGAGCCCATTTCGGCCCAGCAATCACGACCCGCTTCAGAGGCAGACGCGTGTCCCGGACTCAACCATTGGCCTTGCGGACACGTGTCCCCTGCGTCACGTCGGTCAACTCGTGCGACGTGCTTGACATGCGCGGACTGGAGTCTGGGCCCACGGCGTCAGAATGGTCGCCTCGGCTGTCGTGCAGAGGTAGCCGTTGGAGCGGGCCGTCTACTGTGAAGACACGTGGCGCCTTTTGATTGGATACATAGAGAACCGCGAGACCCACGGCGTCAGCGTACTTGCCTCGGTTTGCATGCTGTTCTGTCCGCTGGCGTTGACCCTGTGCGTCGTGGCCACGTGTTGCCTTCTGGTTGGCCGGGATGGCTGCTGACGGTGTGGACCGGCTGTCTGTCCACCGGTCACTCTGCCGTTCACTGTTCACGATGTCAGCATCAGCATACACGCGATCGGCCGCACTAACTCCCCGTAGGAAGCCATCAGGCTCTGAAAGAAATTTTCCCCCCACACATGAAGCGGGACTCCATAACAACCCACCCAGACCCTTCTCTCTGTT
This sequence comes from Psophocarpus tetragonolobus, assembly GCA_037954015.1. NCBI lineage: Eukaryota > Viridiplantae > Streptophyta > Magnoliopsida > Fabales > Fabaceae > Psophocarpus > Psophocarpus tetragonolobus. The sequence continues at coordinate 65,509,601 of CM075693.1, forward strand.
TCTACACTCCCCGGTTCCCACCTGTGTATCAGATGAAAGCATGCTTTTATCCATTCCTGACCAGTTACTATCGCCTATGTCAACCTTTACGCGTCGCCTTCTTCCAGCAGCACCTTATTCCCTCCCATCGGTGTGGCTTTCACATCATATATTCCTTGTTCAGCCAGGACCTGCTGTGTCCTAAACGCTGTTCCTTGGCAGTTCACCTCACCCACATATGCTGTCTTTAGCCTCGTCAACGCCTCCTCTTCAGCTTTAAACACCAAGAGCCTGCCTGTTTTTTCCAGTCGGCCTCCCCCTTTGTTCTGTTGGCAACCGTGCTTCATCCCCTCCTTCCCCTTGTTCTGCGGTTCCGCAAAAGAACCTACTACCTTTGCGTATGACGTTCTATTATTTGCATTCTGAGTTTCTATGATTGTATTTTTAGGTTTTGATTTTGTTTGGTCTGCGCTCATCCTCCCCATCTGCCCCTTGTTTGTCCCGGGCGTGATTTGAGTCGTTCGTCTTTCGAATCTTGGTTGATTGACCCATATCTTCTCATTACCAATGAATATATTATCCAATTTAATCCCTAAGATGTGCGCATCCTCCACCCCATGAAATCTCACAAAACCAAACCTCCTGCCATTTCTGTCCATTTTGTTTGGAATGTAGACCTCCTTAGCATCCCCATACCTCCTAAAAATCTTCCACATTTCTCCCGCATTGTAGACCCATATAAATGATGACTTTACATTGTATTTAAAAATACGTAAGAGCAGAACTCACCTTATCAAGCCCAAAAATGATAAAAGAAATATATAATTTTAAAAGATAAATATTTTATGAAAATAATAATTTTTTGTAGTAGCATGAATATTAAAAATTTCAATAATTATCTTATATGTCATTAAGAATCTTCATTATTAAAAACTGATATCTAGGCCATCAATTTTGTTTTGCAAAGTTTTGTTAATTATTTTCAGAAGTATATATACTAACTTAAAATTAATTATTTTACAAACCAAATATTTTTTATGATAGCTAGGTTATTTATCAGTGCGATGCACTGGTATTTTTTTTATTAATTCTTTATATTATTAAAATAAATTTTTAAATATATATAATAATTTCTAAATATATACGAAAACATTAGTAATTAAAATCAAATTGTAAAGGGATGTATTTTAAAATATAAATTACAACTATAACTATTTTCGTATATTTCTAAACAGAGAATTGGATTCACAATAACCCAAAAATAAAATTGCGCTGCTGTTCTATATTACGGGATCATTATTACTAATAAGTTTAACTCAATATACTGTATTTTTTGGAATCATTAATTATAATTTAACCTCACATGTAAAAAAATAACAATTAAAACATTTATTTCTAATAATCATTTACGACACTATTTACAAAGGAGACATGGATATTGTAATTCATGTATGATATAGAAAGACAAAAGACAAAATATTAAATTTACAACCCTTAAATTCATGTATGATATCGAAGGGTTAAACTAAATTCCAGTATAAAAAGAGTTAGTGTAAATTCTAGCACCTATACATGGGGCAAACCTTTGCCTATCAAGTTTAGAAAGTATAACTTTTTTTTCTTCATTTTATTCGATTCTAAACATGAATGTACAGCGACAAACAAACATATCACAACCTTATGACTACATACAATAGATATCATATTTTTATAAGTGAAAATTATAATAATAATTAAATTATTTATTGGTACTATAATATTATCATATTTTATATTCTTTCTTATCACTTTTATGAATCACATTAAAAATAATAATATATCAATAATTTTTCGTCCATAACAAGCAAAAAGGTTCAAATAATTTGTCGTCATAATAGGTTATGGCAGATTTTCTGCTACTTTTGGTGGATGTATAGTATATAAAACTCTTTGTTTCTCGAAGTAAATATACATATTTTCTTTTAAAAAAATTAGGTATAATAAATGTCAAGAATATGATTATATATCTTAGTTGTTACCGTATTCTACATCACTTGTATAGTATGTTTCTTATAGTAAGGGTTTTCTCTTCAAGAGGTCTACAAAACAATATCAAGATGAAGATTCATTAGTTTGCGACAATGCCAAAAGTCCATTTTCTAGTGTAGCACATTCTGCCTCTGATTCATTGTCTGTCATGATATCGTCTGTATGATTGGATTTTCTATTCATCTCTGCACTTTTCTATTTATGGGAGAGATACAGTTTGACAAAAGAGTTCAAAGTTATGAATATTATTAGGTAATTAAATATAAGTAGTTACACAATTTGTATAGAGGATAACTAGAAAATGAAAACATGCACACCAAAACTCAAAAAGGAATTGTTTCTTTTATTAATTGTTATATATGAAATCTTCTAAGAAGATGACAAGATGATACATGGTATGAAATATATGAATTGTACATGTAAAAAAGTAAAAAATCGAAGAAAATAATAGTTTGTGTAGGCTAATGAAGGTGAAATTGCAAGTATGTCATTATGTATGTGAATATTGTCAACACATGTTGATTTAGTTCATATGGTTTGAAATATATAAAATGAGTCAATTCAACTCAACTCCCTTTGTTTCTACTATAAAGTTTTCTAACCCGACTAATCACGGGTTGGTGAGTTATACAAGCCACAAAAAATAAAAACATATTTTATAAATTAACAAGCAAATATTTTCTAGAAAAATAAATTTGACTATTAAGAAAAATTCTTAAGAATTAACTACAGATGGTTTAGCGTAATTATAGATGCAGGTTTTTTCTTTGGTTTGTGTTGTATCTAAACAACACCAAAGTTGTTAATTGAGTGTAATAATAAAGGACTTCATACTTAATTGTCACTTCACATTAACATTTATTTTTACAAAAATACCTTCAAGGTTTTTTTTTTTGTTATTTAACAATCTTTCACATTCATTTGACTGAGTTTTGATTTTTAATTTCTTTATACACACCAAAGAATTGCCTGAGAAAGAGTTATGTTGTCACAGTCATTATCCTTTCTAACTTGCTCTCTTGACAATATTTGTTCCTTCCACCACTCTTAATGAATTTACCAAATAGCAATAGCTGTCAACTTTGTTCTACAGTTTTCAGAGTTCTATAGTTTCAGAGTAGTGAACATGCATAGTAGAGTCTCTAGCTTCTCATCGACCACAGGGGTAAGAACATGAATTGTTCATAACTTTTTACAGTTTTTCATTTAATTTAAATCAATTATTTTATTAGTTTTTAAAACCATTTTGTCTTTTTTTATTTGTTATCTCTTATCAAGTATGAGTCATGTGTTAGTGATAGGATTTTTTTTAGTTTTGGGTAATTTCAAATTCTACTGTGTTCAATGGATATAAGGTTTGATTTTATTTATTTGCGGCTTGAAATTCATTGTTCTAATTAAAATAAGAATTATCAAGTTTCCCCATTTGTTGTACACCAAGTGTATTTGGAGTTAAAAACACGATTTTCTTGAAGGATTAGTGTCAGACTGAGGGACTAGAAAGACACACAAAATGAAATCCCCAACTTCTCCACCCCTCACCACCCCCTGAAGAAAAAGCCATTTGCCTTTTTGGCCAAGAATTCTGTAATAGAACTGAAACTATCAAAGGCTACTGCATCATTACTATTGCGGTAGCTTTGTCACTTCCCATGATCAAGAATTCTTCTTATTATTAAATCCTTTAACAATAATGTTTATTTATTTATTTATATTTTTAAATGTTAATGTAAATGTAGGTGATGCTTATTTATGTTCTTTCTTCCTCTTTTTAAAAATATTTTATACTTATGAATTCAAACCTGATTAAAAAAATAGAGTAATATATCATTATTTACATCAGAACTAAAAAATATTTGTAATTAACCTAAAACATTTACATAATGTGGTTTTTTATGGTATTTGTTTCATTTATCTGGAAGATGTTTTAATTTAACATAATGCATGGATGACAATATGAATCATCATGGTGGTTTTAGTTTTGGAATTTTCTAAACTAAATATTTTTGGAAATACCAAACTAAATACGCAAATTTTGTTTTCCAATTCAATTACAATGGTGGTTCTGTTTTGGCAGTCTAGCATCTAAAATATATAATAACAGTCTAATATTCATTTTTCAAACTCAAATACCAAATTTCAAAGAGTATATTTAATTCACTTTAATTAGTATACCTTAACCGTGTAGAAGAGTTTTACACTTATATTCAATCATAACTCTTTGTTTGTATGACTTTTAAAGTATGAATGGGTAAAATCAACAAACTTACTGCAAATGAAGAGGTAATTAAATGTAGTGTAAAATTTTTTACATTATCAATGCATACTAATTAAACTCTATTTAATTTATCGGTCCTCAGCATTAAAAGAGGATATTTAAATTAAAAATAAAGTGACTATGTTGTATGTTTTTTCTAATCTTAAATATAATATCACAAATCTTAGTTCAATACCCGTAATAATAAAATTTAAATATGTGTAATCATAAGTATAAATAATTAGTTCTTATATAGAAATAATTACTCAATTTTATGTAAACAAAATTATATAATAATAATAAAATTTAAATATGTGAATTCATATAAATAATAATTTTTATGGTCATACTAGCAATCTAGTATATTAATTTGTATATTTTTATAGATATTTTATTCTTGCAAATTATAATCTTTCATTAAATGTATGTATTATTATAAAAAGTGAAAAAAAAATAATTTAATACTTATGTGTATTAATGACATGAGAAAATAAAATGCACAAATAAAGTAATATCATACAAAATCATGTGAATATTAGTAGTAATAATATCTGAGTATGTAATCTAATGTAAATATACAAAATTTGATAAAATTAATTTATGCTATATCCATTGTGCCAATACATACAGAGATATTAAAGGGACAAATTCTAGTAAACAAAACATTCAAAGATTATTGTTTTTTTTACTTATCATAATTGTTTCTCTATTTGAAATGGACCAAGTCCTATCATATCTCATAAGTTTAGCCTTCCACATTTCAACTGTAATCATTTATTTGATTTTGAATGTGATTTCTAATAAAAACAAAAGTTAATGCATAATGGATTTATAGTTTGGACCAACTTTATTTATATTAACATCAAGTCTCATATAAGAAAATCATACATACATTTTTACATTATGTATTATATAAAATTAAAAATATTACTGTACGTCACTGGAGTTTGGTCTCCACCCCTCTGAGGACCTCCATTATCAGAAAACACTATTTCTTACTTGCACAAAATGGGTGTTGCTGTAATTGTAGATTGTCTTCGGTTGCGACACGGTAGGGTACTACGCTGTCAAGTGAGCCCAAAAACATTTTCGCAGACAGGAGGTTGTGATACCTCCGCCATCACAACAACAAGAGATACAAATGAGACTGATTATCGCCTAGGACAAATCTTAAGCAGAACGGTAAATAAGATAACGAGAGACAAATCTCAACCAGAATGATAAAAAAAGTAACTTGGAATTACATCTGGAGACCTCCTTAAAAGAGGGTGAATCAAGCCCCCATTAGCTATCTTACTCCTTCACTGACTTGAGCTTTGGTGAAGGATCGAGAGGATGGTCATTCTACCAAACTCCAGTAAGAACAATTACCATCTCAAATGCTTTTGCATGGTGAAGAAAAGAAAAAAAAAAAAAAAAAGGAATGACGGAACTTCAGGTTCAATTGCTGGTAACGCGGCTTCGGGCTCAATTGCTGGTGAAGAAAAGAAATAAAAAAAAAAATTATGGGCAGTATATACTATAAATTTTTCTACCACATTTTGAGCACAGTACGTGCAATGAATAAATGAATCTTTTTTAACCCACGTACTGTGGCTTAGTTTTGTTTTGATAATAAATTTGAGCTCTTTGAATCTTTTTCAATTTTGTAACTTCTTTTATTATCAATTTGAACATTGTGAATCTTTTATCATTATTTTAGGTTGAATCTCTCATATTAAAGTCACCAGAGTAAATATAAAAAAGGTAAAAATTTAAGGGTTAAATATAAATAATAACACATTTCCATAAACATCATTATACAAATCCTTAGTAGCTAATGGAAGAAAAGGGTATATAATTAGTTGGTAATAAACAATTGAAATTTGTTAGATAATGAGAATGTGGGGCTGTTAACATTTGTTTTATACAAAAGAGATATTTATTTAGATAGGTAGTTATTGAAAAATAACTACTAAATTTTTTTAAAAAAAAATCATTTTAAGAGATGAATATAAAATTACAAGTAAAATAAATTAATTTATTTTTCAAATTAAATTTTAAGGGTTAACTACCAAACTTAAAAAGTAAAAAAAAATATGAAAAAATAATAAAAGAACTTTTTAATCTTCTATTAAAAAAATGTTTTAGCTCTAAATTTGAGACATCATATAGTTTGTAAATGTTAATAATTTAAAATTTTTTAGTATTACATAGTAAAATAAAAAGTTTAAAAATATTATATTTTATTTTAAATGTTTAGAATATGATTTTTAAATTAAAAGGAAAAGAATATATTTTTTATCGTTGATTTTAAATATAAATTTGAATTTTTAAGATTAGATAAAAATTTAAATTAAAAATATTCTTATAAAAATATTTTATATATAATAAAAATAATAATCTAAAAAAAATTAAAACATTTTTTCTTTTATTTGAACTTTATTTTACGATGCGTTATAAGAATAAAAAATTAAAAATGAATGTAAAATGTCTTATGCATTCTTCTTATCTAACTTCTCCGCTTTCTTTATTTTTTGAGTTGATTATGAATGTCCCTTCTAATGTTTAATGTAATTATGCATACAATCCTACTTTTTTTAAGCATGCACTCCTACTTTTTTAAACATTATTTTTGCACCTCAAAGGGGTGTTAGTATAAGGTTTAAGATGAGTGTTAGTTTAAAGTTTTCAAATGTATAAGAGATACACCTGTAATGAATACATAAAAATAAGAAACTTATGTGTAATATAAAAAAAAAGGAACGGGTACATATTAATTTTATTAAACTTGAGGGGTGCATATATAATTAACTCTTATTTTTAAAAGCAACAAAATAGAATTTAAAATAAAAAATTTAAAATTTAATTTTTACAATATTCAAGTAGTGGGATAGATAATTTAGTTATTGAACAAAATTGTCCGAGAAGATTTTATTGTTAGGACTTAAATAATTCGGTGTAGCCCTTCAAAACTTACCTTATCCTGTCACTTTCTCTTGTCATCTTATTTTTAAATTTTAAAAAACTATATAACATTTAGATAAGATTAATGTAATCATATATTTTAATTTTAATTTTTAAGTATTTTTTTAGTGTTGATGATTATATATAGTTATGTTAATCACATGAAAATACATAAAAATTTACTTTAAAAAGAATTCAGTTTGTTTTTCTCTATCTTTTGATCCTCAATTATTTGAGTTTTTTTGTGATCCTTAATTCATTTTGTTTTTCTCTATCTTTTGATCTGAAGTAGTGAAATAGGTTTGTGAATTTATTATAACCAATACTTTGCATTGGTTATATCTATCTTATTTATTCTACTTCTACATGTTTGCTTTTAAGTAAATTGGATTTAAGGTATGTTATTTTAAAATGTGAAGGATCCAGCACATCATAAATAAATAATTTTCAAGTAAATTAGATTTAAGATACGTTATGTTGATTTTTATTTTTTTAAATATAAATTAACAATTTTCTGATTTTTTTATTATTTTTCTTTTTTTAAATATAAATTAAGAATTTTCTGATTTTTTTATTATTTTTCCTTTGATGTGTGGATCTTGACATCATTGTTTTTCCTTTAATATTGATAAAAGCGTTTTTCTAAGGGACCTTTGTATCATTAGTTAGAAATATAGAAAAATGTGTAATTCAATCTCATAATTTGGAATTGAATTTATTTTACCATTAGGAAATGGTTAAGGGTGTATTTGACAAAAGTAGCTGAAAAATGAAAAGTTTGTTGTAAGTGTTTAGTACAACTAGCTGAACAATTAGCTGAAAGTTGTAAAATAACAAACAAATAAGAGTATTATTAATCAGATCAACAATGAGTATTTAAAATAATGATAACATATTATATATAAATTAATTATATATTTAAATTATAATTTATTATAATTATACATTTAAATTATAAATTATTATAATAACATATTTAAATTATAAATTTATGTAATTGCATATTTAAATAATAAATTACTATAATTAAATATATAACTTTTAAATTGCATATTTAAATTATAATTTTTTATAATTATACATTTATATATAAATTATTATAATTACATTAAGGAAGGAAAGAAAAATGAAGGAAAAAGAGGATGTATGGTGTGATTAGAGAGAATTAGTGGAAGACATTGCATTAATTACTAATGATACATGTAATAAAACTAGCATCTAGTAGTTGAAAATAGGAGATTTTTTGTAAAAGTTAGTTGAAATAGATTTTTAGAAAAGCTATTAGTTCCTAAAAAACTCCTAAATTTTTGCTATTCAAATGGAACTAAAAACATTTCAACTATTATTTCAGCTAACTTTTCAACTTTTAGTTAGCTGAAAAAAAGGAAACACCCTCTAAAGTGCTAATGAAATACATTGTTATATATGTTTTAGAGAATTATGTGTTTAACTATTGGAAAAAATATGGACAATAAAAATGAAAAGATAATCAAAGAAGTTACAAAGAATAATTGCAAAAGATTTAAAAGAAGGACGTTTCAAATAAAATAAATTAATTAAAAAATTTTAATCTTCTATGCAACTAAATACTTTTTCTCTAACCTATAATTTATTTAAAATTTTCAAAGTTTATAGTAAAATAAAATGTTTAAAAATAGTTATATTTATTGCTAATTTTTAGGTTTTAAAATTTAAAGTAAATGAATATATATTTTCTATCTTTAATTTGAATGTGGTATTTAGGGTATGTGTTAAGAGGTAGCTTGAAAATCAAGGAGTAGGTGGTGTTTTCTATTAATGTGCTTGTTAAGGATGATATCCAACTTTATTCTTGAGTTTTCATATTAGATTCCTTTTTGTCATGTTGACAAGGTTGAATTGTTGACTATTCATAATGAATTGATTATGGCATATCTACAGGGGTTCCATACCCTGACTATTGAATTAGATTCTCTTAATAGTATTAAGTTATTGGATGAGGGTTGTGGAGTTGATAACGAGTTGTTCTTCATAATGGAAAGTCTTTACGGGAGTTGTCGCAAAACCTTGCAATGTAATTTTTCCTACATTCCACGTGAATCAAACTTGGTGGCAGATGGATTTGCAGAGATGGGATTATCACCACTATTAATAAAATAAACATTTGTGAACAACCAAATATATGTTACACCTCGGTGCATAACTGTGAGTGAGAAATTTAAACCTCACAACTAATAAACAAATTTAAACCAAAATATATGTTACTCCTCAATGCATACCTTAGGAATGAAAATTTTATTTTGATAATTTCTCTAGTAAATAGAATTTATGAGTAAATAAATGGTAGACATTGGAGTTACCAGACACATTAATAATAGAAATGCATTTTCCTCCAGTTGGAGATGGAGAAGAACAAGTTTTCCTTAGTGATTCTGGATTTACTCCAGTTTTAAGTAAAGGAAAGACTCTTTTAAAACTTATATTTGAAAGAAAACATTGGCTCTAAGTGATGTATTACATATGTCTACCATCAAAGTAAGGTTTGAAAGAAGTGTTATTGAAGTGGTTTTAATTAAACAGATAGTGTTAGTGTAATTTTTTAAAGTTAAAATGGATTAGTGCAAGAAAATAAAAAATTTGTAGAGCTATGTAAAATTTAATAAAAGTTAAAGGTGTTACAGTAATTTACTCTTTATTTATTTATTTAATAGAAGCACACAAGAAAAATAATCAAAATGAAAATGTATCAAAATGTATTTAAATCTATGTAATTCGTTTGTTTTCAGATTTGCATGTACGATGATTTCTGATTTCAGATTTGCATAAAACAAACTATTACATCAGGAAAAAAAAATATGCTTAAAATTATTGAAGTAATTTTAAATTTTAGATTACTTATAGGCAATTTTATTTTCCTAATCTAAGGAATATTAATACTTTTCTTTTTTTAATAATTAAATTGTAGATTTTATTGAAGTTATTTTTTTATAAATTAAAATAATTTTTATTTATTTATTTGTAAATAAGTAAATAAATCTAACATTTACAATAAAATAATTTTATAAAATTATTTAAAATAAATTTTATAAATAAACCTTTAAAATAAATTATTTTACCATAAATCTTAAATATATTTAATTATTTATAAAAACTTAAAAATATTAAATAAAATTTATAATTTAATTAATTAAAAAATATCAATATTCTCAAATTAAAAAAAGTAGATAGACTATCCCTAAATAACTGTAATAGGTCGTGAATATAGGTATCACTGCAACCAACATTAAACGGCATTTCATGCAAACACTGCAGGTGTCACAATGCTGCCTAATATCATTACTCTCATTGTCAATAAAATATTCCATCCATGTGATGTGACTGAAAACTCAGTGTAATACATGCAATAAATAATAGCTTATTATCATCAAAATTAACAAAACAAAGGTGTTGTCATCTATCTATCTATTTACATTTCTATTTTTTAAAATATGTTATATAATAATTTATATTTTAAAATATAAATTATTATATAATATATTTTGAAAAATAGACATTAAAAGGAATATTCTCTTTATTAATAGTATAAATACAGTATATAATATAATATCATATATCATAAATTATAGATATAGTTGGACAATTATGTATGTTGGATATCAATATTTTAAAGTAATTTTTTACTTAAAGTTATAAGGTTGGTCTACTGGTAAAGTTTATGTTTGAGGAGTGAGAGGTTGTGGGTTTGAGTCCCTTTTAACACAAAGTAATTTGTTTTAATTTTAAAATAGGTGTAAGGGTATAATAGGTATTTTGAAAAGTGGACGTCAAAAGGGGTATCCCTTTATTAATAGTATAGATACAGTATATAATATAATATCATATATCATAAATTATAGATATAGTTGGACAATTATATATGTTGGATTTCAATAATTTAAAGTAATTTTTTGCTTATTATAAGGTTGATTTAGTGATAAAGTTTATATTTGGGGAGTGAGAGGTTGTGATTCGAGTCCCTCTTATGACAAAGTAATTTATTTTTTAATTTTACATAGTGTAAGGGTATAATATGTATTTTGAAATATAGACGTCAAAAGGGAGTATTCTTTTTATTAATAGTATAAATATAGTATATAATATAATATCATATATCATAAATGATAGATATAGTTGGACAATTATATATGTTGGATATCAATATTTTAAAGTAATTTTTTGTGTAAAGTTATAAGTTTGGTCTAGTGGTAAAATTTATGTTTAGGAAGTAAGAGGTTGGTGGTTTGAGTCTCTCTTATGATAAAGTCATTATTTTTTAATTTTAAAATAGGTGTAAGGATATAATACGTATTTTGAAAAACTACGTAGCCTTCACAGCTTCTGACTCTGAAAACAACACATTTTAAATGAGATGGAAATCTCAGTGAATAAAACAGTTTTAAATAAAGTTTGCAAATAAAGGAGGTTTTTTTTTAAAACTAAATATAATCCATTTCAAATAATTTCTAATATGAATGATCTAATAAACACAAAATAGAAGGGTGTTTTAATTAACACCCTCATAACACAATTGTCGCGAAATATAGTGAATATCACTCGCTCACTCTCTATGTGATATGAATTCAGAAGACAATGACTTTTTATTTTTCGTAACGTTCCATTAATTTAGAAATTAATGTAACATGCAATTAATCATATGTGATAATTGCATGATAATGGAGTATTTAATTTTATTTTAGGAGTTATAATTTTGAACAGCCACTAGTTCTACAAATAGGCTCTGAATTGTACCCAAAGAACAACCATTGAATTAGTGAAATTATAATTGAGTTTTACTCTTTTGTGAGAGATGAATTTCTATTTAGAACTTATCAATGAATTTTTGCTTCTGGCGTTCTGCTAGACCTATCAAGGGTAAATCACCACCCTTGTGATGTCATATGACTTATCTTCCATCCTTGAAAGTGGCATCATCTATCCCTTCGTTAAACCATTTTCATCCTTTCCATTTTCTTGTTTACCCAATTCTCATTGTTTTGTTAACTTATTACCTTCCAACTTAGATAGATTCGCAAAATGAATTCATCCCCTCTGGATTCATGTCACTATGGTTCCCCATATGATCTCTTTTCCATCTTGGATGGAGGTATCTAAAACCTCTTCCCCATATGAAACGAAATTATCTCATACATTCATCCCGGATGGATCTATGTCGAATGTCCATCCCTATTCCAAATGGAGGTATCATGTACAACTATTAAATAAATAACATTCAAACAAAACAACAAATCATTAAATATTAATAAACAACAAATGTACTGCATACATAATTATTATAAGTAATAAAAAAAAAACACGTAACATGTGAAAGTAATCCAAAATGCAAGCCTGGAACTATGCAATTCATTCAGATAGAGTATATGAGAAAGCATATGTGGTCATAGGAATTAGGGATGACAAAAATACCCATACCCATGGGTACCCGCCTAGATTTTGACGGGTATTACTAGTTTGACCGGATATAGGTACGAGTACGGGTATTACCTGATGTGTTAAACCAGGTATGGGTACGGGTATGGGTATTTGACTACCCGCCCCATACCCAAACTCGTACCCGCCCTATTATAATTTTAATGATTATATAATAAGTTCAAATTTATATATATAATTAAAAGTTTTAATTCTTAAACTTTAATTTATAATTCTTGTTATTAATTATTCTTTATATATTTTTTAAATTAAAATATAATTAATAACTTAATATATATAATTTATTTAATAGTAAATAAATAAATTTAAATTGTAAAAAATAATATGACGGATACCCGCGGGTATACCCAAACCCGAAAATACCCGACGGGGATGGGGATAGAGATTAAAATTTCATACCCACTTCTTTTATACCTGAACCCGAACCCGCCCCTCACTTTGCGGGGATGGGAATGGGGAGGGTCAAACCCGCACCCGCCCTACCCCGTTGCCATCCATAATAGGAATTCCACGACGTGACTCATATGTAAGGAATTAACTTCACAACAAACTTTGGCCAAATTTTTTTTGAATTGCAGTTCGTGCACGCCTATATTTGTCTCTCTTTAATAATCCTTATATACATTATTAAACATAAATGGAATAAGCCTTATTCAATTGTTCAAAAGATTACTTAGGTATGCGTCTTTTCAAAGTTTAAGAAGAATCAAGGAGTAACGATTATCAACACCGCGAGTTTATATCGTTAAATGATGATTAAAATACTAATATAAATTTCTTAAATTTGTTTATCTTTCAAAATATATTAAATTCACAAAATATACCATGGAAGTTTTGAAAGGATTGTTTTACTCACCTCTTAGGTGAGATCCCACCACTTTAATTCTTCTACTCCTATCCTTCTTTCTCAACCTTAGAATAATCAACTAAACTATGATATTTTGAGCGAACTAGTTAACCCTATATATAATAGTTTAGGGTTGATTTTCCCCTCTCTATATTTTTCTATAAAATATTGATTTTACCAGATTAAATCTAAAATAGTATTAAATATTTAATTATTTTATCTTATTCCTATTTTAAAGGGAATATTATCTGAATTTGTTATTCAAGGTGATATCAAATTTTTCTATTTGTTTTATCCTATTTCTATTTTAAAAGAAATATTATCTCAATTTGTTATTCAATGTTATATCAAATCTTTTTATTTGTTTTATCTTATTTCTATTTTAAAGGGAACATTATCTTAATCTTGTTTATTTAAAATTTTTAATCTATCTTCTCTTAACTGAATGCTTATTCGAGTATTTGTATTTTAAATTTCGGGATGTTACATGAGGAGTGAGAGGTATCTTAAAAAGAGGACGTAAAAAAGAGTATTCCCTTTATTAACAATATAAATATATTTATCACCATTTACTAGTTAACATTAAGACTCTACTCCAATGCCTTTATCAGATCTCACACACTTCAGAGAAGGGGAAGAAGAGAAGCTAATCCAAGAATGTAAGGATCTAATCCCCTCCCTTTACAAAGAAAAGGGTTGGAAATCCCCTTTTCTATACCATTTTCAAGGCTTTTGATGTCCATCAATTCTATTCCGAGCCATATATACTTTCCAGAATCACTTCCAAGCAAAAGATAGTGATACAATTCTTGCTTCTCTTCCAAAATCAGGTACTACTTGGTTGAAAGCCCTTATTTTCGCCATTGTCTACCGTCAACACTTTTCCTTTGAGAACCATCCACTACAAACTTTTAATCCTCACGAACTTGTTCTTTTCTTTGAATATGCAGTTTATGGTATGTATCCTCAAGATAAAATTCCTCATCACCTATATATCATGAATCAGCGAAGACTTTTTGGAACTCACATTCCATTCCATGGATTAGCCATGTCAATCAAGGAGTCTAATGGTAAGATTATTTATATATCAAGAAACCCATTTGATACTTTTGTGTCTTATTATCTTTTTTATAACAAAAATAAGCATGATTCTTTAGATGAGATTCCATTAGAGGAAACTTTTGAAAGGTATATTGTAAGGGGTATCTGTTTTTGGTCCATGGTGGAACTATATGTTAGATTACTGGAAGGAGAGCATAGCTAAACCAAACAAGGTTGTGTTCTTGAAATATGAAGACCTTCAAGAAGATGCCAACTCTCAAGTGAAAAGAATTGCAGAGTTCTTAAGTTGTCCTTTCACTGAGAAAGAGAAAAGTAGTGGTGTGATTGAAAGTATAGTCAAGTTGTGTAGCTTTGAGAACATGAAGGATCTTGAAGTGAATAAAATTGGAAAATTAGCCAATGTGTTTGAGAATAAGTACTTCTTTCGGAAAGGTGAAATAGGTGATTGGCAAAATTACCTTTCCCCTTCTATGGTTGAAAGATTATCAAAAATCATTAAAGAAAAGTTAAGTGGCACAGGCTTATCATTTAACACTCTTAAGTGGCAGCACTCATGAGTTATCAATGCTAGCTCCTGTAATGTGTGGTACAAAAAATGTGTTTCTTCCTTTTGCTGAATAATTTAAGTGGTGTGAAGAGAAATTCTTATATGGTAGTAGACCTTCACGCTACTTCCAGTGAGTGTTCATCAATAATAGTTAATTGTTTAATATTTGATTTGTCATTATTTGTACCATTTGCAAGACCCAGATCAAATAAGTTGATGTCCTTTTTTTAATGTAATAGCAGTAATAATATGATTTACCTTTTATGTGAAAAAAATGGTTAATATGTTAAGCCTTACTCAGGCTTTCTTTCTTTTTTATTCTGATAATTTTTAATGAAGTTTGGAGTCTCAAAACATCTCCAGCAGAAAATTAAGTTTTTTTATCTTAACTCATTTTTTGGTGGACCCCATAGCCCTTATTCTTAATGTTAAGTTGAGTTGAGAAACAATAAAAATTATTATTTTTTGAATAGTGGGTTCATCTTACTTGTTCTTATATAAGATAAAGATCTCCACTTCGAGATTAAGTTTTTTTCTCCGATTATTGATCTTGTCAAGATCAAATCTTAACTTTAAGATCAACTTCAAGAACTCCCTACAAAGTTGCTCTTAGATATCTTCTGCTTGCAACCGCAAAGTTATATGAGAAAAATGATTAATATATTAAGCCTCACTCATGCTTTCTTTTCTTCTTCTTTATTCTGATAATTTTTATGTATGTTAAAAAATTGTACTTAAAATAGGAATCGTATTTGATTAAATTTTCATGTCTCCTTTCGGTCCTACCATGACAAAAAGCATAGTGGGTAAAAGTAATACATGGAGTTAAATAGGTAATAACCACCAGTAAAAGACACATCTTTGTTATAAATACTGGTTATAAGGTGTGTGTCACAAATTCATTCCCAGAGAATTTATTACTCATGATTTTCCTCATCTTACTCATTTATTGACTTGAGCGACGGAGTCCTCTTTTGTAGATTATCTCCCTTTCTCAAGGACAAAGGGTATTTCAGAGAGTTCGCTCTAAACAGTACTCAGGTATATTTCGGTAAGAACATTTTTGGCGTCCACTGTGGGGCTATCAAGACTGTGAAGAAATGGCTATCACTAGGAGCCATGAAGCCGTGCCCCACAACCAACTCCAGAACAATGAAGACATACCTCGACATCCTAGGGTTATAGATTCGAATAGCGTAATTGAAATCCTCAGGCTACTTAGATAAGAATTGCGGAACTTCAGCATCAGAAGACGAGATCAGTAGAAAGAAAAAGCAAATCTATGGGATAGTTTACGGAGCCATCCCACAACCAACCCACCCAACCCCCCCATCACTTCAAAAAGAAGTTCCCACACCATTCCAAAGCATCACACCTTTCACACCTCCCTCATGCACGGGCAGAATGTCATAAGTTCGACCCCATCACCCTTCCACACTCGAAATCATGGATGTTCTGCTGCCAGAAAGCTGGAAACACATTGCTTTGGAATAATATGATGGAACCATAGACCCAGATGCCCATCTATCTGCATTTATGACGCAAGTAAGAACGTACACCAAGGATTACGCAGTTTTGTGTAAAATCTTCCCCATGTCACTTAAATGACAGACCCTGAGTTGGTTTATCTAGATCCCACCAAATTCCATCAATAACTTCCAAACTCTATCTATGAGATTTGGAACCCAGTTTTCCATATCTCAGCCACATAGGTTCACATTCGTAGTCTTCGCCAATGTTCGGCAGGAGAAGAACAACCCTCTTTGAGACTTTATAGATCGTTTCGGCTAAGCTACCTTAACCATAAAAAACTTGCCACACTCCACACATTCCTAGTTAATTTACAACCAAGAGAGTTTGCTACTAGCCTAATCCATTTCCCACCATTAGACATGTACAAACTTCAAAGAAGGGCCACACCCTTCATTGAAGTAGAAGAACTGACTGCCTTTTAGCAAAACGCCCAAGCCGAAGCCACAACTAGTTTGCGAAAAGACAAAGACAAAGGCAGTCTCGGTAGTAAAAAGGATCTGTATTCGGACAGACCTCCAAGAAGGCCGAGATATACCCAGTACACCCCTCTCAATACCCCCAAGGCTAGAATCATGGAGCAAGCATTAGTCATTGAATTAATCACATGCCGAAAAGGGCGCATACGCCAAGATGGGCCGATACTAACAAACATTACAAAAGCATGTACAACCTTGAGAGATAAGATTGAAAAAGGACATCTCAAACATTTCGTTCACAAATCCAATGATCACCCCCAACAACGAAAACAAAGTTATTACTGACGAGACTATTCTCAGCCTAACAATCGTAATAATTATCATCCATGGGAAGATAGGTGTAGGAGTTGTAGCCATAGTAGATCAAGGGAAAAAAGAGAAGAAAACTAGGGCAAAGAGAAAAAATTTATTAATACAATTGATAGAGGTTTTGCAGGAGCAGGATTTACCTGTTCGGCAAGAAAAATGCATGCTCAGATAGTTAGGTTTGTTAGCTCAGTCGCTCTACATGTTCGACCAAGAATGTCGAACATCACCTTCACAAATGAAGAAGCTATAGACCCTGAACAAGATGACCCTATGGTAATCATTGTAGAGATTGTCAACTACATTGTCCGATAAGCATTGGTAGATCAGGGGAGTTTGGTAAATGTTTTGTATTGGAAAACATTTAAGGAACTCAGAATGACTGAATATTAACTACTTCTCTACAATGAACCTCTCATAGGGTTCTCTAGGGAAAGAGTATCCATAAGAAGATATATCAATTTGTACATGAAATTCGGCAATGGAAGAGAATCAAGCAGCATCCGAATTCGATATATAGTCATTCATGCTACCACTTCATATAACATCCTACTAGGGCAACCCTCGCTAAACAAACTTGAGGATATAGTATCCACCCCCACTTAGCCATGAAATACCCTTCCAAATAGAACAAAATAATACCATCCATGCAGATCAACGAGCTACCAAAGAATGATATTTGGCTAGTCTAAGGTCACAGACATACGAATGCCAACTGGATTCTAATAATATCAACACGTTTGTGCTTGAAGAAGAGGCCAATATGTACATGGATCCCTAGGGCAAGAATTCAAAAGGTCCAAACCCACCGAAAAGGTGGAAGCCTTTCAACTTGGAAACAAAGCTGAGCAAGTGACCTATGTGGGCTCTTTAGCCCAAAAAAACTTGAAAAAGCAAGAAATTGAAGTTGTCAGGAACAATGCTGACTTATTTGCCTTCTCCACAACAGATACGCCAGGAATTGATCCAAGTTCCCATGCCACTGGCTGGGTGTATGCAAGGAAGTTTTGTCTGTGGCAGAAAAAAAAAAAGAAAAATGGGAGAGGAAAGGGGACAAGCAGCAAAAGAAGAAGTCACTAAACTTATAACTACTAAGTTCATTCGAGAAGTATGTTATACCACATGGTTGAAAAATGTGATCATGGTTTGAAAGTAGAATGGTAAGTGGCGAATGTGTACAGATTATATAGACTTGAACAAAGCTTGTTCGAAAGATGCATACCCTCTCCCAAGCATAGACAAGCTCGTGGACAAAGTGACTGACCACCACTTACTAAGATTCTTAGATGTGTATTCGGGCTATAATCAAATCCGAATGCATCTATACGATGAAGTCAAAACAACATTCATCACTAAGTCAGCTAACTACTACTATAAAGTGATGCCTTTTGGCCTAAAAAATGCAGGAGCATCATACCAAAGATTGATGACATGGTGGTTAAGTCTGAGGAACTAGACAATCATGTCAAGGACCTGGAAGACATTTTTTCTACAATTCGAAGACATTTAACGAGGCTCAGTCGTGAAAAGTGCATGGTTGGCGTACAAGGAGGGAAGTTCTTCGGCTTCATGCTAAGCAGTAGGGGCATAGAAGCCAATCCAGACAAATTTCAGGCATATTGAGCATGAGGAGTCCAAACAAGTTAAAAGAAGCGCAAAGATTAATGGGAAAATTGGCATCACTTACTAAATTCCTCACGTGAACAGTTGAAAGAGAAAACTATAATCACACTCCTGAAGAAGAATGAAAATTTCAGTTGGACTGAAGAATGTGCAGACGCTTTCACCATCTTGAAGGAAACCATCATCCTCCTATTTTAATAAAACCAAACCCTAACCAATAATTGATTTTATTCTTTCATTCTTAAGCGAAGTCATTATCATAGTCATAGTAGAAGACACTGCTGAAGAGCAGTAGCTCGTCTATTACATAAGTCGAATGCTCCAATATGTTGAGATAAGATATCAAATAGCAGAAAAAGTAGTGTTAGCATTAGCTAGTTCAACGTGAAGACTTTAGCCTAACTTCCAAAGTTACACAGTAGTGGTAAGAACGGATTGTCTAATAGCTAAAGTATTAAGAAGACTCTAATTGGCAGGAAGAATGGTGGCATGGTCCATTGAATTATCAAAATTTGACATCAGATATGAACCACGAGGACCAACAAAGGCACAATGCTTAATAGATTTCCTAAATGAATTGCACCCTTTACCAAGCACTCACCCCTTCCACTAGACATTGCATGCCAATGGATCTTCGAATAGAGGGACAAGTAAGGTAGGCATTATATTGGAAGGGCCAAATGATGTTACTATAGAACAATCTCTAATGTTTGGCTTTAAGGCCTCCAACAACCAAGCTGAATATGAAGTGCTGCTGGCAGGACTCAAGCTAGCTGAAGACATGGGGGCAACCTGCATGAAATGACTTACAGGTTCCAAGATCGTAGTAGAACAGGTAAACGGTTCCTACCAAGTCAATGACGCAAAATTACTATAGTATTACCATGCATTTTCTCATGCAAAAACAAAGTTTTGAAGAAGTGGAAGTAATGCATATACCAAGGGAGTAGAATGTAAGGGCATAAAAACTAGCCAAACTATCTAGTTCTCACAAACTAGGGTTATTGCGCACTTTCCTGCAACAAGAATTACCCCTTCCTAGCATCTCGGTATGTTCGGTCTCCACAAATGACCAGGATTGGCGCACCGACATCCTAGACTTTCCGCAAAAAGGAATGACACCTATAGAGCTAGCTAAACCAAAAAATTGAGGATAAAGGCCTCATTATTTTCCCTAATTTCAGGAAAACTTTATAAAAGAAGCTTTTTGGCTCCTTTTCTAAAGTGCCTAAGCAACGAAGAACTAACCAACGAAGAAGCAGATTATGTCCTCAGGGAAATACATGAAGGAATTTTTAGTTTTCATTCAAGGCAAGATCAATGGCAAACTGTTCTACGAGCCAAATACTATTGGCCCACTTTAAAGAAAGACTCTGCCACATTTGTAAAGAAGTGCATCTAGTGTCGAAAACATGCAAACTTAATCCATTCCCCAGCAGATGAGTTATGGATAATCACCACTCCATGGCCTTTCTATACTTGGGGAATGGAAATTCTCGACCCTTTCCCATTAGCTTAAGGACAACACAAATTTCTCCTAGTGGCTATTGACTATTTCACAAAGTGGATAGAAGTCGAACCCTTGGTCACTATTTTGGCCTAAAATATAAGAAGTTTACATGGTAAAATATAGTGACATGTTTCGGCCTTTTGCACTCAATCATCACCGATAATGGTTTTCAGTTTACAAATAAAAAATTCAACACCTTCTTGGAAGAACTTGGCATAAAGAACAAAGTTACTTCAGTTGAACACCCACAAACAAACGGGCAGGCCAAAACAGCTAATAATATCATTTTGACAGAATTGAAAAAACTACTTGATAAATCCAAAGGGGCCTGAACGAACCAAATACCCAAAATCTTATGGTCATATCGCTACACTCCCTAGAGATCTATAGAAGAGACCCCGTTTCAATTAACCTTCAGAACAGATGATATGCTACTTATGGAGATAGGAGAACCCTCTCTCTAAAGATTCCATTTGGATCAAGAAGCTAACGATGAAGCACTTCAGAAAATGACTTGGACTGAATTGAAGAATTAAGAAATCATGCCGAAATCATCACGGAAGCTACCAAAAAGCGAATGTCATGATGATTCAACTCCAAGGTTAGATCGAGACATTTTCTTCTGGGTGACCTAGTTTGGCGCGCAACTAGCGAAGCAAGAAAGGAAAGGAATGAAGGAAAGCTAGCTTCTAATTGGGACAAACCTTTTCGAGTTCACCAAGACCTCAGAAATGAAGCATACAAGTTAGAAGAGTTGATAGGAAAACTCATCCTGATAACTTGGAATTCCACACATCTCAAGATGCATTATAGGTAGCTTGAGCTTGTACGTCTTTTGGGGCACTCTTTTCCTTATTCTTTTTGTATCCTACACTGGGATATTTTTCGAAAAGGTTTTTAATGAGACTCTCACCCATCTATAAAAGAAGGAAATATTGGCTCGACTTGTTTTTTACTCTTTTCTACTCTTTTACAAGACATGGCTTCATCTTGCTTAAAGCCTGATAGAGTACCCTCCCAAAAATTTACATTTTTGGCATAAGTTCTTACTCTACAAAGAACTTCAGCTTAGTTAACAATTACGAGAGTACCTTCTCGAAAATATGTTTTCCTAGCACTTGGCCGCCACTAGCTCATTAGAAAACATATGTTTTCCTAACACCTGTGCCCACGCTAGGAATTTGTAGTAGTTCTGCCATTTCAAGTTTAGCTTCATCCCTTCTAGAGCTTTTCAACATTCTTCTGAAATCAAGTCCCTGAATCTACTTGCTGACACAACTAGATCCAGGTCCTCATAGAAAAAATTACAAGGAAGAAGAATTATGCTGATGGAAGAGGTCCTTGGAGCCTAAGTGTTGGCTTCAGACCTTTTGGACTTGTTGAATGAAGACTTCTTGTCTCTTTTTTTATTCTCTTGCTCTTTCTCGCCTTCTTGTACTTTCTCTTTCCCCTTTTGCTTTTGCTTCCTTCTCTCAAAATCAAACACAAGAGGCAGGGTGTCAGCTGAGGGGGTTTTGATGAGGGGTGCTCTTCGATTTGGATTTTTAGCATAGTTGTTTTAGCCTTTGGATTTTGATTTTTGCATAGCTTGTAGAAGCCAACTACTTTGTCGTCAGCTTATGTCATGATCTCTGCAAAACATCAAAAAATACATTTAGCCTTATTTCAGCAAAACATAATCAAAATTATTTCATCAAAATTAATGCTCACCCTCGAGATCAGTAAAAGAAGTTATTGATGCATATAATTGCAACAACGCTGCTATGGAAAGAAGGTCGGGAAGCAAATTTAGGAAAGAAACCTTAACCTTCTCCTCATCCATAAATAACTCCTCAGGGAAGTCTGTATACCTCTCAGCACAGGCTCCCAGTAAAAAGGAAATAAACAACCCCCTTGTTGATCGTAGAAATGGTTTCAGTCGGCCTTGAGATTTATCATAACTTTAAAATACCTGAACTTAAACCCCTTGAATGAAGTTGTATACGAAACAAAAAGAGAGTTGTCAGCCTTACAAAAGAGAGAAACTCATTTGCATTTCTCGTGAGCCCGAGTAGTAAGATGGCGAAGGAAAAGGCTAGGAGTAGCCTTGGTGTGGGTAAACAAACATAAAGCTCAGAACACTTCGATGTAGCCCCAAGCGTTCGAATGTGGTTGACTAGGGGCATAGTTCAACACTCTAAGTATCGCCATGATAAAGTTATCAAAGAGAAGCCTAACATGAAAAATCGAAAAGATACAATCGTACGCAAAGAAAAATCCCCTTTATCCTCTATGGCCAACCCAGGAAGACCAAATCTGGGTTCGGAACAACAAAATCCTTACAACACCGAACAAGAAAGGCAAAATTCTCACAATCTTCAAAATAGTAGATCTGGACTTTGTTTACAAAGTCACTTAGAATCTGCCAATTAGAATATGGAGATGATAAAGCCTCTACTCCCTCATCTACCCAGTAGTAGAAAGGAATTAGAATAAGGGGGTAATCCTTTTTCAAATTACCTTTGAATTTGCATGTCATAGCCACTTTAGCTAGAATGCTGACCTTTAAGTGAGGCAGAGATTGCAGCCTTAAGGGACCAACATCATCCGCTTGCAACGCTGGGTGAGTTACTGACTCACCATTACTGCCTGAGGTAAAGGAAGATATTTTGGCAGATCTCAAAGGACCACCTTTAAGGGAACGGATTTCGAAAGTAGGAGAAGAACAAGACATTTGGCCAAAATATAAAACAACAGTATGAGACATACTTGACTCTGAAGATGGGAGACTGGGGAAGAAGGGTTGGAATGAGATTTCAGCACAAGAAGGAAACAGAAATGACAAAGTGTATCTGAACTTGTCACCTCCCCTCCCTTATATCCACGACATGTGACTGTTCATTTTTCCTCTTTTGCTATAGTCCCCCAAAACAACGATTTTGTTTTGCACCTTCAGTATCACTTGCAGAAAGAAAAATCTACTTACCCTAATTAAGTTGGCCCATACCTAGGGATTTGACCTTAGGGCACAAATCTGAAGTGTGTACGATGCTCTTTCAAAGACTTCACCCTTGTGCTTCACACTTCGGCTAAATCCTGGGGGCAAGTGTATATTAATTAGGATAAAAGGCAAGTAGAAGGACCTAAATACCCTCAGAAGAGGGTGGCAACAAGGACTTTGGACTTCGGCATGGCCGAAATCCGAAGAATAAAATAAGGCACGAAAGAATGCTTTAAGATATCAGGATCAAAAGGATTTCAGATTAGCAATATAAATTGAAGGCACCAACAGAAAGGAAGAGATAAGAGACTTTTGATTTCGGCATGGCCGAAAACCGAAATATAGAACGACACCCTTCAAAGTAGGAAGTAGTGGCAATAATACAAAGGATTTCAGCCTTGCCGAAATCCGAATTCTTGTAATAGGTTAATCAACCAAATTAATTACAAGACTTATTAACATAATTAGAAATTAACGTTACTCCCAATAAAGTAAAGCAAAATAAACAAGACACTTGCATGATAAAAATAAAGCATAGTGGATACAATTAATACACGGGGTTAAACAGGTAATAACTACCAGGTAAAAGACACATCTTTGCTATAAATACTGGTTATGAGGTATATGATACACATTCATTCTTAGAGAATTTATTACTCATGATTTCCCCTATCTTACTCATTTATTGACTTGAGTGTTAGAGTCTTATTTTGCAGGTTCTTTCCCTTTCTAAAGAACGAAGGATATTTTGGAGAGTTTGCCATAAACAGTTCTTAGGTACATTTCGGTAAGAACAACACTCATCGAATTGTCCATTCAAATTCCATCATATAATGGAAAGCCACCTATCTCTGATACTTTGCATGTCCCAACAACCATTATTAATGTGGATGTTTCCCTTACATCCTAAAACCATTGATAGATAGTTGTTTCCCACAAACAATACACAGCTCTCCCTCAACGACATGATCTCCTTGGTCCTATGCATTCATCGTCCATTGAAAGCACAATTTGTGACAACTCGTGGCCTTTTATGACTCGTGGCCACATGTTGCAAAACTTTGAGGACAAGGTGATTTTTTATGGGTCGGCAATGTAAGCAGGTTCGGCACCAGGCCCAAATGCCTCTCTTCTTAGTTAAAGGAGTACTACACTCAGTAGTTTTATGTATATTGTGTTTTTCCCTCAATGGGTTGGATCTTGTTATGGGTCTCATTAGCCTTTGTGTGTCTTTATAAGAAGCCTATTCTATGAAGTAATGCATGATACTTCCCCCACACTAATTGAAATCAATTTAATATTATTTTTTCATAGGTCAAATGTTAGTGTTGTTAGTAATATTTTTTATAGACTAAATGTCCGTTGTTAATATGTTAGTCTTTGTTAGTGGAAAGATTCGAACCATAACATCTCCTTCCCCTTACATGTAGACTTTGCCACTAGACTAACCTTATAACTCCTTAGTGGTATTAATAATGTTAGTTTTTATTAACCGTGGGGATTAACCTGCGACCTTTCCTTACCTGAATTTAATATTGTTGATATTGAGCCCAAATTTCTTTAGTATTTACTCATAAAATACTGCATTAATATTTTAGGTAGATTGTTCTTAAAATGTGTATGAATTAGGCAGCCTTTCGCCCTTCTATTGTGTACTGTTGCTAAGTTTGATAAATATTTAAATACATATGGCGTTACAAGGTTAGTGTAGTGATAATGTTCACATGTGAAAAGAATGACTAAAGGAGAAGTTGTGTGTTTGAATTTCTCTACTAACAAAACTAACATATTAACAACTAAGTTTGTTTATAAAAACAAATTATATACATGCTGGATTTCTTTTAAGGGTGGCTGTTTCTAGGCAAACCTCCTGGTTGTCTCTGCACCCCTACCTCCTTTATCACTGAGCGGTCATTTGGGGCTTTAGTCGGTGATCTGGGTTGTTTCCCTCTTGACGATGAAGCTTATCCCTCATTGTCTCACTGACCGACCTTGACACTTGTTATTTTGAGATCATATATAGTATTCAGTGTTTACCTCGATTTGGTACCGCTCTCATGGCCTGCACCGAAACAGTGTTTTACCCCTAGATGTCTAGTCAACTTCTGTATTCACATCAGCATCAATTGTATCGTTCATTCAAAGGATATAAATTCAAATTATTGAATGCTTATAGCCACTAATAATCTGATATGAACATTGTTGAGTGAATTTTGAGTGATTATAGCCACTAATAGGACTAAAGTACTGGAATATGGAGACCCAAATTATAAGGGATTTAGTGTGGGGCTCTTTACCAAATTGGAAGAGTATATCCTGTTACCCTCAGCTCAAATACTTTTCAAAATTGAGCACATCGATATTCCATTTACCTACTACACCATAATTCTTTGTAAGCATTCAATAATTTGAATTTATATCCTTTGAATGAACGATACAATTGATGCTGATATGAATACAGCAGTTGACTAGACATCTAGGGGTAAAACACTGTTTTGGTGCAGACCACGAGAGCGGTACCAAATCGAGGTAAACTCTTAATACTATATATGATCTCAAAATAACAAGTGTCAAGGTTGGCCAGTGAGACAATGAGGGATAAGCTTCATCGTCAAGAGGGAAACAACCCAGATCACCGGCTAAAGTCCCCAAATGACCGCTCAGTGATAAAGGAGGTACAGGTGCAGAGACAACTAGGAGGTTTGCCTAGAAACAGCCACCCTTAAAAGAAATCCAGCATGTATATAATTTGTTTTTATAAACAAACTTAGTTGTTAATATGTTAGTTTTGTTAGTAGAGGAATTCAAACCGACAACTTCTCCCTTAGTCATTCTTTTCACATGTGAACATTATCACTACACTAACCTTGTAACGCCATATGTATTTAAATATTTATCAAACTTAGCAATAGTACACAATAGAAGGGCGAAAGGCTGCCTAATTCATACACATTTTAAGAACAATCTACCTAAAATATTAATGCAGTATTTTATGAGTAAATACTAAAGCAATTTGGGTTCAATATCAACAATATTAAATTCAGGTAAGGAAAGGTCGCAGGTTAATCCCCACGGTTAATAAAAACTAACATTATTAATACCACTAAGGAGTTATAAGGTTAGTCTAGTCGCAAAGTCTACATGTAAGGGGAAGGAGATGTTATGGTTCAAATCTTTCCACTAACAAAAACTAACATATTAACAACGGACATTTAGTCTATAAAAAACATTACTAACAACACTAACATTTGACCTATTAAAAAATAATATTAAATTGATTTCAATTAGTGTGGGGGAAGTATCATGAATTACTTTATAGAATAGGATTCTTATAAAGACACACAGAGGCTAATGAGACCCATAACAAGATCCAACCCATTGAGGGAAAAACACAATATACATAAAACTACTGAGTGTAGTACTCCTTCAACTAAGAAGAGAGGCATTTGGGCCTGGTGCCGAACCTGCTTACATTGTCGACCCATAAAAAATCACCTTGTCCTCAAAGTTTTGCAACATGTGGCCGCGAGTCATAAAAGGCCACGAGTTGTCACAAATTGTGCTTTCAATGGACGATGAATGCATAGGACCAAGGAGATCATGTTGTTGAGGGAGAGTTATGTATTGTTCGTGGGAAACAACTATCTACGCATGCTTTTAGGATGTAAGGGAAACATCCACATTAATAATGGTTGTTGGGACATGCAGAGTATCAGAGATAGGTGGCTTTCCATTATATGATGGAATTTGAATGGACTATTCAATGAGTGTTGTTCTTACCGAAATGTACCTGAGTACTGTTTATGGGAAACTCTCTGAAATATCCTTCGTTCTTTAGAAAGGGAAAGAACCTGCAAAAGAAGACTCTAACGCTCAAGTCAATAAATGAGTAAGATGGGGGAAATCATGAGTAATAAATTCTCTGGGAATGAATGTGTGGCACGTACCTCATAACCAGTGTTTATAGCAAAGATGTGTCTTTTACCTGGTGGTTATTACCTGTTTAACTCCGTGTATTAATTTTATCCACTATGCTTTATTTTTATCATGCAAGTGTCTTGTTATTTTGCTTTACTTTATTGGGAGTAACATTAATTTCTAATTATGTTAATAAGTTTCTTAATTAATTTGGTTAATTAACCTATTACAAGAATTCGGATTTCGGCAAGGCTAAAATCATTTGTATTATTGCCACTACTTCCTACTTTGAAGGGTGTCGTTCTATATTTTCGTTTTCGGCAATGCCGAAATCCAAAGTCTCTTATCTCTTCCTTTCTTTTGGTGCCTTCAATTTATATTGCTAATCCGAAATCCTTTTGATCCTGATATCTTAAAGAATTCTTTCGTGCCTTATTTTATTCTTCAGATTTCGGCCATGCCGAAGTCCGAACTCCTTGTTGCCACCCTCTTCTGAGGGTATTTAGGTCCTTCTACTTGCCTTTTATCCCAATAAATATACACTTGCCCCCAGGCTTTAGCCGAAGTGTGAAGCACAAGGGTGAAGTCTTTGAAAGAGCATCGTACACACTTCAGATTTGTGCCCTAAGGTCAAATCCATAGGTATGGGCCAACTTAATTAGGCTAAGTAGATTTTTCTTTCTGCAAGTGATACTGAAGGTTCAAAACAAAATCGTTGTGGTTCGTTGATCTAGACTAGATCAACGATGATGATGAGAGCAGAAATTTTTAGAGTCGTATTGCTATATAAGGGAGGGGAGGTGACAAGTTCAGATACACTTTGTCATTTTTGTTTCCTTCTTGTGCTGAAATCTCGTTCCAACCTTTCTTCCCCAGACTCCATTCTTCAGAGTCAAGTATGTCTCATACTGTTGTTCTATATTTTGGCCAAATGTCTTGTTCTTCTCCTACTTTCGAAATTCGTTCCCTTAAAGGTGGTCCTTCGAGATGATGGTGAGTCAGTAATGGTGAGTCAGTAACTTACCCAACGTTGCAGGCGGATGATGTTGGTCCCTCAGGGCTGCAATCTCTACCTCACTGAAAGGTCAGCATTCTAGCTAAAGTGGCTATGGAATGAAAATTCAAAGGTAATTCGAAAAAGGATTACCCCCTTATTCTAATTCCTTTCTACCACTGGGTAGATGAGGGAGTAGAGGCTTTATCATCTCCGTATTCTAATTGGCAGATTCTAAGTGACTTTGTAAACAAAGTCTAGATCTACTATTTTGAAGATTGTGAGAATTTTGCCTTTCTTGTTCGGTGTTGTAAGGATTTTGTTGTTCCGAACCCAGATTTGGTTTTCCTGGGTTGGCCATAGAGGATAAGGGGGATTTCTTCTTTGCATACGGTTTTATCTTTTCGATTTTTCATGTTAGGCTTCTCTTTGATAACTTTATCATAGCGATACTTAGAGTGTTGAACTATGCCCCTAGTCAACCACATTCGAATGCTTGGGGCTACATCGAAGTGTTCTGAGCTTTATGTTTGTTTACCCACACCAAGGCTTCTCCTAGCCTTTTCCTTCGCCATTTTACTACTCGGGCTCACGAGAAATACAAATGAGTTTCTCTCTTTCGTAAGGCTGACAACTCTCTTTTGGTTTCATATACAACTTCATTCAAGGGGTTTAAGTTCGGGTATTTTGAAGTTATGATAAATCTCAAGGCCGACTAAAATCATTTCTACGATCAATAAGGGGGTTGTTTATTTCCTTTTTACTAGGAGCCTGTGCTGAGAGGTATACAGACTTCCCTGAGGAGTTATCACGGATGAGGAGAAGGTTAAGGTTGCTTTCCTAAATTTTCTTCTCGACCTTCTTCCCATAGCAGTGTTGTTGCAATTATATGCATCAATAACTCCTTTTACTGATCTCGAGGGTGAGTATTAATTTTGATGAAATAATTTTGATTATGTTTTGTCGAAATAAGACTAAATGTATTTTTTTATGTTTTGCAGAGATCATGACATAAGCTAACGACAAAGTAGTTGGCTTCTACAAGCTATGCAAAAGTCAAAATCCAAATGCTGAAACAACTATCCCGAAAATCCAAATCGAAGAGCACCCCTCATCAAAACCCCCTCAGCTGACACCCTGCCTCCTGTGTTTGATTTTGAGAGAAGGAAGAAAAAGCAAAAGGGGAAAGAGAAAGTACAAGAAAGGGAGAAAGAGCAAGAGAAGAAAAAAAAGAGACAAGAAGTCTTCATTCAACAAGTCCAAAAGGTCTGAAGCCAAAACTTAGGCTCCAAGGACCTCCTCCATCAGCATAATTCTTCTTCCTGATAATTTTTTTCTACGAGGACCTGGATCTAGTTTTGTCCGCAAGTAGATTGGGGGACTTGATTTCAGAAGAAGGTTGAAAAGCTCTAGAAGGGATGGAGCTAAACTTGAAATGGCAGAACAACTACAAATTCCTAGCGTGGGCACAGGTGTTAGGAAAACATATGTTTTCTAATGAGCTAGTGGCGGCCAAGCGCTAGGAAAACATATTTTCGAGAGGGTACTCTCGTAGTCGTTAACTAAGCTGAAGTTCTTTGTAGAGTACGAACTTATGCCAAAAATGTAAATTTTTGGGATGGTACTCTATCAGGCTTTAAGCAAGCCGAAGCCATGTCTTGTAAAAGAGTAGAAAAGAGTAAAAAACAAGTGGAGCCAAAATGTCCTTCTTTTATAGATGGGTGAGAGCCTCATTAAAAACCTTTTCGAAAAATATCCTAGTGTAGGATAGAAAAAGAATAAGGAAAATAGTGCCCCAAAAAAAGTATAAGCTCAAGCTAACTATAATACATCTTGAGATGTGTGGAATTCCAAGTTATCAAGATAAGTTTTCCTATCAACTCTTCTAACTTGTATGCTCCATTTCTGAGGTCTTGGTGAACTCGAAAAAGTCCGTCCCAATTAGAAGCTAGCTTTCCTTCATTCCTTTCCTTTCTTGCTTCGCTAGTTGTGCACCAAACTAGGTTACCCAAAAGAAAATGTCTCGATCTAACCTTGGAGTTTAATCATCGTGACATTCGCTTTTTTGTAGCTTCTGTGATGATTACGGCATGATTTCTTAATTCTTCAATGCAGTCCAAGTCATTATGAAGTGCTTCATCGTTAGCTTCTTGATCCAAATGGCATCTTTAGAGAGAGGGTTCTCCTATCTCCACAAGTAGCATTGCATCTGTTCCGAAGGTTAATCGAAACGGGGATTCTTCTATAGATCTCTAGGGAGTGTAGCAATATGACCATAAGATTTTGGGTATTTGGTTCGTCCAGGCCCCTTTGAATTCATTAATTAGTTTCTTCAATTCTGTCAAAATGATATTATTAGCTGTTTTGGCCTGCCCGTTTGTTTGTGGGTGTTCAACCGAAGTAACTTTGTGCTTTATGTCAAGTCCTTCCAACAAGGTGTTGAATTTTTTATTTGTAAACTGAAGACCATTGTTGATGATGATTGAGTGCAAAAGGCCAAAACATGTCACTATATTTTACCATGTAAACTTCTTATATTTTAGGCCGAAATAGTGACCAAGGGTTTGACTTCTATCCACTTTGTGAAATAGTCAATAGCCACTAGGAGAAATTTGTGTTGACCTTAAGCTAATGGGAAAGGCCGAGAATTTCCATTCCCCAAGTGTAGAAAGGCCATGGAGTGGTGATTATCCATAACTCATCTGCTAGGGAATGGATTAAGTTTGCATGTTTTCGATACTAGATGCACTTCTTTACAAATGTGGCAGAGTCTCTCTTTAAAGTGGGCCAATAGTATTTGGCTCGTAGAATTCAGTTTGCCATTGATCTTGCCATGAATGAAAACTACAAATTCCTTCATGTATTTCCCTGAGGACATAATCTGCTTCTTCGTTACTTAGTTCTTCGTTGCTTAGGCACTTTAGAAGAGGAGCCACAAAGCTTCTTTTGTAAAGTTCTCCTGAAATTAGGGAAAATAATGAGGCCTTTATCCTCAATTTTTTGGCTTTAGCTATCTCTATAGGTGTCATTCCTTTTTGCAGAAAGTCTAGGATGTCGGTGCGCCAATCCTGTCATTTGTGGAGACCGAACATACCGAGATGCTAGGAAGGGGTAATTCTTGTTACACGAAAGTGCGCAATTACCCTAGTTTGTGGGAACTAGATAGTTTGGCCAGTTTGTATGCCCTTACATTCTACTCCCTTGGTATATTCATTACTTCCACTTCTTCAAAACTTTGTTTTTGCATGAGAAAATGCATGGTAATACTATAGTAATTTTGCATCATTGACTTGGTTGGAACCGTTTACCTATTCTACTACGATCTTGGAACCTGTAAGTCATTTGATGCAGGTTGCCCCCATGTCTTCAGCTAGCTTGAGTCCTACCAGCAGCACTTCATATTCAGCTTGGTTGTTGGAGGCCTTAAAGCCAAACCTTAGAGATTGTCCTATAGTAACATCATTTGGCCCTTCCAATATAATGCCTACCCCACTTGTCCCTCTATTCGAAGATCCATTGGCATGCAATGTCTAGTGGAAGGGGTGAGTGCTTGGTACATGGTGCAATTCATTTAGGAAATCTATTAAGCATTGTGCCTTTGTTGGTCCTCGTGGTTCATATCTGATGTCAAATTTTGACAATTCAATGGACCTTGCCACCATTCTTCCTGCCAATTAGAGTCTTTTTAATACTTTAGCGATTAGGCAATCCGTTCTTACCAATACCGTGTAACTTTGGAAGTAAGGCAGAAGTCTTCACGTTGAACTAGCTAATGCTAACACTACTTTTTCTGCTATTTGATATCTTATCTGAACATCTTGGAGCATTCGACTTATGTAATAGACGAGCTACTGCTCTTCAGCAATGTCTTGTACTACGACTATGCTAATGACTTTGCTTAACAATGAAAGAATAAAATCAATTATTTGTTAGGGTTTGGTTTTGTTAAAATAGGGAGGATGCAATTGTTTCCTTCAAGATGGTGAAAGCTTCTGCACATTCTTCAGTCCAATTGAAATTTTTATTCTTCTTCAGGAGTGTGACTATAGTTTGCTCTTTCAACTGTTCACGTAAGGAATTTAGCAAGTGATGCCAATTTTCCCATTAATCTTTGCGTTTATTTCAACTTGTTTGGACTCCTCATGCTTAATATGCCTGACATTTGTCTGGATTGGCTTCTATGTCCCTACTACTTAGCATGAAGCCGAAGAACTTCCCGCCTTGTACGCCAACCACGCATTTTTCATGATTGAGCCTCGTTGAATGTCTTCGAATTGTAGAAAAAATGTCTTCCAGGTCCTTAACATGATTGTCTAGTTCCTCAGACTTAACCACCATGTCATCAATCTTTGGTATGATGCTCCTGCATTTTTTAGGCCAAAAGGCATAACTTTATAGTAGTAGTTAGCTGACTTAGTGATGAATGTTGTTTTGACTTCATTGTATAAATGCATTCGGATTTGATTATAGCCCGAATACACATCTAAGAATCTTAGTAAGTGATGGTCAGTCACTTTGTCCACGAGCTTGTCTATGCTTGGGAGAGGGTATGCATCTTTCGGACAAGCTTTGTTCAAGTCTATATAATCAGTACACATTCGCCACTTACCATTCTACTTTCAAACCATGACCACATTTGCCAACCATGTGGTATAACATACTTCTCGAATGAACTTAGTAGTTATAAGTTTAGTGACTTCTTCTTTTGCTGTTTGTCCCTTTCCTCTCCCATTTTTCTTCTTTTTTGTGCCACAGGCCAAACTTCCTTGCATACACCCAGTCAGTGGCATGGGAACTCTGGATCAATTCCTGGCATATCTATTATTGAGAAGGCAAATAAGTCAGCATTGTTCCTGACAACTTCAATTTCTTGCTTTTTCATGTTTTCTTGGGCTAAAGAGCCCACATAGGTCACCTGCTCAGGTTTGTTTCCAAGTTGAAAGGCTTCCACCTTTTCGATGGGTTTGGCCCTTTTGAATTCTTGTCCCTAGGGATCCATGTACATATTGGCCTCTTCTTCAAGCACAAACGTGTTGATATTATTAGAATCCAGTTGGCATTCGTATGTCTATGACCTTAGACTAGCCAAATATCATTCTTTGGTAGCTCGTTGATCTGCATGGATGGTTATTATTTTGTTCTATTTAGAAAGGTATTTCATGGATAAGTGGGGGAGGATAGTATAGCCTCAAGTTTGTTTAGCAAGGGTCGCCCTAGTAGGATGTTATATGAAGTGGTAGCATGAATGACTATATACCGAATTCGGATGCTGCTTGATTCTCTTCCATTGGCGAATTTCATGTACAAATTGATACATCTTCTTGTGGATACTCTTTCCCCAGAGAACCCTATGAGAGGTTAATTGTAGAGAAGTAGTTGATCTTCGGTCATTCTGAGTTCCTTAAATGTTTTCCAATACAAAACATTTACCAAACTCCCCTGATCTACCAATGCTTATCGGACAATGCAGTTGACAAT
The DNA here is from genome assembly GCA_037954015.1 of Psophocarpus tetragonolobus. Lineage (NCBI taxonomy): Eukaryota > Viridiplantae > Streptophyta > Magnoliopsida > Fabales > Fabaceae > Psophocarpus > Psophocarpus tetragonolobus. The sequence goes on from CM075693.1 coordinate 65,543,551, forward strand.
CTTTACACTGATTACCATAGGGCCATCTTGTTCAGGGTCTATAACTTGGAAGTCTTCATTTGTGAAGGTGATGTTCGACATTCTTGGTCGAACATGTAGAGCGACTGAGCTAACAAACCTAACTATCTGAGCATGCATTTTTCTTGCCGAACAGGTAAATCCTGCTCCTGCAAAACCTCTATCAATTGTATTAATAAATTTTTTCTCTTTGCCCTACTTTTCTTCTCTTCTTTCCCTTGATCTACTACGGCTGCAAGTCCTACACCTATCTTCCCATGGATGATAATTGATGCGATTGCTAGGCTGAGAATAGTTTCGTCAGTAATAACTTTGTTTTGGTTATTGGGGGTGATCATTGGCTTTGTGAATGAATTGTTTGATATGTCCTTCTTCAATCTTATCTCTCGAGGTTGTACATTCTTTTGTTGAGTGTCCTTTGTTCCTGTGATACCTACAATGTTTGTTAGTATCGGCCCCTCTTGGCATATGCGCCCTTTTCGGCATGTCATTAATTCAATGACTAATGCTTGCTCCATGATTCGAGCCTTGGGGGTATTGAGAGGGGTGTACTGGGTATATCTCGACCTTCTTGGAGGCCTGTCTGAATACATATCCTTTTTACTACTGAGACTGCCTTTGTCTTTGTCTTTTCGCAAACTAGTTGTGGCTTCGGCTTTGGCTTTTTGCTAAAAGGCAGTCAGTTCTTCTACTTCAATGAAGGGTGTGGCCCTTATTTGAAGTTCGTACATGTCTAATGGTGTGAAATGGATTAGGCTAATAGCAAACTCTCTTGGCTGTAAATTAACCAGGAATGTGTGGAGTGCTACATCAAGTGGCAAGTTTTTTATGGTTAGGGTAGCTTAGCCGAAACGATCTATAAAGTCTCAAAGAGGCTTGTTCTTCTCCTACCGAACATTGGCGAAGGCTACAAATGTGAACCTATGTGGCCGAGATATGGAAAACTGGGTTCCGAATCTCATAGATAGAGTTTAGAAGTTATTGATGGAATTTGCTGGGATCTAGATAAACCAACTCAGGGTCTGTCATTTAGGTGACATGGGGAAGATTTTACACAAAACTGCTTAATCCTTGGTGTACATTCTTACTTGCGTCATAAATGCAGATAAATGGGCATCTGGGTCCGTGGTTCCATCATATTATTCCAAAACAATGTGTTTCCAGCTTTCTGGCAGTGGAACATCCATGATTTTGAGTGTGGAAGGGTGATGGGGTCGAACTTATGACATTCTGCCCATGCATGGGGCATAAGGCGGCATTGCTTGTACAGGGTTGGGAATAGCATGTGCTGAGGGAGGTGTGAAAGGTGTGATGCTTTGGAATGGTGTGGGAACTTCTTTTTGAATTCATGGGGGAGAGGGGTTGGGTGGGTTGGTTGTGGGATGGCTCCGTAGAGTATCTCATAGATGAGCCACTATACAATGGAGCAACTGATTCACCCTTCTCCCATTGCTTTTTCTTTCTACTGATCTCGTCTTCTGATGCTGAAGTTCCGCAATTCTTCTCTAAGTAGCCTGAGGATTTCAATTATGCTATTCGAATCTATAACCCTAGGATGCCGAGGTATGTCTTCATTGTTCTGGAGTTGGTTGTGGGGCACGGCTTCATGGCTCCTAGTGATAGCCATTTCTTCATAGTCTTGATATCCCCACAGTGGACGCCAAAAATGTTCTTACCGAAATATACCTGAGTACTGTTTAGAACGAACTCTCTGAAATATCCTTTGTCCTTCAGAAAGGGAGAGAATCTACAAAAGAGGACTCCGTCGCTCAAGTCAATAAATGAGTAAGATGAGGAAAATCATGAGTAATAAATTCTCTGGGAATGAATGTGTGACACACACCTTATAACCAGTATTTATAACAAAGATGTGTCTTTTACTAGTTGTTATTACCTATTTAACTCCATGTATTACTTTTTCCCACTATGCTTTTTCTCATGGTAGGACCGAAGCAAGGAGACATGAAAATCTAATCAAATACGGTTTCTATTTTAAGTACAATTTTTTAACATACATAAAAATTATCAGAATAAAGAAAAAAAAGCATGAGTGAGGCTTAATATATTAATAATTTTTCTCATATAACTTTGCGGTTGCAAGCAGAAGATATCTAAGAGCAACTTCGTTGGGAGTTCTTGAAGTTGATCTTAAAGCTAAGATTTGATCTTTACAAGATCAATAATCGGAGAAAAAAACTTGATCTCGAAGTGGAGATCTTTATCTTATATAAGAACAAGTAAGATCAACCCATTATTAAAAAAATAATAATTTTTTATTGTTTCTCAATTCAACTTAACATTAAGAATAAGGGTTATGGGGTCCACAAAAAAATTAGTTAAGATAAAAAAACTTGATTTTCTGCTGGAGATGTTCTGAGACTCCAAACTTCATTAAAAATTATCAGAATAAAAAAGAAAGAAAGCCTGAGTAAGGCTTAACATATTAACCATTTTTTCACATAAAAGGTAAATCACATTATTACTACTATTACATTAAAAAAAGGACATCAACTTATTTGATCCGGGTCTGGCAAATGGTACAAATAATGACAAATCAAATCTTAAACAATTAACTGTTATTGATGAACACTCACTGGAAGTAGCGTGAAGGTCTACTACCATATAAGAATTTCTCTTCACACCACTTAAATTATTCAGCAAAAGGAAGAACCATGTTTTTTGTACCTCACATTACAGGAGCTAGCATTGATAACTCGTGAGTACTGCCACTTAAGAGTGTTAAATGATAAGCCTATGCCACTTAACTTTTCTTCAATGATTTTTTATAATTTTTCAACCATAGAAGGGGAAAGGTAATTTTGCCAATCACCTATTTCACCTTTCCGAAAGAAGTACTTATTCTCAAAGACATTGGCTAATTTTCCAGTTTTATTCACTTCAAGATCCTTCATGTTCTCAAAGCTGCACAACTTGACTATACTTTCAATCACACCACTACTTTTCTCTTTCTCAATGAAAGGACAACTTAAGAACTCTGTAATTCTTTTCACTTGAGAGTTGGCATCTTCTTGAAGGTCTTCATATTTCAAGAACACAACCTTGTTTGGTTTAGCTATGCTCTCCTTCCAGTAATCTAACATATAGTTCCACCATGGACCAAAAACAGATACCCCCTTACAATACCTTTCAAAAGTTTCCTCTAATGGAATCTCATCTAAAGAATCATGCTTATTTTTGTTATCAAAAAGATAATAAGACACAAAAGTATCAAATGGGTTTCTTGATATATAAATAATCTTACCATTAGACTCCTTGATTGTCATGGCTAATCCATGGAATGGAATATGAGTTCCAAAAAGTCTTCGTTGATTCATGATATATAGGTGATGAGGAATTTTATCTTGAGGATACATACCATAAACTCCATATTCAAAGAAAAGAACAAGTTCGTGAGGATTAAAAGTTTGTAGTGGATGGTTCTCAAAGGAAAAGTGTTGACAGTAGACAATGGCGAAAATAAGGGGTTTCAACCAAGTAGTACCTGATTTTGGAAGAGAAGCAAGAATTGTATCACTATCTTTTGCTTGGAAGTGATTATGGAAAGTATATATGGCTCGAATAGAATTGATGGACATCAAAAGCCTTGAAAATGGTATAGAAAAGGGGATTTCCAACCCTTTTCTTTGTAAAGGGAGGCACTTAGATCCTTACATTCTTGGATTAGCTTATCTTCTTCCCCTTCTGTGAAGTGTGTGAGATCTGATGAAGGCATTGGAGTAGAGTCTTAATGTTAACTAGTAAATGGTGATAAATATATTTATATTGTTAATAAAGGGAATACTCTTTTTTACGTCCTCTTTTTAAGATACCTCACTCCTCATGTAACATCCCAAAATTTAAAATACAAATATTCGAATAAGTATTCAGTTAAGAGAAGATAGATTAAGTTGTTAAAAAAATCAATTAAAAGATTAAACTGTTAAAAATTTTAAATAAACAAGATTAAGATAATATTCCCTTTAAAATAGAAATAAGATAAAACAAATAAAAAGATTTTATATAACAATGAATAACAAATTCAGATAATATTCTTTTAAAATAGAAATAAGATAAAACAAATAGAAAGATTTGATATCACCTCAATAACAAATTCAGATAATATTCCCTTTAAAATAGGAAAAAGATAAAATAATTAAATATTTAATACTATTTTGGATTTAATCTGTTAAAATCAATATTTTATATAAAAATATAGAGAGGGGAAAATCAACCCTAAACTATTATATATAGGGTTAACTAGTTCCCTCAAAATATCATAGTTTAGTTGATTATTCTAAGGTTGAGAAAGAAGGATAGGAATAGAAGAATTAAAGTGGTGGGATCTCACCTAAGAGGTGAGTAAAACAATCCTTTCAAAACTTCCATGGTATGATTTTGTGAATTTAATACATTTTGAAGATAAACAAATTTAAGAAATTTATATTAGTATTTTAATCATCATTTAACGATATAAACTCGCGGTGTTGATAATCGTTACTCCTTGATTCTTCTTAAATTTCGAAAAAGCACGTACCTAAGTAATCTTTCGAACAATTAAATAAGGCTTATTCCATTTATGTTTAATAATGTATATAAGGATTATTAAAGAGAGACAAATATAGGCGTGCACGTACTGCAATTCAAAAAAAATTTGGCCAAAGTTTGTTGTGAAGTGAATGCTACCAAAGCCTAAGCCTTTAGGATCATGTATGTGAAGTTAATTCCTTACATATGAGTCACATCGTGGAATTCCTATTAGGGATGGCAACGGGGCGGGTGCGGGTTTGACCGTCTCCATTCCCATTCCCGTAAAGTGTTGTGCGGGTTCAGGTTCAGGTATAAACGGAGTGGGTATGAAATTTTAATCTCCATCCCTGTCTTTGTCGGGTATTTTCGGGTTTGGGTATACCCACGGGTACCCGTCATATTATTTTTTACAATTTAAATTTACTTATTTATTATTAAATAAATTATATATATTAAGTAATTAATTATATTTTAATTTAAAAAGTATATAAAGAATAATTAATAACAAGAAATTATAAATTAAAGTTTAAGAATTAAAACTTTTAATTATATATAAATTTAAACTTATTATATAATTATTAAAATTATAATAGGGCGGGTACGAGTTTGGGTACGGGGTGGGTAGTCACATACCCATACCCGTACCTATACCTGGTTTAACACATCGGGTAATACCCGTACCTGTACCTATACCGAGTCAAACTAGTAATACCCGTCAAAATCAGGGCGGGTTCGGGCAGGTACCCATGGGTATGGGTATTTTTGCCATCCCTAATTCCTATGGCCACGTATGCTTTCTCATATACTCTATCCGAATGAATTGCATAGTTCCAGGCTTGCATTTTGGATTACTTTCACATGTTACGTGTTTTTTTTATTACTTATAATAATTATGTATGCGGTACATTTGTTGTTTATTAATATTTAATGATTTATTGTTTTGTTTGAATGTTATTTATTTAATAGTTGTACATGATACCTCCACTTGGAATAGGGATGGACATTCGACATACATCCATCCGGGATGAATGTATGAGATACCTTCGTTTCATATGGGGAAGAGGTTTTAGATACCTCCATCCAAGATGGAGAAGAGATTATATGGGGAACCATAATGACATGAATCCAGAGGGGATGAATTCGTTTTGTGGATCTATCTAGGTTGGAAGGTAATAAGTTAACAAAACAATGAGAATTGGGTAAACAAGAAAATGGAAAGGATGAAAATGGTTTAACGAAGGGATAGATGACGCCACTTCCAAGGATGGAAGATAAGTCATATGATGTCACAAGGGTGGTGATTTACCCTTGATAGGTCTAGCAGAACGCCACAAGGAAAAAATTCCTTGATAAGTTCTAAAGAGAAATTCATCTCTCACAAAAGAGTAAAAATTATAATTTCACTAATTCAATGGTTGTTCTTTGAGTACAATTCAGTGCCTATTTATAGAACTAGTGGCTGTTCAAAATCATAACTCCTAAAATAAAATTAAAACTCCATTATCATGCAATTATCACATATGATTAATTGCATGTTACATTCATTTCTAAATTAATGGAACGTTATGAAAAATGAAAAGTCATTGTCTTCTGGATTCATATCACATAGAGAGCGAGCGAGTGATCCTGAGCATTCACTATATTTCGCGACAATTGTGTTATGATGGTGTTAATTAAAACACCCTTCTCTTTTGTGTTTATTAGATCATTCATATTAGAAATTATTTGAAATGGATTATATTTAGTTTTAAAAAAAAACCTCCTTTATTTGCAAACCTTTTTTAAAACTGTTTTATTCACTGAGATTTCTATCTCGTTTAAAATGTGTTGTTTTCAAAGTCAGAAGTTGTGAAGGCTATGTAGTTTTTCAAAATACGTATCATATCCTTACACCTATTTTAAAATTAAAAAATAAATTACTTTATCATAAGAGAGACTCGAACCACCAACCTCTTACTTCCTAAACATAAATTTTACCAATAGACCAAACTTATAACTTTACACAAAAAATTACTTTAAAATATTGATAATCAACATATATAATTGTCCAACTATATCTATCATTTATGATATATAATATTACATTATATACTATATTTATACTATTAATAAAAAGAATATCCCCTTTTGACGTCTATTTCTCAAAATACATATTATACCCTTACACTATGTAAAATTAAAAAATAAATTACTTTGTCATAAGAGGGACTCAAATCACAACCTCTCAGTCCCCAAATATAAACTTTATCACTAAATCAACCTTATAATAAGCAAAAAATTACTTTAAAATATTGAAATCCAACATATATAATTGTCCAACTATATCTATAATTTATGATATATGATATTATATTATATACTATATCTATACTATTAATAAAGGGATATCCCTTTTGACGTCCACTTTTCAAAATACCTATTATACCTACACCTATTTTAATATTAAAAACAAATTACTTTGTCATAAAAAGGACTCAAGCCCACAACCTCTCACTCCTCAAACATAAACTTTACCACTAGACCAACCTTATAACTTTAAGTAAAAAATTACTTTAAAATATTGATATCCAACATACATAATTGTCTAACTATATCTATAATTTATGATATATGATATTATATTATATACTATATCTATACTATTAATAAAGAAAATATTCCTTTTAACGTTTATTTTTTAAAATATATTATATAATGATTTATATTTTAAAATATAAATTATTATATAACATATTTTAAAAAATAGAAATGTAAATACAGATAGATAGATGACAACACCTTTTTGTTAATTTTGATGATAATAAGCTATTATTTATTGCATGTATTAAAATGAGTTTTCAGCCACATCACATGGATGGAATATTTTATTGACAATGAGAGTAATGATATTAGACAGCATTGTGACACGTGCAGTGTTTGCATGAAATGCCATTTAATGTTGGTTGCAGTGATGACCTATATTCATGACCTATTACAGTTATTTAGGATAGTCTATCTACTTTTTTTAATTTGAGAATATTGATATTTTTTAATTAATTAAATTATAAATTTTATTTTTTTTTAGTTTTTATAAATAATTAAATATATTTAAGATTTATGGTAAAATAATATATTTTAAAGGCTTATTTATAAAATTTATTTTAAAATAATTTTATAAAATTCTTATTGTAAATGTTAGATATATTTACTTATTTACAAATAAATAAATAAATATTATTTTAATTTATAAAAAATAACTTAAATAAAATCTACAATTTAATTATTAAAAAAAGAAAAGTATTAATATTCCTTAGATTAGGAAAAGAAAATTGCCTATAAGTAATCTAAAATTTAAAATTACTTCAATAATTTTAAGCAGATTTTTTTTTTCCTGATATAATAGTTTGCTTTATGCAAATCTGAAATCAGAAATCATCGTACATGCAAATCTGAAAACAAACGAATTACATAGATTTAAATACATTTTGATACATTTTCATTTTGATTATTTTTCTTGTGTGCTTCTATTAAATAAATAAATAAAGAGTAAATTAGTGTAACACCTTTAACTTTTATTAAATTTTACATAGCTCTACAATTTTTTTATTTTCCTGCACTTATCCATTTTAACTTTAAAAAATTACACTAACACTATCTGTTTAATTAAAATCACTGTAATAACACTTCTTTCAAACCTTACTTTGATGTAGACATATGTAATACATCACTTAGAGCCAATGTTTTTTTTAAAATATAAGTTTTAAAAGAGTCTTTCCTTTACTTAAAACTGGAGTAAATGCAGAATCACCTTATTCTTCTCCGTCTCTAACAGGAGAAAAATGCATTTCTATTATCAATGTGTCTGGTAACTCCAATGTCTACCATTTATTTACTCATAAATTCTATTTACCAGAGAAATTATCACAATAAAATTGTCATTCCTGAGGTATGCAGTGAGGACTAACATATATTTTGGCTCTTTACAAAAGTTTTTTGTTTATTAGTTGTGAGGTTTAAATTTCTCACTCACAGGTATGCACCGAGGTGTAACATATATTTAGTTGTTCATAAATGTTTTTTTTTATTAATAGTGGTGATAACCCCATCTCTGCAAATCCATCTGCCACCAAGTTTGATTCACGTGGAATGTAGGAAAAATTACATTGCAAGGTTTTCCACTATGAAGAACAACTCGTTATCAACTCCACAACCCTCATCCAATAACTTAATACTATTAAGAGAATCTAATTCAATAGTCAGGGCGTGGAACCTGCAGATATGCCATAGTCAATTCATTATGAATAGTTAACAATTTAACCTTGTCAACATGACAAAAAGAAATCTAATATGGAAACTCAAGAATAAAGTTGGATATCTTCCTTAATAAGCACATTAATAGAAAACACCACCTACTCCTTGATTTTCAGGCTACCTCTTAACACATACCCTAAATACCACATTCAAATTAAAGATAAAAAATATATATTCATTTACTTTAAATTTTAAAACCTAAAAATTAGCAAATAAATATAACTATTTTTAAACATTTTATTTTACTATAAACTTTGAAAATTTTAAATAAATTATAGGTTAGAGAAAAAGTATTTAGTTGCATAGAAGATTAAAAATTTTTAATTAATTTATTTTATTTGAAACGTCCTTCTTTTAAATCTTTTGCAATGTTTCTTTGTAACTTCTTTGATTATCTTTTCAGTTTTATTGTCCATATTTTTCCCAATAGTTAAAAACATAATTCTCTAAAACATATATAACAATGTATTTCATTAGCGCTTTAGAGTGTGTTTCCTTCTTTTCAGTTAACTAAAAGTTGAAAAGTTAGCTCAAATAATAGTTGAAATGCTTTCAGTTCCGTTTGAATAGCAAAAATCTAGGAGTTTTTTAGGAACTAATAGCTTTTCTAAAAATCTATTTCAAGTAACTTTTACAAAAAATCTCCTATTTTCAACTACTAGATGCTAGTTTTATTTTACATGTATCATTAGTAATTAATGCATTGTCTTCCACTAATTCTATCTAATCACACCATACATCCTCTCTTTCCTTCATTTTTATTTTCTTCCTTAATGTAATTATAATAATTTATAATATAAATGCATAATTATAAAAAATTATAATTTAAATATGCAATTTAGAATTTATATATTTAATTATAGTAATTTATTATTTAAATATGCAATTACATAAATTTATAATTTAAATATGTTATTATAAAAATTTATAATTTAAATGTATAATTATAATTTAAATATGTAATTAATTTATATATAATATGTTATCATTGTTTTAAATACTCATTGTTGATCTAATGATTAATGATACTCTTATTTGTTATTTTACAACTTTCAGCTAGTTGTTCAGTTAGTTATACTATAAACACTTACAATATACTTTTCATTTTTCGGCTAGCTTTGTCAAATACAACCTTAACCATTCCCTAATGCTAAAATAAATTCAATTCCAAATTATGAGATTGAATTACACATTTTTCTATATTTCTAACTAATGATACAAAGGTCCCTTAGAAAAACGCTTTTATCAATATTAAAGGAAAAACAATGATGTCAAGATCCACACACCAAAGGAAAAATAATAAAAAAATGAGAAAATTCTTAATTTATATTTAAAAAAAGAAAAATAATAAAAAAAATCAGAAAATTCTTAATTTATATTTAAAAAAATAAATCTTAAATCTAATTTACTTGAAAATTATTTATTTATGATGTGCTGGATCCTTCACATCTTAAAATAACATACCTTAAATCCAATTTACTTAAAGACAAACATGTAGAAGTAGAATAAATAAGATAGATATAACCAATGCAAAGTATTGATTATAATAAATTCACAAACCTATTTCACTACTTCAGATCAAAAGAGATAGAGAAAAACAAAATGAATTAAGGATCACAAAAAAACTCAAATAATTGAGGATCAAAAGATAGAGAAAAACAAACTGAATTCTTTTTAAAGTAAATTGTTATGTATTTTCATGTGATTAACATAACTATATATAATCATCAATACTAAAAAAATACTTAAAAATTAAAATCAAAATATATGATTACATTAATCTTATCTAAATGTTATCTAGTTTTTAAAATTTAAAAATAAGAGGCCAAGAGAAATTGTTTGTGTACTTCGTCAACTGAGAGAGCAGCCACTTAATTAATTAGCAATAATGAGAGAGTGATTTTATCTCATATGAGAAAGTGACAAGATAAGGTAAGTTTTAAAGGGCTACAACACGGGAATTATTTTCAGTCCTAAGAATAAAATCTTCTCAGACAATTTAGTTCAATAACTAAATTATCTATCCCACTACTTGGATATTGTAAAAACTAAATTTTAAATTTTTTATTTTAAATTCTATTTATGTTGCTTTTAAAAATAAGAGTTAATTACATATGCATCCCTCAAGTTTAATAAAATTAAACATGTACTCATTCCTTTTTTTTATATTACACATAAGTTTCTTATTTTTATGTATTCATTACAGGTGTATCTCTTATACATTTGAAAACTTTAAACTAACACTCATCTTAAACCTTATACTAATACCCTTTTGAGGTGCAGAAGTAATGTTTAAAAAAGTAGGATTGCATGCATAATTACATTAAACATTAGCAGGGACATTCATAATCAACTCAAAAAATAAAGAAAGCAGAGAAGTTAGATAAGAAGAATGCATAAGACATTTTACATTCATTTTTAATTTTTTATTCTTATAACGTATCGTAAAATAAAGTTCAAATAAAAAAATGTTTTAAATTTTTTTAGATTATTATTTTTATTATATATCAAATATTTATAAGAATATTTTTAATTTAAATTTTTATCTAATCTTAAAAATTCAAATTTATATTCAAAATCAACGATAAAAAATATATTCTTTTCCTTTTAATTTAAAAATCATATTCTAAACATTTAAAATAAAATATAATATTTTAAAAATTTTTATTTTACTATGTAATACTAAAAAATTTTAAATTATTATCATTCACAAACTATATGATGTCTCAAATTTAGAGCTAAAACATTTTATTTAATAGAAGATTAAAAAGTTCTTTTATTATCTTTTCATTTTTTTTTTTACTTTTTAAGTTTGGTAGTTAACCCTTAAAATTTAATTTGAAAAATAAATTAATTTATTTTACTTGTAATTTTATATTCATCTCTTAAAATGATTTTTTTTAAAAAAAAATTAGTAGTTATTTTTTCAATAACTACCTATCTAAATAAATATCTCTTTTGTATAAAAAAAAATGCTAACAGCCCCACATTCTCATTATCTAACAAATTTCAATTGTTTATTACCAACTAATTATATACCCTTTTCTTCCATTAGCTACTAAGGATTTGTATAATGATGTTTATGGAAATGTGTTATTATTTATATTTAACCCTTAAATTTTTACCTTTTTTATATTTACTCTGGTGACTTTAATATGAGAGATTCAACCTAAAATAATGATAAAAGATTCACAATGTTCAAATTGATAATAAAAGAAGTTACAAAATTGAAAAAGATTCAAAGAGCTCAAATTTATTATCAAAACAAAACCAAGCCACAGTACGTGGGTTAAAAAAGATTCATTTATTCATTGCACGTACTGTGCTCAACATGTGCTAGAAAAATTTATAGTATATACTGCGCATAATTTTTTTTTTTATTTCTTTTCTTCACCAGCAATTGAGCCCGAAGCCGCGTTACCAGCAATTGAACCTGAAGTTGCGTCATTCCTTTTTTTTTTTTTAATTTCTTTTCTTCACCATGCAAAAGCATTTGAGATGGTAATTGTTCTTACTGGAGTTTGGCAAAATGACCATCCTCTCGATCCTTCACCGACGCTCAAGTCAGTAAAGGAGTAAGATAATAGAGATTAGAGTGTGTGAGAGATTAGATAGCTGAGGGAGGCTTGATTCCCCTTCTTTTAAGGAGGTCTCCAGATGTACTTCTAAGTTACTTTTTTTACCATTTTGGTTGAGATTTGTCTCTCATTACCTTATTTATCGTTCTGCTTAAGATTTGTCCTAGGTGATAAATCAGTCTCATTTGTATCTCTTGTTGTTGTGATGGCGGAGGTATCATAACCTCCTGTCTGCAAAGATGTTTTTGGGCTCACTTAACAGCGTAGTATCCTACCGTGTCGCAACCGAAGACAATCTACAATTACAGCAACACCCATTTTGTGCAAGTAAGAAATAGTGTTTTCTGATGACGGAGGTCCTGAGAGGGGTGGAGACCAAACTCCAGTGAGGTACAGTAATATTTCTTAATATTTTATATCAATACATAATGTAAAAATGTATGTATGATTTTTTTATATGAGACTTGATGTTAATATAAATCAAGTTGGTCCAAACTATAAATCCCTTATGCATTAACTTTTGTTTTTATTAGAAATCACATTCAAAATCAGATAAATGATTACAGTTGAAATGTGGAAGGCTAAACGTATGAGATCTGATAGGACTTGGTGCATTTCAAATAGTGAAACAATTATGGTAAGTAAAAAAAACAATAATCTTTGAATGTTTTGTTTACTAGAATTTGTCCCTTTAATATCTCTGTATGTATTGGTCACAATGGATATAGCATAAATTAATTTTATCAAATTTTGTATATTTACATTAGATTACATACTCAGATATTATTACTACTAATATTCATCAAGGGCAACCTTGGGGTCCAAGGTATAGTCCCTTTAAAGATTTTCCTCCTTCTTAACTTCATCCACACCTTGAGACTTTTTTTTTAGCTCAAAAGAGAATGTATTAAGCTCAATACTTGGAGAAGTATTTAAGGTAACTTTAAGCAGAACTTGAGGTTGTGATTCATTGTGCTCAAAAGGTTTTAGCATAACCTCAACTCCCACTTGTGCATTGGAAAAGTTGACTTCAATAAGACTCTCCTTAGATGGCAAGGAAAAATCTTCTTGAATAACAGCTTCTTTTCTTCTCAAGTGTTGAACTTGAGTTTCTTGCTTGAGCTTTATAAAAAAGGGCTCAAGTTAAACATTTGGTGAAATATTTTCTTTAGGTGTAATTAAAGGTTGGGAAATGTTGTGCTCAAATGAATTAATTGGATACAACCTTTATTTGCACTTGTCCTAAGAGAAAAGTTTCTTTAATAAGATCTCCTTAATACGTAAGGAGTAATCATCTTGAAGATTTTCTTATCTCTCAATTTTGACTAAGTTTTGAACTTGAGAATTTTGTGTGAACCTTAAAGATGTAGGCTCAAATTCAACACTTGGTGAAGTGTCAAATAGGACTTCACATTGGACTTTTCTCCAAAAAGTCCTTTTCCAAGCATTACACTTGAGATACTTTTTTCTCCAAAGGTAATGATACAATTCCAACACTTGTTAAAGTGCTTGATGAAGAATCATTTTCAAGGTGACTTTGAGATTGTGAGCTAATGTGGTTCAAAAATTTTGGCACAATCCCAACTTCAACTTGTGATTTTAAGAATTGGTTAGAAGGTTGACCTAGGCTAAAATTCAATTTTAAATCTTGGCTAATGTCACTCTTCTTACCAATCTCATTTTTGAAAATTTTATTTTTAAAGTTTTCAAGGGTGGGTGTGTGCTGCTCGCTTTCTTTTTTCTCCCACTCTTTTTTTCTCTCATTCTCCCAATATTCCGCTCTTCTCTTCTAATACTCATCTCTTCGTTTTTCTTTCCTCTTCCCTCTTTCCTCTCTTTTCTCTTTCTCTTCTCTCCTCTATCTTTCTCCAATAATATTTTCTTTCTTTTCTTCTCTTTCCCATCCCCTTCCCTCTCCTTTCTCTTTTTTTCTCTCTATCTCTCCTTTCTTTTTCCTCTCTTTCTTTTCTTTATCTTCTCTCTTTTTCCCTTGCTTTTCTTTCTTTTTCTTTCCTCTTTTCTTTTTCTAGTCTCTCTCTTTCATTCCTTTCTTTCTCTTTTCTCTCTTCTCTTGCTCTTTTCTCACACTCATAGTAGGATAAGGAATATAGGTTGGAATACAAGGTGGTGGAAGAACTAGAACTAAAACTACTCATCTCACCCTTTGTTTCGCTTTCTCTACTAAAGTGTATAAGTCTTTGGAACTCAACACCACCTAAAAAACACAAATACACTTAAGAGCTACTCCTAAATGAAAACCTACAGTGCAAGAGCTTTTGGAACTTCATGCAGATACTAAGGACGAATTAAATAAGCTAAGGTAAAGGCTAAAGGAAAAACTAAAAGAGAAAGGATCTAAGCAAGCTCCTAAGGTATGAAGAAGTGTATCAATCCTTCTCCACACCTAAAATGAGAAAAAAATAATCTATTACACACAAAAGGAAGTAACCCTTAAGGGCATCTAACACTTCCTAAAAAGAATAAGATGCCATATTCAACAAATGAATTAAACAACTAAAAATGAAACTAAAATCTTCAAGTCTCCTTTCCAAGATTTCCTTACAAGTTTTTCACTCTTGTGTCCTTGCTCTTCCTTTTGTTCAAGTCCTTTTGTCTATTTCAACCCTTTCTTAAGAAGCTACCCTTGTGGAAGGCTCCTTTCTCAAAGGCTTCCCTACACACAAAGTGGCACCAACCAAAGCAAGATCAAAAGAGATAGAACAAGAAAAAAAGCATAATTTGAATGGGATACTTCCAAATGGAAAGAATAGTAATGACAAGACTTCAAAGACACAAAGAAGACACACTAGAAATAAAGGCTAGAAAGAAGTACGTACAACAAAGGAAAAGTCCTAGAATAGGCACTAGAATAAGAATAAGGACTAAATTGCAAAATGACTCAACAATTTTCAAAAATTGCACCACTAAAATTTATGCTAGCCGAATGCTACAGAGATGGTTTCCAATAAATTAAAATCAATTTTAAGTCTTCATTGCTACTTAAAATAATTTGTTTTTCAATTAGGTACATCAATTTTTTTAATTATTTTTTACTTCTTTTTTTTCACTTTTTCTTCTTTTCTTTTCAAATATTATTTTGACTTCTTTTTTTTTTAACTTCTTTTGGATGCACCTCTAAAATGATACTAAACGCTTGAAAGAATACAAGAAGCAAGGCCACAAAATTTCAAACCAACGTGCAACTAATGAAAATTTTAGCAACTCTAAAATGCACTAAAAATTAGAAGCGGTTCAAGAAATGTATCTAGAGTGTAAGGTTGTATTTAGAGCTCTTGTTTGCATAATTTAAAGCTCTTCAAAGGCACACCCAAACTCCAACAATTTCTCAGCCAAAAATGAACTTCAAATCAGCACCTAAAGAGCTACTAAAAACATAACACAAGGTACTAAAATTTGAAGGAGAAATTAAGCTATAATTTTTTTGAGAATTTTATTTAGCAAACATGCTTGATATAAAAGCATGTGTGACTTCTTAAGAGACTTAGACAAGAGAGGAAACCTCTTATAGAAGCTCAATTTCAAGAAGCTTACACAATACTTTTTTTAAGACTTAAAATCAACACAAAAATAAGGTAAAACCTAACGAAAATTTTATGACAAATTTATAACTAGACAAAGCACATCTAAGACATAACAAGAAGATTAAGAACTGAAAAATAAAATCCTAAAAACAGAGTACAAAACAAAGCAAAGGAGGCGCAAGGTTCTTGATGCAAAAGCTAGCCAACGATGTGACCACAGCGTTGTGGTTTTTCCCACAATTGTGTGGATTTATTTCACAAATCCTCTTAGGCTCCAAACTCAAGCACGCAAGGACCAAAGCTATTGGACAAGAACACACAAAAAAATACCAAACAAAAATGGAAATTTTAGCAAAAATGCAACAAGATGATGCAAAATTTGAATCCAAAACATTAACCACAAAGGTGTGGTTTGATCAGCATAGTTGTCGATTCACTAATTTAGTGTTTCTTAGGAACAAATTTGCGTGAACAAAACGCAATCACCAGGAGAATGGCAGCGAAAATCAGATCTAAGTAGAAGCACATGATTCAATTGATGAACACTAAAATTGAACCACAAAATTTAGAAGAAACACAAAATTATAAACACATGGAATTTTGGAAGCAAAAAAATTCATTACACAACATCAAGACATAAAAAATACAATGAAAAACCAAAAAAATTAAAAGCTAAAGTTAGGAGAAGAACCTCTATCAGAGCCTAAGTGCTGATACCACTTGGTGTAATCCTCAAAAGGCATGATGCTCCTTAAGAAGTGCTCTCACTTGATCTTGCTCATAGAGGTTCCAAGGTGTAGAAATGGAGATGTAAGACTAGGAAATAGAGGAGAAGTAGGTGCCACTCTTGTTGAAGGAGATAAGCCAAAGGATAAAGCTAGCCACAAGGGAAGGAACCCTTAATAATATCATGAAGGAATCTCACTAAGGAGACAAGAATGAACACTCCTAGAAGAAGAAGAGATCTCAAATTTAGAGAAGTTAATTTCATTCAAATGAGTGTTAAGAGCTTTACAAGAGGAGATGCTCTCAATTTATAAAGCAAAAACCTAAGCTATGGGCAGAGATGCTAAGTGAATGTCCAATATTCTTAAAAAAGGTTTAGTTGGATTAATTTAGTGTTAATTTAGCATGTGCTCAATTAACACCAATTTAACACAACTAAAGATCCAAACATGATCCCTAAAAAAATGGATCTATGTTCCTCTAGTTTGAATTTGAATTTTTTAGGGAAATGACATGGCACCTCCAAAATTCAAATTAAAATAAGAAGGAATAAGAATCAGTCTTATAGGTGTGAGAAAGCACATGTGGAGTGAAACAAGGGGATAAGGGGGCCCACATGTCTCCTACATGTTTCATGAGTTGATTAGAATGGTGTGAAAAGGAATTAGGAGTGTAGAAACTAAATTCCACATGTCCAAACCCTCATGGACCAAGCCCAAATAATTAACATACTCCACAAAGAGACTATTTATACCTCCTAAAGAAAATAGAACCTATAGGCCAAAATACAAGGCCGAAAATTAAACTAGCCACACCCCTAAAATCCTAAGAACACAAGGGTGCAAATATAAGCCTAAAAATGTCTAATTGTTTACAAATTAATGGACCATGGCCTAAACTAAGCTCTTTTAAGCTTCATCCAAGTTAGGCTCCTCTTTTACTAGTCCTAGCTTAATTCCTTGCTAGGCGAGGTTGAACCACAATCACAAAAAGTTTTTCAGAAAAAAAAATAGTTCAAAATCTGCTTAAAAATGCACAAAATCAACCCAATAATTTAGAGTTGGAAGTATAAAAATTGATTGATATTACAAACAAACAAGAGTAAGAACCACAATCCCAAACAAAATTGATTTATTCCTAACAATTGACATTAGAAACTCAAAATGAACAAATGAAACAAAATGTTCAATTGAGGTGAAATGTCAAATTGCTAACTTATTTAGAGAATTGTCAAATTCATCCAATTAATAAAGTATATTTAATTTATTCTTATTTGGAGTTTATTGTACCATATCAATGCATATACGATATTTTAAAAAATAATAATTATTGTATTTTGGTCAAGTACTTATTTTCTTTTTTGTACTTATTTGCACAATTAAAACTCGTGAGGATGCTATTATTTGTGACCATCACTTTTGGAACAGCTTGCTTAATTTTAAAATTATGATTTTCTAGTAGTTTTTTGTTGTTGTGTAATAAGAACCATATTTGTAGTGATTTAATAAGATGATATAATGTATGTTTAAGATTTATAATATTATTGTGTTTTAGCTTTTATCATTGAACATGTAATACAATATATATTTTAATGGTAAAATTTTGTATATTTTATTATGTATTATTATCATCATATTTTAACATATTGTCTTATTATGGTTTTTAAAAAAATAATTTAGTAGTAATTATAAAATAATTATGATTTAAAAATAATTACAAAAATATTAAATGAATCACTAGTTTGAGAAAATTGACACTAATAATAATAATAATAATTGTTCTTATCAACTTTTAATGGTATCATTAACTCATTACTATTGTTTTATATATTTGTAACAACTTTATTTTGTCACTATTATATACAAATTAGTTACGATATATTCATCACAAGAAATGTTTTTTATTTTACAACTTTATTTTGTCATTATAATATATAAATATTAGTGACAATAATTTTTTATTTGTGACTTCTAAAATTTGTCACTAATTTAATTAACAATGAGTCTCATATGTGACGACTTGTGCCCGTGAAAAAGTTATCACTAAGGATTTTTAGTGAGAAGTTTTTAAGATTTTAGTGACAACCAATGTCATCATAAAAGACATATATATATTCTTGTAGTGATAGCACTTGTATTGTGAGATTTCAAAGCAATTTTGTCTACTTTGATTCCAAAAATCTTTAATTGTTGTTCCAGTTGCAGAGATTGTGTACAACAACTTTCCAACTACGTGTTCTGCTTTTGCTATAGAGAGGGCCACATATGCTTCCTTCTTGCTATTACAAGATATAAGGTTGTTCCAAACAAATGACACATTCCACTAGTACTTTTTCTTTCTAGCTTTCATCTTGTAAAGTCAAAGTAGCTGACACATTCCGGTAGTACTTTTTCTTTCTAGCTTTCATTTTGTAAAGTCAGAGTAGCTAAACCTCCTGTAAGAGAAGGATTAACACCTTTAGGATACTAAAGACAAACATCCATAGTCCTTCTTTTTTTAAAATCCTTCTGACTGCATCCATGTATGATTCTTTGGGTGCGACTTGGTAACTAACACAGAAACAAACACTAAACATGATATTAGGTCTACTTGCATTTAAATATAACAATGAACCTATCATCCCTCTAAACTTAGAAACGTCAACAGATTTTTCATGTAAAACATCAAGATAACAATTTTTTCTCATTGGTATGTTCTAGATTTTAAACTTCCATTCCAAATTTCTCAAGAAGCTCTTTGGTGTACTTTGATTGATGCAAGAATATTCCTTTCTCCATCTGCTTAACTTGCAAACCTAAGAAGAAATTCAATTCTCCCTCATCCACATGTCAAAGTCCCCCTGCATTATAGAAACAAAGGCCTCACATAGAGAGGTGTTAGTCAATCCAAAGATTATATCTTCTATATTTAAACTAGAAATATATCATTGAAAGATTTCTTAAAGAACAATGTTTTTTCTACCTTTCCTCTTTCAAAGTTTTGACATAAGAGAAACATACCCAACCTTTCATACTATTATCTAGGTGTTTGTTTAAGTCTGTAGAGGGCTTTCTTTAGCTTATAAACATGATGAGAAAATTTATGGTTAACAAAATCGAGTAGTTGTGAAAAAAATACTTCTTCATCAATGAAATCATTCAAAAAGACATGTTTAATGTCCATTTGGTGCAGTTTAAAGTCAAACTCACATGCAAATGCAAAATGGAGCCTAAAAACTTCTAATCTAACAACTGGAGCACATGTTTCACAAAAATCTATACATTTTAGTTGATTATAGTCTTTAGCTACTAATTTAGCCTTATTCCTAGTGATTGTTCTTGTTTCACCTGATTTGTTTTTTCACACCTATTTTGTTCCTATGACATTCATGTTAGACTTAGCTGTAGTTCCCAAATATTATTTCTCTTAAATTGATTCAGCTCAAGTGTGACTAACATTAGGGTAAGAATTGAATTTGGCATGTCATTTGAACAACCACTTCACTTAGACTTGATAAAAACTTTCATACGATTAGATTTCAAGGTGGAATCCAAAAATAGAGCTAAAATAGAAACGATTTTCCTTTAGCGACTTATGAGTCTCTTTCTTCTTCTCTGTTTTCTTTTTTCTCTCCTTTTTTTTTTATTTCATAATTTGAATTTATTTGCTTGCTTTGTGTTGCCACTCTTGGAAAGACTACAAACAAGATTTTTTAATACTATTTGTAATGATTTCTTTAAGAAGTTTACTACTTATCAAATAAAATTATCTAAAAATTAAATAAAAATTAAACAAATAGCATAAAATTAAAATTATTTTAGAAATGTACTAAAATATTACACAATTGTTGTATTAATTTACATTTCAAAATTATTGATTTTGACTTTTCTCATCTGCACGGTAGTTTCCTTGCAAAACCTTGAGTCTTCTTTCTCATTGACTACTAACCAAGTAAAAACATGCAAAACTGGACTGAACCAAAAGTGCACCCTTAATTATCATTGTAATTAACCAATTAATAATAAGAACTATTATTAAAAAGATTTCAACTGATTGGACAAGCCTAAGTAATTATTGAATGAATAGAAATTGTAAAAGAAAAACAAAACTCATAGAAATTAAATGACTCCTCATCTTGATATTAGCAAGAAAATAAAAGAAAAACACAGAGTGCATGACTTTATGTTACATATCAATAGAAGCCATTTTATTTTTACCTTCATTTTTCAATTTTGAGATATTAAAAAATTTAGAGAGTTCAAACAACTCCAGTATCAATAATCTGTAAAGTGAAAAGAAGGTAAACATGAAATTAGTAGAGCTGGAAACAGGAAAATCATAAGATTGAATTGAATTGAAAATATTGACACACCTATAATTGCAGTTGAGAGATGGTGACAGGAAAATAATAATGCAAGAGTTTGGTGAATTAGTAGAGGTAGAAGGGCTTCCTCAATGTACAAGTATTATTATTTGGTTCCCTCATTGTGACGTGTTGCAGTATAACTGATTTTTTATGTCAATTCATGAGTATAAGTATCTTATTTCAGTTAGTAATTTTGTTTGGTTATTTTCACCTCTCATATGACTCTGTGATGGGTTAGGTCAATCAGATAAAAAGCCCAATTAAGAGGGGTCCCTGACTACCTTCAGAGGGGTTATTGTAGAGAACAATTCTGATGTATAAATTTGCTTAATGGGATGACAAATTTATAACCCCCCAGGGTAGTCAGGGACCTCTCTTAATTGGGCTTTTTATCTGATTGACCTAACCCATCACAAAGTCAATCTCACTGTAATCCCAATTAAAATAACCATATTGATATTTTAAGATATTGTCGGTTAAAGATAAATAACCATATTGATATTATGATCATATCTAATATTGTCGGTTAATGATAATTAGATATTGAGTGATACTAATCCACAATTAATTTCAACATTCTCCCACTTGGATAGTGTCAATCAATAATCAACATACAAATCATTAAGCTAAAACGACAATTGCCGATATATCATATATTAATTAACAATATGAAAAATATGAGCAACAAAATAAATATCCGATAGGGATATTAATCAATTGCATGTAACTAATATTTTTCATAGATGTATGGCATAATGCAGTCCCATAAATGACACTACAATGGTCCAAGCATAAATAAAATGCTAATAAGAAACATGAACAAAATGACGTCAACTAGAGCATGTCTCTTAAAGAAAATAGAGAATCAGACTCCCACTAACTTAATACATCAAAAAGCCTTGACTAAACCCATGTGAGTTACATGAATAAGAAAAATTCCAACAGTTAAGGCCTTAGTCAGTGGATCTGCTAACATCTCCTCAGAATCAATGTTTTCAATCCGAGTGTGAAAACTTTGAATTTGCCCTCTAACAAATTGATACTTGATATCAAAATGCTTTGAACGAGTAGAGCTTTTGTTGTTTCGAGAGAAACTCACAGCAGCAGTATTGTCACAGTAAATCACAAGTGGCCTGGAAATGCTTTCAACTATGTGAAAGTCAGATATCAATTTCTTAAGCCACATGGCCTGGCGAGTGGCCTCAAAACAAGCAACATACTCTGCTTCCATGGTAGAGGTAGCTGTAAGAGACTGTTTAACGCTCTTCCAAGAGATAGCTCCTCCTGCCATCATAAAAATAAAGCCAGAAGTAGATCTACGATCATCAGGGCAACCTGCAAAATCAGAATCAGAATAGCCAGTGACTTGAAGTTAATCAGACTTCATAAAAGTCAACATATGATCCTTGGTTCCCTGTAAATATCGCATGACCCTTTTAACGGCTTTCCAATGACCCAAAACTGGGTCGCTCAAGTATCTGCCTAAGGCATTGACGATGAAAGTAATGTCAGGACGAGTACAGACTTGAGCATACATCAAACTGCCAACAGCGGAAGCGTATGGAATTTTCTTCATAGCATCCACTTCTTCATCATTATGAGGACATTGTTTGTTAGATAATTTGTCACCACGTTGCACAGGTGCAGCACATGGGGAGCAAGCATTCATGTTGAACTTCTTGAGAATCTTCTCGATATATCCCTTTTGAGACAATCCAACTATGCCACGTGACCTATCACGAAGAATTTGGATGCTTAGAACAACAGAAGCTTCACCAAGGTCTTTCATATCAAAATGTCTGCACAACATTGATTTTGTCTCAACCAATAGGTTCATACAACTACTAGCAAGGAGAATGTCATCGACATATAATACGAGAATGATGAAATTACTCCCACTAGTCTTCAAGTAAATGCACTGGTCTGCAACATTTTTCTTGAAATTGTAAGTAGTGACAACCTGGTCGAATTTTAAATACCATTGCCTAGATGCTTGTTTCAGTCTATAAATGGACCTTTTAAGTTTACACACCAAATGCTCATTACCTATTTCAACAAAACCATCAGGTTGAACCATGTAGACATCTTCAGCAAGATCTCCATTCAGAAAAGCTGTCTTTACATCCATCTGGTGTAGCTCTAGGTCAAAATGAGCAACTAAAGCCATGACAACTCGGAGTGCGTCCTTCGTTGAAACTAGTGAAAAGGTTTCTTTGTAGTCAACGCCTTCCCGTTGACTATAACCTTTAGCCACCAATCGAGCCTTATACCTATCAACCTTTCCATCTGGAGTACGTTTTGTCTTAAAGACCCATTTAGATCCAACACGCTTACAACCTGCTGGCAAGTCCACAAGATCCCAAACATTATTATTATACATGGAAGACAATTCATCATGCATAGCTTTTAGCCAATCAGAAGCATGAGAACTAGAAAGTGCTTCCTGAAATGTGATGGGATCGTCATCATCATGTGGATCATATTCGTGCTCCTAAAGGTATACAACATAGTCATTTGGTATAGAAGGTCGGCGTATTCTCTGTGATCGTCTTAATGGGGCCACATCAACATCATCAAGTTGTTGATCATTGAGTTGTGGTTCATCAACTTGTGGCTCTGTCATTTGTTCATCTTGCCTCTCAACAATTTGTTCATCTGTGTGAATCATTGGGATTGAGATGTCTGTAGGAAGAGAATAAGATGGTAATGGAAGCATGGTTCGATCTTCTCTGAAGGACATCATTCGAGGTGTGTAACTCCCACTGTCCAAATCATCCTCAAAGAAAACTGCTCGGTCAGATTCAATAACTCGTGTAGAGTGAGAAGGACAATAAAATCTACATCCTCTAGAATCAATACAGTAGCCAATGAAATAACTGCTAATAGTTTTGAGATCAAGTTTCTTTTGTTTAGGGTTATAAGGTCTTACTTCTGCCTTACAACCCCATACATGGAAATGTCTCAAACTCGGCTTTCTACCAGTCATTAGCTCAAAAGGAGTTTTGGGCACAGATTTGCTAGGTACCTGATTAAGAATGTACATAGCAGTTCACAAGGCATCTCCCCAAAGAAATTCTGGCAGAGATGAATGTGATAACATACACCTCACCATGTCCATGAGTGTTCGATTTCATCTCTCAGCGACGCCATTTTGTTCAGGAGTTCCAGGCATGGTGTATTGAGCTTCAATTCCGTATTCATCAAGGAATCGAGCAAATGGACCTAGATTTCTTCCTGTCTCGTCATAACGACCATAATATTCTCCTCCTCTATCAGACCTTGCACACTTAATTTTCTTCTCTGTTTTCAGCTCAACAAAGGCTTTAAAGGTTTTGAAGGCTTCAAGAGAGCTTGCTTTATCCTAAAGAAGATATACCCATCCATGCCTGGAGAAATCATCTATGAAGGTAATAAAATACCTATATCTACCCATAGCAGTAGGTGTAATAGGTCCACATATGTCTGTGTGAATTAATTGTAGCACATCGTCACACCTGTTTGAACTTTTATTCCTGGTTTTGGCAGTGAACTTCCCCTTGATGTAATCGACACAAGTGTCATAATCTGAGAAGTCAAGATCATGCAGAATCCCTTCTTTTATGAGTCTTTCAATTCGAGGCCTAGAAATATGCCCCAAATGTCTATGCCATAGCATAGAGGAAGATTCATCAATCCTGTTACGTTTACTCCCACTAATGGAGTTAACTGACATATCAGTTACGTTTAACATGTAAAGTCTGTCATGCAAAACTCCTGAACCAACAGTTGAATTATAATAAATCACCAATTTTCCATCACCAAAATGATAGTTGTATCCACATTTGTCTAAAACAGAAATTGATATCAAATTCCTTCTCATGGAAGGGACATAAACAGCATCATGTAATAATAAAGTATGTCCAGAGGATAAACATAAAGAGACAACTCCAATGTCAGCAGCGGGTACTCCAGCTCCATCTCCCATAACAATCTTCGTCTCAACATCACTTGGTTTCCTCAGGCTTGTGAACCCCTGTAAAGAATTCACAACATGAATAGTAGCCCCTGAGTCTAACCACCAGGAATTTGGAGGAACATCAACCATATTAGATTCAAAGCAAGTTAGTGCTAGCAGATTACCTCGCTTCTCCTCTTTCTTTTTCAGGATAAAGCAATCTTCCACCTTGTGACCATGTTTCTTACAATACTTGCAAGAACCTTTAAAGAATTTCTTCTTGGGTTCTAAATGTCGTTCTGCTTTCTCTGTACCCTTTTTCTTCTTTCCTTTATACCTGTTAGCACCTTTAGCAGCTGAACTAGAAGCAACGAACTGAATGCTATTAGGCTTATTTTTCTTCATTGAGACTTGATTGGTTTGGTTTTGCTTTTTAGTTTTAGAAAAGAGTTTTAAAAAATAGTTTTCAAAAACTGTTTTCAGGAAGAAAAGAAAAAAAAACTTGTTTGGCAAATGATATTTGAAAACTGTTTTGAAGATGGGAAAATGGAAAAAACTTGTTAATGTTTATTAGAATTTCATTAATGAAAAGAAAAAAACAACTTACTCTGATTGTATTTTGAGTTTTCAAAAGAAAAATAGAAAACTGAAAAGCAAAACTACTTTCAGCTGTTCCAGTTTTTTAGCTTTTAAAAACTAAAAAACTAGAACTGTTTTCTAAAACTGTTTTCAGAAAACACTACCCAAACAAATTTTTTAGTTTTTAAAAAGTAAATTACTGAAAACAGTTTTATAAAACTGTTGCCAAACAAGCACATATTCTCTGAGAATTACTTACTTGTTCTCACTTGTGACATCTTAGTTACTCAATTGGGTTGTTGAGTTTAATTGATTATGAATTCAGTTTAGGTTATAGACAAAAGAAGATAAGAAATCATGAAAGGAGGCAATAATCAAAAACTGAAAAGATAACTCTATTGAAATTTCACATGCCATCATATGCAAAAAAACAAAGATGAAGATGATTTGTTTGCATACTTATTTATATGATTAGTCTAAGTAAGCCCGTCTGTTTGTTTCCTTGTGCAAACTCCATTATGAACAGAGGTGCTCATCTTCATAATTTGTCTAGTAGTGTATATACTGAAACAAGAGGCAGATCGAAAGAGGGGCTGCGAGAGTGACTTGTGGAGCTATAAAGCAAGCGGGTGCCACTACCAATATGAAATTAGGTATACTCATAGCAAACTATTATATATTTTTTAAACTATTGTATCATACCGATCCAAAATTATTTTATATTATATAATATATAACATAATTTATAAATTTTAAAAACTTTCCTGCGGATCTCAAACCTCAGGAAACTGGCGGCAGGAAATTTTCAAAACATTTTTCCTGCTTTTTTTAACTTTTTTTGCAGTACTTTTCTATAGATTCTTTTTAAGGAAAATCTACAGAAAATTTTACTGAAGTTATTAAAATCATAAAATAGTAATTATGTATGAAGGTTTTACTTACTATATGAATTCCTAAAAAAATTTGCAAGTCTTTCTTGCAAATTTTTTTTTAAATAAATTGTAGGAAAATCCTCAACTAATAATGAATTTTTTAGTGGTGTTTGAAGGTGATAGTGGCTGGCACCACCATGGAAAATGATGTCATCACAACAGAGAAGCTGCATCATCATTCTAAGAGAGTTTCATGCATCCTTCATTTAGTTTGATTATCCGGGTTGTAATTTTTTCTTTAATTTTTCATTGTATTGAAAGAAAGGCGTGGAACTACGTAGCACAAACAAGACACGGACATAGATACACTGACATGACTAATGTCTATAATATAGGATAACTTATGTACATATAAATAATGAGACTTTAATGAAATAAAATGAGTAACAGAACAATTTAACTAAAGAGGTGTTCACTAATTTAAATAAATTTTTTTATGATAACAAAGCTATAAGATAGGTCTAATAACATTATTTTTTAAATATTAGTGTGAATGCATTTATGTTGAGGTCATTTTAAGTATCTAAGTTGTATATGAATGTGAGTTTAGATTTTTAAACAAAAAAATAATTTTTTAATTAGATACTTAAGTAGAAGTGTCCAACATACCTCAGACAAGTGTTACAGAGTATCAGTATCTGAAAATACTTCAAACAATAGAGATATAGCTATCTCTTAAGCATAAAATTCTTTAATTTTATAGTTTTTTTATATGATTATGGTTGGTGTCTTATATGTACAGTTAATACCTTTAAGTTCCCTTGTATTTTGTCATTCATATTTTAATTGTTCACAAATTCCATCCATTAATTTTGTATTCAGACGTCCACCTCAACCTTTCATAAATTATTTAGCACCAGTTACTTAAGAATGTTTGTTATGAATTATTTCTTTTAACTTCTATCCTTTATTATGTATAGAAAACTTCTGTGAAAGCTTTTTAATTATTTTTTATGAGTTTAATATCTATACACAGTGTAAAAGAATGGTATACTGATATTTAGGTTTTAACTTCAATACCCTTTTTAATTAGAGGGTTTTGGTACCCCTATGATGTGGACCAATCATTTTATGGCACATGTTTAATGAATTCACGTCATTGGAACATTTTTAATTTCTTTTATTTAGGGGATCTAACAATAAATAATTTTAATTATTATTTTTATTTTAATTAAAATTAAAAATAAGTTTACAAATTTATTTTTAAATCCCCAAAAGTCAATTTTATTTTTTTGAATTTCTATCCTTCATTATCAAAACCTTATTTTGGTGCATAATTAGCAATTAGGCTTTTTGTCTTCTTCCTCTCAAAGATACCATGCTATCTCATTCTTCCATTGCCTGCATTGTTGCCACTCAAGTTTACGTCTTGTGATTCCGTTGTTGCTTTGGCGTCCCTTTTGTTGTCAGCTCTTTTGCAAACCGCTCTATTTTTTTGTGAGCATAAAAGGGTGAGTTCAATTTGTGTGTTTTTTAATTATTGATTTGTGATGCTGTCCTCTGAAATTAGTTTCTTGTTCTGGTTAGTTTAAGATTTTTCTGCTTGTTTTTGTTAGGGTTCTTTGAAACTACCATTAGAGGTGTGTTTCGAAGTGAGGTTTAAGAAGGGAAGACATTGTATTAAAATTTTTCATGTTAGAGGGTTCTCCTCCCTCAAATCTCCCCCAGTTTTAGTATTTTTGGTTGAAAAACAAGTTAAACTATTTCTTTACCTATGATTTTTTAAAATGACATTCTGTGTTTTGATACATCCCTCATCACCACAGTTCTCTCTCGTCATTGAAGTTAAAAATAACATGGGATAAATATTACACATGTTCTTAAATCTCCATCAAGCATGTTGGGAAAACTAACTTCACGTTATTGTATTTGATTTGATAGAACCTTTGTGTCATGTACAAATCTCCCATTGGTAGATTTATTTGTGATTGATTTACAGCTTTTTGTTATCATGTCATTTATTGATTTTTCAAAATCACTTTTTTTGTATTTTTATATGTCTCTTGTTATCATAAATCATAGTTCTCTCTTGTTATTGAAGTTAAAAAGTACATTCACTTTCACTAATAGATATTACACACATTCTTGTAAGTCCTAGTTAAACCTTCATACTCACTATCTTTGATTGGCAAGACCTTTGTGTCATGGGTGTTCCATGGATATGGCTCTCCTCATCGCACTCTCATTTTCAAGTTTTGTAATGAAGAGTAGCAAATGTCTTGCCTATTTTATTCATGAGTTTAATTAGTATGCATTGGCAGTGTAAAAGAATGTTACACTAACATTTAATCATATCTTTTCATTTATATGACTTTTAAAATATTAATTGGTAAAGTCAACAAACATACCATAAATGAAGGGTTGTGGTTCAATGTCAATGTAAAATGTTTACACTGAGACGATATACTAATTAAACTCTTTATTTATTTTGTTGGTGCAATTAGTTTGGTTTAAAGTTTGCTCCTGAATACATCTTTAATTTGGGATACTTTTATGAAAACAAATATTATATATTTTTTTAAAAAAAGAAAAAAAAGTAAATATAGATAAAAGTAGTGATGTACATTCAATTTTCTTGTTTAATAGGGTATAAAACATATTTTTTCATGTCTTTCAAAAGGGACTAAATTCTAATATGATCATGAAGAATTTTTGTGTATCACATCAGTATTTTTTATATAAAGAATTGTTGTTAGTCATATTTAATTTTTTCTATATACTAATCTTTATTTAAATTGATAGCACTTTTAAAAAAGTGGGTTGATTGATTCTTAAAAGTTCTAATAAGGTATTTGTTAAATATGAGTTTATAGCTTTTTGTTGATATGTGATTGCTTTATTTTTGTAGATTAAGTATGGAACAAATATCCTCTTGAACATATGTATTTTAAACCATTCAAGTATGCAACAGAATCATGAGGACATTTTTTTTAAGATTATTTAATAAATTACACTAACAATTTCCAAATTTTTCTCAATCTTATACCCCAACCATCATATAGGAGGACCACACAATAGAGTAAATAGTAACTCTTCCAAAAATAACAGACTACTCCTCCAAGTAGTAAACCTAAGAAAATATTCAATTAGATTATTTTTGCTCATAATAATTTTATGATCACAATTTAGTTATGTTTGCTACACACAGTCATGGCTCAGGATGATTCAATGATAACAAATTACTAAGTTTTAGTCGTTAACATATGATATATAGTATATAATAATATCTAAATATTAGTAGCTCCTAAAAAACTAAATATGAGAAATTAATTTATTTGAATTACTTAACTGCTTAATTAAATTATAAAATATATTTACAGTAATATTTTTAATATTTATTAATTCATAATAAAATAAAAACATATGATATATAGTAATTTAATTAACCTTTCTAAATTGCTTAAAATCCTATTGTTAAGTTTTCTTTATTTTTATTATAGAAAAGAAAGAATTAAGGCCTCAGTAATAGATAAAGGCTATATTATTAATTTTTTAAAAAATTATATACTTAATTACTTTATTAAAATTTATTGAAAATAAGTTGACAATGAAATTTAACCGTGCAAGGTTAAGAAAATTGTGTTTTAAATTACCCAATTAGTTTAACCTTTATTATTTAATTTTTCATATAATTAGTTACCTAATTAAAATTTACATGTTAGTCTATATTGATTAAAAATATGTGACAAGATAAATCAATTAAAATAAATTAGTATTTGTCATTTATGCTCTAATAAACTATAACAAGATAAATCAAGAAAAAAGAATTATAGTAAGATCAATTAATAAATATAAATCACCTGAAATTGTCTTCAACTCCTAACAAGATGACCAAAAAAAAACTATAATAGGATAAATCAATAAATTAACTATAATTGATTTATCTTGTTGCACATGTTCAATAAATGTAAATTAATAATAGGTAACAAATTAACTATAATTGATTTAAGTAATTTATGATCGCCAAATCATCCTAACTATATGTAACAAATTAAGTAATTTGTGATTGCAAAATTATCATGAGTAAAACTCATTCAATTTAAGAGTAAATGTAATTTAATAGGTAATTTTTAAGTAATTTAAATTGAAAATATGGGATAAGATAAATCAATTATAATAAGTTATTAATCTACACTAAGAGTAATCAATTATAATCGTTAAAGCATTGAATGGTTAATTTGTTAGTTGTATTGTGCTTCCTACATACATTAAAAAAATATTGATCCTTATTTCTTTTAAACTACTTAAAAATTACCTATTAATTTAAATACGTAACAAGTTAAATCAATTATAATTTATTTATATTTATTGATTTATCTTGTTATAGTTGATTAGATCATAAATGACAATTACGGATTTATTTTAATTGATTCATCTTGTCAAATATTTTTAATCAATACAAATTAATAGGTAACTTAACCAGTTTAAATTTAATTAATAATATTTAGTTTTTCTAACTATTTGAAATGTCTAGTTAATTATTCCAAATTTAAATTAAAAAGCATATTAACCAAACTTAAAAACTAATATTTTATTGTAACTAAACATAGTAATTAGATTAATAATTGTTATATATTTTTTTTAAGTTTTGTTATGACTTTATCTAAACTACTACATTGTATGTGGTCATAGACCATCACTACTTCTAATACATCACAGCACCATCCTTGAAGTTGAATAAAATTTTTATGCCTCATTCAGGCTTGCAAATTGTGTAAAAAGTGTATTTTTAAGCCTTGAAAGTGTATTTAAAATGTGATTTTAGTCTTTAAAAGTAAATATAATCTTCTTTCATGGTCAAAATAATCATATATTAAAATAATATTTCTATGATCCCATAGATTTCTTAACTTCAATATCAAAATAGCTACGTAATTATAATAACATTTGTTCATAGTTACATAAATTTCCTAACTTCATTGTTAAAAAATAACCTAATCACTAAGCATAGTTAGTTATAAGAAACTAAACTATTCTTCTTATTTCATAGAAGTTCCCAATTTTTGGTTGCTAGCTGTTTGATTATTTTGTTTTGGGTGTTGTGTGAGTGTAGAATCACGTCTAGTGCAATTCTGATTCTTGTTTTTTTACCGGTCAAATGTTATTTCTTAATATATTAATATTTGTTAAAGGAGGAATTCAAACCTACAACATCTTCCTCCCCCGTCTCTTCAATTTTCATTCTTGTTTCATCCCTAACCTACCACAAGTAAATAAACATGTTAGGTTTTATCCAATAATAAATACTAAATTAGAAAAAATAAGGTAAGATAAAGATGAATACTTGAATTTTATAATCATTGAAGCAGTCTCAATCCATCAACCACTTAGCAACCAAATCCCACAATCCTTCCTATAACATGTCAATATATTACTTTTATAGTTAAAAAAAAACTTAATTTTCAATAAATTCAGTTAGTATATTACTAATCAAGTTTCTTTCTTCCAATGTTAAGAGTTATGATGAATGCAGATTCATATAATTGTGGTTTTATTTGAGATTTGACCTCATAGAATGATAAAAACACTCAACCGATAACATTTTCTCTAAGAAAATTGCCTACAAAATAAACAATTGTTTTAGTTCAAATTTACATCATAACAGAAAGTTCACACCATTTAAAAAAAATTTAAAATATTACCAATTTCATAAAAAATCTTCTTCGTATTGGATTTCTCTGTGGGTTGGGAAGAAAATTCAAAAAAATAAGTTTTTTATGCCCCAAGTTAATAATAAAAAGCAAAAACCAATGCAAGGTTATGCCATTTATAGCAACAAAAATCTATATAAAAAATCATACAAATGTCACAAAATATCTCAAAATAAATACATGATAAATAATAAAACTACAATGTATATAGAGTTTGGTCGTGATCTTATCTAAGAAATCAATTGTTTCCATGTACTGATTGAAATACATCGACTTAAGTATATACGTACTAATTCAAATACTTAAATGTAGATTCTATATATAAATATGTAAATAATAGGAATTAAAAGATAAACATAAGTTTTACTATAATTTAAATATTCTTTAAATTTTTTAAGAAAAGTTCATATGCACTTTACCATAATTAATATATTATTTGGTAACATTATTTATATGATACCTATATATTGATTTTTACTTATGTAATTAAGGTAATTAAGTCAAATAAATATTTTTATATTGTCTCTACATATTAATTTTTAAATTTATTTACATAATTAAATTTATATTTTATATATAAATATTTTAAATTTTTTTATAAAAAAGATTGAGATATGTGTTACTATAATTAATACATATATATATATATATAATAAGAATAATTGAACCAATTAAATATTTTTTATAGTCTCCACATAATAATCTATATACTAATTTAAATAATTAAATGTAGATTATATATATAAATAATAAGAATAAAAAGATAAAATGTAAGTTTTACTTTCATTTAAATTTCTTTTTTTTTTTAACAAAAGTTCACATATGTTTTACCATAATTAATACATTATTTTGTAAACCTTATTTATATGATTTTTATATAAAAGATTTAAAAATTTAAAAAACACAAAAAGGTACTTTTTTAATAAACAAATGTTAATTTGTTAGGGGTCAATTTGAACCAATGACCTTTCCTTCTCCATCTCCACAGATGTTAATTTATCACTATATCAACTTTATAACCTTAGAACCAAAAAACTATTTTAAACCATTTATATTGAAAAAACATAATTGTTCTATTATCTATTGTTGTTCACAAAATAAAACTATTATCTATTATCTATTAATAAAGGGAACCACCCCTTTTGTTGTTCACCTTTTTCTAGACAATTATGTCTGTTATTTATAACAATAACTAACATGCTAATAAACAAGAAATATATTGTAATTATACACACACTTATTTACATGCTAGCTGTCATTTTAGTGTTACAACATACAATCGACATTAGGCATAAGTGAGTCAGCCTATTATCAACTCATTTTTCAAATTATTCAATTTGACTCGACTCAAACAATGATATATTGACCCATGAGTCCTACCCATTTTAAAAACTGTAGTAGTAATTATAGGCCATATAGATAATATTAGGCATGATAGTAGTTGTAGTAAATACTAGGAAACACAATTACGTTAGGGTATAACATCAACATTAGTTATTACTATAGTGTTAAGACATAAAACCAAGATTAGGCATAAGTGAGTCAACATTTTTTTCTATATGGTCAGCTCATTTGCCAAATTATTCAACCTGACTAGCCTAGACCCATGATGGGATAGGCGACCCACAAGTCATGGCCCATTATAACAACTATAGTAGCTAGCATAGTAATTTTAGAAGACACAAATGACATTAGGCATGATAGTAGTTGTAAGGTATAGAATCATCATTAGTCAAGATGATAGTATTAGAGCATATAGATGACACCAGACATCACAAAAAAGTTAGGATATAGCATCGATACTAGATATGATTATAGTGTTAAGACATGCAGTCTATAGTAGGCATACGTAAGTCAGCCCATTTCTTCTATATAGTTGGCTCATTTTCCATATTATTCAACCCAACCTTGCCCAGACCCATGATAGTATAGGCGACCCATGGGTCTTGGCCCATTATAGTAGTTGCAATAGCTATCACAGTAATTATAAAGGATACAAATGATATTAGGCATGATAGTAGTTGTAAGGTATACAATCTTCATTAGTCATGATATAGTTTTAGAGCATATAGGAAACACTAGGCATAACAACAATGTTAGGGTATAACATTAATACTAGATACTTTTAGGGCATACAATTGACATTAGGCATAAGTGAGTCAACCCATTTTTTCTATATGGTTGGCTAATTTTCCGTCTTATTTAACCTAATCTAGCCCAAACCCAAAACGAGATAGGCGACCCATAGGTCGTGGCCCATTATAACAGTTGTAGTAGGTATCATAAAAAATTTAGAGGATACAAACGACATTAGGCATGATAGTAGTTGTAAGGTATACAATTGTCAATGGTCATGATAATAGTGTTAGAGCATATAAGCGGCACTAAGCATCACAATAATGTTAGGGTATAGCATCGATACTAGATATGATCATAGTATTAGGGCATACAGTAAACATTAGGCATAAGTGGATCAACCTATTTTTTCTATATGGTCGG
Organism: Psophocarpus tetragonolobus; assembly: GCA_037954015.1. NCBI lineage: Eukaryota > Viridiplantae > Streptophyta > Magnoliopsida > Fabales > Fabaceae > Psophocarpus > Psophocarpus tetragonolobus. The sequence goes on from CM075693.1 coordinate 65,578,172, forward strand.
CTCATTTTCCAAATTATTCAACCTGACTCAGGCCAAACCCTTGATAGGATAGGCAACCACGAGTCCTGGTCCATTATAACAGTTTTAGTAGCTATCACAATAATACTAAAGGATGTAGACGATGTTAGACATTATAGTAGTTGTAGGGTATACAATCATCATTAGTCATGATAATAGCGCTAAAGCATATAGGTGACATTAGGCATCACAATAATATTCAGATGTAACATCGACACTAACTATGATTATAGTGTTAGGGAATACAGTCGACATTAAGCATAAGTGAGTCAACCCATTTTTTCTATATGGTCTGTTCATTTTTTAAATTATTCAACTTAATCCGGCCCAAACCCATGATGGGATTGGTGACCAATAAGTGCTGACTCATTTTAATAGTTATAGTAGCTATCATAGTAATTTTAGAGGATATAGAGAATATTAAGCATGATAGTAAGGCATACAATCATCATTAGTCATGATAATTGTGTTAGAGCATATAGTTAATAATTTATTTACAATCGTCATGTATTTATTTAATTATGAATTGACTAAATAATATAAAAAAATTAAATAATTTTTATAGTTTTAATCAATAAGTAATTTAAAAAATATAATTACTACAATTTAGTTTTTTTAAACTAAATAAAAAGGTTAATTAAAGTATATAATATATTTATTTAATTATGAATTACTTAAATAATCTAAAATATTATTTTAAACATTTTTTTAATTTTAATCAAATAATTAACTTAAAAAAATAAATTACTAATATTTAGTCAATTACTATATATCACATGTTTATTCAATTATGAATTACTAAAACTTTAATTAATTTGTGATAACCAAATCATCATAATTGTTTGTGATAAATACAACACAATAGTCATGGTGTTTACCTTTAAATTATATGTTACAAACACGACACAATTTCTTTTAATTCGTTTGTATTACATATTTTTAATAAATATATATTAACATTTAACTTTAAATAAATTGTTTATTTATTACTACACCACTAATGAATATTATAAGGAAAATTACCAAATTAATCACTTAGAAGGATTGTAATTTATTAGTCGTCTTAAATGTATATGAATAGATTAGTAAGTTTTTTACTTTTACCCATTAATAATTTAAAAGTTACATGAATTTTTGTAATACTTTAGTAAGTTTGTTGAATCATTTTCTGCAGTTTGATATCTTATGGTATGTTTTCAATAAATACATTAATTGGTAACTTTTAATTAGGTAACTAATTAAAGTTTAAATGATAGCATTTAAATTTTCAATCAATCGATAATAATATTTTTCAGAAATAAAAAATTGATCTCATTTCGCATATATAATCGTTAAAAGAGTAACAACATGCTTGAGGCACTCAGAAATGGTAGACAATGTTGCCATATATACCTTAATTCAATATTTTTAGAATGTCATAAACCAAAATATTATTTCATAATGATAATTATTCATAAAATTTTCCATGATTTTAATCAATAAGTAATGTAAAATTTAATTACTACAATTTAGTTAATTTTAGAACTAAATAAAAAGGTTAATTAAATTACGATATATCATATCTTTATTTAATTATGAATAATATCTAACATATTATTTATAAATATTTTTGTTTAATAATAATTAAATTAAAAAATTAAATTACTAATATTTATTTAATTACTATATAACATATGTTTATTTGATTATGAATTACTAAAATTTTAAATAATTTATGATAACCAAATCATCATAATTATATATAATAAACTATACACAATAGTGATGGTGTTTGCGTAAATTGTATATAAAACAAATACAACACAATTTATTTTAATTGATTTATCTTGTGACCTATTTTTAATAAATATAGATTAACAATTAATTTTAAATAATTTATTTATTTAATTACTACACCACAAATACATATTAAAAGATAAATTATCAAATTAATCATTTAGAATAATTGTAATTTATATATCTATGTAAGATTAATAAATTTGTTGACTTTACTAATTAATACTTTAAAAGTCACGTAAAATGAAGAGTTGTGATTAAACCTTTGTGTAAAACTCTTTGACACTGTTAGTACATACAAATTAAATCATTATATTTATCTTGTTGCATATTTTTAATAAGAGTTTAATTAGTATGTATTGTAAAACCTTTTACATTACATTCAATCACAATCTTTAATTTATGGTAAGTTTGTTAATTTTATTAATTAGTATTTTAAAAGTCATCTAAATGAAAAATGTGATTAAAATGTTAGTGTAATAATCTTTTACACTATTAGTACATACTAATTAAACACTTTCAATAAATATATATTAATTGGTAACTAATTGATTTAATGAAAGTTTAAATAATAACAGCTAAATTTTCAATCAATCTCAATAATGATAATAACATCTTTCCAAAAACAAAAAATTGATTTCAATCATGATTGATTGTAATTTTTATCACATATATAATAGTTAATAATATTATATTTCTAAAAGCAAATTCATAAAACCTTTATCCAAAGTGGATAATACTTTATTAATGTGAAAGTGGTGTAGACAGTGTTAATATGTAGTAGGTAAATGGAATATCGATGTGCTCAATTTTGAAAAGTATTTGAGCTGAGGGTAACAGGATATACTCTTCCAATTTGGTAAAGAGCCCCACACTAAATCACCTTATAATTTGGGTCTCCATATTCCAGTACTTTAGTCTTGTTAATGGCTATAATCACTCAAAATTCACTCAACAATGTTCATATCAGATTATTTGGAAAAACCAGTGACATAGAGCTTGATTGGTTTGGTTTTGTTTTTTAGTTTTGGAAAATAGTTTTAAAAAATAGTTTTCAAAAACTGGTTTCGGGAAGAAAAGAAAAAAAAACTTGTTTGGCAAATGATATTTGGAAACTGTTTTGAAGATGTAAAAATGGAAAAACTTGTTAATGTTTATTAGAATTTCATTAATGAAAAGAAAAAAACAACATAATCTGATTGTATTTTGAGTTTTTAAAAAAAAAAAGAAAACTGAAAAGCAAAACTACTTTCAGCTGTTCCAGTTTTTTAGCTTTTAAAATCTAAAAAACCAGAACTGTTTTCTAAAACTGTTTTCAGAAAACACTACCCAAACAAATTTTTTAGTCTTTAAAAACTAAAATACTGAAAACAGTTTTATAAAACTGTTGCCAAACAAGCACATAGTCTCTGAGAATTACTTACTTGTTATCACTTGTGACATCTTAGTTACTCAATTGGGTTGTTGAGTTTAATTGATTATGAATTCAGTTTAGGTTATAGACAAAAGAAGATAAGAAATCATGAAAGGGAGGCAATAATCAAAAACTGAAAAGATAACTCTATTGAAATTTCACATGCCATTATATGCAAAAAAACAAAGATGAAGATGATTTGTTTGCATACTTATTTATATGATTAGTCTAAATCAGCCCATCTGTTTGTTTCCTTGTGCAAACTCCATTATGAACAGAGGTGCTCATCTTCATAATTTGTCTAGTAGTGTATATACTGAAACAAGAGGCAGATAGAAAGAGGGGCTGCGAGAGTGACTTGGTGGAGCTATAAAGCAAGCGGGTGCCACTACTAATATGAAATTAGGTATGCTCATAGCAAACTATTATATATTTTTTAAACTATTGTATCATACCGATCCAAAATTATTTTATATTATATAATATATAACATAATTTATAAATTTTAAAAACTTTCCTGCGGATCTCAAACCTCAGGAAACTGGCGGGAGGAAATTTTAAAAATATTTTTCCTGTCTTTTTTAACTTTGTTTGCAGTACTTTTTCTATAGATTGTTTTTAAGGAAAATCTACAGAAAATTTTACTGAAGTTATTAAAATCATAAAATAGTAATTATGTATGAAGGTTTTACTTACTATATGAATTCCTAAAAAAATTTGCAAGTCTTTCTTGCAAATTTTTTTAAAATAAATTGTAGGAAAATTCTCAACTAATAATGAATTTTTTAGTGGTGTTTGAAGGTGATAGTGGCTGGCACCACCATGGAAAATGATGTCATCACAACAGAGAAGCTGCATCATCATTCTAAGAGAGTTTCATGCATCCTTCATTTAGTTTGATTATATTTTTTCTTTAATTTTTCATTGTATTGAAAGAAGGGCATAGAACTAGGTAGCACAAACAAGACACGGACATAGATACACTGACGTGACTAATGTCTATAATATAGGATAACTTATGTACATATAAATAATGAGACTTTAATGAAATAAAATATGAGTAACAAAACAATTTAACTAAAGAGGTGTTCACTAATTTAAATAAATTTTTTATGATAACAAAGCTATAAGATAGGTCTAATAACATTATTTTTTAAATATTAGTGTGAGTGCATTTATGTTGAGGTCATTTTAAGTATATGAATGTGAGTTTAAATTTTTAAACAAAAAAATAATTTTTTAATTAGATACTTAAGTAGAAGTGTCCAACATACCTTAGACAAGAGTTACATAGTATCAGTATCTGAAAATACTTCCAACAATAGAGGTATAGCTATCTCTTAAGCATAAAATTCTTTAATTTTATAGTTTTGATATGATTATGGTTGGTGTCTTATATGTACAGTTAATACCTTTAAGTTCCCTTGTATTTTGTCATTAATGTTTTAATTGTTCACAAATTCCATCCATTAATTTTGTATTCAGACGTCCACCTCAGACTTTCATAAATTATTCAGCACCAGTTACTTAAGAATGTTTGTTATGAATTATTTCTTTTAACTTCTATCCTTTATTATGTATAGAAAACTTCTGTGAAAGCTTTTTAAGTATTTTTTATGAGTTTAATATCTATACACAATGTAAAAGAATTGTATACTGATATTTAGATTTTAACTTTAGTACCCTTTTTAATTAGAGGGTTTTGGTACCCCTATGATGTGGACCAATCATTTTATGGCACATGTTTAATGAATCTACGTCATTGGAATATTTTAATTTCTTTTATTTAGAGATCTAACAATAAAAAATTTTAATTATTATTTTTCTTTTAATTAAAATTAAAAATAAGTTTACAAATTTATTTTTCAATCCCCAAAAGTCAATTTTATTTTTTTGAATTTCTATCCTTCATTATCAAAACCTTATTTTGGTGCATAATTAGCAATTAGGCTTTCCGTCTTCTTCCTCTCAAAGATACCATGCTATCTCATTCTTCCATTGCCCATATTGTTGCCACTCAAGTTTAAGTCCTGTGATTCTGTTGTTGCTTTGGCGTCCCTTTTGTTGTCAGCTCTTCTGCAAACCGCTCTATTTTTTTGTGAGCATAAAAGGGTGAGTTCAATTTGTGTGTTTTTTAATTATTGATTTGTGATGCGTGTCCTCTGAAATTAGTTTCTTGTTCTGGTTAGTTTAAAATTTTTCTGCTTGTTTTTGTTAGGGTTCTTTGAAACTGCCATGAGAGGTGTGTTTCGGAGTGAGGTTTAAGAAGGGAAGACATTGTATTAAAATTTTTCATGTTAGAGGGTTCTCCTCCCTCAAATCTCCCCCAGTTTTAGTATTTTTGGTTGAAAAACAAGTTAAACTATTTCTTTACCTATGATTTTTTAAAATGACATTCTGTGTTTTGATACATCCCTCATCACCACAGTTCTCTCTTGTCATTGAAGTTAAAAATAACATGGGATAAATATTACACGTGTTCTTAAATCTCCATCAAGCATGTTGGGAAAACTAACTTCACGTTATTGTATTTGATTTGATAGAACCTTTGTGTCATGTACAAATCTCCCATTGGTAGATTTATTTGTGATTGATTTACAGCTTTTTGTTATCATGTCATTTATTGATTTTTCAAAATCACTTTTTTTGTATTTTGATATGTCTCTTGTTATCATAAATCATAGTTCTCTCTTGTTATTGAAGTTAAAAAGTACATTCACTTTCACTAATAGATATTACACACATTCTTGTAAGTTCTAGTTAAACCTTCATACTCACTATCTTTGATTGGCAGGACCTTTGTGTCATGGGTGTTCCACGGATATGGCTCTCCTATTTTATTCATGAGTTTAATTAGTATGCACTGACAGTGTAAAAGAATGTTACACTAACATTTAATCATATCTTTTCATTTATATGAATTTTAAAATATTAAATCGTAAAGTCAACAAACTTACCATAAATTAAGGGTTGTGGTTGAATGTCAATGTAAAATGTTTACACTGAGACCATATACTAATTAAACTCTTTATTTATTTTGTTGGTCCAATTAATTTGGTTTAAGGTTTGCTCCTGAATACGTCTTTGATTTGGGATACTTTTATGAAAACCAATATTATATTTTTTTTAAAGAAAGCAAAAAAAGCAAATATTGATAAAAGTAGTGATGTACATTCAATTTTCTTGTTTAATAGGGTATAAAAATATTTTTTCATGTCTTTCAAAAGGGACTAAATTCTAATATGATCATGAAGAATTTTTGTGTATCACATCAGTATTTTTTATATAAAGAATTGTTGTTAGTCTTATTTAAATTTTTCTATATACTAATCTTTATTTAAATTGATAGCACTTTTAAAAAGTGGGTTGATTGATTCTTAAAAGTTCTAATAAGGTATTTGTTAAATATGAGTTTATAGCTTTTTGCTGAAATGTGATTGCTTTATTTTTGTAGATTAAGTATGGAACAAATATCCTCTTGAACATATGTATTTTAAACCATTCAAGTATGCAACAGAATCATGAGGACATCTTTTTTTAAGATTATTTAATAAATTACACTAACAATTTCCAAATTTCTCTCAATCTTATACCCCAACCATCATATAAGAGGACCCACACAATAGAGTAAATAGTGACTCTTCCAAAAATAACAGACTACACCTCCAAGTAGTAAAGCTAAGAAAATATTCAATTGGATTATTTTTGCTCATAATAATTCTATGATCACAATTTAGTTAAGTTTGCTACACACAGTCATGGCTCATGATGATTCAATGATCCCAAATTACTAAGTTTTAGTCATTAACATATGATATATAGTATATAATAATATCTAAATATTAGTAGCTCCTAAAAAACTAAATATTAGAAGTTAATTTATTTGAATTACTTAACTGCTTAATTAAATTATAAAAAATATTTACAGTAATATTTTTAATATTTATTAATTCATAATAAAATAAAAACATATGATATATAGTAATTTAATTAACCTTTCTAAATTACTTAAAATCCTATTGTTAAGTTTTGTTTATTTTTATTATAGAAAAGAAAGAATTAAGGCCTCAGTAATAGATAAAGGCTATATTATTAATTTTTTAAAAAATTATATACTTAATTACTTTATTAAAATTTATTAAACAAAAGTTAACAATGAAATTTAACCGTGCAAGATTAAGAAAATTGTGTTTTAAATTACCCAATTAGTTTAACCTTTATTATTTAATTTTTCATATAATTAGTTACCGAATTAAAAGTTACATATTAGTCTATATTGATTAAAAATATGTGACAAGATAAATAAATTAAAATAAATTAGTAGTTGTCATTTATGCTCTAATAAACTATAACAAGATAAATCAAAGAAAAAAGAACTATAGTAAGATAAATTAACAAATATAAATCTCTTGAAATTGGCTTCAACTCCTAACAAAATGATCAACAAAAAAAAACTATAATAGGATAAATCAATAAATTAACTATAATTGATTTATCTTGTTGCACATGTTCAATAAATGTAAATTAATAATAATTTTTAAGTAATTTAAAAAAATTAAGGATCAATATTTATTTTAAGTAATAGGTAATTTCATTAACAAAAGAAAAGTAATAGGTAATTTTAAGTAATTTAAAAATATTATTGTAAATATTTTTTATAATTTAATTAAGTGGTTAAGTAATTTAAATAAATTAATTTATTTATACTATTTTTTTATTTATTTACTATATATCTATGTTAATGACTAAAACTTGAAGTAATTTGTGATCGCCAAATATCATAACTATGTGTAACAAATGAAGTAATTTGTGATTGCAAAATTATCATGAGTAAAACTCATTCAATTTAAGAGTAAATGTAATTTAATAGGTAATTTTTAAGTAATTTAAATTGAAAATATGGGATAAGATAAATCAATTATAATAAGTTATTAATCTATACTAAGAGTAATCAATTATAATCGTTAAAGCATTGAATGGTTAATTTGTTAGTTGTATTGTGCTTCCTACATACATTAAAAAAATATTGATCCTTATTTTTTTTAAACTACTTAAAAATTACCTATTAATTTAAATACGTAACAAGTTAAATCAATTATAATTGATTTATATTTATTGATTTATCTTGTTATAGTTGATTAGATCATAAATGACAATTACGGATTTGTTTTAATTGATTCATCTTGTCAAATATTTTTAATCAATACAACTTAATAGGTAACTTAACCAGTTTAAAAAATTTAATTAATAATATTTAGTTTTTCTAACTATTAGAAATGTCTAGTTAATTATTCCAAATTTAAATTAAAAATCATATTAACCAAACTTAAACACTAATATTTTATTGTAACTAAACATAGTAATTAGATTAATAACTGTTATATATTTTTTTTAAAGTTTTGTTATGACTTTATCTAAACTACTACATTGTATGTGGTCATAGACCATCACTACTTCTAATACATCACAGCACCATCCTTGAAGTTGAATAAAATTTTTATGCCTCATTCATGCTTGTAAATTGTGTTAAAAGGATTTCGATTAAAAGTTTGAGTATATTGATTTTTAAGTCTTGAAAGTGTATTTAAAATGTGATTTTAGTCTTTAAAAGTAAATATAATCTTCTTTCATTGTCAAAATAACCATATATTAAAATAATATTTCTATGATCCCATAAATTTCCTAACTTCAATATCAAAATAGCTACGTAATTATAATAACATTTGTTCCTAGTTACATAAATTTCCTAACTTCATTGTTAAAAAATAACCTAACCACTAAGCATAGTTAATTATAAGAAACTAAACTATTCTTCTTATTTCATAGAAGTTCCCAATTTTCGGTTGCCAGCTGTTTGATTATTTTGTTTTGGGTGTTGTGTGAGTGTAGAATCACGTCTAGTGCAATTCTGATTCTTGTTTTTTTACCAGCCAAATGTTAGTTCTTAATATATTAATATTTGTTAAAGGAGGAATTCAAACCTACAACATCTCCCTCCCCCATCTCTTCAATTTTCATTCTTGTTTCATCCCTAACCTACCACAAGTAAATAAACATGTTAGATTTTATCAAATAATAAATACTAAATTAGAAAAAATAAGGTACGATAAAGATGAATACTTAAATTTTATAATCATCAAGGTAGTCTCAATCCATCAACCACTTAGCAACCCAAATCCCACAATCATTCCTATAACATGTCAATATATTACTTTCATAGTTAAAAAAAAAACTTAATTTTCAATAAATTCAGTTAGTATATTACTAATGAAGTTTCTTTCTTCCAATGTTAAGAGTTACGATGATAAAAACAGTCAACCGATAACATTTTCTCTAAGAAAATTGCCTACAAAATAAACAATTGTTTCAGTTCAAATTTACATCATAATAGAAAGTTCACATCATTTAAAAAAAAAAATTACAATATTACCAATTTCATAAAAAATCTTCTTCGTATTGGATTTCTCTTTGTGGGTTGGGAAGAAAATCCAAAACAATAAGTCTTTTATGCCCCAAGTTCTTAATAAAAAGCAAAAACCAATGCCAGGTTATGCCATTTATAGCAACAAAAATCTATATAAAAAATCATACAAATGGCACAAAATATCTCAAAATAAATACATGATAAATAATAAGAATATAATATATATAGAGTTTGGTTGTGATCTTATCTAAGAAATCAATTGTTTCCATGTACTGATTGAAATACATCGACTTATTTATATACGTACTAATTTAAATAATTAAATGTAGATTCTATATATAAATATATAAATAATATGAATTAAAAGATAAACATAAGTTTTACTATAATTTAAATATTCTTTAAATTTTTTAAGAAAAGTTCATATGCACTTTACCATAATTAATATATTATTTGGTAACATTATTTATATGATACCTATATATTGATTTTTACTTATGTAATTAAGGTAATTAAGTCAAATAAATATTTTTATATTGTCTCTACATATTAATTTTTAAATTTATTTACATAATTAAATTTATATTTTATATATAAATATTTTAAATTTTTTTATAAAAAAGATTGAGATATGTGTTACTATAATTAATACATACATATATATATATATATATATAATTAGAATAATTGAACCAATTAAATATTTTTTATAGTCTCCACATAATAATCTATATACTAATTTAAATAATTAAATGTAGATTATATATATAAATAATAAGAATAAAAATATAAAATGTAAGTTTTACTTTAATTTAAATATTATTTTTTTTAACAAAATTACACATATGTTTTACCATAATTAATACATTATTTTGTAAACCTTATTTATATGATTTTTATATAAGAGATTTGAAAATTTAAAAAACACAAAAAGGTACTTTTTTAATAAACAAATATTAATTTGTTAGGGGTCAATTTGAACCAATGACCTTTCCTTTTCCATCTCCACAGATGTTAATTTACCACTATATCAACTTTATAATCTTACAACCAAAAAACTATTTTAAACCATTTATATTGAAAAAACATAATTTTTCTATTATCTATGTTGTTCACAAAATAAAACTATTATCTATTATCTATTAATAAAGGGAACTACCCCTTTTGTTGTTCACCTTTTGCTAGACAATTATGTCTCTTATTTATAACAATAACTAACATGCTAATAAACAAGAAATATATTGCAATTATACACACACTTATGTACATGCTAGCTGTCATTTTAGTGTTACAACATACCACCGACATTAGGCATAAGTGAGTCAGCCTATTATCAACTCATTTTTCAAATTATTCAATTTGACTCGACTCAAACAATGATATGTTGACCCATGAGTCCTACCCATTTTAAAAACTGTAGTAGTAATTATAGGCCATATAGATAATATTAGGCATGATAGTAGTTGTAGTAAATACTAGGCAACACAATTACGTTAGGGTATAACATCAACATTAGTTATTACTATAATGTTAAGACATAAAACCAAGATTAGGCATAAGTGAGTCAACCTTTTTCTATATGGTCAGCTCATTTGCCAAATTATTCAACCTGACTAGCCTAGACCCATGATGGGATAGGCGACCCATAAGTCTTGGCCCATTATAACAACTATAGTAGCTAGCATAGTAATTTTAGAAGACACAAATGACATTAGGCATGATAGTAGTTGTAAGGTGTAGAATCATCATTAGTCAAGATGATAGTATTAGAGCATATAGATGACAGCAGACATCACAAAAAAGTTAGGATATAGCTTCGATACTAGATATGATTATAGTGTTAAGACATGCAGTCTATAGTAGGCATACGTAAGTTAGCCCATTTCTTCTATATAGTCGGCTCATTTTCCATATTATTCAACCTAACCTTGCCCAGACCCATGATAGTATAGGCGACCCATGGCTCTTGGCCCATTATAGTAGTTGCAATAGCTATCACAGTAATTATAAAGGATACAAATGACATTAGGCATGATAGTAGTTGTAAGGTATAAAATCTTCATTAGTCATGATAATAGTTTTAGAGCATATAGGAAACACTATGCATAACAATAATGTTAAGGTATAACATTAATACTAGATACTTTTAGGGCATACAATTGACATTAGGCATAAGTGAGTCAAACCATTTTTTCTATATGGTTGGCTATTTTTCCATCTTATTTAACTTAATCTAGCCCAAACCCAAAACGAGATAGGCGATCCATAGGTCGTGGCCCATTATAATAGTTGTAGTAGGTATCACAAAAATTTTAGAGGATACAAACGACATTAGGCATGATAGTAGTTGTAAGGTATACAATTGTCAATGGTCATGATAATAGTGTTAGAGCATATAAGCGACACTAAGCATCACAATAATGTTAGGGTATAGCATCGACACTAGATATGATCATAGTGTTAGGGCATACCGTAAACATTAGGCATAAGTGGATCAACCTATTTTTTCTATATGGTCAGCTCATTTTCCAAATTATTCAACCTGACTCAGGCCAAACCCTTGACAGGATAGGCAACCACGAGTCTTGGTCCATTATAACAGTTTTAGTAGTTACCACAATAATACTAAAGGATATAGACGACGCTAGACATTATAGTAGTTGTAGGGTATACAATCATCATTAGTCATGATAATAGCGCTAAAGCATATAGATGACACTAGGCATCACAATAATGTTCGGGTGTAACATCGACACAAACTATGATTATAGTGTTAGGGAATACAGTCGACATTAAGCATAAGTGAGTCAACCCATTTTTTCTATATGGTCTGTTCATTTTTTAAATTATTCAACTTAATCCAGCCCAAACTCATGATGGGATTGGTGACCAATAGGTACTGACTCATTTTAATAGTTATAGTAGCTATCATAGTAATTTTAGAGGATATAGAGAATATTAAGGATGATAGTAGTTGTAAGGCATACAATCATCATTAGTCATGATAATTGTGTTAGAGCATATAGTTAATAATTGATTTACAATCGTCATGTATTTATTTAATTATGAATTGACTAAATAATGTAAAAAAATTAAATAATTTTTATAGTTTTAATCAATAAGTAATTTAAAAAATTTAATTACGACAATTTAGTTTTTTTAAACTAAATAAAAAGGTTAATTAAAGTATATAACATATTTATTTAATTATGAATTACTTAAATAATCTAAAATATTATTTTAAACATTTTTTTAATTTTAATCAAATACTTAACTTAAAAAATTAAATTACTAATATTTAGTCAATTACTATATATCACATGTTTATTCAATTATGAATTACTAAAACTTTAATTAATTTGTGATAACCAAATCATCATAATTGTTTGTGATAAATAAAACACAATAGTTTTTTTACTTTTACCTATTAATAATTTAAAAGTTACATGCATTTTTGTAATACTTTAGTAAGTTTGTTGAATCATTTTGTGCAGTTTGATGTCTTATGGTATGTTTTCAATAAATACATTAATTGGTAACTTTTAATTAGGTAACTAATTAAAGTTTAAATGATAGCATTTAAATTTTCAATCAATCGATAATAATATTTTTCAAAATAAAAAATTGATCTCAATCATGATTAATTGTAAGTTTTTTCACATATATAATCGTTAAAAGAGTAACAACATGCTTGAGGCACTAAGAAACGGTAGACAATGTTGCCATATATACCTTAATTCAATATTTTTAGAATGTTATAAACCAAAATATTATCTCATAATGATAATTATTCATAAAATTCTCCATGATTTTAATCAATAAGTAATGTAAAATTTAATTACTACAATTTAGTTAATTTTGAACTAAATAAAAAGGTTAATTAAATTACTATATATCATATCTTTATTTAATTATGAATACTATCTAAAATATTATTTATAAATATTTTTGTTTGATAATAATTAAATTAAAAAATTAAATTACTAATATTTATTTAATTACTATATAACATATGTTTATTTGATTATGAATTACTAAAATTCTAAATAATTTATGATAACCAAATCATCATAATTATATATAGTAAACTAAACACAATAGTGATGGTGTTTGCGTAAATTGTATATAAAACAAATACAACACAATTTATTTTAATTGATTTATCTTGTGACCTATTTTTAATAAATATAGATTAACAATTAATTTTAGATAATTTATTTATTTAATTACTACACCACAAATACATATTAAAAGATAAATTATCAAATTAATCATTTAGAATAATTGTAATTTATATATCTATGTAAGATTAATAAATTTGTTGACTTTACTAACTAATACTTTAAAAGTCACGTAAAATGAAGAGTTGTGATTAAACCTTTGTGTAAAACTCTTTTACACTGTTAGTACATACAAATTAAATCATTATATTTATCTTGTTGCATATTTTTAATAAGAGTTTAATTAGTATGTATTGTAAAACCTTTTACATTGACATTCAATCACAATCTTTAATTTATGGTAAGTTTGTTAATTTTATTAATCAGTATTTTAAAAGTCATCTAAATGAAAAATGTGATTAAAATGTTAGTGTAATAATCTTTTACACTATTAGTACATACTAATTAAACACTTTCAATAAATATAGATTAATTGGTAACTAATTGATTTAATGAAAGTTTAAATAATAACAGCTAAATTTTCAATCAATCTCAATAATGATAATAACATCTGTCCAAAAACAAAAAATTGATTTCAATCATGATTGATTGTAATTTTTATCACATATATAATAGTTAAAAAATAAGTAAGGAGCATGCTCTGCTTGAGGCTGCAATAGATGACAGATAATGTTATAAACCAAAATATTCTTTCATAATCGTAATTATTCATAAAATCTCCTATTACTAGTACGCACAGCATATGGCTGAAAAAATTTTGCTCCTGCACCGCTACACATGTACAATTAAAAAGATATCAAAATGCACAAAATGAATTGCAAATTAGTTTTTATACCTATATATCTTCAATTTTTATTATTTCATAATAAGCCAAATTGTTTATGCACCTACATAAAAAAATCAATGAAATGAGATTGGTAATTAATTTTATTTTAAAAAACTATGATAATATATAGAAAAATAATTATTGGCATATCTCCATTTGCTCCTTTAATGACACTTTCAAGTAACTCATTCCAAGCTTGACCACCATTAACATTACGCAGGGGACCAGAATTCTGAAATATTATAACAATTGGTTTAGTATATGTTATACATATATCATAACTATATATCAATATTGGTGGTAAAAATATAATTTTCCTAACTGTTGTCATAAGTATTGTATTGGGTGTAATGGGAAAGAATGAGAATGGAACTTGAGGATATTGATTGTATATGGGTGGCCTTCCTTACATAGGATGAAAATTAATGAAATGTGGAATTGGATAGTTGTATGTTACATTTGGTTATAGGGGGTAACAAATTGACTCTT
The DNA here is from genome assembly GCA_037954015.1 of Psophocarpus tetragonolobus. Lineage (NCBI taxonomy): Eukaryota > Viridiplantae > Streptophyta > Magnoliopsida > Fabales > Fabaceae > Psophocarpus > Psophocarpus tetragonolobus. Next base: position 65,593,300 of record CM075693.1, read on the forward strand.
CCCTCATTTTGTTGAGTAGCAACATCAAATCAGTGTTAACCTACCAGATATTCATTTATATCATCAAATAAGTGGTAATCTACCAAACACATCCAGAAAGTAAGAACACATGCAAGTGAAAATAACTAAACACAATAATAATATGTACATACTAAAATAATAACCATAAAATTTTAACTCACTCTCCTATTAACTTTAATTTCATAGTCTGACAATTATCAACAATACGAGACAACAATTCTGTATCCTACCAAACAAACATTGAATAAAAGAATAAACAACTCATTTAAGGATCTGATTAATTTAGAACAACTAGACAAATAAAGTAACTAGAAACAATAAGTACTTACATACTTTCTTATCATTTATCCCACTAGTTTTACATGTTTTCTGCTTCTTAACTTTACCTCTTGTAGAATTGCCATTTCTCTTTTTGCTTAAGCTCTATAATAAAGGTAGATATACTTAGACATCAATCATTAATCCATAAAAAATGTCTAAAATGATAGAACAAAATGTTTAAACTTTATATTATTTTGACTATAATACTTCCTTGATATCAACTTCAATTTTTGTATTCTACAAATTATCATGATCAACTGAGAGTGGTTCAATATCCTATGGAACAAACATTGTAATGATAACATGCATAGTTAGTTTTCCAAGCTCCATAATGTCTAAGCTTGATGGAGGTTCAACTAGCACTTATAAGAACGTGTGTAATATTTATGCAACATGACAAATTTACTACAATGTCTCACTTTCAAACGCAGGTCTAATGGTAATCTTAGAGAATCCTAACAAAACGCTATAGGTACTAACAAGAGCAAGAGGAAAACATCCTATGCTAACCAGACCAAGAAACTAATTTTAGAGAACATGCATCACAAATCAATAATTAAAAAACACACAATTGAGTTCACTCTTTTATGCTCATAACAAAATAGAGCTAGTTGCAGAAGAGTCGACAACAAAAAGGACACCAAATTAAGAATGGAACCACAAGACATAAACTTGAGTGGCAACAATGTAGGCAATAGAAGAATGAGAGAGCATCTTGTCTGTGTAAGGAAGAAGACAAAAAACTAATCGTTAACTAAGCACCAAAACAGGTTTTGATAATGAAGGATAGAAATTACAAAAAATAAAATTGACTTATGGGATTTAAAAATAAATTTATAAACTTATTTTTAATTAAAATAAAAATAATAATTTAAAGTTTTCATTGTTAGGTCTTCTAAATAAAAAAAATTAAAAATGTCCCAATAACGTATAGATTCATTAAACATGTCATAAGGGGTACCAAAACCCTCTAATTAAAAAGGGGATTGAATTTAAAACCTGATGTTTAATCATAACCTTAATTTATATAATTTTTAAAGTATTAATTGGTAAACTTAATCAACTTACTATATATAAAGGGTTTTACCATATATAAAGGGTTCTTACACTATATAAGTTTTTTTTTTTATTTTTAATTTTCTCTTGTTCTCAATCGGCCATATATACATGGAAATAAGTTTATGTGAACATATTTGTTAAATGGAAATGACATTTATTGAATCAATCTTAATGGTAATTTAAGGTCAAGATGCTAAAGAATGAAATGTTGCTACATGCATATCCTATCATAATTTTGACCAAAGTTTCAGTACGATGGATTAACAAGAATAGTTGAGAACTCTATGGAAAATTTATAATAAGAACTTTAATTATCATTGACTACTAACCAAGTAAAAACATGCAAAACTGGACTAACTAAAAGTGCACCCTTAATTATCATTGTAATTAACCAATTAATAATAAGAACTTTATAAGAACTATTATTAAAATATTTTTTCAATATATAAAAAAAGATTTCAACTGATTGGACAGCCTAAGTAATTATTGAATGAATAGAAATTGTAAAAGAAAAACAAAACTCATAGAAATTAAATGACTCCTTATCTTGATATTAGCAAGAAAATAAAAGGAAAACACAGAGTGCATGACTTTATGTTACATATCAATAGAAGACATTTTATTTTTACCTTCATTTTTCAATTTTGAGAGATTAAAAAGTTTAGAGAGTTCAAACAAACTCCAGTATCAATAATCTGTAAAGTGCAAAGAAGGTAAACATGAAATTAGTAGAGCTGGAAACAGGAAAATCATAAGATTGAATTGAATTGAAAATATTGACACACCTATAATTGCAGTTGAGAGATGGTGACAGGAAAATAATAATGCAAGAGTTTGGTGAATTAGTAGAGGTAGAAGGGCTTCCTCAATGTACAAGTATTATTATTTGGTTCCCTCATTGTGACGTGTTGCAGTATAACTGATTTTTTATGTCAATTCATGAGTATAAGTATCTTATTTCAGTTAGTAATTTTGTTTGGTTATTTTCACCTCTCATATGACTCAGTTAGCATTTCTAATTATTTTTCAAATTCATTTTTATTTTAAAAATCTAATAATATGCAATAGTCAATAACTTTAATATTTCTTAAATCATGAATTACTAAGTTCTCTACATTGTTTCTTCACTAACCTTAGCTAAGGATTCCAACTTAATAAATAACACAAAATTAGAACTAACTAGATACTTAGTTTTACAATTAGAATAAGAACCCTCAACTTATTAAATAATAGTTAAAAAAGAGAGTAATGTAAGCGATTAGAGTTTTCTACTCCAAGAACAGAACACAGAGTAGATTACCTTAGCCTTCAACCACATCCTTTGATGTCCTTAAATGGCGAACCCATATATAACCTATTACAAAATAAAGTTAATTTGAAATAGACATATAACCTAATACAAAATAAAATTTTTTTCCCAATAACTGAACAGACAGACTAAATATTAAAATACACATATAACCTAGTACGAAATAAAGTTAATTTGAAAATTTTTTAATTGTTTTTGGAGGTTTCAAGTGCCTTGAACTATCTGGTTTGTACTCTTTCACCTACTTTTGTAATAACACAGAATATTACATTTTTTTTATCGTAAAAGATACTAATCTTCTTGTATTGAGTATTATTGTTATATAAGTTTATTTGTTAATTTAAGAAAAACATTTGAGAATATTACCTATAAATTCATAAGAGCAAATAGTAAACATGACTTTGTATCTATAAACTTTCATATATAATTGTTAAAACTTATATATGTGGAAGAAAAATACATCAGCAGGAATACACTTAATATCCATAAAAGAGAAGCACACAAACACATAGCGGAAACATTTTCAGCTATATGAACTCATTGTACCCACCTACAGTCAAAATTTTCCAGCAGAATCAAAGATTTTTTTTTTTTTTCTTATCTGACGCTTTGCTATTTAAAACACGTTTCGAACTTAAACGGATTCAAATCAAGTTAATAAACTTAATTACGGAAATGAAACTCTTAAATTAGTACCTATTTTTTTCATTTATAAAAATAAAGCTGTAATTTGATTGAAGCTAGAAAACTTATAAACTTCTTGCTATTGAGTTTATCTTGATATTTGCTTTAGAATCATTATCGGAACACTAACACAAATTTTAAACTTTACATTTATGATGTCTAATTTTTTACATAATTGGAGTGTATTAGACTATTGAAAATCTCATGTTAAACTAATAATATAATCAAACATTATATAATATATAAGTATGGTACAAACCTCAATTTATAATCTGTGAGGTTGAATTACGTAAAATTTCATAATAATTACAAACCAACATCAATGTCATTTTTAAAATGCACTAAAATAGAGAAAGTAATGATATTACAGGAAAATGTTCATTGAAACCTTTGTGATTGACTATTAACAATTTTCATTTGTTTTAAATCAACCAAACAATTAGTTCTACGTACAGTCACAATCAGTTTACATGGTCTAAATATGTAACGATGAACAAGAGTACTCAGCCACTAAACATTTTTTAAAAGCAAACAATTTATCCACGGAAACCCTAGTCACCATTAATGGAGCTCTTCTGCACTGAATATCACATAATGACATGACAAAAGCTAAGGTTTATATTTTCTTTTAGACGGGACATAGCTTAATGGAAAGTTAAGGAAATTATTCAAAGGATGATAAATAAGATTCCCTCTAAAGCAGAGACAAAAACACTTGGAAGACATAGGATAAAATATTTTTGACTTTTCTATTTGTGTTATATGGTTCTTAAAACTACAGCAAACACACACATAAGAGACAAGTTAAATAACCTTTGTCACACTTTTCAAAATCAATAACACATAATAGGTAAATATAAATCTAATATTGTAAGTTACTTTTCTAAATGCAATATTAGTCTATGAAATGCTCACTCCTATTAAGGAATCACTTGTCTTTCATCCATGTAAGTCAACCAAATGTTCACTCCTATTAAGAGTTTGTTTTACAAAATTAACTGAAAAAATTAACTGAAAGTTAAATGAAAATTAAAAAATTAGTTGTAAGTGTTTTATAAAACTAGTTGAAGGTTGTAAAATAACAAATAAGAGCATCATTAATCATTAAATAAAAATAAGGTATTTTAAAATAATTATAACATATTTTAATGATATAAATTAATTATATATTTAAATTATAAATTATTATAATTATATAGTTAAATTATAATTTCTATGATAACATATTTAAATTATAAACTTATGTAATTATCTATTTAAATAATAAATTACTATAATTAATATTTAAATTGTAATTTCTATAATTAAATGTATAACTTTTAAATCAATATTTAAATCATAATTTTTTATAATTATATATTTATATTATAAATTACTATAATTACATTAATGAATGTGAGAAAAATGATAAAGATAAAGGTGGTATAATGCAATGAGATTAGAGAGAATTAGTGGAGGACGGTGTATTAATTAATGAAGGTTAAACATATAAAAATAAAATCAGCTAGTTCCTAAAATTAGGAGATTTTTTCAAAACATTTTTGAAAAAGTTAAGAATTCCTAAAAAAACTCCTAAATTTTTGTTATCCAAACTGAGCTGAAATAATTTCAATTACTAGTTTTTCATTGAAAAATTCATGTATAAACTCTAGGATTCATCCACTGCATCGTGTAAACACTAAGTATAAAATCATATAAACAAAGGTGAAGGTTTTTTTTTAACAAAAAATAAATAAATTTAATCGTAATTAAATGGACAAGAAAATATTTAATTATTTACTTGGTACCCAAATAATTTTTAATTATTTATATTTTCTTCAATAATATTATAAAATTGTATAATCATCCTCACATATAAGTGCACAATATTTTATGTATTGTTTTATATATAGTCACGTGATGGACTTTAATTTTTTCTAATTACTGTCATATCATTGTATTAGTGTTAAATATTTTCATTTAAATTTGATAACTTACACAAATAAACTACTTTAATTATAATAATTAAAAATGGAATTTTACTAATTTTATTAAATAGGCACTTTTTAATCATATTGATCATTATTATCTTAAATTATTTAAATGCAATGAACAATTACATCAACTATAATAGAGTATTAGATAAGAAAGTTTCCAAAATTCGACAGGCTATAATTTTTCTATTTTTCACTCTTCTTTTTATGCAGTTTTAGTTGCTTGATATTATACTTTTTATTACTATTTTTAATAAATAACCATTTCAATAAAATAAAGATAATACTTACTATTTTTCATATCATTTAAAATATTAATATACCAAATCTAGTTTAATTTTATTTTTTATTGTCGTTTTTATAAAAAAATAGAGAAAATATCTATTTATTAATTACTCTTAATTGCATTGTCCTGTTTCCTTCTCCTTCAATCATAATTTCCTTAAACTATTATTATATTCATCCATATTTTATTTTCCAATAAAATATTTTATTCTTCAAAAAAATTATTTATATTTATCGAGTTTTACTATAAATTATCAATATTTTTAATCAACTAAATCTATAAAAAAAATTAAAATTTAGAAGCTTGGGAAAGGTATCTTGTCATTTGTAATTATTCAATTGTTTAAAAAATTCTACCTAATAACCTATTTTTTGAAAGTGTAGGCATTTAGCCCATTTCATATCTATTAATAAAATAGGTAACCAAAAAATTAAGGTCAAAGTAAATTATATGACTTACTTACCTGTAAATTCTATAAACTAAAAAGAAATAATATGTGTTAACATTACTAATAAATTTCATTTATCATCGTCTTTACCTTTATTTAAATCTACATCTTATGGTTCATTAAGTGGCTATCAAGAAGTCAAAATTTATTTATAAAATTGGATAATTTTCTGCTGACTTTTAAAATTATCTAACCATGTCTCTACCCAAACGTATCTCATATACCCACCGCATATCATTTATGTACTGTGAGTGAGTGTCGATGGAATGATAAAAAAATAATTTTAAAATAATGAATCGTCACAAATGTAATTAAAGAAAAGATAAAAAAATCTTTCAAATATGTTTTTAATTCACCACTCAATATACATAAGAAGGCCTAAACCATAAAAGACGTTATTTTTAATTAAATAAACAAAATTTGATAACTTTAAAAGTATTTATTCACTCCCTAAAACACAAGAAAGTATTTTTTATTTTATTAGCTTATTTTATCCTTTTAACAAGAAGATTATTATTGATAAGTTTATTTTTATAAGAATTATTGTTATTGTATTTTTATATTCTTAATTAATTTATTTTTTGTAAGTTGATGTAACTGTCAAATTTAAAGTTTACCTAATGTGATAGTTACCAAATTATGGTAGTTTTATAATGATTAAATCAAAAGTGCTAGACATAATTAAAGTTTTATTATGTTTTTATTTTTTACTAAATTTAAAAATAAGAGGAGTCGTCATCAATATTTATTTAAGAAAACATTCAATTTTTTTTTAAAGAAAGTAGTCCATGAAAAAACCTTTAATTAAATGTGTAGAGCTAGATAACTTTGAAAATATTTATTTCACCCCTTAAGACATACATACTATTTTTTTCATATATTTAACATGAAAATTTTTATTTTTAAAATAAATTTATTATTTAAAAAGAATTCTTACTATTGTATTTTACATTCTTAAATATATATATATATATATATAATTTTTTTATCTTTTTGGCTTGACATGAATTGTCTCCTGCTGCTCCTAGATATCTCTATGCGTAGTGCAAAATCAGAAATTTACGTAGTTCTTTGTTAAAAATACTTGTGTGTTGAGTTTTTAATTTTGTTATTACTATTTTTTTAACATTAAGATATTATAATATTGATACCATATTTTATTCTTGTAAAAAATAATTTTATTTTAGAGGGAGGTTTTAAACATCAAACTTTCCCGATTACGCTTTATAATATAATATAATATTTTGAATTTTATACTAATAAATTTTTATTTAATATATTGTTTATGTATTAATTTTATTTTGATTTAATAATTTCATTAGAGATAAGTTTTAAACTATCAAATTGTCACAACTTATATTATAAAACTGTAGAATTAAAATGATGTCACATCTGAATAATCCATTTTCTAGTAATCATATTTTATCTTGAAGGTTTACCTTGTTGAATTAAGAATTAATAATATATTATCATTATTAAGACACAATTTTCATTATTTATTTGTAAATTTTTTATTTGATGATTTGATTTATTTATTAATTAAAATTATAAATTTTTAGTTTAATGTTATTTTAGATATATTGATTACTAAACTTACACGTTGGCTGTCTTTATTTATGTTTGATTAATAACTTTGGCAAGTTAAGTTTCATTTGATGTTTTGATTTATGTATTTTTATTTTGATTTAATAGTGTCATTATATATAAGTTTTAAAATATCAAATCGTCATGACTTGCATTATATAACCATAGAATTAAAAAGATGTCAGATCTATTTAATTTTTTTTAAAAATTTTTCATATGTAAGGATAAAATAGTTTAATAATTATTATATATATTATTATAAATTATGTAAAGATTCTTATCATATAATTTTATATACAAAAATACTATTAATTGTGATTGAAACTAATTAAGGGAGAAATCTAAGTACAATAAATTATCACAACTTAAAAGAATTTTTTTAATTATTATAAAAAACTGATTTTGATTAATCATTAAGAGCATGAAGTAATTTTGTCTTAGCTTATAAGGCTGTACCATTTTTAGTGACCGTATGAGCAGATAGACAAAAATAGTGCAAACTATTTAGAATGCCTTAGGACAATGATCTTAGCAAAAGATAAGTTAAGAATAAAAATAAAAACAGATTTTTATATGAATACACGTTTTTTTTTATTTGTATTTCGGGTGTATTACATTAAGGCCTAACATATCAAGAGAAAATAGGTTTGAGATATTTCGAAGTTGGTCACCAAACATGTGAAAGTGAAGTAAAAAACAAAGAGGATTCAAATCCCTAATAAGTGAAGTAAAAAACAAAGAGGATTCAAATCCCTAATAAGTGAAGTAAAAAACAAAGAGAATTCAAATCCATAAAAAACAAAGTGAAGTAAAATACCAAGAGGATTTGATTCTCTGTAATTTCTCCTTCTCTCTTATCTTTCAAAAAAAATTCCCAACTTGATACTTCTAATTTCTCCTTGTTTCTTATCTTTCAAATTTTTTTCCTAAAATAAATTGTTGTTGATTTTGCTTTATTGTTGGGTGCAACAAGTTTGCAATTTGGATGATTGATGAGTCTACTGTGTAGAGGGAAGAAGGCAGAGGACAGGGTGGTAGGGAAGTATTTGAATGGCAGAATCCTTTGGAGCCGTTGCTTTGTTCTTTTCTTTTTTATTTACTTTATTCTTAATTTTAATTTTGTTGTATAGTATTTTGCTACATTGAATTTGTTTTATTGAGATTCAAGTACTTAAAACAAATATGTTGTGATTTTTCATTTTTTTTTATATTTTCTATTTACACCATCTAGATTAATAAATACACCTCATTTTTATGGGTGTATTTAACAAAAACGTGAGTGAAAATAGTTTATTTTTTTAATTTGGTTAAAAGACCTTATTTTAAGCACAAAAAAGTAAAAGACAAATATTAATAGAAAGTTAAAAATCCGGACAAAATTAGGTATCTACAACTATAACTAAATTGGAAGTGCATCCAAAGTGACTATCATTTTATTTAAAGAGTTCACACTAAGCAAGTTAAAAATGCATACAAAGAGATTATCATCAATTTTTATAGTACTTATTGTAATAGTCAAATTAGAAATACATCTAAGAGTGACTATTATTAAACTTTTAATTTGAATTTAAATAGTTTGGAAAATATAATAATAATTATAAGATATAAAATTTTTATAATAATCAAATTAATAGGACATCTTATAGGCCAAATAGCCAAATATTAATTATTAGTATTTTAATTTTTATTAGTGAAGGAATTCAAAATCATGATCTTTCTCTCTCCCACCTCTCAACTTTACCACCAGAACAAGTTTACAACTCTTGTTATCCTTAAATATTTATAGTTCTTATAATGGTTAAATTAAAAATATATCTAAAATAAAATTAAACTAAAAATTTAGAATTTTATAATTACTGAATTAAAGGTGTGACAAAGTTATTAACCTTATTTTCTAATTGATTATTCATTATTTGGTAAGCTAGTTTAGGTGAACGAGTAATTTGGAATTGTTATTATGGCTGTGAAAAATAATTAATTGCACAATCTAATAAATTATAAACCTTGTTCTAGCATATTGTTTATATATTATGTAACCAGACATCTGTATATGCACAAATTTAAATGGCATTTAAAATCAATAGCATGATGATACCCGCAACCCCAAAATCATAAACTAGAACTCATCAAGACGTACCAACTAATTAGTATATCAAAACAGAACCATAAAGGATGTCATTCGTGAGATAGAAAACAAGGGTTTGTGATTGAAGAGGTGATGCATTCGGAGGCAGCTAACAACAAGGTGAGAATCCAAAGATGTGGGTGTTATGTTCTCCAAAACTTGTTTTCTTTGTAAATATATAATTTTTCTAGTTATATATATATATATATATATATATATATATATATATATATATATATTTATTTATTTATTTTGTTCTACAAACTTTTTCTTCTATTTTAACAGAGTTTAATTTGTATTTATTGTTAGTGTATAAAGTTTTACGCTAACATTTAATCATAACTTTTTATTTATGATAAATTTATTCACTTTACTAATTAATCTTTTAAAAGTCATATAAATAAAGAGTGGTGATTAATCATAAGTATAATACTCTTTTAACAAATATCTATATTTTTATAAAAAAATATAATTTTCTTAAAAAGGTATATCTATTTTATCTTTTGGTTCCCCAAACATTGGCAGCAGCACACAATGATGCATGGTGATTTCGATTTTGTGAGGGTGATTATATTTATGAATTTGAAGCGGCACCAAGGTAGTTTTTGATAGGGTAAGGATTGATTGCTTCTAGTAGTGATAGGGTGTGATATGGGTTGAGTATAAGAGGGAAGGAAGGAAAGCAAAGGAAAAGAGACTGAAAGCACTTCCGAAAATCACTTCGTACGGTGGTGCCAACTGATAAAATATAAAGTAGGTTTGAATTATACTGTACTAGACACAAATTATAATATGCCAACTATCAATATTGAATTGATTAAAATAGGAATGAATGTGTACCTGAATTGGTGTTCATGTCCATGAGCACTATTGAAGAGAACTCTAGGAGGTTCTTCTACCTACCTTCTGAGGGGTTATTGTAGAGAATAATTCTGATGTGTAAATTTGCTTAATGGGATGACAAATTTATAACCCCCCAGGGTAGTCAGGGACCTCTCTTAATTGGGATTTTTAATCTGATTGACCTAACCCATCACAGAGTCAATCTCACTGTAATCCCAGTTAAAATAACCATATTGATATTTTAAGATATTGTCGGTTAAAGATAAATTACTATATTGATATAATGATCATATCTTATATTGTCGATTAATGATGATAGATATTGAGTGATACTAATCCACAATTATTTTCAACCTTCTCCCACTTGGATAGTATCAATCAATAATCAACATACAAATCATTAAGCTAAAATGACAATTGTCGATATATCATATATTAATTAACGATATGAAAAATTTGAGCAACAAAATAAATATCCGATAGGGATATTAATCATTTGCATTTAGCTAATATTTTTCATAAAATGTATGGCATAATGCAGTCCCATAAATGACACTACAATGGTCCAAGCATAAATAAAATGCTAATAAGAAACATGAACAAAATGACGTCAACTAGAGCATGTCTCTTAAAGAAAATAGAGAATCAGACTCCCACTAACTTAATACATCAAAAGCCTTGACTAAACCCATGTGAGTTACATGAATAAGAAAAATTCCAACAGTTAAGGCCTTAGTCAGTGGATCTGCTAACATCTCCTCAGAATCAATGTTTTCAATCCGAGTGTGAAAACTTTGAATTTGCTCTCTAAAAAATTGATACTTGATATCAAAATGCTTTGAACTAGTAGAGCTTTTGTTATTTCGAGAGAAACTCACAGCAGCAGTATTGTCACAGTAAATCACAAGTGGCCTGGAAATGCTTTCAACTATGTGAAAATCAGATATCAATTTCTTAAGCCACATGGCCTGGCGAGTGGCCTCAAAACAAGCAACATACTCTGTTTCCATGGTAGAGGTAGCTGTAAGAGACTATTTAACGCTCTTCCAAGAGATAGCTCCTCCTGCCATCATAAAAATAAAGTCAGAAGTAGATCTACGATCATCAAGGCAACCTGTAAAATCAGAATCAGAATAGCCAGTGACTTGAAGTTGATCAGACTTCATAAAAGTCAACATATGATCATTGGTTCCCTGTAAATATTGCATGATTCTTTTAACGGATTTCCAATGACCCAAACCTAGGTCGCTCAAGTATCTGCCTAAGGCATTGACAATGAAAGCAATATCAGGATGAGTAAAGACTTGAGCATACATCAGACTGCCAACAGCGGAAGCATATGGAATTTTCTTCATAGCATTCACTTCTTCATTATTATGAGGATATTGTTTGTTAGATAATTTGTCACCATGTTGCACAGGTACAACACATGGGGAGCAAGCATTCATGTTGAACTTCTTGAGAATCTTCTCGATATATCCCTTTTGAGACAATCCAACTATGTCACGTGACCTATCACGAAGAATTTGGATGCCTAGAACAACGGAAGCTTCACCAAGGTCTTTCATATCAAAATGCCTACACAACATTGATTTTGTCTCAACCAATAGGCTCTTACAACTACTAGCAAGAAGAATGTCATCGACATATAATACGAGAATGATCAAATTACTCCCACTAGTCTTCAAGTAAATGCATTGGTCTGCAACATTTTCCTTGAAGTTGTAAGTAGTGACAACCTGGTCGAATTTTAAATACCATTGCCTAGATGCTTGTTTTAGTCCATAAATGGATCTTTTAAGTTTACACACCAAATGCTCATTGTCTGCCTCAACAAAACCATCAGGCTGAACCATGTAGACATCTTCAGCAAAATATTAAGCACCCTACTTAAGATCCTAACATTGGAGATCCCCTTAGGTGTATTGGAACAAGACCCCAGTCGTAGCTAAGGGATATGAGAGTGTGAGCTTGTTCCATAGACGTTACCAATGTTCCAATAAACATAAATTATGAGAAAAGTTCAGTATAAATCTTGATTTAACAAAAAAGTTACTTTAAATTACTTTAATTAAAAATTAATTTTAGATCAAAATCAATTCTTATTTTTTTCCCGAACACTAAATCAAACGTTTCAAAATAACAAACATTTACATTCTTTGTCTTTTGGCAAAATGGCGTTCAGAAAAGATTGCAATCTCTATTAAGTTTCCACGCACCTATGGCATTATCTATCGTTTTCAGTATACTATGATATTAAAGGAAGAAGAAAAATACAAGAAACTTAGGGACATAAATTTAAGTCTTAATAGGTTGTAAGGTGAGAAAATCTTGCAACATGATTTCAATCTTCTATTCAAGTTAGCATTAAATTCAAAGGGACACGTGGGACGAGGAGGAAATTAGGTGGAGGTAGGTATGGTAAAGGAAGTTATTTTTTGGGGAGGCTGATTTGTTAGAGGATCTAAGGAATAGAGTGGGTATGATTGCTCTAGTAGCTGAGGACCTCGAGATTAGTGATTATGGACAATAATAGGTTCAGGGTGTTATTCTGTCTCATCAACTTATGAGGTTATGTCAACAAACTCACGTCATCAAAAGGATAAATTCTTCAACCTCATCTAGGCAAGAAGTGTTCCTCATAAGGAAAAATTACTAGCTTGAAAATTGGAAGCTAATAGATTACCTAATTGGGCGAACTTGGTAAAGTGTGCTATAATTCAAAGGGAAGTTGATAGGTGTGGGATGTGTCCCAGTTCATCAGAATCAAGAGCTCATCTATTTCACTCTTGTTTAGTGGCTGCTGGAATTTGAGTTGGGTTATGCGTCAGATGGGGAATCTCTACAGTACGTCAAGCTGAGTTTCGAAGTCATGGCCTTCAATTTTTAGGATTGGTGGGTGGTAAATACGGGAAACTTGGATGTATGTATGGTTTCCAAGCCTTTGGCACCTGTGGAAGACGCAAAACGACTTAATCTTTCAGGTAAGGTTCACAATTCCTATGCCATCATCTTAGTTGCTCAGCTAAGTGCATAGGAATGAAGTAGGGTATCACAGTTAACTGCGCATAGTTTTGTAGAGTGGGTTATGAACTCAATTAATTGTATTATGCTTTCTTTTGGTTTTTATTAGGCCTCATTACTATTGAGGACTTCAAACTTTGTATTCCAACTGGAAGGCATTTTTTGTGCTTTCCTTTGTTGTTTTTTTTTTATATAAATTTTGCTTAGGCTTATAAGAAAAGGCATTAATTAACATTTTTGATTAATATAAAATGGTGTTTTTTGTTTAATTTTTTTAAAGATTCTTTTGTTTGATTTTAGTTTTTAAAGAATACTTTTGTTTGATTTTAGTATCATGTTTAATGTTGACTAAAATGTAACACACATACTAGCATTCCAACTATCACATCATTAGAGATTCTCTGATAGCATAATTATAATTTTTTAGGATAAATTATATTTTTAATCACTTATAATCTTAACTGGTATTATAAATTGTTTTAAAATATAAAATATTAAAAATATAGTTTGTCTTAAATAATTATATAAAACTAGTCTCTTCATAGTCTTTGATGATATAGTAAGTCATTAGGTTGTTAAAGTCGTTTAATTAACACTTTAGGTTAAAAGTAAGGATCAAAATAAAAATTGTTGCCTCACAACAAGGACTAAAACGAAACATAAAAAGTCATTAGGTCTGGAGGGAATTGATTTCTCAACTACACTTTTTTATACCTAAGAAATTTATTGTTGCATAACCAATTTTCTCAACAATTTTTATTGTTTATTTTTTAACTTTCTCTCTCCTTGATAAATTCTTCTTTTGTTCTCTCTCTTATCCCATCTTTTACCTTTTATTTAGAGTTTAATTAGTAAGAGTTGCACTAGTCGTATTATCCAGTATAGAACTGGTGATTAGATCAAGTTGTCTCCTTATGAATTTGGAAGATAATTTAGAATTTCAACCATTCCTTCATTAAAACATTTGCGAAATTTTATGTCGAAACAAGGAAAACTAAATTGAATCGAAAATATATTATATGTTTGTGATTTTTGATAAATATAGATAGTAGTGCAAATAATTAGGAATTTGATTCATTTCACAATATGTGTAATTATTGACTATTATTTAGTTTTGGAATTGTTAAAAGTTTTCCTATCCTAATTAGTAATAGAGAACTAAATTATTGAAGTTTTTCCTAATTTCTTAGCAAGAATTATTTTAATAATTTGATTAGCACAAAATAATTATTAACCCAGACATACAAATCCTACCTTATTCTTAAGCATAGTCATTATATGATGAACTTCTCGGTTCTTTTAATTTCATGAATATCTTCCATATAAAAAATTAAACGTATCACATTATAAGTTGGTCAAACAAATAACGAGCATTAAACATAAGGAAGATTGAAAATAAATAAATGAAACTTAAATAAAAGTGAAAGTAAATTACAGAGTATTGAACAGTACCTCAATCCTTGATAATCTTGCTTAGCTAGATCCAACCATGGAGCATTTACAAGGATAGAGAGGCTAGAAGAAGTAGGGAGAGAAAAGAAGAGAAGAAGTGTGGAAAACTGATATGGGATATAGCATGATTCTCTTTCTCCTGACTTGTTTCTCCTTTTATAGACTTGGCTAATGCTCTTTCACTGAGAGAAATCAATTTTGCTGAGCAAGTTTGGTGCCGCCTTACTTCCCTGAGCGAGTATTCTTCACTTAGTGAAAGAGGATTCTTAATGGTCAAGTAAGCTCAAATTTCGCTAAGCAAATTTAATTTTTCTCAACGAATCATCCTCCTTAATGTTGCTCTTCTCTAGATCTAATCTTTTCATAAACACACTAGATCAAGGGTTAAATGCAAAAATTCAATATTCTTTTCAAAACAAAATTGTTTATCTAATATTTTTTTTTATTTTCACAATTAAGTT
Organism: Psophocarpus tetragonolobus; assembly: GCA_037954015.1. Taxonomy (NCBI): domain Eukaryota; kingdom Viridiplantae; phylum Streptophyta; class Magnoliopsida; order Fabales; family Fabaceae; genus Psophocarpus; species Psophocarpus tetragonolobus. The sequence goes on from CM075693.1 coordinate 65,608,890, forward strand.
AGGTTATACAAAGTACTCTTTTTAATTTCTGGTCAGATAAGTGTAAAAAAGGATATACATCTTTACATAAAATAGACACTTATCAATATTCTAGTTCATTTGATACTATATAGCATTGTTCTACTATTGTGTTGCATGAAGGCCAACTTGGATAAGACTGTGAATGTGGTTGAACTGGCATTTGAGTATTTGTTCTTGACAAGACATAAACATTTGTTGTTCTTTGCGCACATAAATTAATTGGTTCTTGTATTTGCAAAAACCCACTAGAAATATTAAGTTGTGTGCTGGAGAGACTCTAAAATAGGCTAACAAAAATGTATGTGTTGTCTGTTATTCCATTAGCCTAATTGGTGTCGCTACGTCCTCTAAAGCCTAGTTGATATAGTTTGTCAAAATTGTGTGCCTATTTGGAATTGCTTGTCATAAACCAAATTACATTAATTTGGACGTGGGAGGCATATAGCAAGTTGTCATAAACTAAATTACATTAACCTTGTAGAGCATGTATTCTAGGGTTAATTGTCAATCGGTTTGATGTCGAACTACGACTATAAACAACATCAAAGTAAATTCTTGCATTATTTGTAATACATTAATGTTAATGTTACTTATATATGAATTGTGGATAAAATAGAAATATGAAAAATAGTGTAAATTGTTAACATTATTGTTGTTCATTGCATCAAATCTGAATATGTAACTAAGAAAGTTACCACAGGAAGTTCTTGTATATCTCAAACCTAGGCAAAAAGTAATTAACGGAGATTAACAAATTTTGTGTTATAAGTTGGATCAATAAAATTGTACCAAATTGCAAGTTGATATTTCAATGTTGTCATCGACTCGTGGTTGAATAAACGACATACGATACCAAGTCCAAGATTGTAACAATAATGTACAACCACTAATGTTATTTTTTTACAAATGGATAAGTTACCCTACACAAATCTCTTTACAAGTGTGCTGTATCAGCAGAACCCTAACTATATTGTCCTGCATATTCTAAATCAGCTAACAATGGCAAATATATTACATGAACTCTATTTCATGATTTGTCAATCGTAAACATATTGCCAATTAAGCCTAGAATACGTGCCTTACAAGGTTTCCATAATTTTTGTTCAGTTGGTTCATCTGATAATTAGATCTTTCGTAACTACTTAAGTTTTAGTGTAGATCTAGCTAATGCATCCCCAACTAGAGGGATAGACCCTAAATATTCTGCGCACATTGTTTCCAATCAAGTAGGGTAGGGCCTGCTCTTCTATCCCTCTTTACCATAGTTGTAAAGCAACATCTTCTAAAGTGATTGAGCAACATCTCCCATTACACAAGTAACTATCAATTGTGTACATTTTTTTTCAATGGTGTAACTTTTAATCATTTCTTATATTGATGTAATATGAGTAACTCATTTTAAATTTGAAATGATAATATTATTTTATTAAGATTGATTAAATAAAAATTAAATAAATAAATGGTGAATCAACACTTTTACCATGATTTTAAAAATATAGGTGAAAATATTCAAACATAAATTATACAACTTTAAAATCAATTTTAACTTTTACAAAATTTAATCATATTTAAAATCGATAAATTTTATTAGCATTTATCTAGATATTTATTATGTTTTGAGTTTTTTTTTATATGTTAAGTTTTAAATATTTTTTTATGATCCTTTAAGAATGTTTGATTTGGAAACTTTTTTTCAATTTCTATTTTTTTAAAATAATTTTTCTTTTTAAGTTTTCAAGGTTCAGAAAATACTTTTAGTTTTATCTGATATTCTTTATTATAAAAAAATAAAATTTTTAAGAAACTATATATATTTATATATAATTTAAAATACATTTAGGTATAGTTTTTTTGTTATATTATAATATTATATTAAATTTTTGCATAATTTTGATATTTAAAAACACTAAAAATAACTTTTTCTTTGGTTGATTTTGAAAAATATTTTTTAAAAAAATATTTTTAAACTATAATCAAACTATTTTCACTGCTGACTTGGATCTTTAATAATTGCTTTAAAAAGGCTTAATTTTGTCCTTTTTTCATTTTTTTCTTGAGTACCTGTCTAAAGTAAAAATAAACACTAAAAAGTGAGTTTTGTCAATAATTGTGCAGTCTTTTTTGTTACAAATAGGTATTAATCATGGTAAAAATAGGGGTAAAAATTTGGTTTATCAATAACAATCCAACAAAACAAGTTATAAAGCTTAAGTTGTAATTATTTAACAAAAAATAATTAAATTTGGACATCAAATTAAGCATCATGTAATGATTTTTTATCATTTAACACATTAAATAAAAAAATGTTAATTATAATAGTAATTTTATATTATAATTATATAGTATTATAATATATATATATATATATATATATATATATATATATACCTACCATTGTAATGAGAATCGAATATATCTGGATATGATACACGCAATTTGATATGATTTAGAGCACTGGTGATGCGAATCGTTGTTTGTATCGTTTTTGGGTAGGAATCGGTCAAAAATCACTTGAATAGGAGGTGAATTGCATGAATTGCAATTTTCAAGGTTAATCTTGCGATTCAGTCACAACACGAATAACCCTCCAAATCGGGTCGAGTTGTGCAACCCAGTTTTTAAAAACCCTAAATTCCCCCCTCTTTTGTTACGAAAATGGGTCTTACAAGGGAGGGGAACTCTCGAAATATCTCCCTCCCTTACACGTAGCATGTTTCCTTGAGAGAAACACACACATTCTCTCTTGTTAAAACTATGTCTCAACAATGAGTCGTGTTCGCGTCTTCTCCCTGGCTCTACTTCTAACTCTCTGCAACTTGTCTTCTCCATGCAAGCTGCAACTCACGCCTTTTATCTATAACTCATAGCACGTCTCCTCTTTGTAACTACAAGCCCCTACCATATTCGCAACTTGTTTCCTCCCTCCAAACCCTACCATATCGCAAGTGGTCTCCTCTCTGCAACTGCAACAGATCTCCTTCTATCTGGAACTCCTCTGTCTATTATGTGTTCTCTCTGCAACCTTGTTTTGCTTATTGTTGGTTCTAAAGAATGACTCAAGCAAAGAAGAAAGCCACTAACATGACATGGGAATACTATGAAAATGTCCTCCCAAATAGGCTTAAAGTAAAATGTAAGTTTTTCTCTTATATTTGTTAAGGTGGGATAATTAGAATGAATCATCATTTTGTTGGAACAAGGAAAAATGTTATTCCTTATCCAAGTATTCTAAATGATGTACAACAAATATTTGTGACATTAATGGAAACAAGTAAAGCAGAAAGGAAGGAGGAAATCAACTTGAATAGTTTAAAGGAATTAACAAAATAAAAGGAATGACAGTTTAAAGGTAACAAACAAGTGACCATGAATGAAGTGTGTAAGTATAGAGATGATGTTATTCAAGATATTTTTTCAGTGCATTTATGCCAATGTATACCATTTAATTTGGTAAGAAGCCCTTTTTGTGAAAATGTTGAAATCTATTAAAGAATGTGGTAGGGCTTGAAGCCTCCAACTTATCATGAATCAAGGGTATCTCAATTGAAGAAAGCTATTAACAACATCCAACAAAGTCTAGAGAAGAACAAAGGTGAATAGGAGAAATGGAGATGCACATTGATGTGTGATGGTTTGATGGATAGGAAGGGGAGATTATTAACCAAGTTTCTAGTTAATAGTCCTGGTGGAACTTTATTCTTAAAGTAAATTGACACAAACAATGCCATAAAGGATGAAAAACAAATGTTTGAATTGTTGGACAACATTGTTGAAGAAATTGGTGAGGAAAATGTAGTCTAAGTAGTGACTAATGAAGCTTCCAATCTTGTGGTAGTTGGAAAATTGTTAATGGAGAAGAGGACCAAATTATTTTGGTCCCCTTGTGAAGCCCATTGTCTTAACCTTATCCTTGATGACATTGGAGAACTTTGGATATTTTATAATACCATTGTCAATGCAAAAAAACTTACCACTTACATCCATAGACATACATGGGTGCTTAATCTATATAGGAATTCTTCCAAAGGTAAGGAATTGACAAGACCAATTGTTAGAGAATAGGCCACAAGTCCACATGCTAATAAGAATGAGGATAAGGAAGTGATGACCCTAATGTTGAGTGATAGTAAATTTTGGAAATCAATCACTTATTGCCTAAAGTGTGTGATTCCACTTGTGAAAGTGCTAAGCTTGTGGATGGTGATTGCAAGCAAACCATCTCATACATTTATGAAGCAATGGATAGAGCTAAAGATAAAATTGTTGAAAACTTTCAAAAGGAAGAGTCAAGGTATAGAAAAGTGTGGAAAATTATTGATACAAGGTGGAATTTATAGCTACATAATCCTCTTCATGCAGTTTCTTATTATCTCAATCCTAGGTAAGTTACTTACATCTAATTTTGTCATTTAAATACAATTTGTATCTTCTTTGAGGTGAAGCAATTTATATGATTGGCTTATTACATATAATTATGACAAAAATTTCAATTTGGATAGTGAAGTGTTGATTGACTTATAAAATGTCTTTCAAAGAATAGATCTAGATACAAGAACAAGGATTAAATTGGATCAACAACTTAAAAAGTTCAAAGGATATACGGGACTTTTTTGGAATGAACATGACAATAGATACTAGGGATAAGAAGCAATATATATCTTTCTTTACTCTCTTTAGTTTACCTTATAAAATATAAGGGATGCTTTGTGAACTATAACATTTTAATAGCAACAATTTTTATTTTTATTGCTCTTTGGTGGGAGAGTTATCATGGTGAAGTTAAAGAGTTGCAAAAAATAGTTATGAGAATTTTGAGTCTTACATGTAATGTCAGTGAATGTGAGAGAAATTGAAGTACTTTTGACCAAGTCTGTACTAAGAGAAGAAATAATTAAAACAACAAATATTAAATGCACTAGTGTATATCAAATACAATCTCCAACTTGAGAAGAGACAAAAAAGTCAAGAAGATAAGCAAGATGGATACCTATGATCCATATGTTTGTCAGATATTGAATTGAATAGTGAAGGGATTATTGAAAAAAGAAGATTCATGCTTACCTATTGATTCCTTATGGATGAATGTGCGTGAGTGTCTTGGAGTTGAGGAGGGATCTCTAAGCAAGAAAAGGAAGGGAGCTAATTATTTATATTTAGAAATGAACTTATAATAATTAGAACTAGAGCTTATTCTTTTTTTATTATTATATAGGTCCAAGAAACTTGATTGCCATGATTAATAAAAAAGAAAAATTCATAGTAGAAGATGAGGATGAATATTTGAAGATGTTAGACCAGGGGAAGAAGAAGAACTTGTGATATTAGAAGATGAAGATGACTTAAGTTATATAGACCCTAGGGATGATGAGTGACTTTGGAAGGTGGATATTCATCATAGAAATTTTTTTATGAGGTGATTGAATCTATGTTGAATTGTGTTTGAGTTAGTTGAATTTAAGTTGAATTTTTGTTTAACCTATTCAATTTATGTTGAATATATGATCCGTTGCAATGCTGCATGTTTTTTTTTTCTTTATGTGTAAAATCGTAAATAATTAGTTAATATGAGTTCTAAACATGTTTAACATAATGGAATTTGAAATTGTTAATGAACATTCTATTGATGATGACTTAAATGAACCAATGTTTCTTATTTATAAATTTTTAACATTTTAATATTAAGTGAAAAATCTCTATTTTGTAATAATATTTTAAAATTTTAAATATATCTTAAATATAAACAACCCGTGTAATTTTAAAAGTATTACACTTAATATTAATCATTGAAATTATTTTAAATTTAATAATTCTAATTTATTCTAAATTCAATATCACATCAAATCTTTATTTATTCTATTTTATTTCTATTTTAAAAGTAACGTTATCTTAGATCAACTTATTTTAATCTTTGAATTATTTGATTGATTATCATCTAATATTAATTATTTCAAATGTAAAACTAAACAGATATTTAAATATTTTTACCAGCAACAACTAATCCGTACTAATATATGATTAAAAAATAATTTACACAAAAATTGTATTTCGCTAATGATATTTTGGTTAAATTAATTAATAAGAATTCAATCTTCATCTATCAACTACCTTAATTAGATTCCACGAACAATAGCATTATAAATTTTCATCAAAATTAAAGAATAACATATTTGATTTATTAATAATCCTTTAAACTAATTAAAATTTTCTTCTTCTCTCATGTTGGATTGTTTTTTATAAATACTATTTTAGTTTTATACTACAATATTATATATTTATAAAAACAAAAAACTAATTTTAATTTTATGTTTTTAGATTTTTAAAAACAATGTTGTTATAGCTTTTCAAATTTAAAAAATTGTTTATCAATTTTCAAATTATCTCACCCTTTACTTTGCTTAGCATTTGTGCTATTGTGGGAGGCTACAGAAGTAAGACCAAAGGTAACAAACTATGACTATATTGTGGAATTTCAAACCATTGGTTAGAATAAAAGCATCAGTGGCAAACTATGACTATATTGTGGATTGGGAATTTCAAACCATTGGGCTAATCAGATCAAGGGTTAGTTCAGGAAATTCAATTTGGTTTTTATGTATTCTAGTGCAGTATAGATAGTCCCAATGACAAATGCAGGAATCTGTTTAATAAACTAATCAAGATGTGATGTGATTCATTGTACAAACACAAACACGCACACCAAGGATAAGAATTAGTCGTCAACAGTTGAATTTTGCATTCCTTAAAGATGTAAATAGATTATTAACTCTTAAACTAAATAATCGGATCGTGACCATATACATATATATAAATAATATAATACCTCGCCGATGCAAACTTCTTGAATTGTGTATAGTAATTAGTAAACTAATCAATAAGTGAACTGATACATTAACATATAAACCAATAAAATATGGTTGCCGTCCAAAATTATTGATAACACTTGACTTTAATCAGTCAAGACTTTATGCAACCTTTTTAATAATGTCTCCTTCTGCAGTGTGTTAAGTTATAAATTGATATGTTTCTCACGTAATTAAAAATGGACAAGTTGCACTATGGATTGATGGTTTAGGGTGGTAACGCGGATGGACATGCCTAGATATACATGGCCATGTTTTTTCCTTTACTGCAGTTGCATTCAATAGTTTATGCTAATATTTAAGAATTTTTTGCCTCATGATGCAGGTTGGAATTAGTGGTATCTTGATGGTGAAAGGAACTACTTATGAGAATATGGACCAAGTTCTCAACCAAGAATATCCCTATGGAACCCTTTTGAGTGAAAACGTTATTGGTGTAATCCATGACTATTTTATCACATATTACCTAGATATGGATGTTGATGGCTCAGACAATTCATTTGTTAAAGTAGACAACAAAAGCAAGAGACCTCACCGCAAGAATCACCAAGAAAGAGTTACCTAAAAGCTGTTAAAAAAGGAAAAGGCTCAAATAAGATTTCAACTATATAACCCATCTAAATTTCATGTGGTTGCCACATCAACTAGCTTGCTTGATCTAGAAGATCCACCTCAGAAAAGAGCAGCATTTACCAATAATCAAATATGGGTCACTCACTCCTTACATTCAAATCAAGTGTGAATACTGCCTCAAAGAAAAGACTGGATTGTGGAGAGAGTTCACCCGTAATCTATTGTTCCATATCAGTGTCATGTTAAGATCACTGTAAACAATAAATTACATGTTTTGAAAGTATAGAAGAGAGGATTGATTTGAGAATGTGCTAGTCTTTTCTATTATGCGGGATTCTGAAAATTCAGTGGAAAAAAAAAATAATTACGTGGGATTATGAAATTTAGTCTTTCTCTTTGCCATTTAAAAAAATAATAATGAAATTGTAACCCATATGAAATAAACATTTTTATCAAATAAATTTGTATAATAACAAAAAGTATGTTAATAATATTCATAAAAAGTGACTTTAATCCTTATGAAATTGGTATAATAACATTTTTAGCGCGTAAGAGTATAAAATTGATATAAAAAATTAGTATAATATTTTCTTGAGACATACTATTACCAATAATAATTTTTTTAAATAATTGCATATAATTATTTAAAAATAATATGTGGTCTTTAATAATTCAAACTAATAAAAGTATATTTTATTTTATATTAAAAAATTATATTAATACCTATTTAAGTGGTTTATTTGTGTTTAATAATTGAGTTTTTTCATTGACCATGTTATCGATTAACCAAAGATAATTAAGATTATAAATTATAAACTATAAACTATATATTATAAATTATAATTTTAAATTTAATTTTTTAAAATATTGTTCAAATCAAGAAGAAAATTTGCAAGTAATTTCTATGGATATAAAACTGCAAGTAATTCTTGTGTATAAAAAACCAATGGTAATTCTTACGGATTTTAAAATCTGCAGGTAACTTTCCTGCTATTTTTAAAATCCGTAAGAAAATTACCTGCAAACATTTTATTGCAGAAAAATTCAACAAGAATTTCTTACAGATTTTAAAATCCACAGAAATATTTTCTGCCGCTTTGTTTTTGCATAAAAACCTGCAAAAATTTCTTGGGGATCATTTTACGCAGGAAATAAACATTATTCTAATAGTATTTCTTGATTAATATTTTTGTCAATTATGCTTTTCAACTTCATTTATTGATTTTTTTATACTTTCTCTTTTTAACTAATATCATAGTTAAATTGGTGAATTTTAATTAAAAATTTCATAAATTAGAATAAAAGATGTTGTACCTAATCCTTTCTAGTATAAAGGACTAGAGGTAGTATGGCACATTTATTGTATTACAAAGGAAAAGGGAATTATATAGAAATTATGAAATCAATCTTCGATCTAGTTAGGCTTTTATTATTATAAATCTAGTTATTGGAGTTGTAATCCAAGTGGCATTAGTCCTCATCTCCAATGTTTCACCGGAATGGAAAGAAAAGGAAAGAAAGTATAATAAATGGAAAGGGGGAAAAAAATAAGGAAGGAAAGAAAAAATAAAATAAAGTAAAAATTGTAGTTATTCTTTAAGAAAAAATTGATATGTAAAGGAAGGTAACATGTAAATTAAAGTACTTACAATTTCAAAATTATTCACATTTTTATTAATTGAGTTTTTATGAACAAAATATTCTTTTTGTTTACTTTGATAAATTTCACTATATGTATTCAGAAGAAAAACATATAAATATAATCCAGTACCTTAATATATAAAATTTTAACTTTATATAGTAATTTTGTATTTTGAACTCTCGACTTATGTTACTTTTTGTGTGCATGAAATTAAAATTATAAACTTATAAAGTGATTATTTTTTATAATTTCTTTGTTTTCATGTTTGATTTCAATACAGAGGAAAATAATAGTGAACCCTTATTGTTGTATACTAATATATTGACATATGGGTGTTCTAAAAACAAAGGACGAGTAATAAAAAAAAAAATAGTTTGTTTACTGAAAATTAAATTCTAACTCCTATATTCCTATTAATAATAAAAAATTACGGAAACTATTGTAACTATTCCTTGTTTCCCCAATTGAAGACATTATTAAAAAATAACACTTACCTACTTGTTTTATTTTTGTGGTTAATGAAGGGTAGGTAATTTGGAAACTCAGTTGATCCAATTTAGGCAGTGTTATGTTAAAAGGAACAACATGAAAACTGGAATTGCTTTGAAATTTACACCAAAGGTAGGAATAAGAAGTATTATTTTCTAGGTAATATATGAACCTTCAAAGGATATTTCATGACGGTTGTGAATTGAAGCTTCTCTGACATATCAAAATGATCTTCATCCACAGGCTTCCACACAAAATTCCATACAAAGTTGGCCACAAAGTACTCTAAGTGGAGTATTGCTAGAGCATAGCCAGGACACATTCTCCTCCCTGCCCCAAATGGCATCATTTTGATCTCTTTACTTCCCATTATGTCAAAATCATTGTCTCCATTTTGGTTGATGAACCTCTCTGGCTTAAAGAGCATTGGGTCATCCCATGCTGTTGGGTCCCTCCCAATCTCAGCCACCAAGAAATTCACAGAGGCATAAGTAGGCACCAAATAGCCATTCAAAACAACATCCTTAGTTACCCTATGAGGAGCCGCAAAGTGTAAGAGAGGGTGAAGCCTTAACCCCTCCAAAACCACAGCCTTGAGGTAAGGCAATTTGTGTAAATCCTCCTCCTTCACCTCCCACTCCTCTCTCCCAACCATAATCCCTCTAATTTCCTCCACAACCCTTTCTTGGATTTTAGGGTTTTTCACCAAATTTGCCATGATCCACTCCAATGCGGTTGAAGTAGTATCTGATCCAGCATTTAGGAATTCCGAACATAAGGTGCAAATTTTGCCATCATCCAGCTTGAGCTCCTCCAACAAAGTATCCACATATGACAAAACAAATTGATTTGAGTCTGAACCATTGTTTACTCTCTCTTCCTTAGCCTTCCTTCTAGCGTTGATATGAGGAATCAACACGGCTTCTTGGTCTCTTCGTTTCTGCAAGAATTCCTTCCACCTCTTACAGAACAAAATCCTAGTGATTAGTGGGCAAAGATTCAAGACACTATACCTAGCAAAGCTCACAAGCATGTCACGTTGACTGTCCTCAATTTCCCTTATTTGTTTCTCTTCGAGTCTGTTACCAAAGCACAGGGCAACCAACAAGGAGAACATGCCATATTGAAAGTGGTGAATGACCCTTATGGGCTTGCTTGCATCTGAATCAGATTTGAGGCATTCTAGGAGCATGTCTAAAACCCATTTGCGTTCATGTGCATAGGACTTAACGTGTGAGGGGTGAAGGATTCTTGAAGTGAGGTTGCGCCTAAGGAGGCGCCATTTGGGGCCATAGAAGCTGAAAAGGATGTCATGTTGGTTGCTACTAATAATCCTGGTTGTGGAATTCGCCTTGGGGAGATCAGCGAAGAGAGTGCCATTTTGGATCAAAGTTTGGTGAGCAAGGAAGCGATTTGCAATGAAAATATCAATTTGAGAACCAACATGAACAGTGAAGATTGGACCATATTTTGCATGAAGTTTTTCAACAGTGGTCTTGGGATCTGTGAGGTATTGTCGTATCAATCTAAAGTTGCATTTGTGAGGCCCCGGAGGAAGGGATGAAAAAAGAACGTAACATATACCTTTCAAAATCAGAATCAAAATCAATGGAAGCCAAAGGCACACAACAGTAACAATCAACCATGTTTCCATGTATGACAACGAGAATGAGGTACCACACCCAATATTCGAAACTTAAAAGGATAACTTAATGTTGTCTTCTATAGCCATAACGCTCCCATTAATGTTAGGTTTGTACCGTAGTATTGATTATTCAATGTTATTGCTATTTATGTTTAATTTAGGAGTATTTCAAATTATTCTTTTTTCATCGGGAATTTTAATTTTGATGAGATTAGAACAAACGATAAAAAATAAAAAGCAATTGCAAAATAACTAAAACTAAATTATTTTCTTTAATAAGATCGTGAGAAAAATAATTAGGATATTAATTTCACAAATATCTTATACAAATATGAATTGAGTTAAATCAAATTTTTAAAATTACACCCAAAATAATATTTAATCCAATGAAGATATTATTTTCTTTTTATTCTTTTACTTAAAGACAATTTCTTTTAACACTGCTGATTTGCTATTCACACCTCATAGTGTTTGAAAACTCCCAACTCAAGTTAGCATTTAAAATAATTTGAAAACTCCTAACTCAAGTTAGCGTTTAAAATAATTTAAAAACTCCCAACTCAAGTTATCCCAAACACCTTGAAATTTATATTTAAGATAAGTTGAATGGAATACACATGAGGGTGTGCTGAGATTTTTCAGATTATTTTAAACACTCTGGTTATGCGAATAGCAAATAAAGACTATTAAAAAGAATTGCCTCACTTCAATTTCTTATAAATTTATTAATACAAAATTTTTACCTTCATCTATACCATTATATAAAAGAAATTACCCCTATTTAGTACACACATTTGTCAATACTAATATTACTCTTTATTTAATTTTCAATTTCTACACTCAATTTAAAAGATTGTGTAAAATAAATTTTAAGAAAATATAAAAGTAAATAACAAAAAGTAACTTCACACTATCAAAAGGTTGTGCAATTAAGAGTGTGGAGTTTTTTTTTTTTAATGAGTGTGAGGTTATACTTTTAGTTACTTATTTTTAATGTTTGCTTTTCAACTTAGAGATATTTATTAATACCAATATTACCAAAAAAATTTAAAACAAACATAAATAAAGAACTAAAGTAATCTCACTATTAAAAGGTTGTGCAATTAAAGACAGAGTGTACAGTTTTTTTTTTTTAGATGAGTGTGCGGTTATCCTTTTAGTTAGTCACTTTTAATGTTTTTAACTTATATTATTTGTTTTTATATATGGCCCAAGTTTTTTTTATATTACTATAATACAAATTGAAATAATGTACAACAATTATAAAAATATTATTATAAATTATATCAAATTTAAATATAATTAAATGATAAAATAAAAATATAAATTTATCACATTATATATATATATGAATTTCGTTATTAGACCAATTTTATAATTTTAGAATAAAAAATTATTTTAAAATATTTATATTTAATATATATAATTGTTTTAAATATACTATAATTACACATATTTATAGTCTTACTTAGAATTTGTCATTTTCTGTGACCAAAATGTAACAGAATAAAAATATTAATGCATGCAGCACCTATCACGTGTAGGTTTTCGCTAATAATTAAGTAAACATTAGTTACGGTCTGTGGCAGTCTGAATTAACACTTCTCGCTGATCTTGCTGACCAATTTTGTCAATGCAAAATGGAGAAAACAGTTGATAACAGGACACTATTATTAACTTAATCTGAGTAAAGGAAGACACCATGCTGATACACAACAATCTTTTCCCCAACATCTCCATCTTTAGTTTCCTATTTAACTGTCGTCACACAATTCCACAAAAATCAAATATGTAACTGTAATTCTATAATATACAAGCAAATAAGAGAAATTATATTGTATACATGATCCAATAAATGTATGCTTATATCGATAGCATAAGAAATGTAGGTTTTTCCAATGGAGTACATTTTTGTATGTGTGCCATTGTATAATATATGAAATGTGGGTAAAAGTTTTGATATAACTCTGCACAAAATAAATCTACAGGCACAGAAACGAGAGGCTTTGGTATATTAATTTAGGAAGTGCATAGAGCAGAACATAATTTTTCGAATTAAAGATATAAAAAAATTCAAGTCTAATGAAAGATAACATTGCTCTCTAAGAAGACATTCTATCTTAGTTGTTCTCTTATGGGATTGAGGAGGGATTCCCGATGTGAAACAATTTCAACCAATGTTATTAGAATCGCATGTATCTAGATACATACGATTCACCGCCTCAGCGATATGTATCGACGGTTATCTCATTTTCTGGGTGCAAATCGCGTGAATCACGATTTCAATGAGAATCTCACAATTCATACCCAACTTCTCTCAATGCTTTGGACCAGGTCAGGTCAAGCGACTCTGATTTAGAAAAAAGGTTGTTTTTCTCCCTTTTCTGCCAAATATGGTTGTCGAAGGATGTAAAAATTTGTCAAAAAACTTGCCTCTTCAGTTTTGAAAATGTTTCGTTGAAAGAAACACTTTTATTTCTCCTTCAAGAGTTGTCTCTTCTTGAGTCGCGTCACGTTTGGTCACACTTGCTCGTGTTACATCTGCTCTCATTGCCTTTACTCGCGTTGCATCTACTCACAGTCTCTGCTTCGCTTCAGCTCACATTTGGTCGTGTTTGCGTTCGTCATCCCTGCTCATGACAAAAATTTCAATCCGAATAGTGAAGTGTTGATTGGGTTATATGATACCTTTCGAAGAATGGTTCCAGATACAAGAATAAGGATTAGATTGGATCAACAACTTGAAAAGTTCAAAGGAGCTAAGAGACTTTTTGAATGAACATGGCAATAGATACTAGAGATAAGAAGCAACCAGGTATCTTTATTTACTTTCTTTAGTTTACTTTAAAATATAAATGGATGCTTTGTGAACTATAACATTTTAATCGCAACATTTTTTATTTTATAACTCTTTGGTAGGAGAGTTATGGTGGTGAAGGTAAAGAGTTGCAAAAAGTAACTATGAGAATTTTGAGTCATGCCACAGGATGTGAGAGAAATTGGAGTACTTTTGACCAAGTGCATACTAAGAGAAGAAATAGATTAGAACAACAAAGATTAAATACATTAATGTATGAATCATAAGATTTACATTTAATGATTTAAGATTATATGACTTCTCAATTTTTTTATGACAATTGGTAAAAAAAAAACTAAAATGATAATGAATCATAAGATTTACATGAATGATGTGAATCGTAAGGTCCATACTATTCAGTCATATATCGTAAAATGCAAAACCAATTTAGATATATCTTAAGATATATATCTATAGATAGTCAAATTGTAAGATACTAATAACTATGGTTTAACTCTAAAATTTCCAACCTAAAAATAAGGATTTAATAAAATTAGTCACAATTTTAAATATTTTCAAATGAATAAATTTGAAAAGAAAAATTAAATAGGAAAAAAAAGTCACAGCTTCATCGGCACATAAAAGTTCCCTCAAAACTACCATTTTCTAAATGTCGTAAAGAATACTGAAGCACAGTTTCACAATTTCTATGGAAAGAATAATATAATGTAAATGGATTGGTAATCATAAAATAAGTTCTAACATGTTCTATGTAAATGGATTGGCACCTCTTGAGTATTTTTCATTTTTTGAGAAAATACAGTTGCAGAGTTATCACAATAAATTTTTTGTGGCTTAGGGATGGTGTCAACAATCCCAAGTCCTGAAATAAAGTTTCGTAGCCATAATGTATGAATTGTAGCTTCAAAACATGCTACAAATTCTGCTTCCATAGTAGATGAAGCAACAACGCCTTGCTTTGCACTTTTCCATGATATGGTCGCTTCTCCAAGTAGGAATAAGTAGCCAAAAGTAGACTTCCTATAATGATCATATAATGTTTTATTTCTTGCATGTACCTCAAAACTTTCTTTGTAGCATTCCAGTGATTAATTCCAAGATTACTTTGATACCTACCCAACATGCCAACCGCAAAACTAATGTTCAGCCTTGTGCAGGTTTGTACATATAAGACTACCCACTACTAAACCATATGGTATTCTCTCCATTGGTTTCCATTCTAAGTTATTCTTTGGGCATTGCATAAGGCTAAACTTATCCCTTTTTTAGATTGGTACAATTCCCGTAGAACAATTTGCCATGTTAAATCTCTCTAGAATTTTATTTATGTAGGCTTTATGAGACAATCCTAACAGTTCTTATGATCTATTACAAAATATTTCAATTCCTATCACATAGGATGCCTCTTCCAAATCTTTCATTTCAAAATTCTTAGAAGATATTCTTTTGTGTCACGCAACATACCCAAATCATTAATTGCAAGCAAGATATCATCAACATACAAGACTAGAAACATGAACTTACTCTCACTAACCTTTCGATAAATAGGGTATGAATTTTTCTCTTTGTGCTTAGGTTTTTCTTTTATCTCTCTATATATGCAACTCATCATTGTGCTTCTATACTTAAGTAGACACAACTTGTACCGTGTGTTAAACTCATATTTTAATAAAATTATATTGGCTTATAAAAAAAAAAGGTGTTAGTTAGGCTTTGAGACTGAGCTTTTTGAGTATGTTTTCCAATAGATATGAAACTTCTGAACCATTTTAATTTATTTGATCTTAAATATGGGTTTACTTTTTAAGTGAAATTGATACATGACATTGTGTTTTTTTTAAAAAAAAATTACTATTTTTATTGATATCTTCCTATAGTATAAATATGTCTTCTATTTAATTAGATAGTAAAATGGCTAACAAAGTTGATATTGTTAGCATAAATTTGTTCTCTATTTAATTACATAGTAAAATGGCTAACAAAGTTGATAATGTAACGCTTTTCCATGGGAAACAAAACTCTTTGACATGAAAATAAATTCTCTCCCATATTTGTTCACTAAGAGAAAAAGATTGATAAAGTGAGTAGAACTCACCTTTGCAAGTGGGCCTTGTACACTCTATAGTCTTTTTCTTTGTACACCTTTCATACTAGAAAGAAACCATTCTCTTTTGACATACATTAAATGACATAGCAAAATTTAACTAGTTGTATTGATTGCACTGCTCCTTGATTTCTTTAAAAGTAATTATTCTTAATTGTAAGTTAAATGATCCCATTCCATATGTAGCCTCCTCGATAGCCATTTTATCTATTTAATGAGTTTTAACACTTATATATTGTTAATGTAAAAAAGTTTTACATTGGCGGTACATTAATCACAACCCTTTATTTATATTACTTTTAAAGTATTAATTAATAAAGTTAACAAATTTATCATATATAAAGAGTTATGATAAAATTTTTTACATTGGTAGTGTGTAAGTATTTTTCTCTTATTTAATTTGGTTATTCATAATTTATAGTACATACAATTTGATTACTAATGGAGGAATTTTGTTTCCTATATAACTAGCATTGGAGGAGCTACCATAGTTATTATATTTTGAATCTTGTAAGATTATTGTAGATGAGAAATTTTTTTTCCAAGTATTTAATGCATTTTTTATATGATAAATAAACTTGTATTTGTAGATATATCTTGTCTCAAGCCCCATAGATAATACTTGTTTTGACCGCCCGGGTATAGGTACAAGTAATATATCTCATATAATTAAAAGGTGATGAAAACGTATAGGTACAACTATAATATTCTTTTTATTACTGACATTTTTATAAAAAAACTAGCGACCAATATCATAAAATTATTTTTTAAGGGATTTATTTAATTATTATTAATACATTGAAAATTTTCATGTACAATAGCTCAGATAAATACCGTGCTACAAGTGCGGAATAGCTCAAATATAATGTTTCTTTCTCATTTTTTTATAATTAAATGTTAGTGTGTTAATTTTGTTAGTGAAAAAATTTGAACTCACGACTTTTTTCTCCTTCATCCCACTAAGTTACACAAAACCAATCTTATAATTCCAATATTTTTTTTTTCATTGGCAACATTTTTAATGTATTTACTACTCCACTGCAGGTCACATTTTCAAATTTATATAGAGTATGTATTGATTTGAGATTAATATTTATTTACTAACATTTTTAATAAAAAATATCTATTATGAAAAAATATATTCTAAAAAGAAAATTGTGAAAACTCTTGAATTCTTTTGAGAGACATCTATATTTATTCCATTCTTTAACATTGTTGAGAGGTCTAATATTCTTCCTACCTCAATTTTCAATGCGTTTTAATTCAGTAATAAACTCACGTATAAAATTAATGGAAAGCAAGAATAAAATGAGAGTGTGGGACCTGGATAGAAAATTTGGAATATCTTTTTTTTTATATATATTTCATTCTTTTAACAGAGTCATCTTTTAAACAAAAATAAATGTTAAAAACCACATTAAATTAAGAGGGAGCAATTATATTTACAGGAAATGAAAAAGAATTAAAGTGTTAATTAATTATAAAGTATCCTTCATTCATAATTGTGAATTGCCTCTGTCGTAAATATTTCATTAAAATAGTTTGTTTCCAACTTGTTTGTTAAACCTGTGCATAAACTCTTATATACATTGGCGGAACTAAGATTATAAAGATATGAGCTCAGTGTGTTGATAAGCAGTTATTCAAATCAACCAAGTGCTATGATAATTTTTATAGTTCAAAGAGTACCGTTACACTCTTTAAAAGAGTGTTATTATAATTTTTATGAAAGAATGTGTGGTTACATAAATGGATAGAATTTTTAAAGTGGATACAAAAGGGAGAATTTATTTATTAATAATATAAATTTAAGTACAATGATAGAATAACTCAAATAAATACCAAGATACAATTAATCTAGTTATGTTTTTTTCATGGACACAACCAAATTTGTGTACTCCAACCTATCCACCTCTAAAAGTTGTGAAACCTTCTTTGCAAATCTTGAGAATAATTCATCCATGATATAATTGCCAAACTCAGCGGTTAGAAGTGGTTCATAAACAGATCTAATGTACTTAGCAATGAACTCTCCTCTTATTTTACTATCAACAACAGAATCACTAACATTTTCTTCGAGTTCAAAATCCCAACCCATTTCGAAAGTTTCCAATGTTTGAAGGGTAAAAGATCCTTCTATCTCAATAATTTGTCTAACTTCCTCCATCGTAGGGCCATAGATTGGCACAATAAACGAGTTTAACTTTGCCTCTTCAACCAAACCCTACAAATTAATTATAATGAAACATGATTCTTATTAAAAAAAGGTAATCACAAGTAAACAACAATAAAACTAATAGTAAATTATAAATATACTTTTAAAGTTTTGTACAATTACATATGCATTTTCTATTTTTTTAACTATTACTTTCATACCTCTTAAGAAATATTAGTGTAAAGTTTGAAGAAAATACTAATATAATGTTTTCAAATATACATGAGGTACAACTATAATAAATACATAAAATAAGAGAGATTTGTGTAATTTAAAAAAAAATGCATATATAATTTCACTACACCTAAGGGGATATATTCTAAATTAAACTAATTAACAAATCAATTAATTCTAGAAATCATAAAACAGTATATATTCGTGATCAAACTTCATTACATTAATTACCTGTAACACCATATCTTTGAGCGCCATCCCAATTACAGAAGATGGAGAACTAAAATCGTGAGCATTTTTCCTTCCCATAAAAGTTAGTAACATAATGCCACCGACTTTTAGTTCATTTGAGCGTGATTTTAGAAAATGTTTAAAATCCCTTTGGAATTGCTCAAAATATGCTTCATAGATTGCTTGAGGGCTTGTGGCTGTTATATAAATATTTCCCTTGTTTAGTGTTTCCATTCCCTTGGTCAATTCAGGAGGCTGTTCCCAAAAAAGTAAAACAAAATAGAAATATTTAAAGTTATTAATATATAATAATATCTGAGTTTGTTTAATTTTTTTTTTTAAAAATCACTTATTTAAAATAATAAAAATTTATTGTGATTTTTCAAATGTTTGAGTAAATTGAATTAAAAAAAAAACGTGAAAAAAAATTATATCAACATATATACTATGTAAGTTGAAATTTACAAAACATAGAGGTGTCTTTGATTAAAAGATATTTTTTTATAATTATACCTAAACATAAAAAGGTCATTACTTTTATTAGAATCACTTATAAATAAATCATTTCTGCTGAAAGAAACTTATCTATAAATTTAATTATATTATTTTCCTACACATACTAACTTGTGATAGCCAATGCAGACTGTAAGAGGAATGAAAGAAGTGGATGTGATTATTAGGAAAGAGCCTCCCATAAAAGTTCCTTGGAGTTGCATGTACAAAGCATTCACAAACTTTATCTCCCATCTCTTGTATCCTTTGGTAGAAATAAGGAAGCAACTTGAAGATGTTGTTGAAATCATTATCAAAAAGATCATTGAGATAAATTTGGATCATAATCATTGATGGTTCTTGCTTTAAGTTTGGTATAGTGTTATTTATGATATTGATGGTATCATACATGACCATTAATGCATTCTGTCCTGAAGAGCAACCTAAATCCACAATATTCAAATTAGTTGTAAATTTGGTGCAATACAACAACCTCTTGACACTTTCTTCAAGTATGGGCTTCACTTTCAATAAGACTTTTTTCTGCATAAAATTTCATTTTAATATATAATAAATAACACCAATAATATGCAATGACATAACAATATATTTGTTGAACACAGTCCAAAAATACTTTTGACGAAGAAGCAGAGGAATTTCATAGATATATATCATCTCTTTTTATGAGAAGAAAAAGAAAATATATGTAACATTGGGGTTTGATGATGTAGAGTAAGATAGATTGTCAAATTAGATATAATAAATTCAAACCTCCATTTTTCTAAATGAAATAATTATGAACTTCTCTATAAATAGTTAGTGTGCAAAAATAATTTCTAATTAACTTGGATTGGAGTGTCATATTTACAACAGAAAAATTATTATATAAAAAGTGCGATTAAATATACTAGTTTGGCTCATAAAAATAACAGTCAGTTAGCGGGTTAACCTGCTTGTTCCACCCGTTTTGTCACCCTAACTGATGAAGTAAAAAATAACATAAGTTGATTTTAGTAAAAGAAAACTAGGTTTGAAGAATTTCAAATTCTTTCTTTTTGTAAGGAATTTGAAATTCTATCATTTTAACTAATCAAAATGTTCTCTAAGATGCCTAGAATTCCAAATTCTTTTAAAATTCTTCATTCAAACAAGATATTTCATCACAAAGCATTTGAAATTCCAAAATGAAATAAATTATCCTTTTAAAATTCTCTATCTAAACGTACCGTAAAAGTAAAACTTACATGAGTTAGAAAATAATAAGTTGAAAAATATATATGTGATGAAACCTATAAACTTATTGTTTTAATGTTTTGGGTTAAAAATGTTACAAAATCATAATTATGTAGTGTGTGTTGAAATCTCTTTGGTGAATATTTCTCCGGTTTCAAACCTCTTTCAAACTCCCAACAAGTAAATAGATCACACAAGTATCTTATGTAATTAATAAGATAGAGTGGCAGTGTACAAAAACTAAGTGATATAACATATTAATAATAATTTAGGGCAAAAAAGAAAGTACTTGAAGTGTAGAGTTCTTCGCGTAGCTTGTTTCTCCCATGCCGCCATTCATGCAAATAACTGCATTTGTTGCCATCTATAATGAACATGAATGTTGCACAGGTTAATGCCCTTACTATGTTAGGTTATCCTAAAAGAAACTATGTTAATTAATTGGTTACAGTAGGGATTAGCAATTAAAGCATATTAATTTTTGTTTACACTTAATTGTTCTTTCATTTCTTTTTCTTTTCTTTTTTTATCCACATTATGGTGACACTTCTCAGTGTATTCTTTCCCTTGTTTAAAGAATTACAACTAGATAATATCTTGTTTGGAAAGAAGAGAAAACCAATGCAAAAAACGATGATTATATAGAAAGAGATGAAAAATAAAGTAGAAAGCAAAGATGTTTAAAGCAAAAGAAATAGATAAGAGATGAAAAGATAGAATAATACCAGTAAAAATTGGTGAGATATAATTGTTGTCACAAAGGGAGGAAGAAGGAGAGGAAAAGAGGACCTCGAGTAAACAAAAACACCCAGAGGAATGGTTGTAAGGAAGGAGAGAGAGAAGTTAGTTTAAGAAGTACAAATGAAGAAGGTAGCAAGAAGACGCATTAGAGGAAACAAAGAAAAATAAGGCAGCGTTAGAAGAAACGAAGAATAAGAAGGTAGCAAGAAGAAAATGAGGCAAAGGTATATGGATGAGGTAGGATATTTAAGAGAGAGGGAGAATTAAGATTAAAGATAAAATAGAATTTGAAAAAAAAATTTATAAAAATAGATGTTAATTCAAATAATTAAAAATATGAATTCAAAATCCCCAAATTAGTCTCTTTAAACGAAACATGAAACAAACCCATGAGTTTACGGAAGTGAGGTTCGTTCATTTAACAGGCCAAATTTAAATTTACTTTTTCTATAATTATAATTCTTCGAAAAAAATATAAAACGTCTATACATCAATCCCTAATATTTAACACTGAAAGTATAAGGCTATGTACCTCTTTGTAGTAACTGCGAATATTGAAAGAAATATCACTTAGGGTGTTTCTAGGATCAAACCTCAGTGTCAGCACAAGACACAACACAAGCAAACGTATCAGCCAGTTTTTTCTCTCGGTGTTTGAAGAAACACACATGAAGTCGAGCATGGATGTGTTTCTATATATATACATCACACTTCCTTTATCTTAGGAAACTATTTTCCATATTAATTTGACTGAACTAGTTAATATTTTGTCACAATTATTAGAGATGTTTTTAAGAGTTTAATACTTATTTGTAATGTAAAAAAAATAAATTATATATGATAAATTAATTTATTAATTAATATTTTAAAAATTATATAAAGGGTGAGATGAGTTATAATTAAATATAAATGTAAAATTTTTTATATACATAATTTTTCTTCTATTTTTAATATAATAATTTATTATTTATTATTAGAATTTATTACCAAGTGGTATGTTTGTTTTTGTCGTGCGATTGGCTGGCATGGGGCTGCTCTTGCAAATTTATTATTACTCATTATTCTAGACAAAAAGCTGCTCATAAAATAAATATGATTTTTTTATATTTTTTTATTAATATAATAATATATTAAGAAAAAATGAGTTATTTATTTATATAAATATAATATACTTTATTAAATTTAATTGTTATTATCTTTATAATATTATAAACAGGGTAAAATTTTAAATTACCTAAAATAATTTTTAAAAAATATTTATATTTTAAATTGTAATCAAAACTTAGTAAAGAACCTAGTAACACATAAACTTGGATTTCATCAACAAATTGTAGTACAAATATGTGGATATCTCGGCCCCTATGCAGAGATTTTTTATTATTAGTAAACCTACAATTTTTATGATTTTTTATTTTTTTTAAAAGAAAAACAATGATCAGTCTGATCCAATTTTTAAAACTCACAATTTTTAAAACCTCACATTTTCTAAACCGGCGCTCAAATGAACTAAAAGTTGTTGGCATTATGATACTAATTTTGACAAGAAGGAAAAATTTTCACGATTTTAGTGTTCCGTCTATGGTAATTGGGATGGTGCTCAAAGACATGGTGTTAGAGGTAATTAATGTGATGAATACTGATCACCATTACAGTATATTATTTTATCAGTTTTAGAGTTAATTGATTTGAAACTTGGTTAATTTTATTGTCATTTACTTGTGATGATGTTCCTTTATCTAAAAAATTAATAATGTTTCTTCGTAATTAATTTGTAGGGTTTGGTGGAAGAGAAAAAGTTAGTGCTTGATTGACAATAATTTTATAAAATTATTTTCAGTATTTTAATATTTAAAAATTAAAAAACTCGTTTGTATAATATTCTTTGAAATCAATTCTGATTTTTTAGTTTTTAAAAACTAGAAAACAGGAAGAACTAGTTTTCTTTTTCAGTTTTCTATTTTTTTTTTGAAAACTCAAAATATAATCAGAATATGTTATATTACTTTTTTTTATTAATAAAATTTAAATAAATATGAACGAATTTTTTATTTTTAAATCTTTAAAATAGTGTTTAAATAACACTTATTAAATAATTTTTTTTCTTTACAAAAATAGTTTTAAAAATTATTCCTAAAATTTTTTTAAAAAAACTAAAAAACAAAATCAACCATTTTAAACTCTTTTAATATGTAATTCAATGCCCCGACGATGGAGGAAGTTAGATAAGCCACGGAGATTCAAACATTAGAAACTTTCAAAAGGATGTTAGTAATTTTGTTGTTGATAGAAAAATAAGAGGAGAAATAATTGCAAGTACATTAGATCTATTTTTAACCACTTTTAATTGCTAAGTTTGGCAATTATATAAATTATTTAGTTAGGTTCATGTCTATTCACGGATTACCCAGTATATATTTTTAATAATTTTAATTTATTTATATATATTAAAATAAATTATGTATTAAATTATTAATTATATTTTAATTTAGACGTAAAAATTATGAAACAAAGAAATTAAAGATAAAAAATTAAGTATTAAATTATATTTTTATTAAATATAAAAATTTTAAGTTTTTGTTTAACTATAATTATAATTAAAGTTTAATTAGTATACAATATCAGTGTACAATTTTTTATACTAATATTCAATTACAACCTTAATTTATAATAAATTTATTAACTTTACCATTTAAAAGTCATATGAATAGAAGGATGTAATTAAATGTTAGTATAATATTCTTTTACATTGTCACTGCATACTAATTAAGCTCTTATAATTATTTAACTATAAGTTAATTTATTTATATTTCTTAAATTATAACAATAAAATCTTAATATACATTATTAAAATATTCTTACTGAAATGTACTAGTGTATTGTTTACAGCAAACTTTCCGAAATGTCCTTCTTCCTTCAGAATGGGAAAGAACCTCAAAAAGAGGACTTTAATGCTAAGTTAGCAAGTGAGTGAAGTGAGAGGAAATCAAGAGTAATAAATTCTCTGGGATGAATGCATGACACGTACCTCATAAACCAATATTTATAGCAAGGATGTATCTTTTTACCGGGTTATTATTACCTGTTTAACATCATATATTACTTTTATCTATCATGTTTTATCTTCATTCTGCAGGTGTTTTTTGTTTATTTTGTTTATCTTTATTGGGAGTAGCATTAATTTGTAATTACACTAATCAATCTCTTAATTAATTTGGTTAATTAGCTTATTATAAGCATAAGGATTTCAACGAAGCCGAAATCCCTTATATTATTTGACACTACTTCCTAATTTGAAAGGTGTTGTTTTACATTTGGATTTTCGGCAACGCCAAAATTCTAAGTCTCTTATATCTTCTTTCTGTTGGTTTCTTCAATTTATATTACAAATTCAAAATGCTTTTGATCCTGATATCTTAAAGGCATTCTTTTATGTCTAATTTTATTTTTTAGTTTTCAATCATGCTAAAATTTGAAATCTTTTTTATCTCCCAAAGGTCTTTTTACTTTCCTTCTGATTATACAATTATTATTATTGTGCACATATTGTAACAAAAAAAAATATAAAGATGACAGGTATAGATTTGGGTGGAATAATGTATACCTATATCTCCACTCTTTTAATTAAATAAGATTTTACTATTATATCTTTACACGCGTGTCTTGTCAAAGTGAGTGTTATACCTGAAAAATTATTGTTTTTCTAGAAAAACAAAGTAACGTAAATAGGATATATATATATATATATATATATATATATATATATATATATATATATATATATATATATATATATATTATTCGAAAATTTAATTGAGCACGGTGGATCCTCCACTGCTGACCAAATTGTATGTAATATGAAATAACCAAATTAAATACTCTCCTATCATGACTTCGATTAAGATTTGTTATGTTATTTTTCATAACTCAAATATTAAGTCAAACCATCACTTTTTCCTTTCTCTTCTCTCTATACCTCTAATCAACTTTATAACTTTGGTATATGTCATTTAATATGTCAAAAGAGTCCAGCTTATTTTCCGTATTAGAAGGGTCTAGAGAAAGAAAAAATGTGGAATATATGAGACCGGGCACTCGTGGTTTCTACACACATCATCATGAGTCTTTTCTTCTCCCAAACATATCCAGGTTAAAGAATTTATTTTCATGTTAAAGAGAAAATTGTTTACATTATCAATTTTGTTAGCCATTTTACTATGTAATTAAATAGAAAACAAATTTATTAGGAAGATGTCAATTGGGAAATAATAAAAAAATATATGTACAATATTGTCAAGTATCAATTTCTCTTAAAAAAAAAAAAAACTCACTGTAATCGTGGTAAAACACACGCTCAAAGGCTCAATCTCAGATCCAACCGGCATTATTGGAACACGATACTAAGATATTAAAAGGAAAAAGCTAAAACACTAATAAAGGGAAAATTAAATAACATCTTGAAGTTTTCCATCCTTTACAGGTTAAACACGAAATGGAGTATAGAGCAACCATGATACTAAGATATGATTAGCTCAATTGATTAAAAAAGAAATAAAATAAAATAAAATAAAATTGTAAATTAAATTTTTATTGATAATAAAAATTAATATTTCTATAATAAAATTAACTTGACATATAAAAACAAGGTTTTATACGAAAGAGAATAAATAATGATAAACATGTATCTCTTTAATGTATATACTTATCTCTTTTATTTTTTTCTATTTTTCTCATTTATTATATTATAAATTTTATCCTACCTCTATATATATATTATATATGTAATAGCATACGACATGTGTATGTATATTTTTAAAAAAAAAATATACGTCATGGCCATGCACAAGTTTTTTTTTTTTTTTTTTTGAAAAGCTAAGATTTTATTCAAAAGAGAAACCAATGGTTCTTCTAGTACAAGGAATGAGACACATACTACTCCATTTCCTATTGGAGTATGGTCATTATCACTTCTACACCTAAGACATATTTAATAAACATTCTCTCGGATTAGCATACCAATCCGAGAATACACACCCCTATCTTCCCACATGCGTCTCAATTGGTTCGGTTCCACCTCGGTGAGTGACGTTGAGTTCTGATGCATGCTCAGTACCGCATAAGCCTCAGCAACTGAGAACCCTCCATCTCTGCTAGACCTCCAGATCCATCTATCCAAGGTGTAGTCCACAATTACCACTGGCTGTAGCACAGTTTGTAATTGACGAAGTTGATCTTCTTCCCAAACAAATAGTTCCCTCCTCCATACCCAACTCCACCTCTCAGCTGGTAGCTTTTTCTGATTAATACTGATACTTTTATCGGCCGCTAACCCATATAACCTGGAGAACTTTAAGCTAAGAGAGCTCTCTCCAATCCAATTTTGTTCCCAGAACAACGTATCCTTTCCATTCCCAACTTTTCTCCTGACATTTTCTAGGAACCAGTCTGGTTTCACTGCTGCCGGCCCATCAATGTTCCATAAATCCCGCCACCACTGCTGCCTTTGATTAGATTTGTATGTCTGTCCATATCTAGTCTCCAGCAGACTCGCCCAAATTGCATTTGGCTCTGATAATAGCCTCCACCTCCACTTTGCAAGCAGACTCAGATTAAAGTTCCACAGACATTTCACTCCCAAACCCCCTTCTTCCTTGGGGCGACACACCTGACTCCAGCTAACCCATGCAATTTTGTTCTCCTGATTAGACCCTCTCCACAGAAAGGAGCACTGAAGACCAGTGATAACTTTTAGGACCTTCTTAGGCACCTTATAAAAGGAGAAGAGGTATAGTGGAAGGCTACACAATACTGAATTTATCATAACTAACCTTCCTGCGAACGACATTTGTTTTTCCTTTCACAATGCCAATTTCCTCTGGAATTGTTCAATGATTGATGCCCACATTTGTACCCTCCTTGGATTCGCACCCACCGGGACCCCCAAAAACTTGAATGGCGGCGATGAGACAGCACAATTCAAGAGATTTTTTACCGCTCTTGTAAACGAACCATCTACATTTAAACCAAAAAATTGGCTCTTACTGAAATTCACCTTTAGCCCCGATGACAGCTCAAAACCCCGGAGTATGACCTTCAAATACCATATTGACTGCAAGTCAGCTTCCCCTATCATTATAACATCATCTGCATATTGCAGAATTGAAAACTTTGTCTCGGCCCTAATATTGAGCTCTTTAAACACCCCTTTCCCTACAGCTGACCTGAACAAACCAACTAGGGCTTCAGCTACTAGAAGAAACAAAAAAGGAGGTAGTGGATCTCCCTGCTTCAATCCTCTCCCCGGCTTAAACTCCTCCGAAGGGCTTCCATTCACTAAAATTGAAACGTGGTCATTCCTCACAATACTGGACATCCACTTTCTCCATGTGCTCCTAAACCCCAACCTAGCCAACATATAACCCAAAAAGTCCCAATTTACCGAATCATACGCCTTCTGGAAATCCACCTTAAACAGAAAACATGGTTTCTTTTTCCTTTTCGCCCAATCCACAATTTCATTTGCTACCAGTACCCCATCCAGAATCGATCTACCTTGTAGAAATGCTGACTGACACTTTGAGATTAAGTGCCCCATGACTTTCTTCATTCTCAAGGCCAGCAATTTTGATACAATCTTTTGAATGCTTGAAATTAAAGATATTGGTCTATACTGTTCTAACCTATCCGGTTTTGCCACCTTGGGAATAAGCGTAAGAAAGGAAGATGACGCTGCTCTTGGTAAAGCGCCCGACTGATGAAATTCTTGAACTACCTTTACCACGTCTTCCCCTATTATTTCCCAACATGATTTATAGAAATGAAATCCAAAACCGTTGGGACCCGGACTTTTGCCTCCTTCACAAGCCCAAACTGCCTCCTTTATCTCCTCCGTTGAAAACGGCTCTTCTAGGCTCAGTCTCTGTTGATCACTCAGCTGATTAAAAGACACCCATCCAACTTTATTCTCGGTTGTCGATCCTCGTTGAAGAACCTTGAGAAATGATTAAACACATGTTGCCGAATATCCTGAACGCCTTCCACCCAACCCCCATCTGACCTAAGTGTCAGTAAAGAATTAGCATAACATCTCTCCTTATAACATCGATGAAAGTAACTTGTGTTCCTGTCCCCCTTTCGAGCCCATTTTACCCGAGATTTCTGAAAAATGGACTGTTCCATCCTCCTTGCCTTCCCCCAATACTCCGATAGGATGTCTTGTCTCAGCTTATCACTCCCAATGGCTCCTAGGCCTAAGTGGATATCCGCAGTCTCCAATTCCAGAACTTTCTCTACCAAAAACTTCTCGTCTTTACTCCCATCTCCTTGTTTCCACAACTTAATCTTCTTCTTCAAACCTTGTAGCTTACACACCAACTGATACATCCTCCATCCTTGCCCATGATCTGCTGACCAGAAGTTTTTTACTAGGTCCATAAATCCTGGCTCCTGTAACCAATGGTCAAAGAACTTAAAAGGTTTAGGACCCCAATTCTGAGTATTCACTTCTGTGAGTATCCAGCTGTGATCAGAGAACTCTCTAGATCCCACTCTTTGAGCTATGATGCCCCACTCCTCCATCAAATCCGGAGAAAACAAAAATCGATCCAACCTACTATATGACTCACCATTCGGACTTATCCATGTTGGTCCTTTTCTGATAATTGGGATGTCCAAAAGCCCCATAGGGTAAACAAAGAATTTGAAATCAGACATCTCTATTGCTGAATGCTAGTCTGATCTCCCTTTAAACTCGCTCCTATCCAGCACAGCGTTAAAATCTCCGCCCAGAACCCACTTGACCTCCGGAAAGCCTCGCTTTGTCGTCATTAAATCATCCTATACCTTTCTCTTGCCTTGAAGCGAGCATGGAGCATATACGTTAACCACACAATTTATTGCAGAAGAACTCTTCCCTCTGAAGCCAATTCCAAGGAATCCCTGCCCTTTTATAACCCAAACCACTTCCAACAATTGTTTCTTCCAGATTGTCAAACATCCTCCACTAAGCCCTATAGACGGTAAACTTTTCCACTCACACCCTGTCGACCCCTAAACCTCCTTCACCTCCCATTCCTTTACCTCTTTGCATTTTGTCTCCTGAAATAGACAAATATCAATGTCATTGTTTTTGAACAGTCTCCTTATCCTTCTTCGCTTGACTCGATCCCGGAAGCCCCTCACATTTAAAGAAAGAATCTTCATTTAATTTTACGGGTTACTCCTCACTTCCCTTCTCTCCTGCTCCTCTTTGTCCCTCATCTCCATGTTACGTAATTCTTGAATGTATATGATATCGGATTGTTGACCCGATATTCCAATTTCCGTCATCGCCCTCCACATTTTCTCCTCTTCCTCCTCCATATTTCCTTCTCCTATGTCATGTTCCTTTGATTGTCGTAGCCTCCTTACTTCACCCTCCTCCATACTATTCCTCCTTAATTGTTTCCAGATTGGTACCTCTCTCCTTTGCCCTCCACCTCCTTCGGACACCTCTTCACCTCCTACTAAAACCCATTTCTTGTAATCATATGGTAATGTAGAATTAGAGTCATTTTTCTGGTAATCATTATTCACCATGGTATCCTCCTCCCCTTCGTAACAAAAGTCTGTTCCGGAAACTTGCCTGCGGTGTCCAATAGTAAAACCCGTTGTTGTCTTCGAAACTGCTCTTGCACTATTCCTGGCTCCAGCCCAATCATCACTCGCCCGGTCCCCACCTAATTTTCCGAATCGCGGGCCGGACAAAGACACGTCTTGGGCCTTCGAAGACGCTCCTGGACTGAGACCAAGCCCATCGTCAATGGTTCACACACTGCCTGAGGATCCACGCGCCAGCTGCACGTGATTCTGCAACCCCGTGTCTGGAGCTCCGTGCCGGTTCCCATGTGGACGCTCGTGATGTTGCCACGCGTCCTGCTGTCTTGTCCGACATGATGTGCCTACAGTCCTCGTGCTCCGCACTATCAGACCCCACTCCCCACGCCAAAGCCTCTTCTCCTTTTCGTCTTCCCCATTTTCCATCCGTGACTCGCTTTCGGCACCCGCTTTCTCTGAACATCCGTTCTCTTTCACCATTTTAGCATTGCTTCTGTCCCTGCCATCCTCCCCTCTACCCTGCCTCTTTCCCCATTCGGTCACCACTCCTGTGCGGGAAAGATGGGATCTTGTCCCCTTTCCTGTTGGCTCCCCGCCCCACCTCTCCCGATCTTCCCGGTGAGATTCGTCTGTAACACCTGCCACCAGACCTCCATGCATCCCCCTTTCCAGCGAGATCCTTCCTCAAGAGGTGGACCGATAGCTTCCTTTATCGACCTGATCTCCTCCGACCCCGGTAGCCTGGCCTCCTTGTTCACCGTTCCGGATCTGCGTCTCCTCCCAGTCCTTCCATGTTCCATTTTGGAACATCTCCATCTTCAGTTCAGCCAGCCTTTTTTCCGCCTCTGCCAACTCATCAAACTCCACCTCCCCCGGACAGGAACTCATTTCGGACCCATAGGTAGTGTTCTCACTGCTGAGTTTCAGTTTGTTCCTCTGCTCCACCTCCGTCACCCTGATGTCAAATTCTCTTCCTTCTATACTCACCCTTACCGTCGCATCCAACTTCCTCATGTCCTTCCTAGACACCACCAACTGTGCTACATCGTAGCGCTGCTCTTTTAGAGTGCTTTCGTCGACACTCAGCAACTCTCCGAAGGGAGCGATTAGTGTAGAAAAGAATTTTACTCCCCATACATGTAATGGAATCCCATAACAGTTCACATTGACCCTCCTATCTGTGTCCACCGATCCGGGCTCCCACCTCTGAATCCCTGTAAACCATTGGTCAAACCACATCTTCTTCCTTTCCATAATCTCTTGTAATGTCTCCTCCCCATCTACTTCCAACAGAACTTTGTTTGCCCCCATGGGAGTTGTACTCACATTGTAAATACAGTGCATCATTAAGAAGAGCTTCGTCCTAAACGTCGTCCCTCTCTGTCGAACATCTCCCACATACGCCTTCTGGAGCCGACGGACATTTTCCACGGGTGCCGAATATACCAGTTTCAGTTGCACGTCCGCCTTCCTTTATACTACTCTTCGCACTTCTGTCTTCCTAGCACCCTCTTGATCACTTACTACCGCTGCGTATGATTTTTTGTTGCCAGTATGCCTCCTGTGTTGCCCCGGCTGCCTGACCCCTGTATAATTTGCATAGTGATCTAGATTGTCCCTCTCTGTTTTCCACTGTCGATAATTCTGCTCTGTTCGCCGATGGAAACGTGGCAAGTTTACCCACAACTTTTCCGTTCCAATAAAGATATTGTCCAACTTAATCACCAGCATTTTCACATCGTCGACTTCCCTGAATCTGGCAAACCCGAACCTTTGTCCCGTCCTGTTTCGCTTGTTCGGAATCACCACATCCTGGACCTTGGCATACCTTCCAAAGATCTCCCATAAGTCTTTTGTCATATAGTCTTCTGGAAAATGGGTGAAGAAAATCGATGTTATGCGTCCATCTCCTTTCCCTCCCTCCCTACCTCCATTAACGTACTTTCTTCTCCTCACCTCCGTCCACCCTACCTCCTCACCTCCTTCCATGACATGTGATCCAACTAAATATCCTATCAATGATATCATATATGGCCATGCACATGTATGTGGGGTTTAAATTGTTCACAACAGTGAATGAAACAAGAAAGTTATGCAAACGATAAAAACAAGGTTTTGCATGAAAAAGAATAAACGTCGTGGCAATGCACATGTAGGTGGGGTTCGAATTGTTCGTAACAGAGAAAACGGTGTTAAAGCAACGATGCTACGTATGTACCAATGTTAGTTCAAGGGACACATACTCGAAATAAATGTACCGAAAGTAATTTAGTGTTTGTTAGCGGAGAGTGTTATAAAAATGTTTTTAGTATTTTAGTATTTAAAAGTTAAAAATTTTGTTTGATAATATTTTTTAAAAGTTTTTAAAAATAAGTTTTTTATTTTTTAAAGACTAAAAAATAAAAATAATTGAAAGTAGTTTTATTTTTCAGTTTTTTATTTTTGTTTTGAAAACTCAAAATACAATTAGAATATGTTATTTTTTTATTTTTATTAATGAAAT
This sequence comes from Psophocarpus tetragonolobus, assembly GCA_037954015.1. Taxonomy (NCBI): domain Eukaryota; kingdom Viridiplantae; phylum Streptophyta; class Magnoliopsida; order Fabales; family Fabaceae; genus Psophocarpus; species Psophocarpus tetragonolobus. The sequence goes on from CM075693.1 coordinate 65,641,223, forward strand.
TTTAATAAATAGAATTTTTTTTTATTTTTACATCTTCAATACAGTTTTCAAATAACACTTATCAAACAATTTTTTTTCTTTTCTTCCCAAAAACAGTTTTTGAAAAATATTCTTGAAAACTCTTTTTAAAAACTAAAAAATAAAACTAAATCAGTCAAGCCTTAATTATTTGTGGGCTGAAGATGTAAACTTGATGAAATAAATTTTTTTTTTCCAAAAACAGTTTTTGAAAACTATTCTTGAAAATTCTTTTCAAAAACTAAAAAATAAAACTAAACCAATCCGTCTTAATTATTTGTTGCCTGAAGATGTAAACATGATGAAACATCACAGGAGATCGAAGATTCTCTTGCCATAAGGTTGTAATAATTTATTTTTTAAGTAGAGAAATATTAATTATTAATATATTGATTTTATTAATAAATATTGTAGATTAGATGAATAAAGGTATAAAAGTGTAACTTGACCGTTAATTAATGACATGACATTGTTAATTTCATAATTAAGAAATATAAAAATAAGCCATGGCAAGGTTTGAACCAAGACCTCACATGGATAGGTTAAGAGTCTTACCACTAGATCAAATGCTTTCATTTGTTATATTTTGAAATTCAAATCTACTTAAATTATAATTAATGTTAGTTTCAAAAACCCAACAAATGCACGTGAAAACATGCACCAGATGCACAATCCGAGAATCAAATTCGGGACCACAGAGTTCTAAACAAACAATTGTACCACTAGACCAAATGCTCACTTTGGTTTTATTTTGACTTTCATCTTCTTTTGTTTTTATTTACATTTAAGTTTTAATTTTTAGTTTTTAATTTTTAATTTATATTTTTCAGAATTTAAAAAATATATCCATTTAAAAAATTCAAGCATATTATCCCACACACCACCATGCTTCTCCATTCTCTTTTTAATTTACAACAAAAATATATTAGAAAATAAAAACAAAAGAAGGTGAAAGTCACAATAAAACAAAAGTGAACATTTTGTCTAGTGGTTGGATTATCCGTCTGGAACTATGTGATCCTGAGTTGATTCTTGGATTGTGCAATTGGTGCATGTTTTTGGTATAATGATAAAACTCTTACCCTATGCATGTGACATCTTAGGGTTAAACCTTACCTTCCTTTTGTATTTTTTTAAAAGGAGAAGATAAATGTTGTATGTATGTAGTGTGGTACATGACCAAGTATAGCTGAGATTATAATTTTCATATACTAGAATTGGACTGCATTGTGAAACATTTAAAAGTAAGAATATATAACTATAAAAAGGATTAATATTTGAAAATATAAAGAGAATTTTGGACTTATCTTATGAGTCTAATAACTTAACTTAATTAAATTACCTCCAAATTTTTCAAAATATAGAAAAATTCACCCATTATGTGTTTTCTTTGTATTCAATAAACACACCCTTTTGTTTTGCATTGGCTTTCAAAAACCAACTAATCATCACAACAACCCAATCTCATCTCTAAAAATAGAATGTTTACAGCAACCCAATATGCCATCACCACAAGTTTCTCAAATCTACATTCTACCCCTATAACAGACCTTCCTTGTTCATCCTAAGAATGCAACAAGAAAGATTCATACACTATGTAGAAAATGAATATGAGAAAGAAGAATCAAAAGTGTATAGCTAGGATCATATGTAATAATAAACCTGTTTCTCAAATATGATCAATGGATATAGAAATGGTCATATTCTACTCAAGAAATCCTAGATAGAGACATTTCTTACCAGTGCCCCATTATTCTAATCTCAAAACTATTGATTGGGGACCTAAGCCTTTCCTTAAACTAGATTGTTGGATTTTAGATAAAAATTTCCCAACTTTGGTTCAAGAAGTATGAAGGAACGCTGAAGTTAGAGGATGGGGAACTTATGTAGTGAAAAAGAAACTAAGAAATCTTAAAGAACTCTTAAGGAAATGAAACAAGGATTCGTTCGGGAATGTTGGAAAACAACAAGAAGAGGTTGTTAAAAGGATAAACGAAATTCACAGAAAAGGAGAGACAGAAAGCCTATTAGAGACCGAAATGGAGGAATTAAAAAATTGCAACAAGAATTCTAAGTGGTGTCTGATAGAATGGAGTCCATATTGAGCAGAAGTCAAGAATTAAATGGCTCACTGAGGGGGATAGCAATACAAAATATTTCCACAATATGATAAAATGGAGAAGGACAACAAACCATATAGCCAGGATTAATGTCAGAGGGCAATGGATTAAGGACCCAACAATGATAAAATAGAAAACAAAGGAATACTTCCAGGAAAGATTTCAAGAATCACATTAGGATAGATCATGTCTAGATGGGTTCATTTTCGGCAAATTTCCTTGGAAGAGAGCATGCACATGATTCAACCTTTCTTCATTGAAGAGTTAAAGAGGCAGTATGAGAGTGTGGAAGCTTCAAAATCCCTGGCTCAGATGGATTCAACTTTCATTTTATAAAATAGTTTTGGGACACCATGCAGACGGATATTATGAGGTATATGAAGGAATTTCATGATAACGGGAGGATACCAGCAGGACTTAACTTATCATTCATCAAACTGGTTCCAAAGAAGGATGACCCTAAGAAGCTTAGTTAGTTCAAACCAATCTCACTAATTGGTAACTTATACAAAATTCTAGTCAAGGTGTTAGTAAAGAGATTGCAAAAGGTTTTGAATAAAGTTATAGATCACCGACAAAGTACATTCCTTGGTGGAAGAGGACTTTTACAAAGTGCAATGATATTGAATTAAGTTATTGATGAAGTTAAGAGGAAAAGGAAAAATTTCTTAGTATTTAAGGTGGACTATGAAAAAGCCTACGACTCCATCAATTGGAACTTTTTTATATATATGCTATGGAGAATTGGATGTTCAGGAAAATGGACCAACTGAATAGCTGAGTGCTTATGGTCAGCCAGAGTATCTGTATTAGCCAGTGGTAGCCCAACTTCTGAATTCAACACTGGAAGGAGTCTTAGACAAGGAGATCCACTCGTTCCATTTTTAATCATAATTGCAGCTGAAGGATTGATGAGACTTATGAGGGAGGTTGTTAGTAAGGGCTTGTACCAAAGTTATACATGTGTCAAGGATAGTGTGCAAGTTAACATACTTCAATATGCTGACGCCGCAGTTTTCCTGGGTGAGCTATCTCTAAAGAATATAATGACCATTAAAAGTATAATGAGGAATTTTGAGTTGATCTATGGGCTTAGAATAAATTTCAGTAAAACTTTCTTTGAGGTGATTGGTTTACTGTAATTAGAGATTTGTAGATTTGTTGAGCTATTGAACTGCAAAGTATTAAACCTACCATTTACATACTTGGGCATTCCTATTGTCGCAAACCCAAGGAGGACCTACACATGGATGTCAATTATACAAACGTTCTAAAGGAAGCTTGCAGGGTGGAAAAATAAAACTTAGTCCTCAGGTGGAAGAGTAACCCTTATCAATTCCGTTTTATCCTTTGAGTTTATTCTTCTTTTCCTTCTTCTGGCTCTTAGAAGCTTATACATATACAATCTAATTTCTTATGGGGAGGTGGGGTTGAGAAGGGTAATAGGAAAATTCACTTGGTAAGTCGAGATAGAGTATGTTCACCTAAACATAATGGGGGATGGCAATAAAGAATTTAACCACATTTAATAGAGCACTATTGGGAAAATGGAGATGGAAGTTATTTCATAGACAGAATGAGTTTTAGGCTCAGGTACTCAGATCTAAAGTATGAGGAGTGGGAAGGATTAAAGTGAGGGACTAATAGAAGGAACTCATCTATATGGTGGAGGGATTTAGGTAGAGCCTGTGAAAGTGGTCCGTCAGATGGGTGTAATCCAAAGTCCCACCGAAAGTATGTATATTTACTTGGAGACTTATACTGAATAGGTTACCTACTAAGGATAATCTGAAAAAGTGGAATGTAATGTTGACTACAGTTGACTTGCTATGCCCTTTATGCCAACAATGTGAAGAGAATACTAATCATCTATTTTTTACTTGCACAATGGCATCCCAAATTTGGTTGAAATGTTATGAATGGATTGGAGTGATCACAATGAGGTATCAAAACCCAACAATTAGTTTCTTCCAACATATAGGATGGGGATTAAGGAGTAGAAGTAACCAAAGGTGGAAGATAGCCTGGTGCTTCTAAAATCAAAGGAATTCTTGTATGTACAGAGGGGAGATCTTCCAAGTTGATAAGTACTACAACAAGTTTATTATTACATATGGTCCTAGCTATACACTTTTGATTCTTCTTTCTCATATTCATTTTCTACATAGTGTATGAATCTTCCTGGTTGCATTCTTAGGATGAACAAGGAAGGTCTATTATAGGGGTAGAATGTAGATTTGAGAAACTTATGGTGATGGCATATTGGGTTGCTGTAAACATTCTATTTTTAGAGATGAGATTGGGTTGTTGTGATGATTACTTAATGTTTGATAGTTTAAGTATTATATAAGCATCTCTTATTTCCTTTCTTAGTAATTTGTTGGATATCTCTTATACCCTTTAATGAAATTCTTTGCCTGTAAAAAGAAAATAATAAATATATAAAAATAAAAGTTTAGAGCAAAAAAGAAAGTACTTGAATTGTAGAGTTCTTCGCGTAGCTTGTTTCCCGTGCCGCCATTCATGCAGATCACTGTTTTTGTTGCCATCTATAATGAACACGAATGTTGCACAAGTTAATGCCCTCACTATGTTCGGTTATCCTAAAAGAAACTATGTTAATTAATTGGTTACAGTAGGATTAGCAATTAAAGCATTAATTTTATTTTATTTTTTTACATTTAATTTTTTTTCTTTTCTTTTATCCACATTCTGGTGACACTTCTCACTGTATTCTTTCCCTTGTTTGAAAAATTACCACTAGCCAATGTCTTATTTGAAAAAAAAAAGAGAAAACGAACGTAAAAAGATGATTATAGAGAAAGAGATGAAAAATAAAGTAGAAAGCAAACATGCTCTAGCAGATGTTAAATAATATTTCTTTTTTTATATTCTATACTTATAACTATCTTTTCACCATAAAAGCTTAAACAATTATTTTTATCTTTAGTATTTAATTAATAAGGTAAGTAAACAAATCGGTCCATAAATTCGTGAAACTCGTACTTTAAATAAATTTTTTTAAAAGTCTATATCTAATATACAAATTTAACGAGTATACACATATATATTTTAAAAATAATTAAAAAAATTCTAATATTTCTTAAACTGATTAAATTATAATATATTATATTAAAAATTATATCATCATTTATAATAATAATTCAAAATACTAAATATTTTCAATACTAAAAGGATAAAATATCATAATTTATAACAAAAAATTATAACATTAACATAAACTAATAGTCCAAATAATAAATTAATACTTTTAAACGGATTATAGGTCAAACCTGTAAATTTATAGGCTTAACCCATAAAATTTAACAACCAGACTCAAATTTTCTTTATGATCATGATTCTTAAAAAAAAAAATCTAAAAACTGTAAAAGATTCCAAACCCAGAGTTATATCCCCACTTCTAGTATTTAACACTGAACGTATAAGGCTATACCTCTTCGTGGTAACTGCAAATATTGAAAGAAACTGGCTTAGGATGTTTCTAAGATCAAACCTCGGTATCTGCAGAAGGCACAACACAAGCAAACGTATCAACCTGTGTTTTTTCTCGTTGTTTGGAGACGCACATTAAGTTGATGGTGGGTGTGTTCTATATATACACATCACACTTTTACCTTTGGAAACTATTTTCCATATTAGTTTTACTAAAGTAGTTAACATTTTGTTTCTATTATTATTAGACATATTCTGTAAGAATTTAATATTTATGTGCAACGAAGATAAGTTTTACTGTAATATCTAATCATAAATAAATTTAATATTTAAAATAAATAAGTGTTCTTTATTTATTAGTAGACTATAAAAGAAATAAGATAAATAAATCGTACTTATATTATAAGATTTTTTTTTGTTATCTTACGGTGACTTTTTCTTTTGTGAATTCAAACATTTATATATAAGTAAATTTATTAATTTTATTTGTTAATATTTGAAAAAAAGTTTTAATACATAAGTATGGTAAATTTAACACTTATGTGTAATGTAAAAAAATTATAATGATATTTAATTACAATCATTTATATATGATAAATTTATTAATTTTATTTATAAATATTTTAAAATTCATATAAAGATTCTGTAACTTGTAATTAAATATAACTGTAAAATTTTTTAATAAATACGTAGATTTTTTTTCTATTTTTAATATAGTAGTTTATTATTTATCATTAGGATTTATGACCAAGCGGTATATTTGTTTTTCTGGTGCGCTTGGCTGGCATAGGGCTACTATTACAAATTTGTTATTACTTATTACCTTATACAAAAAGCTTTTCATAAGACGAGGATTCAAAGCTTAACCTAGTTGAACCAAATTCAAGTAAATATTATTTTTATTAATATAGTAATATATTAAATAAAAATAAATTATATATAATATATAAATATAATACACTTTATTAAGTTTAAGTATTATTGTTGTTATAATATTATAAAAAAATAAAATATTAAATTGTCTAAATAAATCTTTTAGAAGTATTTATATTTTAATTTTTATCAAAACTTAGTAAAGAGTCTAATAAATAGAGAAAGTATCGGAGATATAAACTTGGACATCATCAACGGATCGTAGTCCAAATCTGTGGATACCCATGCATATGCAATTAATGAACTTCCAATTTTATGATTTTTTTTTTTAGAAAAACGTTAACCCGTAAATTAGATAGATCGATCCGATTTTACATTTTGTAAAATCACGCTCAAATGAACTAAAAGTTTATGATATTATGGTGCTAACTTTCATAACGAAGGAAAAATGCTCACGATTTTAGTGTTCATGTATGGTAATTGGGATGATGCTCAAAGATACGGTGTTATAGGTAATTAATGTAATTAAGTTTGATCACCAATATATATTATTTTATGAGTTTTAGAGTTAATTGATTTGAAATTTAGTTAATTTTATTGTTGTTTAATTGTGATATGATTTACCTTTTTTAAAAATTAATAAGTTTCTTTGTAATTAATTTGTAAGACATGGTAGAAGAGGCAAAGTTAAAACTCTTTTAATGTGTTATTCTACGGCCCTAGCACGGAGGAAATTATACAACTCACTTATATTCAAACATTCATTAGAAACTTTGAAATGGGTTGGATTCTAACCTTAAAATATATGTTGTTGATAGGAAAATTAGAGGATAGATCATCGTATATTTTGAATTTTCCTGAAAGATGCGCAGACATCTGAGTCATTGAAAAAATTTTAGAGTCATCAAAGTCTTTGAATATTTCTGTTGTTTGTATCCAAGTTCTTATGTAACTGATATCGTTAAACATTGTCTCAGTTAGCTGATGAATGTCACTTGACTAGATTCATCTCTCTTGTAGGTGGCAATTACGTGGTGCTCACTTATTTTTTTATTTAATTGTTTAAAATTAAAACACAGTTGTAGGTTTTAATCACAAGGAAATTCTATTTCACTTTCCGCTAAAATATATTTCTTCTCGAACAATTTTAGTGAGAATTAAAGTAGGAAAATTGGGGGGTTGTGGAGAGAGAATGAAAAATGAAAAAAGGAAAATTGCTCAAGAATTTTCTAAGGTTTGAAGGACGAAGAAGAAGAATTTTCTAGCAAAAGTGAGAACGAGGAAAATTCATCGTCAAGTACATTAGATCTATTTTTGAACCACTTTTAATTAGGGATCACAATAGGGCGGGGTGAGTGTGGGTTTAGCCCTCTCCATACCTACAAAGTGTGGAGTGGGTTCGGGTATAAAAAGAACGGATATGAAATTTTAATCATCATTCCCATTCTCGTCAAGTGTTTTCGGGTTCAAGTATACCCGCTGGTACCCGCTATATTATTTTTTATAATTTAAATTTACTTATGTATTATTAAATAAATTATATATTAAGTTATCAATTATATTTCAATTTAAAAAGTATATAAAGAATAATTAATAACAAAAAGTTATAAGTTAAAGTTTAAGAATTAAAATTTTTAATTAAATATATAAATTTAAATTTATTATATAATTATTATAATTATAATTAGACTGGTAGTCACATACCCATACTTGTACTTGTACCCGGTTTAACACATCAGGTAATACCCGTACTAATATTCATACTCGATCAAATCAGTAATATTTATTAAAATTGGGACGGGTAATACCCAAGGATATGGGTATTTTTACCGTACCTACTTTTAATTGCTAAGTTTGGCAATTATATGAATTATTTAATTAGGGTTAGATGTACTTATGGATAATTAATATATTTTCTTAAAAAATTTAATTTATTTATATACTTTAAACTAAATTATGTATTAAATTATTAATTATATGTTAATTTAGATAGTACATAAAAATTATGAAAAAAAATAAATATAAAAAATTAGTTATTAAATTATATTTTTATTAAATATAAAAAATTAATATTTTTTAACTATATCTATAATTATTTAACTATGAAATTAATTTATTTATATTTTTAAAATTATAACAATAAAATCTATAGTACGCATATTATTATACAATGTTGTAACAAAAAAATTATGAAAAAAATATAAAGATGACAGATTTGGATACGAATATAGTTTATAGCCATTTACGGCTGATTGACCTAAGTGGGTTTATTTTTTAAAAAAATTACCAGTATGGGTCTGTTTTGAAAAATATTACCAGCATGGGTCTGTTTTGATAGTTGACTCGGTCAAACCGCAACTCCGAATTGTTGTTTCGTTGCCACGTCAGCAACGTGATTACGTGGAAGCCAGCATGGAAAAACGACTACGAAACCGCAAGTGTGAATTGCGGTTTGACTGGTCTTTGACCAGTACCGCCTTGTTGTCCAATGGGTAAAAAAATACAGAAAATGATGCATGTAAAACCGCAAGTCAGAGTTGCGGTTTTACTGGGGTTTAACCGCCCCCCCTTTACCCAACGGTTTCAAAAAGGATCCCTGTAAAACCGCAAGTCAGAGTTGCGGTTTGACTGGGGTTTAACCGGCCCCCCTCTTTACGCAACGGTTTTTTACGAACGGGTGCGGATATTGAGGAAGAGGCGCAGTTTTTTACGCACACAAACCGCAAGTGCGAACTGCGGTTTTCATTAAAAAATATTTTCCACATAAACCGCAGATGCGAGTTGCGGTTTATGTGGAGTTCGCCTCCTATAAATCGACCCCCTGACCCCACAGAACCGCACACCCTTCCGCCGCAGAGAATCGCACACCTAGTTGGAGACCACATAGTGATAATCAAAGAAAGCTTTTGTTTTTGCTGGAAATTATTTATAAATATTGAGGTTAGTTTTCGTATATAATATTTGTTTGTTATATATTAATTTTGTATTTTGATATATATTATTTTGGGTATTATGTTAACATAATGTTTTGTATTAAATTGTAGCAACTGTCATGGCATCATCTTCTTCTCGCCCTTCTGTTGATTGTGTTCATTCTGGACCTGTGGAGAATGACGTGTTGTACATGCAAAATCAACATGTTTCTCAACATATATGGAATGGGGAGGACGACAGAAAACTGTTAATCAGACGTGCAGTTCCCACGTACAATAGAGAAGAGTCAATTCCTCCTCAAATTGTACGATATTTACGACAAACGGGATTTTACACAGTCGCGCAGATGAGTTTTCTTCGTATTAATGCAGGTTTAATTAATGCATTTGTTGAGTGGTGGAGGCCGGAAACTCATACTTTCCACATGAGCTGTGGAGAATGCACTATCACCCTTCAAGATGTTGTAATTTTGTTGGGTTTACGAGTAACTGGCATTCCTGTCATAGTTTCAACCAATGTCAATTGGGTTGAACTATGTGAAGAACTGCTTGGCGTTTCACCAAATAACGATGAAATTGATGGTAGTTCTATTCGAGTTAGTTAGCTAACTCATAATTTTGGTGATATCGCAAATTTTGAAAATAATGAAGAAAATTTACAGAGGTTTACTAGGGCATATATTTTACGCCTCATTGGTGGTGCCATGTTTGTAGATAAGTCTAGTAGTAAAGTATCTTTAAGGTATTTGTTATTGTTGCGAGATTTTGGTGAGTGCAGTGCATATGCATGGGGTGCTGCTGTACTTGGTTTTTTGTATAGAGAACTATGTGTTGCAACAAACTACAAAATAAAATCCATGGGTGGTTTATGCCTATTAATACAGATATGGGCATGGGAAAGATTCCCAAAAGTCGCACCGACTATATTACCCCCATACAAACCAAACAAACCCGTTGGATCAAGGTAATTTTTTTATTGAGTATAATGTTAGTTATATTTGAAAATATTATTTGTCAGTTAGTTATATAATATTTAATATTATTCATATAATTTTCGTAGGTGGCTACGACGGGGAAACCGACACATTGGAGTCACCGATGCTTTAAAACATCATCGTCGTTTACTGGATACAATGAAGCAAAATGATGTAAGAAAATGTATGTTATTGTTTGTTAATTTTGTTTACTTACTAACTACTTATTTTATATAGGTCATTTGGATGCCATATCAAAATGAAGTTTTGGCACAGTTACCCCCGATATGCTTAGAAGGGGTTAACGCGTGAAAATGTGTTGTGCCATTGCTTTGTTTCAATATTTGTGAATGGCATCAACCAGATAGAGTAATGCGGCAGTTTGGGATGCGCCAACCCATACCCCGTCCTCCTTTGCAGCCCAAAAAATTACATGGGTTGACTATGCGAGGAAAAGGTTCTAAAAATTGGCTTATGTTGTTGCAACCTGCCATTGCAATATGGAACAACATAGACCAATTTAGGGTCGAAGAAACTGGAACTCAGGTTGGAGAGCTGACATTCAACTCTGAGTACATGGCGTATGCAATACTTATGATAAGCATATGGTGGTTGTCATCCTAATGCCTCATTTTGCACAGCAGACTTAATCCCAGCATGCCGATCAGAAATTAGACAGATTCCTTGCTTTTGTGTCACATTGAGTCGTATGTGGGATAGGAACCAAGACCACGAGGACGAGTTTTCACTTTCAACCACAGCAAAAGCTAAAGGTAATACATTGCTATTTTCATCTTGTGTGGTTGCGATTAACAACGTTCCACGATACTTTCCATATAAATGTGTTCCATCAACCTGTATCAATGGCTTATAGTAGTTAAAGGCATCAGCACACTGCTTAAATGTCCAAAACACTCTTTGAAACTGTTGGTATTGACGGTAACCTCGATTGCCAACAACAAGATCATCATGACATATTTGATAGAAAAAACCAGGCGATTTACTTTCAATGAATTTCAAAAATGTTGGAAGAGTCGCGAATGATTCATCCCAGTCCCCATAAACACGCACAATTGCTTTTTGTTTTGCTTTCCATGCTTTCCTGTATGATATTTTGTATCCATATTGACTACAAATTCTCTCCTGAATCAAATCAATTCTTCAAGATGGGTCTGAACCAACCATTCCTAAAAAAATTAAAAAGTTAATAACAAATCATAATAATTTAATTCAAATATTACGTTATATATGAACAAGTAAGCAAACCTGATATCAAGTTACTGATGAAAGTTGAGTTTAATTTTTTGTGGTCTTGTGTGATTGCCGGATTGAGACATAGATGATCTCCACCCCCATTGAGTAACCGTCCAATTGACTGTTTTCCGAGACAAAATTGCCCTCATATAGAATGGACACCCATCTTTATAGTTGGGACATTTGATAATGTATTTCGAACTTTTTGACTCCACAACAAGATACGTTTGATGTGTTCGCATTGAATATTGTATCAGTGCATTTTTTAGATCTTCTTTTGTGTCAAACTGTAGACCTTTGTACAATGCATCTCCAACATTCCATGACTCATGCAAGTCTTCGCCTAAAATATCTTCTTCATCAGGATGCAACCAATTAATGTGTGTATAATGAGCTGCATCAGTCCAAGGTGGACGTTGCCCTGCAACTGTAACAATATTATTATTCATGTGTCTCTTAATCAACAAATTAAACTAGTAAACTGTAAACAAAATAATAATTTTTGTTAAACATACCTTGTTCCACATTTGTTACCGACAATAACTCCATATTACGAGTTTGATAGTCATCAGTATCAGATGAATTACCATAAATTAAAACGTCATTTTCTTCATCAGATGTTTCCTCACCACATGATTCACCAACAACATCATCATCATCTACTTCAACTATGTCAGAACTGATTATACCAGTGTCTACTGCAGTGCCTGAACTACTACCAACTGATGATTTCTGAACATACAATTCTATTATATCAACATTATTTTGTTGTTCAAATGCATTCAACATAATTTCAATATCTTCATCATCAACAATTTGTAGTGACACATATTTTCCAGAAAATAAAAATCTACAAGTTACAGATGATATAAATTCATTTGATTGCATTTTTAACTTTTCCTGAATTTTGTTCTTCAATGAAGTAAAACTGATATGACGCGTAATTCTAATTGCTCTTCTACTCCCTTAAAAAATAATACCTTCGTCTCCTTCGTACATTCTTCCATCACTATAAATGAAGGTGACAATTGGAGCAGACATAATATTCATAAATGTACCTACAAATAAATAATAAAGTAAATTTAAACATAAAAAACAGAGTTAAAAAAGCAATTTGTTTTTAAAAATATTGAAAAACACAAAAAATTTACAAATTATGTTTTTTACCTGAAAAATTGGACTGTAACGTAAAGCTTTGTTTTACGTCGGGTGCAACTACGTGTGCGGTTCTCTGGGTCGAACGGGTGTGCGGTTCTGTGGGGCGACGGGGTTTAAATAGCAACTCCACGTAAACCGCAAGTCTGATCTGCGGTTTATTAAAATTATTATTTAATACAAACCGCAGTTCGCACTTGCGGTTTACTGGAAAAATAATATTTAATTCAAACCGCAAGTCGCATCTGCGGTTTTATGTGAGTAGAAATTTGTATTTTTTTGCAACCGTTGGGTAAAGGGGGGGCGGTTAAACCCCAGTAAAACCGCAACTCTGACTTGCGGTTTTACATGCATCGTTTTCTGTGTTTTTTACCCATTGGACAACAAGGCGGTGCTGGTCAAAGACCAGTCAGACCGCAATTCCCACTTGCGGTTTCGTAGTTGTTTTTCCACGCTGGCTTCCACGTAATCACGTTGCTGACGTGGCAACGAAACCGCAATTCGGAGTTGCGGTTTGACCGAGTCAACCACCAAAACAGCCCCACGCTGGTAATATTTTTCAAAACAGACCCATACTGGTAATTTTTTTTAAAAATAAACCCGCTTGGGTCAATCAGCCTCACTTCACACCACCAAAATTTACTATATATAGATATGTATTCTTTTAAGAATTTAATTAGTATATATTACTAAAATTCAATCACAATTTTTTATTTATAGTAAATTTATTAATTTTATTAATTAGTACATTAAAAAATATATAAATGAAAGATTATGTTAGTATAAAATTTTTTTACACTGATTATGTATACCAATTAAACTTTTTTTTAAACAAAAATAATTATAAAAATCAATATGTTTTTTGTCAGGATTTTTTTTTTTGTAAAAAAAGAAAGTCACGTAATATGTAATATGTAATATATATATATATATATATATATATATATATATATGCACAATAAATATTAAAGTAATAATACATATACACATTGTCAATATCTCTTATTTCTTTTTATCTTTTTTATTTTGTCATATTATATATTCTATTATAACTATGTATATCTTTCTCTTTTTTTTTTTTTTTTGCTTTCTTTCACTAAGTGTGTAATAGCATATGGAGTGAGCATATATAATATATATATATATATATATATATATATATATATATATTCTAAGAGTTTAATTGGTATACACTATCAGTGTAAAAGATTTTTACACTGACAGTCAAACATGACTTTTCATTATTAACTGAGTGTATACCAATTAAACTTATATTCTAAAGACTAAATTACCACCGGTGCCTTGTTACAATTTTCTATATTTTTAAAATTAAAATTTTTAAATTAAACTTTAATTAACTCTTGATTACAACATAACGATGTCACGTCACTCAATTACACAAGTCAACATTTATTTCTATCCGTCAATGACCTAAATTTGATGGAGAGACAAAAATTAAATTTTTAAAAAGTTGGAGGACAAAAGGTGTCAAAAACAAATTAGAGAACATAAAATGAGCTACCCTAAATAGGGAGATACCGGTAGTAATTTAAACTATTCTAAATATAATTCGAAAATCTTATAGAGCATGGTAGATTCTAATCCACAGCTCGTTACGGGAAAGAAAAGTCTTCCACTACTAACCAAATTGAATGTAATATGAATTATGAAATAACCAAATTAAATATTCTCCTATCATGTCGCTTATTAAAATTTGCTATGTCATTTAATATGCCAAAAGAGTAAAGTTTCTTTTTCCATATTAGAATTTAGAAGGTACATAGAGAAAGATTTATGTATAGGATGTATGGACTCATTGCGCGCGAGGTTCTACACATATCATGAGTATTTTTTCCTCTAAACATTTTCAGATTAAAGGATTTATTTCCATGTCAAAAAGAAAAATGTTTACATTATCAATTTTGTTAACTATGTTATTATGTAATTAAATAAAAAGAAAATTTATATTATAGCAAGATGTCAAGGGAAATAGTAAAGAAAAAAATACTATGTTATGCATCAATTTCCCTTAAAAAGAAAACTCACACTTAAGACCAAATAAATTAAAATGGCTTAGAAGTTTAACCTGTATGGTAAAATACACTCCAAGGCTCAATTGCAAGTATGGTAAAACACACTCAAAGGCTCAATTGTAAATTAAGAATGTTTACATATGAGATTGGATCGGATTTGAGGTAAAATATATAATATATTGAAGCTCAAAACACTTGTCAAAATCTTAATCATACACATATAAACACATGTATACCATTAAATCAAAGTTCTCTTAATTAAAGACAAATAACGAACTTTTCTTACATATTTCTTCCTTTATGAGCTTAATTTGAAGGGGAAAGAAGACTTCAGCCGGAAAAAAACATTCAAGACCTTTTAACAATTCCAAAATCAAAAAGAAAATTAAGAAATTGAAATTTTAAAGAGAAATCCTTTTACAAAGAGAGTGATTGAACCGAGGATGTGAGGGAGAAAAAAGAAAGAAAAGAAGAAAAGGGAAAAGGAAAAGGAAATCAAGACTGTATTTAGAAATTCTGATTTACTAACTCCAACCTCCTCACAAATAGATTTCTGTAAAACCAATACTTCAACTCAAAAGAATATAAATACTTCTTATCTCTCACTTAAGTAACCTCAATCACTTATATAACATTATTTAATAACTAAAATCTAATCATATTTATAATTAAATAATCATATTTTAAGATAAAACATATATATATATATATATATGTATATACTTCAATCAAATACTCCGTAATTAATTTATTAATTATGCTTAAATTAAATTTGGTTCTCTCTTTTATTTATTTCACATATTTATATTTTGTTATTAAAAAAAAGGACTTACACAAAAAACAATATCAACGATCTGATCCGATCAAATCCAATTAAGAGCGGATCGGATCAAATTGGATCCACATATTACAAAGAAATTTTTTAGATTTATTTTGTTTCTGTAATACATAGGAAATAAAATAGGAAATATAAAAATTTGGAAATAAAATATTAAGACATACATTTTTTCTTCAAAATAATATATTTATAAAATTACATATAAAAGTAGTCTATAAATGATAAAATGCAAATCTTAAAAAGTTAAAAACAATAAAATTTAATAATTGTTAATCTACATTATTGCACTACTTAATTCATTCCTTTTCTTTTCCAACTTTAAATCTTGAATATGTAAATAATATTTAAACATTATATTGTATTATCAATTTCTATTTACACCTTTTTTAAATTATATATATAATAAAAATATTAAACTTTAAATTGAATGGATCAATTCATGGATCTACAAATTTTCAAAGTTTAAATTTGTTATTCAAAGTTCTTAATCTATGATTTAATCAAATTGTATTCGATTACATCTAGATCAGTTTACGGATCTAATTGGATCAGTTTGAATTCACATATCGATCCGAATTCATAAACACCTTTAATGCAAATCCCAAGCGACACTATTGGAACAAAAAAGAGGAGAAAAAATAAAAACAAATGCCAATTAATAAGAAATTAAAAGGAAAAAGCTAAAACACTAATAAATGGGGAAAATTAAATAAGATTTTGAAGTTTTCCACCTTTACCAGTTAAACACGAAACACAGTAATGTAGTTCATTCACAGCAACCATGATACCAACAAATAAATGACCCCATTAGTTAGTTAAAAAAAATTACATGTTGAATCTCTAATAAAAACTAACATATGATATATAAAGAAAACGTTTTGCATGAAAGAGATTGGTCTTAGCAATGCACATGTATGTTTTTCTTTTAAAAGCATATATTAATATTCATTCCAAAAATGCACATGTATGTGGGGGTTCGAATTGTTTGTAACAGTGAATGAAACAAGAGAGTTATGCAAATGATGTGAAATTTAGGTGGTGAATTAACGGTGTTAAAGCAACGATGCTACGTATGTACCAATGTTTGTACAAGAGACGACAGTGGAAATAAATGGCAGTAACAGTGACTTATTTGTGAGGTGAAGAGGTAAACTTGATGAAACATTATAGAGGATCGAAAATATATATCTCTTGCCATTGAGGTTATAGAAAAATTTTTTTATAAACAAATAGTAGACGTTAATTAATTTATTAATTTTGTTATTAATATTGTCGGACTTAATTTACGAAAGAAAGGATAAATATAAGAAGAAAGTTGGTAATGTTGTTTTAATTCCATATAAGCATGAAAACTTAGATGTATATTGTGTGGTACATTACCAAGTAGCTGAGATTAATTAATATTATAATTTCCATATACTAAAATTGGACTACATTGTGAAACATTTAAAAGTAAGAATATAAAGAAAATATAAAGAAAAATTAAGGATTAATATTTTCTTTGAAAATATAAAGAAAAATTTAGACTTATTTCATGAGTCTGACAACTTAACTTAAATTACCTCAAAATTTTTCAAAATATAAAAAAAATTCACCCATATGTGTTTTCTTTGTAATCAATAAACACACCCTTTTGTTTTGTATTGGCTGTCCCATTCTGTGTTTTCTTCAACAAAGTATGTAGTGTACATAAATATGTTTGGATGTAAATAGTAAATATCTCCTTTTTCTATTTAAATATATCGATCTCAAGACATTTTTCTGAAGCCTAAAAATAAAAGTTAATCTTTGCTCAAAAATAAAAACATCAACCAATTTTGTTTTTTTTTTTTAAATGACAAACGAAATTAAATATGACGGGAAAAGGGTGCTTTAGGACAAGTCTAGTGTAGCTACTTTATTTTCATTGAAGTTATATAAAAAAAATGTTTCATTTTTTTTAAGTAACAAAAAACTGTATCTGATGTCTCAAATTTTTTAGGTTGATTTCAATCATTTCAGTGTACGTGTACCAACAAAAACTCACAGTTCATGGTGACATTCATATGTCAATAGGAGTGAGGATGTTGATCCAACTTTACTTTGATAAGATTAACTTTACTTATATATATATATATATATATATATATATTAAAGGAAAACTCAGTGAGAAAAAAAGTAATAATAATTATAAGATTTTAATAAAAAGTTCAGATTGAATTGTTAATTAAGCAAGATCTTTTTTCACAAATCAAATTTTTGTCTATGTGCTGCTTTTACTTGTCAGTCTTATGGATTATCTGCAAGATCGCCACCACTACTATCATTGATATCCCCGCCAGCGATGCCAACAATGGTGGTTGTGATAGTAGTGATGGGACAGTGGTGGTTACAGTATTGACGATACTGACAGTAGTATCAACGATGTACTGTCCCAAACTACCAACTCACATGGTAGGTTGAACTTTTCCATACACTGTTCATGTAACGTATCAACGTAAAAAAGGAAATAAGACATCACAATTTTTTCAATTATACACATTGTCATGGTGTTTACTTTCTAAACACATCACAATTTTCATAGTAAATAAAAAAAAATTAGACATCAATGTAGCTCCCTTCTTTATTTTTTTTATAACATATAGTTTTAGAAAAAAATAATTAGTCTTTTTATAAGTCATCTTATAATTTGTATTAATAAAAAATTATTAAACATTTTTTAAATGGAATAAAATTAGTTATCATACAATGGGATACAATTTTAAACTATTAAAAATTATTTTATTTATCATTTTTAAAAATTATTAAATGCGATAAAATTAGTATTTTAATAAAAAAAAACTAATATAACTATTTTTATATCTTATATGATTTCTATTCAATTATGTTATCATACAATGAACTTTATAAATTAAACTAACATTAAGTATCACAAATAACAACCAAATAATGTTGTCAAGGTTAATTACTTTTTTATATAAACAGATGTTAAAATCATGTTTTTTTCCTTGACAAGCTCATCAATGTTGACCATATGCATAAAATATTTATATTTATATGATTTTATCACATATAAATCATTATAAACTTTAAATCCTTAACACATATAATTATATTTATTGGTTAAACATTATAACTTGTAACTCCTAAAAATTATAAAAAAACCTATTTTTAGTATAAAATAAATTTGATGCTAAAAATATTCTAATACAACAGATATTAAATTTCAGTTAAAAATCATGTTTATCTAACAAAATTTATACTTTTTATAAAAAAAAATAGTGTAACTTATAAACATATTTTTTTAATGTAAGACACTCATTATAATTTATTTAAAAATGTACTTAGCAATCAGAATTATAAACGAAAATAATATAATCTGAATAATAAAAAAAATATAATATGAATAATAAAAACTTACAAATTTATTTTTCTTCTATACTAAAATTTCCCAACATTTTTGTCTGAAATATTTTTCCTCAGCTCCTATAAATTTTTTCTTTCTCCTTTCTCTGTAGAATAGGGCTTACATTTGGAGGTTTTTATTGGCGTAGATGAGGCTCAAACCATCATCTTAGTGGGCGGTTTGGTGTCACTTGACAGCACCCCATTGGCTGAAAGGACAACGTGATTAAAACACTTCGAAACCGCCATCTTAGTTGTTGATTTTCACACATAGTGGCAAATGTCACCTCACGCCATTTGACTTGCTATTTTCTAAGCATATGTTTCTGTCGTTGTACATGCTTCCTTGTGAAGGAGCAAGATCTCTGCATCGTGAATCTAAACTGGAAACTTAGTTGCCAATTTCCACCTACTTTAGCCAATCTGCCAGATAAAGTGGCAGTTTGTCCCAGATTCAACGCAAATATAGTCCAAACCGCCACATGAGTTGTCGATTTGGAGAAAAACCACACACATACACTCATCCTTTGTTTTTTAAAAAACTAATGGTGACAATAAATAACAAATTTTAAGAAAATGAATTGTTAGGAGAAGAGGGAGTATTTTAAACTTACTAAGGTAAGTATCCTTCTATCACTCTTCTTTTTTTCCCTAAAAATTATAAAAAAACCTATTTTTAGCATAAAATAAATTTGATGCTAAAAATATTCTAATACAACAGATATTAAATTTCAGTTAAAAATCATGTTTATCTAACAAAATTTATACTTTTTATAAAAAAAAATAGTGTAACTTATAAACATATTTTTTTAATGTAAGACACTCATTATAATTTATTTAAAAATGTACTTAGCAATCAGAATTATAAACGAAAATAATATAATCTGAATAATAAAAAAAATATAATATGAATAATAAAAACTTACAAATTTATTTTTCTTCTATTCTAAAATTTCCCAACATTTTTGTCTGAAATATTTTTCCTCAGCTCCTATAAATTTTTTCTTTCTCCTTTCTCTGTAGAATAGGGCTTACATTTGGAGGTTTTTATTGGCGTAGATGAGGCTCAAACCGTCATCTTAGTTGGCGGTTTGGTGCCACTTGACAGCACCCCATTGGCTGAAAGGACAACGTGATTAAAACACTTCGAAACCGCAATCTTAGTTGTCGATTTTCACACATAGTGGCAAATGTCACCTCACGCCATTTGACTTGCTATTTTCCAAGCATATGTTTCTGTCGTTGTACATGCTTCCTTGTGAAGGAGCAAGATCTCTGCATCGTGAATCTAAACTGGAAACTTAGTTGCCAATTTCCACCTACTTTAGCCAATCTGCCAGATAAAGTGGCAGTTTGTCCCAGATTCAACGCAAATATAGTCCAAACCGCCACATGAGTTGTCGATTTGGAGAAAAACCACACACATACACTCATCCTTTGTTTTTTAAAAAACTAATGGTGACAATAAATAACAAATTTTAAGAAAATGAATTGTTAGGAGAAGAGGGAGTATTTTAAACTTACTAAGGTAAGTATCCTTCTATCACTCTTCTTTTTTCCCTTTCAATAAATATATATATATATATATATATCCATTAAAATATCTTAAATTTAAAAGCCAAGATAGAAATATTATGTTTATTGTTATTTATATATTATAGAAATATTTAATTAATAAAATATATCATATGAATTATATAATTAGCGTAAGACTTTTTTTGCTTAATAGAAAAAAAATTCTTAATAAAATAATTATTTAGAGGTAGGTCTGATATTCTTTTCACTTTATTCCACTAAACTGCTGTCGAAGGTATCTTTTAATAAAGAAATACATTTAATGAAAGATATTTTTATAAAGAATATATTATATCACATTATTACTATAAAAATGAATAAGAATATGTAATACATTTTCTATAAAGAAAAATTATAAGGTTTACATAATGTCAAACTTTACATGTAAACAGAAGAAAATAAATTATAAATTCGAATATCTCAGTTAATGAAAATTAATACATTAAAAACTAGTATTTATATAAAAAAATATTTTCTATAATGACGAGAGACAGACACATCTGCAAATGAATTTTGATTTTTAATAAAAAAAAATTAGTTTCTCAATATATCTTCAATTATTATGTGAGACATCATCAAATTTCTACTCCATCTATAATGCAACATCATTATTAACTTGGAAGTCGTTATGGAAAATGATGGAAAAAAGATAAATGAATATTATTTGTTTTAATAAATTACACATATACTTTTAACATTTTTTTAATCATACAAAATATATTTGTTTTTTTTTATTTCTATACAAACCTGTCATTTTGAAAAATATTATACTGGAACGTATTTTTACCTTAAACATGCATTGATTAAAGTTTTAAATAAAAATATTACGTTATGTATCCCTATAAAAATAGTGTGTATATAATTTAACAAAATTTTGTAAGTATAAGAGTATAAGATTTAAAGTTTTTATATATTAAATTATTATGTTAAGCCTATTAATGTTGTTTCCAACACCACTATTGAAATTGATTTGAAAGGCAATGCTCAAAAAATGGTACTTAGGTTTTATTTTGAATCTTAAAATTTCTAATTCTTTCTTTATCTTGTACTAATATCCATCCGTGTTATTTAAAAAAATATTTATCCTTGTACACACGATTATGAATTATTGAATTAAATAAAAGTAATTATAATAGATTATTGATTGTAAATATATTAAGAATGTTTTCAAATAATTTTTTAGTTTAATTTTTTTAAGTGGTACTTTGGTTTTATTTTTAATCTTAAAACTTCATCTTCTTTATCTTATACGAATTTATCCTTGTTATCCTAAAAAAATATTTATCCATGTACACACATTTATGAATTATTAAATTAAATAAAAATAATTATAATAAATTATTTAGTGCAAATATATTAAGAATGTTTTCGAACTATTTTTTAGTTTAGTTTTTTTAAAAAAATCAAGTCACCATTTGAGCAAAATTTGATGGTGTGAGCCACTCATGAGTGATATATTTTGGTAACCCAATTAAAATGCCTTAATAAACCCCATGAATTCTTTGTAAGTAATTAATATTGGAATTGCTCCAAGGTAGCCTATGGATTAAAAGTTATATAGAGAAAGAAAAGAAGCAAACAGATTTTAAAAGGAGTTTAATTTTAGTAGAAGGGAATTTTATACTGACATTCAATATGACTTTTTATTTACGTGACTTTTAAAGTAGTAATGAGTAAAGTGAACAAATTTACCATGAATGAAAGATTCTGATTGAATATCAGTGTGAAAACCTTTATATTGATAATGTATACCAATTAAACTCTTTTAAAAGTTAAAACATTATTTCGGTTTGATAAAAGAACTAGAATTACAGATTTTATAAAACTAATAAACTAAATATATTTTTATATTAAAATTGGAAAACAAAATTATAAAAAGACTCATGATGCTATTTTAAATGAAGAGATCAAAATTGTAAATTTTACAAATCGAAAGAATGAAATGTACCATTCAAATAAAAAAAAAATCTAACCCGTAGAAGACACTGCTAATTAGAAGTCTGCCCGAAATTAAAACTTGTCCACCTATAGATTTAAAAGATTGAAAGCTTAAAACATGACTTGGATTCTTATTTTAATTGAGTGTTTTATATTGTAGTAATTAATAGAATTTATGAAGTTCATTTTTCTATGCAGTTTTATCAATATATACAACTTTAACTTAGAAACTAAGATCATACAATAGCTAGCAGCCCTGTAAACACGTTATACTTAGTTTTGAAACTTAATTACATTCACTTTGCTTAGAGTGTTACCTTGTAGTGATAAATTTCGAAAGAAATTATTATCCTAACAGCACCTTTGATTTCTATAAAATACATTTTTTTAACTTATTAATTAACTAATACAATAAAACTAGAGAATAATCATATGCTTTATGCAACCAACACGTACGTCAAAAGAAAATACTACCACTCAAACAAGATTTTATTTTTTTTTTAAGAACAACAACAATAATATTTTATGTGTTTATATCTCCCCTTTACCTTATTTTTTACATCACATGCTTCTTTTTTTACGGAAGCATCGCATAGCAAATGGCTTCGAGAAGTCTGGCAACATAAAAAAATAAGGGCATTTGTTATTATGTTTTTCAAATTTGTAAAAGCCTCTGTGACTGTGACTATTTCGCTTCATGTAAAGTTATTGATTTTTAATAGTTCGATGAGAGGAGTCGTGAGAAAGACATAATGTTGGATGAAGTGGCAATAAGAACTAATGAACCCTAAGAAATCACGTAAAGCCATGAGTGAACGTGACTCTGGCCAAGTTAGGATAGCCTTAACTTTTTCAGGATTAGGATTAACACAACCTTGTGAAATAATATGGCCCAAATAATGAATTGAATTTACAGCAAAAACACACTTAGTTAACTTATCATACAATGAATTAGATTGCAAAAGATCCAAAACAATGCGTAAATGAATTAAATGAGATTTTGTTGTCTCATTGTAAATCAAGATATCATCGAAAAAAACTAAAACAACTGACACAAATAAGGCCTGAGAAAATCATTTGTGGCCACTTGAAAAGTAGATAGAGTGTTGGTTAACTCAAGGGGCATGACCAAAAATTCATAATGGCCATCACAAGTTCTGAAGGTTGTTTTGTGAGTGTCGGGGGGAAAACTCTTATTTGGTGGTGCCTTGATCTTAGGTCTAGCTTAGTGAAGATTCTACTTGAGCTTAATCCATCTAGCAATTCATCCACAGTTGAAATAGGAAAGTAGTCTTTTATGGTATGCTCTGTAATCTACACAAAACCTTCATGTTTCATCTTTTTTTTAACCAATTAAACTAGGGATGAATAAGGGTTGTGGCTAGGAACAATGAAGTCATCTGCTAACATTTCCTTTATAATGGTAGTCACGACTTTTTTTTGGGAAAATGGGTATTGATAGGGCTTAACATTCATGTGTGTAGTGTTAGGTAGTAAAGGGATTTTATGTAAGTTTTTAAAGGGTTGAGTGGTAATGTATGTGGTTTTGTGAAAAGTTTGGTGTATTTAGTAAGGAGATTTTGAAACTTTATGTAAGTGTGTAAAGGGTTGAGTGGTTTGTGGTTCAATAGTTAATGGTGTGACCAAACTCATGGTTTGTAAGGTGGGTAAATAGAAAGAGGCAATAACATTAGTGTGTAAGGAGTGGCAAAGTTGGTGATAGGAGGATCAACTTGGAGAAAGGGAAGGTGAGCCTGTTAAGGTAATCTAAGTATTGTTGTGGGTAAAGGAGAAACTGGGAACTAAGAAGTTTGCAGAAATGGGTCTTAAGGTAGATAACCATTCTAGTCCCAACACCATGTCATTATCCTCTATGGGAAATAAATAAAAAGGAATGTTGAATTGATGACCTTGTAAGTGATGCAATCCTCCCTAACAATGGTCCTACCACAAGGGTCATGGTTAGGAGGATTGAAGAGGACATGACTAGAGAGGAGGGAAGAAGACTTCACTTTTTTATAGACATCAAGATCTCAAGAATTTAGGTCATAGTCTCATAGTTCTAGCTTAGTTTGTTCTATATTTATATTTCATTTTTGGAGGCATGTTCACTTTCTTTTTGGTTGTGTATTTTGGCCTTGTTTTGTGCCTTAGATTAATTAGGAAGTGTGATTAGTTTCTTAGAAGGAGTGAGTTGAGTAGTTAGGCTTTTAGGATGAATTGGCCGCGTGGTTTTTTGCTAAAACACACTCTTAATTCATTTTAACACCCTTCTAACCAACAAGAGGACATGTGAGCCTCAAGGTTCCCTCCAAGTGGCACCAACCTTCTCTTTCCTACAAGGTGGCGCCTATTTGGACCAATAAATGTACTTCTTTTTTAATTTGAATTTTGGAGTGCCATGTCACTTCCCTCCAAAATTCAAATTCAAACTTGAGGAAACCTAGATCCATCTTTTTAGGGACTTGTTTGGATCTCATAATGCTTAAACATGTGCTAATTGTGCTTATCACAATTAAAATATGATTAAGTGTTGTGTAGGCCTTGATTAGTCATGGACGTCCACTCCCCCTCCCTAATCACTCCATGCTTTATAAATTTGGCTTCCCTCCATTGTAATCCTTTATACTTGAATGATATACTTTACTCTTGAGAGCTACTTTGAGTGTCCTTCCCCATCTCCATTTGTGAGAGTACCTTCTAACTTTTATCAACAACCCTTTCCTTTATGGCAAGTATCTTCATCAATGTCTTATCTCATATGAATGGAACCATTCCACCAATCATTTCACTTCTCCTCCATCAATATTTCTTTCATTTGAATCTCTTGAAGAAGATAATAGAGCAAGCACCCTTGGAGGTTGCATCAGTAAGTAGAGAAAAACTTCAGAGCAATAACTAGTGCAAGATAGGTGTTCGCCATTACCTACCATAACTTTCAAATTGGGACTAGGGTCAACTAACAAACCTAGATGGTTGGCAATCCTAGGCTGCAAAATATTATAAGAACTACCAGTGTCAAGTAGGATTAGGACTTGTAACCCTGCAGTGCTACCATGAAATTTGAAAGCCTTGGGCGAGGGTTGACCCAACAATGCTTAAGGGAAGAGTTGAAAGTGATTGATATCTTGGTCATCAGCATTAGATGAGATAGTAGTATCCGGGTTAGGTTCATCTTCCAACAAGAGTGAGAAACGTCCATTGGCACACTTATGACCCACCATGAACTTTTCATCACTGTAATAGCACAGACCTTGTGCCCTTCTTCCTTGCATATAGGTAGAGGAGATATTTTTTATGGGCAATGTATTGGGTTGGGTTGGTGGTTAGGTGGATGTATTTTGAAGAGTGCATGTAGTAGGTGTAAAGGTGTATTAGTAGCACGAAATGGGCATGGTAAAAAATCCTTGATTTTTTCCTCTATTAGTTTGTCTAATCCTATGGCTTGTGGGATAGAGTAAAGGTATAAGATGGTGAGTTCATGTCTAATTTATGGGATTGGATCCGAAAGGAAACAATTGAGAATAGATTATTGGTTTAGACCTATGAGCCTATTTCACAATTTCTCAAATAGGGTTTGGTACTTAGCAACTAACCCAATTTGTTTGAGCTTAAACAACTCAACTTCGTGATTTATGAAGGTGGAGGGACCAAGTCGTAGCTCTAAGGCCTTAGTAAAGGAATCCCAATCATAAAATTGGTGAGTATGCTCTATCTATTTGTACCAACTAAGAGCATCTCTTCTCATGTAAAGACCCGCCATATGAATACAGTTTTCAAATGGAACATGATAATATGAGGAGAAATGTTGTGCTTGAAACAACCATTCCAAAGGTGCAGAACCATCAAAAGGGCTAAGATCAATAATTGGGGTTTTAATGGGTGGTGGTTTGAAGGGGGGTGGGGAGGAGGGGGATGGAGTGGTGGATAAAAAGGGGAGGTAATAGATAAGGTAGTGACAAACGTAGGAAGATGGTGGAAAGTGTGTTGGACGTGAGGTGAAGAAATGGTAACGTTGGCGTGGGATATACGAGGTATTGTTGTTGTATTTGATAAATTTGGGGAAAGGGGAATGGATATAGAATGATGGAAATAAGCTATTTATGAGAACTTATCTTGAAGTATTGATGTAGACGATTGCAAGGAATCCTAGCGGGCTTCAATCACCTTTTGAAATTGCAGATTTTGTGTCGTCTGGTGTTGTTTTTGTTCTTCAAGTTGGGATTGCAACATAGTAAATTTGTCAGTGAGGGCAAGGAAAGCCTCATTGATATCCTTGGTTTCCGTTCTAGGAGGCATGAGTATGGTAATGAAACCACTAAATTGATAGATGAATGCTAGAGTAAAGAGCAACTAGAATAACACTAAACTAAGAGAACAAGGAACAAAAGGAGAAATTGGGTAAAATGATCTTTCATACTCCTTCTCCACAAACAAAGAGACTATAAAAGAGAGATGCAAACAACCTCAATGAGCCACACACCAGGGCCCTTTAAGGAAAAGCACTAGCAAACAAAAGCTCAACGAAGCAATAACAAATTAAAATCATAATCTTTCATCCAAATTGGGCCTATTTTCTTCCAGGTTGGCCTGCTAACAAGAAGACACCAACATTACAAGATACTATGATGCAATACTCGAGGGCAAGTAATGTCCTGTGAGGGGAGGTTGATAAACTCATTTTTTAATCTTATTTTTATCATATTTAATACCTGTTTATAACAAAAAAATTGCATATTTATTGACAAAATTGACTTTTTAGTGTCACTACTACGTAGATTTATTCTTTGAAATAAGTGGTCATATTTTACGCATCAATTTTCTTTGAAATATTCCATAAAAAATGCTCTGACATAGAGTAAGGTTTATGCCGCTTAATTTTTAGATATATGTTTATATACGTAAATTCACCCTATTAAAATTTCAAGTCATTGCTATCATTGAAACTCTTCCACAGATAGATGCAAGTATGACTTGGATTCTTGTTTCAATTGAATGTTCATTCTAAATATACTATTCATCATAATTAATGGATAGATTTCTTGTTGCAGCTGTTTGACTGCTATCCGGTACACGACTCTGGTCTTTGACTCGAATTGGTAATAATTCTAAAGTCGAACACCAACTCCAAATAGGTGGGATACCTATAAAATCACTTCGATGCTCAAGTTAGTGAGAGTTCGGTTCAGAGTAATGAACAGTAATTTAAGAATAACATCCTACTTTACCTTGATATCTGTTACCTATTTATAAGAATGGATTGGACTTTTACCTGTTAGGCCTTGCTTAATTAGCCTAATTTTAGGTAATACAACCTTAATATTAGTTCTCGGCTAATAACAAAGATTTATGTTGATTAAATCCTTAATCTATCAGCAGTTGTTCCTTTTTTTGGGGTTGGGAGTGTTCAGACTGGTGGCCGAACACTTTTTGGCCGAATACCCATTGGTTGTTTTGGCCAAATACTCTTTATCCTTTACACTTGTCCCCAACTTTGGTTGTAGCAAAGCAAAAATCAAAGGTAAAAAAAAAAGAACAAGGTTTGGCTATAGCGAAAGGTGATGCTTGAAGTTATAGGGGACGCGATCGTAGTACAAGAAGGGGAAAAAGGCGGAATGAGCACATGCATATGGACCGTTGATATGGAGCCTTTGGACGGTGAGGATCACATCCCTTCATCTGGGTTTGTTGGTTATAAATAGGTTTAGTTGCCCTTCATCAAATTTCCTATCCTCTGAGCCGAAATACCTAAGTATCCACAAACTTTCAACTTTTTCGCCCTTTCTTCATCAAGTATGCTCCTCCAAAATGTCCTCCTCTTCTTTTTCTAGTTTCATTCCATCTTGTTCTTTCTCCTCATGGGGTGACACCTTGGACCTAACTGAAGTCACCATTCTCGGGAAGGGAGCAATGTCTGCTCCACTACCCGTTCTCTTGCTATCTCTTCAGCAGCAGTAACTGCAGCTGCGGACGAACTAACGCCCCCTTAAGACCGAAGAGTCCTGAGGTTCCACTTTGCAAGAGGGTCAGGAATGCCAAAAGGGAATTCCCTCCTATTTTGGACCCGAGGTATGATTGGGTGGACGAGGAAGTAGCTGCATATTTTTCCCATTATAATAGTAAGAAAGTCTCAATAAGCTTCATGAAGGGTGTGGAGTTGTTCCCTTTCGACAAGGCCAAGGACTTTCCATTCTTTATTAGGAGTTGCCCTAGTGATGGTTTGACCAATTCTGACTTTGCGTACCTTCACAAGGAGGAGCAACATAGTCGTGAGTTTTTTTATGTGAACGATTGCATGTTCCAAGTTCTTCATGCCCGTTCCTTTTGAGACATCACGATGGAAGTCCTTCGTATCCTTAATGTCGCCCCTACGCAGTTACATCTGAATACCTGGGCCTACCTCCAAGCATTCACGGCTTTATGCCTGTTTACTGATATTAAGGCTAGTCCTGGCATGTTCTTAGCCATTTCACAACTCGTTTGCATGAGAAGTGTAAATGGGTCTCTTTATGCTGAAATCTCAAACACCCTCTCTTCCAACAATTCAATACTTCTTACTAGTAGTGTCAAAACAGGTCCGGCCTGGTGGGCCAGCCCGACCCACCACAGGTTTGGGTCGGGCTGGGTCGGGTTGGAAATATTATGATTTCACAAAACAGGTTATCTTTTATGGTCTGTCCCACCCAACCCGTAAGTTTGGTGGGTTCAGGCTGGCCTGGGCTGGGCTGGCTAACAAACCACTATGTTTTTTTAAAATTTTTAATTTTAGTAACACACTCTCTTTAAACTTTTATTTTTGTATGTTGAAGTTGAATTGTTGATGGATGATGACATTGATCCATTTAGTCTATTTTTAGAATAATCTTTTAATTATATTATATGCAAAAATGATTTGAATATTGTTGATTTATATTATTTATAATTTGTATGTTGTTTAATATTATGTATATGTTAGGTATTATTTTTAAATTTTAAACCTATTTATATGTTTATAATTTGTATATTTATAATTTACATTTTTAATCAAAAAAGTATCACTTAAAAAATTAGAAACTATTTTTTT
Source organism: Psophocarpus tetragonolobus (assembly GCA_037954015.1). Taxonomy (NCBI): domain Eukaryota; kingdom Viridiplantae; phylum Streptophyta; class Magnoliopsida; order Fabales; family Fabaceae; genus Psophocarpus; species Psophocarpus tetragonolobus. The sequence continues at coordinate 65,670,834 of CM075693.1, forward strand.
TTTCAAATCTAGTGGACTAGCCTACCTAACCCACCAGCTTGTGGTGGGCCGGACGAGTTGTATAATTACTTATCTTTAAGCTTGGTGGGTTGGGCTAGCCCACCTCATCTAACCCATAACTGTGGTGGGCCAACCTGTGTGGGACGGATTGACCCGTTTTGACACCTCTACTTCTTACAAAACCTTCAAAATCGAGTTCTTCAAAATTTTGCTCGATTCTGAGTCTGGCCACAAACATTTCTGTGATCGAAATAGGGAGAAATTGTTTCCTTTCTACTAGCAACGAGCATCAAAGAGGTATGATTGCTATCATGCGAAATTGCTCATAGCCGAGGAGTCAGTAGGCATTGTTGAAGAGGTATGGTATAGCTTGTGGATTTAGATGTGTGTGATTTCAGCCTAATACCCTTGTTAACTTGTGCAGGCATAATCATGAACAGCGGCGACAATGTTATGCATTTCCAAAAGAGCATATGCGCTTTGGCCGAAGCTGAGGAGGAAATCATTCCTCAACAGGTGTTTGAGGTTGACCCTGTGCCTAGGGAGCCTCCAATGGATGTTACCCCCCATGACGGATCACGAAAGGGGGAGTCAAAGCAGAAGGAGAAGGAACCTCAGAACGAAAAAAAGAGAAGGGGAAAAGGAAAAGTAAGGAGAGCAGAAATTCTTTGTCCCATAGATCCAAGAAGCAGAGGATTGAGAGGATGAAAGACCATTTTCCTGCCTTGGTTATTCCCCCCATCATGAGCTCCTCCGTCTTCAACAAGGATTTTGACCCTCTTGCCACTATGTGCAATGTCAGCGAGAACTTGTCTAAGGTAGGCCAGGCGCACCTAGCCGACGTTGATCCTACCCTCCATTTGGCACATTACTATGAGTTTTCTGCTCACTTGCAAGCTTTAGGCCACTATCTCTTTGCCACAGAGATGACTAAGGTATGATAACAATTGAGGCGCTCCGAGGAATTATTGGAAGCAGCCATCAAGGTTGTGGATTCCTTAAACATGAAATTGGCCAAAATGAAAGAGAAGTTTATGACCATGGTTTCAACTAAGGACCATGCTGTCACGCTTAGACAAAGAGATGAAAAAATAAGGAAGCAGTGGAAAGGTATAGGGAAGTCAATGCTACTCACAGACAAAGCAAGAGGAGTTGCAAGTCTCTATGTTGAGACCTAGATGCCGCCCAACAAGGCTTCTTGAAATACAAGAAACAGGTTGACAAGGATATCTGCATTGAGCATGAGGCCAATTTCCACCAGGCAGTGCGCCAAGCCTATCATTTCGGTTCCTTCCTTGAAGACTTCAAGTTCGACTCAAATAGGGACTTCTTCGGCTTGGAATTCAAGCATTTCGATGATGTGCCTAATGAGCTAATCCAGACAAGCATGCCCCCTGTATGATGCCTGACCCCTCTCGTACTGTATGCGTGGAGGTGGAAGATGAAGATGCCAAAGAAGTGGAAGGTGACGGGAACGTTAAAGTCTAGTTGAGTTTGTGACTCCTCTATTTGTGAAGCTTTTTGTAGTGTATAGGCCAAGATATTTGTTTTTGATGATGTATAGGCTAAGAAAGCCTTTTCAACCCTTTCTACGTAAGCCTCCTTGTTTTAATTCAAAATCATTTGTCTTCTTTTTCAATTGTATGCACGATTTACCGCAATGACATTGCCGCAATGAAATTTTCTTGCCTCTCTTTTTAGTTGATACGTGTATTTTTCGATTTTTCTTCATAAAATAATTTCGTCTTTAATTTTTATCTTACATTGTGAGTGTTGCCTTGTATAACAGTGCGTTATTTAAACTGCAAATGCAGCCTAGGCCGAACTCTTGGTAGAGTTAGTAAGGCAATTAATTTGAGTTGCGAACGCGACCTAGACCGAACTCTTGGTAGAGTTGATAGGACACTTATTTTTTACTTGCAAGTGCAGCTTGGACCGGAATCTTGGTAGAGTTGGTAAGGCACATATCATTGACTTGGGTGCAGCCTGAACCAAACTCTTGGTAGAGTTAGTAGGGCACCTATCGCTGACTTGCGAGTGCAGCTGGACTGAACTCTTAGTAGAGTTGGTAGGGCACTTATCCTGATCTGTGGGGGTTTAAGGACTTTACAAAAGATAAAATGCTAGAAAAAGGAACTTTATTGAATTGGGTACAAGTCTCGTTAAAAACCTTCTCGGTAAAAACTCTCCTTAGGGACAAAAAACCAAGTAAGAAAAAGATTTTTTTTGTTACATTAACTATAGCAAGTCTTCATATGTGTAGAGTTCCAAGTACTCAGGAGGAGGTTGTTAGATAACCCCTCCATTTTATAGGTGTCATTGTTAAGTCCTTGGTGAATTTGAAAGGGTATTCCTAGTTGGGAGTCAGCTTTCCTTCTTTCTTATCCTTCCTAGCGTCTCTAATCACTCGCCACACGAAGTCACCTTTCTAAAACTCTCGACCTCTAACCTTCAAGTTGAATCTTCAAGCCATTTTCTTCTACATTCTTCGGCGGCTATCGTGGCCTTGTCACGGGTTCACTTACACAATCTAACATAGCCAACATTGCCTCTTGGTTAACCTCTTCACTGAAGTGAGTTCTCCAAAATGAGGGTTCTCCAATTTCCACTGTGATTATCGTGTATGTTCCATATGTCAGCCTAAAAGGTGTCTCTTTTGTGGAGGATTGAGGGGTGCACCTGTATGCCCAAAGAATCTCTGGGATCTGAGCGGCCTATCCTCCTTTAGCCCCCATTATTCTTTTCTTTAACTCCGCTAGGATCACCTTGTTTGCAGCTTCAACCTGACCATTTGATTGTGGATGTTCTATCGAGGTTACTCTATATTTGATGTGCAACCTTTCTAAAAAGGAATTTAATTTTTTTTTTTGTGAATTAGAGGTCGTTGTTCGTGATCATGATGTATGAGATCCCAAACCTGGTAATGACATTCTTCCATAAGAATTTTTGGACATTTTGTGCCGAAATGGTGGCCAAAGGTTCTGCCTTAATCCACTTCGTGAAATAATCTATGACTACCAGCAAAAATTTAACCTGTTCTTTTGCCGCAGGGAACGTGTCGAGAATGTTCACTCCCCACATGCAGAACAGCCATAGGGCAGCTATCGTTTTCAAGTCTTCGGCAGGTTGGTGGATGAGATTCTTGTGCCTTTGGCATTGTGTACATCTCTTCACGATAGCTGAGCCGTCTTCCTAAAATGTGGGCCAATAATACCCAACCCTTAGAACTTTTCCAGCTAACATTCTTCCCCCTGTGTGCATGCCACAAATACCTTCATGAATTTCTTGGAGCACGTAATCGGCTTCTTCCAGGGCTATGCACATGAGCAGTGGTGTTGAGAAACCTTTTTCGTACAATTCTTCTACAATTACTGTAAATCTGGTTGCCTTTGTCCTTAATACTTTAGCTTGCAGTTAGTCCATAGGTAGTTCGCCATGTTGTATATAGGTCGTGATATCTTTTTTCTCCAATCATCGCTCGTTGCCGAGATGGCGCATACTTCGACACTAAGAGACAAAAGTTCTTATTGGATGGTGGTTTTTAGTTGCCCTGACTTCCTCATGCTTACTAGTCTGGCAAGCTGGTTTGCTATTTCATTTTGGCCCCGTGGTATATGGACCACTTCTACCTTGTCAAATTTGGATTACATCTCCTTGTGGGCATGATAGTATTTAAAAAACTTCAGCTTGTTAACCTGAAATGAGTCATTCATCTGCTCGGCTACTATCTTGGAGTTTGTCAGGCATTTAACAGTTTTAGCCCCAATATGTTCTGCCAACTTCAGGCCAGCTAATAAGGCCTCATATTCTGCTTGGTTGTTAGAGGCCTTGAAGTCGAAACATAGCGGTTGTTCAACGGTGAGCCCATTTGGGCCTCCCACAATGATTCCTACCTCATTTTTGGCACTGTCAAATGACCCATCCATATGTATAATCCGTGGAGTTGATTGGGTATTCGGGGTATCAGTTGTGGAATGGAGTTCATTGAGGAAGTCGGCTAACAACTAGGACTTTATTAGACCTCTAGGTTTGTAACGAATGTCAAACTTAGAGAGCTCTATGGACCAGCCACCATTCTTCCTGCCAACTCTGATTTCCTCAATACCTTTGCGATTGGACAATTAGTTCAGATAATTATTTGGTGGCTTTGAAAATAAGGCCTCAGACATCTCATCATGCTCACTAGTGCTAACACCATCTTCTCCACGACCTGATACCTGACCTAAGCCTTCCGAAGGATGCAACTTGTAAAGTAAACTGGGTGTTGGCCTTCTTCGTTTTCTTGCACAATGACGACACTTATTACCAAGGTGGAAACTGATTCTTCGAGCTCCTCATCTCTAGGATGGTCGAGCACTTGTCCGGATTAGCCTCTATTCCTTTTCTAGTGATCATGAAACTCAGGAACTTTCCTCTCTGCACGCTGAAGACGCACTTTTCTAAGTTTAGCCTCATTGAGTGTCTACTAATGGTATCAAACACCTCCTTCAAGTCCTGAGTGTGCCTCTTGGCCTTTTCGGTCTTCACAACCATGTTTTCCACGTATATTTCCATGTTCCTCCCAACTTGCTGCTGGAAGACTTTGTCCATGAGTCTCTCGTACATGGCTCTAGCATTTTTTATGCCAAAGGGCATAACTTTATAGTAGTACGTGGCTTCTTCGGTTATAAATGCTATTTTTTCCTCATCTAAGGGGTCCATGCAAATCTGGTTGTATCTTGAAAAAGCATATAAGAAGCTAAGAGCGACGTGCCCAGCTGCTCCATCTACAAACCTATCAATGCTAGGCAGTGGGTAGGCGTCTTTCGGGTATGCCTTATTGAGGTCGGTGTAATCTATGCATATTCTCCACTTCCTGTTGTGCTTTTTTACCATTCCATATTGGCTAACCATGTTATGTATTTTACTTCCCTTATGAACCCTGTTTGTCTCAGTTTTACCACTTCCTCGCTAGCCACCGTTGACCTTTTGGGCTACAAGCTTGATGAGGGCACACATTGATAGCTTATGGGATAGGAAATGAGGATCAATCCCTAGCATGTCAGCAGGTATCCAAGCAAACAGATCTGCATTTTCGTGCACTACTATCGTGATCTCCTTCCGATCCTCCGTTGACAGGGAAGAATCGAGATAGGTAACTTCGGTTGTTTCCTTCCCAATCCAAAAAGGTTACACATCCTCGGTGGGCTCTGCTTTATCAGTCTCGTCGAGCATAGGATCAAGCTCCAAATCTGTGGGACTCGAGTGCGCGAGCATGTTGACAGTATGGGTTCTCATCTTATCCTACTATGGTCAAACTTTGAGACTTGCCAAGTAACACTCCCTAGCAGCTCTCTGATCAACATGGACCATGATAACCCTTCCTTCCTCGAACAAGAACTTCATGGCTAAGTGTGGTGTATAGCACCCAGTTTGTTGAGGAAAGGTCTACCTAACAATATATTATAAGACGTGTTGGCCTGCACCACTATGTATCGTATTTTCATTGTTCAGCTGGCCCCTTGTCACTCCCAAATCTAGTGTACAAATCGATACATCCCCTCTTGCTACTCTTTCCCTTGAAAAACCAATAAGTGGCTCTTCATAAGGCATCAACTCGTCTTGTGGGATGTTAAGCTCGTGGAAAGTTTTCCAGTAAAGTACATCCGCTGAACTCCTTTGGTCTATAAATGTTTTCCTTACTATGCAGTTGATATTTCCACACTCATGACCATGGGTTGTCTTGTTAGGTAATAGCAGGCATCCTCGGCCTAAGAGGACACGTCACAGAGTTTATAGAGCGCAAGGCCTTGAGGTTCCTCTTGAGGGAAGATGAGGTGGCCCCTCTGCCCGCGAATCCTCTAACTATGATGTTAATCACCTTTTTAGAAGGACCTACAAGTATCTTTCCTCTTCTTGGACCTGCTTTGGCTCTGACTTCTTCTTCCATATCCCCTGTGGTCATAGTGGATGCGCTTCTCGCCACGACCTTCTTGGTCTCGACTCTCTTGATGGGCACTTGGATGATATGTTTCCCTCTGTTGGTAGACACAATCTTTCAAGTGACCATGCTTTATAAGGTCTTCTATCTTGTCTCTCAAGGCCGAACATTTCTCAGTGGAATGCCCCTTGTTTCGGTGATACCTGTAGGGTTTGTTGATGTCTGCTTCTGGTAGGGTGTTCGCTCTCCTTGGCATAACTAGGAGATCTACGACTAGGGCTTGCTCCAGGACCTTGGAATGTGAAGTCTTAAGTAGGGTGTAATTGTTATATTTTGGTCCTCTGGGCGGCCTGTCATCAAATTACTCTCTCTTGTTCCCTTTATCTCCCCTCTCCTTCTCCTTCGGATATGTATTAGAGGTTTCCTGAGCCTTCTTTTGGAAAGCTTGTAGTTCTTCAATCTCTATGAAAGGGACAGTGCGATTTCACATTTCTTCCATTCTTCTCAACGGGACATGGATCATACTTCTTGCGAAGTCCTGAGTCATGAATGTTGCTAGGTGATCGTCAGGATCCAAGATTTCATCATATTTCTCCAGGGAGAGATGCTTCCAGTTTTCGGGGAGTGATGTCTCCATTATCTCTAGTGTGAATGGGTGATGGGGTCTGACTAGGGAGGATGCAGCTTCAACTGGCCAAGGTATGAAACTTGAGGGGCAGGGTGGCACCCACGTAGGGGGCTCTCTATAGGCCTGTGGCTATGGTGAGATTAGTCTCCGAAGGAGTCACAAATTAGCTTAGAGGGGGTCGACTTCCTGTGGGGGTTACTGATTCCCCCTATGGGACTCCTTCCCCACATGGTTGAATCCATCATTTTTTGTTTGTCGACCGCTGATCTTGGCGGTATCATGCCTCAACTCTACTACCTTTTCTCTTAGCAATCTAATCACCTCGACCACACTAGACTCATTCACCATCTCGGGATTTCTGGTCGTTGTCCTGGTTCCTGCTCCTTCATTGGCTTGGTTCCTGGGTTTTCCTCCGTTGCTTCTAGTTCTCGCCATAACTAGTAGGTAGTCACTAGTAGTGGTCGGATGAAGAGGATGATCTCCATGTTCTCGCAAAGAGGATAAGAACATCACTAGTAGCATCTAAGACTTCTAAGGTAATTTATCTTGAATTTTTATTTCCCCATTTCTCATGTTGGTAATCATGTGCGATGTTTTTTTAGTCTTCAAAAGAGTTGGGTGATACCTCCAACCGATCCAAAAGAAATGCTCTGGAAAGTCAAACAACATAACCACCAGAGAATTAGTCGGCTAAAGACGATACTCTCGATGTTCAACCAAAAAAGACGATAGCTTCGCTGGTAATGTCAAACACTTCTAAACTAATTTATGTCGAATTCTTGTTGCAGATTTCTCATCTTGGTAATCATGTTTGATTTTTCTTTAGTCTTAGAGAAGATCGCTTGCCAAGACATCAAAAAGCACATAAGCCTGAGGTGATAAACTTGTGTTTTATATATTGTTAATTTTCTGAGCAAGTATATGTTCTCAATTCTTTGTTCTTCTTATATTGGTGGCAATCTTTTGTCTTTGAACGTTGAGAGTACTCTCAAATAAAAAATACCTCGTTTAGAGGAGGAACAAACCATTTTACAAGTCGAAACTATGATGAGCCCTCCACGAAGATAGTAATGCTTAAAAATAAAATGAGTCATTTAATTAGGTTTTGTTGTTAATGAACTGAGTTACTTTAAGTAAGATTTTAGATTCAAGTATTATGAAAAAAAATGTGGTCAATAAAAAAAACCTATTAAAGATTAAAGATTGTCAGTCAAATTTTTTGTAAAGATTAATTTATCAAATCATAGTTATAAAAATTAAATCAAATCAGCTGATAGAATCAGAAATCATATGAGTCATTAGTTCCGTTTGATTAGGGCCATCCGCTGCATTGACCAAAACGTAAAAAAAAACAAGATTATTCAACTTCCTTGCATTGAAAACTGAAACAAACCGTTCACAACATTGCAATCTGCAACCTCATCGACAATTCTCCTTCTCTCAGTAACCATTATCATGCAGCACTCAAACTCACCTCACATATTGGTTCTACCCTTTCCAGCAGAAGGCCACATCAAACCCATGTTCAACCTATCCAAACTTCTCTCCCACAGAGGCCACAGAATCACCTTCATCAACACACACCACAACCACACTCGCCTCCTCCAATTCACAGACTTAGCCTCTTTCCACACTCAATTCCCCAATTTCCACTTGACATCCATAACCGATGGCGTGCCCCAACACCTTCCTCCGAACGAGTTTGAACTCATAATCTCTCCGACCAGCAGGTCCAACGTTGCAAAAGAGTTCCGACAGTTGTTGGCCACCCTTGTCCGGAAACCTTCCTGGTGGGGCCCACCTTCTTGCATCATCTCTGATGGGTTGATGTCAACGGTTTCTATGTCCGTAGCAAGAGAGTTTAGGGTTCCCATCATTGCTTTCCGAACGTACAGTGCCACCGCCACGTGGGTCTCAATCCACGTGAGTAAGATTATTGAAGAGGGACTCATGGATATGCAGAATGCGGGTTAGTAAATAGTTCTCATCATGTTAATTCAGTTCTTATATAGTTTTCTTTGTTTGATGACAAAGGTGTTAATATATGTATGTAGAATGAGTTACAGCTAGTTTCCTGTAATTACACCTATTCTGTACTTTTTTTTTTTTAATAATTTATTTTCTTCTCTTACAAAAGTGTTAGTGTTGTTATACATAGTAATAGAATTGGTCTAATCATAAAATATATAAAAAAAATAAATTTAAATTTAAATCTTTTTACTAACAGAATTAATAATTGACATTGACTTATAAATAGAGTATTATAAAAAGATTTTGAGTGCGGTATTTATATAATATTTTTAAACAAGAGGTTAATCTAATGTTTTTAAATTCAAAGAAGTGAATGCAAGGAAAAAAGTGGATTTATGCGCAATTAAAAAAAAACTAAGGGAATGTTTCTATAATTAATTTGCTTATGTTGTTATTTTTCAAAAACAGAATATGTGCATATTTAGTTAAGAAGTGGTGGGAAAATTCTTTTAAAACAAAATTTTTTTATAACTCCCTAAAAAATTTATTGAAAATTATCAATTTGAATTTGTTCCAGTCTCCTCATAAAATTAGTGATTTTTAGTATACATTCTAACAGATGTTAAAGAATTTCAGAAAGTGAGATTGAGAAAGTTTTTTTATAGCACTCTCCTATTTAGTTTAATATGTTTAATATGGAACATCCTCAGATGACAGTCTAAACCAAACAATTTCTAAACTTTTAACAAAACTAAAATACATCGATTTTTTATTTTGTTTCATCAAAGTTTTTATCAAAACTAAACTATGTAGCAAATTTTTTCTATCTTTTTATTGTCTTCTATATATGTTTTTTATCATATTTTATTAAGTATTTAGCTATTGATTTTTATAATTTTTTTAGTAAACATATATAATAAAACTTATTTTTATCATTTATTTTCTATATGTACTGATTCAGTGCAGTTTAGTATTATCAAAACTTATTGATAAGTTGTTTGTTTAATTTTCTGAATTATTTCTATATATGACGATAAATTGAATATTTTTATATAACTAAAAAATAGGGATACAATTTTACTGCTTAATTTTATTGAAGTTCTAATATTTTTGTTTGGTAAAGAAGTAGTAAAAATATTGTTAAAGTGGGTTGAATCAGCACATTATTCCACTTGACCTGTTAAAATGGGCAATTGAGTTGCATGATTGATGGTTTCAATTCACATAATCCGTCAACCTAATAGGTTAAAGGGGTAGGTAGGTTTTATTTGACTAACCCACTAACGTGTTTTTGTTGCGTTATTCAAGTAAATATTATTTATTAGAAAAAATATATATTTTATGAATGATTATTTGTTATTCATTTTATGTTATTATGTTGTTTTCCTATCTCTATATATTTAATAATGATGATAATTTTTAAATAGAATTCTTACTGAGACAATATCAATAATTTAAAAAATATTATCATAGTAAATTATGTTTATATTATTTATTTATTTATTTATTTCATCATTTAAAAGTGACCTCGTGAGTAATTTTTATTTTAAATCTTTAAAAAAGATTTGTGACTCAATCCAATATCCAAACTCACAATCCTAAATCATGCAACCTAATCAAATTTGTTGTTTGACAAGTCAAAAATAAATTAAGTTAAATTAACCCATTTCACATCTCTAAAACTTATATTAATACACTTGTATGATGACGTGAAGTTGTAGTAATATATAATTCTTGTAAGTTTCTTGAAAGTTTTAGTATTTGATTGGTTTGATTTTGTTTGTTAGTTTTTTCAAAAAGTTTAAAAAACCTGTTTTCTAGAAGATGAGAAAAAAAAAATGTTTGATGTTATTTGAAAGTTATTTTGAAGATGTAAAAAGGAAAAAACTTGTTTATATTTACGGAAATATTATTAATGAAAAGCAAAAACAATATATTCTCTTTGTATTTTGAGTTTAAAAAAAAAAAACAAAATTGAAAAGCAAAGCTAATTAAAGTTGTTCCTATTTTTTAGTTTTTAAAAACTAAAAAATCAAAATTGTTTTTTAGAATTCTTTTCAGAAAATCTTAACCAAACAAATTTTTTATTTTTTAAATACTAAAATATTAAAAAAAAATTAAAACTACTTAATTTCCACTATTTTAAAACATTTTTTTGAGATTGAAACAAGTTTTATTATTAAGAGACCTTTTGACTAATAAATGTGAATTGGAAGTCTAGTGCTCTAAATATAAGAATAATACACATAAAAATTATATAACTTAATTACACTTATAGTCCATAAAATTTGTCATAAATTTGTGTTTAGTTTCCCAAATTGAAAAAAAAATAAATTAATTTCTATAACTGTAGAAATTAATTTTTCATACCTAGAGGTAGATGACATTAACAAATTAATGTAGTGATAGGTCTAATGGAAGTGTACACATAACTAATGCTAGTAGGGCCACATCACCACATTTGTTAATGTTGTTTGTCAGTAGGACTAAAAATAGATTTTGAAATTGTTGGGACTAAAATGATTTTTTTTTTAATTTAAACGACTAAATGAATTTACTTAAAATTTAGGGAATAAAGCATTAGTCATGATATTGTAAGTAACTCTTAACAATACCTTTAACTTATTGCATGAAGAAAAATTAAGAAAAAAAAATGTTTGGGTCAAAATTATAGTGATTGTTATAGTAGAAGTTTTCTTATATTCTTGACAATTAGTTCCCTAAGCTTAATGCTCTCATTCACCTTGGACGTTTGACAATTTTATGATTGACTTAAATTGCAGAAGATGTAGAAAAGGTACTCACAAGCATACCAGGATTGGAGAATTTCTTGAGAGAATGTGATCTTCCACAAATTTTAAAATTGAAACCTGGAAGTCTTTACATTGATTTCTACATCAAAGAAACCTTGGCCATGACTCAAGCTTCTAATCTTATACTCAATACATTTTATGAGCTAGAAGCCCCTATTATCACTAAGCTCACTACTATATTTACCAAAGTCTACACCATTGGTCCTATCCACACTCTCATCAAAACTCAAGTTAAAAACAATATTTCATCATGCCTTCATTTGAGACAAGAAGACAAAAGCTGCATAACTTGGCTTGACAATCAAAAGGAAAAATCAGTTTTATATGTTAGTTTTGGCACTTTGGCAAAGGTGTCACATGAGCAACTATTGGAGTTTTGGCATGGTTTGGTGAGTAGTATGAAGCCTTTCTTGTGGGTTATTAGGCATGAACTTTTCAATGGAAAAGCTAGTTTAGGTCATAATGTGCCTATAGAGCTTGAATTGGGGACTAAAGAGAGGGGGCTTATGGTGGATTGGGCACCACAAGAAGAGGTTTTGACCCACACTTCTGTGGGTGGGTTTTTGACTCATTGTGGGTGGAATTCAACATTGGAATGTATTGTTGAAGGTGTACCTATGCTTTGTTGGCCATTGATTGCAGATCAAACAATCAATAGTAGGTGTGTGAGTGAGAAATGGAGGGTTGGGATTGATATGAATGGAGCTTGTGATAGGTTGATTGTTGAGAAGATGGTGAAGAATATGATGGAGAATCAAATAGAAAGGCTCACAATCTCTGCAAATGATATTGCAGTAAAAGCTCGTGATAGTGTTAAAGAAAATGGTTTCTCTTTTTGTAATGTAGAGAATTTAATCAAAGACATAGGGTCAATGAATGTAAGGAAATAATACTATGAGTAAACATTTTTATACACAAAAAATATATTTAATTTTGTAATTTAAAGATCGCTATGCAATAATTTTATACACTAAAAATATAGTATATATATATATATGTATTCCTTCCGATTCCCTTGTTTTAATGATTTATTTTTGTATTAGGAGAATAGGATATAGCAAATTTAGAGATGTGGTCCTATATTTTTATACTAAAAGTTAGATATACACTATAAGAAAATTCCAAATTAGCTAAAACAAATAGTAGTTAATTTGTAGTTAATTTCTAGTAAAAAGATTTAATATGTATTTTTAACATTCATAAAAATTTTCTTGAGCTTTGTTGCTACCTCTAAACTAATAAATGTGATAATTCACAAGTAGAAATGAGATCAACTTGGTTTTGCTAATTCAAGGATCAATATGTTTTTTTAATATTCATAAAAATTTTCTCTAGTTTCTTTTATAACAGCAACTATGGTCACTAATATTCGTTATTGTGATTTTATGATGCTCTTTTTTTTCTTTTGTTGCTTTGATTTCATGTGTGTAATATGTTGGTGACTACCAACAACGAGACATCTCCAATGAATTCTTTGGTACGTTAGGTGTGACTCAACGACTGATAATATGTGTATTTGTTTTGTTTCAACCTTGAAGATGAGAGCACTGATCTCGACCTTCAACATGAAATGATTCGTATTTATTTGAGAATTTTATGTTTTTTAACTCTTGGAAATTGAAATGGTTTGTTTTCTAAGATTGAAATCTGACTATTCTCTGTGTTCGTCATCATGTACGCATAGAGTCAGGCAAATGGATTTAGATCCACACACTATTCGTTTTAAGTTTTTAACCTGCAAGTAGCACAGTATACAAATTCAATTTCTGAGCCCATTAAAATTACTAGTTTTTTAGCTCATCCCTTTAGCCTCCATCATACAAAGTTTGTAATTTGTATGTTTAACTTTTTTTTTTTTAATATTCAAAAATTATAATTTATGAAATATTAAAGGAATTTGATCTATCATTTGATTTGAAAGTTAAATATAATAAATAAAGAAAAAAGTTTGAGATATTTTAATCATTAAAATAAAAAAATTATAAAGCCGGAACGAGGTGAATATTTATATTTGGATGTTGTTGTGTGCACCTTCTTTCATTTAATACCCCCTTCACTCATGTACTCATTAACCTTTTTTTTTTAAATCAGATCTTTATATGTAATCCCTTTGTTAATTGTTAATTTTGTTTTATTTATTAAAGACAAAATAACTTTTACTATTACAACAATTTTTTTGTCATTTAACAAAAAATTATAATATTTTTTGGAAATATAAAGGGATTTAAATGGTTAAGGGAATATGGGTGAGAAAAAGTCATAAATTTGATTTTCACCGTTAACAAAAATTAACATTACTAATAATGCTTATAAAAAAATTTATTAATAACACTAATATTTGGTATATAAAGAAATTCTAATATTTATTCGGATCTTATTGCTTTTATTTTTATCATTTAATTAAAAAATATTTTTATAAAAAAAAATTCACATAAAATTAATATACCCGAGCATAGCTAGGTTGACAGTAGTACGAATTAAAAGCTTGAAACTCAATGAAAAAACTAAACTCTAGATCAATGAAACAGATGTAATTATATAAGAGGAGTGCTAAGGAAACTATTTTTTTTTTCTGAAATTCTCTCTATAATTTGTAGAATTTATTGAAAATCACAAATCTTAGTTACAGAAAATTTCACTTAAAAATAACACACCCAAGCAAAGCTAGGTGTTGAGAGTAGTACAAATTTAAAGCTTGAAACTCAATCAATGGAAAAACTAAACTAGATCAATAAAACAAATATAATTATTATAAGAGTAGTGTTGAGGAAACTATTTTTTTTTTCTAAAGCTCTCTTTATAATTTGTAGAATTTGTTAGAAATAAGAAATCTTACATAGATAGTCATTTAATGACAAATGAAACTTAAAATGGATGATTTTCAATAAATTTTAAGTAACTATAGTGAGAGTTTAAAAAAAAAAGTTTTTAATAAAATTTTCCAAGTACTCCTCTTACCATAAGCATAAATACATATACTACACCACTTAACGAAATAATGTAAATAGATAATGATGAGGACCAAAAACAAAATAAAATATGAAAAAAACACTTTGCAAGTGATAATAAAATACATATACTACACCACTTAAATTATAATTGTTGAATTTTCATAAAACTTAAGAATTAAAATATTTCTATTTTAAACTTGGGAAGTGAAAATTGAAAATTAAGAAGATAGAGTATTTTATATAATGAAAGCATACACCACACATCAAACCAATTGTAATTTTAAAAGAATTAAGAATCTTAAAGAATATTAAATTATTTTTTATGATCTACGATTACAATATCATGTCATCTTTAAAATATTCATACAATTTTGACGTAGTGGTTAAAAAATTATAAAACTTATATTTTTATTTTCAATTAATTGAATTTAAAACAAAACCATTATACAAGTTGATTGTTGCTGAAAAAATTAATTATAAAAAACCACATTACACATCTTATTGTTTTTAAAAAACTTATCTCAGCAGATATGATACTTAAACACCAGGAAAATACTATCATTAAAAGCATAATTACTTTCCATCATAATTATTCCGAAGAGTGGTATTTGTCCTTTAATTAGGATTTAAACACCAGTAAAATTCTAAAGTAATCTCATGCTCAAACATAACTACTTTTAATAAAGTAGATACTTGTGATTTTAAAAATGAAACAATAATTTGTGTTTAAAGCATGGTAGGTATTAAAAAAAAGTTTAATTAATATACATTTTTTTATACTGAGATTCATTTACAATTTTTTATTTATGGTAGATTTATTGACTTTAAAAGTCACATAAATAAAAAATCATGATTAAATATCACTGTACAAATCTTAAAAAATGTAAATGTTTCAACAATTAAAAATAAAGTCTTATTTATATGAGTTTAATTGATATACACTATTAATTTAAAATATCATTCAATCTTAACTTTTCATTTATATAATTTTTAAAATAATAATAAATAAAGACAATATATTTACTATGAATAAAAAATTATAATTGAATGTCATTATAAAAATTTTTATACTAATAGTATATATCAATTAAACGCTATTTATATACTCTTTAATCATATTCAAAGTAAGTTACACAGGTTAAATAGTTGCTTACGGGGAAAAAAAAACAGAGACTAAATAGTTTTGAATTAAAGTATAAAATTGTGAATTTCATACCGTTTTACTTTTAATTTTATATATCCCTTTCACCCCAAACTATCAGAGTAAATACAATTTTGACATTTATACATGCAAACTTCATTAGTGAATAAGCTTAATGTGATCACCAGTTTTGATCACAATAAGTCCAAGAATTACATTTCTGATTTAGAAGACTTCAAAATTGATACAAACAAAATGAATAGCAGATTCAGATGTGTTGAATCACTTATATTCCTTCTTGGAAGCAGTGTAACACCCTTGTGCTTTCTTGGTAGAATCACTCAATCCCCCATCAGATTGGAACCAACATCATTTGGATCAATGATGCCAAAGATGCCAAGCAGATCTCAAATACCATTTTACCCAAAGTGATTTTGTTCAAATCCTTCAAACTCAAGTACCATTCCTTCAATCTAAGATCTTGTTAATTGAGCCTTTTTCATCATAGTTCAACAGGAAAGGCAATTAAACATTGGTATCTATCCATTCTGCTGAAACATGTGTCCATAAGTGAGGTTTGTTCGACCATTGTTTGGATGGACAACGTTATCTTTGATTGTCCATCCAAACCATACTAATCCACAAATGTTTCGTCAAACATGATTTAAAAGATACCAACTTTCACGGGAATAGTCCACTTCAAAAAGCCTTGTGTTTTTCAAATGAGTTTCATTTATCAAGGAATTTTCACTGCATCACTGATCTTCAAAGTAATAACTCGGTACATGTGGAGGAGAAGGAAGATTTGCCACGTATTTGAACTGTTCCAACAGAAGAGTTTTAGTTACTCAATGTGTCATACTTACATCACAACAAAAGAAATGCAAAAATAATCACCTTGTGTTGCTTGTATTTCTGCCGAATTGCTTTGAAAGACCCTGCCTTTCTTGACAAATACAAGTCATGCAAGATGAGGACACATTCTTTCAGCTCAGCTGGTCTGTAACCGGAGCATTCACACAAGGAAGAAATCTGCAATAGGTTCTCAACTTTGAGTACTTTCAAACTGGGCTAATAGCTTATTCTTTTGAAAAAGAAAAACACTTAATTATACTTTGTGCTTCTAATTTTTTCAATCTTTGATATTGTGTCTCCAGTTAAGTGACAAATTTTAACTGACATATAACAATAATTTTAACTTAAGGACATGACAAATCTTAATTCTATAATTTAAAAAGACAATGTTTGTAATAGAGAAATACTTCTAATTAGTTATATCAACTTATGCCAATGTTAATTTAATATCAATTGACACAAATTCAACAATTTTAAAAATTAGAGATACTTTATCGTAGATTAAAATTTAGCAGACATCATGTCAAATTTGAAAAAATTGAAAGGAACAAAGTGTAATTAAGAAAAAAAACATAATATGGATATCAACAACATAAAGTATTTACCCAAGGATTCTCTCCAGGCAGGATGATAAATCTAGCAAGAAATACAGCTGATGCAGCCACAATTGAGGGCAAGAATCTTAAACAATCATACTCCAATAAACTTAGCTCAGCAAGGTAGCCAATCAAAAAATCTAACTGCAAATTTGGGGTCTGAAAATGATAAACAAAATCCAATTAGTAAACAACACAATAAAGCTCATACTACAATATTTGATCAAGAATAATGGGATGGGCAATTCAACTTACTATTTGATTCTCAGAAGCAACTTCTGCAAACCTCCTTAGAAAGGTGTTTACAGTAGGATTTCCCATTTCAAACTTTAGGGACTTAAGTATGTCAGCTTCCATCTCAACAACCTACGAGTAACCACAGAAACAAAAGTGAGGGGGAAAATTCTGGCAGATAAAAAATCATAAATAAGAGAGAAAAAATAGCAAAGCATATTTACCTGTGCCTTGCTGTATGTGTTATCAGTGATGTTGCAGAAGGCATCAACACTGGGTGGGTCAGTTTCTTCATACTTGCTGCATTTTACAAAAGAATGCAATTGTGAGTTTAAGTAGTGTTTGAATAGACACTAACAAAATTAATTTTGAATGAAATTGATTGGTAAAATTAACTATTAGACAATGTAATTTTTATTGAATACTTTTATCATAATAAAATAAATAAGAGTAAAATATATTGTAAAATTATTTATTCATAGCAAAACTCTTGTAAATTGCTTCAATCCAAAATTAAATATCTCAAAATTTTTATCTGAAATCAATCTAAAACCCAGAATCAAACATGTAAAAATTGATCTAAAATTAATCATGGATCCAGAAATCAAACATGTTAAAATTTATCTAAAATCAATCCAAGAATCAAAATGTCAAAATTTATCTAAATTTAATCATGGATCCAGAATCAATTCTAAAAATTCCTACCAAACATGCACTATATGGTTAAAAAAAAAAAAAAAAACTGTTGTGAAATTAGAGAAGGTACTGAAGACTTACGCTGCAATGAGCATAGATGAAATTCCCAGCAACTGAAGCCTTGATTTACTGACAGGACTTAGTGACAAAAACCTATCAATATAAGAAACAGAAAGATGAAGGCTATCAGGGAGAAGCTTGTACTCCTCAGCTACTTCTACTAACCAATCCACCAAAATTGCCCTCATTGTTATAGTAACTTTTCTCTGAACTTTCTCCAAGTAATGAATAATTGGTCTTCTATTTCTCTGCATCTGAAAAAAAAAATCAGAAATTTTCTACATTCAAAACACCAAACAATGTAAAAAAAAGTTATGACCTTTGACAAAGTTTAAAGAATCATAATTACCTCCATTGAATGAAGATACTCAAAGATGTCAGAAACATGAGATTGGTCAATCTGGGGGGACGAAAGGGTGGCGATTGTGGAAGATGGTTGCTTCAAATTGGGATTTTTCAGACATTGAAGGTTCTCTTTGCACTTATATTGAGTTTCGTGGACAATAAGGTTTGGTAGATTGGGAAGTTCACCCAACACAACACGCTGTCTCTTGGGGTGTTGTTTTTCAACCGTCACAACCGCGGTGACGGTGGCGGCCTTTCTCTTTGTGGCAGCACGGGTCTCCATCTTCTTTTCTTTGTATGTTAATCTGAAAAGATAGAGAGTGAAGAAGAAACAAACATGGAAAAAGATGATGCAATGAAGTTTTGGGTGTGTAAGAAACAAATGTTGTCATGTTTATGTACAGAGAAAAAACAAGACAAAGAGCGCGTTTTCAAATGAAAATGGTTAAGGATGTCTGAAATTTTGAGGATTTAGATTTGGTTCCAAATTTTCAGATCTATATTTTAAGTTTTGGGTTAAAAGAAAAAATTTCACATGGCGGGAGCAGTGGAATCCGCGCTTATTTTAAGCGCTGTCAAATTAAAATACTCATTCTTTTGTATGAGAGATGAGTGAGTGATTTTTTTTATTAATGTTAGTTTTATTTTTCTTGTTTTATATGTAAACTAAAAACTATGATTATTTTTGTTACTAGAGATGAATTATTTTTTTATTACTTATAATGATTTACTTATAAAATTTTTTAAAATATTATTTTAACAAATTTTATAAGTAAATAAATAATATAATAAATATTTAATTTATTATAATTATTTTTATTAAATAAGCAACTTTTATGTGTAGTTATATTGTTTACAAAAATTTAAATTATTTTTTGTCTTGAAAGTTATTTTAACAAATTTTGTTGGTAAATAATAATACAATAAATATTTAATTTATTAAAATTATTTTTATTAAATAATCAATTTTACGTGGTAAGTATATTGGTTACACATATCTAAATTTTATTTTTGTGTTCAATATTAATAAAAAAGATAAAAATCTTTGGGTAGAAATAAACATAGTCGTAAATTTGTGTATTAAAAGATAATTTTATGTAGTTTAAATTTAATATATTATAAACAACAGCAAAAAACATAAATAATATAATTTATATGATATATTGATATAGAAAAGAGACGTGAATTAATCAAAATATTATTTAATATAGAAAATAATATTAAAATAAAAAATAAAATAATTAAAAATTTAAATGACATTTTTACCTTATTTAATTATGTAATTATTTAATACAAAAATATATTCATTTCTTGTGCTTACTCCATAATTAAAATAAAATATTAAAATAATAAAAAATATTTTACGATTTCTTAATTAAAAACGTATAAGTGATTATTGTTAATATTACCTAAATAAAATGTATAAAAAATATTAATAAAAAATATTAAAATATTTTACTCCATAATTAAAATAAAATATTTTAATATTACCTAAATTTACTATTGCTTAATAAAAATGTATAAGTGATTATTGTTAATAACAATGGCAATATGGAAGGATAGGTATATTTTTTTTTATCTCCCATTTAATCGTATCGTCATGTCTCCAATTTTTTTATACTAAAAGTTGTTACTCTTTAAAAAAAATTATAAATATTAACACTTTAAGTATTTTTTAGAAAAGTGTTATTTTTTTAAAAATAACACTTTGAGTATTTTTTTAACACAATTATATATTTTTGTTTATGATACATATTCTATTTTATTTTATAGTATATAATGTGAATAAATCATTAGTTTAGAAGTTTAGCTCACTTAGTTGAATAACGTATGTGAGTTATTGTAAACTCCTCACACTATCTTCAATAGTATTTTTATTTATAATTTCTTAGTATCATTTAAGTTTATAAATAATCATATTTACATTCAAATAATTTTATTATTCTATTATTTAGTTGTGGATCAATTAGTAGGGATTGATTGAGCTTAACTAAGGGTTTTACCATTGACTATAAGGTATGTACCTTGTATATACTAAGAAGGAGAGTTTGTCGCTCATAGTAATTTTACAAAACTTAGATAAAATTAGTTTCCATGAATAATACTTATAGATAAGATTGTTTGACTATAAGGTATACATTCTTTTATACAAAATAACTATAGATAAATATATTAGTATATATAATATATGATATATAATAATACAATATATAATAATATTTTTTATTTAATTGCACAGGGGTATTAAGAGATTGCATCAATTTAGTATAAAATAAAATTTAATTCATCAAATTTAATAAGATCAAATCAGATTTGTAAAAAAAAAAAAAATAGTGATTTGATTCAATTCAATCATATTAAGAATAGATAGGATCAAATTGAATCCACGCATCATAAAGGAATTTTTTTTAGCTTTATTTTGCTTTCTATAAAACATAGGAAATAAAATAGTAAAGATAAAAATTTATAAATAAAATATTAAAACATAAATTGTTTCTTCAAAATAACATATTAGTAAAATTGTATATAAAAGTAGTCTATAAATAAGAAATTATAAATCCTAAAAAGCTAAAAATAATAAAATTAATAACTGACAATCTCTATTATCGAATTAGTTAATGCGTTTCTTTTTCAACTTTAAATCTTTAATCTATAAATAATCTTTAAATTTTAAATTACTAATTTTTGTTTACATTCTTTTTAAATGTGTGTATATATATAATTAAACTTTAACTTAAATGGATCAAACTAAGTTTCAAAGTTCAAATTGATGATCTGATATGGTCAAATTTAATAAAATTAAATAAAATTAAATTAGGTTTGATATAATTATGTTTAGATTGGTTGAGAGACAGAATTGAATCGGTTTGAATTTATGGATTCAGTAATCCAATTTGATCGATTCCGATTTGAACCAATTGCATCTTAATATCAAAATTTAAACTCTACATAATTAAACTAAAACAATCTCCTACCTTTGTTTTACTAATAGAAGGATAAATATTTATATTTATAAATATAAATACAAAAGTGAAAAAATATTAAAAATAAGAAGAGAGTCAAAAGTAAAAAAAAAAAAAAGGAGAGTAATTATTTTGTGAGGGAGTTACATATGATAAGTGTGACATTCTTCTATATATAATAATATTAGATAAATATACTTTATATATAGTAAATAGATATATATAATATATAATAAATTTTAAAAAAAATTCATTAAATATTTAATAATAATATATTTTTTATTAATAGAATTTAACGATAAAAAATTTTCGTCTATAAATGTAAATATAAAATTGAAAAAAAGATAAATTACAAAGAAGAAAAGGAGAAATTAGAAAGAATAGAAGTGTGGAAAGGTATTTTATTTTGAGCGAGTATCAGGTGAGTTTATATACATAGCCAAGTATTTAACATAATATATAATATTAAAAATAAGATTAATAAAAATAATAATTTATTATCTTCCTAATTTTTAAAAAATGTCGTATAAATTTAAATAAGTATAAATAAGAAGGAGATAATAAGCTTCACACAAACAAAAAAAAATGAAAATACAAAATTAAATGGAAAAAAAAAGTATAAATACTTTCATTTTTGTATATAATGAATATATATATATCATATATAACATGACATATTATATATATATATATATATATATATATATATAACCTATAATATATATAGTATGATAAATTTAAATAAATATCATTGATATTTATAATAATAATACATTTTTATTCATAAAATGATAAAGATTTTTTGTTTATAAATATAAATATGAAAACAAAAAAAAAACTTAAAAAAAAGACAAATGTTAAAAAAGAAAAGGATTTAAGAGAATAATAATTATTTGCAAGAAAGTAACATCTGATAATTAAAACAATCTTTATATATAGTAATACTATATAATAGATAAACAAATATTTAATATCATATATAAAATAATATATAATATTATATAAATAATAATTTATTGCCTTTTTTTAGAAAAAAGTCAAAACAAAATTATATAAACAGAGCTATACAAAAATAACAAAACAAAAATAATATAAACATAGACAATAATATGAGTCTAACTATAAAACAAAATAGAGATACTTATATTACAAATATATATACAAGAAAGAAGAAAGCAAGTCATTGATAAACATTGAAAGCAAGTCATTGGTGAACACGACCATCGAAGAAAATCAGGTGTGATCATGTTTATAAGATTTTTTAAACAAGAGCTTGTGGAAAGTGAAAGTGAAACACTATATAAAGAATGAGATAAAAAAATAAAAAAATGTTATCATGTTTATGTATAATGATACACATATTCAACAAAGGTTTTCAAATAAAAATGGTTAAATTGATCTGAATTTTTAAAGATTTACATTTAGTAATTCAAATTTGTAATTAAGATTTTAGAGATAACAACTCTTTCAGTTTTCAGCAAGTTATAAAAAATATTCATTTCTAATATTTTATATCAACTTTTAATTTTATTATTTTATATACAAATAATTCATAACATTAATTAGTGTAATATTGATAAGTTTCTTTTCATTAATAATAGTTTAATAAATATATAATTTTAATTTATTTCCATATATTTTGTTTGCATACAAAATTATTATAAAATATTATGTCGATAATCAAATGAATAAAATGATTGTGAAAAAAAAATACATCTGACAAAAAAATTAAATAATAATGAAAATGACTAAAAAAGTAGGATAAAGAAATACAAATGAATAGAAAAAGAAGCAAATGAATGGAAAAAAAATCTAAATAAATGGATAAAAAATGAAAAGATAGAGGTGTGAAAAAATTCCTACAAATAAATGGAAAATTTTTTTAAATAATAAACATAACATGCATAAGAGTCAACGTCAAAATATAAAAAAAGTTCAATTCTAATTATTTTTAAAGACAAAAATTTAATTTATTTATTATTGTTCTGTTGTACTGATTTTCTAGAACTCCATAGTTAGATGGAACTTTGAAGACTTGATTCAAATGACAACCATAACCAATGTAAATGCTTAACGTGTTTAAATTTCTTCTTCATAAATATTGTTAATATTTTAAAAAAATTATATTAAGATCTAAGTTTTTTCTTAATAATTCATAATACTAATATTAACATATTAAATTCATAAATTTTTAGAATTGTTTTAGAATACATGTAAAAATATGAGATTTCAAGAGACTTTCAAAGTTCCTAATATGCATACATGTCTTTAAATAATACTTCCTAAATATAATTAAAAATTTTAAAGATGGTTATGAGATAACAGTATAATTTCTTTTAACGCCAATAATAGACTTCATATATAATATATGATACTATTTAAATAACTAACCATTGTGCTCTCCTTTATTAAGTTATTTTTCTTACTACCATTACTCGTCAAATAATTTTTATTGATAAGACCTCCCAATTAATTTATTTGCTAAATGATGAGGGTAAGAAAAGATCACTGATTTATTTTTCTGTTATGTTTTTATCATTCACCTAAATTTATTTAATATTCTCTTTAAAATAAATGGTTTTACCATTGGTAGCTCAAGAAATATAAATAAAAAAAGAGTTTAATTGATAAAGATTTTTATACTGACATTCAATCGCAACTCTTCATTCATAGTGAATATATTGATTTTATTCATAGTGAAAAGTTGTGATGGAATATTAATGTAAAAATCTTTTTACACTACCTATGTACACCAATTAAACTCATAAAAAATAATAAAAACTAACATGAATCACATTAACATTTGACTTATAAAAAATAATAAAATTTAAATAACAAAATTATAAGTTGTGTCAAATATCACAATAATTGTGTCAAATAAAATTTCCTTTACAATTTAAATTTGGCTATGTTAAAATTTAAAATATTTAATTTGAACTCTATTATAAAGAAATGTGCTATTTCTTAAATAAAAATATAACAAGAGATTAGTACAAGAGTGATTTTAGTATAAATTTATTTATTAATATTTATAAATAATTAAATATTTAATAATAAATGTAATAATTTATTAATATTTTCTCATAATTGTGAGAAAAATATGTTTTGATTGAATGTATTACATAATTATATATGAACTATAATAGATAATAATTAATTATATTTGAGAATAAATATTTATACTTTAATTACCTTAATAAACTATGTATTGATCGTAAGTTATAATTAATAATATAACCATAATTACATTAACTTATATCATATAAAAAATATAATTTCGGTAATAACTGATATAAATCTAGTATTAAAAAAATACCACCTTTTTAATTATTAAATGAAAATTTTTACTTCAATAATATTTTTTGTTTAAAATGCAATAAAAAAATATCAACATAACACATAATAATTAATTATATTTCTGAATAGAAATGAACATGGCTATAATTAAATAATATATAATAATTAATATATATTATTAATTATATATAGATATAATTCTTATAAATTATTTTAATATTCTAGTAAAATAAACCACCACTTCTTTCAAAAAAATAAAAATTAATTTATAAATATTCTAATAAACAACAATTCCTCTTACACATTCACTAATTATTATTTTTTCTAGCGTTTGCATTGTTGTCATCATTTGTTTTTTTCATCTCTATTATCCGTATTAATTTTTTAGACTCCTTTCTCTCTTTTCTCTTATAAATGTAACATAAATTAATGTTTTTTTTTCATGATAATAATGTAATTATAAATAATAATGATATATAATGATAATTTAATAAATTTTTTTCATACTTTATAAATTATAATTTGTTTTCATATAATTTATATTTTTATGTAACTTGCAATTTATAAAAATTCAGCATAAATTTATATTTAGTTGAAAAGTAGTTTTCTAATTGAAAATAAAATAATAATTTTAATTTAATGTAAATTATTAAATGGAATTTATTTTTATAATAAATTATAAATTTAAATTACATCTAAAATTAATTTTTTTAATTTCATTTATAATTTAAAATAAAATAATAAGAGAATAATAATTATACTCTAACGTAAATTATTATATAAAATTTGGTTTTGAAGAAATTGTAAATTTTAATTAGAGAAGACATTTATAAATTACATGTAGTTTTCTAAAATTTAAATTGGGTAATTTATTTTAAATATAAATTGATTTATATTTTCAATAAAATCTTTATGTATGGATTTAAACTAATTGTTGTTTTGACGGAAGGATTTAAACTAACTATTTTAATAACGTAAAAAAATAGTTAAAAGATTAATTGATTAGTTTTCTTTATATTTTATATTAAAATGATAATAAGTTAATGTATATTTATCACAAAATAGGTAACATAATAACTTGTTGTTAATTCAATATAGTTAAGGTTCTAAATAGCTTAGTTGTTTGAATAAAGTGGGTAAATAATTGTAAATTCCTCATCACTTATTACAATTTAAATATAGGTCATTTAATTGTAACAGAAGAAGTTTGATAAGTCATTTAATTGTAAAAGAGAAAAAAATCTTTTTTATACATTTTCACCTACACCAAATGCTCTCTCAAGTAGTTTGGACTTCCATAAAGAAAGGGTAAATTTCTCACTTTACTGCTAATTGCTTGGTTTTACATTTGGAATCAGGCTGGCATTTTCCACATGTCAACATTTTGAAATCAAACTATAACATGTTTATGCCAAACAAAAGGAATACATAGCTAGAATTATAATTTATTTTATCTTGCATTTCTTGAAGTTTCATGTGCATTAATAGTGACCATACATTGACGAGCTTAATATCAAGTGATCTAATTAATGAGCATACAAGTTTTTTTTTTTTTTTTGCTTAATTTTACACTTTGTTGGAAGACATGCTTTCTATCTGCATCTCACATTAATACCAGTTTTTGATTTATAAAAAAATAACATATAAGAGATTTATCAAAGTTTAAAGAAGAGTGACATGGTATAGAACAACATAGGCTAACTTAGGTAAATTTCACAATCCAATCAAGTTGTATTAGTTATTGACATCATGAGTGAAGTGTATGACCACATGCTCCTTCTCTTCATGCTTTTCTCATAGACATGACCAAATTTGTGTAGTATAATTTATCCAATTCTATGAGTTGTGAAGCCTTTGTTGCTAATCTTGAGAATAATTCATCCATGATATCTTTGCCAAACACATTCATTAAAAGAGGTTCAAATACAGATCTAATGGACTTTGCTATGAACCCTCCTCTCATTTTGCTATCTAGAACATAGTCAACTTCTTCTTGAAGGTTAGCATCCCAACCCATTTTGAAAGTTTTCAATGTTTGAATGGTAAAAGATCTTTCTGCTTCAATGACTTGTCCAACTTCCTCTATTGTAGGACAATAGACAGGTACATTAAAGGACTCCAATTCTGCCTTGTCAACCAAACCCTACAAATTAATTACAAAGAAGCATTAAGGAAATTAGTCACAAGTGAATAACAACAAAATTAAGTATTTACCATTAGTTTAGTGTATAGAAAATTCTTTAGTAATCAAATTTCATTAGATTAATTACCTCTAAAGCCATATCTTTGAGGACCATACCAATCACTTCCCCTCCATGACTAATTTCTTGAGTCTTTTCCCTTCCTATGAAAGTTAGAACCATCACGCCACCCGATTTTAGTTCCACTGAACGTGATTTTAGAAAACGTGTGAAATCTCTTTGGAATTGCTCTAAGTATGCTTTATATATGAATGAAGGGCTTCAGGATATTATATAAGTATTGCCCTTGGTCAACATTGGAGCCTGATCCCATGAAAAAAAAGAAGAACAAAGGATAGAAATATTTAAAGTTGTTAGCATATATAATATTTGTAAACCAAGCAAGAATTTTAGCTATTACAGTATACTAGTTGGCCAAAAGTTTATTGTAATATGATAGGATTAGTCCATGATAATCCAATATAATAAATGCATTATAATCTAAGAAACACTAACACTCCTAAGAAATCCTAAAAAATAACGTGTCGCATGTCAAATACATTTCTAATACCAAAACTCTATTGACACACGTTCAACTTAATAGAAAAACCACTTTTTTATGACTTAGCATGACTCAAACAATGGTTAAGACATAAACGACACCATTTTCTTTGTGTGTATATTTTTTTAAGAGAAAAATATATTTTATTAGAAATATAAAAACTAGTTGAAACAAATTGTTTCAACTTATCAACAATGTGAATATTCTACCCCATTACTCCCTCTTACACATATTTCCCTAATATATCTATTTCAGATTTAACAAACACAATCTAGGATTGACACACCAATCAGAGAAACCACATCCTTTACTAAAACCAAACGAATACAACAACCATTTCCACGATAATAACTTAATGGACATTAACATATCAAGTGATTTCACCGTAGACCTTTGAAAAACAATGACATTCCTAGACAACCAAATGCACCAACACTCGGCAAGCCAGAAGACATACCTACACCTCTTCTTCCGCTTACCCACCACCCATCCACTGGATAAAAGAAACAACTGATTCAACTCTTCCGAAAGTGGAAACTGTATCCCAATCCAACTGATGACTTTGTACCATAACCGTTAAATTATTGGGCACGTTAAGAAAAGATGATTTTTGTTCTCTGCACCAGTATTATAGAACACACAAACAGGGTTAAGCACAGAAGTATGTACTCCTCTCCTTACCAGGTTATCAATAGTGGGGTAATCTGTCCTTTAGCAGCCTCTAAGAGAATACAATTACCTTGGACGCTAGCTTATCCTTCCGCATTTGGCGCAACTCATGAGATCCGACAAGACTGTACCTAAATCAGTTATTCCTGCATTCAACACCTTATACCCTTTCCCCATTGAGTATCCCTCACCCATGTCTGTGTTCCACCCCCATTCATCTGGGACCTGATCCACTAATACCACTTCGTGTAACGACACCTGTAAAGCATGTAGCAAGTGCTCGTACCATACAAACAACTCCCTCTGCCACACCCACCTCTATGCCGGCAATGTAGCTTCTGAAACCCGTTTGTCCTTAACGGTGATAAACTTATCCTTCGCTAACCATATAGTCTATAGAACACTACATTTATCGCTTATCGCCTATCCACCTCTGCTCCCAAAATAGAGTACCCTCTCCAGACCCTACTTTCCTCTTTACTCGATTTTGGAACCACTCTGGTAGTAACATGTTTGGCCATTAAATTCCCTATATATCCTAGTAAAGGATCTCGGCCTATCCATGGATTTGTGTATCTCTCCGTACCTACTCCTCAATAGCGGGCCCCAAATAGTCGTATTAATATTCTTCACCTCCACTTTGCCAGCAGACTCAACTTAAATTTACCTAAGCACTTCACACCTAAACCCTCCTTCCTCCTTTGGACGGCAGACTTTATCCCAACTTAACAATGCAATTTTAGATTGACACTCATTTCCTCCCCATAAGAATGATCAATGTATACACATCAAAGTATTCAACACCATCTTAGGCGCCTTATAAAAGGAGAAAAAATAAAGTGGAAGAGAAGATAGCACTGAATTCACTAGCACCAATCTCTCAGCAAAAGTCATATTACTCGTCTTCCAGCCTGATAATCGCTTCTTAAACTGATGAATGACTGGCTGCCAAACTTCTTCCCTCTTAGGATTCACTTCCACTAGTACTCCCAAGAATTTAAATGGTAGTGAACAAACATTACAGTTTAGAATACTGCTAGCAGCGAGAGTGAAAGATTCAGACGCACTTAGGCTATAGAAGTGACTCTTACTGAAATTCACCTTCAATCCTGACGCCATCTTAAAGCCCTGCAAAATTAACTTCAAATACCACACTGTTTGCAAATGCGTTTCACCCATCATGATAACATCATTTGCATATTATAACACTGAGTATCTCGCCTCCTCTTCTACGTTTATCTCTTTGTACAAACCTTTGTGATAGTTGATTTATATAATCCTGTTAGCGCCTCTGCCACCACCAAAAACAAAAAGGGAGAAAACGGATCTCCCTACTTCAACCCTCTTGCTGGCCTAAACTTTGCTGTCAGACACCCATTTACTAAGATGGAGACATAGCTAGTCCGTACAATGGAATTCATCCACATTCTCCATCTCCTTCCAAACCCCGTCCTATCCAACATATAATCTAGAAAATTCCAGTTTACTGAGTCGTAAGCCTTCTCAAAATCTACCTTAAACAAAAATCACGGAGTCTGCTTCCTCTTGGCCCAATCAACTAGTTCATTAGCCACCACTACCCCATCCAGAATTGATCTTCTAGACAAGAAAGCAATTTAACAAGTCGATATCAACCCCGTCAACACTTGTTTAATCCTCAAAGACAATAACTTTGA
Source organism: Psophocarpus tetragonolobus (assembly GCA_037954015.1). Classification (NCBI taxonomy): domain Eukaryota; kingdom Viridiplantae; phylum Streptophyta; class Magnoliopsida; order Fabales; family Fabaceae; genus Psophocarpus; species Psophocarpus tetragonolobus. The sequence goes on from CM075693.1 coordinate 65,700,391, forward strand.
AATAATCTTGTGCACACTTGATATTAAAGAGATGGGCCTATACTGATTTAGCCCTGAAGGTCTAGCTACCTTCGGAATGAGAGTAATAAAAGAAGAACTTACCCCTTTCGGTAATACGCCTGACTCATGAAACTATTGCACTACCTTTACCACATCTGCCTCTATTACTCTCCAGCAAGATTTGTAGAAATTCATTCCAAATCCATCAAGTCCCAGGCTTCTCCCTCCTTCACATGCCTAAACTGTCGCTTTGATTTCCTCCTCTGAAAACAGCTCCTCCAAAAAATATTTCTGTTGTTCTGACAATTGACTGAACTGTACTTCATCCATTGCTGGTCTATCCAACCATTTTTCTTGAAAAGAACCCGAAAAGTGGTCGAATACTTTAACTCTAATATCCGACACACTCTCTAGCCAACCCGTCCCCGATTGCATTACGAAAATGGAATTCATGTGACATCTCGACTTGAAACAATTATCAAAGTACTTGGAGTTGTTGTCTCCATTTAGGGCTCATCATACCCTAGATTTCTGCAACAGTGCATGTTTCATCACCCTAGCTCGGCCCCAATAATCTGACATGATATCATGCCTCGATCTGGATATCACCTAGGCTTCTTCCACTCACTGTTGATCAACCACTTCCATCTCGTCAACCTTCTCTGTCAAAAATTTATCATCCTTTTTCCACACGTCTTCGGTCCACTTTTTTATCTCTTCTTTTATAATCTTTAATTTCTGAGCCAACTGATACATCTTCCACCCTAAACTCTGAAGTGAATTCCACCTTTCTTTAATCAAATCTCCAAAGGAGGTATCCAACAACCAATAATAAAAAAAACTTAAATGGTTTCGGCCCCCAACTCTACTTATTATCTCTTGTGCATATCCAGCAATGATTAGAGAACTCCCTAGTCCCTATCATCTGTGCACTAATCCCCCAGTCCTCCATCAATGTCGGTGAAAATAAAAACCTGTCTAATCTACTAGCTGACTCTTCATCTGGCGAGATCCATGTTACTCATTTCCCAATAAGTGGGATGTCCACCAGCCCCATCTGCTGTATAAAGAATTTGAATTCCTACAACCATATTAAAATCACCGTCAACTACCCATTTTACTTGTGGTAACCCTCTTCTAGTCATCATCAAGTCATTCCATACCTTTCTCTTGCCCTCTAGAGAACACGGGGCGTACACATTCACCATACAATTGACACTCCTCTAAATGCAACTCCCAAAAAACCTTGCCTTTGAATTTTCCATACGACTTCAAACAAGCCTTTCCTCCATATTGTGACACAACCCCCACTCAATCCCATTGATGGGAGTACTCTCTACTCATATTCCGTGTTCCCCCAAACCTCCTTTATTTCCCATTCCTTTAGATTTATACATTTGGTTTCCTGAAAGAAGCATATATCAATATTATTTCCAACCACCATCCTTCTAATGTGTCTCCTTTTCACTCGATCCCAAAACCCCTTCACATTTAGCGCCAAAAGCTTCATTTACTCTTTACTTTGAGTCCTTCTACCCCTCATATCCTTTCCGCCTTATCCCTCTCTTCCATTCTTGTATGTTCTGCTAAATACACTTCATCTGGTTGCGTGTCAGTAATTCCTATTTCCTTCATTGCTAACCATATTTTACCCATCTTGTTTCCTCCTACATCATTACTTTGACTTGCTTGATCCGTGCCTTCATCCTGTTGACTCCTTGCTAGTTTGCTTCCATCAACACTATGCCTCCAAGCTTGTCTCCAAATGTTGACTCTCCTTCGATGCCTCTTCCCTCCCCAGGACACCCACATACTCTCATTTCTTACAATTATACGGTTTTGTGGAACTTGAACCCGTCTTTGTATGTGCACTATTACTCTTGTGAAGTTCCGTTGCCAAATTGACCTTTTCCTTACCACCATGTAAATTCTCCTTTTTTCTCAACCACTTTATTTCATTTGTAATTGGCAAAGAGTCATAACAGCCTTCACACCCCTCTGAATCCCACCGTTCCTGACCATGGCTTTTGACACTCTACGGCCATCATCCTCGAACAAGCCTCACATGGGTTGCCCAATATATTCCAATTCCCGTAAAGGTCCCTTTTGATAAAGCCCATTCCATTTTCAGCCTGCTGTTGCATGTAACTCCTACTTGGGCCCACGCATGCCACCAAATTTCCAGCAAGTGTGTGGCCCAACTTCATGCCAACTGGTCCCTTTCACACATCTCCTCTCCACGTGGCTGATTGCATGCTACTTGTCTCACCTGCTGTTGCGTGCTTCTACCTTCTACTTCAGAGTGCTCAGGATGCGCCAGGCCACTTTTAGCAGCATATGGCATGTACCCATCTTTATCTTCTTGTATCACAACATTGTTTATTTAGCAAAGCTCAACAGACCTTTCCATACTTTGTCCTAGAAAGCCATTTTCGTGCTCCACCAAAGCTCTTTTTAGAAATCCTGTATACCCAATTTCAACTTTCTTAGCACATATTTGTAAGCCTGCATCTACCTCCTCAGCACCTAGCCTGCTCTTCGTTGACTCTACTTCATAGACTACCCCGTTTGGCCTTCCGATTTCCTTCGCTGGAGATGGTTTCCACTGTCCACCAAATAACTCCTCCAGCACAGCCAGTCGTTGCTCCGCCTCAAAAGATTCATCAAACTCCCCCACTCCTTGGCAAGGGCTCATCTCCAATCCAGACCACAGAGATTGCTCTCGGTTCAACTCCTTGTGCCATTCATCTCCATCCTCCATCACCTTGATATGAAAGAACCATTTATCTATCTTCACCTTTAGGACCGCCTGAACTGGTTCAAATGCCTTCTAAGATATCAAAATTCGTGCAAAATCATACCTCTCCTTCCTAGTTGTCCCCTCTTCGACTCGTACCACCTCACCAAAGGGTGCCAGCAGACACTCAAAAGAATTTTTCTCCCCATACATGCAGCGGAATGCCATAACAACTCACCCACACCTTTCTCTCTCTGTCTACACTTCCAGGTCCCCAGCTACGTATCAGTTAGAACCATTTATGTACCCATTCATGGCTGCCTTCTATCACCTCATGCAGGATTCGCAAGTTTCCTCTTCTAGAAACACATATTGCCTCCCATTAGAGTCGCTTTAACGTCATAAACCCCTTGCTCAGCTAAAAATTGATGGGTCCTAAAAGCAGTTCCCTTGCGAAGTACTTCTCCTACATAAGCTTTTTCTAACTTCCTCACCTCCTTTGCTTCTGCTTGAAACAGCAAATGAGGCTCTGTTTTCATTCCCTTTGTTTCCCAGTCATCTTTTAAGCTATCTCGATTCATCATCTCATTATTTACCCTATACCTTGCCACGGAATATCCTGCCACCTTTGCATAAGATGGTCTTGTACTACAAACCCTAGTTCCTATCATTGTTTTCTGATGATATTGTTGCGTATGGTCTGGTTTCAAGATCCCCTTTCACTCCCTAGAGTTCATGTTTCTAGTTTTGTTCACCCTCTGCTCATATCTAGGCATGTTGACCGATAACTTCTCCTTTCTAATAAATATGTTATCCAACTTGACCACTAACATATAACCCTCTGCTCATGATTTCATGTTTCTAATTCTTTGTGTGTATACATTTGGTGGATGTATGTTTAAAATAATGTGGTAACAATTTACCATAAACTTTATTAATTTAAAATTCAATTACGGCTAAGTCTACTATAATAACTTTATTAATTTATACTGAACTAATCTCGTTGTAAACTAACAAATTCATTATAGTGGACTTTTTAATGGTTAAGGACACTATAATACCTAACATTATTATATTGGATAGCCAACATTAATTTACAGATAAACATATTATGGAAGAAATAAGACTCACTTTAACTCCATTATAAATTTAGATTACAATATACTTCTAACATATTGTTGTATGTTTTTGGCCTACACATATTTTCTTTCAATCAACAAAACAAATGAAATTATCATAGTTGAATTGTATTATTTTGGTGTATATACTTACTTGTGAGAGCCAATGGAGACTATAGGAAGAATGAAAGAAGTGAATATGATTATTAGGAAAGAGTCTTCCATAAAAGTTTCCTGGAGTTGCATTCACAAAGAATCCACCCACTCTGTCTTCCTTCTCTTGTATACTTTGGTAAAAATTAGGAAGCAACTTGAAGATATTGTTGAAGTCATTTTCAAATAAATCATTGACATAAAATTGAATCACAATCATTGGTGGCTCTCGATTTAAGCACAATTTAGTGTTATTAATGATGGTGATGATTTCATACGCGAGCATAAGTGCATTTGGTCCTGAAGAACAACCCAAATCAGCCACTTTCAAATTACTGTGAAGATTGGTGTTGGACAACAAGTGCTTCACACTTTCTTCAACAATAGGCTTCACTTTCAACATAACCTTTTTCTACATAAAATTTAAGTATTTAAAATAAGTCAAGGATAATGAAACAAAAAAAAGGTATCATCTAGTCAAGAGACCCAATAAGTCCCTTTGATATATTCCATAACAGTGTTTTAAAAATCAGACAACAAAACTGATTAATTGGTTTAGTAATTGGTTCGGTTAATACTGAAAATCAATCAAGTAAAGAATCGGTCATGAATTGATAGAGTTAGTGAAAATCGGTCAAGAACTAATAAAATCATTGAAAGTTAGTGTTTGAACCGGTTTATAATTATTTTTAAAAAAAAAATTTGCTAAATGTACCTCCTAGTTTTCTAAGTCCACCTTTTTTAATTAAAAAATTAATGAAAATGAAGGTTAACTTTACGATATAAATATATAGTTAGTAAAAATACTTTCTTTTTTCTAATTACCTCTTTAATATATTTTTTTCTTTTTATAATTTTAAATTATTAAAATATATTAATAATAAAAAAATATTATTTTATTAAGACCGGTTCAACCATTGGTTAAATAATAAAATCCAATAAATTGTGAACCAGTAGTTTTAATGAATGAATGACTTATTCAATTTTAAAAAGTAAAAACATAGTTCCATAGTTATAAAAATGAATATCAATCCACTTATAAAAAAAAGAATAAAAATCTAACACAAGGGATGAAATCTGTAGTTTTATAAACCATAAGTTCAAACTTTTAACTCATTGTCCTTAATGGAATAAATATATTCTATGATTAATAATGGTCTTTTACTTAACATTTAACTAACAAGCTTTTATAGATTGAAGTTTGAATAATGGTTTGGTCCCTACACTCTAAAATCTATTATTATAAGAAAAAAATTGCAACTTGCTAAATTATGAATCACACCTAGGGGTGGGTGTTAACATAAATTCAAACTAATTCAATTAGATTTGTAAAACTATCTGGATGTAATCTGATTAAATTTTATTTAATCCAATTAAATTTAACATAGGCATATTAAATTATAAATTTAAACTTTAAAAATTTTATAGATTAATAAATCAACCCGTTCAATTTAAAGTTATATATTTTTATTATATAGATATTTTGAAAAGGATGTTGTAAATTAATTGATAATACAATTTAAAATTTAAATATTATTTATTGGTTAATTATTAAATTTTATTTTTTTTTAATTTTTTAGGATTTATATTTTATTATTAATTGACTATTTTTGTATATTTTTTACATTTATATTATTTTAAAGAATAATATATATTTTAATATTTTATTTACAAATTATTATGTTTATTATTTTATTTGTTATATTTTATAGAAAACAAAATAAATTTAAAAAATTTTCTTAAATCAAATTTTATCTAATCCATTTTTATTTAGATTAGATTAAATTTGTCGAATGTCATTTTAACTTAAATTGGATCAAATCATACACACCCTATAACATAATTGTCAAATGTGATTAATAATTATGATTGTGATACAGAAAGAATATATATATATATATATATATATATATATATATTATAATTAAGTTAGAAAATTTGAAAAGAAAAAAGTACTTGTAGTGTGGAGTTGTTGGCATAACTTGTTTCTCCCACACCACCATTCATGCAAAGGACTCGTTCTGTTGCCATCTGTAACAAACACAAAATCACTAAACAGATCACTGCCACCATTATTATATATTATAATATTAGTTTGTCACAGATGTTTGTATCAGAAGTCTTATTTGTACGAATATTTAGGCAGTAGAAACTGAACCGATAGAAGTTCATGTGTTGAATGTGTTGATTGTTTTTATTTTTTATCCTTTCTTATTATATTATTTCTTAGCTCACGTTTCTCTCAATTCGTTTTATCCATTTTTTTAACCAAATTATATACACCCTAACTAAAAGGTGTTAAACAATCTTTTTCTTTATAAATTAGGAGTCTAATTCAGTTAATTAAATGAATATTACATGTAAGTTCTTGTAAAAAAAATAGTATTACATCGAGTTCAATTATTTTTCAAGAAAAATTCAGCATAATTGCCTCAAAACTGCAGAAAATTCCTAATCAAAATTAAATGAATTTTGGAACCAAATTGAGTGATCAACAGAACTATCAGTCTAGCATGGACAAAACCAATGATTTCAAAAAAAGAGAAAACAAAAAAAAGCAGAAGCATGTGCCATGCATGGTGCATAGTTTGAGTATTAATCACGTCACATCAATTACTGAATTTCCAAAGTGCAGAAACCAAAACATGGCCCTATTATCATGCTTAAAATCCTATAAAAAATAAAATTAAGTGTGTTTGGATATAAACATTAAGATCATGATTGAGAGAAAAATCATATTTTAGTAACAATATTCATAAAGAATAATCATCATAACCAACAATCACTAATATCATCTTTAATCAAAGTAAGATTGTAAATATTTAAACCCTAATCACTTGATTAGGACACAAACCTTGGGATAGTATGAATAATTAAAGTAACCATCATTTGTCAACTAAACTATCACATAAAAATATTATAGATATGGTTACTCTATATAAGTAAGGGTAAAGACAAAGAGATTGAAGTTTCAAATCTTATTTATTGAGAAAAACTAATAATTAATATTTACTGATAATAAAAACATAATAGCTCTTGATCACAACATAGAAATAAAACCTGGACTTGACTGTTTCTGAGATATGAAACCAGCAATAACAAGAGTAGCGTTTATCCAACAAAACGCAAAAGCTCAACGCTAATTAACACAAAACGCAATGGAAGATGAACACGATGTTGTTACTAACAAATATCAGCCAGTTGCAGAGGCAGCATATATAGCTGATATATATGCAGTAGTCATAACGGGTGAAAGGGAGAATAAAAGTTTGAACTACCAACTGCCAGCCTGCCAGTAATATGGTATTGTGCATAATTGATTTTGGAAGTTAGAGCAGTATTAATTAATATTGCATGTGCTTCACGGTATGGATAACCATTAACAAAATTAATTATAAATATAATTGATTTTATAAAATTAATTTTAATTAAAATTGATTTTGAAATTATATGATTTATGTTTGTATTTTTTTATGTTTTCATTCTAAGTACTGTTTATTTTAGAGCTTAATGGTTCCATCATGATCTTGTCTTGCTTGGAAAGGCATCTTGGAAACTAAGGGATAAGAGTGTTTATAAATGGTCATTGATCTTAATATGTGGCACTTTAGAGCATTAGCAATGGTAAGATTTTAAATGGAGTGTCTAACATTAAAACTATTATTTTAATTAATGTGGATTCTATAAGGTAGGGTGGCTAAAAATATTAAGCACCCTACTTAAGATCCTAAAATTGGAGATCCCCTTAGGTGTATTGGAACAAGACCCCAGTCGTAGCTAAAGGATATGAGAGTGTGAGCTTGTTCCATAGACGTTACCAATGTTCCAATAAACATAAATTATGAGAAAAGTTCAGTATAAATCTTGATTTAACAAAAAAGTTACTTTAAATTACTTTAATTAAAAATTAATTTTAGATCAAAATCAATTCTTATTTTTTTCCCGAACACTAAATCAAACGTTTCAAAATAACAAACATTTACATTCTTTGTCTTTTGGCAAAATGGCGTTTAGAAAAGATTGCAATCTCTATTAAGTTTCCACGCACCTATGGCATTATCTATCGTTTTCAGTATACTAAGATATTAAAGGAAGAAGAAAAATACAAGAAACTTAGGGACATAAATTTAAGTCTTAATAGGTTGTAAGGTGAGAAAATCTTGCAACATGATTTCAATCTTCTATTCAAGTTAGCATTAAATTCAAAGGGACACGTGGGACGAGGAGGAAATTAGGTGGAGGTAGGTATGGTAAAGGAAGTTATTTTTTGGGGAGGCTGATTTGTTAGAGGATCTAAGGAATAGAGTGGGTATGATTGCTCTAGTAGCTGAGGACCTCGAGATTAGTGATTATGGACAATAATAAGTTCAGGGTGTTATTCTGTCTCATCAACTTATGAGGTTATGTCAACAAACTCACGTCATCAAAAGGATAAATTCTTCAACCTCATCTAGGCAAGAAGTGTTCCTCATAAGGAAAAATTACTAGCTTGAAAATTGGAAGCTAATAGATTACCTAATTGGGCGAACTTGGTAAAGTGTGCTATAATTCAAAGGGAAGTTGATAGGTGTGGGATGTGTCCCAGTTCATCAGAATCAAGAGCTCATCTATTTCACTCTTGTTTAGTGGCTGCTGGAATTTGAGTTGGGTTATGCGTCAGATGGGGAATCTCTACAGTACGTCAAGCTGAGTTTCGAAGTCATGGCCTTCAATTTTTAGGATTGGTGGGTGGTAAATACGGGCAACTTGGATGTATGTATGGTTTCCAAGCCTTTGGCACCTGTGGAAGACGCAAAACGACTTAATCTTTCAGGTAAGGTTCACAATTCCTATGCCATCATCTTAGTTGCTCAGCTAAGTGCATAGGAATGAAGTAGGGTATCACAGTTAACTGCGCATAGTTTTGTAGAGTGGGTTATGAACTCAATTAATTGTATTATGCTTTCTTTTGGTTTTTATTAGGCCTCATTACTATTGAGGACTTCAAACTTTGTATTCCAACTGGAAGGCATTTTTTGTGCTTTCCTTTGTTGTTTTTTTTTTATATAAATTTTGCTTAGGCTTATAAGAAAAAGCATTAATTAACATTTTGATTAATATAAAATGGTGTTTTTTGTTTAATTTTTTTAAAGATTCTTTTGTTTGATTTTAGTTTTTAAAGAATACTTTTGTTTGATTTTAGTATCATGTTTAATGTTGACTAAAATGTAACACACATACTAGCATTCCAACTATCACATCATTAGAGATTCTCTGATAGCATAATTATAATTTTTTAGGATAAATTATATTTTTAATCACTTATAATCTTAACTGGTATTATAAATTGTTTTAAAATATAAAATATTAAAAATATAATTTGTCTTAAATAATTATATAAAACTAGTCTCTTCATAGTCTTTGATGATATAGTAAGTCATTAGGTTGTTAAAGTCGTTTAATTAACACTTTAGGTTAAAAGTAAGGATCAAAATAAAAATTGTTGCCTCACAACAAGGACTAAAACGAAACATAAAAAGTCATTAGGTCTGGAGGGAATTGATTTCTCAACTACACTTTTTTATACCTAAGAAATTTATTGTTGCATAACCAATTTTCTCAACAATTTTTATTGTTTATTTTTTAACTTTCTCTCTCCTTGATAAATTCTTCTTTTGTTCTCTCTCTTATCCCATCTTTTACCTTTTATTTAGAGTTTAATTAGTAAGAGTTGCACTAGTCGTATTATCCAGTATAGAACTGGTGATTAGATCAAGTTGTCTCCTTATGAATTTGGAAGATAATTTAGAATTTCAACCATTCCTTCATTAAAACATTTGCGAAATTTTATGTCGAAACAAGGAAAACTAAATTGAATCGAAAATATATTATATGTTTGTGATTTTTGATAAATATAGATAGTAGTGCAAATAATTAGGAATTTGATTCATTTCACAATATGTGTAATTATTGACTATTATTTAGTTCTGGAATTGTTAAAAGTTTTCCTATCCTAATTAGTAATAGAGAACTAAATTATTGAAGTTTTTCCTAATTTCTTAGCAAGAATTATTTTAATAATTTGATTAGCACAAAATAATTATTAACCCAGACATACAAATCCTACCTTATTCTTAAGCATAGTCATTATATGATGAACTTCTCGGTTCTTTTAATTTCATGAATATCTTCCATATAAAAAATTAAACGTATCACATTATAAGTTGGTCAAACAAATAACGAGCATTAAACATAAGGAAGATTGAAAATAAATAAATGAAACTTAAATAAAAGTGAAAGTAAATTACAGAGTATTGAACAGTACCTCAATCCTTGATAATCTTGCTTAGCTAGATCCAACCATGGAGCATTTACAAGGATAGAGAGGCTAGAAGAAGTAGGGAGAGAAAAGAAGAGGAGAAGTGTGGAAAACTGATATGGGATATAGCATGATTCTCTTTCTCCTGACTTGTTTCTCCTTTTATAGACTTGGCTAATGCTCTTTCACTGAGAGAAATCAATTTTGCTGAGCAAGTTTGGTGCCGCCTTACTTCCCTGAGCGAGTATTCTTCACTTAGTGAAAGAGGATTCTTAATGGTCAAGTAAGCTCAAATTTCGCTAAGCAAATTTAATTTTGCTCAAGGAATCATCCTCCTTAATGTTGCTCTTCTCTAGATCTAATCTTTTCATAAACACACTAGATCAAGGGTTAAATGCAAAAATTCAACATTCTTTTCAAAACAAAATTGTTTATCTAATATTTTTTTTTATTTTCACAATTAAGTTAGGTTATACAAAGTACTCTTTTTAATTTCTGGTCAGATAAGTGTAAAAAAGGATATACATCTTTACATAAAATAGACACTTATCAATATTCTAGTTCATTTGATACTATATAGCATTGTTCTACTATTGTGTTGCATGAAGGCCAACTTGGATAAGACTGTGAATGTGGTTGAACTGGCATTTGAGTATTTGTTCTTGACAAGACATAAACATTTGTTGTTCTTTGCGCACATAAATTAATTGGTTCTTGTATTTGCAAAAACCCACTAGAAATATTAAGTTGTGTGCTGGAGAGACTCTAAAATAGGCTAACAAAAATGTATGTGTTGTCTGTTATTCCATTAGCCTAATTGGTGTCGCTACGTCCTCTAAAGCCTAGTTGATATAGTTTGTCAAAATTGTGTGCCTATTTGGAATTGCTTGTCATAAACCAAATTACATTAATTTGGACGTGGGAGGCATACAGCAAGTTGTCATAAACTAAATTACATTAACCTTGTAGAGCATGTATTCTAGGGTTAATTGTCAATCGGTTTGATGTCGAACTACGACTATAAACAACATCAAAGTAAATTCTTGCATTATTTGTAATACATTAATGTTAATGTTACTTATATATGAATTGTGGATAAAATAGAAATATGAAAAATAGTGTAAATTGTTAACATTATTGTTGTTCATTGCATCAAATCTGAATATGTAACTAAGAAAGTTACCACAGGAAGTTCTTGTATATCTCAAACCTAGGCAAAAAGTAATTAACGGAGATTAACAAATTTTGTGTTATAAGTTGGATCAATAAAATTGTACCAAATTGCAAGTTGATATTTCAATGTTGTCATCGACTCGTGGTTGAATAAACGACATACGATACCAAGTCCAAGATTGTAACAATAATGTACAACCACTAATGTTATTTTTTTACAAATGGATAAGTTACCCTACACAAATCTCTTTACAAGTGTGCTGTATCAGCAGAACCCTAACTATATTGTCCCGCATATTCTAAATCAGCTAACAATGGCAAATATATTACATGAACTCTATTTCATGATTTGTCAATCGTAAACATATTGCCAATTAAGCCTAGAATACGTGCCTTACAAGGTTTCCATAATTTTTGTTCAGTTGGTTCATCTGATAATTAGATCTTTCGTAACTACTTAAGTTTTAGTGTAGATCTAGCTAATGCATCCCCAGCTAGAGGGATAGACCCTAAATATTCTGCGCACATTGTTTCCAATCAAGTAGGGTAGGGCCTGCTCTTCTATCCCTCTTTACCATAGTTGTAAAGCAACATCTTCTAAAGTGATTGAGCAACATCTCCCATTACACAAGTAACTATCAATTGTGTACATTTTTTTTCAATGGTGTAACTTTTAATCATTGCTTATATTGATGTAATATGAGTAACTCATTTTAAATTTGAAATGATAATATTATTTTATTAAGATTGATTAAATAAAAATTAAATAAATAAATGGTGAATCAACACTTTTACCATGATTTTAAAAATATAGGTGAAAATATTCAAACATAAATTATACAACTTTAAAATCAATTTTAACTTTTACAAAATTTAATCATATTTAAAATCGATAAATTTTATTAGCATTTATCTAGATATTTATTATGTTTTGAGTTTTTTTTTATATGTTAAGTTTTAAATATTTTTTTATGATCCTTTAAGAATGTTTGATTTGGAAACTTTTTTTCAATTTCTATTTTTTTAAAATAATTTTTCTTTTTAAGTTTTCAAGGTTCAGAAAATACTTTTAGTTTTATCTGATATTCTTTATTATAAAAAAATAAAATTTTTAAGAAACTATATATATTTATATATAATTTAAAATACATTTAGGTATAGTTTTTTTGTTATATTATAATATTATATTAAATTTTTGCATAATTTTGATATTTAAAAACACTAAAAGTAACTTTTTCTTTGGTTGATTTTGAAAAATATTTTTTAAAAAAATATTTTTAAACTATAATCAAACTATTTTCACTGCTGACTTGGATCTTTAATAATTGCTTTAAAAAGGCTTAATTTTGTCCTTTTTTCATTTTTTTCTTGAGTACCTGTCTAAAGTAAAAATAAACACTAAAAAGTGAGTTTTGTCAATAATTGTGCAGTCTTTTTTGTTACAAATAGGTATTAATCATGGTAAAAATAGGGGTAAAAATTTGGTTTATCAATAACAATCCAACAAAACAAGTTATAAAGCTTAAGTTGTAATTATTTAACAAAAAATAATTAAATTTGGACATCAAATTAAGCATCATGTAATGATTTTTTATCATTTAACACATTAAATAAAAAAATGTTAATTATAATAGTAATTTTATATTATAATTATATAGTATTATAATATATATATATATATATATATATATATATATATATATATATATATATATATATATATATATATACCTACCATTGTAATGAGAATCGAATATATCTGGATATGATACACGCAATTTGATATGATTTAGAGCACTGGTGATGCGAATCGTTGTTTGTATCGTTTTTGGGTAGGAATCGGTCAAAAATCACTTGAATAGGAGGTGAATTGCATGAATTGCAATTTTCAAGGTTAATCTTGCGATTCAGTCACAACACGAATAACCCTCCAAATCGGGTCGAGTTGTGCAACCCAGTTTTTAAAAACCCTAAATTCCCCCCTCTTTTGTTACGAAAATGGGTCTTACAAGGGAGGGGAACTCTCGAAATATCTCCCTCCCTTACACGTAGCATGTTTCCTTGAGAGAAACACACACATTCTCTCTTGTTAAAACTATGTCTCAACAATGAGTCGTGTTCGCGTCTTCTCCCTGGCTCTACTTCTAACTCTCTGCAACTTGTCTTCTCCATGCAAGCTGCAACTCACGCCTTTTATCTATAACTCATAGAACGTTTCCTCTTTGTAACTACAAGCCCCTACCATATTCGCAACTTGTTTCCTCCCTCCAAACCCTACCATATCGCAAGTGGTCTCCTCTCTGCAACTGCAACAGATCTCCTTCTATCTGGAACTCCTCTGTCTATTATGTGTTCTCTCTGCAACCTTGTTTTGCTTATTGTTGGTTCTAAAGAATGACTCAAGCAAAGAAGAAAGCCACTAACATGACATGGGAATACTATGAAAATGTCCTCCCAAATAGGCTTAAAGTAAAATGTAAGTTTTTCTCTTATATTTGTTAAGGTGGGATAATTAGAATGAATCATCATTTTGTTGGAACAAGGAAAAATGTTATTCCTTATCCAAGTGTTCTAAATGATGTACAACAAATATTTGTGACATTAATGGAAACAAGTAAAGCAGAAAGGAAGGAGGAAATCAACTTGAATAGTTTAAAGGAATTAGCAAAATAAAAGGAATGACAGTTTAAAGGTAACAAACAAGTGACCATGAATGAAGTGTGTAAGTATAGAGATGATGTTATTCAAGATATTTTTTCAGTGCATTTATGCCAATGTATACCATTTAATTTGGTAAGAAGCCCTTTTTGTGAAAATGTTGAAATCTATTAAAGAATGTGGTAGGGCTTGAAGCCTCCAACTTATCATGAATCAAGGGTATCTCAATTGAAGAAAGCTATTAACAACATCCAACAAAGTCTAGAGAAGAACAAAGGTGAATAGGAGAAATGGAGATGCACATTGATGTGTGATGGTTTGATGGATAGGAAGGGGAGATTATTAACCAAGTTTCTAGTTAATAGTCCTGGTGGAACTTTATTCTTAAAGTAAATTGACACAAACAATGCCATAAAGGATGAAAAACAAATATTTGAATTGTTGGACAACATTGTTGAAGAAATTGGTGAGGAAAATGTAGTCTAAGTAGTGACTGATGAAGCTTCCAATCTTGTGGTAGTTGGAAAATTGTTAATGGAGAAGAGGACCAAATTATTTTGGTCCCCTTGTGAAGCCCATTGTCTTAACCTTATCCTTGATGACATTGGAGAACTTTGGATATTTTATAATACCATTGTCAATGCAAAAAAACTTACCACTTACATCCATAGACATACATGGGTGCTTAATCTATATAGGAATTCTTCCAAAGGTAAGGAATTGACAAGACCAATTGTTAGAGAATAGGCCACAAGTCCACATGCTAATAAGAATGAGGATAAGGAAGTGATGACCCTAATGTTGAGTGATAGTAAATTTTGGAAATCAATCACTTATTGCCTAAAGTGTGTGATTCCACTTGTGAAAGTGCTAAGCTTGTGGATGGTGATTGCAAGCAAACCATCTCATACATTTATGAAGCAATGGATAGAGCTAAAGATAAAATTGTTGAAAACTTTCAAAAGGAAGAGTCAAGGTATAGAAAAGTGTGGAAAATTATTGATACAAGGTGGAATTTATAGCTACATAATCCTCTTCATGCAGTTTCTTATTATCTCAATCCTAGGTAAGTTACTTACATCTAATTTTGTCATTTAAATACAATTTGTATCTTCTTTGAGGTGAAGCAATTTATATGATTGGCTTATTACATATAATTATGACAAAAATTTCAATTTGGATAGTGAAGTGTTGATTGACTTATAAAATGTCTTTCAAAGAATAGATCTAGATACAAGAACAAGGATTAAATTGGATCAACAACTTAAAAAGTTCAAAGGATATACGGGACTTTTTTGGAATGAACATGACAATAGATACTAGGGATAAGAAGCAACATATATCTTTCTTTACTCTCTTTAGTTTACCTTATAAAATATAAGGGATGCTTTGTGAACTATAACATTTTAATAGCAACAATTTTTATTTTTATTGCTCTTTGGTGGGAGAGTTATCATGGTGAAGTTAAAGAGTTGCAAAAAATAGTTATGAGAATTTTGAGTCTTACATGTAATGTCAGTGAATGTGAGAGAAATTGGAGTACTTTTGACCAAGTCTGTACTAAGAGAAGAAATAATTAAAACAACAAATATTAAATGCACTAGTGTATATCAAATACAATCTCCAACTTGAGAAGAGACAAAAAAGTCAAGAAGATAAGCAAGATGGATACCTATGATCCATATGTTTGTCAGATATTGAATTGAATAGTGAAGGGATTATTGAAAAAAGAAGATTCATGCTTACCTATTGATTCCTTATGGATGAATGTGCGTGAGTGTCTTGGAGTTGAGGAGGGATCTCTAAGCAAGAAAAGGAAGGGAGCTAATTATTTATATTTAGAAATGAACTTATAATAATTAGAACTAGAGCTTATTCTTTTTTTATTATTATATAGGTCCAAGAAACTTGATTGCCATGATTAATAAAAAAGAAAAATTCATAGTAGAAGATGAGGATGAATATTTGAAGATGTTAGACCAGGGGAAGAAGAAGAACTTGTGATATTAGAAGATGAAGATGACTTAAGTTATATAGACCCTAGGGATGATGAGTGACTTTGGAAGGTGGATATTCATCATAGAAATTTTTTGATGAGGTGATCGAATCTATGTTGAATTGTGTTTGAGTTAGTTGAATTTAAGTTGAATTTTTGTTTAACCTATTCAATTTATGTTGAATATATGATCCGTTGCAATGCTGCATGTTTTTTTTTTCTTTATGTGTAAAATCGTAAATAATTAGTTAATATGAGTTCTAAACATGTTTAACATAATGGAATTTGAAATTGTTAATGAACATTCTATTGATGATGACTTAAATGAACCAATGTTTCTTATTTATAAATTTTTAACATTTTAATATTAAGTGAAAAATCTCTATTTTGTAATAATATTTTAAAATTTTAAATATATCTTAAATATAAACAACCCGTGTAATTTTAAAAGTATTACACTTAATATTAATTATTGAAATTATTTTAAATTTAATAATTCTAATTTATTCTAAATTCAATATCACATCAAATCTTTATTTATTCTATTTTATTTCTATTTTAAAAGTAACGTTATCTTAGATCAACTTATTTTAATCTTTGAATTATTTGATTGATTATCATCTAATATTAATTATTTCAAATGTAAAACTAAACAGATATTTAAATATTTTTACCAGCAACAACTAATCCGTACTAATATATGATTAAAAAATAATTTACACAAAAATTGTATTTCGCTAATGATATTTTGGTTAAATTAATTAATAAGAATTCAATCTTCATCTATCAACTACCTTAATTAGATTCCACGAACAATAGCATTATAAATTTTCATCAAAATTAAAGAATAACATATTTGATTTATTAATAATCCTTTAAACTAATTAAAATTTTCTTCTTCTCTCATGTTGGATTGTTTTTTATAAATACTATTTTAGTTTTATACTACAATATTATATATTTATAAAAACAAAAAACTAATTTTAATTTTATGTTTTTAGATTTTTAAAAACAATGTTGTTATAGCTTTTCAAATTTAAAAAATTGTTTATCAATTTTCAAATTATCTCACCCTTTACTTTGCTTAGCATTTGTGCTATTGTGGGAGGCTACAGAAGTAAGACCAAAGGTAACAAACTATGACTATATTGTGGAATTTCAAACCATTGGTTAGAATAAAAGCATCAGTGGCAAACTATGACTATATTGTGGATTGGGAATTTCAAACCATTGGGCTAATCAGATCAAGGGTTAGTTCAGGAAATTCAATTTGGTTTTTATGTATTCTAGTGCAGTATAGATAGTCCCAATGACAAATGCAGGAATCTGTTTAATAAACTAATCAAGATGTGATGTGATTCATTGTACAAACACAAACACGCACACCAAGGATAAGAATTAGTCGTCAACAGTTGAATTTTGCATTCCTTAAAGATGTAAATAGATTATTAACTCTTAAACTAAATAATCGGATCGTGACCATATACATATATATAAATAATATAATACCTCGCCGATGCAAACTTCTTGAATTGTGTATAGTAATTAGTAAACTAATCAATAAGTGAACTGATACATTAACATATAAACCAATAAAATATGGTTGCCGTCCAAAATTATTGATAACACTTGACTTTAATCAGTCAAGACTTTATGCAACCTTTTTAATAATGTCTCCTTCTGCAGTGTGTTAAGTTATAAATTGATATGTTTCTCACGTAATTAAAAATGGACAAGTTGCACTATGGATTGATGGTTTAGGGTGGTAACGTGGATGGACATGCCTAGATATACATGGCCATGTTTTTTCCTTTACTGCAGTTGCATTCAATAGTTTATGCTAATATTTAAGAATTTTTTGCCTCATGATGCAGGTTGGAATTAGTGGTATCTTGATGGTGAAAGGAACTACTTATGAGAATATGGACCAAGTTCTCAACCAAGAATATCCCTATGGAACCCTTTTGAGTGAAAACGTTATTGGTGTAATCCATGACTATTTTATCACATATTACCTAGATATGGATGTTGATGGCTCAGACAATTCATTTGTTAAAGTAGACAACAAAAGCAAGAGACCTCACCGCAAGAATCACCAAGAAAGAGTTACCTAAAAGCTGTTAAAAAAGGAAAAGGCTCAAATAAGATTTCAACTATATAACCCATCTAAATTTCATGTGGTTGCCACATCAACTAGCTTGCTTGATCTAGAAGATCCACCTCAGAAAAGAGCAGCATTTACCAATAATCAAATATGGGTCACTCACTCCTTACATTCAAATCAAGTGTGAATACTGCCTCAAAGAAAAGACTGGATTGTGGAGAGAGTTCACCCGTAATCTATTGTTCCATATCAGTGTCATGTTAAGATCACTGTAAACAATAAATTACATGTTTTGAAAGTATAGAAGAGAGGATTGATTTGAGAATGTGCTAGTCTTTTCTATTATGCGGGATTCTGAAAATTCAGTGGAAAAAAAAAATAATTACGTGGGATTATGAAATTTAGTCTTTCTCTTTGCCATTTAAAAAAATAATAATGAAATTGTAACCCATATGAAATAAACATTTTTATCAAATAAATTTGTATAATAACAAAAAGTATGTTAATAATATTCATAAAAAGTGACTTTAATCCTTATGAAATTGGTATAATAACATTTTTAGCGCGTAAGAGTATAAAATTGATATAAAAAATTAGTATAATATTTTCTTGAGACATACTATTACCAATAATAATTTTTTTAAATAATTGCATATAATTATTTAAAAATAATATGTGGTCTTTAATAATTCAAACTAATAAAAGTATATTTTATTTTATATTAAAAAATTATATTAATACCTATTTAAGTGGTTTATTTGTGTTTAATAATTGAGTTTTTTCATTGACCATGTTATCGATTAACCAAAGATAATTAAGATTATAAATTATAAACTATAAACTATATATTATAAATTATAATTTTAAATTTAATTTTTTAAAATATTGTTCAAATCAAGAAGAAAATTTGCAAGTAATTTCTATGGATATAAAACTGCAAGTAATTCTTGTGTATAAAAAACCAATGGTAATTCTTACGGATTTTAAAATCTGCAGGTAACTTTCCTGCTATTTTTAAAATCCGTAAGAAAATTACCTGCAAACATTTTATTGCAGAAAAATTCAACAAGAATTTCTTACAGATTTTAAAATCCACAGAAATATTTTCTGCCGCTTTGTTTTTGCATAAAAACCTGCAAAAATTTCTTGGGGATCATTTTACGCAGGAAATAAACATTATTCTAATAGTATTTCTTGATTAATATTTTTGTCAATTATGCTTTTCAACTTCATTTATTGATTTTTTTATACTTTCTCTTTTTAACTAATATCATAGTTAAATTGGTGAATTTTAATTAAAAATTTCATAAATTAGAATAAAAGATGTTGTACCTAATCCTTTCTAGTATAAAGGACTAGAGGTAGTATGGCACATTTCTTGTATTACAAAGGAAAAGGGAATTATATAGAAATTATGAAATCAATCTTCGATCTAGTTAGGCTTTTATTATTATAAATCTAGTTATTGGAGTTGTAATCCAAGTGGCATTAGTCCTCATCTCCAATGTTCCACCGGAATGGAAAGAAAAGGAAAGAAAGTATAATAAATGGAAAGGGGAAAAAAATAAGGAAGGAAAGAAAAAATAAAATAAAGTAAAAATTGTAGTTATTCTTTAAGAAAAAATTGATATGTAAAGGAAGGTAACATGTAAATTAAAGTACTTACAATTTCAAAATTATTCACATTTTTATTAATTGGGTTTTTATGATCCAATTTAGGCAGTGTTATGTTAAAAGGAACAACATGAAAACTGGAATTGCTTTGAAATTTACACCAAAGGTAGGAATAAGAAGTATTATTTTCTAGGTAATATGAACCTTCAAAGGATATTTCATGACGGTTGTGAATTGAAGCTTCTCTGACATATCAAAATGATCTTCATCCACAGGCTTCCACACAAAATTCCATACAAAGTTGGCCACAAAGTACTCTAAGTGGAGTATTGCTAGAGCATAGCCAGGACACATTCTCCTCCCTGCCCCAAATGGCATCATTTTGATCTCTTTACTTCCCATTATGTCAAAATCATTGTCTCCATTTTGGTTAATGAACCTCTCTGGCTTAAAGAGCATTGGGTCATCCCATGCTGTTGGGTCCCTCCCAATCTCAGCCACCAAGAAATTCACAGAGGCATAAGTAGGCACCAAATAGCCATTCAAAACAACATCCTTAGTTACCCTATGAGGAGCCACAAAGTGTAAGGGAGGGTGAAGCCTTAACCCCTCCAAAACCACAGCCTTGAGGTAAGGCAATTTGTGTAAATCCTCCTCCTTCACCTCCCACTCCTCTCTCCCAACCATAATCCCTCTAATTGCCTCCACAACCCTTTCTTGGATTTTAGGGTTTTTCACCAAATTTGCCATGATCCACTCCAATGCGGTTGAAGTAGTATCTGATCCAGCATTTAGGAATTCCGAACATAAGGTGCAAATTTTGCCATCATCCAGCTTGAGCTCCTCCAACAAAGTATCCACATATGACAAAACAAATTGATTTGAGTCTGAACCATTGTTTACTCTCTCTTCCTTAGCCTTCCTTCTAGCGTTGATATGAGGAATCAACACGGCTTCTTGGTCTCTTCGTTTCTGCAAGAATTCCTTCCACCTCTTACAGAACAAAATCCTAGTGATTAGTGGGCAAAGATTCAAGACACTATACCTAGCAAAGCTCACAAGCATGTCATGTTGACTGTCCTCAATTTCCCTTATTTGTTTCTCTTCGAGTCTGTTACCAAAGCACAGGGCAACCAACAAGGAGAACATGCCATATTGAAAGTGGTGAATGACCCTTATGGGCTTGCTTGCATCTGAATCAGATTTGAGGCATTCTAGGAGCATGTCTAAAACCCATTTGCGTTCATGTGCATAGGACTTAACGTGTGAGGGGTGAAGGATTCTTGAAGTGAGGTTGCGCCTAAGGAGGCGCCATTTGGGGCCATAGAAGCTGAAAAGGATGTCATGTTGGTTGCTACTAATAATCCTGGTTGTGGAATTCGCCTTGGGGCGATCAGCGAAGAGAGTGCCATTTTGGATCAAAGTTTGGTGAGCAAGGAAGCGATTTGCAATGAAAATATCAATTTGAGAACCAACATGAACAGTGAAGATTGGACCATATTTTGCATGAAGTTTTTCAACAGTGGTCTTGGGATCTGTGAGGTATTGTCGTATCAATCTAAAGTTGCATTTGTGAGGCCCCGGAGGAAGGGATGAAAAAAGAACGTAACATATACCTTTCAAAATCAGAATCAAAATCAATGGAAGCCAAAGGCACACAACAGTAACAATCAACCATGTTTCCATGTATGACAACGAGAATGAGGTACCACACCCAATATTCGAAACTTAAAAGGATAACTTAATGTTGTCTTCTATAGCCATAACGCTCCCATTAATGTTAGGTTTGTACCGTAGTATTGATTATTCAATGTTATTGCTATTTATGTTTAATGTAGGAGTATTTCAAATTATTCTTTTTTCATCGGGAATTTTAATTTTGATGAGATTAGAACAAACGATAAAAAATAAAAAGCAATTGCAAAATAACTAAAACTAAATTATTTTCTTTAATAAGATCGTGAGAAAAATAATTAGGATATTAATTTCACAAATATCTTATACAAATAGGAATTGAGTTAAATCAAATTTAAAATTACACCCAAAATAATATTTAATCCAATGAAGATATTATTTTCTTTTTATTCTTTTACTTAAAGACAATTTCTTTTAACACTCCTGATTTGCTATTCACACCTCATAGCGTTTGAAAACTCCCAACTCAAGTTAGCATTTAAAATAATTTGAAAACTCCTAACTCAAGTTAGCGTTTAAAATAATTTAAAAACTCCCAACTCAAGTTATCCCAAACACCTTGAAATTTATATTTAAGATAAGTTGAATGGAATACACATGAGGGTGTGTTGAGATTTTTTAGATTATTTTAAACACTCTGGTTATGCGAATAGCAAATAAAGACTATTAAAAAGAATTGCCTCACTTCAATTTCTTATAAATTTATTAATACAAAATTTTTACCTTCATCTATACCATTATATAAAAGAAATTACCCTATTTAGTACACACATTTGTCAATACTAATATTACTCTTTATTTAATTTTCAATTTCTACACTCAATTTAAAAGATTGTGTAAAATAAATTTTAAGAAAATATAAAAGTAAATAACAAAAAGTAACTTCACACTATCAAAAGGTTGTGCAATTAAGAGTGTGGAGTTTTTTTTTTTTAATGAGTGTGAGGTTATACTTTTAGTTACTTATTTTTAATGTTTGCTTTTCAACTTAGAGATATTTATTAATACCAATATTACCAAAAAAATTTAAAACAAACATAAATAAAGAACTAAAGTAATCTCACTATTAAAAGGTTGTGCAATTAAAGACAGAGTGTACAGTTTTTTTTTTTTAGATGAGTGTGCGGTTATCCTTTTAGTTAGTCACTTTTAATGTTTTTAACTTATATTATTTGTTTTTATATATGGCCCAAGTTTTTTTTATATTACTATAATACAAATTGAAATAATGTACAACAATTATAAAAATATTATTATAAATTATATCAAATTTAAATATAATTAAATGATAAAATAAAAATATAAATTTATCATATTATATACGTGAACTTCGACTAACTTTATAATTTTAAAATAAAAAATTATTTTAAAATATTTATATTTAATATATATAATTGTTTTAAATATACTATAATTACACATATTTATAGTCTTACTTAGAATTTGTCATTTTCTGTGACCAAAATGTAACAGAATAAAAATATTAATGCATGCAGCACCTATCACGTGTAGGTTTTCGCTAATAATTAAGTAAACATTAGTTACGGTCTGTGGCAGTCTGAAGTAACACTTCTCGCTGATCTTGCTGACCAATTTTGTCAATGCAAAATGGAGAAAACAGTTGATAACAGGACACTATTATTAACTTAATCTGAGTAAAGGAAGACACCATGCTGATACACAACAATCTTTTCCCCAACATCTCCATCTTTAGTTTCCTATTTAACTGTCGTCACACAATTCCACAAAAATCAAATATGTAACTGTAATTCTATAATATACAAGCAAATAAGAGAAATTATATTGTATACATGATCCAATAAATGTATGCTTATATCGATAGCATAAGAAATGTAGGTTTTTCCAATGGAGTACATTTTTGTATGTGTGCCATTGTATAATATATGAAATGTGGGTAAAAGTTTTGATATAACTCTGCACAAAATAAATCTACAGGCACAGAAACGAGAGGCTTTGGTATATTAATTTAGGAAGTGCATAGAGCAGAACATAATTTTTCGAATTAAAGATATAAAAAAATTCAAGTCTAATGAAAGATCACATTGCTCTCTAAGAAGACATTCTATCTTAGTTGTTCTCTTATGGGATTGAGGAGGGATTCCCCATGTTAAACAATTTCAACCAATGTTATTAGAATTGCATGTATCTAGATACATACGATTCACCGCCTCAGCGATATGTATCGACGGTTATCTCATTTTCTGGGTGCAAATCGCGTGAATCACGATTTCAATGAGAATCTCACAATTCATACCCAATTTCTCTCAATGCTTTGGACTAGGTCAGGTCAAGCGGCCTAAGAAGGAGAGTTTGTCGCTCATAGTAATCTTACAAGACTTTAGATAAGATTGTTTTCCGTGAATGATACTTATAGATAAGATTGTTTGACTATAAGGTATGACATTCTTTTATACAAAATAACTAAAGATAAATATATTAGTATATATAATATATGATATATAATAATATTTTTTATTTAATTGCACACAGGGGTATTAAGAGATTGCATCAAATTTAGAGGAAAATAAAATTTGATTCGATCAAATTTAATCCGATCAAATCATATTTGTAAAAGAAAAACAATAGCTATTTGATTCAATTCAATCCTATTAAGAATAGATATGATCGAATTGAATCCACATATCATAAAGGAATTCTTTTAGCTTTATTTTGCTTTCTATAAAACATAGGAAATAAAATAATAAACATAAAAATTTATAAATAAAATATTAAAACATAAATTGTTTCTTCAAAATAACATATTAGTAAAATTATATATAAAAGTAGTTTATAAATAAGAAATTGTAAATCCTAGCTAAAAATAATAAAATTAATAACTGACAATCTCTATTATCGAACTAGTTAATGCGTTTCTTTTCCAACTTTAAATCTTTCATCTATAAATAATCTTTAAATTTTAAATTGTATTACCAATTTTTATTTACATTCTTTTTAAATGTGTATATATATAATTAAACTTTAACTTAAATGGATCAAACTAAATTTCAAAGTTCAAATTGATGATCTGATATGGTCAAATTTAATCAAATTAAATTAGGTTTGATATGATTATGTCTAGATTGGTTGACAGACTCAATTGGATCGGTTTGAATTTATGGATTCATTAATCCAATTTGATCGATTCCGATTTGAACAATTACATCTTAATATCAAAATTTAAACTCTACATAATTAAACTGAAACAATCTCCTACATTTGTTTTGCTAATAGAAGGATAAATATTTATATTTATAAATATAAATACAAAAGTGGAAAAAGATTAAAAATAAGAAGAGAGTCAAAAGTTTAAAAAACAAAGGAGAGTAATTATTTTGTAAGGGAGTTACATATGATAAGTCTGACATTCTTCTATATATAATAATATTAGATAAATATACTTTATATATAGTAAATAGATATATATAATATATAATAAATTGTAAAAAAATGTCATTAAATACTTAATAATATTATATTTTTTATTAATAGAATTGAATGATAAAAAATTTTCGTCTATAAATGTAAATATAAAATTGAAAAAAAGATAAATTACAAAAAGAAGAAAAGGAGAAATTAGAAAGAATAGAAGTGTGGAAAGGTGTTTTATTTTGAGCGAGTATCAGGTGAGTTTATATACATAGCCAAGTATTTAACATAATATATAATATTAAAAATAAGATTAATAAAAATAATAATTTATTGTCTTTCTAATTTTTTAAAAATGTAGTATAAATTTAAATAAGTATAAATAAGAAGGAGATAATAACCTTCTTACGAAAAAAAAATGAAAATACAAAATTTAATGGAAAAAAAAAGTGTAAATACTTTCATTTTTGTATATAATGAATAGATATATATCATATAACACAACACATGACATATTACATATATATATATATATATATATATATATATATATATAACCTATAATATACATATAGTATGATAAATTTAAATAAATATAATTGATATTTATAATAATAATAATACATTTTTATTCATAAAATGATAAAGATTTTTTGTTATAAATATAAATATGAAAATGAAAAAAAAACTTAAAAAAAAGACAAATGTTAAAAAAGAAAAGGATTTAAGAGAATAATAATTATTTGCAAGAAAGTAACATCTGATAATTGAAACAATCTTTTATATATAGTAATACTATATAATAGATAAACAAATATTTAACATAATATATAAAATAATATATAATATTATATAAATAATAATTTATTGCCTTTTTTTTAGAACAAAGTCAAAATAAAATTATATAAACAGAGCTATACAAAAATAACAAAACAAAAATAATATAAACACAGACAATATCATGAGTCTAACTATAAAACAAAATAGAGATACTTATATTACAAATATATATACAAGAAGAAAGCAAGTTATTGATAAACATTGAAAGCAAGTCATTGGTGAACACGACCATCGAAGAAAATCAGGTGTGATCATGTTTATAAGATTTTAAACAAGAGCTTGTGGAGAGTGAAAGTGAAACATTATATAAAGAATGAGATAAAAAAATAAAAAAATGTTATCATGTTTATGTATAATGATACACAAATTCAACAAAGGTTTTCAAATAAAAATGGTTAAATTGATCTGAATTTTTATAGATTTACATTTAGTAATTCAAATTTGTAATTAGGATTTTAGAGATAACGACTCTTTCAGTTTTGCAAGTTATAAAAAATATTCATTTCTAATATTTTATATCAACTTTTAATTTTATTATTTTATATACAAATAATTCATAACATTAATTAGTGTAATATTGATAAGTTTCTTTTCATTAATAATAGTTTAATAAATATATAATTTCAACTTATCAACAATGTGAATATTCTACCCCACTACTCCCTCTTACACATATTTCCCTACTATATCTATTTCAGATTTAACAAACACAGTCTAGGATTGACACACCAATCAGAGAAACCACATCCTTTACTAAAACCAAACGAATACAACAACCATTTTCACGATAATAACTTAATGGACATTAACATATCAAGTGATTTCACCGTAGACCTTTGAAAAACAATGACATTCCTAGACAACCAAATGCACCAACACCCGGCAAGCCAGAAGACATACCTACACCTCTTCTTCCGCTTACCCACCACCCATCCACTGGATAAAAGAAACAATTGATTCAACTCTCCCGGAAGTGGAAACTGTATCCTAATCCAACTGATGACTTTGTACCATAACCGTTGAATTATTGGGTACGTTAAGAAAAGATGATTTTTGTTCTCTGCACCAGTATTACAGAACACACAAACAGGGTTAAGCACAGAAGTATGTACTCCTCTCCTTACCAGGTTATCAATAGTAGGTAATCTGTCCTTTAGCAGTCTCTAAGAGAATACAATTACCTTGGACGATAGCTTATCCTTCCACATTTGGCACAACTCATGAGATCTGACAAGACTCATACCTAAATCAGTTATTCTTGCATTCAACACCTTATACCTTTCCCCCACTGAGTATCCCTCACCCGTGTTTGTGTTCCACCCCCATTCATCTGGGACCTGATCCACTAATACCACTTCATGTAACGACACCTGTAAAGCATGCAGCAAGTGCTCCTACCATACGAACAACTCCCTTCGCCACACCCACTTCCATGCCGGTAATGTAGTTTCTGAAACCCGTTTGTCCTTAACGGTGATAAACTTATCCTCCACTAAGCCATATAGTCTATAGAACACTACACTCATCGCCTTATCGCCTATCCACCTCTGCTCCCAAAATAAAGTACCCTCTTCAGACCCTACTTTCCTCTTTACTCGATTTTGGAACCACTCTGATAGTAACGTGTTTGGCCCATCAATTCCCCATATATCCTTCCACCATTGGCAGGTGTGAGTAAAGGATCTCAGCCTATCCATGGATTTGTGTATCTCTCCGTACCTACTCCTCAATAGCGGGCCCCAAATAGTCGTATTAATATTCTCTACCTCCACTTTGCCAGCAGACTCAGGTTAAATTTGCCTAAGCACTTCACACCTAAACCCTCCTTCCTCCTTTGGACGACAGACTTTATCCCAACTTAACAATGCAATTTTAGATTGACACTCATTTCCTTCCCTTAAGAATGCTCACTATATACACATCAAAGTATTCAACACCATCTTAGGCGCCTTATAAAAGGAGAAAAAATAAAGTGGAAGAGAAGATAGCTCTGAGTTCACTAGCACCAATCTCTCAGAAAAGTCATATTACTCGTCTTCCAGCCTGATAATTGTTTCTTAAACTGATCAATGACTGGCTGTCAAACTTCTTCCCTCTTAGGATTCACTCCCACTAGTACTCCCAAGAATTTAAATGGTAGTGAACAAACATTACAGTTTAGAATACTGCTAGCAGCAAGAGTGAAAGATTCAGACGCACTTAGGCTATAGAAGTGACTCTTACTGAAATTCACTTCAATCCTGACGCCATCTTAAAGCCCTGCAAAATTAACTTCAAATACCACACTGTTTGCAAATGCGTTTCACCCATCATGATAACATCATTTGCATATTGTAACACTGAGTGCCTCGTCTCCTCTTCTACGTTTATATCTTTGTACAAACCTTTGTGAATAGTTGATTTATATAATCCTGCTAGCGCCTCTGCCACCACCAAAAACAAAAAGGGAGAAAATGGATCTCCCTACTTCAACCTTCTTGCTGGCCTAAACTTTGCTGTCAGACACCCGTTTACTAAGATGGAGACATAGCTAGTCCGTACAGTGGAATTCATCCACATTCTCCATCTCCTTCCAAACCCGTCGTATCCAACATATAATCTAGAAAATTCCAGTTTACTGAGTCGTAGGCCTTCTCAAAATCTACCTTAAATAAAAAACACGGAGTCCGCTTCCTCTTGGCCCAATCAACTAGTTCATTAGCCACCACTACCCCATCCAGAATTGATTTTCCAAACAAGAAAGCAGTTTGACAAGTCGATATCAACCCCCTCAACACTTGTTTAATCCTCAAAGACAATAACTTAGAAATAATCTTGTGCACACTTGCCTATACTGATTTAGCCCTGAAGGTCTAGCCACCTTCGGAATGAGAGTAATAAAAGAAGAACTTACCCCTCTCGGTAATACGCCTGACTCATGAAACTATTGCACCGCCTTTACCACATCTGCCCCTATTAATCTCCAGCAAGATTTGTAGAAATTCATTCCAAATCCATCAGGTCCTGGGCTTCTCCCTCCTTCACATGCCTAAACTGCCGCTTTGATCTCCTCCTCTGAAAACAGCTCCTCCAAAAAATATTTCTGCTGTTCTGACAATTGACTGAACTGTACTTCATCCATTGCTAGTCTATCCAACCATTTTTCTTGAAAAGAACCCGAAAAGTGGTAGAATATTTTAGCTCTAATATCCGACACACTCTCTAGCCAACCCGTCCCCGATTGTATGCGAAAATGGAATTCGCATGACATCTCGACTTGAAACAATTATGAAAGTACTTGGAGTTGTTGTATCCCTTTAGGGCCCATCGTACCCTAGATTTCTGCAACAGTGCATATTTCATCACCCTAGCTCGGCCCCAATAGTCTGACGTGATATCATGTCTCGATCTGGATATCACCTAGGCCCCTTTCACTCACTATTGATCAACCACTTCCATCTCGTCAACCTTCTCTGTAAAAAAGTTATCATCCTTTTTCCACGCGTCTTTGGTCCACTTTTTTATCTCTTCTTTTATAATCTTTAACTTCCGAGCCAGCTGGTACATCTTCCACCCTGAACTCTGAAGTGAATTCCACCTTTCTTTAATCAAATCTCCAAAGGAGGTATCCAACAACCAATAATAAAAAAGCTTAAATGGTTTTAGCCCCAACTCTGCTTATTATCTCTTGTGCATATCCAGCAATGATCAGAGAAGTCCCTAGTCCTTATCCTCTGTGCACTAATCCCCCAGTCCTTCATCAATGTCGGTGAGAATAAAAACTTGTCTAATCTGCTAGCTGACTCTCCATCTGGCGAGATCCATGCTACTCATTTCCCAATAACTGGGATGTCCACCAGCCCCATCTGCTGTATAAAGAATTTAAATTCCTCCATCTCCCCTCTTGAGTGGTAATTCGACCTCCCTCTGACTTCACTCCTTCCTACAACCATATTAAAATCACCGTCAAGTACCCATTTTACTTGTGGGAACCCTCTTCTAGTCATCATCAAGTCATTCCGTACCTTTCTCTTGCCCTCCAGAGAACACAGGGCATACATATTCACCATACAATTGACCTCATCTGGATTAACTCCTCTAAAGGCAACTCCCAAAAAACCTTGCCTTTGAATTTTCCATACGACTTCTAACAAGTCTTTCCTCCATATTGTGACACAACCCCACTCAATCCCGTTTATGGGAGTACTCTCTTCAAATATTCTGTGTTCCCTCAAACCTCCTTTATTTCCCATTCCTTTAGATTTATACATTTGGTTTCCTGAAAGAAGCATATATTAATATTATTTCCAACCACCATCCTTCTAATGCGCCTCCTTTTCACTCGATCTCGAAACCACTTCACATTTAGCACCAAAAGCTTCATTTACTCTGCACTTTGAGTCCTTTTACCCCTCATATCCTTCTCCGTCTTATCCCTCTCTTCCATTCTTGTATGTTCTGCTAAATACACTTCATCTGGTTACGTGTCAGTAATTCCTATTTCCTTCATTGCTAACCATATTTTACCCATCTTGTTTCCTCCTACATCATTACTTTGACTTGTTTGATTTGTGCCTCCATCCTGTTGACTCCTTGCTAGTTCGCTTCCATCAACACTATGCCTCCAAGCTTCTCTCCAAATGTTGAATCTCCTTCGATGCCCCTTCCCTCCCCAGGACACTTCTTCTCCATCCACATACTCTTATTTCTTACAATTATACGATTTTATGGAACTTGAACCCGTCTTTGTATGTGCATTATTACTCTTGTGAAGTTCCGTTGCCAAATTGACCTGTTCCTCACCACCCTGTAAATTCTCATTTTTTCTCAACCACCTTATTTCATTTGTAATTGGCAAAGAGTCATAACAGCCTTCACGCCCCTCTGAATCCCACCGTTCCTGACCATGGCTTTTGACACTCTACGGCCATCATCCTCGAACAAGCCTCACATGGGTTGCCCAATATATTCCAATTCCCGTAAAGGTCCCTTTTGATAGAGCCCATTCCATTTTCAGCCTGCTGTTGCATGTAACTCCTACTTGGGCCCACGCATGCCACCAAATTTCCAGCTATGTGGCCCAACTTCATACCAACTGGTCCCTTTCACACATCTCTTCTCCATGTGGCTGACTGCATGCTACTTGTCTCACCTGCTGTTGCGTGTTTCTACCTTCTACTTCGGAGTGCTCAGGATGCGCCAGACCACTTTTGGCAGCATATGGCATGTACCCATCTTTATCTTCTTGTATCACAACATTGTTTATTTAGCAAAGCTCAGCAGACCTTTCCATACTTTGTCCTAGAAAGCCATTTTCGTGCTCCACCAAAGCTTTTTTTAGAAATCCCGTATACCCACTTTCAGCTTTCTTAGCACATATTTGTGAGCCTGCATCTACCTCCTCAGCACCTAGCCGGCTCTTCGTTGACTCTACTTCATAAACTACCCCGTTTGGCCTTTCGATTTCCTTCGTTGGAGATGGTTTCCACTGTCCACCAAATAACTCCTCCAGCACAGCTAGTCGTTGCTCTGCCTCAAAAGATTCATCAAACTCCCCCACTCCTTGGCAACGGCTCATCTCCGATCCAGACCACAGAGATTGCTCTCGGTTCAACTCCTTGTGCCATTCATCTCCATCCTCCATCACCTTGATATGAAAGAATCATTCATCTATCTTCACCTTTAGGACCGCCTGAACTGGTTCAAATGCCTTCCAAGAGATCAAAATTCGTGCAAAATCATACCTCTCCTTCCTAGTTGTCCCCTCTTCGACTCGCACCACCTCACCAAAGGGTGCCAGCAGACACTCAAAAGAATGTTTCTCCCCATACATGCACCGGAATGCTATAACAACTCACCCACACCCTTCTTTCTCTATCTACACTTCCAGGTGCCCAGCTACGTATCAGTTGGAACCATTTATGTACCCATTCATGGCTGCCTTCTATCACCTCATGCAGGATTCACGAGTTACCTCTTCCAGCAACACCATATTGCCTCCCATAAGAGTCTCTTTAACGTCATAAACCCCTTGCTCAGCTAAAAATTGATGCGTCCTAAAAGTGGTTCCCTTGCGAAGCACTTCTCCTACATAAGCTTTTTCCAACTTCCTGACCTCCTTTGCTTCTGCTTGAAACAGCAAATGAGGCTCTATTTTCATTCCCCTTGTTTCCCCATCATCTTTTAAGCTATCTCGATTCATCATTCCGTTATTTACCCTATATCTTGCCACGGAATATCCTGCCACCTTTGCATAGGATGGTCTCATACTACCAACCCTAGTTCCTATCATTGTTTTCTGATGATATTGTTGCGTATTGTCTGGTTTCAAGATCCTCTTCCACTCCCTAGAGTTCATGTTTCTAGTTTTGTTCACCCTCTGCTCATATCTAGGCATGTTAACCCATAACTTCTCCTTTCTAATAAATATGTTATCCAACTTGATCACTAACATATAACCCTCTGCTCATGATTTCATGTTTCTAATTCTTTGTGTGTATACATGTGGTGGATGTATGTTTAAAATAATGTGGTAACAATTTACCATAAACTTTATTAATTTAAAATTCAATTACGGCTCAGTCTACTATAATAACTTTATTAATTTATGCCGAACTAATCTCGTTGTAAACTAACAAATTCATTATAGTGGACTTTTTAATGGTTAAGGACACTATAATACCTAACATTATTATATTGGATAGCCAACATTAATTTACAAATAAACATATTATGGAAGAAATAAGACTCACTTTAACTCTATTATAAATTTAGGTTACAATATACTTCTAACATATTGTTGTATGTTTTTAGCCTACACATATTTTCTTTCAATCAACAAAACAAATGAAATTATCATAGTTGAATTGTATTATTTTGGTGTATATACTTACTTGTGAAAGCCAATGGAGACTATAGGAAGAATGAAAGAAGTGAATATGATTATTAGGAAAGAGTCTTCCATAAAAGTTTCCTGGAGTTGCATTCACAAAGAATGCACCCACTCTGTCTTCCTTCTCTTGTATACTTTGATAAAAATTAGGAAGCAACTTGAAGATATTGTTGAAGTCATTTTCAAATAAATCATTGACATAAAATTGAATAACAATCATTGGTGGCTCTCGATTTAAGCACAATTTAGTGTTATTAATGATGGTGATGATTTCATACGCGAGCATAAGTGCATTTGGTCCTGAAGAACAACCCAAATCAGCCACTTTCAAATTACTGTGAAGATTGGTGTTGGACAACAAGTGCTTCACACTTTCTTCAACAATAGGCTTCACTTTCAACATAACCTTTTTCTACATAAAATTTAAGTATTTAAAATAAGTCAAGGATAACGAAACAAAAAAAAAAGTATCATCTAGTCAAGACACCCAATAAGTCCCTTTGATATA
Organism: Psophocarpus tetragonolobus; assembly: GCA_037954015.1. Classification (NCBI taxonomy): domain Eukaryota; kingdom Viridiplantae; phylum Streptophyta; class Magnoliopsida; order Fabales; family Fabaceae; genus Psophocarpus; species Psophocarpus tetragonolobus. Next base: position 65,733,543 of record CM075693.1, read on the forward strand.
TTCCATAACAGTGTTTTAAAAATCAGACAACAAAACTGATTAATTGGTGTAGTAATTGATTCGGTTAATACTGAAAATCAATCATGTAAAAAATCGGTCATGAATTGATAAAGTTGGTGAAAATCGGCATGAACTAGTAAAATCATTGAAAGTTAGTAGGTCAATCGGTTTATAATTATTTTAAAAAAAAAACAAATTTTGCTAAATGTACCAACTAGTTTTCTAAGTCCACCTTTTTTAATTAAAAAATTAATGAAAATGAAGATTAACTTTACTATATAAATATATAATTAGTAAAAATACTTTTTTTTCTTTTATAATTACCTCTTTAATATATTTTTTTTATAATTTTAAATTGTTAAAGTATATTAATAATAAAAAAATATTATTTTATTAAAACTGGTTCAACTATTGGATAAATAACAAAATCCAATAAATTGTGAACCAGTAGTTTTAATGAATGAATGACTTATTCAGTTTTAAAAAGTAAAAACATAGTTACATAGTTATAAAAATGAATATCAATCCACTTATAAGAAAAAGAATAAAAATCTAACACAAGGGATGAAATCTGTAGTTTTATAAACCATAAGTTCAAACTTTTAACTCATTGTCCTTAATGGAATAAATATATTCTATAATTAATAATGGTCTTTTACTTAACATTTAACTAACAAGCTTTTATACATTGAAGTTTGAATAATGGTTTGGCCCCTACACTCTAAAATCTATTATTATAAGAAAAAAATTGCAACTTGCTAAATTATGAATCACACCTAGGGGTGGGGTGGGTGTTAACATAAATTCAAACTAATTCAATTAGATTTGTAAAACTATCTGGATGTAATCTGATTAAATTTTATTTAATCCAATTAAATTTAACATAGGCATATTAAATTATAAATTTAAACTTTAAAAATTTTATAGATTAATAAATCAACCCGTTCAATTTAAAGTTATATATTTTTATTATATAGATATTTTGAAAAGGATGTTGTAAATTAATTGATAATACAATTTAAAATTTAAATATTATTTATTGGTTAATTATTAAATTTTATTTTTTTTTAATTTTTTAGGATTTATATTTTATTATTAATTGACTATTTTTGTATATTTTTTACATTTATATTATTTTAAAGAATAATATATATTTTAATATTTTATTTACAAATTATTATGTTTATTATTTTATTTGTTATATTTTATAGAAAACAAAATAAATTTAAAAAATTTTCTTAAATCAAATTTTATCTAATCCATTTTTATTTAGATTAGATTAAATTTGTCGAATGTCATTTTAACTTAAATTGGATCAAATCATACACACCCTATAACATAATTGTCAAATGTGATTAATAATTATGATTGTGATACAGAAAGAATATATATATATATATATATATTATAATTAAGTTAGAAAATTTGAAAAGAAAAAAGTACTTGTAGTGTGGAGTTGTTGGCATAACTTGTTTCTCCCACACCACCATTCATGCAAAGGACTCGTTCTGTTGCCATCTGTAACAAACACAAAATCACTAAACAGATCACTGCCACCATTATTATATATTATAATATTAGTTTGTCACAGATGTTTGTATCAGAAGTCTTATTTGTACGAATATTTAGGCAGTAGAAACTGAACCGATAGAAGTTCATGTGTTGAATGTTTTTATTTTTTATCCTTTCTTATTATATTATTTCTTAGCTCACGTTTCTCTCAATTCGTTTTATCCATTTTTCTAACCAAATTATATACACCCTAACTAAAACGTGTTAAACAATCTTTTTCTTTATAAATTAGGAGTCTAATTCAGTTAATTAAATGAATATTACATGTAAGTTCTTGTAAAAAAAATAGTATTACATCGAGTTCAATTATTTTTCAAGAAAAATTCAGCATAATTGCCTCAAAACTGCAGAAAATTCCTAATCAAAATTAAATGAATTTTGGAACCAAATTGAGTGATCAACAGAACTATCAGTCTAGCATGGACAAAACCAATGATTTCAAAAAAAGAGAAAACAAAAAAAAGCAGAAGCATGTGCCATGCATGGTGCATAGTTTGAGTATTAATCACGTCACATCAATTACTGAATTTCCAAAGTGCAGAAACCAAAACATGGCCCTATTATCATGCTTAAAATCCTATAAAAAATAAAATTAAGTGTGTTTGGATATAAACATTAAGATCATGATTGAGAGAAAAATCATATTTTAGTAACAATATTCATAAAGAATAATCATCATAACCAACAATCACTAATATCATCTTTAATCAAAGTAAGATTGTAAATATTTAAACCCTAATCACTTGATTAGGACACAAACCTTGGGATAGTATGAATAATTAAAGTAACCATCATTTGTCAACTAAACTATCACATAAAAATATTATAGATATGGTTACTCTATATAAGTAAGGGTAAAGACAAAGAGATTGAAGTTTCAAATCTTATTTATTGAGAAAAACTAATAATTAATATTTACTGATAATAAAAACATAATAGCTCTTGATCACAACATAGAAATAAAACCTGGACTTGACTGTTTCTGAGATATGAAACCAGCAATAACAAGAGTAGCGTTTATCCAACAAAACGCAAAAGCTCAACGCTAATTAACACAAAACGCAATGGAAGATGAACACGATGTTGTTACTAACAAATATCAGCCAGTTGCAGAGGCAGCATATATAGCTGATATATATGCAGTAGTCATAACGCGTGAAAGGGAGAATAAAAGTTTGAACTACCAACTGCCAGCCTGCCAGTAATATGGTATTGTGCATAATTGATTTTGGAAGTTAGAGCAGTATTAATTAATATTGCATGTGCTTCACGGTATGGATAACCATTAACAAAATTAATTATAAATATAATTGATTTTATAAAATTAATTTTAATTAAAATTGATTTTGAAATTATATGATTTATGTTTGTATTTTTTTATGTTTTCATTCTAAGTACTGTTTATTTTAGAGCTTAATGGTTCCATCATGATCTTGTCTTGCTTGGAAAGGCATCTTGGAAACTAAGGGATAAGAGTGTTTATAAATGGTCATTGATCTTAATATGTGGCACTTTAGAGCATTAGCAATGGTAAGATTTTAAATGGAGTGTCTAACATTAAAACTATTATTTTAATTAATGTGAATTCTCCTCCTCTTGGGTGATTATTGCAATCAATTCATCCACTCCATAGTCATGCTTTTGAATGTTAGATGAAGTCTTCATGATGTCAAACTGAGAAGGCAGAGATTCCAAGATGTGATAGATTAAAGTGTCTTCACCAACCTCAACCTTGAGAGACTTCAGCTTATTATAGAAATGTACTAACTTCATAATGTGTTCACGTACACCGTTGACACCATCATATTTGGTCTTTTCAAAAAATAAGGAAAGATATTGGCTTTTCTGTGCCTTATCAAAAGTTGTGAATTTTTCACCGACTGCTTTCAGAAAAGCACTGGCATCATCAAGATCTGGAATGCTCTGTCTAATAGATTTCTCCATGGTGAATTTAATCACCTTCAGGCACACTCTGTTAGAGTGTTCCCATTTCTCATGAGAAATTCGCTGAGCTTCAGAAGACTCATCTGTAAGAGGCGCAGGCCTCGTCGTCCTCAATGCTAAATCCAGATTGCCAATGGTCAGGTAGAGATCTAATGATTCTTTCCAGTCCTCATAATTTGTTCCGTTTAGAGTTTTTACGGAATTAGGGAAGAAAACTGAACATCACAATAAGGAAAAAAAATGATTTAAAAGTTCAGCTTAAAATAAATCCCTAAGCAAATTACAATACATTATAACTTAAATTAATAAATTCTAGCACCGATAGGGTACCAAAAACATTAATATAAGTCAAGATAAATGTATTGTACAACAAAAAATTATACTAATAACAACACACCGATAAGGTATAATTATCACTAATATAATGAATTAATATTTATTCATAAATTTACACAAATGCATCCATGATAGGTGAAATTACAATTATGTAAATTAATAGCATAAATCATGCTTTATTTCATATGATTTTAATTATCTTAAAATATGACAAACAAAATTCACATCATCATGCCCACGATAGATAAGTCATCACAATGCAAATTAACAGAAAAATCATATTGTAAGTAATAATTCAATAGTAAAAAATTTGAGAGTAATATGCTAAAATTAATTCGAAATTACATCTCAAAAATTAAATAAATTTCAAAATTATGAAATTTCAAAAAAAAAATTATTTATTTAATAATTTTAAGAAAAAAGGCATATTTTATCGGAGAGAGAGAGAGACGGTTTTGCGTTTCAAAACAGAAACGGTTCTACGCGTGGCCTCGGTGGAACAGCGGAGCGGAGCAGCGGAGCGGGTGGCCCGGTGGAATAGCGCCAAAACGCGATCGCCGGCGCCATCTCGGCTGTTGAAGAGCGGCGAAGAGCCGCTGAAGCGGGCGGCACGCGGCGAAGAGCCGCTGGAGTGGGCGGAACGCGGCGAAGAGGGCAAGGTTCAAAGCGCGGCGTGGCCCGGTGGAACAGCGGAGCAGAGCAGCGCCGAAACGCGATCTCTGCCTCTCTCTCCGATCTTCGTCCTTCACTGGTTCCAGATCGGAACGTGGCGGTTGAAGCGATCTCCGCCGTGACACGATCTGGGCCGATCTCCCATCTCCGCTCCTCTCTGCTTCAGATCGGAACGCGGCGGTCGAAGCGATCTCCACCACGACGCGATCTGGGCGGTCGGTGCGTGGCGAAGAGTCGCTGGAGCGGGCGCGGCCCAGTGGAACAGCGCCGAAGCGCGATCTCCGCCGCGATCTGGGTGGCCGGGAGGCGATGCCCGCCTCGATCTGGGCGTCTGTTCGAGACGCGATCTCCGATCGTGCGGCGCGGCAGGGTCGGGACCACCGGAAGGTTCGCCGGTCCCGGCGGGCGACGCAGCTGCCGGCGGACGACTTGATTGTCGCCGCGTAATCGCTCAGGTCTCTCTCTCAATATGCGTGTTTTAATTGACAACCATAAAATGTATCTAGTATGCTCTGATACCAATTGATGAAAGTATAAAGTAGGTTTTTGAATTATACTGTACTAGACACAAATTATAGTATGTGAATCATGCTATTGAATTGATAGAATGAGAATGAATGTGTACCTGAATTGGCATTCATATCCATGAGCACTATTGAACAGAACTCTAGAGGTTCTTCTGGCTACCTTCTGAAGGGTTATTGTAGAGAACAATTCTGATGTGTAAATTTGCTTAATGGGATGGCAAATTTATAACCCCCCAGGGTAGTCAGGGACCTCTTTTAATTGGGCTTTTTATCTGATTGACCTAACCCATCACAGAGTCAATCTCACTGTAATCCCAGTTAAAATAACCATATTGATATTTTAAGATATTTTCGGTTAAAGATAAATAACCATATTAATATTATGATCATATCTAATATTGTCGGTTAATGATAATTAGATATTGAGTGATACTAATCCACAATTAATTTCAACATTTATTTCACTTTCTATGTTATATATCTTTTTACATTCTTAAATAGATAGTCACAAAACCTTTAAATTAGTTAATAAAAAAATCAAAAGAGTGGTTCTATTTCAAGACTTGTCAACCAGTTGTATTGGCAGTAGAATCCACTATGGTATGGACAAAATTTAGTTTTTTTTTTTTTAAGAGCAAAATTTTATTCCACAGGAAGAAACAAAATGTTTCTACAAAATACAAGATGTGATGTGCACTACTCCTCAAACTAATAGTGCATAACACCTCATTTGGCTCCTATCTCATATTTAACATACATATTCTTGGGTTGGCATACCAATCTGAAAACACACATCCCCTATTAAAACCAAAAGAATACGTTAGCCAATTCCACAATATTACTTTTATAGACATCATAATATCGATGGAGTCTGCCGGACATTTTATAGGACCAATCTATTTCTTCAAAAATGGAATATACACAAAATTTAGCATTTCTAATTATTTTTCAAATCCATTTTTATTTTAAAAATCTAATACTATGCAATAGTCAATAACTTTAACATTTCTTTAATCATGAATTAGTAAGTTCTCTACATTGTTTCTTCATTAACCTTAGCTAAGGATTCCAACTTAATAAATAACACAAACCAAGAACTAACTAGATACTTAGTTTTACAATAGAATAGGAACCCTCACTTAATAGATAATAGTTGAAAAATAGAGTAATGTAAGAGATTAGAATTTTCTACTCCAAGAACAGAACACAGAGTAGATTACCTTAGCCTTCAACCACATCCTTTGATGTCCTTAAATGGCGAACCCATATATAACCTATTACCAAATAAAGTTAATTTGAAATAGACATATAACCTAATACAAAATAAAGTTATTTTCCCAAGAACCGAACAAACAGACTAAATATTAAAATACACATATAACCTAGTACGAAATAAAGTTAATTTGAAATTTTTTTAATTGTTTTTGGAGGTTTCAAGTGCCTTGAACTATTTGGTTTGTACTCTTTCACCTACTTTTGTAATAACACAGAATATTACATTTTTTTTATCGTAAAAGATACTAATCTTCTTGTATTGAATATTATTGTTATATAAGTTTATTTGTTAATTTAAGAAAAACATTTAAGAATATTACCTATAAATTCATAAGAGCAAATAGTAAACATGACTTTATATCTATAAACTTTCATATATAATTGTTAAAACTTATATATGTGGAAGAAAAATACATCAGCAGGAATACACTTAATATCCATAAAAGAGAAGCACACAAACACATAGCGGAAACATTTTCAGCTATATGAACTCATTGTACCCACCTACAGTCAAAATTTTCCAGCAGAATCAAATATTTTTTTTTTCTTATCTGACGCTTTGCTATTTAAAACATGTTTCGAACTTAAACGGATTCAAATCAAGTTAATAAACTTAATTACGGAAATGAAACTCTTAAATTAGTACCTATTTTTTTCATTTATAAAAATAAAGCTGTAATTTGATTGAAGATAGAAAACTTATAAATTTCTTGTTATTGAGTTTATCTTGATATAATTTTTTTATCTTTTTGGCTTGACATGAATTGTCTCCTGTTGCTCCTAGATATCTCTGTGCGTAGTGCAAAATTAGAAATTTACGTAGTTCTTTGTTAAAAATACTTCTGTGTTGAGTTTTTAATTTTGTTATTACTATTTTTTTTTAACGTTAAGATATTATAATATTAATACCATATTTTATTCTTGTAAAAAGTAATTTTATTTTAGAGGGAGGTTTTAAACATTAAACTTTCCAGATTACGCTTTAAAATATCAGGATTAAAATTTTTTTAATAACTATGTTGATTATAAACTAATTTTATTTGGGGTTATATTATAATATAATATTTTGAATTTTATACTAATAAATTTTTATTTAATATATTTTTTCATTAATTTTATTTTGATTTAATAATGTCATTAGAGATAAGTTTTAAACTATCAAATCGTCACAACTTATATTATAAAACTGTAGAATTAAAATGATGTCACATGTGAATAATTCATTTTCTAGTAATCATATTTTATCTTGAAGGTTTACCTTGTTGAATTAAGAATTAATAATATATTATCATTATTAAGACACAATTTTCATTATTTATTTGTAAATTTTTTATTTGATGTTTTGATTTATGTATTAATTAAAATTATAAATTTTTAGTTTAATGTTATTTTAGATATATTGATTACTAAACTTACACGTTGGCTGTTTTTATTTATGTTTGATTAATAACTTTGGCAAGTTAAGTTTCATTTGATGTTTTGATTTATGTATTTTTATTTTTATTTAATAGTGTCATTAGAGATAAGTTTTAAAATATCAAATCGACATTATATTATATAACCGTAGAATTAAAAAGATGTTACATCTATTTAAATTTTTTTAAAATTTTTCATATTTAAGGATAAAATATTTTAATAATTATTATATATATTATTATAAATTATGTAAAGATTCTTATCATATAATTTTATATAAAAAAATGCTATTAATTGTCATTGAAACTAATTAAGTGAGAAATCTAAGTACAATAAATTATCACAACTTAAAAGAATTATTTTTTTAATTATTATAAAAACTGATTTTGATTAATCATTAAGAGCATGAAGTAATTTTGTCTTAGCTTATCAAAATAAGGCTGTACCATTTTTAGTGACCGTATGAGCAAATAGACAAAAATAGTGCAAACCATTTAGAATGCCTTAGGACAATGATCTTAGCAAAAGATAAGTTAAGAATAAAAATAAAAACAGATTTTTATATGAATACACTTTTTTTTTAATTTGTATTTCGGGTGTATTACATTAAGGCTTAACATATCAAGAGAAAATAGGTTTGAGATATTTCGAAGTTGGTCATCAAGCATGTGAAAGTGAAGTAAAAAACAAAGCGGATTCAAATCCCTAATAAGTGAAGTAAAAAACAATGAGAAGTAAAATACCAAGAGGATTTGATTCTCAGTAATTTCTCCTTCTCTCTTATCTTTCAAAAAAAATTCCCAACTTGATACTTCTAATTTCTCCTTGTTTCTTATCTTTCAAATTTTTTCCTAAAATATATTGTTGTTGATTTTGCTTTATTGTTGGGTGCAACAAGTTTGCAATTTGGATGATTGATGAGTCTACTGTGTAGAGGGAAGAAGGCAGAGGACAGGGTGGTAGGGAAGTATTTGAATGGCAGAATCCTTTGGAGCCGTTGCTTTGTTCTTTTCTTTTTTATCTACTTTATTCTTAATTTTAATTTTGTTGTATGGTATTTTGCTAGATTGAATTTGTTTTATTGCGATTCAAGTACTTAAAACAAATATGTTGTGATTTTTCTTTTTTTTTTATATTTTCTATTTACACCATCTAGATTAATAAACACACCTCATTTTTATGGGTGTATTTAACAAAAACGTGAGTGAAAATAGTTTATTTTTTTAATTTGGTTAAAAGACCTTATTTTAAGCACAAAAAGTAGAAGACAAATATTAATAGAAAGTTAAAAATCCAGACAAAATTAGGTATCTACAACTATAACTAAATTGGAAATGTATCCAAAGTGATTATTATTTTATTTAAAGAGTTCACAATAATCAAGTTAAAAATGCATACAAAGAGATTATCATCAATTTTTATAGTACTGTTGTAATAGTCAAATTAGAAATACATCTAAGAGTAACTATTATTAAACTTTTAATTTGAATTTAAATAATCTGGAAAATATAATAATAATTACAAGATAGAAAATTTTTATAATAATCAAATTAATATGACATCTTATAGGCTAAATAGCCAAATATTAATTATTAGTATTTTAATTTTTATTAGTCAAGGGATTCAAAACCATGATCTTTCTCTCTCCCACCTCTCAACTTTACCACCAGAACAAGTTTATAACTCTTGTTATCCTTAAATATTTATAGTTCTTATAATGGTTAAATTAAAAATATATCTAAAATAAAATTAAACTAAAAATTTAGAATTTTATAATTACTGAATTAAAGGTGTGACAAAGTTATCCATCAAGGATGTCATTCGTGAGATAGAAATAAGGGTTTGTGATTGAAGAGGTGATGCATTCGGAGGCAGCTAACAGCAAGGTGAGAATCCAAAGCTGTGGGTGTTATGTTCTCCAAAACTTGTTATGTTCTTCAAACCTTTTCTTCTATTTTAACAGAGTTTAATAGGTTTTCCCACATATTTCTGATCCATCCACCTGCAGTGTTGTTTCTTCGTTTTCTATCCTCGTCTTTATAACAGGATTGTGGGTTTGATCCGCTTCTTGCACTGTTGCCTCTTCATTTCCTTACGGTGACTCAATCATGAGGTTGAGGGTTTCCCCCACAGACCTGTGACCCTTATGTTGCACTGTTATTTCTTTCTGTACCTCAATCACAGCGTTGTGGGTTACACCACAGACCTGTGACTAGCTCATTGCACCTTATGCCGCCGGCGCATGACTTAAAGTGTGAGACATGCTCCTATTAAACAAATAAATAAAGAATAAATTACAGTAACCGTGCTTCAACTTTTATTAAATTATATACAGTTTTATTATTTTTATTTTTATATACTTTTTAAAATTTAAAAACATTATACTAATATTTTATATGTTTAAAAACATGACTCTAACACCTGTTTTAAACCTAAGGAGATGTGAAAATAATAGTTAAAAAATAAAAAGATACATATATAATTATACTAAATTTTCAGAAAATGTTTATATAATTTGCTTATAAATAAATAAATTAATTAACACTCAGCTAATACAGTACTTTCTTTGATAAAACTATTAATTCTCAATAGTAGTCTTCGATCTATAACCTTGCGGTTTCAAACAAAATTCCATAAGAGAAGTAATTTTCTGAACTTCATTAATGATCAGAATAAAAAAAAAAAAAAAGTTATTAATTCTTCATGAAAGAAACATTTACCTGAAACGTGTTAATTAATTGCAGTAATGACATGATTCAAGGATTGGCTATTAGGATATGCATGCGCATTTACATTTATTTCATCTTAATTTGTCACTTCTTCCCTAGGGGAGTAGGTGGTTTTAATCTTTCGTTGAGACAATTAATGGTAAAAATAGTGTACTTTTTTGTTTTTTAAAACATTTTTAAAAATTAATCATTTGAAAAAAATGTTTGATTTTTAGTCGCGACTTTAAATGTTTTAAGAAAAACATTGTTAATTAAACGGTTTTTTCATCCAAATGACTTCATACGTGACTAGGAAATATGAAATAATAGTTTTATTGATATTTTAGAACAAATGTTTTTTAAATTTTTATCCATTTAAAATAGTTTATAATATTAGATAAGTTTATAATATATTAAAAATATAATTATTAAAAAAATTATAATATGGTTAGACTCCTTAGCTATGTCATAAGTTGTTGGTCAAGAACTTTTATATCTCAATTTCTACTTTTTAAGTAGGGAATAAAAAAATACATTGAGCCAAATTAAAAAACTAATGCCAAAATGGTACTTTTTTCATACATAAAGTTAATTGAGTTAATTTCCTTCTCATTTAGAGATTTTTATTGAATTTTTATCTTATAAAAATAAATACTAATTACTAATTCATAAGAATGTAAAATATATGAAATAAGCAATATATTAATTTGTTTTAGTTCGATTGATGAATAACCATATTTGCAAAATACAAGTAATATGCATACAATTGAAAAGAAAATACATTAAGGTTTATTACAGTAGTGTGACATAATACACAGTGATTCATGAGACATCTTAAGAACCTTAAGCATAAAGTAAGAAATTGTAATAAAATACTTCATATTTTTAAAGAAATTTCTTGTGTTTTTTTCTTCTACGATTTCATAGGAGTCCTTACCTACTATTTGATCATGAAATACCAAAATATATCAAAATGTAACAAAATAAAATACTAAAGTTTCTCATCTATCAATTACTAAAACTTTATTTCAATCTAAATCTTATGGTTCATTGTCTATCTAATCTATGATAATTCTTTTATAAAATTTAATATATGACTAATGATAATCCTTAACATTATCTATCCCTGTCTCTACATAAATGGTTTTTGTATACCTGAAGAATGCACATATCACTCAACATACATAATCACCGGAGTGATAATATATTAATCAAACACGATTTCCATTTTAAGTATAATTTTTCAACATAGAATATTATTTGATTTTTTTATTTGTAATAAAACTATAAATTCTATAGTTTAGAGTCTTAGACATGTAATATGCGGTTTCATGCAAAAACATAACTAACTTTATGAACTTCATTAAAAATTATCAAAATAAAGAAGAAAAAAAACCATGAACAAGGGCTTAACATATTAATTATTTTTCTCATAAAAGGTAAACCACATAATTACTGCTATTACATTAAAAGAACATTTGATATAGATCTTGTAAATTAAAGTACAAATTAATTTCTAGTCAAACTTTAAACATTTGATTGTTATTAATGAACACTCACGGTAAATAGGGAAGGTCCACTACCATATAATAATTTCTCTTTACACCACTTAATTTATTAAGCTAAAGGAAGAACCTTATCATACCTCCCATTACAGGAGCTTGCATTGATAACTCGTGTGCTGCCACTTGAGAGTGCAACTTAAATGATAGGCCTGTGACACATAACTTTTCTTCAATGATTTTTTTATAATTTTTCAGCCATAAAAGGGGAAAGGTAATTTTGTCAATCACCTATTTCACCTTTGCTTAAGAAGTACTTATTGTCAATCACATTGGCTAATTTTCCTGTTTTATTCACTTCAAGATCCTTCATGTTCTCAAAGCTACATAAGTTGACTATACTTTCAATGACACCCCTACATTTCTCTTTCTCATTGAAAGGACAACCCAACAATTCTGCAATTCTTTTCACTTGAAAGTTGGCATCTTCTTGAAGGTCTTCATATTTTAAGAAGAAAACCTTGTTTGGTTTAGCTTGTCTCTTCTTCCAGTAATCTAACATATGATTCCACCATGGACCAAAACTAGATATCCCCTTACAATACTTTTTAACAGTGTCCTCTAATGGAATCTCATTTAAAGCAATCTCTTCTAAAGAATTATGCTTAATTTTGTTATCAAAAAGCATATGAGATACAAACGTATCAAATGGGTTTCTACACAAGTAAATAATAATCTTAGAATTAGACTCCTTGATTGACTTGGCTAATCCATGGTATGGAATTTAAGTTGCAAAAAGTCTTGGTACATTCATGATGGAGAGGTGATGAGGAATTTTATCTTTAGGATACTTGCAATAAACTCCAAATCCAAAGAAAAGAACAAGTTTCATGAGGATTGAAAGTTTTTAGTGAGTGGTTCTCAGACGAGAAGTGTTGACGGTTGAGAATGGCAAAACTAAGGGCTTTCAACTAAATAATACCTGATTTTAGAATGGCTGCAAGAACAGTATCACTGTCTTTTGATAGGAAGTGATTCTGGAAAGTGTATATGTCTTGGAATTGTGTTGACGGACACCAAAAGTCTTGGAATTCTGTTTTTAGTTGCTCATATTCTTGGATTAGTTTCCCTTCACCTTGTGTGAAATGTTTGAGAGTTGACGAAGCCATTGGAATAGAGAGTTAATGTTGTTAACAAGAAAGTGATGATTACGATATGCATTTTGATAACCATAAGAAGCTATTATTTATAGCATACATTTCCTGACTGTAGCACTGTTAAATGTAGAGTTTATGCATGAAAGATACGTGTTCCCTAAATAGGAGTGAGCATTTCAATGACTTTTGTCCATGTGCCTAAGGGTGACAATTATTTGTTTTAAAAGCACGTTGGCAACTTCTCTCAACACCAGTTTTTGTTTTACCGTTAAGTTTCGGTAATATAATAAGAGTTTAATTGGTATATATTCATGGTGTAAATATTTTTACACTAACATTTAATCATAACCCTTCGTTTATGGTAAATTTATTAACTTTACTCATTACTATGTTAAAATTACATAAATAAAAAGTCGTGATTGAATGAGTGTAAAAAGTGTATGCCAATTAAACCCATATAATAATGGTTAAATAAGTTTTGATGGATTAAAGTTATCTCATAAAATGGAATTATGTAATAAGAAGAAGTTTTGTAAAACATTTTATAACCATTAAAATTAAGTTTTAGAATTTAATTAAAATTAATATAATCATAGAAAAAATAGTACTAGAAAAATTATTAATTAGATGTAACATTTTATACTCATCAAATTTTAAGAAATAAATTGTAAGAACTTGTTGTGTTAAAAAATCATCTCTAAAACTAAATTAAAATCATAATTATATTTTTATATATAAAATAAAAAATAATTACCAAAATAAAAATTCTCCAATTAATTTGTTTGTATCACATCACCGTCAATTTTATTCTAGTACATATAAATTGTCATAATTCAAAAATCTTAAATTTCATAAAATTAATAATAAAGTAAAAAATGCCACGCACAAATATCTACTAAGAACATATAAATGATGACTTTTTTTTTTTTAACAGCAAAATTATATAGTATTATAGATAGTTGAAACACAACGTTTCAACATGATGTACAATAATATAGTATTGTGCTGACTATGCCCCACATGACCTATAACTCTATTTCATATTCAACATACACAATCTGGGGTGAAGGCACCAGTCAGAGAATACACACCCTGCCTTAAAACCAAAAGAATACAACAGTCATTGCCAAGACAACATTTTTGTCATCATTAACATATCAAGGGAATCAACATTGATCCTTTGGAAAATCACCTCATTCCTTGATAACCAAATACTCCAACATACAGAGATCCAAAAGACATACCTGCATTTTTTCTTCCGCGTTCCCACCACCCAGGCTGGGGATAATAGAAACAATTGGTTCAGATCTTCCGGGAGTGGTGTCTCTACTCCAACCTAACTGATAACTTTATACCACAGTCTTTGTACTCTAGGGCATTGTAAAAATAAGTGGTCTTTGGTCTCTATCCCACTACTGCAAAACACACAGACTGGATTGAGCGCCGGATCCTAAATCCCTCTCCTTAGCAGATTATCAACTGTCGGCAGTCGGTCCCTTAGCAGTCTCTAAGAGAACACCAGAACCTTTGACGGCAATTTTTCCTTCCACAACCTTCGTAAATCCTGGGAGTCCACAGAGTTGATTCCTAGGTCAGATACTCCTTCATTCAACACCTTATATCCTTCCGCCACTGCATATCCCCCCCCACCCCTGAGTTCCATCCCCACTCGTCGGCATCCCGCTTGACCAATACCACTTCACTTACCACCTCCTGTAAAGCCAGAAGCAAGTGCTCTTCCCAGACAAACAACTCTCTCCCCCAGGCCCACTTCCATGATGATAAATGGTGACCTGTGTCATGCTTGTCCTTAATGCATATAAACTTATCCTCTGCCAAAGTATACAATCTAGGGAAGAGTTCACTGAAAGCTGTATCTCCCAACCACCTCTGCTCCCAAAATAAAGTCCCCCCTCCGGACCTTACTATCCTGTTAATTTGAATTTTGAACCAACCAGGCAAGGTCGCATTTGGTCCATCAATGGCCCATATATCTTTCCACCACTGTGATGCTTGAGCAAAAGACGTGGGTCGCTCCACAAACCCATCTACCTTCCTGTACCGGCTTCTCAACAACGGTCCCCAAATAGCCGTTTCATCTGATAGTAGTCTCCACCTCCACTTTGCCAGCAAGCTCAAGTTAAATTTTTCCAAACACTTCACTCCTAGCCCTCCCTCATCTTTTGGTCTACATACTTTTTCCCATTTCACCCATGCAATTTTGGAATGGCTTTCATTACCTCCCCATAAGAACGTACGTTGCATCCTCTTGAGGGACCTCAACACTGACTTAGAAGCCTTATAAAAAGAGAAAAGGTACAGAGGAAGTGCACTTAACACAGAATTCAGTAATACCAACCTCCCAGCAAAAGTCATATTCCTTGCCTTCCAACCTGTCAACCGCCTTTTGAACTGATCAATAACTGGCTTCCACAGTTGTTCCAGCTTAGGGTTTACTCCCACTGGTATCCCCAAGAATTTGAATGGTATTGAGCCAACAGTACAGCTTAGCATGCCAGTAGCCGCCAATATGAACGATTCAGACATATTTAGACCATGGAAACTGCTTTTACTAAAATTTATCTTTAACCCTGACACCATTTCAAACCCCCGTAGAATTACCTTCATATACCATACCGATTGTAAGTCCGCTTCACCCATCATGATGACATCATCAGCATACTGTAACACTGAATATTTCACATCCTCTTGTACCTTGAGTTCTTTGTACAAGCCTTTTTGAATGGTTGTTGTAAACAATGTTGGTAATGCTTCCGCCACTATCAAAAACAGAAAAGGCCACAGCGGATCTCCCTGCTTCAACCCTCTCGCTGGTTTAAACTCTGGGGTCGGACTTCCGTTTACTAGGATTGATACATAGCTATTTCGGACTATCGCCCTAATCCACAACCTCCATCTCCAACCAAACCCCATCCTTCCCAGCATATAATCCAGAAAATTCCAGCTGACCGAGTCGTAAGCCTTCTCAAAATCCACCTTGAAAAAGAAACATGGGTGTCGCCTTCTTTTTGCCCAGTCCATAAGCTCATTTGCCACGACTACGCCATCCAAAATTGATCTACCAGACAAGAAAGTCGTCTGAGAGGACGATATTAGCCCGACCAACACTTTTTTCAACCTCTCAGCCAGTATCTTCGAGATAATCTTCTGCACACTTGATATTAGGGAGATAGGCCTGTACTGGCTTAAACCTGCAGGTCTAGCCACCTTTGGAATGAGAGCAATAAAAGAAGAACTTACCCCTCTCGATAAAATCCCAGTCCCATGAAACTCCTGTACTGCCTTGACCACATCTGCCCCCAGTACTTCCCAACATGATCTGTAAAAATTCATTCCAAAACCGTTAGGCCCTGGGCTTTTCCCACCTTCACAGGCGCACACAACCGCCTTAATCTCCTCCTCTAGAAAAGGCTCCTCCAGCCCCTACTTTTGCTGTTCTGATATTTGAGCAATAGTCACACCATCGATCGTCGGTCGATCCATCCATCTTTCCTGGAAGTTCCCAGTAAAATGTTCTAATATTTTGTCTCTAATATCAGACACGCTCTCCAACCACCCTGAATCCGATTGGACTGTCACAATGGAATTTTCATGACACCTCGACTTAAAACAATTATGAAAGTATCTGGAATTATTGTCTTCATTAAGTGCCCATTTCACCCTTGATTTTTGTGCCAATGCATGTTCCATTACCCTTGCTTTGGACCAGTATTCTGTCAGGAGGTCATGTCTAGCTTTATTATCCACCTAGACGCCAACCACTAACTGTTGGTCAACCACCTCCATCTCCCGGACCCTTTCGGCCAGAAATTTGTCATCTTTTTTCCACACATTTTCAGACCACTTTTTTATGTCTCCTTTAATCGCCTTTAACTTCCTTGCCAGCTGATACATCTTCCACCCCGAGACCTGTAATAGGTTCCACCTTGTGGCTATCAACTCACTAAAGGAGGCCTGTTCCAACCAGTAATCAAAGAATTTGAATGGCTTAGGTCCCCAATTCTGCTTACTATCGTTGGTACTTATCCAGCAATGATCAAAAAACTCCCTTGAGCCTACCTTCTGTGCAGTAATTCCCCACTCATCCATCAGCGCGGGGGAGAAGAGGAACCTGTCTAGTCTACTCGTTGACTGCCCATCTGGTGAAATCCATGTCACCCTTTTGCCAATGACTGGAATGTCTACCAATCCCATCTGATGGATGAAGAATTCAAATTCATCCATCTCCCTCCTCGAATGATACGAAGATCTTCCTATAACTTCACTCCTTCCTGTGACCGCATTAAAATCTCCACCAACTACCCATCTCACATTTGGAACCCCTTTTCTAGTCATCATTAGGTCGGTCCACATCTTTCTCTTTCCTTCTAAAGTGCAGGGAGCATACACGTTGACGACACAGTTGACCTCATCTGAATTCTTCCCTTTAAAGGCTACTCCTAGAAAACCGTGCCCCTGAATTTGCCACACCATCTCTAACAGCTCTTTCCTCCAAATTGTGACGCAACCCCCACTCAACCCCGTTGATGGGAGCATTCTCCAACCGCATTCCACACTCCCCCAGACCTCCTTGATCTCCCACTCCATCATATTAGAACATTTTGTTTCCTGGAAACATATGTCTATTTGGTTTCCCACTACCATCCTCTTAATGCGCCTCCTTTTCACTCGATCCCTTAGACCCCTCACATTCAATGATAATAGCTTCATTTAAACTACCCCTTGCTCCCTCCTCTCCCTCTTGTCCTTTCCGCCTTGGCTATATCTTCCATTTTTTGTAACTCTGCTATATACACCTCATCAGAATTCTCCCCAGTTATTCCTATCGCCTTCATTGCTGACCACATGTTCCGCATATCATTACCTCCTCCTTCCTTCTTTTGACTTATTTGCTCCTCTTCTCCCTCCCAATTAGCCCTATGCCAATCGCTTCCGTCAACACTATACCTTCGAACCTGCCTCCAGGTACTGACCAACTGCCTGTTCCCTTTCCCTCCCCATGACATTTCCTCCTCCCCCACCCACTCCCATTGCTTGCAATTGTAAATCTTTGTAGCACTTGACTCGGCCTTGTTACTGTCAACTGCAACATTATTGAATTGTGACTCATCTTTGACGGTATCACCTCTTCCGAGACTTTCCTTGTCTGTCTCCAACCTTCTTTCTCGCCCCAATTTGGCCCCATTCCACCACCCTTCTGTTATCTCCGGGAGATGTTGTGTTTTTTGAAAATTGGAACTGCTTATATTACTGTCATATCCAGCCATTCCGTTGCCCGAAAGTGTGTTTTTTCCGTTGATACGAGTTCTATTTCCTTCCGATTCCGGTTTCGAAACAATTTCACCTGTGTTTTGTTGTTTGCACCTCTCTACCTCCGGACTGAGCCTTTGAACAGAGCCCATTTCGGCCCAGCAATCACGACCCGCTTCAGAGGCAGACGCGTGTCCCGGACTCAACCATTGGCCTTGCGGACACGTGTCCCCTGCGTCACGTCGGTCAACTCGTGCGACGTGCTTGACATGCGCGGACTGGAGTCTGGGCCCACGGCGTCAGAATGGTCGCCTCGGCTGTTGTGCGGAGGTAGCCGTTGGAGCGGGCCGTCTACTGTGAAGACACGTGGCGCCTTCTGATTGGATACATAGAGAACCGCGAGACCCACGACGTCAGCGTACTTGCCTCGGTTTGCATGCTGTTCTGTCCGCTGGCGTTGACCCTGTGCGTCGTGGCCACGTGTTGCCTTCTGGTTGGCCGGGATGGCTGCTGACGGTGTGGACCGGCTGTCTGTCCACCGGTCACTCTGCCGTTCACTGTTCACGATGTCAGCATCAGCATACACGCGATCGGCCGCACTAACTCCCCGTAGGAAGCCATCAGGCTCTGAAAGAAATTTTCCCCCCACACATGAAGCGGGACTCCATAACAACCCACCCAGACCCTTCTCTCTGTTTCTACACTCCCCGGTTCCCACCTGTGTATCAGATGAAACCATGCTTTTATCCATTCCTGACCAGTTACTATCGCCTATGTCAACCTTTACGCGTCGCCTTCTTCCAGCAGCACCTTATTCCCTCCCATCGGTGTGGCTTTCACATCATATATTCCTTGTTCAGCCAGGACCTGCTGTGTCCTAAACGCTGTTCCTTGGCAGTTCACCTCACCCACATATGCTGTCTTTAGCCTCGTCAACGCCTCCTCTTCAGCTTTAAACACCAAGAGCCTGCCTGTTTTTTCCAGTCGGCCTCCCCCTTTGTTCTGTTGGCAACCGTGCTTCATCCCCTCCTTCCCCTTGTTCTGCGGTTCCGCAAAAGAACCTACTACCTTTGCGTAGGACGTTCTATTATTTGCATTCTGAGTTTCTATGATTGTATTTTTAGGTTTTGATTTTGTTTGGTCTGCGCTCATCCTCCCCATCTGCCCCTTGTTTGTCCCGGGCGTGATTTGAGTCGTTCGTCTTTCGAATCTTGGTTGATTGACCCATATCTTCTCATTACCAATGAATATATTATCCAATTTAATCCCTAAGATGTGCGCATCCTCCACCCCATGAAATCTCACAAAACCAAACCTCCTGCCATTTCTGTCCATTTTGTTTGGAATGTAGACCTCCTTAGCATCCCCATACCTCCTAAAAATCTTCCACATTTCTCCCGCATTGTAGACCCATATAAATGATGACTTTACATTGTATTTAAAAATACGTAAGAGCAGAACTCACCTTATCAAGCCCAAAAATGATAAAAGAAATATATAATTTTAAAAGATAAATATTTTATGAAAATAATAATTTTTTGTAGTAGCATGAATATTAAAAATTTCAATAATTATCTTATATGTCATTAAGAATCTTCATTATTAAAAACTGATATCTAGGCCATCAATTTTGTTTTGCAAAGTTTTGTTAATTATTTTCAGAAGTATATATACTAACTTAAAATTAATTATTTTACAAACCAAATATTTTTTATGATAGCTAGGTTATTTATCAGTGCGATGCACTGGTATTTTTTTTATTAATTCTTTATATTATTAAAATAAATTTTTAAATATATATAATAATTTCTAAATATATACGAAAACATTAGTAATTAAAATCAAATTGTAAAGGGATGTATTTTAAAATATAAATTACAACTATAACTATTTTCGTATATTTCTAAACAGAGAATTGGATTCACAATAACCCAAAAATAAAATTGCGCTGCTGTTCTATATTACGGGATCATTATTACTAATAAGTTTAACTCAATATACTGTATTTTTTGGAATCATTAATTATAATTTAACCTCACATGTAAAAAAATAACAATTAAAACATTTATTTCTAATAATCATTTACGACACTATTTACAAAGGAGACATGGATATTGTAATTCATGTATGATATAGAAAGACAAAAGACAAAATATTAAATTTACAACCCTTAAATTCATGTATGATATCGAAGGGTTAAACTAAATTCCAGTATAAAAAGAGTTAGTGTAAATTCTAGCACCTATACATGGGGCAAACCTTTGCCTATCAAGTTTAGAAAGTATAACTTTTTTTTCTTCATTTTATTCGATTCTAAACATGAATGTACAGCGACAAACAAACATATCACAACCTTATGACTACATACAATAGATATCATATTTTTATAAGTGAAAATTATAATAATAATTAAATTATTTATTGGTACTATAATATTATCATATTTTATATTCTTTCTTATCACTTTTATGAATCACATTAAAAATAATAATATATCAATAATTTTTCGTCCATAACAAGCAAAAAGGTTCAAATAATTTGTCGTCATAATAGGTTATGGCAGATTTTCTGCTACTTTTGGTGGATGTATAGTATATAAAACTCTTTGTTTCTCGAAGTAAATATACATATTTTCTTTTAAAAAAATTAGGTATAATAAATGTCAAGAATATGATTATATATCTTAGTTGTTACCGTATTCTACATCACTTGTATAGTATGTTTCTTATAGTAAGGGTTTTCTCTTCAAGAGGTCTACAAAACAATATCAAGATGAAGATTCATTAGTTTGCGACAATGCCAAAAGTCCATTTTCTAGTGTAGCACATTCTGCCTCTGATTCATTGTCTGTCATGATATCGTCTGTATGATTGGATTTTCTATTCATCTCTGCACTTTTCTATTTATGGGAGAGATACAGTTTGACAAAAGAGTTCAAAGTTATGAATATTATTAGGTAATTAAATATAAGTAGTTACACAATTTGTATAGAGGATAACTAGAAAATGAAAACATGCACACCAAAACTCAAAAAGGAATTGTTTCTTTTATTAATTGTTATATATGAAATCTTCTAAGAAGATGACAAGATGATACATGGTATGAAATATATGAATTGTACATGTAAAAAAGTAAAAAATCGAAGAAAATAATAGTTTGTGTAGGCTAATGAAGGTGAAATTGCAAGTATGTCATTATGTATGTGAATATTGTCAACACATGTTGATTTAGTTCATATGGTTTGAAATATATAAAATGAGTCAATTCAACTCAACTCCCTTTGTTTCTACTATAAAGTTTTCTAACCCGACTAATCACGGGTTGGTGAGTTATACAAGCCACAAAAAATAAAAACATATTTTATAAATTAACAAGCAAATATTTTCTAGAAAAATAAATTTGACTATTAAGAAAAATTCTTAAGAATTAACTACAGATGGTTTAGCGTAATTATAGATGCAGGTTTTTTCTTTGGTTTGTGTTGTATCTAAACAACACCAAAGTTGTTAATTGAGTGTAATAATAAAGGACTTCATACTTAATTGTCACTTCACATTAACATTTTTTTTTACAAAAATACCTTCAAGGTTTTTTTTTTGTTATTTAACAATCTTTCACATTCATTTGACTGAGTTTTGATTTTTAATTTCTTTATACACACCAAAGAATTGCCTGAGAAAGAGTTATGTTGTCACAGTCATTATCCTTTCTAACTTGCTCTCTTGACAATATTTGTTCCTTCCACCACTCTTAATGAATTTACCAAATAGCAATAGCTGTCAACTTTGTTCTACAGTTTTCAGAGTTCTATAGTTTCAGAGTAGTGAACATGCATAGTAGAGTCTCTAGCTTCTCATCGACCACAGGGGTAAGAACATGAATTGTTCATAACTTTTTACAGTTTTTCATTTAATTTAAATCAATTATTTTATTAGTTTTTAAAACCATTTTGTCTTTTTTTATTTGTTATCTCTTATCAAGTATGAGTCATGTGTTAGTGATAGGATTTTTTTTAGTTTTGGGTAATTTCAAATTCTACTGTGTTCAATGGATATAAGGTTTGATTTTATTTATTTGCGGCTTGAAATTCATTGTTCTAATTAAAATAAGAGGTATCAAGTTTCCCCATTTGTTGTACACCAAGTGTATTTGGAGTTAAAAACACGATTTTCTTGAAGGATTAGTGTCAGACTGAGGGACTAGAAAGACACACAAAATGAAATCCCCAACTTCTCCACCCCTCACCACCCCCTGAAGAAAAAGCCATTTGCCTTTTTGGCCAAGAATTCTGTAATAGAACTGAAACTATCAAAGGCTACTGCATCATTACTATTGCGGTAGCTTTGTCACTTCCCATGATCAAGAATTCTTCTTATTATTAAATCCTTTAACAATAATGTTTATTTATTTATTTATATTTTTAAATGTTAATGTAAATGTAGGTGATGCTTATTTATGTTCTTTCTTCCTCTTTTTAAAAATATTTTATACTTATGAATTCAAACCTGATTAAAAAAATAGAGTAATATATCATTATTTACATCAGAACTAAAAATATTTGTAATTAACCTAAAACATTTACATAATGTGGTTTTTTATGGTATTTGTTTCATTTATCTGGAAGATGTTTTAATTTAACATAATGCATGGATGACAATATGAATCATCATGGTGGTTTTAGTTTTGGAATTTTCTAAACTAAATATTTTTGGAAATACCAAACTAAATACGCAAATTTTGTTTTCCAATTCAATTACAATGGTGGTTCTGTTTTGGCAGTCTAGCATCTAAAATATATAATAACAGTCTAATATTCATTTTTCAAACTCAAATACCAAATTTCAAAGAGTATATTTAATTCACTTTAATTAGTATACCTTAACCGTGTAGAAGAGTTTTACACTTATATTCAATCATAACTCTTTGTTTGTATGACTTTTAAAGTATGAATGGGTAAAATCAACAAACTTACTGCAAATGAAGAGGTAATTAAATGTAGTGTAAAATTTTTTACATTATCAATGCATACTAATTAAACTCTATTTAATTTATAGGTCCTCAGCATTAAAAGAGGATATTTAAATTAAAAATAAAGTGACTATGTTGTATGTTTTTTCTAATCTTAAATATAATATCACAAATCTTAGTTCAATACCCGTAATAATAAAATTTAAATATGTGTAATCATAAGTATAAATAATTAGTTCTTATATAGAAATAATTACTCAATTTTATGTAAACAAAATTATATAATAATAATAAAATTTAAATATGTGAATTCATATAAATAATAATTTTTATGGTCATACTAGCAATCTAGTATATTAATTTGTATATTTTTATAGATATTTTATTCTTGCAAATTATAATCTTTCATTAAATGTATGTATTATTATAAAAAGTGAAAAAAAAATAATTTAATACTTATGTGTATTAATGACATGAGAAAATAAAATGCACAAATAAAGTAATATCATACAAAATCATGTGAATATTAGTAGTAATAATATCTGAGTATGTAATCTAATGTAAATATACAAAATTTGATAAAATTAATTTATGCTATATCCATTGTGCCAATACATACAGAGATATTAAAGGGACAAATTCTAGTAAACAAAACATTCAAAGATTATTGTTTTTTTTACTTATCATAATTATTTCTCTATTTGAAATGGACCAAGTCCTATCATATCTCATAAGTTTAGCCTTCCACATTTCAACTGTAATCATTTATTTGATTTTGAATGTGATTTCTAATAAAAACAAAAGTTAATGCATAATGGATTTATAGTTTGGACCAACTTTATTTATATTAACATCAAGTCTCATATAAGAAAATCATACATACATTTTTACATTATGTATTATATAAAATTAAAAATATTACTGTACGTCACTGGAGTTTGGTCTCCACCCCTCTGAGGACCTCCATTATCAGAAAACACTATTTCTTACTTGCACAAAATGGGTGTTGCTGTAATTGTAGATTGTCTTCGGTTGCGACACGGTAGGCTACTACGCTGTCAAGTGAGCCCAAAAACATTTTCGCAGACAGGAGGTTGTGATACCTCCGCCATCACAACAACAAGAGATACAAATGAGACTGATTATCGCCTAGGACAAATCTTAAGCAGAACGGTAAATAAGGTAACGAGAGACAAATCTCAACCAGAATGATAAAAAAAGTAACTTGGAATTACATCTGGAGACCTCCTTAAAAGAGGGGGAATCAAGCCCCCATTAGCTATCTTACTCCTTCACTGACTTGAGCTTTGGTGAAGGATCGAGAGGATGGTCATTCTACCAAACTCCAGTAAGAACAATTACCATCTCAAATGCTTTTGCATGGTGAAGAAAAGAAAAAAAAAAAAAAAAAAGGAATGACGGAACTTCAGGTTCAATTGCTGGTAACGCGGCTTCGGGCTCAATTGCTGGTGAAGAAAAGAAATAAAAAAAAAAAATTATGGGCAGTATATACTATAAATTTTTCTACCACATTTTGAGCACAGTACGTGCAATGAATAAATGAATCTTTTTTAACCCACGTACTGTGGCTTAGTTTTGTTTTGATGATAAATTTGAGCTCTTTGAATCTTTTTCAATTTTGTAACTTCTTTTATTATCAATTTGAACATTGTGAATCTTTTATCATTATTTTAGGTTGAATCTCTCATATTAAAGTCACCAGAGTAAATATAAAAAAGGTAAAAATTTAAGGGTTAAATATAAATAATAACACATTTCCATAAACATCATTATACAAATCCTTAGTAGCTAATGGAAGAAAAGGGTATATAATTAGTTGGTAATAAACAATTGAAATTTGTTAGATAATGAGAATGTGGGGCTGTTAACATTTGTTTTATACAAAAGAGATATTTATTTAGATAGGTAGTTATTGAAAAATAACTACTAAATTTTTTTTAAAAAAAATCATTTTAAGAGATGAATATAAAATTACAAGTAAAATAAATTAATTTATTTTTCAAATTAAATTTTAAGGGTTAACTACCAAACTTAAAAAGTAAAAAAAAATATGAAAAAATAATAAAAGAACTTTTTAATCTTCTATTAAAAAAATGTTTTAGCTCTAAATTTGAGACATCATATAGTTTGTAAATGTTAATAATTTAAAATTTTTTAGTATTACATAGTAAAATAAAAAGTTTAAAAATATTATATTTTATTTTAAATGTTTAGAATATGATTTTTAAATTAAAAGGAAAAGAATATATTTTTTATCGTTGATTTTAAATATAAATTTGAATTTTTAAGATTAGATAAAAATTTAAATTAAAAATATTCTTATAAAAATATTTGATATATAATAAAAATAATAATCTAAAAAAAATTAAAACATTTTTTCTTTTATTTGAACTTTATTTTACGATGCGTTATAAGAATAAAAAATTAAAAATGAATGTAAAATGTCTTATGCATTCTTCTTATCTAACTTCTCCGCTTTCTTTATTTTTTGAGTTGATTATGAATGTTCCTTCTAATGTTTAATGTAATTATGCATACAATCCTACTTTTTTTAAGCATGCACTCCTACTTTTTTAAACATTATTTTTGCACCTCAAAGGGGTGTTAGTATAAGATTTAAGATGAGTGTTAGTTTAAAGTTTTCAAATGTATAAGAGATACACCTGTAATGAATACATAAAAATAAGAAACTTATGTGTAATATAAAAAAAAAGGAACGGGTACATATTAATTTTATTAAACTTGAGGGGTGCATATATAATTAACTCTTATTTTTAAAAGCAACATAAATAGAATTTAAAATAAAAAATTTAAAATTTAATTTTTACAATATTCAAGTAGTGGGATAGATAATTTAGTTATTGAACAAAATTGTCCGAGAAGATTTTATTGTTAGGACTTAAATAATTCGGTGTAGCCCTTCAAAACTTACCTTATCCTGTCACTTTCTCATATGAGATAAAAACACTCTCTCATTATTGCTAATTAATTAAGTGGCTGCTCTCTCAGTTGACGAAGTACACAAGCAATTTCTCTTGTCATCTTATTTTTAAATTTTAAAAAACTATATAACATTTAGATAAGATTAATGTAATCATATATTTTAATTTTAATTTTTAAGTATTTTTTTAGTGTTGATGATTATATATAGTTATGTTAATCACATGAAAATACATAAAAATTTACTTTAAAAAGAATTCAGTTTGTTTTTCTCTATCTTTTGATCCTCAATTATTTGAGTTTTTTTGTGATCCTTAATTCATTTTGTTTTTCTCTATCTTTTGATCTGAAGTAGTGAAATAGGTTTGTGAATTTATTATAATCAATACTTTGCATTGGTTATATCTATCTTATTTATTCTACTTCGCTTTTAAGTAAATTGGATTTAAGGTATGTTATTTTAAAATGTGAAGGATCCAGCACATCATAAATAAATAATTTTCAAGTAAATTAGATTTAAGATACGTTATGTTGATTTTTATTTTTTTAAATATAAATTAACAATTTTCTGATTTTTTTTATTATTTTTCTTTTTTTAAATATAAATTAAGAATTTTCTGATTTTTTTATTATTTTTCCTTTGATGTGTGGATCTTGACATCATTGTTTTTCCTTTAATATTGATAAAAGCGTTTTTCTAAGGGACCTTTGTATCATTAGTTAGAAATATAGAAAAATGTGTAATTCAATCTCATAATTTGGAATTGAATTTATTTTACCATTAGGAAATGGTTAAGGGTGTATTTGACAAAAGTAGCTGAAAAATGAAAAGTTTGTTGTAAGTGTTTAGTACAACTAGCTGAACAATTAGCTGAAAGTTGTAAAATAACAAACAAATAAGAATATTATTAATCAGATCAACAATGAGTATTTAAAATAATGATAACATATTATATATAAATTAATTATATATTTAAATTATAATTTATTATAATTATACATTTAAATTATAAATTATTATAATAACATATTTAAATTATAAATTTATGTAATTGCATATTTAAATAATAAATTACTATAATTAAATATATAACTTTTAAATTGCATATTTAAATTATAATTTTTTATAATTATACATTTATATATAAATTATTATAATTACATTAAAGAAGGAAAGAAAAATGAAGGAAAAAGAGGATGTATGGTGTGATTAGAGAGAATTAGTGGAAGACATTGCATTAATTACTAATGATACATGTAATAAAACTAGCATCTAGTAGTTGAAAATAGGAGATTTTTTGTAAAAGTTAGTTGAAATAGATTTTTAGAAAAGCTATTAGTTCCTAAAAAACTCCTAAATTTTTGCTATTCAAATGGAACTAAAAACATTTCAACTATTATTTCAGCTAACTTTTCAACTTTTAGTTAGCTGAAAAAAAGGAAACACCCTCTAAAGTGCTAATGAAATACATTGTTATATATGTTTTAGAGAATTATGTGTTTAACTATTGGAAAAAATATGGACAATAAAAATGAAAAGATAATCAAAGAAGTTACAAAGAATAATTGCAAAAGATTTAAAAGAAGGACGTTTCAAATAAAATAAATTAATTAAAAAATTTTAATCTTCTATGCAACTAAATACTTTTTCTCTAACCTATAATTTATTTAAAATTTTCAAAGTTTATAGTAAAATAAAATGTTTAAAAATAGTTATATTTATTGCTAATTTTTAGGTTTTAAAATTTAAAGTAAATGAATATATATTTTCTATCTTTAATTTGAATGTGGTATTTAGGGTATGTGTTAAGAGGTAGCTTGAAAATCAAGGAGTAGGTGGTGTTTTCTATTAATGTGCTTGTTAAGGATGATATCCAACTTTATTCTTGAGTTTTCATATTAGATTCCTTTTTGTCATGTTGACAAGGTTGAATTGTTGACTATTCATAATGAATTGATTATGGCATATCTACAGGGGTTCCATACCCTGACTATTGAATTAGATTCTCTTAATAGTATTAAGTTATTGGATGAGGGTTGTGGAGTTGATAACGAGTTGTTCTTCATAGTGGAAAGTCTTTACGGGAGTTGTCGCAAAACCTTGCAATGTAATTTTTCCTACATTCCACGTGAATCAAACTTGGTGGCAGATGGATTTGCAGAGATGGGATTATCACCACTATTAATAAAATAAACATTTGTGAACAACCAAATATATGTTACACCTCGGTGCATAACTGTGAGTGAGAAATTTAAACCTCACAACTAATAAACAAATTTAAACCAAAATATATGTTACTCCTCAATGCATACCTTAGGAATGAAAATTTTAGTTTGATAATTTCTCTAGTAAATAGAATTTATGAGTAAATAAATGGTAGACATTGGAGTTACCAGACACATTAATAATAGAAATGCATTTTCCTCCAGTTGGAGATGGAGAAGAACAAGTTTTCCTTAGTGATTCTGGATTTACTCCAGTTTTAAGTAAAGGAAAGACTCTTTTAAAACTTATATTTGAAAGAAAACATTGGCTCTAAGTGATGTATTACATATGTCTACCATCAAAGTAAGGTTTGAAAGAAGTGTTATTGAAGTGGTTTTAATTAAACAGATAGTGTTAGTGTAATTTTTTAAAGTTAAAATGGATTAGTGCAAGAAAATAAAAAATTTGTAGAGCTATGTAAAATTTAATAAAAGTTAAAGGTGTTACAGTAATTTACTCTTTATTTATTTATTTAATAGAAGCACACAAGAAAAATAATCAAAATGAAAATGTATCAAAATGTATTTAAATCTATGTAATTCGTTTGTTTTCAGATTTGCATGTACGATGATTTCTGATTTCAGATTTGCATAAAACAAACTATTACATCAGGAAAAAAAAATATGCTTAAAATTATTGAAGTAATTTTAAATTTTAGATTACTTATAGGCAATTTTATTTTCCTAATCTAAGGAATATTAATACTTTTCTTTTTTTAATAATTAAATTGTAGATTTTATTGAAGTTATTTTTTTATAAATTAAAATAATTTTTATTTATTTATTTGTAAATAAGTAAATAAATCTAACATTTACAATAAAATAATTTTATAAAATTATTTAAAATAAATTTTATAAATAAACCTTTAAAATAAATTATTTTACCATAAATCTTAAATATATTTAATTATTTATAAAAACTTAAAAATATTAAATAAAATTTATAATTTAATTAATTAAAAAATATCAATATTCTCAAATTAAAAAAAGTAGATAGACTATCCCTAAATAACTGTAATAGGTCGTGAATATAGGTATCACTGCAACCAACATTAAACGGCATTTCATGCAAACACTGCAGGTGTCACAATGCTGCCTAATATCATTACTCTCATTGTCAATAAAATATTCCATCCATGTGATGTGACTGAAAACTCAGTGTAATACATGCAATAAATAATAGCTTATTATCATCAAAATTAACAAAACAAAGGTGTTGTCATCTATCTATCTATTTACATTTCTATTTTTTAAAATATGTTATATAATAATTTATATTTTAAAATATAAATTATTATATAATATATTTTGAAAAATAGACATTAAAAGGAATATTCTCTTTATTAATAGTATAAATACAGTATATAATATAATATCATATATCATAAATTATAGATATAGTTGGACAATTATGTATGTTGGATATCAATATTTTAAAGTAATTTTTTACTTAAAGTTATAAGGTTGGTCTACTGGTAAAGTTTATGTTTGAGGAGTGAGAGGTTGTGGGTTTGAGTCCCTTTTAACACAAAGTAATTTGTTTTAATTTTAAAATAGGTGTAAGGGTATAATAGGTATTTTGAAAAGTGGACGTCAAAAGGGGTATCCCTTTATTAATAGTATAGATACAGTATATAATATAATATCATATATCATAAATTATAGATATAGTTGGACAATTATATATGTTGGATTTCAATAATTTAAAGTAATTTTTTGCTTATTATAAGGTTGATTTAGTGATAAAGTTTATATTTGGGGAGTGAGAGGTTGTGATTCGAGTCCCTCTTATGACAAAGTAATTTATTTTT
Source organism: Psophocarpus tetragonolobus (assembly GCA_037954015.1). Lineage (NCBI taxonomy): Eukaryota > Viridiplantae > Streptophyta > Magnoliopsida > Fabales > Fabaceae > Psophocarpus > Psophocarpus tetragonolobus. The sequence goes on from CM075693.1 coordinate 65,763,928, forward strand.
TAATTTTACATAGTGTAAGGGTATAATATGTATTTTGAAATATAGACGTCAAAAGGGAGTATTCTTTTTATTAATAGTATAAATATAGTATATAATATAATATCATATATCATAAATAATAGATATAGTTGGACAATTATATATGTTGGATATCAATATTTTAAAGTAATTTTTTGTGTAAAGTTATAAGTTTGGTCTAGTGGTAAAATTTATGTTTAGGAAGTAAGAGGTTGGTGGTTTGAGTCTCTCTTATGATAAAGTCATTATTTTTTAATTTTAAAATAGGTGTAAGGATATAATACGTATTTTGAAAAACTACGTAGCCTTCACAGCTTCTGACTCTGAAAACAACACATTTTAAATGAGATGGAAATCTCAGTGAATAAAACAGTTTTAAATAAAGTTTGCAAATAAAGGAGGTTTTTTTTTAAAACTAAATATAATCCATTTCAAATAATTTCTAATATGAATGATCTAATAAACACAAAATAGAAGGGTGTTTTAATTAACACCCTCATAACACAATTGTCGCGAAATATAGTGAATATCACTCGCTCACTCTCTATGTGATATGAATTCAGAAGACAATGACTTTTCATTTTTCGTAACGTTCCATTAATTTAGAAATTAATGTAACATGCAATTAATCATATGTGATAATTGCATGATAATGGAGTATTTAATTTTATTTTAGGAGTTATAATTTTGAACAGCCACTAGTTCTACAAATAGGCTCTGAATTGTACCCAAAGAACAACCATTGAATTAGTGAAATTATAATTGAGTTTTACTCTTTTGTGAGAGATGAATTTCTATTTTGAACTTATCAATGAATTTTTGCTTCTGGCGTTCTGCTAGACCTATCAAGGGTAAATCACCACCCTTGTGATGTCATATGACTTATCTTCCATCCTTGAAAGTGGCATCATCTATCCCTTCGTTAAACCATTTTCATCCTTTCCATTTTCTTGTTTACCCAATTCTCATTGTTTTGTTAACTTATTACCTTCCAACTTAGATAGATTCGCAAAATGAATTCATCCCCTCTGGATTCATGTCACTATGGTTCCCCATATGATCTCTTTTCCATCTTGGATGGAGGTATCTAAAACCTCTTCCCCATATGAAACGAAATTATCTCATACATTCATCCCGGATGGATCTATGTCGAATGTCCATCCCTATTCCAAATGGAGGTATCATGTACAACTATTAAATAAATAACATTCAAACAAAACAACAAATCATTAAATATTAATAAACAACAAATGTACTGCATACATAATTATTATAAGTAATAAAAAAAAAACACGTAACATGTGAAAGTAATCCAAAATGCAAGCCTGGAACTATGCAATTCATTCAGATAGAGTATATGAGAAAGCATATGTGGTCATAGGAGTTAGGGATGACAAAAATACCCATACCCATGGGTACCCGCCTAGATTTTGACGGGTATTACTAGTTTGACCGGATATAGGTACGAGTACGGGTATTACCTGATGTGTTAAACCAGGTATGGGTACGGGTATGGGTATTTGACTACCCGCCCCATACCCAAACTCGTACCCGCCCTATTATAATTTTAATGATTATATAATAAGTTCAAATTTATATATATAATTAAAAGTTTTAATTCTTAAACTTTAATTTATAATTCTTGTTATTAATTATTCTTTATATATTTTTTAAATTAAAATATAATTAATAACTTAATATATATAATTTATTTAATAGTAAATAAATAAATTTAAATTGTAAAAAATAATATGACGGATACCCGCGGGTATACCCAAACCCGAAAATACCCGACGGGGACGGGGATAGAGATTAAAATTTCATACCCACTTCTTTTATACCTGAACCCGAACCCGCCCCTCACTTTGCGGGGATGGGAATGGGGAGGGTCAAACCCGCACCCGCCCTACCCCGTTGCCATCCATAATAGGAATTCCACGACGTGACTCATATGTAAGGAATTAACTTCACAACAAACTTTGGCCAAATTTTTTTTGAATTGCAGTTCGTGCACGCCTATATTTGTCTCTCTTTAATAATCCTTATATACATTATTAAACATAAATGGAATAAGCCTTATTCAATTGTTCAAAAGATTACTTAGGTATGCGTCTTTTCAAAGTTTAAGAAGAATCAAGGAGTAACGATTATCAACACCGCGAGTTTATATCGTTAAATGATGATTAAAATACTAATATAAATTTCTTAAATTTGTTTATCTTTCAAAATATATTAAATTCACAAAATATAACATGGAAGTTTTGAAAGGATTGTTTTACTCACCTCTTAGGTGAGATCCCACCACTTTAATTCTTCTACTCCTATCCTTCTTTCTCAACCTTAGAATAATCAACTAAACTATGATATTTTGAGCGAACTAGTTAACCCTATATATAATAGTTTAGGGTTGATTTTCCCCTCTCTATATTTTTCTATAAAATATTGATTTTACCAGATTAAATCTAAAATAGTATTAAATATTTAATTATTTTATCTTATTCCTATTTTAAAGGGAATATTATCTGAATTTGTTATTCAAGGTGATATCAAATTTTCTATTTGTTTTATCCTATTTCTATTTTAAAAGAAATATTATCTCAATTTGTTATTCAATGTTATATCAAATCTTTTTATTTGTTTTATCTTATTTCTATTTTAAAGGGAACATTATCTTAATCTTGTTTATTTAAAATTTTTAATCTATCTTCTCTTAACTAAATGCTTATTCGAGTATTTGTATTTTAAATTTCGGGATGTTACATGAGGAGTGAGAGGTATCTTAAAAAGAGGACGTAAAAAAGAGTATTCCCTTTATTAACAATATAAATATATTTATCACCATTTACTAGTTAACATTAAGACTCTACTCCAATGCCTTTATCAGATCTCACACACTTCAGAGAAGGGGAAGAAGAGAAGCTAATCCAAGAATGTAAGGATCTAATCCCCTCCCTTTACAAAGAAAAGGGTTGGAAATCCCCTTTTCTATACCATTTTCAAGGCTTTTGATGTCCATCAATTCTATTCCGAGCCATATATACTTTCCAGAATCACTTCCAAGCAAAAGATAGTGATACAATTCTTGCTTCTCTTCCAAAATCAGGTACTACTTGGTTGAAAGCCCTTATTTTCGCCATTGTCTACCGTCAACACTTTTCCTTTGAGAACCATCCACTACAAACTTTTAATCCTCACGAACTTGTTCTTTTCTTTGAATATGCAGTTTATGGTATGTATCCTCAAGATAAAATTCCTCATCACCTATATATCATGAATCAGCGAAGACTTTTTGGAACTCACATTCCATTCCATGGATTAGCCATGTCAATCAAGGAGTCTAATGGTAAGATTATTTATATATCAAGAAACCCATTTGATACTTTTGTGTCTTATTATCTTTTTTATAACAAAAATAAGCATGATTCTTTAGATGAGATTCCATTAGAGGAAACTTTTGAAAGGTATTGTAAGGGGTATCTGTTTTTGGTCCATGGTGGAACTATATGTTAGATTACTGGAAGGAGAGCATAGCTAAACCAAACAAGGTTGTGTTCTTGAAATATGAAGACCTTCAAGAAGATGCCAACTCTCAAGTGAAAAGAATTGCAGAGTTCTTAAGTTGTCCTTTCACTGAGAAAGAGAAAAGTAGTGGTGTGATTGAAAGTATAGTCAAGTTGTGTAGCTTTGAGAACATGAAGGATCTTGAAGTGAATAAAATTGGAAAATTAGCCAATGTGTTTGAGAATAAGTACTTCTTTCGGAAAGGTGAAATAGGTGATTGGCAAAATTACCTTTCCCCTTCTATGGTTGAAAGATTATCAAAAATCATTAAAGAAAAGTTAAGTGGCACAGGCTTATCATTTAACACTCTTAAGTGGCAGCACTCATGAGTTATCAATGCTAGCTCCTGTAATGTGTGGTACAAAAAATGTGTTTCTTCCTTTTGCTGAATAATTTAAGTGGTGTGAAGAGAAATTCTTATATGGTAGTAGACCTTCACGCTACTTCCAGTGAGTGTTCATCAATAATAGTTAATTGTTTAATATTTGATTTGTCATTATTTGTACCATTTGCAAGACCCAGATCAAATAAGTTGATGTCCTTTTTTTAATGTAATAGCAGTAATAATATGATTTACCTTTTATGTGAAAAAATGGTTAATATGTTAAGCCTTACTCAGGCTTTCTTTCTTTTTTATTCTGATAATTTTTAATGAAGTTTGGAGTCTCAAAACATCTCCAGCAGAAAATTAAGTTTTTTTATCTTAACTCATTTTTTGGTGGACCCCATAGCCCTTATTCTTAATGTTAAGTTGAGTTGAGAAACAATAAAAATTATTATTTTTTGAATAGTGGGTTCATCTTACTTGTTCTTATATAAGATAAAGATCTCCACTTCGAGATTAAGTTTTTTTCTCCGATTATTGATCTTGTCAAGATCAAATCTTAACTTTAAGATCAACTTCAAGAACTCCCTACAAAGTTGCTCTTAGATATCTTCTGCTTGCAACCGCAAAGTTATATGAGAAAAATGATTAATATATTAAGCCTCACTCATGCTTTCTTTTCTTCTTCTTTATTCTGATAATTTTTATGTATGTTAAAAAATTGTACTTAAAATAGGAATCGTATTTGATTAAATTTTCATGTCTCCTTTCGGTCCTACCATGACAAAAAGCATAGTGGGTAAAAGTAATACATGGAGTTAAATAGGTAATAACCACCAGTAAAAGACACATCTTTGTTATAAATACTGGTTATAAGGTGTGTGTCACAAATTCATTCCCAGAGAATTTATTACTCATGATTTTCCTCATCTTACTCATTTATTGACTTGAGCGACGGAGTCCTCTTTTGTAGATTATCTCCCTTTCTCAAGGACAAAGCGTATTTCAGAGAGTTCGCTCTAAACAGTACTCAGGTATATTTCGGTAAGAACATTTTTGGCGTCCACTGTGGGGCTATCAAGACTGTGAAGAAATGGCTATCACTAGGAGCCATGAAGCCGTGCCCCACAACCAACTCCAGAACAATGAAGACATACCTCGACATCCTAGGGTTATAGATTCGAATAGCGTAATTGAAATCCTCAGGCTACTTAGAGAAGAATTGCGGAACTTCAGCATCAGAAGACGAGATCAGTAGAAAGAAAAAGCAAATCTATGGGATAGTTTACGGAGCCATCCCACAACCAACCCACCCAACCCCCCCATCACTTCAAAAAGAAGTTCCCACACCATTCCAAAGCATCACACCTTTCACACCTCCCTCATGCACGGGCAGAATGTCATAAGTTCAACCCCATCACCCTTCCACACTCGAAATCATGGATGTTCTGCTGCCAGAAAGCTGGAAACACATTGCTTTGGAATAATATGATGGAACCATAGACCCAGATGCCCATCTATCTGCATTTATGACGCAAGTAAGAACGTACACCAAGGATTACGCAGTTTTGTGTAAAATCTTCCCCATGTCACTTAAATGACAGACCCTGAGTTGGTTTATCTAGATCCCACCAAATTCCATCAATAACTTCCAAACTCTATCTATGAGATTTGGAACCCAGTTTTCCATATCTCAGCCACATAGGTTCACATTCGTAGTCTTCGCCAATGTTCGGCAGGAGAAGAACAACCCTCTTTGAGACTTTATAGATCGTTTCGGCTAAGCTACCTTAACCATAAAAAACTTGCCACTTGATGTAGCACTCCACACATTCCTAGTTAATTTACAACCAAGAGAGTTTGCTACTAGCCTAATCCATTTCCCACCATTAGACATGTACAAACTTCAAAGAAGGGCCACACCCTTCATTGAAGTAGAAGAACTGACTGCCTTTTAGCAAAACGCCCAAGCCGAAGCCACAACTAGTTTGCGAAAAGACAAAGACAAAGGCAGTCTCGGTAGTAAAAAGGATCTGTATTCGCACAGACCTCCAAGAAGGCCGAGATATACCCAGTACACCCCTCTCAATACCCCCAAGGCTAGAATCATGGAGCAAGCATTAGTCATTGAATTAATCACATGCCGAAAAGGGCGCATACGCCAAGATGGGCCGATACTAACAAACATTACAAAAGCATGTACAACCTTGAGAGATAAGATTGAAAAAGGACATCTCAAACATTTCGTTCACAAATCCAATGATCACCCCCAACAACGAAAACAAAGTTATTACTGACGAGACTATTCTCAGCCTAACAATCGTAATAATTATCATCCATGGGAAGATAGGTGTAGGAGTTGTAGCCATAGTAGATCAAGGGAAAAAAGAGAAGAAAACTAGGGCAAAGAGAAAAAATTTATTAATACAATTGATAGAGGTTTTGCAGGAGCAGGATTTACCTGTTCGGCAAGAAAAATGCATGCTCAGATAGTTAGGTTTGTTAGCTCAGTCGCTCTACATGTTCGACCAAGAATGTCGAACATCACCTTCACAAATGAAGAAGCTATAGACCCTGAACAAGATGACCCTATGGTAATCATTGTAGAGATTGTCAACTACATTGTCCGATAAGCATTGGTAGATCAGGGGAGTTTGGTAAATGTTTTGTATTGGAAAACATTTAAGGAACTCAGAATGACTGAATATTAACTACTTCTCTACAATGAACCTCTCATAGGGTTCTCTAGGGAAAGAGTATCCATAAGAAGATGTATCAATTTGTACATGAAATTCGGCAATGGAAGAGAATCAAGCAGCATCCGAATTCGATATATAGTCATTCATGCTACCACTTCATATAACATCCTACTAGGGCAACCCTCGCTAAACAAACTTGAGGATATAGTATCCACCCCCACTTAGCCATGAAATACCCTTCCAAATAGAACAAAATAATACCATCCATGCAGATCAACGAGCTACCAAAGAATGATATTTGGCAAGTCTAAGGTCACAGACATACGAATGCCAACTAGATTCTAATAATATCAACACGTTTGTGCTTGAAGAAGAGGCCAATATGTACATGGATCCCTAGGGCAAGAATTCAAAAGGTCCAAACCCACCGAAAAGGTGGAAGCCTTTCAACTTGGAAACAAAGCTGAGCAAGTGACCTATGTGGGCTCTTTAGCCCAAAAAAACTTGAAAAAGCAAGAAATTGAAGTTGTCAGGAACAATGCTGACTTATTTGCCTTCTCCACAACAGATACGCCAGGAATTGATCCAAGTTCCCATGCCACTGGCTGGGTGTATGCAAGGAAGTTTTGTCTGTGGCAGAAAAAAAAAAGAAAAATGGGAGAGGAAAGGGGACAAGCAGCAAAAGAAGAAGTCACTAAACTTATAACTACTAAGTTCATTCGAGAAGTATGTTATACCACATGGTTGAAAAATGTGATCATGGTTTGAAAGTAGAATGGTAAGTGGCGAATGTGTACAGATTATATAGACTTGAACAAAGCTTGTTCGAAAGATGCATACCCTCTCCCAAGCATAGACAAGCTCGTGGACAAAGTGACTGACCACCACTTACTAAGATTCTTAGATGTGTATTCGGGCTATAATCAAATCCGAATGCATCTATACGATGAAGTCAAAACAACATTCATCACTAAGTCAGCTAACTACTACTATAAAGTGATGCCTTTTGGCCTAAAAAATGCAGGAGCATCATACCAAAGATTGATGACATGGTGGTTAAGTCTGAGGAACTAGACAATCATGTCAAGGACCTGGAAGACATTTTTTCTACAATTCGAAGACATTCAACGAGGCTCAGTCGTGAAAAGTGCGTGGTTGGCGTACAAGGCGGGAAGTTCTTCGGCTTCATGCTAAGCAGTAGGGGCATAGAAGCCAATCCAGACAAATTTCAGGCATATTAAGCATGAGGAGTCCAAACAAGTTAAAAGAAGCGCAAAGATTAATGGGAAAATTGGCATCACTTACTAAATTCCTCACGTGAACAGTTGAAAGAGAAAACTATAATCACACTCCTGAAGAAGAATGAAAATTTCAGTTGGACTGAAGAATGTGCAGACGCTTTCACCATCTTGAAGGAAACCATCATCCTCCTATTTTAATAAAACCAAACCCTAACCAATAATTGATTTTATTCTTTCATTCTTAAGCGAAGTCATTATCATAGTCATAGTAGAAGACACTGCTGAAGAGCAGTAGCTCGTCTATTACATAAGTCGAATGCTCCAATATGTTGAGATAAGATATCAAATAGCAGAAAAAGTAGTGTTAGCATTAGCTAGTTCAACGTGAAGACTTTAGCCTAACTTCCAAAGTTACACAGTAGTGGTAAGAACGGATTGTCTAATAGCTAAAGTATTAAGAAGACTCTAATTGGCAGGAAGAATGGTGGCATGGTCCATTGAATTATCAAAATTTGACATCAGATATGAACCACGAGGACCAACAAAGGCACAATGCTTAATAGATTTCCTAAATGAATTGCACCCTTTACCAAGCACTCACCCCTTCCACTAGACATTGCATGCCAATGGATCTTCGAATAGAGGGACAAGTAAGGTAGGCATTATATTGGAAGGGCCAAATGATGTTACTATAGAACAATCTCTAATGTTTGGCTTTAAGGCCTCCAACAACCAAGCTGAATATGAAGTGCTGCTGGCAGGACTCAAGCTAGCTGAAGACATGGGGGCAACCTGCATGAAATGACTTACAGGTTCCAAGATCGTAGTAGAACAGGTAAACGGTTCCTACCAAGTCAATGACGCAAAATTACTATAGTATTACCATGCATTTTCTCATGCAAAAACAAAGTTTTGAAGAAGTGGAAGTAATGCATATACCAAGGGAGTAGAATGTAAGGGCATAAAAACTAGCCAAACTATCTAGTTCTCACAAACTAGGGTTATTGCGCACTTTCCTGCAACAAGAATTACCCCTTCCTAGCATCTCGGTATGTTCGGTCTCCACAAATGACCAGGATTGGCGCACCGACATCCTAGACTTTCCGCAAAAAGGAATGACACCTATAGAGCTAGCTAAACCAAAAAATTGAGGATAAAGGCCTCATTATTTTCCCTAATTTCAGGAAAACTTTATAAAAGAAGCTTTTTGGCTCCTTTTCTAAAGTGCCTAAGCAACGAAGAACTAACCAACGAAGAAGCAGATTATGTCCTCAGGGAAATACATGAAGGAATTTTTAGTTTTCATTCAAGGCAAGATCAATGGCAAACTGTTCTACGAGCCAAATACTATTGGCCCACTTTAAAGAAAGACTCTGCCACATTTGTAAAGAAGTGCATCTAGTGTCGAAAACATGCAAACTTAATCCATTCCCCAGCAGATGAGTTATGGATAATCACCACTCCATGGCCTTTCTATACTTGGGGAATGGAAATTCTCGACCCTTTCCCATTAGCTTAAGGACAACACAAATTTCTCCTAGTGGCTATTGACTATTTCACAAAGTGGATATAAGTCGAACCCTTGGTCACTATTTTGGCCTAAAATATAAGAAGTTTACATGGTAAAATATAGTGACATGTTTCGGCCTTTTGCACTCAATCATCACCGATAATGGTTTTCAGTTTACAAATAAAAAATTCAACACCTTCTTGGAAGAACTTGGCATAAAGCACAAAGTTACTTCAGTTGAACACCCACAAACAAACGGGCAGGCCAAAACAGCTAATAATATCATTTTGACAGAATTGAAAAAACTACTTGATAAATCCAAAGGGGCCTGAACGAACCAAATACCCAAAATCTTATGGTTATATCGCTACACTCCCTAGAGATCTATAGAAGAGACCCCGTTTCAATTAACCTTCAGAACAGATGATATGCTACTTATGGAGATAGGAGAACCCTCTCTCTAAAGATTCCATTTGGATCAAGAAGCTAACGATGAAGCACTTCAGAATGACTTGGACTGAATTGAAGAATTAAGAAATCATGCCGAAATCATCACGGAAGCTACCAAAAAGCGAATGTCATGATGATTCAACTCCAAGGTTAGATCGAGACATTTTCTTCTGGGTGACCTAGTTTGGCGCGCAACTAGCGAAGCAAGAAAGGAAAGGAATGAAGGAAAGCTAGCTTCTAATTGGGACAAACCTTTTCGAGTTCACCAAGACCTCAGAAATGAAGCATACAAGTTAGAAGAGTTGATAGGAAAACTCATCCTGATAACTTGGAATTCCACACATCTCAAGATGCATTATAGGTAGCTTGAGCTTGTACGTCTTTTGGGGCACTCTTTTCCTTATTCTTTTTGTATCCTACACTGGGATATTTTTCGAAAAGGTTTTTAATGAGACTCTCACCCATCTATAAAAGAAGGAAATATTGGCTCGACTTGTTTTTTACTCTTTTCTACTCTTTTACAAGACATGGCTTCATCTTGCTTAAAGCCTGATAGAGTACCCTCCCAAAAATTTACATTTTTGGCATAAGTTCTTACTCTACAAAGAACTTCAGCTTAGTTAACAATTACGAGAGTACCTTCTCGAAAATATGTTTTCCTAGCACTTGGCCGCCACTAGCTCATTAGAAAACATATGTTTTCCTAACACCTGTGCCCACGCTAGGAATTTGTAGTAGTTCTGCCATTTCAAGTTTAGCTTCATCCCTTCTAGAGCTTTTCAACATTCTTCTGAAATCAAGTCCCTGAATCTACTTGCTGACACAACTAGATCCAGGTCCTCATAGAAAAAATTACAAGGAAGAAGAATTATGCTGATGGAAGAGGTCCTTGGAGCCTAAGTTTTGGCTTCAGACCTTTTGGACTTGTTGAATGAAGACTTCTTGTCTCTTTTTTTATTCTCTTGCTCTTTCTCGCCTTCTTGTACTTTCTCTTTCCCCTTTTGCTTTTGCTTCCTTCTCTCAAAATCAAACACAAGAGGCAGGGTGTCAGCTGAGGGGGTTTTGATGAGGGGTGCTCTTCGATTTGGATTTTTAGCATAGTTGTTTTAGCCTTTGGATTTTGATTTTTGCATAGCTTGTAGAAGCCAACTACTTTGTCGTCAGCTTATGTCATGATCTCTGCAAAACATCAAAAAATACATTTAGCCTTATTTCAGCAAAACATAATCAAAATTATTTCATCAAAATTAATGCTCACCCTCGAGATCAGTAAAAGAAGTTATTGATGCATATAATTGCAACAACGCTGCTATGGAAAGAAGGTCGGGAAGCAAATTTAGGAAAGAAACCTTAACCTTCTCCTCATCCATAAATAACTCCTCAGGGAAGTCTGTATACCTCTCAGCACAGGCTCCCAGTAAAAAGGAAATAAACAACCCCCTTGTTGATCGTAGAAATGGTTTCAGTCGGCCTTGAGATTTATCATAACTTTAAAATACCTGAACTTAAACCCCTTGAATGAAGTTGTATACGAAACAAAAAGAGAGTTGTCAGCCTTACAAAAGAGAGAAACTCATTTGCATTTCTCGTGAGCCCGAGTAGTAAAATGGCGAAGGAAAAGGCTAGGAGTAGCCTTGGTGTGGGTAAACAAACATAAAGCTCAGAACACTTCGATGTAGCCCCAAGCGTTCGAATGTGGTTGACTAGGGGCATAGTTCAACACTCTAAGTATCGCCATGATAAAGTTATCAAAGAGAAGCCTAACATGAAAAATCGAAAAGATACAATCGTACGCAAAGAAAAATCCCCTTTATCCTCTATGGCCAACCCAGGAAGACCAAATCTGGGTTCGGAACAACAAAATCCTTACAACACCGAACAAGAAAGGCAAAATTCTCACAATCTTCAAAATAGTAGATCTGGACTTTGTTTACAAAGTCACTTAGAATCTGCCAATTAGAATATGGAGATGATAAAGCCTCTACTCCCTCATCTACCCAGTAGTAGAAAGGAATTAGAATAAGGGGGTAATCCTTTTTCAAATTACCTTTGAATTTGCATGTCATAGCCACTTTAGCTAGAATGCTGACCTTTAAGTGAGGCAGAGATTGCAGCCTTGAGGGACCAACATCATCCGCCTGCAACGCTGGGTGAGTTACTGACTCACCATTACTGCCTGAGGTAAAGGAAGATATTTTATAGCCACTAATAATCTGATATGAACATTGTTGAGTGAATTTTGAGTGATTATAGCCACTAATAGGACTAAAGTACTGGAATATGGAGACCCAAATTATAAGGGATTTAGTGTGGGGCTCTTTACCAAATTGGAAGAGTATATCCTGTTACCCTCAGCTCAAATACTTTTCAAAATTGAGCACATCGATATTCCATTTACCTACTACACCATAATTCTTTGTAAGCATTCAATAATTTGAATTTATATCCTTTGAATGAACGATACAATTGATGCTGATATGAATACAGCAGTTGACTAGACATCTAGGGGTAAAACACTGTTTTGGTGCAGACCACGAGAGCGGTACCAAATCGAGGTAAACTCTTAATACTATATATGATCTCAAAATAACAAGTGTCAAGGTTGGCCAGTGAGACAATGAGGGATAAGCTTCATCGTCAAGAGGGAAACAACCCAGATCACCGACTAAAGTCCCCAAATGACCGCTCAGTGATAAAGGAGGTACAAGTGCAGAGACAACTAGGAGGTTTGCCTAGAAACAGCCACCCTTAAAAGAAATCCAGCATGTATATAATTTGTTTTTATAAACAAACTTAGTTGTTAATATGTTAGTTTTGTTAGTAGAGGAATTCAAACCGACAACTTCTCCCTTAGTCATTCTTTTCACATGTGAACATTATCACTACACTAACCTTGTAACGCCATATGTATTTAAATATTTATCAAACTTAGCAATAGTACACAATAGAAGGGCGAAAGGCTGCCTAATTCATACACATTTTAAGAACAATCTACCTAAAATATTAATGCAGTATTTTATGAGTAAATACTAAAGCAATTTGGGTTCAATATCAACAATATTAAATTCAGGTAAGGAAAGGTCGCAGGTTAATCCCCACGGTTAATAAAAACTAACATTATTAATACCACTAAGGAGTTATAAGGTTAGTCTAGTCGCAAAGTCTACATGTAAGGGGAAGGAGATGTTATGGTTCAAATCTTTCCACTAACAAAAACTAACATATTAACAACGGACATTTAGTCTATAAAAAACATTACTAACAACACTAACATTTGACCTATTAAAAAATAATATTAAATTGATTTCAATTAGTGTGGGGGAAGTATCATGAATTACTTTATAGAATAGGATTCTTATAAAGACACACAGAGGCTAATGAGACCCATAACAAGATCCAACCCATTGAGGGAAAAACACAATATACATAAAACTACTGAGTGTAGTACTCCTTCAACTAAGAAGAGAGGCATTTGGGCCTGGTGCCGAACCTGCTTACATTGTCGACCCATAAAAAATCACCTTGTCCTCAAAGTTTTGCAACATGTGGCCGCGAGTCATAAAAGGCCACGAGTTGTCACAAATTGTGCTTTCAATGGACGATGAATGCATAGGACCAAGGAGATCATGTTGTTGAGGGAGAGTTATGTATTGTTCGTGGGAAACAACTATCTACGCATGCTTTTAGGATGTAAGGGAAACATCCACATTAATAATGGTTGTTGGGACATGCAGAGTATCAGAGATAGGTGGCTTTCCATTATATGATGGAATTTGAATGGACTATTCAATGAGTGTTGTTCTTACCGAAATGTACCTGAGTACTGTTTATGGGAAACTCTCTGAAATATCCTTCGTTCTTTAGAAAGGGAAAGAACCTGCAAAAGAAGACTCTAACGCTCAAGTCAATAAATGAGTAAGATGGGGGAAATCATGAGTAATAAATTCTCTGGGAATGAATGTGTGGCACGTACCTCATAACCAGTATTTATAGCAAAGATGTGTCTTTTACCTGGTGGTTATTACCTGTTTAACTCCGTGTATTAATTTTATCCACTATGCTTTATTTTTATCATGCAAGTGTCTTATTATTTTGCTTTACTTTATTGGGAGTAACATTAATTTCTAATTATGTTAATAAGTTTCTTAATTAATTTGGTTAATTAACCTATTACAAGAATTCGGATTTCGGCAAGGCTAAAATCATTTGTATTATTGCCACTACTTCCTACTTTGAAGGGTGTCGTTCTATATTTTCGTTTTCGGCAATGCCGAAATCCAAAGTCTCTTATCTCTTCCTTTCTTTTGGTGCCTTCAATTTATATTGCTAATCCGAAATCCTTTTGATCCTGATATCTTAAAGAATTCTTTCGTGCCTTATTTTATTCTTCAGATTTCGGCCATGCCGAAGTCCGAACTCCTTGTTGCCACCCTCTTCTGAGGGTATTTAGGTCCTTCTACTTGCCTTTTATCCCAATAAATATACACTTGCCCCCAGGCTTTAGCCGAAGTGTGAAGCACAAGGGTGAAGTCTTTGAAAGAGCATCGTACACACTTCAGATTTGTGCCCTAAGGTCAAATCCATAGGTATGGGCCAACTTAATTAGGCTAAGTAGATTTTTCTTTCTGCAAGTGATACTGAAGGTTCAAAACAAAATCGTTGTTTTGGGGGACTATAGAAAAAGAGGAAAAATGAACAATCACATGTTGTGGTTCGTTGATCTAGACTAGATCAACGATGATGATGAGAGCAGAAATTTTTAGAGTCGTATTGCTATATAAGGGAGGGGAGGTGACAAGTTCAGATACACTTTGTCATTTTTGTTTCCTTCTTGTGCTGAAATCTCGTTCCAACCTTTCTTCCCCAGACTCCATTCTTCAGAGTCAAGTATGTCTCATACTGTTGTTCTATATTTTGGCCAAATGTCTTGTTCTTCTCCTACTTTCGAAATTCGTTCCCTTAAAGGTGGTCCTTCGAGATGATGGTGAGTCAGTAATGGTGAGTCAGTAACTTACCCAACGTTGCAGGCGGATGATGTTGGTCCCTCAGGGCTGCAATCTCTACCTCACTGAAAGGTCAGCATTCTAGCTAAAGTGGCTATGGAATGAAAATTCAAAGGTAATTCGAAAAAGGATTACCCCCTTATTCTAATTCCTTTCTACCACTGGGTAGATGAGGGAGTAGAGGCTTTATCATCTCCGTATTCTAATTGGCAGATTCTAAGTGACTTTGTAAACAAAGTCTAGATCTACTATTTTGAAGATTGTGAGAATTTTGCCTTTCTTGTTCGGTGTTGTAAGGATTTTGTTGTTCCGAACCCAGATTTGGTTTTCCTGGGTTGGCCATAGAGGATAAGGGGGATTTCTTCTTTGCATACGGTTTTATCTTTTCGATTTTTCATGTTAGGCTTCTCTTTGATAACTTTATCATAGCGATACTTAGAGTGTTGAACTATGCCCCTAGTCAACCACATTCGAATGCTTGGGGCTACATCGAAGTGTTCTGAGCTTTATGTTTGTTTACCCACACCAAGGCTTCTCCTAGCCTTTTCCTTCGCCATTTTACTACTCGGGCTCACGAGAAATACAAATGAGTTTCTCTCTTTCGTAAGGCTGACAACTCTCTTTTGGTTTCATATACAACTTCATTCAAGGGGTTTAAGTTCGGGTATTTTGAAGTTATGATAAATCTCAAGGCCGACTAAAATCATTTCTACGATCAATAAGGGGGTTGTTTATTTCCTTTTTACTAGGAGCCTGTGCTGAGAGGTATACAGACTTCCCTGAGGAGTTATCACGGATGAGGAGAAGGTTAAGGTTGCTTTCCTAAATTTTCTTCTCGACCTTCTTCCCATAGCAGTGTTGTTGCAATTATATGCATCAATAACTCCTTTTACTGATCTCGAGGGTGAGTATTAATTTTGATGAAATAATTTTGATTATGTTTTGTCGAAATAAGACTAAATGTATTTTTTTATGTTTTGCAGAGATCATGACATAAGCTAACGACAAAGTAGTTGGCTTCTACAAGCTATGCAAAAGTCAAAATCCAAATGCTGAAACAACTATCCCGAAAATCCAAATCGAAGAGGACCCCTCATCAAAACCCCCTCAGCTGACACCCTGCCTCCTGTGTTTGATTTTGAGAGAAGGAAGAAAAAGCAAAAGGGGAAAGAGAAAGTACAAGAAAGGGAGAAAGAGCAAGAGAAGAAAAAAAAGAGACAAGAAGTCTTCATTCAACAAGTCCAAAAGGTCTGAAGCCAAAACTTAGGCTCCAAGGACCTCCTCCATCAGCATAATTCTTCTTCCTGATAATTTTTTTCTACGAGGACCTGGATCTAGTTTTGTCCGCAAGTAGATTGGGGGACTTGATTTCAGAAGAAGGTTGAAAAGCTCTAGAAGGGATGGAGCTAAACTTGAAATGGCAGAACAACTACAAATTCCTAGCGTGGGCACAGGTGTTAGGAAAACATATGTTTTCTAATGAGCTAGTGGCGGCCAAGCGCTAGGAAAACATATTTTCGAGAGGGTACTCTCGTAGTCGTTAACTAAGCTGAAGTTCTTTGTAGAGTACGAACTTATGCCAAAAATGTAAATTTTTGGGATGGTACTCTATCAGGCTTTAAGCAAGCCGAAGCCATGTCTTGTAAAAGAGTAGAAAAGAGTAAAAAACAAGCGGAGCCAAAATGTCCTTCTTTTATAGATGGGTGAGAGCCTCATTAAAAACCTTTTCGAAAAATATCCTAGTGTAGGATAGAAAAAGAATAAGGAAAATAGTGCCCCAAAAGAAGTATAAGCTCAAGCTAACTATAATACATCTTGAGATGTGTGGAATTCCAAGTTATCAAGATAAGTTTTCCTATCAACTCTTCTAACTTGTATGCTCCATTTCTGAGGTCTTGGTGAACTCGAAAAAGTCCGTCCCAATTAGAAGCTAGCTTTCCTTCATTCCTTTCCTTTCTTGCTTCGCTAGTTGCGCACCAAACTAGGTTACCCAAAAGAAAATGTCTCGATCTAACCTTGGAGTTTAATCATCGTGACATTCGCTTTTTGGTAGCTTCTGTGATGATTACGGCATGATTTCTTAATTCTTCAATGCAGTCCAAGTCATTATGAAGTGCTTCATCGTTAGCTTCTTGATCCAAATGGCATCTTTAGAGAGAGGGTTCTCCTATCTCCACAAGTAGCATTGCATCTGTTCCGAAGGTTAATCGAAACGGGGATTCTTCTATAGATCTCTAGGGAGTGTAGCAATATGACCATAAGATTTTGGGTATTTGGTTCGTCCAGGCCCCTTTGAATTCATTAATTAGTTTCTTCAATTCTGTCAAAATGATATTATTAGCTGTTTTGGCCTGCCCATTTGTTTGTGGGTGTTCAACCGAAGTAACTTTGTGCTTTATGTCAAGTCCTTCCAACAAGGTGTTGAATTTTTTATTTGTAAACTGAAGACCATTGTTGATGATGATTGAGTGAAAAGGCCAAAACATGTCACTATATTTTACCATGTAAACTTCTTATATTTTAGGCCGAAATAGTGACCAAGGGTTTGACTTCTATCCACTTTGTGAAATAGTCAATAGCCACTAGGAGAAATTTGTGTTGACCTTAAGCTAATGGGAAAGGCCGAGAATTTCCATTCCCCAAGTGTAGAAAGGCCATGGAGTGGTGATTATCCATAACTCATCTGCTAGGGAATGGATTAAGTTTGCATGTTTTCGATACTAGATGCACTTCTTTACAAATGTGGCAGAGTCTCTCTTTAAAGTGGGCCAATAGTATTTGGCTCGTAGAATTCAGTTTGCCATTGATCTTGCCATGAATGAAAACTACAAATTCCTTCATGTATTTCCCTGAGGACATAATCTGCTTCTTCGTTACTTAGTTCTTCGTTGCTTAGGCACTTTAGAAGAGGAGCCACAAAGCTTCTTTTGTAAAGTTCTCCTGAAATTAGGGAAAATAATGAGGCCCTTATCCTCAATTTTTTGGCTTTAGCTATCTCTATAGGTGTCATTCCTTTTTGCAGAAAGTCTAGGATGTCGGTGCGCCAATCCTGTCATTTGTGGAGACCGAACATACCGAGATGCTAGGAAGGGGTAATTCTTGTTACACGAAAGTGCGCAATTACCCTAGTTTGTGGGAACTAGATAGTTTGGCCAGTTTGTATGCCCTTACATTCTACTCCCTTGGTATATTCATTACTTCCACTTCTTCAAAACTTTGTTTTTGCATGAGAAAATGCATGGTAATACTATAGTAATTTTGCATCATTGACTTGGTAGGAACCGTTTACCTATTCTACTACGATCTTGGAACCTGTAAGTCATTTGATGCAGGTTGCCCCCATGTCTTCAGCTAGCTTGAGTCCTACCAGCAGCACTTCATATTCAGCTTGGTTGTTGGAGGCCTTAAAGCCAAACCTTAGAGATTGTTCTATAGTAACATCATTTGGCCCTTCCAATATAATGCCTACCCCACCTGTCCCTCTATTCGAAGATCCATTGGCATGCAATGTCTAGTGGAAGGGGTGAGTGCTTGGTACATGGTGCAATTCATTTAGGAAATCTATTAAGCATTGTGCCTTTGTTGGTCCTCGTGGTTCATATCTGATGTCAAATTTTGACAATTCAATGGACCTTGCCACCATTCTTCCTGCCAATTAGAGTCTTCTTAATACTTTAGCGATTAGGCAATCCGTTCTTACCAATACCGTGTAACTTTGGAAGTAAGGCAGAAGTCTTCACGTTGAACTAGCTAATGCTAACACTACTTTTTCTGCTATTTGATATCTTATCTGAACATCTTGGAGCATTCGACTTATGTAATAGACGAGCTACTGCTCTTCAGCAATGTCTTGTACTACGACTATGCTAATGACTTTGCTTAACAATGAAAGAATAAAATCAATTATTTGTTAGGGTTTGGTTTTGTTAAAATAGGGAGGATGCAATTGTTTCCTTCAAGATGGTGAAAGCTTCTGCACATTCTTCAGTCCAATTGAAATTTTTATTCTTCTTCAGGAGTGTGACTATAGTTTGCTCTTTCAACTGTTCACGTAAGGAATTTAGCAAGTGATGCCAATTTTCCCATTAATCTTTGCGTTTCTTTCAACTTGTTTGGACTCCTCATGCTTAATATGCCTGACATTTGTCTGGATTGGCTTCTATGTCCCTACTACTTAGCATGAAGCCGAAGAACTTCCCGCCTTGTACGCCAACCACGCATTTTTCATGATTGAGCCTCGTTGAATGTCTTCGAATTGTAGAAAAAATGTCTTCCAGGTCCTTAACATGATTGTCTAGTTCCTCAGACTTAACCACCATGTCATCAATCTTTGGTATGATGCTCCTGCATTTTTTAGGCCAAAAGGCATAACTTTATAGTAGTAGTTAGCTGACTTAGTGATGAATGTTGTTTTGACTTCATTGTATAAATGCATTCGGATTTGATTATAGCCCGAATACACATCTAAGAATCTTAGTAAGTGATGGTCAGTCACTTTGTCCACGAGCTTGTCTATGCTTGGGAGAGGGTATGCATCTTTCGGACAAGCTTTGTTCAAGTCTATATAATCAGTACACATTCGCCACTTACCATTCTACTTTCAAACCATGACCACATTTGCCAACCATGTGGTATAACATACTTCTCGAATGAACTTAGTAGTTATAAGTTTAGTGACTTCTTCTTTTGCTGTTTGTCCCTTTCCTCTCCCATTTTTCTTCTTTTTTGTGCCACAGGCCAAACTTCCTTGCATACACCCAGTCAGTGGCATGGGAACTCTGGATCAATTCCTGGCATATATATTATTGAGAAGGCAAATAAGTCAGCATTGTTCCTGACAACTTCAATTTCTTGCTTTTTCATGTTTTCTTGGGCTAAAGAGCCCACATAGGTCACCTGCTCAGGTTTGTTTCCAAGTTGAAAGGCTTCCACCTTTTCGGTGGGTTTGGCCCTTTTGAATTCTTGTCCCTAGGGATCCATGTACATATTGGCCTCTTCTTCAAGCACAAACGTGTTGATATTATTAGAATCCAGTTGGCATTCGTATGTCTATGACCTTAGACTAGCCAAATATCATTCTTTGGTAGCTCGTTGATCTGCATGGATGGTTATTATTTTGTTCTATTTAGAAAGGTATTTCATGGATAAGTGGGGGAGGATAGTATAGCCTCAAGTTTGTTTAGCAAGGGTCGCCCTAGTAGGATGTTATATGAAGTGGTAGCATGAATGACTATATACCGAATTCGGATGCTGCTTGATTCTCTTCCATTGGCGAATTTCATGTACAAATTGATACATCTTCTTGTGGATACTCTTTCCCCAGAGAACCCTATGAGAGGTTAATTGTAGAGAAGTAGTTGATCTTCGGTCATTCTGAGTTCCTTAAATGTTTTCCAATACAAAACATTTACCAAACTCCCCTGATCTACCAATGCTTATCGGACAATGCAGTTGACAATCTTTACACTGATTACCATAGGGCCATCTTGTTCAGGGTCTATAACTTGGAAGTCTTCATTTGTGAAGGTGATGTTCGACATTCTTGGTCGAACATGTAGAGCGACTGAGCTAACAAACCTAACTATCTGAGCATGCATTTTTCTTGCCGAACAGGTAAATCCTGCTCCTGCAAAACCTCTATCAATTGTATTAATAAATTTTTTCTCTTTGCCCTACTTTTCTTCTCTTCTTTCCCTTGATCTACTACGGCTGCAAGTCCTACACCTATCTTCCCATGGATGATAATTGATGCGATTGCTAGGCTGAGAATAGTTTCGTCAGTAATAACTTTGTTTTGGTTATTGGGGGTGATCATTGGCTTTGTGAACGAATTGTTTGATATGTCCTTCTTCAATCTTATCTCTCGAGGTTGTACATTCTTTTGTTGAGTGTCCTTTGTTCCTGTGATACCTACAATGTTTGTTAGTATCGGCCCCTCTTGGCATATGCGCCCTTTTCGGCATGTCATTAATTCAATGACTAATGCTTGCTCCATGATTCGAGCCTTGGGGGTATTGAGAGGGGTGTACTGGGTATATCTCGACCTTCTTGGAGGCCTGTCTGAATACATATCCTTTTTACTACTGAGACTGCCTTTGTCTTTGTCTTTTCGCAAACTAGTTGTGGCTTCGACTTTGGCTTTTTGCTAAAAGGCAGTCAGTTCTTCTACTTCAATGAAGGGTGTGGCCCTTATTTGAAGTTCGTACATGTCTAATGGTGTGAAATGGATTAGGCTAATAGCAAACTCTCTTGGCTGTAAATTAACCAGGAATGTGTGGAGTGCTACATCAAGTGGCAAGTTTTTTATGGTTAGGGTAGCTTAGCCGAAACGATCTATAAAGTCTCAAAGAGGCTTGTTCTTCTCCTACCGAACATTGGCGAAGGCTACAAATGTGAACCTATGTGGCCGAGATATGGAAAACTGGGTTCCGAATCTCATAGATAGAGTTTAGAAGTTATTGATGGAATTTGCTGGGATCTAGATAAACCAACTCAGGGTCTGTCATTTAGGTGACATGGGGAAGATTTTACACAAAACTGCTTAATCCTTGGTGTACATTCTTACTTGCGTCATAAATGCAGATAAATGGGCATCTGGGTCCGTGGTTCCATCATATTATTCCAAAACAATGTGTTTCCAGCTTTCTGGCAGTGGAACATCCATGATTTTGAGTGTGGAAGGGTGATGGGGTCGAACTTATGACATTCTGCCCATGCATGGGGCATAAGGCGGCATTGCTTGTACAGGGTTGGGAATAGCATGTGCTGAGGGAGGTGTGAAAGGTGTGATGCTTTGGAATGGTGTGGGAACTTCTTTTTGAATTCATGGGGGAGAGGGGTTGGGTGGGTTGGTTGTGGGATGGCTCCGTAGAGTATCTCATAGATGAGCCACTATACAATGGAGCAACTGATTCACCCTTATGGGACTCCTATTGCTTTTTCTTTCTACTGATCTCGTCTTTTGATGCTGAAGTTCCGCAATTCTTCTCTAAGTAGCCTGAGGATTTCAATTATGCTATTCGAATCTATAACCCTAGGATGCCGAGGTATGTCTTCATTGTTCTGGAGTTGGTTGTGGGGCACGGCTTCATGGCTCCTAGTGATAGCCATTTCTTCATAGTCTTGATATCCCCACAGTGGACGCCAAAAATGTTCTTACCGAAATATACCTGAGTACTGTTTAGAACGAACTCTCTGAAATATCCTTTGTCCTTCAGAAAGGGAGAGAATCTACAAAAGAGGACTCCGTCGCTCAAGTCAATAAATGAGTAAGATGAGGAAAATCATGAGTAATAAATTCTCTGGGAATGAATGTGTGACACACACCTTATAACCAGTATTTATAACAAAGATGTGTCTTTTACTAGTTGTTATTACCTATTTAACTCCATGTATTACTTTTTCCCACTATGCTTTTTCTCATGGTAGGATCGAAGCAAGGAGACATGAAAATCTAATCAAATACGGTTTCTATTTTAAGTACAATTTTTTAACATACATAAAAATTATCAGAATAAAGAAAAAAAAGCATGAGTAAGGCTTAATATATTAATCATTTTTCTCATATAACTTTGCGGTTGCAAGCAGAAGATATCTAAGAGCAACTTCGTTGGGAGTTCTTGAAGTTGATCTTAAAGCTAAGATTTGATCTTTACAAGATCAATAATCGGAGAAAAAAACTTGATCTCGAAGTGGAGATCTTTATCTTATATAAGAACAAGTAAGATCAACCCATTATTAAAAAAATAATAATTTTTTATTGTTTCTCAATTCAACTTAACATTAAGAATAAGGGTTATGGGGTCCACAAAAAAATTAGTTAAGATAAAAAAACTTGATTTTCTGCTGGAGATGTTCTGAGACTCCAAACTTCATTAAAAATTATCAGAATAAAAAAGAAAGAAAGCCTGAGTAAGGCTTAACATATTAACCATTTTTTCACATAAAAGGTAAATCACATTATTACTACTATTACATTAAAAAAAGGACATCAACTTATTTGATCCGGGTCTGGCAAATGGTACAAATAATGACAAATCAAATCTTAAACAATTAACTGTTATTGATGAACACTCACTGGAAGTAGCGTGAAGGTCTACTACCATATAAGAATTTCTCTTCACACCACTTAAATTATTCAGCAAAAGGAAGAACCATGTTTTTTGTACCTCACATTACAGGAGCTAGCATTGATAACTCGTGAGTACTGCCACTTAAGAGTGTTAAATGATAAGCCTATGCCACTTAACTTTTCTTCAATGATTTTTTATAATTTTTCAACCATAGAAGGGGAAAGGTAATTTTGCCAATCACCTATTTCACCTTTCCGAAAGAAGTACTTATTCTCAAAGACATTGGCTAATTTTCCAGTTTTATTCACTTCAAGATCCTTCATGTTCTCAAAGCTGCACAACTTGACTATACTTTCAATCACACCACTACTTTTCTCTTTCTCAATGAAAGGAAAACTTAAGAACTCTGTAATTCTTTTCACTTGAGAGTTGGCATCTTCTTGAAGGTCTTCATATTTCAAGAACACAACCTTGTTTGGTTTAGCTATGCTCTCCTTCCAGTAATCTAACATATAGTTCCACCATGGACCAAAAACAGATACCCCCTTACAATACCTTTCAAAAGTTTCCTCTAATGGAATCTCATCTAAAGAATCATGCTTATTTTTGTTATCAAAAAGATAATAAGACACAAAAGTATCAAATGGGTTTCTTGATATATAAATAATCTTACCATTAGACTCCTTGATTGTCATGGCTAATCCATGGAATGGAATATGAGTTCCAAAAAGTCTTCGTTGATTCATGATATATAGGTGATGAGGAATTTTATCTTGAGGATACATACCATAAACTCCATATTCAAAGAAAAGAACAAGTTCGTGAGGATTAAAAGTTTGTAGTGGATGGTTCTCAAAGGAAAAGTGTTGACAGTAGACAATGGCGAAAATAAGGGGTTTCAACCAAGTAATACCTGATTTTGGAAGAGAAGCAAGAATTGTATCACTATCTTTTGCTTGGAAGTGATTATGGAAAGTATATATGGCTCGAATAGAATTGATGGACATCAAAAGCCTTGAAAATGGTATAGAAAAGGGGATTTCCAACCCTTTTCTTTGTAAAGGGAGGCACTTAGATCCTTACATTCTTGGATTAGCTTATCTTCTTCCCCTTCTGTGAAGTGTGTGAGATCTGATGAAGGCATTGGAGTAGAGTCTTAATGTTAACTAGTAAATGGTGATAAATATATTTATATTGTTAATAAAGGGAATACTCTTTTTTACGTCCTCTTTTTAAGATACCTCACTCCTCATGTAACATCCCAAAATTTAAAATACAAATATTCGAATAAGTATTCAGTTAAGAGAAGATAGATTAAGTTGTTAAAAAAATCAATTAAAAGATTAAACTGTTAAAAATTTTAAATAAACAAGATTAAGATAATATTCCCTTTAAAATAGAAATAAGATAAAACAAATAAAAAGATTTTATATAACAATGAATAACAAATTCAGATAATATTCTTTTAAAATAGAAATAAGATAAAACAAATAGAAAGATTTGATATCACCTCAATAACAAATTCAGATAATATTCCCTTTAAAATAGGAAAAAGATAAAATAATTAAATATTTAATACTATTTTGGATTTAATCTGGTAAAATCAATATTTTATATAAAAATATAGAGAGGGGAAAATCAACCCTAAACTATTATATATAGGGTTAACTAGTTCCCTCAAAATATCATAGTTTAGTTGATTATTCTAAGGTTGAGAAAGAAGGATAGGAATAGAAGAATTAAAGTGGTGGGATCTCACCTAAGAGGTGAGTAAAACAATCCTTTCAAAACTTCCATGGTATGATTTTGTGAATTTAATACATTTTGAAGATAAACAAATTTAAGAAATTTATATTAGTATTTTAATAATCATTTAACGATATAAACTCGCGGTGTTGATAATCGTTACTCCTTGATTCTTCTTAAATTTCGAAAAGGCACGTACCTAAGTAATCTTTCGAACAATTAAATAAGGCTTATTCCATTTATGTTTAATAATGTATATAAGGATTATTAAAGAGAGACAAATATAGGCGTGCACGTACTGCAATTCAAAAAAAATTTGGCCAAAGTTTGTTGTGAAGTGAATGCTACCAAAGCCTAAGCCTTTAGGATCATGTATGTGAAGTTAATTCCTTACATATGAGTCACATCGTGGAATTCCTATTAGGGATGGCAACGGGGCGGGTGCGGGTTTGACCGTCTCCATTCCCATTCCCGTAAAGTGTTGTGCGGGTTCAGGTTCAGGTATAAACGGAGTGGGTATGAAATTTTAATCTCCATCCCTGTCTTTGTCGGGTATTTTCGGGTTTGGGTATACCCACGGGTACCCGTCATATTATTTTTTACAATTTAAATTTACTTATTTATTATTAAATAAATTATATATATTAAGTTATTAATTATATTTTAATTTAAAAAGTATATAAAGAATAATTAATAACAAGAAATTATAAATTAAAGTTTAAGAATTAAAACTTTTAATTATATATAAATTTAAACTTATTATATAATTATTAAAATTATAATAGGGCGGGTACGAGTTTGGGTACGGGGTGGGTAGTCACATACCCATACCCGTACCTATACCTGGTTTAACACATCGGGTAATACCCGTACCTGTACCTATACCGAGTCAAACTAGTAATACCCGTCAAAATCAGGGCGGGTTCGGGCAGGTACCCATGGGTATGGGTATTTTTGCCATCCCTAATTCCTATGGCCACGTATGCTTTCTCATATACTCTATCCGAATGAATTGCATAGTTCCAGGCTTGCATTTTGGATTACTTTCACATGTTACGTGTTTTTTTTATTACTTATAATAATTATGTATGCGGTACATTTGTTGTTTATTAATATTTAATGATTTATTGTTTTGTTTGAATGTTATTTATTTAATAGTTGTACATGATACCTCCACTTGGAATAGGGATGGACATTCGACATACATCCATCCGGGATGAATGTATGAGATACCTTCGTTTCATATGGGGAAGAGGTTTTAGATACCTCCATCCAAGATGGAGAAGAGATTATATGGGGAACCATAATGACATGAATCCAGAGGGGATGAATTCGTTTTGCGGATCTATCTAGGTTGGAAGGTAATAAGTTAACAAAACAATGAGAATTGGGTAAACAAGAAAATGGAAAGGATGAAAATGGTTTAACGAAGGGATAGATGACGCCACTTCCAAGGATGGAAGATAAGTTATATGATGTCACAAGGGTGGTGATTTACCCTTGATAGGTCTAGCAGAACGCCACAAGGAAAAATTCCTTGATAAGTTCTAAAGAGAAATTCATCTCTCACAAAAGAGTAAAAATTATAATTTCACTAATTCAATGGTTGTTCTTTGAGTACAATTCAGTGCCTATTTATAGAACTAGTGGCTGTTCAAAATCATAACTCCTAAAATAAAATTAAAACTCCATTATCATGCAATTATCACATATGATTAATTGCATGTTACATTCATTTCTAAATTAATGGAACGTTATGAAAAATGAAAAGTCATTGTCTTCTGGATTCATATCACATAGAGAGCGAGCGAGTGATCCTGAGCATTCACTATATTTCGCGACAATTGTGTTATGATGGTGTTAATTAAAACACCCTTCTCTTTTGTGTTTATTAGATCATTCATATTAGAAATTATTTGAAATGGATTATATTTAGTTTAAAAAAAAAACCTCCTTTATTTGCAAACCTTTTTTAAAACTGTTTTATTCACTGAGATTTTTATCTCGTTTAAAATGTGTTGTTTTCAAAGTCAGAAGTTGTGAAGGCTATGTAGTTTTTCAAAATACGTATTATATCCTTACACCTATTTTAAAATTAAAAAATAAATTACTTTATCATAAGAGAGACTCGAACCACCAACCTCTTACTTCCTAAACATAAATTTTACCAATAGACCAAACTTATAACTTTACACAAAAAATTACTTTAAAATATTGATAATCAACATATATAATTGTCCAACTATATCTATCATTTATGATATATAATATTACATTATATACTATATTTATACTATTAATAAAAAGAATATCCCCTTTTGACGTCTATTTCTCAAAATACATATTATACCCTTACACTATGTAAAATTAAAAAATAAATTACTTTGTCATAAGAGGGACTCAAATCACAACCTCTCAGTCCCCAAATATAAACTTTATCACTAAATCAACCTTATAATAAGCAAAAAATTACTTTAAAATATTGAAATCCAACATATATAATTGTCCAACTATATCTATAATTTATGATATATGATATTATATTATATACTATATCTATACTATTAATAAAGGGATATCCCTTTTGACGTCCACTTTTCAAAATACCTATTATACCTACACCTATTTTAATATTAAAATCAAATTACTTTGTCATAAAAAGGACTCAAGCCCACAACCTCTCACTCCTCAAACATAAACTTTACCACTAGACCAACCTTATAACTTTAAGTAAAAAATTACTTTAAAATATTGATATCCAACATACATAATTGTCTAACTATATCTATAATTTATGATATATGATATTATATTATATACTATATCTATACTATTAATAAAGAAAATATTCCTTTTAACGTTTATTTTTTAAAATATATTATATAATGATTTATATTTTAAAATATAAATTATTATATAACATATTTTAAAAAATAGAAATGTAAATACAGATAGATAGATGACAACACCTTTTTGTTAATTTTGATGATAATAAGCTATTATTTATTGCATGTATTAAAATGAGTTTTCAGCCACATCACATGGATGGAATATTTTATTGACAATGAGAGTAATGATATTAGACAGCATTGTGACACGTGCAGTGTTTGCATGAAATGCCATTTAATGTTGGTTGCAGTGATGACCTATATTCATGACCTATTACAGTTATTTAGGATAGTCTATCTACTTTTTTTAATTTGAGAATATTGATATTTTTTAATTAATTAAATTATAAATTTTATTTTTTTTTAGTTTTTATAAATAATTAAATATATTTAAGATTTATGGTAAAATAATATATTTTAAAGGCTTATTTATAAAATTTATTTTAAAATAATTTTATAAAATTCTTATTGTAAATGTTAGATATATTTACTTATTTACAAATAAATAAATAAATATTATTTTAATTTATAAAAAATAACTTAAATAAAATCTACAATTTAATTATTAAAAAAAGAAAAGTATTAATATTCCTTAGATTAGGAAAAGAAAATTGCCTATAAGTAATCTAAAATTTAAAATTACTTCAATAATTTTAAGCAGATTTTTTTTTTCCTGATATAATAGTTTGCTTTATGCAAATCTGAAATCAGAAATCATCGTACATGCAAATCTGAAAACAAACGAATTACATAGATTTAAATACATTTTGATACATTTTCATTTTGATTATTTTTCTTGTGTGCTTCTATTAAATAAATAAATAAAGAGTAAATTAGTGTAACACCTTTAACTTTTATTAAATTTTACATAGCTCTACAATTTTTTTATTTTCCTGCACTTATCCATTTTAACTTTAAAAAATTACACTAACACTATCTGTTTAATTAAAATCACTGTAATAACACTTCTTTCAAACCTTACTTTGATGTAGACATATGTAATACATCACTTAGAGCCAATGTTTTTTTTAAAATATAAGTTTTAAAAGAGTCTTTCCTTTACTTAAAACTGGAGTAAATGCAGAATCACCTTATTCTTCTCCGTCTCTAACAGGAGAAAAATGCATTTCTATTATTATCAATGTGTCTGGTAACTCCAATGTCTACCATTTATTTACTCATAAATTCTATTTACCAGAGAAATTATCACAATAAAATTGTCATTCCTGAGGTATGCAGTGAGGACTAACATATATTTTGGCTCTTTACAAAAGTTTTTTGTTTATTAGTTGTGAGGTTTAAATTTCTCACTCACAGGTATGCACCGAGGTGTAACATATATTTAGTTGTTCATAAATGTTTTTTTTTATTAATAGTGGTGATAACCCCATCTCTGCAAATCCATCTGCCACCAAGTTTGATTCACGTGGAATGTAGGAAAAATTACATTGCAAGGTTTTCCACTATGAAGAACAACTCGTTATCAACTCCACAACCCTCATCCAATAACTTAATACTATTAAGAGAATCTAATTCAATAGTCAGGGCGTGGAACCCTGCAGATATGCCATAGTCAATTCATTATGAATAGTTAACAATTTAACCTTGTCAACATGACAAAAAGAAATCTAATATGGAAACTCAAGAATAAAGTTGGATATCTTCCTTAACAAGCACATTAATAGAAAACACCACCTACTCCTTGATTTTCAGGCTACCTCTTAACACATACCCTAAATACCACATTCAAATTAAAGATAAAAAATATATATTCATTTACTTTAAATTTTAAAACCTAAAAATTAGCAAATAAATATAACTATTTTTAAACATTTTATTTTACTATAAACTTTGAAAATTTTAAATAAATTATAGGTTAGAGAAAAAGTATTTAGTTGCATAGAAGATTAAAAATTTTTAATTAATTTATTTTATTTGAAACGTCCTTCTTTTAAATCTTTTGCAATGTTTCTTTGTAACTTCTTTGATTATCTTTTCAGTTTTATTGTCCATATTTTTCCCAATAGTTAAAAACATAATTCTCTAAAACATATATAACAATGTATTTCATTAGCGCTTTAGAGTGTGTTTCCTTCTTTTCAGTTAACTAAAAGTTGAAAAGTTAGCTCAAATAATAGTTGAAATGCTTTCAGTTCCGTTTGAATAGCAAAAATCTAGGAGTTTTTTAGGAACTAATAGCTTTTCTAAAAATCTATTTCAAGTAACTTTTACAAAAAATCTCCTATTTTCAACTACTAGATGCTAGTTTTATTTTACATGTATCATTAGTAATTAATGCATTGTCTTCCACTAATTCTATCTAATCACACCATACATCCTCTCTTTCCTTCATTTTTATTTTCTTCCTTAATGTAATTATAATAATTTATAATATAAATGCATAATTATAAAAAATTATAATTTAAATATGCAATTTAGAATTTATATATTTAATTATAGTAATTTATTATTTAAATATGCAATTACATAAATTTATAATTTAAATATGTTATTATAAAAATTTATAATTTAAATGTATAATTATAATTTAAATATGTAATTAATTTATATATAATATGTTATCATTGTTTTAAATACTCATTGTTGATCTAATGATTAATGATACTCTTATTTGTTATTTTACAACTTTCAGCTAGTTGTTCAGTTAGTTATACTATAAACACTTACAATATACTTTTCATTTTTCAGCTAGCTTTGTCAAATACAACCTTAACCATTCCCTAATGCTAAAATAAATTCAATTCCAAATTATGAGATTGAATTACACATTTTTCTATATTTCTAACTAATGATACAAAGGTCCCTTAGAAAAACGCTTTTATCAATATTAAAGGAAAAACAATGATGTCAAGATCCACACACCAAAGGAAAAATAATAAAAAAATGAGAAAATTCTTAATTTATATTTAAAAAAAGAAAAATAATAAAAAAAATCAGAAAATTCTTAATTTATATTTAAAAAAATAAATCTTAAATCTAATTTACTTGAAAATTATTTATTTATGATGTGCTGGATCCTTCACATCTTAAAATAACATACCTTAAATCCAATTTACTTAAAGACAAACATGTAGAAGTAGAATAAATAAGATAGATATAACCAATGCAAAGTATTGATTATAATAAATTCACAAACCTATTTCACTACTTCAGATCAAAAGAGATAGAGAAAAACAAAATGAATTAAGGATCACAAAAAAACTCAAATAATTGAGGATCAAAAGATAGAGAAAAACAAACTGAATTCTTTTTAAAGTAAATTGTTATGTATTTTCATGTGATTAACATAACTATATATAATCATCAATACTAAAAAAATACTTAAAAATTAAAATCAAAATATATGATTACATTAATCTTATCTAAATGTTATATAGTTTTTAAAATTTAAAAATAAGAGGCCAAGAGAAATTGTTTGTGTACTTCGTCAACTGAGAGAGCAGCCACTTAATTAATTAGCAATAATGAGAGAGTGATTTTATCTCATATGAGAAAGTGACAAGATAAGGTAAGTTTTAAAGGGCTACAACACGGGAATTATTTTCAGTCCTAAGAATAAAATCTTCTCAGACAATTTAGTTCAATAACTAAATTATCTATCCCACTACTTGGATATTGTAAAAACTAAATTTTAAATTTTTTATTTTAAATTCTATTTATGTTGCTTTTAAAAATAAGAGTTAATTACATATGCATCCCTCAAGTTTAATAAAATTAAACATGTACTCATTCCTTTTTTTTATATTACACATAAGTTTCTTATTTTTATGTATTCATTACAGGTGTATCTCTTATACATTTGAAAACTTTAAACTAACACTCATCTTAAACCTTATACTAATACCCTTTTGAGGTGCAGAAGTAATGTTTAAAAAAGTAGGATTGCATGCATAATTACATTAAACATTAGAAGGGACATTCATAATCAACTCAAAAAATAAAGAAAGCAGAGAAGTTAGATAAGAAGAATGCATAAGACATTTTACATTCATTTTTAATTTTTTATTCTTATAACGTATCGTAAAATAAAGTTCAAATAAAAAAATGTTTTAAATTTTTTTAGATTATTATTTTTATTATATATCAAATATTTATAAGAATATTTTTAATTTAAATTTTTATCTAATCTTAAAAATTCAAATTTATATTCAAAATCAACGATAAAAAATATATTCTTTTCCTTTTAATTTAAAAATCATATTCTAAACATTTAAAATAAAATATAATATTTTAAAAATTTTTATTTTACTATGTAATACTAAAAAATTTTAAATTATTATCATTCACAAACTATATGATGTCTCAAATTTAGAGCTAAAACATTTTATTTAATAGAAGATTAAAAAGTTCTTTTATTATCTTTTCATTTTTTTTTTTACTTTTTAAGTTTGGTAGTTAACCCTTAAAATTTAATTTGAAAAATAAATTAATTTATTTTACTTGTAATTTTATATTCATCTCTTAAAATGATTTTTTTAAAAAAAAATTTAGTAGTTATTTTTTCAATAACTACCTATCTAAATAAATATCTCTTTTGTATAAAAAAAAATGCTAACAGCCCCACATTCTCATTATCTAACAAATTTCAATTGTTTATTACCAACTAATTATATACCCTTTTCTTCCATTAGCTACTAAGGATTTGTATAATGATGTTTATGGAAATGTGTTATTATTTATATTTAACCCTTAAATTTTTACCTTTTTTATATTTACTCTGGTGACTTTAATATGAGAGATTCAACCTAAAATAATGATAAAAGATTCACAATGTTCAAATTGATAATAAAAGAAGTTACAAAATTGAAAAAGATTCAAAGAGCTCAAATTTATTATCAAAACAAAACCAAGCCACAGTACGTGGGTTAAAAAAGATTCATTTATTCATTGCACGTACTGTGCTCAACATGTGCTAGAAAAATTTATAGTATATACTGCGCATAATTTTTTTTTTTATTTCTTTTCTTCACCAGCAATTGAGCCCGAAGCCGCGTTACCAGCAATTGAACCTGAAGTTGCGTCATTCCTTTTTTTTTTTTTAATTTCTTTTCTTCACCATGCAAAAGCATTTGAGATGGTAATTGTTCTTACTGGAGTTTGGCAAAATGACCATCCTCTCGATCCTTCACCGACGCTCAAGTCAGTAAAGGAGTAAGATAATAGAGATTAGAGTGTGTGAGAGATTAGATAGCTGAGGGAGGCTTGATTCCCCTTCTTTTAAGGAGGTCTCCAGATGTACTTCTAAGTTACTTTTTTTACCATTTTGGTTGAGATTTGTCTCTCATTACCTTATTTATCGTTCTGCTTAAGATTTGTCCTAGGTGATAAATCAGTCTCATTTGTATCTCTTGTTGTTGTGATGGCGGAGGTATCATAACCTCCTGTCTGCAAAGATGTTTTTGGGCTCACTTAACAGCGTAGTATCCTACCGTGTCGCAACCGAAGACAATCTACAATTACAGCAACACCCATTTTGTGCAAGTAAGAAATAGTGTTTTCTGATGACGGAGGTCCTGAGAGGGGTGGAGACCAAACTCCAGTGAGGTACAGTAATATTTCTTAATATTTTATATCAATACATAATGTAAAAATGTATGTATGATTTTTTTATATGAGACTTGATGTTAATATAAATCAAGTTGGTCCAAACTATAAATCCCTTATGCATTAACTTTTGTTTTTATTAGAAATCACATTCAAAATCAGATAAATGATTACAGTTGAAATGTGGAAGGCTAAACGTATGAGATCTGATAGGACTTGGTGCATTTCAAATAGTGAAACAATTATGGTAAGTAAAAAAAACAATAATCTTTGAATGTTTTGTTTACTAGAATTTGTCCCTTTAATATCTCTGTATGTATTGGTCACAATGGATATAGCATAAATTAATTTTATCAAATTTTGTATATTTACATTAGATTACATACTCAGATATTATTACTACTAATATTCATCAAGGGCAACCTTGGGGTCCAAGGTATAGTCCCTTTAAAGATTTTCCTCCTTCTTAACTTCATCCACACCTTGAGACTTTTTTTTTAGCTCAAAAGAGAATGTATTAAGCTCAATACTTGGAGAAGTATTTAAGGTAACTTTAAGCAGAACTTGAGGTTGTGATTCATTGTGCTCAAAAGGTTTTAGCATAACCTCAACTCCCACTTGTGCATTGGAAAAGTTGTCTTCAATAAGACTCTCCTTAGATGGCAAGGAAAAATCTTCTTGAATAACAACTTCTTTTCTTCTCAAGTGTTGAACTTGAGTTTCTTGCTTGAGCTTTATAAAAAAGGGCTCAAGTTAAACATTTGGTGAAATATTTTCTTTAGGTGTAATTAAAGGTTGGGAAATGTTGTGCTCAAATGAATTAATTGGATACAACCTTTATTTGCACTTGTCCTAAGAGAAAAGTTTCTTTAATAAGATCTCCTTAATACGTAAGGAGTAATCATCTTGAAGATTTTCTTATCTCTCAATTTTGACTAAGTTTTGAACTTGAGAATTTTGTGTGAACCTTAAAGATGTAGGCTCAAGTTCAACACTTGGTGAAGTGTCAAATAGGACTTCACATTGGACTTTTCTCCAAAAAGTCCTTTTCCAAGCATTACACTTGAGATACTTTTTTCTCCAAAGGTAATGATACAATTCCAACACTTGTTAAAGTGCTTGATGAAGAATCATTTTCAAGGTGACTTTGAGATTGTGAGCTAATGTGGTTCAAAAATTTTGGCACAATCCCAACTTCAACTTGTGATTTTAAGAATTGGTTAGAAGGTTGACCTAGGCTAAAATTCAATTTTAAATCTTGGCTAATGTCACTCTTCTTACCAATCTCATTTTTGAAAATTTTATTTTTAAAGTTTTCAAGGGTGGGTGTGTGCTGCTCGCTTTCTTTTTTCTCCCACTCTTTTTTTCTCTCATTCTCCCAATATTCCGCTCTTCTCTTCTAATACTCATCTCTTCGTTTTTCTTTCCTTTTCCCTCTTTCCTCTCTTTTCTCTTTCTCTTCTCTCCTCTATCTTTCTCCAATAATATTTTCTTTCTTTTCTTCTCTTTCCCATCCTCTTCCCTCTCCTTTCTCTTTTTTTCTCTCTATCTCTCCTTTCTTTTTCCTCTCTTTCTTTTCTTTATCTTCTCTCTTTTTCCCTTGCTTTTCTTTCTTTTTCTTTCCTCTTTTCTTTTTCTAGTCTCTCTCTTTCATTCCTTTCTTTCTCTTTTCCTTCTCTTGCTCTTTTCTCACACTCATAGTAGGATAAGGAATATAGGTTGGAATACAAGGTGGTGGAAGAACTAGAACTAAAACTACTCATCTCACCCTTTGTTTCGCTTTCTCTACTAAAGTGTATAAGTCTTTGGAACTCAACACCACCTAAAAAACACAAATACACTTAAGAGCTACTCCTAAATGAAAACCTACAGTGCAAGAGCTTTTGGAACTTCATGCAGATACTAAGGACGAATTAAATAAGCTAAGGTAAAGGCTAAAGGAAAAACTAAAAGAGAAAGGATCTAAGCAAGCTCCTAAGGTATGAAGAAGTGTATCAATCCTTCTCCACACCTAAAATGAGAAAAAAATAATCTATTACACACAAAAGGAAGTAACCCTTAAGGGCATCTAACACTTCCTAAAAAGAATAAGATGCCATATTCAACAAATGAATTAAACAACTAAAAATGAAACTAAAATCTTCAAGTCTCCTTTCCAAGATTTCCTTACAAGTTTTTCACTCTTGTGTCCTTGCTCTTCCTTTTGTTCAAGTCCTTTTGTCTATTTCAACCCTTTCTTAAGAAGCTACCCTTGTGGAAGGCTCCTTTCTCAAAGGCTTCCCTACACACAAAGTGGCACCAACCAAAGCAAGATCAAAAGAGATAGAACAAGAAAAAAAGTATAATTTGAATGGGATACTTCCAAATGGAAAGAATAGTAATGACAAGACTTCAAAGACACAAAGAAGACACACTAGAAATAAAGGCTAGAAAGAAGTACGTACAACAAAGGAAAAGTCCTAGAATAGGCACTAGAATAAGAATAAGGACTAAATTGCAAAATGACTCAACAATTTTCAAAAATTGCACCACTAAAATTTATGCTAGCCGAATGCTACAGAGATGGTTTCCAATAAATTAAAATCAATTTTAAGTCTTCATTGCTACTTAAAATAATTTGTTTTTCAATTAGGTACATCAATTTTTTTAATTATTTTTTACTTCTTTTTTTCACTTTTTCTTCTTTTCTTTTCAAATATTATTTTGACTTCTTTTTTTTTTAACTTCTTTTGGATGCACCTCTAAAATGATACTAAACGCTTGAAAGAATACAAGAAGCAAGGCCACAAAATTTCAAACCAACGTGCAACTAATGAAAATTTTAGCAACTCTAAAATGCACTAAAAATTAGAAGCGGTTCAAGAAATGTATCTAGAGTGTAAGGTTGTATTTAGAGCTCTTGTTTGCATAATTTAAAGCTCTTCAAAGGCACACCCAAACTCCAACAATTTCTCAGCCAAAAATGAACTTCAAATTAGCACCTAAAGAGCTACTAAAAACATAACACAAGGTACTAAAATTTGAAGGAGAAATTAAGCTATAATTTTTTTGAGAATTTTATTTAGCAAACATGCTTGATATAAAAGCATGTGTGACTTCTTAAGAGACTTAGACAAGAGAGGAAACCTCTTCTAGAAGCTCAATTTCAAGAAGCTTACACAATACTTTTTTTAAGACTTAAAATCAACACAAAAATAAGGTAAAACCTAACGAAAATTTTATGACAAATTTATAACTAGACAAAGCACATCTAAGACATAACAAGAAGATTAAGAACTGAAAAATAAAATCCTAAAAACAGAGTACAAAACAAAGCAAAGGAGGCGCAAGGTTCTTGATGCAAAAGCTAGCCAACGATGTGACCACAGCGTTGTGGTTTTTCCCACAATTGTGTGGATTTATTTCACAAATCCTCTTAGGCTCCAAACTCAAGCACGCAAGGACCAAAGCTATTGGACAAGAACACACAAAAAAATACCAAACAAAACTGGAAATTTTAGCAAAAATGCAACAAGATGATGCAAAATTTGAATCCAAAACATTAACCACAAAGGTGTGGTTTGATCAGCATAGTTGTCGATTCACTAATTTAGTGTTTCTTAGGAACAAATTTGCGTGAACAAAACGCAATCACCAGGAGAATGGCAGCGAAAATCAGATCTAAGTAGAAGCACATGATTCAATTGATGAACACTAAAATTGAACCACAAAATTTAGAAGAAACACAAAATTATAAACACATGGAATTTTGGAAGCAAAAAAATTCATTACACAACATCAAGACATAAAAAATACAATGAAAAACCAAAAAAATTAAAAGCTAAAGTTAGGAGAAGAACCTCTATCAGAGCCTAAGTGCTGATACCACTTGGTGTAATCCTCAAAAGGCATGATGCTCCTTAAGAAGTGCTCTCACTTGATCTTGCTCATAGAGGTTCCAAGGGGTAGAAATGGAGATGTAAGACTAGGAAATAGAGGAGAAGTAGGTGCCACTCTTGTTGAAGGAGATAAGCCAAAGGATAAAGCTAGCCACAAGGGAAGGAACCCTTAATAATATCATGAAGGAATCTCACTAAGGAGACAAGAATGAACACTCCTAGAAGAAGAAGAGATCTCAAATTTAGAGAAGTTAATTTCATTCAAATGAGTGTTAAGAGCTTTACAAGAGGAGATGCTCTCAATTTATAAAGCAAAAACCTAAGCTATGGGCAGAGATGCTAAGTGAATGTCCAATATTCTTAAAAAAGGTTTAGTTGGATTAATTTAGTGTTAATTTAGCATGTGCTCAATTAACACCAATTTAACACAACTAAAGATCCAAACATGATCCCTAAAAAAATGGATCTATGTTCCTCTAGTTTGAATTTGAATTTTTTAGGGAAATGACATGGCACCTCCAAAATTCAAATTAAAATAAGAAGGAATAAGAATCAGTCTTATAGGTGTGAGAAAGCACATGTGGAGTGAAACAAGGGGATAAGGGGGCCCACATGTCTCCTACATGTTTCATGAGTTGATTAGAATGGTGTGAAAAGGAATTAGGAGTGTAGAAACTAAATTCCACATGTCCAAACCCTCATGGACCAAGCCCAAATAATTAACATACTCCACAAAGAGACTATTTATACCTCCTAAAGAAAATAGAACCTATAGGCCAAAATACAAGGCCGAAAATTAAACTAGCCACACCCCTAAAATCCTAAGAACACAAGGGTGCAAATATAAGCCTAAAAATGTCTAATTGTTTACAAATTAATGGACCATGGCCTAAACTAAGCTCTTTTAAGCTTCATCCAAGTTAGGCTCCTCTTTTACTAGTCCTAGCTTAATTCCTTGCTAGGCGAGGTTGAACCACAATCACAAAAAGTTTTTCAGAAAAACAAATAGTTCAAAATCTGCTTAAAAATGCACAAAATCAACCCAATAATTTAGAGTTGGAAGTATAAAAATTGATTGATATTACAAACAAACAAGAGTAAGAACCACAATCCCAAACAAAATTGATTTATTCCTAACAATTGACATTAGAAACTCAAAATGAACAAATGAAACAAAATGTTCAATTGAGGTGAAATGTCAAATTGCTAACTTATTTAGAGAATTGTCAAATTCATCCAATTAAT
Source organism: Psophocarpus tetragonolobus (assembly GCA_037954015.1). Lineage (NCBI taxonomy): Eukaryota > Viridiplantae > Streptophyta > Magnoliopsida > Fabales > Fabaceae > Psophocarpus > Psophocarpus tetragonolobus. The sequence continues at coordinate 65,802,129 of CM075693.1, forward strand.
AAAGTATATTTAATTTATTCTTATTTGGAGTTTATTGTACCATATCAATGCATATACGATATTTTAAAAAATAATAATTATTGTATTTTGGTCAAGTACTTATTTTCTTTTTCGTACTTATTTGCACAATTAAAACTCGTGAGGATGCTATTATTTGTGACCATCACTTTTGGAACAGTTTGCTTAATTTTAAAATTATGATTTTCTAGTAGTTTTTTGTTGTTGTGTAATAAGAACCATATTTGTAGTGATTTAATAAGATGATATAATGTATGTTTAAGATTTATAATATTATTGTGTTTTAGCTTTTATCATTGAACATGTAATACAATATATATTTTAATGGTAAAATTTTGTATATTTTATTATGTATTATTATCATCATATTTTAACATATTGTCTTATTATGGTTTTTAAAAAAATAATTTAGTAGTAATTATAAAATAATTATGATTTAAAAATAATTACAAAAATATTAAATGAATCACTAGTTTGAGAAAATTGACACTAATAATAATAATAATAATTGTTCTTATCAACTTTTAATGGTATCATTAACTCATTACTATTGTTTTATATATTTGTAACAACTTTATTTTGTCACTATTATATACAAATTAGTTACGATATATTCATCACAAGAAATGTTTTTTATTTTACAACTTTATTTTGTCATTATAATATATAAATATTAGTGACAATAATTTTTTATTTGTGACTTCTAAAATTTGTCACTAATTTAATTAACAATGAGTCTCATATGTGACGACTTGTGCCCGTGAAAAAGTTATCACTAAGGATTTTTAGTGAGAAGTTTTTAAGATTTTAGTGACAACCAATGTCATCATAAAAGACATATATATATTCTTGTAGTGATAGCACTTGTATTGTGAGATTTCAAAGCAATTTTGTCTACTTTGATTCCAAAAATCTTTAATTGTTGTTCCAGTTGCAGAGATTGTGTACAACAACTTTCCAACTACGTGTTCTGCTTTTGCTATAGAGAGGGCCACAGATGCTTCCTTCTTGCTATTACAAGATATAAGGTTGTTCCAAACAAATGACACATTCCACTAGTACTTTTTCTTTCTAGCTTTCATCTTGTAAAGTCAAAGTAGCTGACACATTCCGGTAGTACTTTTTCTTTCTAGCTTTCATTTTGTAAAGTCAGAGTAGCTAAACCTCCTGTAAGAGAAGGATTAACACCTTTAGGATACTAAAGACAAACATCCATAGTCCTTCTTTTTTTAAAATCCTTCTGACTGCATCCATGTATGATTCTTTGGGTGCGACTTGGTAACTAACACAGAAACAAACACTAAACATGATATTAGGTCTACTTGCATTTAAATATAACAATGAACCTATCATCCCTCTAAACTTAGAAACGTCAACAGATTTTTCATGTAAAACATCAAGATAACAATTTTTTCTCATTGGTATGTTCTAGATTTTAAACTTCCATTCCAAATTTCTCAAGAAGCTCTTTGGTGTACTTTGATTGATGCAAGAATATTCCTTTCTCCATCTGCTTAACTTGCAAACCTAAGAAGAAATTCAATTCTCCCTCATCCACATGTCAAAGTCCCCCTGCATTATAGAAACAAAGGCCTCACATAGAGAGGTGTTAGTCAATCCAAAGATTATATCTTCTATATTTAAACTAGAAATATATCATTGAAAGATTTCTTAAAGAACAATGTTTTTTCTACCTTTCCTCTTTCAAAGTTTTGACATAAGAGAAACATACCCAACCTTTCATACTATTATCTAGGTGTTTGTTTAAGTCTGTAAAGGGCTTTCTTTAGCTTATAAACATGATGAGAAAATTTATGGTTAACAAAATCGAGTAGTTGTGAAAAAAATACTTCTTCATCAATGAAATCATTCAAAAAGACATGTTTAATGTCCATTTGGTGCAGTTTAAAGTCAAACTCACATGCAAATGCAAAATGGAGCCTAAAAACTTCTAATCTAACAACTGGAGCACATGTTTCACAAAAATCTATACATTTTAGTTGATTATAGTCTTTAGCTACTAATTTAGCCTTATTCCTAGTGATTGTTCTTGTTTCACCTGATTTGTTTTTTCACACCTATTTTGTTCCTATGACATTCATGTTAGACTTAGCTGTAGTTCCCAAATATTATTTCTCTTAAATTGATTCAGCTCAAGTGTGACTAACATTAGGGTAAGAATTGAATTTGGCATGTCATTTGAACAACCACTTCACTTAGACTTGATAAAAACTTTCATACGATTAGATTTCAAGGTGGAATCCAAAAATAGAGCTAAAATAGAAACGATTTTCCTTTAGCGACTTATGAGTCTCTTTCTTCTTCTCTGTTTTCTTTTTTCTCTCCTTTTTTTTTTATTTCATAATTTGAATTTATTTGCTTGCTTTGTGTTGCCACTCTTGGAAAGACTACAAACAAGATTTTTTAATACTATTTGTAATGATTTCTTTAAGAAGTTTACTACTTATCAAATAAAATTATCTAAAAATTAAATAAAAATTAAACAAATAGCATAAAATTAAAATTATTTTAGAAATGTACTAAAATATTACACAATTGTTGTATTAATTTACATTTCAAAATTATTGATTTTGACTTTTCTCATCTGCACGGTAGTTTCCTTGCAAAACCTTGAGTCTTCTTTCTCATTGACTACTAACCAAGTAAAAACATGCAAAACTGGACTGAACCAAAAGTGCACCCTTAATTATCATTGTAATTAACCAATTAATAATAAGAACTATTATTAAAAAGATTTCAACTGATTGGACAAGCCTAAGTAATTATTGAATGAATAGAAATTGTAAAAGAAAAACAAAACTCATAGAAATTAAATGACTCCTCATCTTGATATTAGCAAGAAAATAAAAGAAAAACACAGAGTGCATGACTTTATGTTACATATCAATAGAAGCCATTTTATTTTTACCTTCATTTTTCAATTTTGAGATATTAAAAAATTTAGAGAGTTCAAACAACTCCAGTATCAATAATCTGTAAAGTGAAAAGAAGGTAAACATGAAATTAGTAGAGCTGGAAACAGGAAAATCATAAGATTGAATTGAATTGAAAATATTGACACACCTATAATTGCAGTTGAGAGATGGTGACAGGAAAATAATAATGCAAGAGTTTGGTGAATTAGTAGAGGTAGAAGGGCTTCCTCAATGTACAAGTATTATTATTTGGTTCCCTCATTGTGACGTGTTGCAGTATAACTGATTTTTTATGTCAATTCATGAGTATAAGTATCTTATTTCAGTTAGTAATTTTGTTTGGTTATTTTCACCTCTCATATGACTCTGTGATGGGTTAGGTCAATCAGATAAAAAGCCCAATTAAGAGGGGTCCCTGACTACCTTCAGAGGGGTTATTGTAGAGAACAATTCTGATGTATAAATTTGCTTAATGGGATGGCAAATTTATAACCCCCCAGGGTAGTCAGGGACCTCTCTTAATTGGGCTTTTTATCTGATTGACCTAACCCATCACAAAGTCAATCTCACTGTAATCCCAGTTAAAATAACCATATTGATATTTTAAGATATTGTCGGTTAAAGATAAATAACCATATTGATATTATGATCATATCTAATATTGTCGGTTAATGATAATTAGATATTGAGTGATACTAATCCACAATTAATTTCAACATTCTCCCACTTGGATAGTGTCAATCAATAATCAACATACAAATCATTAAGCTAAAACGACAATTGCCGATATATCATATATTAATTAACAATATGAAAAATATGAGCAACAAAATAAATATCCGATAGGGATATTAATCAATTGCATGTAACTAATATTTTTCATAGATGTATGGCATAATGCAGTCCCATAAATGACACTACAATGGTCCAAGCATAAATAAAATGCTAATAAGAAACATGAACAAAATGACGTCAACTAGAGCATGTCTCTTAAAGAAAATAGAGAATCAGACTCCCACTAACTTAATACATCAAAAAGCCTTGACTAAACCCATGTGAGTTACATGAATAAGAAAAATTCCAACAGTTAAGGCCTTAGTCAGTGGATCTGCTAACATCTCCTCAGAATCAATGTTTTCAATCCGAGTGTGAAAACTTTGAATTTGCCCTCTAACAAATTGATACTTGATATCAAAATGCTTTGAACGAGTAGAGCTTTTGTTGTTTCGAGAGAAACTCACAGCAGCAGTATTGTCACAGTAAATCACAAGTGGCCTGGAAATGCTTTCAACTATGTGAAAGTCAGATATCAATTTCTTAAGCCACATGGCCTGGCGAGTGGCCTCAAAACAAGCAACATACTCTGCTTCCATGGTAGAGGTAGCTGTAAGAGACTGTTTAACGCTCTTCCAAGAGATAGCTCCTCCTGCCATCATAAAAATAAAGCCAGAAGTAGATCTACGATCATCAGGGCAACCTGCAAAATCAGAATCAGAATAGCCAGTGACTTGAAGTTGATCAGACTTCATAAAAGTCAACATATGATCCTTGGTTCCCTGTAAATATCGCATGACCCTTTTAACGGCTTTCCAATGACCCAAAACTGGGTCGCTCAAGTATCTGCCTAAGGCATTGACGATGAAAGTAATGTCAGGACGAGTACAGACTTGAGCATACATCAAACTGCCAACAGCGGAAGCGTATGGAATTTTCTTCATAGCATCCACTTCTTCATCATTATGAGGACATTGTTTGTTAGATAATTTGTCACCACGTTGCACAGGTGCAGCACATGGGGAGCAAGCATTCATGTTGAACTTCTTGAGAATCTTCTCGATATATCCCTTTTGAGACAATCCAACTATGCCACGTGACCTATCATGAAGAATTTGGATGCCTAGAACAACAGAAGCTTCACCAAGGTCTTTCATATCAAAATGTCTGCACAACATTGATTTTGTCTCAACCAATAGGTTCATACAACTACTAGCAAGGAGAATGTCATCGACATATAATACGAGAATGATGAAATTACTCCCACTAGTCTTCAAGTAAATGCACTGGTCTGCAAAATTTTCCTTGAAATTGTAAGTAGTGACAACCTGGTCGAATTTTAAATACCATTGCCTAGATGCTTGTTTCAGTCTATAAATGGACCTTTTAAGTTTACACACCAAATGCTCCTTACCTACTTCAACAAAACCATCAGGTTGAACCATGTAGACATCTTCAGCAAGATCTCCATTCAGAAAAGCTGTCTTTACATCCATCTGGTGTAGCTCTAGGTCAAAATGAGCAACTAAAGCCATGACAACTCGGAGTGCGTCCTTCGTTGAAACTAGTGAAAAGGTTTCTTTGTAGTCAACGCCTTCCCGTTGACTATAACCTTTAGCCACCAATCGAGCCTTATACCTATCAACCTTTCCATCTGGAGTACGTTTTGTCTTAAAGATCCATTTAGATCCAACACGCTTACAACCTGCTGGCAAGTCCACAAGATCCCAAACATTATTATTATACATGGAAGACAATTCATCATGCATAGCTTTTAGCCAATCAGAAGCATGAGAACTAGAAAGTGCTTCCTGAAATGTGATGGGATCGTCATCATCATGTGGATCATATTCGTGCTCCTAAAGGTATACAACATAGTCATTTGGTATAGAAGGTCGGCGTATTCTCTGTGATCGTCTTAATGGGGCCACATCAACATCATCAAGTTGTTGATCATTGAGTTGTGGTTCATCAACTTGTGGCTCTGTCATTTGTTCATCTTGCCTCTCAACAATTTGTTCATCTGTGTAAATCATTGGGATTGAGATGTCTGTAGGAAGAGAATAAGATGGTAATGGAAGCATGGTTCGATCTTCTCTGAAGGACATCATTCGAGGTGTGTAACTCCCACTGTCCAAATCATCCTCAAAGAAAACTGCTCAGTCAGATTCAATAACTCGTGTAGAGTGAGAAGGACAATAAAATCTACATCCTCTAGAATCAATACAGTAGCCAATGAAATAACCGCTAATAGTTTTGAGATCAAGTTTCTTTTGTTTAGGGTTATAAGGTCTTACTTCTGCCTTACAACCCCATACATGGAAATGTCTCAAACTCGGCTTTCTACCAGTCATTAGCTCAAAAGGAGTTTTGGGCACAGATTTGCTAGGTACCTGATTAAGAATGTACATAGCAGTTCGCAAGGCATCTCCCCAAAGAAATTCTGGCAGAGATGAATGTGATAACATACACCTCACCATGTCCATGAGTGTTCGATTTCGTCTCTCAGCGACGCCATTTTGTTCAGGAGTTCCAGGCATGGTGTATTGAGCTTCAATTCCGTATTCATCAAGGAATCGAGCAAATGGACCTAGATTTCTTCCTGTCTCGTCATAACGACCATAATATTCTCCTCCTCTATCAGACCTTGCACACTTAATTTTCTTCTCTGTTTTCAGCTCAACAAAGGCTTTAATTTAAAGGTTTTGAAGGCTTCAAGAGAGCTTGCTTTATCCTAAAGAAGATATACCCATCCATGCCTGGAGAAATCATCTATGAAGGTAATAAAATACCTATATCCACCCATAGCAGTAGGTGTAATAGGTCCACATATGTCTGTGTGAATTAATTGTAGCACATCGTCACACCTGTTTGAACTTTTATTCCTGGTTTTGGCAGTGAACTTCCCCTTGATGTAATCGACACAAGTGTCATAATCTGAGAAGTCAAGATCATGCAGAATCCCTTCTTTTATGAGTCTTTCAATTCGAGGCCTAGAAATATGCCCCAAATGTCTATGCCATAGCATAGAGGAAGATTCATCAATCCTGTTACGTTTACTCCCACTAATGGAGTTAACTGACATATCAGTTACGTTTAACATGTAAAGTCTGTCATGCAAAACTCCTGAACCAACAGTTGAATTATAATAAATCACCAATTTTCCATCACCAAAATGATAGTTGTATCCACATTTGTCTAAAACAGAAATTGATATCAAATTCCTTCTCATGGAAGGGACATAAACAGCATCATGTAATAATAAAGTATGTCCAGAGGATAAACATAAAGAGACAACTCCAATGTCAGCAGCGGGTACTCCAGCTCCATCTCCCATAACAATCTTCGTCTCAACATCACTTGGTTTCCTCAGGCTTGTGAACCCCTGTAAAGAATTCACAACATGAATAGTAGCCCCTGAGTCTAACCACCAGGAATTTGGAGGAACATCAACCATATTAGATTCAAAGCAAGTTAGTGCTAGCAGATTACCTCGCTTCTCCTCTTTCTTTTTCAGGATAAAGCAATCTTCCACCTTGTGACCACGTTTCTTACAATACTTGCAAGAACCTTTAAAGAATTTCTTCTTGGGTTCTAAATGTCGTTCTGCTTTCTCTGTACCCTTTTTCTTCTTTCCTTTATACCTGTTAGCACCTTTAGCAGCTGAACTAGAAGCAACGAACTGAATGCTATTAGGCTTATTTTTCTTCATTGAGACTTGATTGGTTTGGTTTTGCTTTTTAGTTTTGGAAAAGAGTTTTAAAAAATAGTTTTCAAAAACTGTTTTCAGGAAGAAAAGAAAAAAAAACTTGTTTGGCAAATGATATTTGAAAACTGTTTTGAAGATGGGAAAATGGAAAAAACTTGTTAATGTTTATTAGAATTTCATTAATGAAAAGAAAAAAACAACTTACTCTGATTGTATTTTGAGTTTTCAAAAGAAAAATAGAAAACTGAAAAGCAAAACTACTTTCAGCTGTTCCAGTTTTTTAGCTTTTAAAAACTAAAAAACTAGAACTGTTTTCTAAAACTGTTTTCAGAAAACACTACCCAAACAAATTTTTTAGTTTTTAAAAAGTAAATTACTGAAAACAGTTTTATAAAACTGTTGCCAAACAAGCACATATTCTCTGAGAATTACTTACTTGTTCTCACTTGTGACATCTTAGTTACTCAATTGGGTTGTTGAGTTTAATTGATTATGAATTCAGTTTAGGTTATAGACAAAAGAAGATAAGAAATCATGAAAGGAGGCAATAATCAAAAACTGAAAAGATAACTCTATTGAAATTTCACATGCCATCATATGCAAAAAAACAAAGATGAAGATGATTTGTTTGCATACTTATTTATATGATTAGTCTAAGTAAGCCCGTCTGTTTGTTTCCTTGTGCAAACTCCATTATGAACAGAGGTGCTCATCTTCATAATTTGTCTAGTAGTGTATATACTGAAACAAGAGGCAGATCGAAAGAGGGGCTGCGAGAGTGACTTGTGGAGCTATAAAGCAAGCGGGTGCCACTACCAATATGAAATTAGGTATACTCATAGCAAACTATTATATATTTTTTAAACTATTGTATCATACCGATCCAAAATTATTTTATATTATATAATATATAACATAATTTATAAATTTTAAAAACTTTCCTGCGGATCTCAAACCTCAGGAAACTGTTTAACTTTTTTTGCAGTACTTTTCTATAGATTCTTTTTAAGGAAAATCTACAGAAAATTTTACTGAAGTTATTAAAATCATAAAATAGTAATTATGTATGAAGGTTTTACTTACTATATGAATTCCTAAAAAAATTTGCAAGTCTTTCTTGCAAATTTTTTTTAAAATAAATTGTAGGAAAATCCTCAACTAATAATGAATTTTTTAGTGGTGTTTGAAGGTGATAGTGGCTGGCACCACCATGGAAAATGATGTCATCACAACAGAGAAGCTGCATCATCATTCTAAGAGAGTTTCATGCATCCTTCATTTAGTTTGATTATCCGGGTTGTAATTTTTTCTTTAATTTTTCATTGTATTGAAAGAAAGGCGTGGAACTACGTAGCACAAACAAGACACGGACATAGATACACTGACATGACTAATGTCTATAATATAGGATAACTTATGTACATATAAATAATGAGACTTTAATGAAATAAAATGAGTAACAGAACAATTTAACTAAAGAGGTGTTCACTAATTTAAATAAATTTTTTTATGATAACAAAGCTATAAGATAGGTCTAATAACATTATTTTTTAAATATTAGTGTGAATGCATTTATGTTGAGGTCATTTTAAGTATCTAAGTTGTATATGAATGTGAGTTTAGATTTTTAAACAAAAAAATAATTTTTTAATTAGATACTTAAGTAGAAGTGTCCAACATACCTCAGACAAGTGTTACAGAGTATCAGTATCTGAAAATACTTCAAACAATAGAGATATAGCTATCTCTTAAGCATAAAATTCTTTAATTTTATAGTTTTTTTATATGATTATGGTTGGTGTCTTATATGTACAGTTAATACCTTTAAGTTCCCTTGTATTTTGTCATTCATATTTTAATTGTTCACAAATTCCATCCATTAATTTTGTATTCAGACGTCCACCTCAACCTTTCATAAATTATTTAGCACCAGTTACTTAAGAATGTTTGTTATGAATTATTTCTTTTAACTTCTATCCTTTATTATGTATAGAAAACTTCTGTGAAAGCTTTTTAATTATTTTTTATGAGTTTAATATCTATACACAGTGTAAAAGAATGGTATACTGATATTTAGGTTTTAACTTCAATACCCTTTTTAATTAGAGGGTTTTGGTACCCCTATGATGTGGACCAATCATTTTATGGCACATGTTTAATGAATTCACGTAATTGGAACATTTTTAATTTCTTTTATTTAGGGGATCTAACAATAAATAATTTTAATTATTATTTTTATTTTAATTAAAATTAAAAATAAGTTTACAAATTTATTTTTAAATCCCCAAAAGTCAATTTTATTTTTTTGAATTTCTATCCTTCATTATCAAAACCTTATTTTGGTGCATAATTAGCAATTAGGCTTTTTGTCTTCTTCCTCTCAAAGATACCATGCTATCTCATTCTTCCATTGCCTGCATTGTTGCCACTCAAGTTTACGTCTTGTGATTCCGTTGTTGCTTTGGTGTCCCTTTTGTTGTCAGCTCTTTTGCAAACCGCTCTATTTTTTTGTTAGCATAAAAGGGTGAGTTCAATTTGTGTGTTTTTTAATTATTGATTTGTGATGCTGTCCTCTGAAATTAGTTTCTTGTTCTGGTTAGTTTAAGATTTTTCTGCTTGTTTTTGTTAGGGTTCTTTGAAACTACCATTAGAGGTGTGTTTCGAAGTGAGGTTTAAGAAGGGAAGACATTGTATTAAAATTTTTCATGTTAGAGGGTTCTCCTCCCTCAAATCTCCCCCAGTTTTAGTATTTTTGGTTGAAAAACAAGTTAAACTATTTCTTTACCTATGATTTTTTAAAATGACATTCTGTGTTTTGATACATCCCTCATCACCACAGTTCTCTCTCGTCATTGAAGTTAAAAATAATATGGGATAAATATTACACATGTTCTTAAATCTCCATCAAGCATGTTGGGAAAACTAACTTCACGTTATTGTATTTGATTCGATAGAACCTTTGTGTCATGTACAAATCTCCCATTGGTAGATTTATTTGTGATTGATTTACAGCTTTTTGTTATCATGTCATTTATTGATTTTTCAAAATCACTTTTTTTGTATTTTGATATGTCTCTTGTTATCATAAATCATAGTTCTCTCTTGTTATTGAAGTTAAAAAGTACATTCACTTTCACTAATAGATATTACACACATTCTTGTAAGTCCTAGTTAAACCTTCATACTCACTATCTTTGATTGGCAAGACCTTTGTGTCATGGGTGTTCCATGGATATGGCTCTCCTCATCGCGCTCTCATTTTCAAGTTTTGTAATGAAGAGTAGCAAATGTCTTGCCTATTTTATTCATGAGTTTAATTAGTATGCATTGGCAATGTAAAAGAATGTTACACTAACATTTAATCATATCTTTTCATTTATATGACTTTTAAAATATTAATTGGTAAAGTCAACAAACATACCATAAATGAAGGGTTGTGGTTCAATGTCAATGTAAAATGTTTACACTGAGACGATATACTAATTAAACTCTTTATTTATTTTGTTGGTGCAATTAGTTTGGTTTAAAGTTTGCTCCTGAATACATCTTTAATTTGGGATACTTTTATGAAAACAAATATTATATATTTTTTTAAAAAAAGAAAAAAAAGTAAATATAGATAAAAGTAGTGATGTACATTCAATTTTCTTGTTTAATAGGGTATAAAACATATTTTTTCATGTCTTTCAAAAGGGACTAAATTCTAATATGATCATGAAGAATTTTTGTGTATCACATCAGTATTTTTTATATAAAGAATTGTTGTTAGTCATATTTAATTTTTTCTATATACTAATCTTTATTTAAATTGATAGCACTTTTAAAAAAGTGGGTTGATTGATTCTTAAAAGTTCTAATAAGGTATTTGTTAAATATGAGTTTATAGCTTTTTGTTGATATGTGATTGCTTTATTTTTGTAGATTAAGTATGGAACAAATATCCTCTTGAACATATGTATTTTAAACCATTCAAGTATGCAACAGAATCATGAGGACATCTTTTTTTAAGATTATTTAATAAATTACACTAACAATTTCCAAATTTTTCTCAATCTTATACCCCAACCATCATATAGGAGGACCACACAATAGAGTAAATAGTAACTCTTCCAAAAATAACAGACTACTCCTCCAAGTAGTAAACCTAAGAAAATATTCAATTAGATTATTTTTGCTCATAATAATTTTATGATCACAATTTAGTTATGTTTGCTACACACAGTCATGGCTCAGGATGATTCAATGATAACAAATTACTAAGTTTTAGTCGTTAACATATGATATATAGTATATAATAATATCTAAATATTAGTAGCTCCTAAAAAACTAAATATGAGAAATTAATTTATTTGAATTACTTAACTGCTTAATTAAATTATAAAATATATTTACAGTAATATTTTTAATATTTATTAATTCATAATAAAATAAAAACATATGATATATAGTAATTTAATTAACCTTTCTAAATTGCTTAAAATCCTATTGTTAAGTTTTGTTTATTTTTATTATAGAAAAGAAAGAATTAAGGCCTCAGTAATAGATAAAGGCTATATTATTAATTTTTTAAAAAATTATATACTTAATTACTTTATTAAAATTTATTGAAAATAAGTTGACAATGAAATTTAACCGTGCAAGGTTAAGAAAATTGTGTTTTAAATTACCCAATTAGTTTAACCTTTATTATTTAATTTTTCATATAATTAGTTACCTAATTAAAATTTACATGTTAGTCTATATTGATTAAAAATATGTGACAAGATAAATCAATTAAAATAAATTAGTATTTGTCATTTATGATCTAATAAACTATAACAAGATAAATCAAGAAAAAAGAATTATAGTAAGATCAATTAATAAATATAAATCACCTGAAATTGTCTTCAACTCCTAACAAGATGACCAAAAAAAAACTATAATAGGATAAATCAATAAATTAACTATAATTGATTTATCTTGTTGCACATGTTCAATAAATGTAAATTAATAATAGGTAACAAATTAACTATAATTGATTTAAGTAATTTATGATCGCCAAATCATCCTAACTATATGTAACAAATTAAGTAATTTGTGATTGCAAAATTATCATGAGTAAAACTCATTCAATTTAAGAGTAAATGTAATTTAATAGGTAATTTTTAAGTAATTTAAATTGAAAATATGGGATAAGATAAATCAATTATAATAAGTTATTAATCTACACTAAGAGTAATCAATTATAATCGTTAAAGCATTGAATGGTTAATTTGTTAGTTGTATTGTGCTTCCTACATACATTAAAAAAATATTGATCCTTATTTCTTTTAAACTACTTAAAAATTACCTATTAATTTAAATACGTAACAAGTTAAATCAATTATAATTTATTTATATTTATTGATTTATCTTGTTATAGTTGATTAGATCATAAATGACAATTACGGATTTATTTTAATTGATTCATCTTGTCAAATATTTTTAATCAATACAAATTAATAGGTAACTTAACCAGTTTAAATTTAATTAATAATATTTAGTTTTTCTAACTATTTGAAATGTCTAGTTAATTATTCCAAATTTAAATTAAAAAGCATATTAACCAAACTTAAAAACTAATATTTTATTGTAACTAAACATAGTAATTAGATTAATAATTGTTATATATTTTTTTTAAGTTTTGTTATGACTTTATCTAAACTACTACATTGTATGTGGTCATAGACCATCACTACTTCTAATACATCACAGCACCATCCTTGAAGTTGAATAAAATTTTTATGCCTCATTCAGGCTTGCAAATTGTGTAAAAAGTGTATTTTTAAGCCTTGAAAGTGTATTTAAAATGTGATTTTAGTCTTTAAAAGTAAATATAATCTTCTTTCATGGTCAAAATAACCATATATTAAAATAATATTTCTATGATCCCATAGATTTCTTAACTTCAATATCAAAATAGCTACGTAATTATAATAACATTTGTTCATAGTTACATAAATTTCCTAACTTCATTGTTAAAAAATAACCTAATCACTAAGCATAGTTAGTTATAAGAAACTAAACTATTCTTCTTATTTCATAGAAGTTCCCAATTTTTGGTTGCTAGCTGTTTGATTATTTTGTTTTGGGTGTTGTGTGAGTGTAGAATCACGTCTAGTGCAATTCTGATTCTTGTTTTTTTACCGGTCAAATGTTATTTCTTAATATATTAATATTTGTTAAAGGAGGAATTCAAACCTACAACATCTCCCTCCCCCGTCTCTTCAATTTTCATTCTTGTTTCATCCCTAACCTACCACAAGTAAATAAACATGTTAGGTTTTATCCAATAATAAATACTAAATTAGAAAAAATAAGGTAAGATAAAGATGAATACTTGAATTTTATAATCATTGAAGCAGTCTCAATCCATCAACCACTTAGCAACCAAATCCCACAATCCTTCCTATAACATGTCAATATATTACTTTTATAGTTAAAAAAAAACTTAATTTTCAATAAATTCAGTTAGTATATTACTAATCAAGTTTCTTTCTTCCAATGTTAAGAGTTATGATGAATGCAGATTCATATAATTGTGGTTTTATTTGAGATTTGACCTCATAGAATGATAAAAACACTCAACCGATAACATTTTCTCTAAGAAAATTGCCTACAAAATAAACAATTGTTTTAGTTCAAATTTACATCATAACAGAAAGTTCACACCATTTAAAAAAAATTTAAAATATTACCAATTTCATAAAAAATCTTCTTCGTATTGGATTTCTCTGTGGGTTGGGAAGAAAATTCAAAAAAATAAGTTTTTTATGCCCCAAGTTATTAATAAAAAGCAAAAACCAATGCAAGGTTATGCCATTTATAGCAACAAAAATCTATATAAAAAATCATACAAATGTCACAAAATATCTCAAAATAAATACATGATAAATAATAAAACTACAATGTATATAGAGTTTGGTCGTGATCTTATCTAAGAAATCAATTGTTTCCATGTACTGATTGAAATACATCGACTTATGTATATACGTACTAATTCAAATACTTAAATGTAGATTCTATATATAAATATGTAAATAATACGAATTAAAAGATAAACATAAGTTTTACTATAATTTAAATATTCTTTAAATTTTTTAAGAAAAGTTCATATGCACTTTACCATAATTAATATATTATTTGGTAACATTATTTATATGATACCTATATATTGATTTTTACTTATGTAATTAAGGTAATTAAGTCAAATAAATATTTTTATATTGTCTCTACATATTAATTTTTAAATTTATTTACATAATTAAATTTATATTTTATATATAAATATTTTAAATTTTTTTATAAAAAAGATTGAGATATGTGTTACTATAATTAATACATATATATATATATATAATAAGAATAATTGAACCAATTAAATATTTTTTATAGTCTCCACATAATAATCTATATACTAATTTAAATAATTAAATGTAGATTATATATATAAATAATAAGAATAAAAAGATAAAATGTAAGTTTTACTTTCATTTAAATTTCTTTTTTTTTTTAACAAAAGTTCACATATGTTTTACCATAATTAATACATTATTTTGTAAACCTTATTTATATGATTTTTATATAAAAGATTTAAAAATTTAAAAAACACAAAAAGGTACTTTTTTAATAAACAAATGTTAATTTGTTAGGGGTCAATTTGAACCAATGACCTTTCCTTCTCCATCTCCACAGATGTTAATTTATCACTATATCAACTTTATAACCTTAGAACCAAAAAACTATTTTAAACCATTTATATTGAAAAAACATAATTGTTCTATTATCTATTGTTGTTCACAAAATAAAACTATTATCTATTATCTATTAATAAAGGGAACCACCCCTTTTGTTGTTCACCTTTTTCTAGACAATTATGTCTGTTATTTATAACAATAACTAACATGCTAATAAACAAGAAATATATTGCAATTATACACACACTTATTTACATGCTAGCTGTCATTTTAGTGTTACAACATACAATCGACATTAGGCATAAGTGAGTCAGCCTATTATCAACTCATTTTTCAAATTATTCAATTTGACTCGACTCAAACAATGATATATTGACCCATGAGTCCTACCCATTTTAAAAACTGTAGTAGTAATTATAGGCCATATAGATAATATTAGGCATGATAGTAGTTGTAGTAAATACTAGGAAACACAATTACGTTAGGGTATAACATCAACATTAGTTATTACTATAGTGTTATGACATAAAACCAAGATTAGGCATAAGTGAGTCAACATTTTTTTCTATATGGTCAGCTCATTTGCCAAATTATTCAACCTGACTAGCCTAGACCCATGATGGGATAGGCGACCCACAAGTCATGGCCCATTATAACAACTATAGTAGCTAGCATAGTAATTTTAGAAGACACAAATGACATTAGGCATGATAGTAGTTGTAAGGTATAGAATCATCATTAGTCAAGATGATAGTATTAGAGCATATAGATGACACCAGACATCACAAAAAAGTTAGGATATAGCATCGATACTAGATATGATTATAGTGTTAAGACATGCAGTCTATAGTAGGCATACGTAAGTCAGCCCATTTCTTCTATATAGTTGGCTCATTTTCCATATTATTCAACCCAACCTTGCCCAGACCCATGATAGTATAGGCGACCCATGGGTCTTGGCCCATTATAGTAGTTGCAATAGCTATCATAGTAATTATAAAGGATACAAATGATATTAGGCATGATAGTAGTTGTAAGGTATACAATCTTCATTAGTCATGATATAGTTTTAGAGCATATAGGAAACACTAGGCATAACAACAATGTTAGGGTATAACATTAATACTAGATGCTTTTAGGGCATACAATTGACATTAGGCATAAGTGAGTCAACCCATTTTTTCTATATGGTTGGCTAATTTTCCGTCTTATTTAACCTAATCTAGCCCAAACCCAAAACGAGATAGGCGACCCATAGGTCGTGGCCCATTATAACAGTTGTAGTAGGTATCATAAAAAATTTAGAGGATACAAACGACATTAGGCATGATAGTAGTTGTAAGGTATACAATTGTCAATGGTCATGATAATAGTGTTAGAGCATATAAGCGGCACTAAGCATCACAATAATGTTAGGGTATAGCATCGATACTAGATATGATCATAGTATTAGGGCATACAGTAAACATTAGGCATAAGTGGATCAACCTATTTTTTCTATATGGTCGGCTCATTTTCCAAATTATTCAACCTGACTCAGGCCAAACCCTTGATAGGATAGGCAACCACGAGTCCTGGTCCATTATAACAGTTTTAGTAGCTATCACAATAATACTAAAGGATGTAGACGATGTTAGACATTATAGTAGTTGTAGGGTATACAATCATCATTAGTCATGATAATAGCGCTAAAGCATATAGGTGACATTAGGCATCACAATAATATTCAGATGTAACATCGACACTAACTATGATTATAGTGTTAGGGAATACAGTCGACATTAAGCATAAGTGAGTCAACCCATTTTTTCTATATGGTCTGTTCATTTTTTAAATTATTCAACTTAATCCGGCCCAAACCCATGATGGGATTGGTGACCAATAAGTGCTGACTCATTTTAATAGTTATAGTAGCTATCATAGTAATTTTAGAGGATATAGAGAATATTAAGCATGATAGTAAGGCATACAATCATCATTAGTCATGATAATTGTGTTAGAGCATATAGTTAATAATTTATTTACAATCGTCATGTATTTATTTAATTATGAATTGACTAAATAATATAAAAAAATTAAATAATTTTTATAGTTTTAATCAATAAGTAATTTAAAAAATATAATTACTACAATTTAGTTTTTTTAAACTAAATAAAAAGGTTAATTAAAGTATATAATATATTTATTTAATTATGAATTACTTAAATAATCTAAAATATTATTTTAAACATTTTTTTAATTTTAATCAAATAATTAACTTAAAAAAATAAATTACTAATATTTAGTCAATTACTATATATCACATGTTTATTCAATTATGAATTACTAAAACTTTAATTAATTTGTGATAACCAAATCATCATAATTGTTTGTGATAAATACAACACAATAGTCATGGTGTTTACCTTTAAATTATATGTTACAAACACGACACAATTTCTTTTAATTCGTTTGTATTACATATTTTTAATAAATATATATTAACATTTAACTTTAAATAAATTGTTTATTTATTACTACACCACTAATGAATATTATAAGGAAAATTACCAAATTAATCACTTAGAAGGATTGTAATTTATTAGTCGTCTTAAATGTATATGAATAGATTAGTAAGTTTTTTACTTTTACCCATTAATAATTTAAAAGTTACATGAATTTTTGTAATACTTTAGTAAGTTTGTTGAATCATTTTCTGCAGTTTGATATCTTATGGTATGTTTTCAATAAATACATTAATTGGTAACTTTTAATTAGGTAACTAATTAAAGTTTAAATGATAGCATTTAAATTTTCAATCAATCGATAATAATATTTTTCAGAAATAAAAAATTGATCTCATTTCGCATATATAATCGTTAAAAGAGTAACAACATGCTTGAGGCACTCAGAAATGGTAGACAATGTTGCCATATATACCTTAATTCAATATTTTTAGAATGTCATAAACCAAAATATTATTTCATAATGATAATTATTCATAAAATTTTCCATGATTTTAATCAATAAGTAATGTAAAATTTAATTACTACAATTTAGTTAATTTTAGAACTAAATAAAAAGGTTAATTAAATTACGATATATCATATCTTTATTTAATTATGAATAATATCTAACATATTATTTATAAATATTTTTGTTTAATAATAATTAAATTAAAAAATTAAATTACTAATATTTATTTAATTACTATATAACATATGTTTATTTGATTATGAATTACTAAAATTTTAAATAATTTATGATAACCAAATCATCATAATTATATATAATAAACTATACACAATAGTGATGGTGTTTGCGTAAATTGTATATAAAACAAATACAACACAATTTATTTTAATTGATTTATCTTGTGACCTATTTTTAATAAATATAGATTAACAATTAATTTTAAATAATTTATTTATTTAATTACTACACCAAAAATACATATTAAAAGATAAATTATCAA
This sequence comes from Psophocarpus tetragonolobus, assembly GCA_037954015.1. Lineage (NCBI taxonomy): Eukaryota > Viridiplantae > Streptophyta > Magnoliopsida > Fabales > Fabaceae > Psophocarpus > Psophocarpus tetragonolobus. The sequence continues at coordinate 65,820,735 of CM075693.1, forward strand.
ATTAATCATTTAGAATAATTGTAATTTATATATCTATGTAAGATTAATAAATTTGTTGACTTTACTAATTAATACTTTAAAAGTCACGTAAAATGAAGAGTTGTGATTAAACCTTTGTGTAAAACTCTTTTACACTGTTAGTACATACAAATTAAATCATTATATTTATCTTGTTGCATATTTTTAATAAGAGTTTAATTAGTATGTATTGTAAAACCTTTTACATTACATTCAATCACAATCTTTAATTTATGGTAAGTTTGTTAATTTTATTAATTAGTATTTTAAAAGTCATCTAAATGAAAAATGTGATTAAAATGTTAGTGTAATAATCTTTTACACTATTAGTACATACTAATTAAACACTTTCAATAAATATATATTAATTGGTAACTAATTGATTTAATGAAAGTTTAAATAATAACAGCTAAATTTTCAATCAATCTCAATAATGATAATAACATCTTTCCAAAAACAAAAAATTGATTTCAATCATGATTGATTGTAATTTTTATCACATATATAATAGTTAATAATATTATATTTCTAAAAGCAAATTCATAAAACCTTTATCCAAAGTGGATAATACTTTATTAATGTGAAAGTGGTGTAGACAGTGTTAATATGTAGTAGGTAAATGGAATATCGATGTGCTCAATTTTGAAAAGTATTTGAGCTGAGGGTAACAGGATATACTCTTCCAATTTGGTAAAGAGCCCCACACTAAATCACCTTATAATTTGGGTCTCCATATTCCAGTACTTTAGTCTTGTTAATGGCTATAATCACTCAAAATTCACTCAACAATGTTCATATCAGATTATTTGGAAAAACCAGTGACATAGAGCTTGATTGGTTTGGTTTTGTTTTTTAGTTTTGGAAAAGAGTTTTAAAAAATAGTTTTCAAAAACTGGTTTCGGGAAGAAAAGAAAAAAAAACTTGTTTGGCAAATGATATTTGGAAACTGTTTTGAAGATGTAAAAATGGAAAAACTTGTTAATGTTTATTAGAATTTCATTAATGAAAAGAAAAAAACAACATAATCTGATTGTATTTTGAGTTTTTAAAAAAAAAAAAAAAACTGAAAAGCAAAACTACTTTCAGCTGTTCCAGTTTTTTGGCTTTTAAAATCTAAAAAACCAGAACTGTTATATATTTTTAGGTATGCTCATAGCAAACTATTATATATTTTTTAAACTATTGTATCATACCGATCCAAAATTATTTTATATTATATAATATATAACATAATTTATAAATTTTAAAAACTTTCCTGCGGATCTCAAACCTCAGGAAACTGGCGGGAGGAAATTTTAAAAATATTTTTCCTGCCTTTTTTAACTTTGTTTGCAGTACTTTTTCTATAGATTGTTTTTAAGGAAAATCTACAGAAAATTTTACTGAAGTTATTAAAATCATAAAATAGTAATTATGTATGAAGGTTTTACTTACTATATGAATTCCTAAAAAAATTTGCAAGTCTTTCTTGCAAATTTTTTTAAAATAAATTGTAGGAAAATCCTCAACTAATAATGAATTTTTTAGTGGTGTTTGAAGGTGATAGTGGCTGGCACCACCATGGAAAATGATGTCATCACAACAGAGAAGCTGCATCATCATTCTAAGAGAGTTTCATGCATCCTTCATTTAGTTTGATTATATTTTTTCTTTAATTTTTCATTGTATTGAAAGAAGGGCATAGAACTAGGTAGCACAAACAAGACACGGACATAGATACACTGACGTGACTAATGTCTATAATATAGGATAACTTATGTACATATAAATAATGAGACTTTAATGAAATAAAATATGAGTAACAAAACAATTTAACTAAAGAGGTGTTCACTAATTTAAATAAATTTTTTATGATAACAAAGCTATAAGATAGGTCTAATAACATTATTTTTTAAATATTAGTGTGAGTGCATTTATGTTGAGGTCATTTTAAGTATATGAATGTGAGTTTAAATTTTTAAACAAAAAAATAATTTTTTAATTAGATACTTAAGTAGAAGTGTCCAACATACCTTAGACAAGAGTTACATAGTATCAGTATCTGAAAATACTTCCAACAATAGAGGTATAGCTATCTCTTAAGCATAAAATTCTTTAATTTTATAGTTTTGATATGATTATGGTTGGTGTCTTATATGTACAGTTAATACCTTTAAGTTCCCTTGTATTTTGTCATTAATGTTTTAATTGTTCACAAATTCCATCCATTAATTTTGTATTCAGACGTCCACCTCAGACTTTCATAAATTATTCAGCACCAGTTACTTAAGAATGTTTGTTATGAATTATTTCTTTTAACTTCTATCCTTTATTATGTATAGAAAACTTCTGTGAAAGCTTTTTAAGTATTTTTTATGAGTTTAATATCTATACACAATGTAAAAGAATTGTATACTGATATTTAGATTTTAACTTCAGTACCCTTTTTAATTAGAGGGTTTTGGTACCCCTATGATGTGGACCAATCATTTTATGGCACATGTTTAATGAATCTACGTCATTGGAATATTTTAATTTCTTTTATTTAGAGATCTAACAATAAAAAATTTTAATTATTATTTTTCTTTTAATTAAAATTAAAAATAAGTTTACAAATTTATTTTTCAATCCCCAAAAGTCAATTTTATTTTTTTGAATTTCTATCCTTCATTATCAAAACCTTATTTTGGTGCATAATTAGCAATTAGGCTTTCCGTCTTCTTCCTCTCAAAGATACCATGCTATCTCATTCTTCCATTGCCCGTATTGTTGCCACTCAAGTTTAAGTCCTGTGATTCTGTTGTTGCTTTGGCGTCCCTTTTGTTGTCAGCTCTTCTGCAAACCGCTCTATTTTTTTGTGAGCATAAAAGGGTGAGTTCAATTTGTGTGTTTTTTAATTATTGATTTGTGATGCGTGTCCTCTGAAATTAGTTTCTTGTTCTGGTTAGTTTAAAATTTTTCTGCTTGTTTTTGTTAGGGTTCTTTGAAACTGCCATTAGAGGTGTGTTTCGGAGTGAGGTTTAAGAAGGGAAGACATTGTATTAAAATTTTTCATGTTAGAGGGTTCTCCTCCCTCAAATCTCCCCCAGTTTTAGTATTTTTGGTTGAAAAACAAGTTAAACTATTTCTTTACCTATGATTTTTTAAAATGACATTCTGTGTTTTGATACATCCCTCATCACCACAGTTCTCTCTTGTCATTGAAGTTAAAAATAACATGGGATAAATATTACACGTGTTCTTAAATCTCCATCAAGCATGTTGGGAAAACTAACTTCACGTTATTGTATTTGATTTGATAGAACCTTTGTGTCATGTACAAATCTCCCATTGGTAGATTTATTTGTGATTGATTTACAGCTTTTTGTTATCATGTCATTTATTGATTTTTCAAAATCACGTTTTTTGTATTTTGATATGTCTCTTGTTATCATAAATCATAGTTCTCTCTTGTTATTGAAGTTAAAAAGTACATTCACTTTCACTAATAGATATTACACACATTCTTGTAAGTTCTAGTTAAACCTTCATACTCACTATCTTTGATTGGCAGGACCTTTGTGTCATGGGTGTTCCACGGATATGGCTCTCCTATTTTATTCATGAGTTTAATTAGTATGCACTGACAGTGTAAAAGAATGTTACACTAACATTTAATCATATCTTTTCATTTATATGAATTTTAAAATATTAATTGGTAAAGTCAACAAACTTACCATAAATTAAGGGTTGTGGTTGAATGTCAATGTAAAATGTTTACACTGAGACCATATACTAATTAAACTCTTTATTTATTTTGTTGGTCCAATTAATTTGGTTTAAGGTTTGCTCCTGAATACGTCTTTGATTTGGGATACTTTTATGAAAACCAATATTATATTTTTTTTAAAGAAAGCAAAAAAAGCAAATATTGATAAAAGTAGTGATGTACATTCAATTTTCTTGTTTAATAGGGTATAAACATATTTTTTCATGTCTTTCAAAAGGGACTAAATTCTAATATGATCATGAAGAATTTTTGTGTATCACATCAGTATTTTTTATATAAAGAATTGTTGTTAGTCATATTTAAATTTTTCTATATACTAATCTTTATTTAAATTGATAGCACTTTTAAAAAGTGGGTTGATTGATTCTTAAAAGTTCTAATAAGGTATTTGTTAAATATGAGTTTATAGCTTTTTGCTGAAATGTGATTGCTTTATTTTTGTAGATTAAGTATGGAACAAATATCCTCTTGAACATATGTATTTTAAACCATTCAAGTATGCAACAGAATCATGAGGACATCTTTTTTTAAGATTATTTAATAAATTACACTAACAATTTCCAAATTTTTCTCAATCTTATACCCCAACCATCATATAAGAGGACCCACACAATAGAGTAAATAGTGACTCTTCCAAAAATAACAGACTACACCTCCAAGTAGTAAAGCTAAGAAAATATTCAATTGGATTATTTTTGCTCATAATAATTCTATGATCACAATTTAGTTAAGTTTGCTACACACAGTCATGGCTCATGATGATTCAATGATCCCAAATTACTAAGTTTTAGTCATTAACATATGATATATAGTATATAATAATATCTAAATATTAGTAGCTCCTAAAAAACTAAATATTAGAAATTAATTTATTTGAATTACTTAACTGCTTAATTAAATTATAAAAAATATTTACAGTAATATTTTTAATATTTATTAATTCATAATAAAATAAAAACATATGATATATAGTAATTTAATTAACTTTTCTAAATTACTTAAAATCCTATTGTTAAGTTTTGTTTATTTTTATTATAGAAAAGAAAGAATTAAGGCCTCAGTAATAGATAAAGGCTATATTATTAATTTTTTAAAAAATTATATACTTAATTACTTTATTAAAATTTATTAAACAAAAGTTAACAATGAAATTCAACCGTGCAAGATTAAGAAAATTGTGTTTTAAATTACCCAATTAGTTTAACCTTTATTATTTAATTTTTCATATAATTAGTTACCGAATTAAAAGTTACATATTAGTCTATATTGATTAAAAATATGTGACAAGATAAATAAATTAAAATAAATTAGTAGTTGTCATTTATGCTCTAATAAACTATAACAAGATAAATCAAAGAAAAAAGAACTATAGTAAGATAAATTAACAAATATAAATCTCTTGAAATTGGCTTCAACTCCTAACAAAATGATCAACAAAAAAAAACTATAATAGGATAAATCAATAAATTAACTATAATTGATTTATCTTGTTGCACATGTTCAATAAATTTAAATTAATAATAATTTTTAAGTAATTTAAAAAAATTAAGGATCAATATTTATTTTAAGTAATAGGTAATTTCATTAACAAAAGAAAAGTAATAGGTAATTTTAAGTAATTTAAAAATATTATTGTAAATATTTTTTATAATTTAATTAAGTGGTTAAGTAATTTAAATAAATTAATTTATTTATACTATTTTTTTATTTATTTACTATATATCTATGTTAATGACTAAAACTTGAAGTAATTTGTGATCGCCAAATATCATAACTATGTGTAACAAATGAAGTAATTTGTGATTGCAAAATTATCATGAGTAAAACTCATTCAATTTAAGAGTAAATGTAATTTAATAGGTAATTTTTAAGTAATTTAAATTGAAAATATGGGATAAGATAAATCAATTATAATAAGTTATTAATCTATACTAAGAGTAATCAATTATAATCGTTAAAGCATTGAATGGTTAATTTGTTAGTTGTATTGTGCTTCCTACATACATTAAAAAAATATTGATCCTTATTTTTTTAAACTACTTAAAAATTACCTATTAATTTAAATACGTAACAAGTTAAATCAATTATAATTGATTTATATTTATTGATTTATCTTGTTATAGTTGATTAGATCATAAATGACAATTACGGATTTGTTTTAATTGATTCATCTTGTCAAATATTTTTAATCAATACAACTTAATAGGTAACTTAACCAGTTTAAAAAATTTAATTAATAATATTTAGTTTTTCTAACTATTAGAAATGTCTAGTTAATTATTCCAAATTTAAATTAAAAATCATATTAACCAAACTTAAACACTAATATTTTATTGTAACTAAACATAGTAATTAGATTAATAACTGTTATATATTTTTTTTAAAGTTTTGTTATGACTTTATCTAAACTACTACATTGTATGTGGTCATAGACCATCACTACTTCTAATACATCACAGCACCATCCTTGAAGTTGAATAAAATTTTTATGCCTCATTCATGCTTGCAAATTGTGTTAAAAGGATTTCGATTAAAAGTTTGAGTATATTGATTTTTAAGTCTTGAAAGTGTATTTAAAATGTGATTTTAGTCTTTAAAAGTAAATATAATCTTCTTTCATTGTCAAAATAACCATATATTAAAATAATATTTCTATGATCCCATAAATTTCCTAACTTCAATATCAAAATAGCTACGTAATTATAATAACATTTGTTCCTAGTTACATAAATTTCCTAACTTCATTGTTAAAAAATAACCTAACCACTAAGCATAGTTAATTATAAGAAACTAAACTATTCTTCTTATTTCATAGAAGTTCCCAATTTTCGGTTGCCAGCTGTTTGATTATTTTGTTTTGGGTGTTGTGTGAGTGTAGAATCACGTCTAGTGCAATTCTGATTCTTGTTTTTTTACCAGCCAAATGTTAGTTCTTAATATATTAATATTTGTTAAAGGAGGAATTCAAACCTACAACATCTCCCTCCCCCATCTCTTCAATTTTCATTCTTGTTTCATCCCTAACCTACCACAAGTAAATAAACATGTTAGATTTTATCAAATAATAAATACTAAATTAGAAAAAATAAGGTACAATAAAGATGAATACTTAAATTTTATAATCATCAAGGTAGTCTCAATCCATCAACCACTTAGCAACCCAAATCCCACAATCATTCCTATAACATGTCAATATATTACTTTCATAGTTAAAAAAAAAACTTAATTTTCAATAAATTCAGTTAGTATATTACTAATGAAGTTTCTTTCTTCCAATGTTAAGAGTTACGATGATAAAAACAGTCAACCGATAACATTTTCTCTAAGAAAATTGCCTACAAAATAAACAATTGTTTCAGTTCAAATTTACATCATAATAGAAAGTTCACATCATTTAAAAAAAAAAATTAAAATATTACCAATTTCATAAAAAATCTTCTTCGTATTGGATTTCTCTTTGTGGGTTGGGAAGAAAATCCAAAAAAATAAGTCTTTTATGCCCCAAATTATTAATAAAAAGCAAAAACCAATGCCAGGTTATGCCATTTATAGCAACAAAAATCTATATAAAAAATCATACAAATGGCACAAAATATCTCAAAATAAATACATGATAAATAATAAGAATATAATATATATAGAGTTTGGTTGTGATCTTATCTAAGAAATCAATTGTTTCCATGTACTGATTGAAATACATCGACTTATTTATATACGTACTAATTTAAATAATTAAATGTAGATTCTATATATAAATATATAAATAATATGAATTAAAAGATAAACATAAGTTTTACTATAATTTAAATATTCTTTAAATTTTTTAAGAAAAGTTCATATGCACTTTACCATAATTAATATATTATTTGGTAACATTATTTATATGATACCTATATATTGATTTTTACTTATGTAATTAAGGTAATTAAGTCAAATAAATATTTTTATATTGTCTCTACATATTAATTTTTAAATTTATTTACATAATTAAATTTATATTTTATATATAAATATTTTAAATTTTTTTATAAAAAAGATTGAGATATGTGTTACTATAATTAATACATATATATATATATATATATATATAATTAGAATAATTGAACCAATTAAATATTTTTTATAGTCTCCACATAATAATCTATATACTAATTTAAATAATTAAATGTAGATTATATATATAAATAATAAGAATAAAAATATAAAATGTAAGTTTTACTTTAATTTAAATATTATTTTTTTTAACAAAATTACACATATGTTTTACCATAATTAATACATTATTTTGTAAACCTTATTTATATGATTTTTATATAAGAGATTTGAAAATTTAAAAAACACAAAAAGGTACTTTTTTAATAAACAAATATTAATTTGTTAGGGGTCAATTTGAACCAATGACCTTTCCTTTTCCATCTCCACAGATGTTAATTTACCACTATATCAACTTTATAATCTTACAACCAAAAAACTATTTTAAACCATTTATATTGAAAAAACATAATTTTTCTATTATCTATGTTGTTCACAAAATAAAACTATTATCTATTATCTATTAATAAAGGGAACTACCCCTTTTGTTGTTCACCTTTTGCTAGACAATTATGTCTCTTATTTATAACAATAACTAACATGCTAATAAACAAGAAATATATTGCAATTATACACACACTTATGTACATGCTAGCTGTCATTTTAGTGTTACAACATACAACCGACATTAGGCATAAGTGAGTCAGCCTATTATCAACTCATTTTTCAAATTATTCAATTTGACTCGACTCAAACAATGATATGTTGACCCATGAGTCCTACCCATTTTAAAAACTGTAGTAGTAATTATAGGCCATATAGATAATATTAGGCGTGATAGTAGTTGTAGTAAATACTAGGCAACACAATTACGTTAGGGTATAACATCAACATTAGTTATTACTATAATGTTAAGACATAAAACCAAGATTAGGCATAAGTGAGTCAACCTTTTTCTATATGGTCAGCTCATTTGCCAAATTATTCAACCTGACTAGCCTAGACCCATGATGGGATAGGCGACCCATAAGTCTTGGCCCATTATAACAACTATAGTAGCTAGCATAGTAATTTTAGAAGACACAAATGACATTAGGCATGATAGTAGTTGTAAGGTGTAGAATCATCATTAGTCAAGATGATAGTATTAGAGCATATAGATGACAGCAGACATCACAAAAAAGTTAGGATATAGCTTCGATACTAGATATGATTATAGTGTTAAGACATGCAGTCTATAGTAGGCATACGTAAGTTAGCCCATTTCTTCTATATAGTCGGCTCATTTTCCATATTATTCAACCTAACCTTGCCCAGACCCATGATAGTATAGGCAACCCATGGCTCTTGGCCCATTATAGTAGTTGCAATAGCTATCACAGTAATTATAAAGGATACAAATGACATTAGGCATGATAGTAGTTGTAAGGTATAAAATCTTCATTAGTCATGATAATAGTTTTAGAGCATATAGGAAACACTATGCATAACAATAATGTTAAGGTATAACATTAATACTAGATACTTTTAGGGCATACAATTGACATTAGGCATAAGTGAGTCAAACCATTTTTTCTATATGGTTGGCTATTTTTCCATCTTATTTAACTTAATCTAGCCCAAACCCAAAACGAGATAGGCGATCCATAGGTCGTGGCCCATTATAATAGTTGTAGTAGGTATCACAAAAATTTTAGAGGATACAAACGACATTAGGCATGATAGTAGTTGTAAGGTATACAATTGTCAATGGTCATGATAATAGTGTTAGAGCATATAAGCGACACTAAGCATCACAATAATGTTAGGGTATAGCATCGACACTAGATATGATCATAGTGTTAGGGCATACCGTAAACATTAGGCATAAGTGGATCAACCTATTTTTTCTATATGGTCAGCTCATTTTCCAAATTATTCAACCTGACTCAGGCCAAACCCTTGACAGGATAGGCAACCACGAGTCTTGGTCCATTATAACAGTTTTAGTAGTTACCACAATAATACTAAAGGATATAGACGACGCTAGACATTATAGTAGTTGTAGGGTATACAATCATCATTAGTCATGATAATAGCGCTAAAGCATATAGATGACACTAGGCATCACAATAATGTTCGGGTGTAACATCGACACTAACTATGATTATAGTGTTAGGGAATACAGTCGACATTAAGCATAAGTGAGTCAACCCATTTTTTCTATATGGTCTGTTCATTTTTTAAATTATTCAACTTAATCCAGCCCAAACTCATGATGGGATTGGTGACCAATAGGTACTGACTCATTTTAATAGTTATAGTAGCTATCATAGTAATTTTAGAGGATATAGAGAATATTAAGGATGATAGTAGTTGTAAGGCATACAATCATCATTAGTCATGATAATTGTGTTAGAGCATATAGTTAATAATTGATTTACAATCGTCATGTATTTATTTAATTATGAATTGACTAAATAATGTAAAAAAATTAAATAATTTTTATAGTTTTAATCAATAAGTAATTTAAAAAATTTAATTACGACAATTTAGTTTTTTTAAACTAAATAAAAAGGTTAATTAAAGTATATAACATATTTATTTAATTATGAATTACTTAAATAATCTAAAATATTATTTTAAACATTTTTTTTATTTTAATCAAATACTTAACTTAAAAAATTAAATTACTAATATTTAGTCAATTACTATATATCACATGTTTATTCAATTATGAATTACTAAAACTTTAATTAATTTGTGATAACCAAATCATCATAATTGTTTGTGATAAATAAAACACAATAGTTTTTTTACTTTTACCTATTAATAATTTAAAAGTTACATGCATTTTTGTAATACTTTAGTAAGTTTGTTGAATCATTTTGTGCAGTTTGATGTCTTATGGTATGTTTTCAATAAATACATTAATTGGTAACTTTTAATTAGGTAACTAATTAAAGTTTAAATGATAGCATTTAAATTTTCAATCAATCGATAATAATATTTTTCAAAATAAAAAATTGATCTCAATCATGATTAATTGTAAGTTTTTTCACATATATAATCGTTAAAAGAGTAACAACATGCTTGAGGCACTAAGAAACGGTAGACAATGTTGCCATATATACCTTAATTCAATATTTTTAGAATGTTATAAACCAAAATATTATCTCATAATGATAATTATTCATAAAATTCTCCATTATTTTAATCAATAAGTAATGTAAAATTTAATTACTACAATTTAGTTAATTTTGAACTAAATAAAAAGGTTAATTAAATTACTATATATCATATCTTTATTTAATTATGAATACTATCTAAAATATTATTTATAAATATTTTTGTTTGATAATAATTAAATTAAAAAATTAAATTACTAATATTTATTTATTACTATATAACATATGTTTATTTGATTATGAATTACTAAAATTCTAAATAATTTATGATAACCAAATCATCATAATTATATATAGTAAACTAAACACAATAGTGATGGTGTTTGCGTAAATTGTATATAAAACAAATACAACACAATTTATTTTAATTGATTTATCTTGTGACCTATTTTTAATAAATATAGATTAACAATTAATTTTAGATAATTTATTTATTTAATTACTACACCACAAATACATATTAAAAGATAAATTATCAAATTAATCATTTAGAATAATTGTAATTTATATATCTATGTAAGATTAATAAATTTATTGACTTTACTAACTAATACTTTAAAAGTCACGTAAAATGAAGAGTTGTGATTAAACCTTTGTGTAAAACTCTTTTACACTGTTAGTACATACAAATTAAATCATTATATTTATCTTGTTGCATATTTTTAATAAGAGTTTAATTAGTATGTATTGTAAAACCTTTTACATTGACATTCAATCACAATCTTTAATTTATGGTAAGTTTGTTAATTTTATTAATCAGTATTTTAAAAGTCATCTAAATGAAAAATGTGATTAAAATGTTAGTGTAATAATCTTTTACACTATTAGTACATACTAATTAAACACTTTCAATAAATATAGATTAATTGGTAACTAATTGATTTAATGAAAGTTTAAATAATAACAGCTAAATTTTCAATCAATCTCAATAATGATAATAACATCTGTCCAAAAACAAAAAATTGATTTCAATCATGATTGATTGTAATTTTTATCACATATATAATAGTTAAAAAATAAGTAAGGAGCATGCTCTGCTTGAGGCTGCAATAGATGACAGATAATGTTATAAACCAAAATATTCTTTCATAATCGTAATTATTCATAAAATCTCCTATTACTAGTACGCACAGCATATGGCTGAAAAAATTTTGCTCCTGCACCGCTACACATGTACAATTAAAAAGATATCAAAATGCACAAAATGAATTGCAAATTAGTTTTTATACCTATATATCTTCAATTTTTATTATTTCATAATAAGCCAAATTGTTTATGCACCTACATAAAAAAATCAATGAAATGAGATTGGTAATTAATTTTATTTTAAAAAACTATGATAATATATAGAAAAATAATTATTGGCATATCTCCATTTGCTCCTTTAATGACACTTTCAAGTAACTCATTCCAAGCTTGACCACCATTAACATTACGCAGGGGACCAGAATTCTGAAATATTATAACAATTGGTTTAGTATATGTTATACATATATCATAACTATATATCAATATTGGTGGTAAAAATATAATTTTCCTAACTGTTGTCATAAGTATTGTATTGGGTGTAATGGGAAAGAATGAGAATGGAACTTGAGGATATTGATTGTATATGGGTGGCCTTCCTTACATAGGATGAAAATTAATGAAATGTGGAATTGGATAGTTGTATGTTACATTTGGTTATAGGGGGTAACAAATTGACTCTTCCCTCATTTTGTTGAGTAGCAACATCAAATCAGTGTTAACCTACCAGATATTCATTTATATCATCAAATAAGTGGTAATCTACCAAACACATCCAGAAAGTAAGAACACATGCAAGTGAAAATAACTAAACACAATAATAATATGTACATACTAAAATAATAACCATAAAATTTTAACTCACTCTCCTATTAACTTTAATTTCATAGTCTGACAATTATCAACAATACGAGACAACAATTCTGTATCCTACCAAACAAACATTGAATAAAAGAATAAACAACTCATTTAAGGATCTGATTAATTTAGAACAACTAGACAAATAAAGTAACTAGAAACAATAAGTACTTACATACTTTCTTATCATTTATCCCACTAGTTTTACATGTTTTCTGCTTCTTAACTTTACCTCTTGTAGAATTGCCATTTCTCTTTTTGCTTAAGCTCTATAATAAAGGTAGATATACTTAGACATCAATCATTAATCCATAAAAAATGTCTAAAATGATAGAACAAAATGTTTAAACTTTATATTATTTTGACTATAATACTTCCTTGATATCAACTTCAATTTTTGTATTCTACAAATTATCATGATCAACTGAGAGTGGTTCAATATCCTATGGAACAAACATTGTAATGATAACATGCATAGTTAGTTTTCCAAGCTCCATAATGTCTAAGCTTGATGGAGGTTCAACTAGCACTTATAAGAACGTGTGTAATATTTATGCAACATGACAAATTTACTACAATGTCTCACTTTCAAACGCAGGTCTAATGGTAATCTTAGAGAATCCTAACAAAACGCTATAGGTACTAACAAGAGCAAGAGGAAAACATCCTATGCTAACCAGACCAAGAAACTAATTTTAGAGAACATGCATCACAAATCAATAATTAAAAAACACACAATTGAGTTCACTCTTTTATGCTCATAACAAAATAGAGCTAGTTGCAGAAGAGTCGACAACAAAAAGGACACCAAATTAAGAATGGAACCACAAGACATAAACTTGAGTGGCAACAATGTAGGCAATAGAAGAATGAGAGAGCATCTTGTCTGTGTAAGGAAGAAGACAAAAAACTAATCGTTAACTAAGCACCAAAACAGGTTTTGATAATGAAGGATAGAAATTGCAAAAAATAAAATTGACTTATGGGATTTAAAAATAAATTTGTAAACTTATTTTTAATTAAAATAAAAATAATAATTTAAAGTTTTCATTGTTAGGTCTTCTAAATAAAAAAAATTAAAAATGTCCCAATATCGTATAGATTCATTAAACATGTCATAAGGGGTACCAAAACCCTCTAATTAAAAAGGGGATTGAATTTAAAACCTGATGTTTAATCATAACCTTAATTTATATAATTTTTAAAGTATTAATTGGTAAACTTAATCAACTTACTATATATAAAGGGTTTTACCATATATAAAGGGTTCTTACACTATATAAGTTTTTTTTTTATTTTTAATTTTCTCTTGTTCTCAATCGGCCATATATACATGGAAATAAGTTTATGTGAACATATTTGTTAAATGGAAATGACATTTATTGAATCAATCTTAATGGTAATTTAAGGTCAAGATGCTAAAGAATGAAATGTTGCTACATGCATATCCTATCATAATTTTGACCAAAGTTTCAGTACGATGGATTAACAAGAATAGTTGAGAACTCTATGGAAAATTTATAATAAGAACTTTAATTATCATTGACTACTAACCAAGTAAAAACATGCAAAACTGGACTAACTAAAAGTGCACCCTTAATTATCATTGTAATTAACCAATTAATAATAAGAACTTTATAAGAACTATTACTAAAATATTTTTTCAATATATAAAAAAAGATTTCAACTGATTGGACAGCCTAAGTAATTATTGAATGAATAGAAATTGTAAAAGAAAAACAAAACTCATAGAAATTAAATGACTCCTTATCTTGATATTAGCAAGAAAATAAAAGGAAAACACAGAGTGCATGACTTTATGTTACATATCAATAGAAGACATTTTATTTTTACCTTCATTTTTCAATTTTGAGAGATTAAAAAGTTTAGAGAGTTCAAACAAACTCCAGTATCAATAATCTGTAAAGTGCAAAGAAGGTAAACATGAAATTAGTAGAGCTGGAAACAGGAAAATCATAAGATTGAATTGAATTGAAAATATTGACACACCTATAATTGCAGTTGAGAGATGGTGACAGGAAAATAATAATGCAAGAGTTTGGTGAATTAGTAGAGGTAGAAGGGCTTCCTCAATGTACAAGTATTATTATTTGGTTCCCTCATTGTGACGTGTTGCAGTATAACTGATTTTTTATGTCAATTCATGAGTATAAGTATCTTATTTCAGTTAGTAATTTTGTTTAGTTATTTTCACCTCTTATATGTCTCTTTATTTCACTTTCTATGTTATATATCTTTTTACATTCTTAAATAGATAGTCACAAAACCTTTAAATTAGTTAATAAAAAGATCAAAAGAGTGGTTCTATTTCAAGACTTGTCAACCAGTTGTATTGGCAGTAGAATCCACTATGGTATGGACAAAATTTAGTAAACTACTGTCAGACATTTTATGGGACCAATCTATTTCTTCAAAAATGGAATATAGACAAAATTTAGCATTTCTAATTATTTTTCAAATTCATTTTTATTTTAAAAATCTAATAATATGCAATAGTCAATAACTTTAATATTTCTTAAATCATGAATTACTAAGTTCTCTACATTGTTTCTTCACTAACCTTAGCTAAGGATTCCAACTTAATAAATAACACAAAATTAGAACTAACTAGATACTTAGTTTTACAATTAGAATAAGAACCCTCAACTTATTAAATAATAGTTAAAAAAGAGAGTAATGTAAGCGATTAGAGTTTTCTACTCCAAGAACAGAACACAGAGTAGATTACCTTAGCCTTCAACCACATCCTTTGATGTCCTTAAATGGCGAACCCATATATAACCTATTACAAAATAAAGTTAATTTGAAATAGACATATAACCTAATACAAAATAAAATTTTTTTCCCAATAACTGAACAGACAGACTAAATATTAAAATACACATATAACCTAGTACGAAATAAAGTTAATTTGAAAATTTTTTAATTGTTTTTGGAGGTTTCAAGTGCCTTGAACTATCTGGTTTGTACTCTTTCACCTACTTTTGTAATAACACAGAATATTACATTTTTTTTATCGTAAAAGATACTAATCTTCTTGTATTGAGTATTATTGTTATATAAGTTTATTTGTTAATTTAAGAAAAACATTTGAGAATATTACCTATAAATTCATAAGAGCAAATAGTAAACATGACTTTGTATCTATAAACTTTCATATATAATTGTTAAAACTTATATATGTGGAAGAAAAATACATCAGCAGGAATACACTTAATATCCATAAAAGAGAAGCACACAAACACATAGCGGAAACATTTTCAGCTATATGAACTCATTGTACCCACCTACAGTCAAAATTTTCCAGCAGAATCAAAGATTTTTTTTTTTTTCTTATCTGACGCTTTGCTATTTAAAACACGTTTCGAACTTAAACGGATTCAAATCAAGTTAATAAACTTAATTACGGAAATGAAACTCTTAAATTAGTACCTATTTTTTTCATTTATAAAAATAAAGCTGTAATTTGATTGAAGCTAGAAAACTTATAAACTTCTTGCTATTGAGTTTATCTTGATATTTGCTTTAGAATCATTATCGGAACACTAACACAAATTTTAAACTTTACATTTATGATGTCTAATTTTTTACATAATTGGAGTGTATTAGACTATTGAAAATCTCATGTTAAACTAATAATATAATCAAACATTATATAATATATAAGTATGGTACAAACCTCAATTTATAATCTGTGAGGTTGAATTACGTAAAATTTCATAATAATTACAAACCAACATCAATGTCATTTTTAAAATGCACTAAAATAGAGAAAGTAATGATATTACAGGAAAATGTTCATTGAAACCTTTGTGATTGACTATTAACAATTTTCATTTGTTTTAAATCAACCAAACAATTAGTTCTACGTACAGTCACAATCAGTTTACATGGTCTAAATATGTAACGATGAACAAGAGTACTCAGCCACTAAACATTTTTTAAAAGCAAACAATTTATCCACGGAAACCCTAGTCACCATTAATGGAGCTCTTCTGCACTGAATATCACATAATGACATGACAAAAGCTAAGGTTTATATTTTCTTTTAGACGGGACATAGCTTAATGGAAAGTTAAGGAAATTATTCAAAGGATGATAAATAAGATTCCCTCTAAAGCAGAGACAAAAACACTTGGAAGACATAGGATAAAATATTTTTGACTTTTCTATTTGTGTTATATGGTTCTTAAAACTACAGCAAACACACACATAAGAGACAAGTTAAATAACCTTTGTCACACTTTTCAAAATCAATAACACATAATAGGTAAATATAAATCTAATATTGTAAGTTACTTTTCTAAATGCAATATTAGTCTATGAAATGCTCACTCCTATTAAGGAATCACTTGTCTTTCATCCATGTAAGTCAACCAAATGTTCACTCCTATTAAGAGTTTGTTTTACAAAATTAACTGAAAAAATTAACTGAAAGTTAAATGAAAATTAAAAAATTAGTTGTAAGTGTTTTATAAAACTAGTTGAAGGTTGTAAAATAACAAATAAGAGCATCATTAATCATTAAATAAAAATAAGGTATTTTAAAATAATTATAACATATTTTAATGATATAAATTAATTATATATTTAAATTATAAATTATTATAATTATATAGTTAAATTATAATTTCTATGATAATATATTTAAATTATAAACTTATGTAATTATCTATTTAAATAATAAATTACTATAATTAATATTTAAATTGTAATTTCTATAATTAAATGTATAACTTTTAAATCAATATTTAAATCATAATTTTTTATAATTATATATTTATATTATAAATTACTATAATTACATTAATGAATGTGAGAAAAATGATAAAGATAAAGGTGGTATAATGCAATGAGATTAGAGAGAATTAGTGGAGGATGGTGTATTAATTAATGAAGGTTAAACATATAAAAATAAAATCAGCTAGTTCCTAAAATTAGGAGATTTTTTCAAAACATTTTTGAAAAAGTTAAGAATTCCTAAAAAAACTCCTAAATTTTTGTTATCCAAACTGAGCTGAAATAATTTCAATTACTAGTTTTTCATTGAAAAATTCATGTATAAACTCTAGGATTCATCCACTGCATCGTGTAAACACTAAGTATAAAATCATATAAACAAAGGTGAAGGTTTTTTTTTAACAAAAAATAAATAAATTTAATCGTAATTAAATGGACAAGAAAATATTTAATTATTTACTTGGTACCCAAATAATTTTTAATTATTTATATTTTCTTCAATAATATTATAAAATTGTATAATCATCCTCACATATAAGTGCACAATATTTTATGTATTGTTTTATATATAGTCACGTGATGGACTTTAATTTTTTCTAATTACTGTCATATCATTGTATTAGTGTTAAATATTTTCATTTAAATTTGATAACTTACACAAATAAACTACTTTAATTATAATAATTAAAAATGGAATTTTACTAATTTTATTAAATAGGCACTTTTTAATCATATTGATCATTATTATCTTAAATTATTTAAATGCAATGAACAATTACATCAACTATAATAGAGTATTAGATAAGAAAGTTTCCAAAATTCGACAGGCTATAATTTTTCTATTTTTCACTCTTCTTTTTATGCAGTTTTAGTTGCTTGATATTATACTTTTTATTACTATTTTTAATAAATAACCATTTCAATAAAATAAAGATAATACTTACTATTTTTCATATCATTTAAAATATTAATATACCAAATCTAGTTTAATTTTATTTTTTATTGTCGTTTTTATAAAAAAATAGAGAAAATATCTATTTATTAATTACTCTTAATTGCATTGTCCTGTTTCCTTCTCCTTCAATCATAATTTCTTTAAACTATTATTATATTCATCCATATTTTATTTTCCAATAAAATATTTTATTCTTCAAAAAAATTATTTATATTTATCGAGTTTTACTATAAATTATCAATATTTTTAATCAACTAAATTTATAAAAAAAATTAAAATTTAGAAGCTTGGGAAAGGTATCTTGTCATTTGTAATTATTCAATTGTTTAAAAAATTCTACCTAATAACCTATTTTTTGAAAGTGTAGGCATTTAGCCCATTTCATATCTATTAATAAAATAGGTAACCAAAAAATTAAGGTCAAAGTAAATTATATGACTTACTTACCTGTAAATTCTATAAACTAAAAAGAAATAATATGTGTTAACATTACTAATAAATTTCATTTATCATCGTCTTTACCTTTATTTAAATCTACATCTTATGGTTCATTAAGTGGCTATCAAGAAGTCAAAATTTATTTATAAAATTGGATAATTTTCTGCTGACTTTTAAAATTATCTAACCATGTCTCTACCCAAACGTATCTCATATACCCACCGCATATCATTTATGTACTGTGAGTGAGTGTCGATGGAATGATAAAAAAATAATTTTAAAATAATGAATCGTCACAAATGTAATTAAAGAAAAGATAAAAAAATCTTTCAAATATGTTTTTAATTCACGACTCAATATACATAAGAAGGCCTAAACCATAAAAGACGTTATTTTTAATTAAATAAACAAAATTTGATAACTTTAAAAGTATTTATTCACTCCCTAAAACACAAGAAAGTATTTTTTATTTTATTAGCTTATTTTATCCTTTTAACAAGAAGATTATTATTGATAAGTTTATTTTTATAAGAATTATTGTTATTGTATTTTTATATTCTTAATTAATTTATTTTTTGTAAGTTGATGTAACTGTCAAATTTAAAGTTTACCTAATGTGATAGTTACCAAATTATGGTAGTTTTATAATGATTAAATCAAAAGTGCTAGACATAATTAAAGTTTTATTATGTTTTTATTTTTTACTAAATTTAAAAATAAGAGGAGTCGTCATCAATATTTATTTAAGAAAACATTCAATTTTTTTTTAAAGAAAGTAGTCCATGAAAAAACCTTTAATTAAATGTGTAGAGCTAGATAACTTTGAAAATATTTATTTCACCCCTTAAGACATACATACTATTTTTTTCATATATTTAACATGAAAATTTTTATTTTTAAAATAAATTTATTATTTAAAAAGAATTCTTACTATTGTATTTTACATTCTTAAATATATATATATATATATATATAATTTTTTTATCTTTTTGGCTTGACATGAATTGTCTCCTGCTGCTCCTAGATATCTCTATGCGTAGTGCAAAATCAGAAATTTACGTAGTTCTTTGTTAAAAATACTTGTGTGTTGAGTTTTTAATTTTGTTATTACTATTTTTTTAACATTAAGATATTATAATATTGATACCATATTTTATTCTTGTAAAAAATAATTTTATTTTAGAGGGAGGTTTTAAACATCAAACTTTCCCGATTACGCTTTATAATATAATATAATATTTTGAATTTTATACTAATAAATTTTTATTTAATATATTGTTTATGTATTAATTTTATTTTGATTTAATAATTTCATTAGAGATAAGTTTTAAACTATCAAATTGTCACAACTTATATTATAAAACTGTAGAATTAAAATGATGTCACATCTGAATAATCCATTTTCTAGTAATCATATTTTATCTTGAAGGTTTACCTTGTTGAATTAAGAATTAATAATATATTATCATTATTAAGACACAATTTTCATTATTTATTTGTAAATTTTTTATTTGATGATTTGATTTATTTATTAATTAAAATTATAAATTTTTAGTTTAATGTTATTTTAGATATATTGATTACTAAACTTACACGTTGGCTGTCTTTATTTATGTTTGATTAATAACTTTGGCAAGTTAAGTTTCATTTGATGTTTTGATTTATGTATTTTTATTTTGATTTAATAGTGTCATTATATATAAGTTTTAAAATATCAAATCGTCATGACTTGCATTATATAACCATAGAATTAAAAAGATGTCAGATCTATTTAATTTTTTTTAAAAATTTTTCATATGTAAGGATAAAATAGTTTAATAATTATTATATATATTATTATAAATTATGTAAAGATTCTTATCATATAATTTTATATACAAAAATACTATTAATTGTGATTGAAACTAATTAAGGGAGAAATCTAAGTACAATAAATTATCACAACTTAAAAGAATTTTTTTAATTATTATAAAAAACTGATTTTGATTAATCATTAAGAGCATGAAGTAATTTTGTCTTAGCTTATAAGGCTGTACCATTTTTAGTGACCGTATGAGCAGATAGACAAAAATAGTGCAAACTATTTAGAATGCCTTAGGACAATGATCTTAGCAAAAGATAAGTTAAGAATAAAAATAAAAACAGATTTTTATATGAATACACGTTTTTTTTTATTTGTATTTCGGGTGTATTACATTAAGGCTTAACATATCAAGAGAAAATAGGTTTGAGATATTTCGAAGTTGGTCACCAAGCATGTGAAAGTGAAGTAAAAAACAAAGAGGATTCAAATCCCTAATAAGTGAAGTAAAAAACAAAGAGGATTCAAATCCCTAATAAGTGAAGTAAAAAACAAAGAGAATTCAAATCCATAAAAAACAAAGTGAAGTAAAATACCAAGAGGATTTGATTCTCTGTAATTTCTCCTTCTCTCTTATCTTTCAAAAAAAATTCCCAACTTGATACTTCTAATTTCTCCTTGTTTCTTATCTTTCAAATTTTTTTCCTAAAATAAATTGTTGTTGATTTTGCTTTATTGTTGGGTGCAACAAGTTTGCAATTTGGATGATTGATGAGTCTACATGTGTAGAGGGAAGAAGGCAGAGGACAGGGTGGTAGGGAAGTATTTGAATGGCAGAATCCTTTGGAGCCGTTGCTTTGTTCTTTTCTTTTTTATTTACTTTATTCTTAATTTTAATTTTGTTGTATGGTATTTTGCTACATTGAATTTGTTTTATTGAGATTCAAGTACTTAAAACAAATATGTTGTGATTTTTCATTTTTTTTTATATTTTCTATTTACACCATCTAGATTAATAAATACACCTCATTTTTATGGGTGTATTTAACAAAAACGTGAGTGAAAATAGTTTATTTTTTTAATTTGGTTAAAAGACCTTATTTTAAGCACAAAAAAGTAAAAGACAAATATTAATAGAAAGTTAAAAATCCGGACAAAATTACGTATCTACAACTATAACTAAATTGGAAGTGCATCCAAAGTGACTATCATTTTATTTAAAGAGTTCACACTAAGCAAGTTAAAAATGCATACAAAGAGATTATCATCAATTTTTATAGTACTTATTGTAATAGTCAAATTAGAAATACATCTAAGAGTGACTATTATTAAACTTTTAATTTGAATTTAAATAGTTTGGAAAATATAATAATAATTATAAGATATAAAATTTTTATAATAATCAAATTAATAGGACATCTTATAGGCCAAATAGCCAAATATTAATTATTAGTATTTTAATTTTTATTAGTGAAGGAATTCAAAATCATGATCTTTCTCTCTCCCACCTCTCAACTTTACCACCAGAACAAGTTTACAACTCTTGTTATCCTTAAATATTTATAGTTCTTATAATGGTTAAATTAAAAATATATCTAAAATAAAATTAAACTAAAAATTTAGAATTTTATAATTACTGAATTAAAGGTGTGACAAAGTTATTAACCTTATTTTCTAATTGATTATTCATTATTTGGTAAGCTAGTTTAGGTGAACGAGTAATTTGGAATTGTTATTATGGCTGTGAAAAATAATTAATTGCACAATCTAATAAATTATAAACCTTGTTCTAGCATATTGTTTATATATTATGTAACCAGACATCTGTATATGCACAAATTTAAATGGCATTTAAAATCAATAGCATGATGATACCCGCAACCCCAAAATCATAAACTAGAACTCATCAAGACGTACCAACTAATTAGTATATCAAAACAGAACCATAAAGGATGTCATTCGTGAGATAGAAAACAAGGGTTTGTGATTGAAGAGGTGATGCATTCGGAGGCAGCTAACAACAAGGTGAGAATCCAAAGATGTGGGTGTTATGTTCTCCAAAACTTGTTTTCTTTGTAAATATATAATTTTTCTAGTTATATATATATATATATATATTTATTTATTTTGTTCTACAAACTTTTTCTTCTATTTTAACAGAGTTTAATTTGTATTTATTGTTAGTGTATAAAGTTTTACGCTAACATTTAATCATAACTTTTTATTTATGATAAATTTATTCACTTTACTAATTAATCTTTTAAAAGTCATATAAATAAAGAGTGGTGATTAATCATAAGTATAATACTCTTTTAACAAATATCTATATTTTTATAAAAAAATATAATTTTATTAAAAAGGTATATCTATTTTATCTTTTGGTTCCCCAAACATTGGCAGCAGCACACAATGATGCATGGTGATTTCGATTTTGTGAGGGTGATTATATTTATGAATTTGAAGCGGCACCAAGGTAGTTTTTGATAGGGTAAGGATTGATTGCTTCTAGTAGTGATAGGGTGTGATATGGGTTGAGTATAAGAGGGAAGGAAGGAAAGCAAAGGAAAAGAGACTGAAAGCACTTCCGAAAATCACTTCGTACGGTGGTGCCAACTGATAAAATATAAAGTAGGTTTGAATTATACTGTACTAGACACAAATTATAATATGTCAACTATCAATATTGAATTGATTAAAATAGGAATGAATGTGTACCTGAATTGGTGTTCATGTCCGTGAGCACTATTGAAGAGAACTCTAGGAGGTTCTTCTACCTACCTTCTGAGGGGTTATTGTAGAGAATAATTCTGATGTGTAAATTTGCTTAATGGGATGACAAATTTATAACCCCCCAGGGTAGCCAGGGACCTCTCTTAATTGGGATTTTTAATCTGATTGACCTAACCCATCACAGAGTCAATCTCACTGTAATCCCAGTTAAAATAACCATATTGATATTTTAAAATATTGTCGGTTAAAGATAAATTACTATATTGATATAATGATCATATCTTATATTGTCGATTAATGATGATAGATATTGAGTGATACTAATCCACAATTATTTTCAACCTTCTCCCACTTGGATAGTATCAATCAATAATCAACATACAAATCATTAAGCTAAAATGACAATTGCCGATATATCATATATTAATTAACGATATGAAAAATTTGAGCAACAAAATAAATATCCGATAGGGATATTAATCATTTGCATTTAGCTAATATTTTTCATAAAATGTATGGCATAATGCAGTCCCATAAATGACACTATAATGGTCCAAGCATAAATAAAATGCTAATAAGAAACATGAACAAAATGACGTCAACTAGAGCATGTCTCTTAAAGAAAATAGAGAATCAGACTCCCACTAACTTAATACATCAAAAGCCTTGACTAAACCCATGTGAGTTACATGAATAAGAAAAATTCCAACAGTTAAGGCCTTAGTCAGTGGATCTGCTAACATCTCCTCAGAATCAATGTTTTCAATCCGAGTGTGAAAACTTTGAATTTGCTCTCTAAAAAATTGATACTTGATATCAAAATGCTTTGAACTAGTAGAGCTTTTGTTATTTCGAGAGAAACTCACAGCAGCAGTATTGTCACAGTAAATCACAAGTGGCCTGGAAATGCTTTCAACTATGTGAAAATCAGATATCAATTTCTTAAGCCACATGGCCTGGCGAGTGGCCTCAAAACAACCAACATACTCTGTTTCCATGGTAGAGGTAGCTGTAAGAGACTATTTAACGCTCTTCCAAGAGATAGCTCCTCCTGCCATCATAAAAATAAAGTCAGAAGTAGATCTACGATCATCAAGGCAACCTGCAAAATCAGAATCAGAATAGCCAGTGACTTGAAGTTGATCAGACTTCATAAAAGTCAACATATGATCATTGGTTCCCTGTAAATATTGCATGATTCTTTTAACGGATTTCCAATGACCCAAACCTAGGTCGCTCAAGTATCTGCCTAAGGCATTGACAATGAAAGCAATATCAGGATGAGTAAAGACTTGAGCATACATCAGACTGCCAACAGCGGAAGCATATGGAATTTTCTTCATAGCATTCACTTCTTCATTATTATGAGGATATTGTTTGTTAGATAATTTGTCACCATGTTGCACAGGTACAACACATGGGGAGCAAGCATTCATGTTGAACTTCTTGAGAATCTTCTCGATATATCCCTTTTGAGACAATCCAACTATGTCACGTGACCTATCACGAAGAATTTGGATGCCTAGAACAACGGAAGCTTCACCAAGGTCTTTCATATCAAAATGCCTACACAACATTGATTTTGTCTCAACCAATAGGCTCTTACAACTACTAGCAAGAAGAATGTCATCGACATATAATACGAGAATGATCAAATTACTCCCACTAGTCTTCAAGTAAATGCATTGGTCTGCAACATTTTCCTTGAAGTTGTAAGTAGTGACAACCTGGTCGAATTTTAAATACCATTGCCTAGATGCTTGTTTTAGTCCATAAATGGATCTTTTAAGTTTACACACCAAATGCTCATTGCCTGCCTCAACAAAACCATCAGGCTGAACCATGTAGACATCTTCAGCAAAATATTAAGCACCCTACTTAAGATCCTAACATTGGAGATCCCCTTAGGTGTATTGGAACAAGACCCCAGTCGTAGCTAAGGGATATGAGAGTGTGAGCTTGTTCCATAGACGTTACCAATGTTCCAATAAACATAAATTATGAGAAAAGTTCAGTATAAATCTTGATTTAACAAAAAAGTTACTTTAAATTACTTTAATTAAAAATTAATTTTAGATCAAAATCAATTCTTATTTTTTTCCCGAACACTAAATCAAACGTTTCAAAATAACAAACATTTACATTCTTTGTCTTTTGGCAAAATGGCGTTCAGAAAAGATTGCAATCTCTATTAAGTTTCCACGCACCTATGGCATTATCTATCGTTTTCAGTATACTATGATATTAAAGGAAGAAGAAAAATACAAGAAACTTAGGGACATAAATTTAAGTCTTAATAGGTTGTAAGGTGAGAAAATCTTGCAACATGATTTCAATCTTCTATTCAAGTTAGCATTAAATTCAAAGGGACACGTGGGACGAGGAGGAAATTAGGTGGAGGTAGGTATGGTAAAGGAAGTTATTTTTTGGGGAGGCTGATTTGTTAGAGGATCTAAGGAATAAAGTGGGTATGATTGCTCTAGTAGCTGAGGACCTCGAGATTAGTGATTATGGACAATAATAGGTTCAGGGTGTTATTCTGTCTCATCAACTTATGAGGTTATGTCAACAAACTCACGTCATCAAAAGGATAAATTCTTCAACCTCATCTAGGCAAGAAGTGTTCCTCATAAGGAAAAATTACTAGCTTGAAAATTGGAAGCTAATAGATTACCTAATTGGGCGAACTTGGTAAAGTGTGCTATAATTCAAAGGGAAGTTGATAGGTGTGGGATGTGTCCCAGTTCATCAGAATCAAGAGCTCATCTATTTCACTCTTGTTTAGTGGCTGCTGGAATTTGAGTTGGGTTATGCGTCAGATGGGGAATCTCTACAGTACGTCAAGCTGAGTTTCGAAGTCATGGCCTTCAATTTTTAGGATTGGTGGGTGGTAAATACGGGCAACTTGGATGTATGTATGGTTTCCAAGCCTTTGGCACCTGTGGAAGACGCAAAACGACTTAATCTTTCAGGTAAGGTTCACAATTCCTATGCCATCATCTTAGTTGCTCAGCTAAGTGCATAGGAATGAAGTAGGGAATCACAGTTAACTGCGCATAGTTTTGTAGAGTGGGTTATGAACTCAATTAATTGTATTATGCTTTCTTTTGGTTTTTATTAGGCCTCATTACTATTGAGGACTTCAAACTTTGTATTCCAACTGGAAGGCATTTTTTGTGCTTTCCTTTGTTGTTTTTTTTTTATATAAATTTTGCTTAGGCTTATAAGAAAAGGCATTAATTAACATTTTGATTAATATAAAATGGTGTTTTTTGTTTAATTTTTTTAAAGATTCTTTTGTTTGATTTTAGTTTTTAAAGAATACTTTTGTTTGATTTTAGTATCATGTTTAATGTTGACTAAAATGTAACACACATACTAGCATTCCAACTATCACATCATTAGAGATTCTCTGATAGCATAATTATAATTTTTTAGGATAAATTATATTTTTAATCACTTATAATCTTAACTGGTATTATAAATTGTTTTAAAATATAAAATATTAAAAATATAGTTTGTCTTAAATAATTATATAAAACTAGTCTCTTCATAGTCTTTGATGATATAGTAAGTCATTAGGTTGTTAAAGTCGTTTAATTAACACTTTAGGTTAAAAGTAAGGATCAAAATAAAAATTGTTGCCTCACAACAAGGACTAAAACGAAACATAAAAAGTCATTAGGTCTGGAGGGAATTGATTTCTCAACTACACTTTTTTATACCTAAGAAATTTATTGTTGCATAACCAATTTTCTCAACAATTTTTATTGTTTATTTTTTAACTTTCTCTCTCCTTGATAAATTCTTCTTTTGTTCTCTCTCTTATCCCATCTTTTACCTTTTATTTAGAGTTTAATTAGTAAGAGTTGCACTAGTCGTATTATCCAGTATAGAACTGGTGATTAGATCAAGTTGTCTCCTTATGAATTTGGAAGATAATTTAGAATTTCAACCATTCCTTCATTAAAACATTTGCAAAATTTTATGTCGAAACAAGGAAAACTAAATTGAATCGAAAATATATTATATGTTTGTGATTTTTGATAAATATAGATAGTAGTGCAAATAATTAGGAATTTGATTCATTTCACAATATGTGTAATTATTGACTATTATTTAGTTCTGGAATTGTTAAAAGTTTTCCTATCCTAATTAGTAATAGAGAACTAAATTATTGAAGTTTTTCCTAATTTCTTAGCAAGAATTATTTTAATAATTTGATTAGCACAAAATAATTATTAACCCAGACATACAAATCCTACCTTATTCTTAAGCATAGTCATTATATGATGAACTTCTCGGTTCTTTTAATTTCATGAATATCTTCCATATAAAAAATTAAACGTATCACATTATAAGTTGGTCAAACAAATAACGAGCATTAAACATAAGGAAGATTGAAAATAAATAAATGAAACTTAAATAAAAGTGAAAGTAAATTACAGAGTATTGAACAGTACCTCAATCCTTGATAATCTTGCTTAGCTAGATCCAACCATGGAGCATTTACAAGGATAGAGAGGCTAGAAGAAGTAGGGAGAGAAAAGAAGAGAAGAAGTGTGGAAAACTGATATGGGATATAGCATGATTCTCTTTCTCCTGACTTGTTTCTCCTTTTATAGACTTGGCTAATGCTCTTTCACTGAGAGAAATCAATTTTGCTGAGCAAGTTTGGTGCCGCCTTACTTCCCTGAGCGAGTATTCTTCACTTAGTGAAAGAGGATTCTTAATGGTCAAGTAAGCTCAAATTTAGCTAAGCAAATTTAATTTTGCTCAACGAATCATCCTCCTTAATGTTGCTCTTCTCTAGATCTAATCTTTTCATAAACACACTAGATCAAGGGTTAAATGCAAAAATTCAACATTCTTTTCAAAACAAAATTGTTTATCTAATATTTTTTTTTATTTTCACAATTAAGTTAGGTTATACAAAGTACTCTTTTTAATTTCTGGTCAGATAAGTGTAAAAAAGGATATACATCTTTACATAAAATAGACACTTATCAATATTCTAGTTCATTTGATACTATATAGCATTGTTCTACTATTGTGTTGCATGAAGGCCAACTTGGATAAGACTGTGAATGTGGTTGAACTGGCATTTGAGTATTTGTTCTTGACAAGACATAAACATTTGTTGTTCTTTGCGCACATAAATTAATTGGTTCTTGTATTTGCAAAAACCCACTAGAAATATTAAGTTGTGTGCTGGAGAGACTCTAAAATAGGCTAACAAAAATGTATGTGTTGTCTGTTATTCCATTAGCCTAATTGGTGTCGCTACATCCTCTAAAGCCTAGTTGATATAGTTTGTCAAAATTGTGTGCCTATTTGGAATTGCTTGTCATAAACCAAATTACATTAATTTGGACGTGGGAGGCATATAGCAAGTTGTCATAAACTAAATTACATTAACCTTGTAGAGCATGTATTCTAGGGTTAATTGTCAATCGGTTTGATGTCGAACTACGACTATAAACAACATCAAAGTAAATTCTTGCATTATTTGTAATACATTAATGTTAATGTTACTTATATATGAATTGTGGATAAAATAGAAATATGAAAAATAGTGTAAATTGTTAACATTATTGTTGTTCATTGCATCAAATCTGAATATGTAACTAAGAAAGTTACCACAGGAAGTTCTTGTATATCTCAAACCTAGGCAAAAAGTAATTAACGGAGATTAACAAATTTTGTGTTATAAGTTGGATCAATAAAATTGTACCAAATTGCAAGTTGATATTTCAATGTTGTCATCGACTCGTGGTTGAATAAACGACATACGATACCAAGTCCAAGATTGTAACAATAATGTACAACCACTAATGTTATTTTTTTACAAATGGATAAGTTACCCTACACAAATCTCTTTACAAGTGTGCTGTATCAGCAGAACCCTAACTATATTGTCCCGCATATTCTAAATCAGCTAACAATGGCAAATATATTACATGAACTCTATTTCATGATTTGTCAATCGTAAACATATTGCCAATTAAGCCTAGAAAACGTGCCTTACAAGGTTTCCATAATTTTTGTTCAGTTGGTTCATCTGATAATTAGATCTTTCGTAACTACTTAAGTTTTAGTGTAGATCTAGCTAATGCATCCCCAACTAGAGGGATAGACCCTAAATATTCTGCGCACATTGTTTCCAATCAAGTAGGGTAGGGCCTGCTCTTCTATCCCTCTTTACCATAGTTGTAAAGCAACATCTTCTAAAGTGATTGAGCAACATCTCCCATTACACAAGTAACTATCAATTGTGTACATTTTTTTTCAATGGTGTAACTTTTAATCATTGCTTATATTGATGTAATATGAGTAACTCATTTTAAATTTGAAATGATAATATTATTTTATTAAGATTGATTAAATAAATAAATGTGAATCAACACTTTTACCATGATTTTAAAAATATAGGTGAAAATATTCAAACATAAATTATACAACTTTAAAATCAATTTTAACTTTTACAAAATTTAATCATATTTAAAATCGATAAATTTTATTAGCATTTATCTAGATATTTATTATGTTTTGAGTTTTTTTTTATATGTTAAGTTTTAAATATTTTTTTATGATCCTTTAAGAATGTTTGATTTGGAAACTTTTTTTCAATTTCTATTTTTTTAAAATAATTTTTCTTTTTAAGTTTTCAAGGTTCAGAAAATACTTTTAGTTTTATTTGATATTCTTTATTATAAAAAAATAAAATTTTTAAGAAACTATATATATTTATATATAATTTAAAATACATTTAGGTATAGTTTTTTTGTTATATTATAATATTATATTAAATTTTTGCATAATTTTGATATTTAAAAACACTAAAAATAACTTTTTCTTTGGTTGATTTTGAAAAATATTTTTTTAAAAAAATATTTTTAAACTATAATCAAATTATTTTCACTGCTGACTTGGATCTTTAATAATTGCTTTAAAAAGGCTTAATTTTGTCCTTTTTTTATTTTTTTCTTGAGTACCTGTCTAAAGTAAAAATAAACACTAAAAAGTGAGTTTTGTCAATAATTGTGCAGTCTTTTTTGTTACAAATAGGTATTAATCATGGTAAAAATAGGGGTAAAAATTTGGTTTATCAATAACAATCCAACAAAACAAGTTATAAAGCTTAAGTTGTAGTTATTTAACAAAAAATAATTAAATTTGGACATCAAATTAAGCATCATGTAATGATTTTTTATCATTTAACACATTAAATAAAAAAATGTTAATTATAATAGTAATTTTATATTATAATTATATAGTATTATAATATATATATATATATATATATATATATATATATATACCTACCATTGTAATGAGAATCGAATATATCTGGATATGATACACTCAATTTGATATGATTTAGAGCACTGGTGATGCGAATCGTTGTTTGTATCGTTTTTGGATAGGAATCGGTCAAAAATCACTTGAATAGGAGGTGAATTGCAATTTTCAAGGTTAATCTTGCGATTCAGTCACAACACGAATAACCCTCCAAATCGGGTCGAGTTGTGCAACCCAGTTTTTAAAAACCCTAAATTCCCCCCTCTTTTGTTACGAAAATGGGTCTTACAAGGGAGGGGAACTCTCGAAATATCTCCCTCCCTTACACGTAGCATGTTTCCTTGAGAGAAACACACACATTCTCTCTTGTTAAAAACTATGTCTCAACAATGAGTCGTGTTCGCGTCTTCTCCCTGGCTCTACTTCTAACTCTCTGCAACTTGTCTTCTCCATGCAAGCTGCAACTCACGCCTTTTATCTATAACTCATAGCACGTCTCCTCTTTGTAACTACAAGCCCCTACCATATTCGCAACTTGTTTCCTCCCTCCAAACCCTACCATATAACAAGTGGTCTCCTCTCTGCAACTGCAACAGATCTCCTTCTATCTGGAACTCCTCTGTCTATTATGTGTTCTCTCTGCAACCTTGTTTTGCTTATTGTTGGTTCTAAAGAATGACTCAAGCAAAGAAGAAAGCCACTAACATGACATGGGAATACTATGAAAATGTCCTCCCAAATAGGCTTAAAGTAAAATGTAAGTTTTTCTCTTATATTTGTTAAGGTGGGATAATTAGAATGAATCATCATTTTGTTGGAACAAGGAAAAATGTTATTCCTTATCCAAGTGTTCTAAATGATGTACAACAAATATTTGTGACATTAATGGAAACAAGTAAAGCAGAAAGGAAGGAGGAAATCAACTTGAATAGTTTAAAGGAATTAGCAAAATAAAAGGAATGACAGTTTAAAGGTAACAAACAAGTGACCATGAATGAAGTGTGTAAGTATAGAGATGATGTTATTCAAGATATTTTTTCAGTGCATTTATGCCAATGTATACCATTTAATTTGGTAAGAAGCCCTTTTTGTGAAAATGTTGAAATCTATTAAAGAATGTGGTAGGGCTTGAAGCCTCCAACTTATCATGAATCAAGGGTATCTCAATTGAAGAAAGCTATTAACAACATCCAACAAAGTCTAGAGAAGAACAAAGGTGAATAGGAGAAATGGAGATGCACATTGATGTGTGATGGTTTGATGGATAGGAAGGGGAGATTATTAACCAAGTTTCTAGTTAATAGTCCTGGTGGAACTTTATTCTTAAAGTAAATTGACACAAACAATGCCATAAAGGATGAAAAACAAATGTTTGAATTGTTGGACAACATTGTTGAAGAAATTGGTGAGGAAAATGTAGTCTAAGTAGTGACTGATGAAGCTTCCAATCTTGTGGTAGTTGGAAAATTGTTAATGGAGAAGAGGACCAAATTATTTTGGTCCCCTTGTGAAGCCCATTGTCTTAACCTTATCCTTGATGACATTGGAGAACTTTGGATATTTTATAATACCATTGTCAATGCAAAAAAACTTACCACTTACATCCATAGACATACATGGGTGCTTAATCTATATAGGAATTCTTCCAAAGGTAAGGAATTGACAAGACCAATTGTTAGAGAATAGGCCACAAGTCCACATGCTAATAAGAATGAGGATAAGGAAGTGATGACCCTAATGTTGAGTGATAGTAAATTTTGGAAATCAATCACTTATTGCCTAAAGTGTGTGATTCCACTTGTGAAAGTGCTAAGCTTGTGGATGGTGATTGCAAGCAAACCATCTCATACATTTATGAAGCAATGGATAGAGCTAAAGATAAAATTGTTGAAAACTTTCAAAAGGAAGAGTCAAGGTATAGAAAAGTGTGGAAAATTATTGATACAAGGTGGAATTTATAGCTACATAATCCTCTTCATGCAGTTTCTTATTATCTCAATCCTAGGTAAGTTACTTACATCTAATTTTGTCATTTAAATACAATTTGTATCTTCTTTGAGGTGAAGCAATTTATATGATTGGCTTATTACATATAATTATGACAAAAATTTCAATTTGGATAGTGAAGTGTTGATTGACTTATAAAATGTCTTTCAAAGAATAGATCTAGATACAAGAACAAGGATTAAATTGGATCAACAACTTAAAAAGTTCAAAGGATATACGGGACTTTTTTGGAATGAACATGACAATAGATACTAGGGATAAGAAGCAACATATATCTTTCTTTACTCTCTTTAGTTTACCTTATAAAATATAAGGGATGCTTTGTGAACTATAACATTTTAATAGCAACAATTTTTATTTTTATTGCTCTTTGGTGGGAGAGTTATCATGGTGAAGTTAAAGAGTTGCAAAAAATAGTTATGAGAATTTTGAGTCTTACATGTAATGTCAGTGAATGTGAGAGAAATTGGAGTACTTTTGACCAAGTCTGTACTAAGAGAAGAAATAATTAAAACAACAAATATTAAATGCACTAGTGTATATCAAATACAATCTCCAACTTGAGAAGAGACAAAAAAGTCAAGAAGATAAGCAAGATGGATACCTATGATCCATATGTTTGTCAGATATTGAATTGAATAGTGAAGGGATTATTGAAAAAAGAAGATTCATGCTTACCTATTGATTCCTTATGGATGAATGTGCGTGAGTGTCTTGGAGTTGAGGAGGGATCTCTAAGCAAGAAAAGGAAGGGAGCTAATTATTTATATTTAGAAATGAACTTATAATAATTAGAACTAGAGCTTATTCTTTTTTTATTATTATATAGGTCCAAGAAACTTGATTGCCATGATTAATAAAAAAGAAAAATTCATAGTAGAAGATGAGGATGAATATTTGAAGATGTTAGACCAGGGGAAGAAGAAGAACTTGTGATATTAGAAGATGAAGATGACTTAAGTTATATAGACCCTAGGGATGATGAGTGACTTTGGAAGGTGGATATTCATCATAGAAATTTTTTGATGAGGTGATCGAATCTATGTTGAATTGTGTTTGAGTTAGTTGAATTTAAGTTGAATTTTTGTTTAACCTATTCAATTTATGTTGAATATATGATCCGTTGCAATGCTGCATGTTTTTTTTTTCTTTATGTGTAAAATCGTAAATAATTAGTTAATATGAGTTCTAAACATGTTTAACATAATGGAATTTGAAATTGTTAATGAACATTCTATTGATGATGACTTAAATGAACCAATGTTTCTTATTTATAAATTTTTAACATTTTAATATTAAGTGAAAAATCTCTATTTTGTAATAATATTTTAAAATTTTAAATATATCTTAAATATAAACAACCCGTGTAATTTTAAAAGTATTACACTTAATATTAATCATTAAAATTATTTTAAATTTAATAATTCTAATTTATTCTAAATTCAATATCACATCAAATCTTTATTTATTCTATTTTATTTCTATTTTAAAAGTAACGTTATCTTAGATCAACTTATTTTAATCTTTGAATTATTTGATTGATTATCATCTAATATTAATTATTTCAAATGTAAAACTAAACAGATATTTAAATATTTTTACCAGCAACAACTAATCCGTACTAATATATGATTAAAAAATAATTTACACAAAAATTGTATTTCGCTAATGATATTTTGGTTAAATTAATTAATAAGAATTCAATCTTCATCTATCAACTACCTTAATTAGATTCCACGAACAATAGCATTATAAATTTTCATCAAAATTAAAGAATAACATATTTGATTTATTAATAATCCTTTAAACTAATTAAAATTTTCTTCTTCTCTCATGTTGGATTGTTTTTTATAAATACTATTTTAGTTTTATACTACAATATTATATATTTATAAAAA
This sequence comes from Psophocarpus tetragonolobus, assembly GCA_037954015.1. Lineage (NCBI taxonomy): Eukaryota > Viridiplantae > Streptophyta > Magnoliopsida > Fabales > Fabaceae > Psophocarpus > Psophocarpus tetragonolobus. The sequence goes on from CM075693.1 coordinate 65,855,476, forward strand.
CAAAAAACTAATTTTAATTTTATGTTTTTAGATTTTTAAAAACAATGTTGTTATAGCTTTTCAAATTTAAAAAATTGTTTATCAATTTTCAAATTATCTCACCCTTTACTTTGCTTAGCATTTGTGCTATTGTGGGAGGCTACAGAAGTAAGACCAAAGGTAACAAACTATGACTATATTGTGGAATTTCAAACCATTGGTTAGAATAAAAGCATCAGTGGCAAACTATGACTATATTGTGGATTGGGAATTTCAAACCATTGGGCTAATCAGATCAAGGGTTAGTTCAGGAAATTCAATTTGGTTTTTATGTATTCTAGTGCAGTATAGATAGTCCCAATGACAAATGCAGGAATCTGTTTAATAAACTAATCAAGATGTGATGTGATTCATTGTACAAACACAAACACGCACACCAAGGATAAGAATTAGTCGTCAACAGTTGAATTTTGCATTCCTTAAAGATGTAAATAGATTATTAACTCTTAAACTAAATAATCGGATCGTGACCATATACATATATATAAATAATATAATACCTCGCCGATGCAAACTTCTTGAATTGTGTATAGTAATTAGTAAACTAATCAATAAGTGAACTGATACATTAACATATAAACCAATAAAATATGGTTGCCGTCCAAAATTATTGATAACACTTGACTTTAATCAGTCAAGACTTTATGCAACCTTTTTAATAATGTCTCCTTCTGCAGTGTGTTAAGTTATAAATTGATATGTTTCTCACGTAATTAAAAATGGACAAGTTGCACTATGGATTGATGGTTTAGGGTGGTAACGTGGATGGACATGCCTAGATATACATGGCCATGTTTTTTCCTTTACTGCAGTTGCATTCAATAGTTTATGCTAATATTTAAGAATTTTTTGCCTCATGATGCAGGTTGGAATTAGTGGTATCTTGATGGTGAAAGGAACTACTTATGAGAATATGGACCAAGTTCTCAACCAAGAATATCCCTATGGAACCCTTTTGAGTGAAAACGTTATTGGTGTAATCCATGACTATTTTATCACATATTACCTAGATATGGATGTTGATGGCTCAGACAATTCATTTGTTAAAGTAGACAACAAAAGCAAGAGACCTCACCGCAAGAATCACCAAGAAAGAGTTACCTAAAAGCTGTTAAAAAAGGAAAAGGCTCAAATAAGATTTCAACTATATAACCCATCTAAATTTCATGTGGTTGCCACATCAACTAGCTTGCTTGATCTAGAAGATCCACCTCAGAAAAGAGCAGCATTTACCAATAATCAAATATGGGTCACTCACTCCTTACATTCAAATCAAGTGTGAATACTGCCTCAAAGAAAAGACTGGATTGTGGAGAGAGTTCACCCGTAATCTATTGTTCCATATCAGTGTCATGTTAAGATCACTGTAAACAATAAATTACATGTTTTGAAAGTATAGAAGAGAGGATTGATTTGAGAATGTGCTAGTCTTTTCTATTATGCGGGATTCTGAAAATTCAGTGGAAAAAAAAAATAATTACGTGGGATTATGAAATTTAGTCTTTCTCTTTGCCATTTAAAAAAATAATAATGAAATTGTAACCCATATGAAATAAACATTTTTATCAAATAAATTTGTATAATAACAAAAAGTATGTTAATAATATTCATAAAAAGTGACTTTAATCCTTATGAAATTGGTATAATAACATTTTTAGCGCGTAAGAGTATAAAATTGATATAAAAAATTAGTATAATATTTTCTTGAGACATACTATTACCAATAATAATTTTTTTAAATAATTGCATATAATTATTTAAAAATAATATGTGGTCTTTAATAATTCAAACTAATAAAAGTATATTTTATTTTATATTAAAAAATTATATTAATACCTATTTAAGTGGTTTATTTGTGTTTAATAATTGAGTTTTTTCATTGACCATGTTATCGATTAACCAAAGATAATTAAGATTATAAATTATAAACTATAAACTATATATTATAAATTATAATTTTAAATTTAATTTTTTAAAATATTGTTCAAATCAAGAAGAAAATTTGCAAGTAATTTCTATGGATATAAAACTGCAAGTAATTCTTGTGTATAAAAAACCAATGGTAATTCTTACGGATTTTAAAATCTGCAGGTAACTTTCCTGCTATTTTTAAAATCCGTAAGAAAATTACCTGCAAACATTTTATTGCAGAAAAATTCAACAAGAATTTCTTACAGATTTTAAAATCCACAGAAATATTTTCTGCCGCTTTGTTTTTGCATAAAAACCTGCAAAAATTTCTTGGGGATCATTTTACGCAGGAAATAAACATTATTCTAATAGTATTTCTTGATTAATATTTTTGTCAATTATGCTTTTCAACTTCATTTATTGATTTTTTTATACTTTCTCTTTTTAACTAATATCATAGTTAAATTGGTGAATTTTAATTAAAAATTTCATAAATTAGAATAAAAGATGTTGTACCTAATCCTTTCTAGTATAAAGGACTAGAGGTAGTATGGCACATTTATTGTATTACAAAGGAAAAGGGAATTATATAGAAATTATGAAATCAATCTTCGATCTAGTTAGGCTTTTATTATTATAAATCTAGTTATTGGAGTTGTAATCCAAGTGGCATTAGTCCTCATCTCCAATGTTTCACCGGAATAGAAAGAAAAGGAAAGAAAGTATAATAAATGGAAAGGGGGAAAAAATAAGGAAGGAAAGAAAAAATAAAATAAAGTAAAAATTGTAGTTATTCTTTAAGAAAAAATTGATATGTAAAGGAAGGTAACATGTAAATTAAAGTACTTACAATTTCAAAATTATTCACATTTTTATTAATTGAGTTTTTATGAACAAAATATTCTTTTTGTTTACTTTGATAAATTTCACTATATGTATTCAGAAGAAAAACATATAAATATAATCCAGTACCTTAATATATAAAATTTTAACTTTATATAGTAATTTTGTATTTTGAACTCTCGACTTATGTTACTTTTTGTGTGCATGAAATTAAAATTATAAACTTATAAAGTGATTATTTTTTATAATTTCTTTGTTTTCATGTTTGATTTCAATACAGAGGAAAATAATAGTGAACCCTTATTGTTGTATACTAATATATTGACATATGGGTGTTCTAAAAACAAAGGACGAGTAATAAAAAAAAAAATAGTTTGTTTACTGAAAATTAAATTCTAACTCCTATATTCCTATTAATAATAAAAAATTACGGAAACTATTGTAACTATTCCTTGTTTCCCCAATTGAAGACATTATTAAAAAATAACACTTACCTACTTGTTTTATTTTTGTGGTTAATGAAGGGTAGGTAATTTGGAAACTCAGTTGATCCAATTTAGGCAGTGTTATGTTAAAAGGAACAACATGAAAACTGGAATTGCTTTGAAATTTACACCAAAGGTAGGAATAAGAAGTATTATTTTCTAGGTAATATATGAACCTTCAAAGGATATTTCATGACGGTTGTGAATTGAAGCTTCTCTGACATATCAAAATGATCTTCATCCACAGGCTTCCACACAAAATTCCATACAAAGTTGGCCACAAAGTACTCTAAGTGGAGTATTGCTAGAGCATAGCCAGGACACATTCTCCTCCCTGCCCCAAATGGCATCATTTTGATCTCTTTACTTCCCATTATGTCAAAATCATTGTCTCCATTTTGGTTGATGAACCTCTCTGGCTTAAAGAGCATTGGGTCATCCCATGCTGTTGGGTCCCTCCCAATCTCAGCCACCAAGAAATTCACAGAGGCATAAGTAGGCACCAAATAGCCATTCAAAACAACATCCTTAGTTACCCTATGAGGAGCCACAAAGTGTAAGAGAGGGTGAAGCCTTAACCCCTCCAAAACCACAGCCTTGAGGTAAGGCAATTTGTGTAAATCCTCCTCCTTCACCTCCCACTCCTCTCTCCCAACCATAATCCCTCTAATTTCCTCCACAACCCTTTCTTGGATTTTAGGGTTTTTCACCAAATTTGCCATGATCCACTCCAATGCGGTTGAAGTAGTATCTGATCCAGCATTTAGGAATTCCGAACATAAGGTGCAAATTTTGCCATCATCCAGCTTGAGCTCCTCCAACAAAGTATCCACATATGACAAAACAAATTGATTTGAGTCTGAACCATTGTTTACTCTCTCTTCCTTAGCCTTCCTTCTAGCGTTGATATGAGGAATCAACACGGCTTCTTGGTCTCTTCGTTTCTGCAAGAATTCCTTCCACCTCTTACAGAACAAAATCCTAGTGATTAGTGGGCAAAGATTCAAGACACTATACCTAGCAAAGCTCACAAGCATGTCACGTTGACTGTCCTCAATTTCCCTTATTTGTTTCTCTTCGAGTCTGTTACCAAAGCACAGGGCAACCAACAAGGAGAACATGCCATATTGAAAGTGGTGAATGACCCTTATGGGCTTGCTTGCATCTGAATCAGATTTGAGGCATTCTAGGAGCATGTCTAAAACCCATTTGCGTTCATGTGCATAGGACTTAACGTGTGAGGGGTGAAGGATTCTTGAAGTGAGGTTGCGCCTAAGGAGGCGCCATTTGGGGCCATAGAAGCTGAAAAGGATGTCATGTTGGTTGCTACTAATAATCCTGGTTGTGGAATTCGCCTTGGGGCGATCAGCGAAGAGAGTGCCATTTTGGATCAAAGTTTGGTGAGCAAGGAAGCGATTTGCAATGAAAATATCAATTTGAGAACCAACATGAACAGTGAAGATTGGACCATATTTTGCATGAAGTTTTTCAACAGTGGTCTTGGGATCTGTGAGGTATTGTCGTATCAATCTAAAGTTGCATTTGTGAGCCCCCGGAGGAAGGGATGAAAAAAGAACGTAACATATACCTTTCAAAATCAGAATCAAAATCAATGGAAGCCAAAGGCACACAACAGTAACAATCAACCATGTTTCCATGTATGACAACGAGAATGAGGTACCACACCCAATATTCGAAACTTAAAAGGATAACTTAATGTTGTCTTCTATAGCCATAACGCTCCCATTAATGTTAGGTTTGTACCGTAGTATTGATTATTCAATGTTATTGCTATTTATGTTTAATTTAGGAGTATTTCAAATTATTCTTTTTTCATCGGGAATTTTAATTTTGATGAGATTAGAACAAACGATAAAAAATAAAAAGCAATTGCAAAATAACTAAAACTAAATTATTTTCTTTAATAAGATCGTGAGAAAAATAATTAGGATATTAATTTCACAAATATCTTATACAAATATGAATTGAGTTAAATCAAATTTAAAATTACACCCAAAATAATATTTAATCCAATGAAGATATTATTTTCTTTTTATTCTTTTACTTAAAGACAATTTCTTTTAACACTGCTGATTTGCTATTCACACCTTATAGCGTTTGAAAACTCCCAACTCAAGTTAGCATTTAAAATAATTTGAAAACTCCTAACTCAAGTTAGCGTTTAAAATAATTTAAAAACTCCCAACTCAAGTTATCCCAAACACCTTGAAATTTATATTTAAGATAAGTTGAATGGAATACACATGAGGGTGTGTTGAGATTTTTTAGATTATTTTAAACACTCTGGTTATGCGAATAGCAAATAAAGACTATTAAAAAGAATTTCCTCACTTCAATTTCTTATAAATTTATTAATACAAAATTTTTACCTTCATCTATACCATTATATAAAAGAAATTACCCTATTTAGTACACACATTTGTCAATACTAATATTACTCTTTATTTAATTTTCAATTTCTACACTCAATTTAAAAGATTGTGTAAAATAAATTTTAAGAAAATATAAAAGTAAATAACAAAAAGTAACTTCACACTATCAAAAGGTTGTGCAATTAAGAGTGTGGAGTTTTTTTTTTTTAATGAGTGTGAGGTTATACTTTTAGTTACTTATTTTTAATGTTTGCTTTTCAACTTAGAGATATTTATTAATACCAATATTACCAAAAAAATTTAAAACAAACATAAATAAAGAACTAAAGTAATCTCACTATTAAAAGGTTGTGCAATTAAAGACAGAGTGTACAGTTTTTTTTTTTTAGATGAGTGTGCGGTTATCCTTTTAGTTAGTCACTTTTAATGTTTTTAACTTATATTATTTGTTTTTATATATGGCCCAAGTTTTTTTTATATTACTATAATACAAATTGAAATAATGTACAACAATTATAAAAATATTATTATAAATTATATCAAATTTAAATATAATTAAATGATAAAATAAAAATATAAATTTATCATATTATATACGTGAACTTCGTTATAGACTAACTTTATAATTTTAAAATAAAAAATTATTTTAAAATATTTATATTTAATATATATAATTGTTTTAAATATACTATAATTACACATATTTATAGTCTTACTTAGAATTTGTCATTTTCTGTGACCAAAATGTAACAGAATAAAAATATTAATGGATGCAGCACCTATCACGTGTAGGTTTTCGCTAATAATTAAGTAAACATTAGTTACGGTCTGTGGCAGTCTGAATTAACACTTCTCGCTGATCTTGCTGACCAATTTTGTCAATGCAAAATGGAGAAAACAGTTGATAACAGGACACTATTATTAACTTAATCTGAGTAAAGGAAGACACCATGCTGATACACAACAATCTTTTCCCCAACATCTCCATCTTTAGTTTCCTATTTAACTGTCGTCACACAATTCCACAAAAATCAAATATGTAACTGTAATTCTATAATATACAAGCAAATAAGAGAAATTATATTGTATACATGATCCAATAAATGTATGCTTATATCGATAGCATAAGAAATGTAGGTTTTTCCAATGGAGTACATTTTTGTATGTGTGCCATTGTATAATATATGAAATGTGGGTAAAAGTTTTGATATAACTCTGCACAAAATAAATCTACAGGCACAGAAACGAGAGGCTTTGGTATATTAATTTAGGAAGTGCATAGAGCAGAACATAATTTTTCGAATTAAAGATATAAAAAAATTCAAGTCTAATGAAAGATCACATTGCTCTCTAAGAAGACATTCTATCTTAGTTGTTCTCTTATGGGATTGAGGAGGGATTCCCGATGTTAAACAATTTCAACCAATGTTATTAGAATTGCATGTATCTAGATACATACGATTCACCGCCTCAGCGATATGTATCGACGGTTATCTCATTTTCTGGGTGCAAATCGCGTGAATCACGATTTCAATGAGAATCTCACAATTCATACCCAATTTCTCTCAATGCTTTGGACTAGGTCAGGTCAAGCGGCCTAAGAAGGAGAGTTTGTCGCTCATAGTAATCTTACAAGACTTTAGATAAGATTGTTTTCCGTGAATGATACTTATAGATAAGATTGTTTGACTATAAGGTATGACATTCTTTTATACAAAATAACTAAAGATAAATATATTAGTATATATAATATATGATATATAATAATATTTTTTATTTAATTGCACACAGGGGTATTAAGAGATTGCATCAAATTTAGAGGAAAATAAAATTTGATTCGATCAAATTTAATCCGATCAAATCATATTTGTAAAAGAAAAACAATAACTATTTGATTCAATTCAATCCTATTAAGAATAGATATGATCGAATTGAATCCACATATCATAAAGGAATTCTTTTAGCTTTATTTTGCTTTCTATAAAACATAGGAAATAAAATAATAAACATAAAAATTTATAAATAAAATATTAAAACATAAATTGTTTCTTCAAAATAACATATTAGTAAAATTATATATAAAAGTAGTTTATAAATAAGAAATTGTAAATCCTAGCTAAAAATAATAAAATTAATAACTGACAATCTCTATTATCGAACTAGTTAATGCGTTTCTTTTCCAACTTTAAATCTTTCATCTATAAATAATCTTTAAATTTTAAATTGTATTACCAATTTTTATTTACATTCTTTTTAAATGTGTATATATATAATTAAACTTTAACTTAAATGGATCAAACTAAATTTCAAAGTTCAAATTGATGATCTGATATGGTCAAATTTAATCAAATTAAATTAGGTTTGATATGATTATGTCTAGATTGGTTGACAGGCTCAATTGGATCGGTTTGAATTTATGGATTCATTAATCCAATTTGATCGATTCCGATTTGAACCGATTACATCTTAATATCAAAATTTAAACTCTACATAATTAAACTGAAACAATCTCCTACATTTGTTTTACTAATAGAAGGATAAATATTTATATTTATAAATATAAATACAAAAGTGGAAAAAGATTAAAAATAAGAAGAGAGTCAAAAGTTTAAAAAACAAAGGAGAGTAATTATTTTGTAAGGGAGTTACATATGATAAGTCTGACATTCTTCTATATATAATAATATTAGATAAATATACTTTATATATAGTAAGTAGATATATATAATATATAATAAATTGTAAAAAAATGTCATTAAATACTTAATAATATTATATTTTTTATTAATAGAATTGAATGATAAAAAATTTTCGTCTATAAATGTAAATATAAAATTGAAAAAAAGATAAATTACAAAAAGAAGAAAAGGAGAAATTAGAAAGAATAGAAGTGTGGAAAGGTGTTTTATTTTGAGCGAGTATCAGGTGAGTTTATATACATAGCCAAGTATTTAACATAATATATAATATTAAAAATAAGATTAATAAAAATAATAATTTATTGTCTTTCTAATTTTTTAAAAATGTAGTATAAATTTAAATAAGTATAAATAAGAAGGAGATAATAACCTTCTTACGAAAAAAAAATGAAAATACAAAATTTAATGGAAAAAAAAAGTGTAAATACTTTCATTTTTGTATATAATGAATAGATATATATCATATAACACAACACATGACATATTACATATATATATATATATATATATATATATATATATATATATATATATAACCTATAATATACATATAGTATGATAAATTTAAATAAATATAATTGATATTTATAATAATAATAATACATTTTTATTCATAAAATGATAAAGATTTTTTGTTATAAATATAAATATGAAAATGAAAAAAAAACTTAAAAAAAAGACAAATGTTAAAAAAGAAAAGGATTTAAGAGAATAATAATTATTTGCAAGAAAGTAACATCTGATAATTGAAACAATCTTTTATATATAGTAATACTATATAATAGATAAACAAATATTTAACATAATATATAAAATAATATATAATATTATATAAATAATAATTTATTGCCTTTTTTTTAGAACAAAGTCAAAATAAAATTATATAAACAGAGCTATACAAAAATAGCAAAACAAAAATAATATAAACACAGACAATATCATGAGTCTAACTATAAAACAAAATAGAGATACTTATATTACAAATATATATACAAGAAGAAAGCAAGTTATTGATAAACATTGAAAGCAAGTCATTGGTGAACACGACCATCGAAGAAAATCAGGTGTGATCATGTTTATAAGATTTTAAACAAGAGCTTGTGGAGAGTGAAAGTAAAACATTATATAAAGAATGAGATAAAAAAATAAAAAAATGTTATCATGTTTATGTATAATGATACACAAATTCAACAAAGGTTTTCAAATAAAAATGGTTAAATTGATCTGAATTTTTATAGATTTACATTTAGTAATTCAAATTTGTAATTAGGATTTTAGAGATAACGACTCTTTCAGTTTTCCAAGTTATAAAAAATATTCATTTCTAATATTTTATATCAACTTTTAATTTTATTATTTTATATACAAATAATTCATAACATTAATTAGTGTAATATTGATAAGTTTCTTTTCATTAATAATAGTTTAAAAAATATATAATTTCAACTTATCAACAATGTGAATATTCTACCCCACTACTCCCTCTTACACATATTTCCCTACTATATCTATTTCAGATTTAACAAACACAGTCTAGGATTGACACACCAATCAGAGAAACCACATCCTTTACTAAAACCAAACGAATACAACAACCATTTTCACGATAATAACTTAATGGACATTAACATATCAAGTGATTTCACCGTAGACCTTTGAAAAACAATGACATTCCTAGACAACCAAATGCACCAACACCCGGCAAGCCAGAAGATATACCTACACCTCTTCTTCCGCTTACCCACCACCCATCCACTGGATAAAAGAAACAATTGATTCAACTCTCCCGGAAGTGGAAACTGTATCCTAATCCAACTGATGACTTTGTACCATAACCGTTGAATTATTGGGTACGTTAAGAAAAGATGATTTTTGTTCTCTGCACCAGTATTACAGAACACACAAACAGGGTTAAGCACAGAAGTATGTACTCCTCTCCTTACCAGGTTATCAATAGTAGGTAATCTGTCCTTTAGCAGTCTCTAAGAGAATACAATTACCTTGGACGATAGCTTATCCTTCCACATTTGGCACAACTCATGAGATCTGACAAGACTCATACCTAAATCAGTTATTCTTGCATTCAACACCTTATACCTTTCCCCCACTGAGTATCCCTCACCCGTGTTTGTGTTCCACCCCCATTCATCTGGGACCTGATCCACTAATACCACTTCATGTAACGAAACCTGTAAAGCATGCAGCAAGTGCTCCTACCATACGAACAACTCCCTTCGCCACACCCACTTCCATGCCGGTAATGTAGTTTCTGAAACCCGTTTGTCCTTAACGGTGATAAACTTATCCTCCACTAAGCCATATAGTCTATAGAACACTACACTCATCGCCTTATCGCCTATCCACCTCTGCTCCCAAAATAAAGTACCCTCTTCAGACCCTACTTTCCTCTTTACTCGATTTTGGAACCACTCTGATAGTAACGTGTTTGGCCCATCAATTCCCCATATATCCTTCCACCATTGGCAGGTGTGAGTAAAGGATCTCAGCCTATCCATGGATTTGTGTATCTCTCCGTACCTACTCCTCAATAGCGGGCCCCAAATAGTCGTATTAATATTCTCTACCTCCACTTTGCCAGCAGACTCAGGTTAAATTTGCCTAAGCACTTCACACCTAAACCCTCCTTCCTCCTTTGGACGACAGACTTTATCCCAACTTAACAATGCAATTTTAGATTGACACTCATTTCCTTCCCTTAAGAATGCTCACTATATACACATCAAAGTATTCAACACCATCTTAGGCGCCTTATAAAAGGAGAAAAAATAAAGTGGAAGAGAAGATAGCTCTGAGTTCACTAGCACCAATCTCTCAGAAAAGTCATATTACTCGTCTTCCAGCCTGATAATTGTTTCTTAAACTGATCAATGACTGGCTGTCAAACTTCTTCCCTCTTAAGATTCACTCCCACTAGTACTCCCAAGAATTTAAATGGTAGTGAACAAACATTACAGTTTAGAATACTGCTAGCAGCAAGAGTGAAAGATTCAGACGCACTTAGGCTATAGAAGTGACTCTTACTGAAATTCACTTCAATCCTGACGCCATCTTAAAGCCCCGCAAAATTAACTTCAAATACCACACTGTTTGCAAATGCGTTTCACCCATCATGATAACATCATTTGCATATTGTAACACTGAGTGCCTCGTCTCCTCTTCTACGTTTATATCTTTGTACAAACCTTTGTGAATAGTTGATTTATATAATCCTGCTAGCGCCTCTGCCACCACCAAAAACAAAAAGGGAGAAAATGGATCTCCCTACTTCAACCTTCTTGCTGGCCTAAACTTTGCTGTCAGACACCCGTTTACTAAGATGGAGACATAGCTAGTCCGTACAGTGGAATTCATCCACATTCTCCATCTCCTTCCAAACCCGTCCTATCCAACATATAATCTAGAAAATTCCAGTTTACTGAGTCGTAGGCCTTCTCAAAATCTACCTTAAATAAAAAACACGGAGTCCGCTTCCTCTTGGCCCAATCAACTAGTTCATTAGCCACCACTACCCCATCCAGAATTGATTTTACAAACAAGAAAGCAGTTTGACAAGTCGATATCAACCCCCTCAATACTTGTTTAATCCTCAAAGACAATAACTTAGAAATAATCTTGTGCACACTTGCCTATACTGATTTAGCCCTGAAGGTCTAGCCACCTTCGGAATGAGAGTAATAAAAGAAGAACTTACCCCTCTCGGTAATACGCCTGACTCATGAAACTATTGCACCGCCTTTACCACATCTGCCCCTATTAATCTCCAGCAAGATTTGTAGAAATTCATTCCAAATCCATCAGGTCCTGGGCTTCTCCCTCCTTCACATGCCTAAACTGCCGCTTTGATCTCCTCCTCTGAAAACAGCTCCTCCAAAAAATATTTCTGCTGTTCTGACAATTGACTGAACTGTACTTCATCCATTGCTAGTCTATCCAACCATTTTTCTTGAAAAGAACCCGAAAAGTGGTCGAATATTTTAGCTCTAATATCCGACACACTCTCTAGCCAACCCGTCCCCGATTGTATGCGAAAATGGAATTCGCATGACATCTCGACTTGAAACAATTATGAAAGTACTTGGAGTTGTTGTATCCCTTTAGGGCCCATCGTACCCTAGATTTCTGCAACAGTGCATATTTCATCACCCTAGCTCGGCCCCAATAGTCTGACATGATATCATGTCTCGATCTGGATATCACCTAGGCCCCTTTCACTCACTATTGATCAACCACTTCCATCTCGTCAACCTTCTCTGTAAAAAAGTTATCATCCTTTTTCCACGCGTCTTTGGTCCACTTTTTTATCTCTTCTTTTATAATCTTTAACTTCCGAGCCAGCTGGTACATCTTCCACCCTGAACTCTGAAGTGAATTCCACCTTTCTTTAATCAAATCTCCAAAGGAGGTATCCAACAACCAATAATAAAAAAGCTTAAATGGTTTTAGCCCCAACTCTGCTTATTATCTCTTGTGCATATCCAGCAATGATCAGAGAAGTCCCTAGTCCTTATCCTCTGTGCACTAATCCCCCAGTCCTTCATCAATGTCGGTGAGAATAAAAACTTGTCTAATCTGCTAGCTGACTCTCCATCTGGCGAGATCCATGCTACTCATTTCCCAATAACTGGGATGTCCACCAGCCCCATCTGCTGTATAAAGAATTTAAATTCCTCCATCTCCCCTCTTGAGTGGTAATTCGACCTCCCTCTGACTTCACTCCTTCCTACAACCATATTAAAATCACCGTCAAGTACCCATTTTACTTGTGGGAACCCTCTTCTAGTCATCATCAAGTCATTCCGTACCTTTCTCTTGCCCTCCAGAGAACACAGGGCATACACATTCACCATACAATTGACCTCATCTGGATTAACTCCTCTAAAGGCAACTCCCAAAAAACCTTGCCTTTGAATTTTCCATACGACTTCTAACAAGTCTTTCCTCCATATTGTGACACAACCCCACTCAATCCCGTTTATGGGAGTACTCTCTTCAAATATTCTGTGTTCCCTCAAACCTCCTTTATTTCCCATTCCTTTAGATTTATACATTTGGTTTCCTGAAAGAAGCATATATTAATATTATTTCCAACCACCATCCTTCTAATGCGCCTCCTTTTCACTCGATCTCGAAACCCCTTCACATTTAGCGCCAAAAGCTTCATTTACTCTGCACTTTGAGTCCTTTTACCCCTCATATCCTTCTCCGTCTTATCCCTCTCTTCCATTCTTGTATGTTCTGCTAAATACACTTCATCTGGTTACGTGTCAGTAATTCCTATTTCCTTCATTGCTAACCATATTTTACCCATCTTGTTTCCTCCTACATCATTACTTTGACTTGTTTGATTTGTGCCTCCATCCTGTTGACTCCTTGCTAGTTCGCTTCCATCAACACTATGCCTCCAAGCTTCTCTCCAAATGTTGAATCTCCTTCGATGCCCCTTCCCTCCCCAGGACACTTCTTCTCCATCCACATACTCTTATTTCTTACAATTATACGATTTTATGGAACTTGAACCCGTCTTTGTATGTGCATTATTACTCTTGTGAAGTTCCGTTGCCAAATTGACCTGTTCCTCACCACCCTGTAAATTCTCATTTTTTCTCAACCACCTTATGTCATTTGTAATTGGCAAAGAGTCATAACAGCCTTCACGCCCCTCTGAATCCCACCGTTCCTGACCATGGCTTTTGACACTCTACGGCCATCATCCTCGAACAAGCCTCACATGGGTTGCCCAATATATTCCAATTCCCGTAAAGGTCCCTTTTGATAGAGCCCATTCCATTTTCAGCCTGCTGTTGCATGTAACTCCTACTTGGGCCCACGCATGCCACCAAATTTCCAGCTATGTGGCCCAACTTCATACCAACTGGTCCCTTTCACATATCTCCTCTCCATGTGGCTGACTGCATGCTACTTGTCTCACCTGCTGTTGCGTGTTTCTACCTTCTACTTCGGAGTGCTCAGGATGCGCCAGACCACTTTTGGCAGCATATGGCATGTACCCATCTTTATCTTCTTGTATCACAACATTGTTTATTTAGCAAAGCTCAGCAGACCTTTCCATACTTTGTCCTAGAAAGCCATTTTCGTGCTCCACCAAAGCTTTTTTTAGAAATCCCGTATACCCACTTTCAGCTTTCTTAGCACATATTTGTGAGCCTGCATCTACCTCCTCAGCACCTAGCCGGCTCTTCGTTGACTCTACTTCATAAACTACCCCGTTTGGCCTTTCGATTTCCTTCGTTGGAGATGGTTTCCACTGTCCACCAAATAACTCCTCCAGCACAGCTAGTCGTTGCTCTGCCTCAAAAGATTCATCAAACTCCCCCACTCCTTGGCAACGGCTCATCTCCGATCCAGACCACAGAGATTGCTCTCGGTTCAACTCCTTGTGCCATTCATCTCCATCCTCCATCACCTTGATATGAAAGAATCATTCATCTATCTTCACCTTTAGGACCGCCTGAACTGGTTCAAATGCCTTCCAAGAGATCAAAATTCGTGCAAAATCATACCTCTCCTTCCTAGTTGTCCCCTCTTCGACTCGCACCACCTCACCAAAGGGTGCCAGCAGACACTCAAAAGAATGTTTCTCCCCATACATGCACCGGAATGCTATAACAACTCACCCACACCCTTCTTTCTCTGTCTACACTTCCAGGTGCCCAGCTACGTATCAGTTGGAACCATTTATGTACCCATTCATGGCTGCCTTCTATCACCTCATGCAGGATTCACGAGTTACCTCTTCCAGCAACACCATATTGCCTCCCATAAGAGTCTCTTTAACGTCATAAACCCCTTGCTCAGCTAAAAATTGATGCGTCCTAAAAGTGGTTCCCTTGCGAAGCACTTCTCCTACATAAGCTTTTTCCAACTTCCTGACCTCCTTTGCTTCTGCTTGAAACAGCAAATGAGGCTCTATTTTCATTCCCCTTGTTCCCCCATCATCTTTTAAGCTATCTCGATTCATCATTCCGTTATTTACCCTATATCTTGCCACGGAATATCCTGCCACCTTTGCATAGGATGGTCTCATACTACCAACCCTAGTTCCTATCATTGTTTTCTGATGATATTGTTGCGTATTGTCTGGTTTCAAGATCCTCTTCCACTCCCTAGAGTTCATGTTTCTAGTTTTGTTCACCCTCTGCTCATATCTAGGCATGTTAACCCATAACTTCTCCTTTCTAATAAATATGTTATCCAACTTGATCACTAACATATAACCCTCTGCTCATGATTTCATGTTTCTAATTCTTTGTGTGTATACATGTGGTGGATGTATGTTTAAAATAATGTGGTAACAATTTACCATAAACTTTATTAATTTAAAATTCAATTACGGCTCAGTCTACTATAATAACTTTATTAATTTATGCCAAACTAATCTCGTTGTAAACTAACAAATTCATTAAAGTGGACTTTTTAATGGTTAAGGACACTATAATACCTAACAATTATTATATTGGATAGCCAACATTAATTTACAAATAAACATATTATGGAAGAAATAAGACTCACTTTAACTCTATTATAAATTTAGGTTACAATATACTTCTAACATATTGTTGTATGTTTTTAGCCTACACATATTTTCTTTCAATCAACAAAACAAATGAAATTATCATAGTTGAATTGTATTATTTTGGTGTATATACTTACTTGTGAAAGCCAATGGAGACTATAGGAAGAATGAAAGAAGTGAATATGATTATTAGGAAAGAGTCTTCCATAAAAGTTTCCTGGAGTTGCATTCACAAAGAATGCACCCACTCTGTCTTCCTTCTCTTGTATACTTTGATAAAAATTAGGAAGCAACTTGAAGATATTGTTGAAGTCATTTTCAAATAAATCATTGACATAAAATTGAATAACAATCATTGGTGGCTCTCGATTTAAGCACAATTTAGTGTTATTAATGATGGTGATGATTTCATACGCGAGCATAAGTGCATTTGGTCCTGAAGAACAACCCAAATCAGCCACTTTCAAATTACTGTGAAGATTGGTGTTGGACAACAAGTGCTTCACACTTTCTTCAACAATAGGCTTCACTTTCAACATAACCTTTTTCTACATAAAATTTAAGTATTTAAAATAGTCAAGGATAACGAAACAAAAAAAAAAGTATCATCTAGTCAAGACACCCAATAAGTCCCTTTGATATATTCCATAACAGTGTTTTAAAAATCAGACAACAAAACTGATTAATTGGTGTAGTAATTGATTCGGTTAATACTGAAAATCAATCATGTAAAAAATCGGTCATGAATTGATAAAGTTGGTGAAAATCGGCATGAACTAGTAAAATCATTGAAAGTTAGTAGTTCAATCGGTTTATAATTATTTTTAAAAAAAAACAAATTTTGCTAAATGTACCAACTAGTTTTCTAAGTCCACCTTTTTTAATTAAAAAATTAATGAAAATGAAGATTAACTTTACTATATAAATATATAATTAGTAAAAATACTTTTTTTTCTTTTATAATTACCTCTTTAATATATTTTTTTTATAATTTTAAATTGTTAAAGTATATTAATAATAAAAAAATATTATTTTATTAAAACTGGTTCAACTATTGGATAAATAACAAAATCCAATAAATTGTGAACCAGTAGTTTTAATGAATGAATGACTTATTCAGTTTTAAAAAGTAAAAACATAGTTACATAGTTATAAAAATGAATATCAATCCACTTATAAGAAAAAGAATAAAAATCTAACACAAGGGATGAAATCTGTAGTTTTATAAACCATAAGTTCAAACTTTTAACTCATTGTCCTTAATGGAATAAATATATTCTATAATTAATAATGGTCTTTTACTTAACATTTAACTAACAAGCTTTTATACATTGAAGTTTGAATAATGGTTTGGTCCCTACACTCTAAAATATATTATTATAAGAAAAAAATTGCAACTTGCTAAATTATGAATCGCACCTAGGGGTGGGGTGGGTGTTAACATAAATTCAAACTAATTCAATTAGATTTGTAAAACTATCTGGATGTAATCTGATTAAATTTTATTTAATCCAATTAAATTTAACATAGGCATATTAAATTATAAATTTGAACTTTAAAAATTTTATAGATTAATAAATCAACCCGTTCAATTTAAAGTTATATATTTTTATTATATAGATATTTTGAAAAGGATGTTGTAAATTAATTGATAATACAATTTAAAATTTAAATATTATTTATTGGTTAATTATTAAATTTTATTTTTTTTTAATTTTTTAGGATTTATATTTTATTATTAATTGACTATTTTTGTATATTTTTTACATTTATATTATTTTAAAGAATAATATATATTTTAATATTTTATTTACAAATTATTATGTTTATTATTTTATTTGTTATATTTTATAGAAAACAAAATAAATTTAAAAAATTTTCTTAAATCAAATTTTATCTAATCCATTTTTATTTAGATTAGATTAAATTTGTCGAATGTCATTTTAACTTAAATTGGATCAAATCATACACACCCTATAACATAATTGTCAAATGTGATTAATAATTATGATTGTGATACAGAAAGAATATATATTATAATTAAGTTAGAAAATTTGAAAAGAAAAAAGTACTTGTAGTGTGGAGTTGTTGGCATAACTTGTTTCTCCCACACCACCATTCATGCAAAGGACTCGTTCTGTTGCCATCTGTAACAAACACAAAATCACTAAACAGATCACTGCCACCATTATTATATATTATAATATTAGTTTGTCACAGATGTTTGTATCAGAAGTCTTATTTGTACGAATATTTAGGCAGTAGAAACTGAACCGATAGAAGTTCATGTGTTGAATGTGTTGATTGTTTTTATTTTTTATCCTTTCTTATTATATTATTTCTTAGCTCACGTTTCTCTCAATTCGTTTTATCCATTTTTTTAACCAAATTATATACACCCTAACTAAAAGGTGTTAAACAATCTTTTTCTTTATAAATTAGGAGTCTAATTCAGTTAATTAAATGAACATTACATGTAAGTTCTTGTAAAAAAAATAGTATTACATAGAGTTCAATTATTTTTCAAGAAAAATTCAGCATAATTGCCTCAAAACTGCAGAAAATTCCTAATCAAAATTAAATGAATTTTGGAACCAAATTGAGTGATCAACAGAACTATCAGTCTAGCATGGACAAAACCAATGATTTCAAAAAAAGAGAAAACAAAAAAAAGCAGAAGCATGTGCCATGCATGGTGCATAGTTTGAGTATTAATCACGTCACATCAATTACTGAATTTCCAAAGTGCAGAAACCAAAACATGGCCCTATTATCATGCTTAAAATCCTATAAAAAATAAAATTAAGTGTGTTTGGATATAAACATTAAGATCATGATTGAGAGAAAAATCATATTTTAGTAACAATATTCATAAAGAATAATCATCATAACCAACAATCACTAATATCATCTTTAATCAAAGTAAGATTGTAAATATTTAAACCCTAATCACTTGATTAGGACACAAACCTTGGGATAGTATGAATAATTAAAGTAACCATCATTTGTCAACTAAACTATCACATAAAAATATTATAGATATGGTTACTCTATATAAGTAAGGGTAAAGACAAAGAGATTGAAGTTTCAAATCTTATTTATTGAGAAAAACTAATAATTAATATTTACTGATAATAAAAACATAATAGCTCTTGATCACAACATAGAAATAAAACCTGGACTTGACTGTTTCTGAGATATGAAACCAGCAATAACAAGAGTAGCGTTTATCCAACAAAACGCAAAAGCTCAACGCTAATTAACACAAAACGCAATGGAAGATGAACACGATGTTGTTACTAACAAATATCAGCCAGTTGCAGAGGCAGCATATATAGCTGATATATATGCAGTAGTCATAACGCGTGAAAGGGAGAATAAAAGTTTGAACTACCAACTGCCAGCCTGCCAGTAATATGGTATTGTGCATAATTGATTTTGGAAGTTAGAGCAGTATTAATTAATATTGCATGTGCTTCACGGTATGGATAACCATTAACAAAATTAATTATAAATATAATTGATTTTATAAAATTAATTTTAATTAAAATTGATTTTGAAATTATATGATTTATGTTTGTATTTTTTTATGTTTTCATTCTAAGTACTGTTTATTTTAGAGCTTAATGGTTCCATCATGATCTTGTCTTGCTTGGAAAGGCATCTTGGAAACTAAGGGATAAGAGTGTTTATAAATGGTCATTGATCTTAATATGTGGCACTTTAGAGCATTAGCAATGGTAAGATTTTAAATGGAGTGTCTAACATTAAAACTATTATTTTAATTAATGTGGATTCTCCTCCTCTTGGGTGATTATTGCAATCAATTCATCCACTCCATAGTCATGCTTTTGAATGTTAGATGAAGTCTTCATGATGTCAAACTGAGAAGGCAGAGATTCCAAGATGTGATAGATTAAAGTGTCTTCACCAACCTCAACCTTGAGAGACTTCAGCTTATTATAGAAATGTACTAACTTCATAATGTGTTCACGTACACCGCTGACACCATCATATTTGGTCTTTTCAAAAAATAAGGAAAGATATTGGCTTTTCTGTGCCTTATCAAAAGTTGTGAATTTTTCACCGACTGCTTTCAGAAAAGCACTGGCATCATCAAGATCTGGAATGCTCTGTCTAATAGATTTCTCCATGGTGAATTTAATCACCTTCAGGCACACTCTGTTAGAGTGTTCCCATTTCTCATGAGAAATTCGCTGAGCTTCAGAAGACTCATCTGTAAGAGGCGCAGGCCTCGTCGTCCTCAATCTAAATCCAGATTGCCAATGGTCAGGTAGAGATCTAATGATTCTTTCCAGTCCTCATAATTTGTTCCGTTTAGAGTTTTTACGGAATTAGGGAAGAAAACTGAACATCACAATAAGGAAAAAAAATGATTTAAAAGTTCAGCTTAAAATAAATCCCTAAGCAAATTACAATACATTATAACTTAAATTAATAAATTCTAGCACCGATAGGGTACCAAAAACATTAATATAAGTCAAGATAAATGCATTGTACAACAACAAATTATACTAATAACAACACACCGATAAGGTATAATTATCACTAATATAATGAATTAATATTTATTCATAAATTTACACAAATGCATCCACGATAGGTGAAATTACAATTATGTAAATTAATAGCATAAATCATGCTTTATTTCATATGATTTTAATTATCTTAAAATATGACAAACAAAATTCACATCATCATGCCCACGATAGATAGGTCATCACAATGCAAATTAACAGAAAAATCATATTGTAAGTAATAATTCAATAGTAAAAAATTTGAGAGTAATATGCTAAAATTAATTCGAAATTACATCTCAAAAATTAAATAAATTTCAAAATTATGAAATTTCAAAAAAAAAATTATTTATTTAATAATTTTAAGAAAAAAGGCATATTTTATCGGAGAGAGAGAGACGGTTTTGCGTTTCAAAACAGAAACGGTTCTACGCGTGGCCTCGGTGGAACAGCGGAGCGGAGCAGCGGAGCGGGTGGCCCGGTGGAATAGCGCTGAAACGCGATCGCCGGCGCCATCTCGGCTGTTGAAGAGCGGCGAAGAGCCGCTGAAGCGGGCGGCACGCGGCGAAGAGCCGCTGGAGTGGGCGGAACGCGGCGAAGAGGGCAAGGTTCAAAGCGCGGCGTGGCCCGGTGGAACAGCGGAGCAGAGCAGCGCCGAAACGCGATCTCTACCTCTCTCTCCGATCTTCGTCCTTCACTGGTTCCAGATCGGAACGTGGCGGCCGTGACACGATCTGGGCCGATCTCCCATCTCCGCTCCTCTCTGCTTCAGATCGGAACGCGGCGGTCGAAGCGATCTCCACCACGACGCGATCTGGGCGGTCGGTGCGTGGCGAAGAGTCGCTGGAGCGGGCGCGGCCCAGTGGAACAGCGCCGAAGTGCGATCTCCGCCGCGATCTGGGTGGCCGGGAGGCGATGCCCGCCTCTATCTGGGCGTCTGTTCGAGACGCGATCTCCGATCGTGCGGCGCGGCAGGGTCGGGACCACCGGGAGGTTCGCCGGTCCCGGCGGGCGACGCGGCTGCAGGCGGACGACTTGATTGTCGCCGCGTAATCGCTCAGGTCTCTCTCTCAATATGCGTGTTTTAATTGACAACCATAAAATGTATCTAGTATGCTCTGATACCAATTGATGAAAGTATAAAGTAGGTTTTTGAATTATACTGTACTAGACACAAATTATAGTATGTGAATCATGCTATTGAATTGATAGAATGAGAATGAATGTGTACCTGAATTGGCATTCATATCCATGAGCACTATTGAACAGAACTCTAGAGGTTCTTCTGGCTACCTTCTGAGGGGTTATTGTAGAGAACAATTCTGATGTATAAATTTGCTTAATGGGATGGCAAATTTATAACCCCCCAGGGTAGTCAGGGACCTCTCTTAATTGGGCTTTTTATCTGATTGACCTAACCCATCACAGAGTCAATCTCACTGTAATCCCAGTTAAAATAACCATATTGATATTTTAAGATATTTTTGGTTAAAGATAAATAACCATATTGATATTATGATCATATCTAATATTGTCGGTTAATGATAATTAGATATTGAGTGATACTAATCCACAATTAATTTCAACATTTATTTCACTTTCTATGTTATATATCTTTTTACATTCTTAAATAGATAGTCACAAAACCTTTAAATTAGTTAATAAAAAAATCAAAAGAGTGGTTCTATTTCAAGACTTGTCAACCAGTTGTATTGGCAGTAGAATCCACTATGGTATGTACAAAATTTAGTTTTTTTTTTTTTTAAGAGCAAAATTTTATTCCACAGGAAGAAACAAAATGTTTCTACAAAATACAAGATGTGATGTGCACTACTCCTCAAACTAATAGTGCATAACACCTCATTTGGCTCCTATCTCATATTTAACATACATATTCTTGGGTTGGCATACCAATCTGAAAACACACATCCCCTATTAAAACCAAAAGAATACGTTAGCCAATTCCACAATATTACTTTTATAGACATCATAATATCGATGGAGTCTGCCGGACATTTTATAGGACCAATCTATTTCTTCAAAAATGGAATATACACAAAATTTAGCATTTCTAATTATTTTTCAAATCCATTTTTATTTTAAAAATCTAATACTATGCAATAGTCAATAACTTTAACATTTCTTTAATCATGAATTAGTAAGTTCTCTACATTGTTTCTTCATTAACCTTAGCTAAGGATTCCAACTTAATAAATAACACAAACCAAGAACTAACTAGATACTTAGTTTTACAATAGAATAGGAACCCTCACTTAATAGATAATAGTTGAAAAATAGAGTAATGTAAGAGATTAGAATTTTCTACTCCAAGAACAGAACACAGAGTAGATTACCTTAGCCTTCAACCACATCCTTTGATGTCCTTAAATGGCGAACCCATATATAACCTATTACCAAATAAAGTTAATTTGAAATAGACATATAACCTAATACAAAATAAAGTTATTTTCCCAAGAACCGAACAAACAGACTAAATATTAAAATACACATATAACCTAGTACGAAATAAAGTTAATTTGAAATTTTTTTAATTGTTTTTGGAGGTTTCAAGTGCCTTGAACTATTTGGTTTGTACTCTTTCACCTACTTTTGTAATAACACAGAATATTACATTTTTTTTATCGTAAAAGATACTAATCTTCTTGTATTGAATATTATTGTTATATAAGTTTATTTGTTAATTTAAGAAAAACATTTAAGAATATTACCTATAAATTCATAAGAGCAAATAGTAAACATGACTTTATATCTATAAACTTTCATATATAATTGTTAAAACTTATATATGTGGAAGAAAAATACATCAGCAGGAATACACTTAATATCCATAAAAGAGAAGCACACAAACACATAGCGGAAACATTTTCAGCTATATGAACTCATTGTACCCACCTACAGTCAAAATTTTCCAGCAGAATCAAATATTTTTTTTTTCTTATCTGACGCTTTGCTATTTAAAACATGTTTCGAACTTAAACGGATTCAAATCAAGTTAATAAACTTAATTACGGAAATGAAACTCTTAAATTAGTACCTATTTTTTTCATTTATAAAAATAAAGCTGTAATTTGATTGAAGATAGAAAACTTATAAATTTCTTGTTATTGAGTTTATCTTGATATAATTTTTTTATCTTTTTGGCTTGACATGAATTGTCTCCTGTTGCTCCTAGATATCTCTGTGCGTAGTGCAAAATTAGAAATTTACGTAGTTCTTTGTTAAAAATACTTCTGTGTTGAGTTTTTAATTTTGTTATTACTATTTTTTTTTAACGTTAAGATATTATAATATTAATACCATATTTTATTCTTGTAAAAAGTAATTTTATTTTAGAGGGAGGTTTTAAACATTAAACTTTCCAGATTACGCTTTAAAATATCAGGATTAAAATTTTTTTAATAACTATGTTGATTATAAACTAATTTTATTTGGGGTTATATTATAATATAATATTTTGAATTTTATACTAATAAATTTTTATTTAATATATTTTTTCATTAATTTTATTTTGATTTAATAATGTCATTAGAGATAAGTTTTAAACTATCAAATCGTCACAACTTATATTATAAAACTGTAGAATTAAAATGATGTCACATGTGAATAATTCATTTTCTAGTAATCATATTTTATCTTGAAGGTTTACCTTGTTGAATTAAGAATTAATAATATATTATCATTATTAAGACACAATTTTCATTATTTATTTGTAAATTTTTTATTTGATGTTTTGATTTATGTATTAATTAAAATTATAAATTTTTAGTTTAATGTTATTTTAGATATATTGATTACTAAACTTACACGTTGGCTGTTTTTATTTATGTTTGATTAATAACTTTGGCAAGTTAAGTTTCATTTGATGTTTTGATTTATGTATTTTTATTTTTATTTAATAGTGTCATTAGAGATAAGTTTTAAAATATCAAATCGACATTATATTATATAACCGTAGAATTAAAAAGATGTTACATCTATTTAAATTTTTTTAAAATTTTTCATATTTAAGGATAAAATATTTTAATAATTATTATATATATTATTATAAATTATGTAAAGATTCTTATCATATAATTTTATATAAAAAAATGCTATTAATTGTCATTGAAACTAATTAAGTGAGAAATCTAAGTACAATAAATTATCACAACTTAAAAGAATTATTTTTTTAATTATTATAAAAACTGATTTTGATTAATCATTAAGAGCATGAAGTAATTTTGTCTTAGCTTATCAAAATAAGGCTGTACCATTTTTAGTGACCGTATGAGCAAATAGACAAAAATAGTGCAAACCATTTAGAATGCCTTAGGACAATGATCTTAGCAAAAGATAAGTTAAGAATAAAAATAAAAACAGATTTTTATATGAATACACTTTTTTTTTAATTTGTATTTCGGGTGTATTACATTAAGGCTTAACATATCAAGAGAAAATAGGTTTGAGATATTTCGAAGTTGGTCACCAAGCATGTGAAAGTGAAGTAAAAAACAAAGCGGATTCAAATCCCTAATAAGTGAAGTAAAAAACAATGAGAAGTAAAATACCAAGAGGATTTGATTCTCAGTAATTTCTCCTTCTCTCTTATCTTTCAAAAAAAATTCCCAACTTGATACTTCTAATTTCTCCTTGTTTCTTATCTTTCAAATTTTTTCCTAAAATATATTGTTGTTGATTTTGCTTTATTGTTGGGTGCAACAAGTTTGCAATTTGGATGATTGATGAGTCTACTGTGTAGAGGGAAGAAGGCAGAGGACAGGGTGGTAGGGAAGTATTTGAATGGCAGAATCCTTTGGAGCCGTTGCTTTGTTCTTTTCTTTTTTATCTACTTTATTCTTAATTTTAATTTTGTTGTATGGTATTTTGCTAGATTGAATTTGTTTTATTGCGATTCAAGTACTTAAAACAAATATGTTGTGATTTTTCTTTTTTTTTTATATTTTCTATTTACACCATCTAGATTAATAAACACACCTCATTTTTATGGGTGTATTTAACAAAAACGTGAGTGAAAATAGTTTATTTTTTTAATTTGGTTAAAAGACCTTATTTTAAGCACAAAAAGTAGAAGACAAATATTAATAGAAAGTTAAAAATCCAGACAAAATTAGGTATCTACAACTATAACTAAATTGGAAATGTATCCAAAGTGATTATTATTTTATTTAAAGAGTTCACAATAATCAAGTTAAAAATGCATACAAAGAGATTATCATCAATTTTTATAGTACTGTTGTAATAGTCAAATTAGAAATACATCTAAGAGTAACTATTATTAAACTTTTAATTTGAATTTAAATAATCTGGAAAATATAATAATAATTACAAGATAGAAAATTTTTATAATAATCAAATTAATATGACATCTTATAGGCTAAATAGCCAAATATTAATTATTAGTATTTTAATTTTTATTAGTCAAGGGATTCAAAACCATGATCTTTCTCTCTCCCACCTCTCAACTTTACCACCAGAACAAGTTTATAACTCTTGTTATCCTTAAATATTTATAGTTCTTATAATGGTTAAATTAAAAATATATCTAAAATAAAATTAAACTAAAAATTTAGAATTTTATAATTACTGAATTAAAGGTGTGACAAAGTTATCCATCAAGGATGTCATTCGTGAGATAGAAATAAGGGTTTGTGATTGAAGAGGTGATGCATTCGGAGGCAGCTAACAGCAAGGTGAGAATCCAAAGCTGTGGGTGTTATGTTCTCCAAAACTTGTTATGTTCTTCAAACCTTTTCTTCTATTTTAACAGAGTTTAATAGGTTTTCCCACATATTTCTGATCCATCCACCTGCAGTGTTGTTTCTTCGTTTTCTATCCTCGTCTTTATAACAGGATTGTGGGTTTGATCCGCTTCTTGCACTGTTGCCTCTTCATTTCCTTACGGTGACTCAATCATGAGGTTGAGGGTTTCCCCCACAGACCTGTGACCCTTATGTTGCACTGTTATTTCTTTCTGTACCTCAATCACAGCGTTGTGGGTTACACCACAGACCTGTGACTAGCTCATTGCACCTTATGCCGCCGGCGCATGACTTAAAGTGTGAGACATGCTCCTATTAAACAAATAAATAAAGAATAAATTACAGTAACCGTGCTTCAACTTTTATTAAATTATATACAGTTTTATTATTTTTATTTTTATATACTTTTTAAAATTTAAAAACATTATACTAATATTTTATATGTTTAAAAACATGACTCTAACACCTGTTTTAAACCTAAGGAGATGTGAAAATAATAGTTAAAAAATAAAAAGATACATATATAATTATACTAAATTTTCAGAAAATGTTTATATAATTTGCTTATAAATAAATAAATTAATTAACACTCAGCTAATACAGTACTTTCTTTGATAAAACTATTAATTCTCAATAGTAGTCTTCGATCTATAACCTTGCGGTTTCAAACAAAATTCCATAAGAGAAGTAATTTTCTGAACTTCATTAATGATCAGAATAAAAAAAAAAAAAAAGTTATTAATTCTTCATGAAAGAAACATTTACCTGAAACGTGTTAATTAATTGCAGTAATGACATGATTCAAGGATTGGCTATTAGGATATGCATGCGCATTTACATTTATTTCATCTTAATTTGTCACTTCTTCCCTAGGGGAGTAGGTGGTTTTAATCTTTCGTTGAGACAATTAATGGTAAAAATAGTGTACTTTTTTGTTTTTTAAAACATTTTTAAAAATTAATCATTTGAAAAAAATGTTTGATTTTTAGTCGCGACTTTAAATGTTTTAAGAAAAACATTGTTAATTAAACGGTTTTTTCATCCAAATGACTTCATACGTGACTAGGAAATATGAAATAATAGTTTTATTGATATTTTAGAACAAATGTTTTTTAAATTTTTATCCATTTAAAATAGTTTATAATATTAGATAAGTTTATAATATATTAAAAATATAATTATTAAAAAAATTATAATATGGTTAGACTCCTTAGCTATGTCATAAGTTGTTGGTCAAGAACTTTTATATCTCAATTTCTACTTTTTAAGTAGGGAATAAAAAAATACATTGAGCCAAATTAAAAAACTAATGCCAAAATGGTACTTTTTTCATACATAAAGTTAATTGAGTTAATTTCCTTCTCATTTAGAGATTTTTATTGAATTTTTATCTTATAAAAATAAATACTAATTACTAATTCATAAGAATGTAAAATATATGAAATAAGCAATATATTAATTTGTTTTAGTTCGATTGATGAATAACCATATTTGCAAAATACAAGTAATATGCATACAATTGAAAAGAAAATACATTAAGGTTTATTACAGTAGTGTGACATAATACACAGTGATTCATGAGACATCTTAAGAACCTTAAGCATAAAGTAAGAAATTGTAATAAAATACTTCATATTTTTAAAGAAATTTCTTGTGTTTTTTTCTTCTACGATTTCATAGGAGTCCTTACCTACTATTTGATCATGAAATACCAAAATATATCAAAATGTAACAAAATAAAATACTAAAGTTTCTCATCTATCAATTACTAAAACTTTATTTCAATCTAAATCTTATGGTTCATTGTCTATCTAATCTATGATAATTCTTTTATAAAATTTAATATATGACTAATGATAATCCTTAACATTATCTATCCCTGTCTCTACATAAATGGTTTTTGTATACCTGAAGAATGCACATATCACTCAACATACATAATCACCGGAGTGATAATATATTAATCAAACACGATTTCCATTTTAAGTATAATTTTTCAACATAGAATATTATTTGATTTTTTTATTTGTAATAAAACTATAAATTCTATAGTTTAGAGTCTTAGACATGTAATATGCGGTTTCATGCAAAAACATAACTAACTTTATGAACTTCATTAAAAATTATCAAAATAAAGAAGAAAAAAAACCATGAACAAGGGCTTAACATATTAATTATTTTTCTCATAAAAGGTAAACCACATAATTACTGCTATTACATTAAAAGAACATTTGATATAGATCTTGTAAATTAAAGTACAAATTAATTTCTAGTCAAACTTTAAACATTTGATTGTTATTAATGAACACTCACGGTAAATAGGGAAGGTCCACTACCATATAATAATTTCTCTTTACACCACTTAATTTATTAAGCTAAAGGAAGAACCTTATCATACCTCCCATTACAGGAGCTTGCATTGATAACTCGTGTGCTGCCACTTGAGAGTGCAACTTAAATGATAGGCCTGTGACACATAACTTTTCTTCAATGATTTTTTTATAATTTTTCAGCCATAAAAGGGGAAAGGTAATTTTGTCAATCACCTATTTCACCTTTGCTTAAGAAGTACTTATTGTCAATCACATTGGCTAATTTTCCTGTTTTATTCACTTCAAGATCCTTCATGTTCTCAAAGCTACATAAGTTGACTATACTTTCAATGACACCCCTACATTTCTCTTTCTCATTGAAAGGACAACCCAACAATTCTGCAATTCTTTTCACTTGAAAGTTGGCATCTTCTTGAAGGTCTTCATATTTTAAGAAGAAAACCTTGTTTGGTTTAGCTTGTCTCTTCTTCCAGTAATCTAACATATGATTCCACCATGGACCAAAACTAGATATCCCCTTACAATACTTTTTAACAGTGTCCTCTAATGGAATCTCATTTAAAGCAATCTCTTCTAAAGAATTATGCTTAATTTTGTTATCAAAAAGCATATGAGATACAAACGTATCAAATGGGTTTCTACACAAGTAAATAATAATCTTAGAATTAGACTCCTTGATTGACTTGGCTAATCCATGGTATGGAATTTAAGTTGCAAAAAGTCTTGGTACATTCATGATGGAGAGGTGATGAGGAATTTTATCTTTAGGATACTTGCAATAAACTCCAAATCCAAAGAAAAGAACAAGTTTCATGAGGATTGAAAGTTTTTAGTGAGTGGTTCTCAGACGAGAAGTGTTGACGGTTGAGAATGGCAAAACTAAGGGCTTTCAACTAAATAATACCTGATTTTAGAATGGCTGCAAGAACAGTATCACTGTCTTTTGATAGGAAGTGATTCTGGAAAGTGTATATGTCTTGGAATTGTGTTGACGGACACCAAAAGTCTTGGAATTCTGTTTTTAGTTGCTCATATTCTTGGATTAGTTTCCCTTCACCTTGTGTGAAATGTTTGAGAGTTGACGAAGCCATTGGAATAGAGAGTTAATGTTGTTAACAAGAAAGTGATGATTACGATATGCATTTTGATAACCATAAGAAGCTATTATTTATAGCATACATTTCCTGACTGTAGCACTGTTAAATGTAGAGTTTATGCATGAAAGATACGTGTTCCCTAAATAGGAGTGAGCATTTCAATGACTTTTGTCCATGTGCCTAAGGGTGACAATTATTTGTTTTAAAAGCACGTTGGCAACTTCTCTCAACACCAGTTTTTGTTTTACCGTTAAGTTTCGGTAATATAATAAGAGTTTAATTGGTATATATTCATGGTGTAAATATTTTTACACTAACATTTAATCATAACCCTTCGTTTATGGTAAATTTATTAACTTTACTCATTACTATGTTAAAATTACATAAATAAAAAGTCGTGATTGAATGAGTGTAAAAAGTGTATGCCAATTAAACCCATATAATAATGGTTAAATAAGTTTTGATGGATTAAAGTTATCTCATAAAATGGAATTATGTAATAAGAAGAAGTTTTGTAAAACATTTTATAACCATTAAAATTAAGTTTTAGAATTTAATTAAAATTAATATAATCATAGAAAAAATAGTACTAGAAAAATTATTAATTAGATGTAACATTTTATACTCATCAAATTTTAAGAAATAAATTGTAAGAACTTGTTGTGTTAAAAAATCATCTCTAAAACTAAATTAAAATCATAATTATATTTTTATATATAAAATAAAAAATAATTACCAAAATAAAAATTCTCCAATTAATTTGTTTGTATCACATCACCGTCAATTTTATTCTAGTACATATAAATTGTCATAATTCAAAAATCTTAAATTTCATAAAATTAATAATAAAGTAAAAAATGCCACGCACAAATATCTACTAAGAACATATAAATGATGACTTTTTTTTTTTTAACAGCAAAATTATATAGTATTATAGATAGTTGAAACACAACGTTTCAACATGATGTACAATAATATAGTATTGTGCTGACTATGCCCCACATGACCTATAACTCTATTTCATATTCAACATACACAATCTGGGGTGAAGGCACCAGTCAGAGAATACACACCCTGCCTTAAAACCAAAAGAATACAACAGTCATTGCCAAGACAACATTTTTGTCATCATTAACATATCAAGGGAATCAACATTGATCCTTTGGAAAATCACCTCATTCCTTGATAACCAAATACTCCAACATACAGAGATCCAAAAGACATACCTGCATTTTTTCTTCCGCGTTCCCACCACCCAGGCTGGGGATAATAGAAACAATTGGTTCAGATCTTCCGGGAGTGGTGTCTCTACTCCAACCTAACTGATAACTTTATACCACAGTCTTTGTACTCTAGGGCATTGTAAAAATAAGTGGTCTTTGGTCTCTATCCCACTACTGCAAAACACACAGACTGGATTGAGCGCCGGATCCTAAATCCCTCTCCTTAGCAGATTATCAACTGTCGGCAGTCGGTCCCTTAGCAGTCTCTAAGAGAACACCAGAACCTTTGACGGCAATTTTTCCTTCCACAACCTTCGTAAATCCTGGGAGTCCACAGAGTTGATTCCTAGGTCAGATACTCCTTCATTCAACACCTTATATCCTTCCGCCACTGCATATCCCCCCCCACCCCTGAGTTCCATCCCCACTCGTCGGCATCCCGCTTGACCAATACCACTTCACTTACCACCTCCTGTAAAGCCAGAAGCAAGTGCTCTTCCCAGACAAACAACTCTCTCCCCCAGGCCCACTTCCATGATGATAAATGGTGACCTGTGTCATGCTTGTCCTTAATGCATATAAACTTATCCTCTGCCAAAGTATACAATCTAGGGAAGAGTTCACTGAAAGCTGTATCTCCCAACCACCTCTGCTCCCAAAATAAAGTCCCCCCTCCGGACCTTACTATCCTGTTAATTTGAATTTTGAACCAACCAGGCAAGGTCGCATTTGGTCCATCAATGGCCCATATATCTTTCCACCACTGTGATGCTTGAGCAAAAGACGTGGGTCGCTCCACAAACCCATCTACCTTCCTGTACCGGCTTCTCAACAACGGTCCCCAAATAGCCGTTTCATCTGATAGTAGTCTCCACCTCCACTTTGCCAGCAAGCTCAAGTTAAATTTTTCCAAACACTTCACTCCTAGCCCTCCCTCATCTTTTGGTCTACATACTTTTTCCCATTTCACCCATGCAATTTTGGAATGGCTTTCATTACCTCCCCATAAGAACGTACGTTGCATCCTCTTGAGGGACCTCAACACTGACTTAGAAGCCTTATAAAAAGAGAAAAGGTACAGAGGAAGTGCACTTAACACAGAATTCAGTAATACCAACCTCCCAGCAAAAGTCATATTCCTTGCCTTCCAACCTGTCAACCGCCTTTTGAACTGATCAATAACTGGCTTCCACAGTTGTTCCAGCTTAGGGTTTACTCCCACTGGTATCCCCAAGAATTTGAATGGTATTGAGCCAACAGTACAGCTTAGCATGCCAGTAGCCGCCAATATGAACGATTCAGACATATTTAGACCATGGAAACTGCTTTTACTAAAATTTATCTTTAACCCTGACACCATTTCAAACCCCCGTAGAATTACCTTCATATACCATACCGATTGTAAGTCCGCTTCACCCATCATGATGACATCATCAGCATACTGTAACACTGAATATTTCACATCCTCTTGTACCTTGAGTTCTTTGTACAAGCCTTTTTGAATGGTTGTTGTAAACAATGTTGGTAATGCTTCCGCCACTATCAAAAACAGAAAAGGCCACAGCGGATCTCCCTGCTTCAACCCTCTCGCTGGTTTAAACTCTGGGGTCGGACTTCCGTTTACTAGGATTGATACATAGCTATTTCGGACTATCGCCCTAATCCACAACCTCCATCTCCAACCAAACCCCATCCTTCCCAGCATATAATCCAGAAAATTCCAGCTGACCGAGTCGTAAGCCTTCTCAAAATCCACCTTGAAAAAGAAACATGGGTGTCGCCTTCTTTTTGCCCAGTCCATAAGCTCATTTGCCACGACTACGCCATCCAAAATTGATCTACCAGACAAGAAAGTCGTCTGAGAGGACGATATTAGCCCGACCAACACTTTTTTCAACCTCTCAGCCAGTATCTTCGAGATAATCTTCTGCACACTTGATATTAGGGAGATAGGCCTGTACTGGCTTAAACCTGCAGGTCTAGCCACCTTTGGAATGAGAGCAATAAAAGAAGAACTTACCCCTCTCGATAAAATCCCAGTCCCATGAAACTCCTGTACTGCCTTGACCACATCTGCCCCCAGTACTTCCCAACATGATCTGTAAAAATTCATTCCAAAACCGTTAGGCCCTGGGCTTTTCCCACCTTCACAGGCGCACACAACCGCCTTAATCTCCTCCTCTAGAAAAGGCTCCTCCAGCCCCTACTTTTGCTGTTCTGATATTTGAGCAATAGTCACACCATCGATCGTCGGTCGATCCATCCATCTTTCCTGGAAGTTCCCAGTAAAATGTTCTAATATTTTGTCTCTAATATCAGACACGCTCTCCAACCACCCTGAATCCGATTGGACTGTCACAATGGAATTTTCATGACACCTCGACTTAAAACAATTATGAAAGTATCTGGAATTATTGTCTTCATTAAGTGCCCATTTCACCCTTGATTTTTGTGCCAATGCATGTTCCATTACCCTTGCTTTGGACCAGTATTCTGTCAGGAGGTCATGTCTAGCTTTATTATCCACCTAGACGCCAACCACTAACTGTTGGTCAACCACCTCCATCTCCCGGACCCTTTCGGCCAGAAATTTGTCATCTTTTTTCCACACATTTTCAGACCACTTTTTTATGTCTCCTTTAATCGCCTTTAACTTCCTTGCCAGCTGATACATCTTCCACCCCGAGACCTGTAATAGGTTCCACCTTGTGGCTATCAACTCACTAAAGGAGGCCTGTTCCAACCAGTAATCAAAGAATTTGAATGGCTTAGGTCCCCAATTCTGCTTACTATCGTTGGTACTTATCCAGCAATGATCAAAAAACTCCCTTGAGCCTACCTTCTGTGCAGTAATTCCCCACTCATCCATCAGCGCGGGGGAGAAGAGGAACCTGTCTAGTCTACTCGTTGACTGCCCATCTGGTGAAATCCATGTCACCCTTTTGCCAATGACTGGAATGTCTACCAATCCCATCTGATGGATGAAGAATTCAAATTCATCCATCTCCCTCCTCGAATGATACGAAGATCTTCCTATAACTTCACTCCTTCCTGTGACCGCATTAAAATCTCCACCAACTACCCATCTCACATTTGGAACCCCTTTTCTAGTCATCATTAGGTCGGTCCACATCTTTCTCTTTCCTTCTAAAGTGCAGGGAGCATACACGTTGACGACACAGTTGACCTCATCTGAATTCTTCCCTTTAAAGGCTACTCCTAGAAAACCGTGCCCCTGAATTTGCCACACCATCTCTAACAGCTCTTTCCTCCAAATTGTGACGCAACCCCCACTCAACCCCGTTGATGGGAGCATTCTCCAACCGCATTCCACACTCCCCCAGACCTCCTTGATCTCCCACTCCATCATATTAGAACATTTTGTTTCCTGGAAACATATGTCTATTTGGTTTCCCACTACCATCCTCTTAATGGGCCTCCTTTTCACTCGATCCCTTAGACCCCTCACATTCAATGATAATAGCTTCATTTAAACTACCCCTTGCTCCCTCCTCTCCCTCTTGTCCTTTCCGCCTTGGCTATATCTTCCATTTTTTGTAACTCTGCTATATACACCTCATCAGAATTCTCCCCAGTTATTCCTATCGCCTTCATTGCTGACCACATGTTCCGCATATCATTACCTCCTCCTTCCTTCTTTTGACTTATTTGCTCCTCTTCTCCCTCCCAATTAGCCCTATGCCAATCGCTTCCGTCAACACTATACCTTCGAACCTGCCTCCAGGTACTGACCAACTGCCTGTTCCCTTTCCCTCCCCATGACATTTCCTCCTCCCCCACCCACTCCCATTGCTTGCAATTGTAAATCTTTGTAGCACTTGACTCGGCCTTGTTACTGTCAACTGCAACATTATTGAATTGTGACTCATCTTTGACGGTATCACCTCTTCCGAGACTTTCCTTGTCTGTCTCCAACCTTCTTTCTCGCCCCAATTTGGCCCCATTCCACCACCCTTCTGTTATCTCCGGGAGATGTTGTGTTTTTTGAAAATTGGAACTGCTTATATTACTGTCATATCCAGCCATTCCGTTGCCCGAAAGTGTGTTTTTTCCGTTGATACGAGTTCTATTTCCTTCCGATTCCGGTTTCGAAACAATTTCACCTGTGTTTTGTTGTTTGCACCTCTCTACCTCCGGACTGAGCCTTTGAACAGAGCCCATTTCGGCCCAGCAATCACGACCCGCTTCAGAGGCAGACGCGTGTCCCGGACTCAACCATTGGCCTTGCGGACACGTGTCCCCTGCGTCACGTCGGTCAACTCGTGCGACGTGCTTGACATGCGCGGACTGGAGTCTGGGCCCACGGCGTCAGAATGGTCGCCTCGGCTGTTGTGCGGAGGTAGCCGTTGGAGCGGGCCGTCTACTGTGAAGACACGTGGCGCCTTCTGATTGGATACATAGAGAACCGCGAGACCCACGACGTCAGCGTACTTGCCTCGGTTTGCATGCTGTTCTGTCCGCTGGCGTTGACCCTGTGCGTCGTGGCCACGTGTTGCCTTCTGGTTGGCCGGGATGGCTGCTGACGGTGTGGACCGGCTGTCTGTCCACCGGTCACTCTGCCGTTCACTGTTCACGATGTCAGCATCAGCATACACGCGATCGGCCGCACTAACTCCCCGTAGGAAGCCATCAGGCTCTGAAAGAAATTTTCCCCCCACACATGAAGCGGGACTCCATAACAACCCACCCAGACCCTTCTCTCTGTTTCTACACTCCCCGGTTCCCACCTGTGTATCAGATGAAACCATGCTTTTATCCATTCCTGACCAGTTACTATCGCCTATGTCAACCTTTACGCGTCGCCTTCTTCCAGCAGCACCTTATTCCCTCCCATCGGTGTGGCTTTCACATCATATATTCCTTGTTCAGCCAGGACCTGCTGTGTCCTAAACGCTGTTCCTTGGCAGTTCACCTCACCCACATATGCTGTCTTTAGCCTCGTCAACGCCTCCTCTTCAGCTTTAAACACCAAGAGCCTGCCTGTTTTTTCCAGTCGGCCTCCCCCTTTGTTCTGTTGGCAACCGTGCTTCATCCCCTCCTTCCCCTTGTTCTGCGGTTCCGCAAAAGAACCTACTACCTTTGCGTAGGACGTTCTATTATTTGCATTCTGAGTTTCTATGATTGTATTTTTAGGTTTTGATTTTGTTTGGTCTGCGCTCATCCTCCCCATCTGCCCCTTGTTTGTCCCGGGCGTGATTTGAGTCGTTCGTCTTTCGAATCTTGGTTGATTGACCCATATCTTCTCATTACCAATGAATATATTATCCAATTTAATCCCTAAGATGTGCGCATCCTCCACCCCATGAAATCTCACAAAACCAAACCTCCTGCCATTTCTGTCCATTTTGTTTGGAATGTAGACCTCCTTAGCATCCCCATACCTCCTAAAAATCTTCCACATTTCTCCCGCATTGTAGACCCATATAAATGATGACTTTACATTGTATTTAAAAATACGTAAGAGCAGAACTCACCTTATCAAGCCCAAAAATGATAAAAGAAATATATAATTTTAAAAGATAAATATTTTATGAAAATAATAATTTTTTGTAGTAGCATGAATATTAAAAATTTCAATAATTATCTTATATGTCATTAAGAATCTTCATTATTAAAAACTGATATCTAGGCCATCAATTTTGTTTTGCAAAGTTTTGTTAATTATTTTCAGAAGTATATATACTAACTTAAAATTAATTATTTTACAAACCAAATATTTTTTATGATAGCTAGGTTATTTATCAGTGCGATGCACTGGTATTTTTTTTATTAATTCTTTATATTATTAAAATAAATTTTTAAATATATATAATAATTTCTAAATATATACGAAAACATTAGTAATTAAAATCAAATTGTAAAGGGATGTATTTTAAAATATAAATTACAACTATAACTATTTTCGTATATTTCTAAACAGAGAATTGGATTCACAATAACCCAAAAATAAAATTGCGCTGCTGTTCTATATTACGGGATCATTATTACTAATAAGTTTAACTCAATATACTGTATTTTTTGGAATCATTAATTATAATTTAACCTCACATGTAAAAAAATAACAATTAAAACATTTATTTCTAATAATCATTTACGACACTATTTACAAAGGAGACATGGATATTGTAATTCATGTATGATATAGAAAGACAAAAGACAAAATATTAAATTTACAACCCTTAAATTCATGTATGATATCGAAGGGTTAAACTAAATTCCAGTATAAAAAGAGTTAGTGTAAATTCTAGCACCTATACATGGGGCAAACCTTTGCCTATCAAGTTTAGAAAGTATAACTTTTTTTTCTTCATTTTATTCGATTCTAAACATGAATGTACAGCGACAAACAAACATATCACAACCTTATGACTACATACAATAGATATCATATTTTTATAAGTGAAAATTATAATAATAATTAAATTATTTATTGGTACTATAATATTATCATATTTTATATTCTTTCTTATCACTTTTATGAATCACATTAAAAATAATAATATATCAATAATTTTTCGTCCATAACAAGCAAAAAGGTTCAAATAATTTGTCGTCATAATAGGTTATGGCAGATTTTCTGCTACTTTTGGTGGATGTATAGTATATAAAACTCTTTGTTTCTCGAAGTAAATATACATATTTTCTTTTAAAAAAATTAGGTATAATAAATGTCAAGAATATGATTATATATCTTAGTTGTTACCGTATTCTACATCACTTGTATAGTATGTTTCTTATAGTAAGGGTTTTCTCTTCAAGAGGTCTACAAAACAATATCAAGATGAAGATTCATTAGTTTGCGACAATGCCAAAAGTCCATTTTCTAGTGTAGCACATTCTGCCTCTGATTCATTGTCTGTCATGATATCGTCTGTATGATTGGATTTTCTATTCATCTCTGCACTTTTCTATTTATGGGAGAGATACAGTTTGACAAAAGAGTTCAAAGTTATGAATATTATTAGGTAATTAAATATAAGTAGTTACACAATTTGTATAGAGGATAACTAGAAAATGAAAACATGCACACCAAAACTCAAAAAGGAATTGTTTCTTTTATTAATTGTTATATATGAAATCTTCTAAGAAGATGACAAGATGATACATGGTATGAAATATATGAATTGTACATGTAAAAAAGTAAAAAATCGAAGAAAATAATAGTTTGTGTAGGCTAATGAAGGTGAAATTGCAAGTATGTCATTATGTATGTGAATATTGTCAACACATGTTGATTTAGTTCATATGGTTTGAAATATATAAAATGAGTCAATTCAACTCAACTCCCTTTGTTTCTACTATAAAGTTTTCTAACCCGACTAATCACGGGTTGGTGAGTTATACAAGCCACAAAAAATAAAAACATATTTTATAAATTAAAAAGCAAATATTTTCTAGAAAAATAAATTTGACTATTAAGAAAAATTCTTAAGAATTAACTACAGATGGTTTAGCGTAATTATAGATGCAGGTTTTTTCTTTGGTTTGTGTTGTATCTAAACAACACCAAAGTTGTTAATTGAGTGTAATAATAAAGGACTTCATACTTAATTGTCACTTCACATTAACATTTTTTTTTACAAAAATACCTTCAAGGTTTTTTTTTTGTTATTTAACAATCTTTCACATTCATTTGACTGAGTTTTGATTTTTAATTTCTTTATACACACCAAAGAATTGCCTGAGAAAGAGTTATGTTGTCACAGTCATTATCCTTTCTAACTTGCTCTCTTGACAATATTTGTTCCTTCCACCACTCTTAATGAATTTACCAAATAGCAATAGCTGTCAACTTTGTTCTACAGTTTTCAGAGTTCTATAGTTTCAGAGTAGTGAACATGCATAGTAGAGTCTCTAGCTTCTCATCGACCACAGGGGTAAGAACATGAATTGTTCATAACTTTTTACAGTTTTTCATTTAATTTAAATCAATTATTTTATTAGTTTTTAAAACCATTTTGTCTTTTTTTATTTGTTATCTCTTATCAAGTATGAGTCATGTGTTAGTGATAGGATTTTTTTTAGTTTTGGGTAATTTCAAATTCTACTGTGTTCAATGGATATAAGGTTTGATTTTATTTATTTGCGGCTTGAAATTCATTGTTCTAATTAAAATAAGAGGTATCAAGTTTCCCCATTTGTTGTACACCAAGTGTATTTGGAGTTAAAAACACGATTTTCTTGAAGGATTAGTGTCAGACTGAGGGACTAGAAAGACACACAAAATGAAATCCCCAACTTCTCCACCCCTCACCACCCCCTGAAGAAAAAGCCATTTGCCTTTTTGGCCAAGAATTCTGTAATAGAACTGAAACTATCAAAGGCTACTGCATCATTACTATTGCGGTAGCTTTGTCACTTCCCATGATCAAGAATTCTTCTTATTATTAAATCCTTTAACAATAATGTTTATTTATTTATTTATATTTTTAAATGTTAATGTAAATGTAGGTGATGCTTATTTATGTTCTTTCTTCCTCTTTTTAAAAATATTTTATACTTATGAATTCAAACCTGATTAAAAAAATAGAGTAATATATCATTATTTACATCAGAACTAAAAATATTTGTAATTAACCTAAAACATTTACATAATGTGGTTTTTTATGGTATTTGTTTCATTTATCTGGAAGATGTTTTAATTTAACATAATGCATGGATGACAATATGAATCATCATGGTGGTTTTAGTTTTGGAATTTTCTAAACTAAATATTTTTGGAAATACCAAACTAAATACGCAAATTTTGTTTTCCAATTCAATTACAATGGTGGTTCTGTTTTGGCAGTCTAGCATCTAAAATATATAATAACAGTCTAATATTCATTTTTCAAACTCAAATACCAAATTTCAAAGAGTATATTTAATTCACTTTAATTAGTATACCTTAACCGTGTAGAAGAGTTTTACACTTATATTCAATCATAACTCTTTGTTTGTATGACTTTTAAAGTATGAATGGGTAAAATCAACAAACTTACTGCAAATGAAGAGGTAATTAAATGTAGTGTAAAATTTTTTACATTATCAATGCATACTAATTAAACTCTATTTAATTTATAGGTCCTCAGCATTAAAAGAGGATATTTAAATTAAAAATAAAGTGACTATGTTGTATGTTTTTTCTAATCTTAAATATAATATCACAAATCTTAGTTCAATACCCGTAATAATAAAATTTAAATATGTGTAATCATAAGTATAAATAATTAGTTCTTATATAGAAATAATTACTCAATTTTATGTAAACAAAATTATATAATAATAATAAAATTTAAATATGTGAATTCATATAAATAATAATTTTTATGGTCATACTAGCAATCTAGTATATTAATTTGTATATTTTTATAGATATTTTATTCTTGCAAATTATAATCTTTCATTAAATGTATGTATTATTATAAAAAGTGAAAAAAAAATAATTTAATACTTATGTGTATTAATGACATGAGAAAATAAAATGCACAAATAAAGTAATATCATACAAAATCATGTGAATATTAGTAGTAATAATATCTGAGTATGTAATCTAATGTAAATATACAAAATTTGATAAAATTAATTTATGCTATATCCATTGTGCCAATACATACAGAGATATTAAAGGGACAAATTCTAGTAAACAAAACATTCAAAGATTATTGTTTTTTTTACTTATCATAATTATTTCTCTATTTGAAATGGACCAAGTCCTATCATATCTCATAAGTTTAGCCTTCCACATTTCAACTGTAATCATTTATTTGATTTTGAATGTGATTTCTAATAAAAACAAAAGTTAATGCATAATGGATTTATAGTTTGGACCAACTTTATTTATATTAACATCAAGTCTCATATAAGAAAATCATACATACATTTTTACATTATGTATTATATAAAATTAAAAATATTACTGTACGTCACTGGAGTTTGGTCTCCACCCCTCTGAGGACCTCCATTATCAGAAAACACTATTTCTTACTTGCACAAAATGGGTGTTGCTGTAATTGTAGATTGTCTTCGGTTGCGACACGGTAGGCTACTACGCTGTCAAGTGAGCCCAAAAACATTTTCGCAGACAGGAGGTTGTGATACCTCCGCCATCACAACAACAAGAGATACAAATGAGACTGATTATCGCCTAGGACAAATCTTAAGCAGAACGGTAAATAAGGTAACGAGAGACAAATCTCAACCAGAATGATAAAAAAAGTAACTTGGAATTACATCTGGAGACCTCCTTAAAAGAGGGGGAATCAAGCCCCCATTAGCTATCTTACTCCTTCACTGACTTGAGCTTTGGTGAAGGATCGAGAGGATGGTCATTCTACCAAACTCCAGTAAGAACAATTACCATCTCAAATGCTTTTGCATGGTGAAGAAAAGAAAAAAAAAAAAAAAAAAGGAATGACGGAACTTCAGGTTCAATTGCTGGTAACGCGGCTTCGGGCTCAATTGCTGGTGAAGAAAAGAAATAAAAAAAAAAAATTATGGGCAGTATATACTATAAATTTTTCTACCACATTTTGAGCACAGTACGTGCAATGAATAAATGAATCTTTTTTAACCCACGTACTGTGGCTTAGTTTTGTTTTGATGATAAATTTGAGCTCTTTGAATCTTTTTCAATTTTGTAACTTCTTTTATTATCAATTTGAACATTGTGAATCTTTTATCATTATTTTAGGTTGAATCTCTCATATTAAAGTCACCAGAGTAAATATAAAAAAGGTAAAAATTTAAGGGTTAAATATAAATAATAACACATTTCCATAAACATCATTATACAAATCCTTAGTAGCTAATGGAAGAAAAGGGTATATAATTAGTTGGTAATAAACAATTGAAATTTGTTAGATAATGAGAATGTGGGGCTGTTAACATTTGTTTTATACAAAAGAGATATTTATTTAGATAGGTAGTTATTGAAAAATAACTACTAAATTTTTTTTAAAAAAAATCATTTTAAGAGATGAATATAAAATTACAAGTAAAATAAATTAATTTATTTTTCAAATTAAATTTTAAGGGTTAACTACCAAACTTAAAAAGTAAAAAAAAATATGAAAAAATAATAAAAGAACTTTTTAATCTTCTATTAAAAAAATGTTTTAGCTCTAAATTTGAGACATCATATAGTTTGTAAATGTTAATAATTTAAAATTTTTTAGTATTACATAGTAAAATAAAAAGTTTAAAAATATTATATTTTATTTTAAATGTTTAGAATATGATTTTTAAATTAAAAGGAAAAGAATATATTTTTTATCGTTGATTTTAAATATAAATTTGAATTTTTAAGATTAGATAAAAATTTAAATTAAAAATATTCTTATAAAAATATTTGATATATAATAAAAATAATAATCTAAAAAAAATTAAAACATTTTTTCTTTTATTTGAACTTTATTTTACGATGCGTTATAAGAATAAAAAATTAAAAATGAATGTAAAATGTCTTATGCATTCTTCTTATCTAACTTCTCCGCTTTCTTTATTTTTTGAGTTGATTATGAATGTTCCTTCTAATGTTTAATGTAATTATGCATACAATCCTACTTT
This sequence comes from Psophocarpus tetragonolobus, assembly GCA_037954015.1. NCBI lineage: Eukaryota > Viridiplantae > Streptophyta > Magnoliopsida > Fabales > Fabaceae > Psophocarpus > Psophocarpus tetragonolobus. The sequence continues at coordinate 65,897,940 of CM075693.1, forward strand.
TTTTAAGCATGCACTCCTACTTTTTTAAACATTATTTTTGCACCTCAAAGGGGTGTTAGTATAAGATTTAAGATGAGTGTTAGTTTAAAGTTTTCAAATGTATAAGAGATACACCTGTAATGAATACATAAAAATAAGAAACTTATGTGTAATATAAAAAAAAAGGAACGGGTACATATTAATTTTATTAAACTTGAGGGGTGCATATATAATTAACTCTTATTTTTAAAAGCAACATAAATAGAATTTAAAATAAAAAATTTAAAATTTAATTTTTACAATATTCAAGTAGTGGGATAGATAATTTAGTTATTGAACAAAATTGTCCGAGAAGATTTTATTGTTAGGACTTAAATAATTCGGTGTAGCCCTTCAAAACTTACCTTATCCTGTCACTTTCTCATATGAGATAAAAACACTCTCTCATTATTGCTAATTAATTAAGTGGCTGCTCTCTCAGTTGACGAAGTACACAAGCAATTTCTCTTGTCATCTTATTTTTAAATTTTAAAAAACTATATAACATTTAGATAAGATTAATGTAATCATATATTTTAATTTTAATTTTTAAGTATTTTTTTAGTGTTGATGATTATATATAGTTATGTTAATCACATGAAAATACATAAAAATTTACTTTAAAAAGAATTCAGTTTGTTTTTCTCTATCTTTTGATCCTCAATTATTTGAGTTTTTTTGTGATCCTTAATTCATTTTGTTTTTCTCTATCTTTTGATCTGAAGTAGTGAAATAGGTTTGTGAATTTATTATAATCAATACTTTGCATTGGTTATATCTATCTTATTTATTCTACTTCGCTTTTAAGTAAATTGGATTTAAGGTATGTTATTTTAAAATGTGAAGGATCCAGCACATCATAAATAAATAATTTTCAAGTAAATTAGATTTAAGATACGTTATGTTGATTTTTATTTTTTTAAATATAAATTAACAATTTTCTGATTTTTTTTATTATTTTTCTTTTTTTAAATATAAATTAAGAATTTTCTGATTTTTTTATTATTTTTCCTTTGATGTGTGGATCTTGACATCATTGTTTTTCCTTTAATATTGATAAAAGCGTTTTTCTAAGGGACCTTTGTATCATTAGTTAGAAATATAGAAAAATGTGTAATTCAATCTCATAATTTGGAATTGAATTTATTTTACCATTAGGAAATGGTTAAGGGTGTATTTGACAAAAGTAGCTGAAAAATGAAAAGTTTGTTGTAAGTGTTTAGTACAACTAGCTGAACAATTAGCTGAAAGTTGTAAAATAACAAACAAATAAGAATATTATTAATCAGATCAACAATGAGTATTTAAAATAATGATAACATATTATATATAAATTAATTATATATTTAAATTATAATTTATTATAATTATACATTTAAATTATAAATTATTATAATAACATATTTAAATTATAAATTTATGTAATTGCATATTTAAATAATAAATTACTATAATTAAATATATAACTTTTAAATTGCATATTTAAATTATAATTTTTTATAATTATACATTTATATATAAATTATTATAATTACATTAAAGAAGGAAAGAAAAATGAAGGAAAAAGAGGATGTATGGTGTGATTAGAGAGAATTAGTGGAAGACATTGCATTAATTACTAATGATACATGTAATAAAACTAGCATCTAGTAGTTGAAAATAGGAGATTTTTTGTAAAAGTTAGTTGAAATAGATTTTTAGAAAAGCTATTAGTTCCTAAAAAACTCCTAAATTTTTGCTATTCAAATGGAACTAAAAACATTTCAACTATTATTTCAGCTAACTTTTCAACTTTTAGTTAGCTGAAAAAAAGGAAACACCCTCTAAAGTGCTAATGAAATACATTGTTATATATGTTTTAGAGAATTATGTGTTTAACTATTGGAAAAAATATGGACAATAAAAATGAAAAGATAATCAAAGAAGTTACAAAGAATAATTGCAAAAGATTTAAAAGAAGGACGTTTCAAATAAAATAAATTAATTAAAAAATTTTAATCTTCTATGCAACTAAATACTTTTTCTCTAACCTATAATTTATTTAAAATTTTCAAAGTTTATAGTAAAATAAAATGTTTAAAAATAGTTATATTTATTGCTAATTTTTAGGTTTTAAAATTTAAAGTAAATGAATATATATTTTCTATCTTTAATTTGAATGTGGTATTTAGGGTATGTGTTAAGAGGTAGCTTGAAAATCAAGGAGTAGGTGGTGTTTTCTATTAATGTGCTTGTTAAGGATGATATCCAACTTTATTCTTGAGTTTTCATATTAGATTCCTTTTTGTCATGTTGACAAGGTTGAATTGTTGACTATTCATAATGAATTGATTATGGCATATCTACAGGGGTTCCATACCCTGACTATTGAATTAGATTCTCTTAATAGTATTAAGTTATTGGATGAGGGTTGTGGAGTTGATAACGAGTTGTTCTTCATAGTGGAAAGTCTTTACGGGAGTTGTCGCAAAACCTTGCAATGTAATTTTTCCTACATTCCACGTGAATCAAACTTGGTGGCAGATGGATTTGCAGAGATGGGATTATCACCACTATTAATAAAATAAACATTTGTGAACAACCAAATATATGTTACACCTCGGTGCATAACTGTGAGTGAGAAATTTAAACCTCACAACTAATAAACAAATTTAAACCAAAATATATGTTACTCCTCAATGCATACCTTAGGAATGAAAATTTTAGTTTGATAATTTCTCTAGTAAATAGAATTTATGAGTAAATAAATGGTAGACATTGGAGTTACCAGACACATTAATAATAGAAATGCATTTTCCTCCAGTTGGAGATGGAGAAGAACAAGTTTTCCTTAGTGATTCTGGATTTACTCCAGTTTTAAGTAAAGGAAAGACTCTTTTAAAACTTATATTTGAAAGAAAACATTGGCTCTAAGTGATGTATTACATATGTCTACCATCAAAGTAAGGTTTGAAAGAAGTGTTATTGAAGTGGTTTTAATTAAACAGATAGTGTTAGTGTAATTTTTTAAAGTTAAAATGGATTAGTGCAAGAAAATAAAAAATTTGTAGAGCTATGTAAAATTTAATAAAAGTTAAAGGTGTTACAGTAATTTACTCTTTATTTATTTATTTAATAGAAGCACACAAGAAAAATAATCAAAATGAAAATGTATCAAAATGTATTTAAATCTATGTAATTCGTTTGTTTTCAGATTTGCATGTACGATGATTTCTGATTTCAGATTTGCATAAAACAAACTATTACATCAGGAAAAAAAAATATGCTTAAAATTATTGAAGTAATTTTAAATTTTAGATTACTTATAGGCAATTTTATTTTCCTAATCTAAGGAATATTAATACTTTTCTTTTTTTAATAATTAAATTGTAGATTTTATTGAAGTTATTTTTTTATAAATTAAAATAATTTTTATTTATTTATTTGTAAATAAGTAAATAAATCTAACATTTACAATAAAATAATTTTATAAAATTATTTAAAATAAATTTTATAAATAAACCTTTAAAATAAATTATTTTACCATAAATCTTAAATATATTTAATTATTTATAAAAACTTAAAAATATTAAATAAAATTTATAATTTAATTAATTAAAAAATATCAATATTCTCAAATTAAAAAAAGTAGATAGACTATCCCTAAATAACTGTAATAGGTCGTGAATATAGGTATCACTGCAACCAACATTAAACGGCATTTCATGCAAACACTGCAGGTGTCACAATGCTGCCTAATATCATTACTCTCATTGTCAATAAAATATTCCATCCATGTGATGTGACTGAAAACTCAGTGTAATACATGCAATAAATAATAGCTTATTATCATCAAAATTAACAAAACAAAGGTGTTGTCATCTATCTATCTATTTACATTTCTATTTTTTAAAATATGTTATATAATAATTTATATTTTAAAATATAAATTATTATATAATATATTTTGAAAAATAGACATTAAAAGGAATATTCTCTTTATTAATAGTATAAATACAGTATATAATATAATATCATATATCATAAATTATAGATATAGTTGGACAATTATGTATGTTGGATATCAATATTTTAAAGTAATTTTTTACTTAAAGTTATAAGGTTGGTCTACTGGTAAAGTTTATGTTTGAGGAGTGAGAGGTTGTGGGTTTGAGTCCCTTTTAACACAAAGTAATTTGTTTTAATTTTAAAATAGGTGTAAGGGTATAATAGGTATTTTGAAAAGTGGACGTCAAAAGGGGTATCCCTTTATTAATAGTATAGATACAGTATATAATATAATATCATATATCATAAATTATAGATATAGTTGGACAATTATATATGTTGGATTTCAATAATTTAAAGTAATTTTTTGCTTATTATAAGGTTGATTTAGTGATAAAGTTTATATTTGGGGAGTGAGAGGTTGTGATTCGAGTCCCTCTTATGACAAAGTAATTTATTTTTTAATTTTACATAGTGTAAGGGTATAATATGTATTTTGAAATATAGACGTCAAAAGGGAGTATTCTTTTTATTAATAGTATAAATATAGTATATAATATAATATCATATATCATAAATAATAGATATAGTTGGACAATTATATATGTTGGATATCAATATTTTAAAGTAATTTTTTGTGTAAAGTTATAAGTTTGGTCTAGTGGTAAAATTTATGTTTAGGAAGTAAGAGGTTGGTGGTTTGAGTCTCTCTTATGATAAAGTCATTATTTTTTAATTTTAAAATAGGTGTAAGGATATAATACGTATTTTGAAAAACTACGTAGCCTTCACAGCTTCTGACTCTGAAAACAACACATTTTAAATGAGATGGAAATCTCAGTGAATAAAACAGTTTTAAATAAAGTTTGCAAATAAAGGAGGTTTTTTTTTAAAACTAAATATAATCCATTTCAAATAATTTCTAATATGAATGATCTAATAAACACAAAATAGAAGGGTGTTTTAATTAACACCCTCATAACACAATTGTCGCGAAATATAGTGAATATCACTCGCTCACTCTCTATGTGATATGAATTCAGAAGACAATGACTTTTCATTTTTCGTAACGTTCCATTAATTTAGAAATTAATGTAACATGCAATTAATCATATGTGATAATTGCATGATAATGGAGTATTTAATTTTATTTTAGGAGTTATAATTTTGAACAGCCACTAGTTCTACAAATAGGCTCTGAATTGTACCCAAAGAACAACCATTGAATTAGTGAAATTATAATTGAGTTTTACTCTTTTGTGAGAGATGAATTTCTATTTTGAACTTATCAATGAATTTTTGCTTCTGGCGTTCTGCTAGACCTATCAAGGGTAAATCACCACCCTTGTGATGTCATATGACTTATCTTCCATCCTTGAAAGTGGCATCATCTATCCCTTCGTTAAACCATTTTCATCCTTTCCATTTTCTTGTTTACCCAATTCTCATTGTTTTGTTAACTTATTACCTTCCAACTTAGATAGATTCGCAAAATGAATTCATCCCCTCTGGATTCATGTCACTATGGTTCCCCATATGATCTCTTTTCCATCTTGGATGGAGGTATCTAAAACCTCTTCCCCATATGAAACGAAATTATCTCATACATTCATCCCGGATGGATCTATGTCGAATGTCCATCCCTATTCCAAATGGAGGTATCATGTACAACTATTAAATAAATAACATTCAAACAAAACAACAAATCATTAAATATTAATAAACAACAAATGTACTGCATACATAATTATTATAAGTAATAAAAAAAAAACACGTAACATGTGAAAGTAATCCAAAATGCAAGCCTGGAACTATGCAATTCATTCAGATAGAGTATATGAGAAAGCATATGTGGTCATAGGAGTTAGGGATGACAAAAATACCCATACCCATGGGTACCCGCCTAGATTTTGACGGGTATTACTAGTTTGACCGGATATAGGTACGAGTACGGGTATTACCTGATGTGTTAAACCAGGTATGGGTACGGGTATGGGTATTTGACTACCCGCCCCATACCCAAACTCGTACCCGCCCTATTATAATTTTAATGATTATATAATAAGTTCAAATTTATATATATAATTAAAAGTTTTAATTCTTAAACTTTAATTTATAATTCTTGTTATTAATTATTCTTTATATATTTTTTAAATTAAAATATAATTAATAACTTAATATATATAATTTATTTAATAGTAAATAAATAAATTTAAATTGTAAAAAATAATATGACGGATACCCGCGGGTATACCCAAACCCGAAAATACCCGACGGGGACGGGGATAGAGATTAAAATTTCATACCCACTTCTTTTATACCTGAACCCGAACCCGCCCCTCACTTTGCGGGGATGGGAATGGGGAGGGTCAAACCCGCACCCGCCCTACCCCGTTGCCATCCATAATAGGAATTCCACGACGTGACTCATATGTAAGGAATTAACTTCACAACAAACTTTGGCCAAATTTTTTTTGAATTGCAGTTCGTGCACGCCTATATTTGTCTCTCTTTAATAATCCTTATATACATTATTAAACATAAATGGAATAAGCCTTATTCAATTGTTCAAAAGATTACTTAGGTATGCGTCTTTTCAAAGTTTAAGAAGAATCAAGGAGTAACGATTATCAACACCGCGAGTTTATATCGTTAAATGATGATTAAAATACTAATATAAATTTCTTAAATTTGTTTATCTTTCAAAATATATTAAATTCACAAAATATAACATGGAAGTTTTGAAAGGATTGTTTTACTCACCTCTTAGGTGAGATCCCACCACTTTAATTCTTCTACTCCTATCCTTCTTTCTCAACCTTAGAATAATCAACTAAACTATGATATTTTGAGCGAACTAGTTAACCCTATATATAATAGTTTAGGGTTGATTTTCCCCTCTCTATATTTTTCTATAAAATATTGATTTTACCAGATTAAATCTAAAATAGTATTAAATATTTAATTATTTTATCTTATTCCTATTTTAAAGGGAATATTATCTGAATTTGTTATTCAAGGTGATATCAAATTTTCTATTTGTTTTATCCTATTTCTATTTTAAAAGAAATATTATCTCAATTTGTTATTCAATGTTATATCAAATCTTTTTATTTGTTTTATCTTATTTCTATTTTAAAGGGAACATTATCTTAATCTTGTTTATTTAAAATTTTTAATCTATCTTCTCTTAACTAAATGCTTATTCGAGTATTTGTATTTTAAATTTCGGGATGTTACATGAGGAGTGAGAGGTATCTTAAAAAGAGGACGTAAAAAAGAGTATTCCCTTTATTAACAATATAAATATATTTATCACCATTTACTAGTTAACATTAAGACTCTACTCCAATGCCTTTATCAGATCTCACACACTTCAGAGAAGGGGAAGAAGAGAAGCTAATCCAAGAATGTAAGGATCTAATCCCCTCCCTTTACAAAGAAAAGGGTTGGAAATCCCCTTTTCTATACCATTTTCAAGGCTTTTGATGTCCATCAATTCTATTCCGAGCCATATATACTTTCCAGAATCACTTCCAAGCAAAAGATAGTGATACAATTCTTGCTTCTCTTCCAAAATCAGGTACTACTTGGTTGAAAGCCCTTATTTTCGCCATTGTCTACCGTCAACACTTTTCCTTTGAGAACCATCCACTACAAACTTTTAATCCTCACGAACTTGTTCTTTTCTTTGAATATGCAGTTTATGGTATGTATCCTCAAGATAAAATTCCTCATCACCTATATATCATGAATCAGCGAAGACTTTTTGGAACTCACATTCCATTCCATGGATTAGCCATGTCAATCAAGGAGTCTAATGGTAAGATTATTTATATATCAAGAAACCCATTTGATACTTTTGTGTCTTATTATCTTTTTTATAACAAAAATAAGCATGATTCTTTAGATGAGATTCCATTAGAGGAAACTTTTGAAAGGTATTGTAAGGGGTATCTGTTTTTGGTCCATGGTGGAACTATATGTTAGATTACTGGAAGGAGAGCATAGCTAAACCAAACAAGGTTGTGTTCTTGAAATATGAAGACCTTCAAGAAGATGCCAACTCTCAAGTGAAAAGAATTGCAGAGTTCTTAAGTTGTCCTTTCACTGAGAAAGAGAAAAGTAGTGGTGTGATTGAAAGTATAGTCAAGTTGTGTAGCTTTGAGAACATGAAGGATCTTGAAGTGAATAAAATTGGAAAATTAGCCAATGTGTTTGAGAATAAGTACTTCTTTCGGAAAGGTGAAATAGGTGATTGGCAAAATTACCTTTCCCCTTCTATGGTTGAAAGATTATCAAAAATCATTAAAGAAAAGTTAAGTGGCACAGGCTTATCATTTAACACTCTTAAGTGGCAGCACTCATGAGTTATCAATGCTAGCTCCTGTAATGTGTGGTACAAAAAATGTGTTTCTTCCTTTTGCTGAATAATTTAAGTGGTGTGAAGAGAAATTCTTATATGGTAGTAGACCTTCACGCTACTTCCAGTGAGTGTTCATCAATAATAGTTAATTGTTTAATATTTGATTTGTCATTATTTGTACCATTTGCAAGACCCAGATCAAATAAGTTGATGTCCTTTTTTTAATGTAATAGCAGTAATAATATGATTTACCTTTTATGTGAAAAAATGGTTAATATGTTAAGCCTTACTCAGGCTTTCTTTCTTTTTTATTCTGATAATTTTTAATGAAGTTTGGAGTCTCAAAACATCTCCAGCAGAAAATTAAGTTTTTTTATCTTAACTCATTTTTTGGTGGACCCCATAGCCCTTATTCTTAATGTTAAGTTGAGTTGAGAAACAATAAAAATTATTATTTTTTGAATAGTGGGTTCATCTTACTTGTTCTTATATAAGATAAAGATCTCCACTTCGAGATTAAGTTTTTTTCTCCGATTATTGATCTTGTCAAGATCAAATCTTAACTTTAAGATCAACTTCAAGAACTCCCTACAAAGTTGCTCTTAGATATCTTCTGCTTGCAACCGCAAAGTTATATGAGAAAAATGATTAATATATTAAGCCTCACTCATGCTTTCTTTTCTTCTTCTTTATTCTGATAATTTTTATGTATGTTAAAAAATTGTACTTAAAATAGGAATCGTATTTGATTAAATTTTCATGTCTCCTTTCGGTCCTACCATGACAAAAAGCATAGTGGGTAAAAGTAATACATGGAGTTAAATAGGTAATAACCACCAGTAAAAGACACATCTTTGTTATAAATACTGGTTATAAGGTGTGTGTCACAAATTCATTCCCAGAGAATTTATTACTCATGATTTTCCTCATCTTACTCATTTATTGACTTGAGCGACGGAGTCCTCTTTTGTAGATTATCTCCCTTTCTCAAGGACAAAGCGTATTTCAGAGAGTTCGCTCTAAACAGTACTCAGGTATATTTCGGTAAGAACATTTTTGGCGTCCACTGTGGGGCTATCAAGACTGTGAAGAAATGGCTATCACTAGGAGCCATGAAGCCGTGCCCCACAACCAACTCCAGAACAATGAAGACATACCTCGACATCCTAGGGTTATAGATTCGAATAGCGTAATTGAAATCCTCAGGCTACTTAGAGAAGAATTGCGGAACTTCAGCATCAGAAGACGAGATCAGTAGAAAGAAAAAGCAAATCTATGGGATAGTTTACGGAGCCATCCCACAACCAACCCACCCAACCCCCCCATCACTTCAAAAAGAAGTTCCCACACCATTCCAAAGCATCACACCTTTCACACCTCCCTCATGCACGGGCAGAATGTCATAAGTTCAACCCCATCACCCTTCCACACTCGAAATCATGGATGTTCTGCTGCCAGAAAGCTGGAAACACATTGCTTTGGAATAATATGATGGAACCATAGACCCAGATGCCCATCTATCTGCATTTATGACGCAAGTAAGAACGTACACCAAGGATTACGCAGTTTTGTGTAAAATCTTCCCCATGTCACTTAAATGACAGACCCTGAGTTGGTTTATCTAGATCCCACCAAATTCCATCAATAACTTCCAAACTCTATCTATGAGATTTGGAACCCAGTTTTCCATATCTCAGCCACATAGGTTCACATTCGTAGTCTTCGCCAATGTTCGGCAGGAGAAGAACAACCCTCTTTGAGACTTTATAGATCGTTTCGGCTAAGCTACCTTAACCATAAAAAACTTGCCACTTGATGTAGCACTCCACACATTCCTAGTTAATTTACAACCAAGAGAGTTTGCTACTAGCCTAATCCATTTCCCACCATTAGACATGTACAAACTTCAAAGAAGGGCCACACCCTTCATTGAAGTAGAAGAACTGACTGCCTTTTAGCAAAACGCCCAAGCCGAAGCCACAACTAGTTTGCGAAAAGACAAAGACAAAGGCAGTCTCGTAGTAAAAAGGATCTGTATTCGCACAGACCTCCAAGAAGGCCGAGATATACCCAGTACACCCCTCTCAATACCCCCAAGGCTAGAATCATGGAGCAAGCATTAGTCATTGAATTAATCACATGCCGAAAAGGGCGCATACGCCAAGATGGGCCGATACTAACAAACATTACAAAAGCATGTACAACCTTGAGAGATAAGATTGAAAAAGGACATCTCAAACATTTCGTTCACAAATCCAATGATCACCCCCAACAACGAAAACAAAGTTATTACTGACGAGACTATTCTCAGCCTAACAATCGTAATAATTATCATCCATGGGAAGATAGGTGTAGGAGTTGTAGCCATAGTAGATCAAGGGAAAAAAGAGAAGAAAACTAGGGCAAAGAGAAAAAATTTATTAATACAATTGATAGAGGTTTTGCAGGAGCAGGATTTACCTGTTCGGCAAGAAAAATGCATGCTCAGATAGTTAGGTTTGTTAGCTCAGTCGCTCTACATGTTCGACCAAGAATGTCGAACATCACCTTCACAAATGAAGAAGCTATAGACCCTGAACAAGATGACCCTATGGTAATCATTGTAGAGATTGTCAACTACATTGTCCGATAAGCATTGGTAGATCAGGGGAGTTTGGTAAATGTTTTGTATTGGAAAACATTTAAGGAACTCAGAATGACTGAATATTAACTACTTCTCTACAATGAACCTCTCATAGGGTTCTCTAGGGAAAGAGTATCCATAAGAAGATGTATCAATTTGTACATGAAATTCGGCAATGGAAGAGAATCAAGCAGCATCCGAATTCGATATATAGTCATTCATGCTACCACTTCATATAACATCCTACTAGGGCAACCCTCGCTAAACAAACTTGAGGATATAGTATCCACCCCCACTTAGCCATGAAATACCCTTCCAAATAGAACAAAATAATACCATCCATGCAGATCAACGAGCTACCAAAGAATGATATTTGGCAAGTCTAAGGTCACAGACATACGAATGCCAACTAGATTCTAATAATATCAACACGTTTGTGCTTGAAGAAGAGGCCAATATGTACATGGATCCCTAGGGCAAGAATTCAAAAGGTCCAAACCCACCGAAAAGGTGGAAGCCTTTCAACTTGGAAACAAAGCTGAGCAAGTGACCTATGTGGGCTCTTTAGCCCAAAAAAACTTGAAAAAGCAAGAAATTGAAGTTGTCAGGAACAATGCTGACTTATTTGCCTTCTCCACAACAGATACGCCAGGAATTGATCCAAGTTCCCATGCCACTGGCTGGGTGTATGCAAGGAAGTTTTGTCTGTGGCAGAAAAAAAAAAGAAAAATGGGAGAGGAAAGGGGACAAGCAGCAAAAGAAGAAGTCACTAAACTTATAACTACTAAGTTCATTCGAGAAGTATGTTATACCACATGGTTGAAAAATGTGATCATGGTTTGAAAGTAGAATGGTAAGTGGCGAATGTGTACAGATTATATAGACTTGAACAAAGCTTGTTCGAAAGATGCATACCCTCTCCCAAGCATAGACAAGCTCGTGGACAAAGTGACTGACCACCACTTACTAAGATTCTTAGATGTGTATTCGGGCTATAATCAAATCCGAATGCATCTATACGATGAAGTCAAAACAACATTCATCACTAAGTCAGCTAACTACTACTATAAAGTGATGCCTTTTGGCCTAAAAAATGCAGGAGCATCATACCAAAGATTGATGACATGGTGGTTAAGTCTGAGGAACTAGACAATCATGTCAAGGACCTGGAAGACATTTTTTCTACAATTCGAAGACATTCAACGAGGCTCAGTCGTGAAAAGTGCGTGGTTGGCGTACAAGGCGGGAAGTTCTTCGGCTTCATGCTAAGCAGTAGGGGCATAGAAGCCAATCCAGACAAATTTCAGGCATATTAAGCATGAGGAGTCCAAACAAGTTAAAAGAAGCGCAAAGATTAATGGGAAAATTGGCATCACTTACTAAATTCCTCACGTGAACAGTTGAAAGAGAAAACTATAATCACACTCCTGAAGAAGAATGAAAACTATAATCAAACAACTGATTGGACAGCCTAAGTAATTATTGAATGAATAGAAATTGTAAAAGAAAAACAAAACTCATAGAAATTAAATGACTCCTTATCTTGATATTAGCAAGAAAATAAAAGGAAAACACAGAGTGCATGACTTTATGTTACATATCAATAGAAGACATTTTATTTTTACCTTCATTTTTCAATTTTGAGAGATTAAAAAGTTTAGAGAGTTCAAACAAACTCCAGTATCAATAATCTGTAAAGTGCAAAGAAGGTAAACATGAAATTAGTAGAGCTGGAAACAGGAAAATCATAAGATTGAATTGAATTGAAAATATTGACACACCTATAATTGCAGTTGAGAGATGGTGACAGGAAAATAATAATGCAAGAGTTTGGTGAATTAGTAGAGGTAGAAGGGCTTCCTCAATGTACAAGTATTATTATTTGGTTCCCTCATTGTGACGTGTTGCAGTATAACTGATTTTTTATGTCAATTCATGAGTATAAGTATCTTATTTCAGTTAGTAATTTTGTTTAGTTATTTTCACCTCTTATATGTCTCTTTATTTCACTTTCTATGTTATATATCTTTTTACATTCTTAAATAGATAGTCACAAAACCTTTAAATTAGTTAATAAAAAGATCAAAAGAGTGGTTCTATTTCAAGACTTGTCAACCAGTTGTATTGGCAGTAGAATCCACTATGGTATGGACAAAATTTAGTAAACTACTGTCAGACATTTTATGGGACCAATCTATTTCTTCAAAAATGGAATATAGACAAAATTTAGCATTTCTAATTATTTTTCAAATTCATTTTTATTTTAAAAATCTAATAATATGCAATAGTCAATAACTTTAATATTTCTTAAATCATGAATTACTAAGTTCTCTACATTGTTTCTTCACTAACCTTAGCTAAGGATTCCAACTTAATAAATAACACAAAATTAGAACTAACTAGATACTTAGTTTTACAATTAGAATAAGAACCCTCAACTTATTAAATAATAGTTAAAAAAGAGAGTAATGTAAGCGATTAGAGTTTTCTACTCCAAGAACAGAACACAGAGTAGATTACCTTAGCCTTCAACCACATCCTTTGATGTCCTTAAATGGCGAACCCATATATAACCTATTACAAAATAAAGTTAATTTGAAATAGACATATAACCTAATACAAAATAAAATTTTTTTCCCAATAACTGAACAGACAGACTAAATATTAAAATACACATATAACCTAGTACGAAATAAAGTTAATTTGAAAATTTTTTAATTGTTTTTGGAGGTTTCAAGTGCCTTGAACTATCTGGTTTGTACTCTTTCACCTACTTTTGTAATAACACAGAATATTACATTTTTTTTATCGTAAAAGATACTAATCTTCTTGTATTGAGTATTATTGTTATATAAGTTTATTTGTTAATTTAAGAAAAACATTTGAGAATATTACCTATAAATTCATAAGAGCAAATAGTAAACATGACTTTGTATCTATAAACTTTCATATATAATTGTTAAAACTTATATATGTGGAAGAAAAATACATCAGCAGGAATACACTTAATATCCATAAAAGAGAAGCACACAAACACATAGCGGAAACATTTTCAGCTATATGAACTCATTGTACCCACCTACAGTCAAAATTTTCCAGCAGAATCAAATATTTTTTTTTTCTTATCTGACGCTTTGCTATTTAAAACATGTTTCGAACTTAAACGGATTCAAATCAAGTTAATAAACTTAATTACGGAAATGAAACTCTTAAGTTAGTACCTATTTTTTTCATTTATAAAAATAAAGCTGTAATTTGATTGAAGATAGAAAACTTATAAATTTCTTGTTATTGAGTTTATCTTGATATTTGCTGAAGAATCATTATCGGAACACTAGCACAAATTTTAAACTTTACATTTATGATGTCTAATTTTTGACATAATGGGAGTGTATTAGACTATTGAAAATCTCATGTTGACTAATAATATAATCAAAATATATAAGTATGGTACAAACCTCAATTTATAATCTGTGAGGTTGAATTACGTAAAATTTCATAATAATTACAAATCAACATCAATGTCATTTTTAAAATGTACTAAAATAGAGAAAGTAATGATATTACAGGAAAATGTTCATTGAAACCTTTGTGATTGACTATTAACAATTTTCATTTGTTTTAAATCAAGCAAACAATTAGTTCTACATACAGTGACAATCAGTTTACATGGTCTAACAAGAGTACTCAGCCACTAAACATTTTTTAAAAGCAAACAATTTATCAACGGCAACCCTAGTCACCATTAATGGAGCTCTTCTGCACTGAATATCACATAATGACATGACAAAAGCTAAGGTTTATATTTTCTTTTAGACGGGACATAGCTTAATGGAAAGTTAAGGAAATTATTCAAAGGATGATAAATAAGATTCCCTCTAAAGCAGAGACAAAAACACTTGGAAGACATAGGATAAAATATTTTTGACTTTTCTATTTGTGTTATATGGTTCTTAAAACTACAGCAAACACACACATAAGAGACAAGTTAAATAACCTTTGTCACACTTTTCAAAGTTTCGTATCAATAACACATAATAGGTAAATATAAATCTAATATTGTAAGTTACTTTTCTAAATGCAATATTAGTCTATGAAATGCTCACTCCTATTAAGGAATCACTTGTCTTTCATCCATTTAAGTCAACCAAATGTTCACTCCTATTAAGAGTTTGTTTTACAAAATTAACTGAAAAAATTAACTGAAAGTTAAATGAAAATTAAAAAATTAGTTGTAAGTATTTTATAAAACTAGTTGAAGGTTGTAAAATAATAAATAAGAGCATCATTAATCATTAAATAAAAATAAGGTATTTTAAAATAATTGTAACATATTTTAATTATATAAATTAATTATATATTTAAATTATAAATTATTATAATTATATAGTTGAATTATAATTTCTATGATAACATATTTAAATTATAAACTTATGTAATTATCTATTTAAATAATAAATTACTATAATTAATATTTAAATTGTAATTTCTATAATTAAATGTATAACTTTTAAATCAATATTTAAATCATAATTTTTTATAATTATATATTTATATTATAAATTACTATAATTACATTAATGAATGTGAGAAAAATGATAAAGATAAAGGCGGTATAATGCAATGAGATTAGAGAGAATTAGTGGAGGACGGTGTATTAATTAATGAAGGTTAAACATATAAAAATAAAATCAGCTAGTTCCTAAAATTAGGAGATTTTTTCAAAACATTTTTGAAAAAGTTAAGAATTCCTAAAAAAACTCCTAAATTTTTGTTATCCAAACTGAGCTGAAATAATTTCAATTACTAGTTTTTCATTGAAAAATTCATGTATAAACTCTAGGATTCATCCACTGCATCGTGTAAACACTAAGTATAAAATCATATAAACAAAGGTGAAGGTTTTTTTTTAACAAAAAATAAATAAATTTAATCGTAATTAAATGGACAAGAAAATATTTAATTATTTACTTGGTACCCAAATAATTTTTAATTATTTATATTTTCTTCAATAATATTATAAAATTGTATAATCATCCTCACATATAAGTGCACAATATTTTATGTATTGTTTTATATATAGTCACGTGATGGACTTTAATTTTTTCTAATTACTGTCATATCATTGTATTAGTGTTAAATATTTTCATTTAAATTTGATAAATTACACAAATAAACTACTTTAATTATAATAATTAAGAATGGAATTTTACTTATTTTATTAAATAGGCACTTTTTAATCATATTGATCATTATTATCTTAAACTATTTAAGTGCAATGAACAATTACATCAACTATAATAGAGTATTAGATAAGAAAGTTTCCAAAATTTGACAGGCTATAATTTTTCTATTTTTTCACTCTTCTTTTTATGCAGTTTTAGTTGCTTGATATTATACTTTTTATTACTATTTTTAATAAATAACCATTTCAATAAAATAAAGATAATACTTACTATTTTTCATATCATTTAAAATATTAAATATACCAAATCTACTTTAATTTTATTTTTATTGTCGTTTTATAAAAAAATAAAGAAAATATTTATTTATTAATTACTCTTAATTGCATTGTACTGTTTCCTTCTCCTTCAATTATAATTTCTTTAAACTATTATTATATTCATCCATATTTTATTTTCCAATAAAATATTTTATTCTTCAAACAAATTATTTATATTTATCGAGTTTTACTATAAATTATCAATATTTTAATCAACTAAATCTATAAAACAAATTAAAATTTAGAAGCTTGGGAAAGGTATCTTGTCATTTGTAATAATTCAATTGTTTAAAAAATTCTACCTAATAACCTATTTTTTGAAAGTGTAGGAATTTAGCCCATTTCATATCTATTAATAAAATAGGTAACCAAAAAATTAAGGTCAAAGTAAATTATATGACTTACTTACCTGTAAATTCTATAAACTAAAAAGAAATAATATGTGTTAACATTACTAATAAATTTCATTTATCATCGTCTTTACCTTTATTTAAATCTACATCTTATGGTTCATTAAGTGGCTATCCAGAAGTCAAAATTTATTTATAAAATTGGATAATTTTCTGCTAACTTTTAAAATTATCTAACCATGTCTCTACCCAAACGTATCTCATATACCCACCGCATATCATTTATGTACTGTGAGTGAGTGTCGATGGAATGATAAAAAAATAATTTTAAAATAATGAATCGTCACAAATGTAATTAAAGAAAAGATAAAAAAATCTTTCAAATATGTTTTTAATTCACGACTCAATATACATAAGAAGGCCTAAACCATAAAAGACGTTATTTTTAATTAAATAAACAAAATTTGATACCTTTAAAAGTATTTATTCACTCCCTAAAACACAAGAAAGTATTTTTTATTTTATTAGTTTATTTTATCCTTTTAACAAGAAGATTATTATTGATAAGTTTATTTTTATAAAAATTATTATTATTGTATTCTTATATTCTTAATTAATTTATTTTTTGTAAGTTGATGTAACTGTCAAATTAAAAGTTTACCTTATGTGATAGTTACTAAATTATGGTAGTTTTATAATGATTAAATCAAAAGTTCTAGCCATAATTAAAATTTTATTAGGTTTTTATTTTTTACTAAATTTAAAAATAAGAGGAGTCATCATCAATATTTATTTAAGAAAACATTCAATTTTTTTTAAAGAAAGTAGTCCATGAAAAAACCTTTAATTAAATGTGTAGAGCTAGATAACTTTGAAAATATTTATTTCACCCCTTAAGATATACATACTATTTTTTTCATATATTTAACATGAAAATTTTTATTTTTAATATAAATTTATTATTTAAAAAGAAGTATTATTATTGTATTTTACATTCTTAAATATATATATAATTTTTTTATCTTTTTGGCTTGACATGAATTGTCTCCTGTTGCTCCTAGATATCTCTGTGCGTAGTGCAAAATTAGAAATTTACGTAGTTCTTTGTTAAAAATACTTCTGTGTTGAGTTTTTAATTTTGTTATTACTATTTTTTTTAACGTTAAGATATTATAATATTAATACCATATTTTATTCTTGTAAAAAGTAATTTTATTTTAGAGGGAGGTTTTAAACATTAAACTTTCCAGATTACGCTTTAAAATATCAGGATTAAAATTTTTTTAATAACTATGTTGATTATAAACTAATTTTATTTGGGGTTATATTATAATATAATATTTTGAATTTTATACTAATAAATTTTTATTTAATATATTTTTTCATTAATTTTATTTTGATTTAATAATGTCATTAGAGATAAGTTTTAAACTATCAAATCGTCACAACTTATATTATAAAACTGTAGAATTAAAATGATGTCACATGTGAATAATTCATTTTCTAGTAATCATATTTTATCTTGAAGGTTTACCTTGTTGAATTAAGAATTAATAATATATTATCATTATTAAGACACAATTTTCATTATTTATTTGTAAATTTTTTATTTGATGTTTTGATTTATGTATTAATTAAAATTATAAATTTTTAGTTTAATGTTATTTTAGATATATTGATTACTAAACTTACACGTTGGCTGTTTTTATTTATGTTTGATTAATAACTTTGGCAAGTTAAGTTTCATTTGATGTTTTGATTTATGTATTTTTATTTTTATTTAATAGTGTCATTAGAGATAAGTTTTAAAATATCAAATCGACATTATATTATATAACCGTAGAATTAAAAAGATGTTACATCTATTTAAATTTTTTTAAAATTTTTCATATTTAAGGATAAAATATTTTAATAATTATTATATATATTATTATAAATTATGTAAAGATTCTTATCATATAATTTTATATAAAAAAATTCTATTAATTGTCATTGAAACTAATTAAGTGAGAAATCTAATAAATTATCACAACTTAAAAAGAATTATTTTTTTAATTATTATAAAAACTGATTTTGATTAATCATTAAGAGCATGAAGTAATTTTGTCTTAGCTTATCAAAATAAGGCTGTACCATTTTTAGTGACCGTATGAGCAAATAGACAAAAATAGTGCAAACCATTTAGAATGCCTTAGGACAATGATCTTAGCAAAAGATAAGTTAAGAATAAAAATAAAAACAGATTTTTATATGAATACACTTTTTTTTTAATTTGTATTTCGGGTGTATTACATTAAGGCTTAACATATCAAGAGAAAATAGGTTTGAGATATTTCGAAGTTGGTCACCAAGCATGTGAAAGTGAAGTAAAAAACAAAGCGGATTCAAATCCCTAATAAGTGAAGTAAAAAACAATGAGAAGTAAAATACCAAGAGGATTTGATTCTCAGTAATTTCTCCTTCTCTCTTATCTTTCAAAAAAAATTCCCAACTTGATACTTCTAATTTCTCCTTGTTTCTTATCTTTCAAATTTTTTCCTAAAATATATTGTTGTTGATTTTGCTTTATTGTTGGGTGCAACAAGTTTGCAATTTGGATGATTGATGAGTCTACTGTGTAGAGGGAAGAAGGCAGAGGACAGGGTGGTAGGGAAGTATTTGAATGGCAGAATCCTTTGGAGCCGTTGCTTTGTTCTTTTCTTTTTTATCTACTTTATTCTTAATTTTAATTTTGTTGTATGGTATTTTGCTAGATTGAATTTGTTTTATTGCGATTCAAGTACTTAAAACAAATATGTTGTGATTTTTCTTTTTTTTTTTTATATTTTCTATTTACACCATCTAGATTAATAAACACACCTCATTTTTATGGGTGTATTTAACAAAAACGTGAGTGAAAATAGTTTATTTTTTTAATTTGGTTAAAAGACCTTATTTTAAGCACAAAAAGTAGAAGACAAATATTAATAGAAAGTTAAAAATCCAGACAAAATTAGGTATCTACAACTATAACTAAATTGGAAATGTATCCAAAGTGGTCGGAGTACCGCCGTATAAATCCAGACTTTCTTTAAATTCTTGTTTTCTTTTCTTTGGTATCAGAGCTGTGTTCTTTCCAAGGACAGTTTTTATATCAAAATTTGTAAATGTTAATTTTAATCGAAAATAGAAATCTGTCTAGAGTGGATAGTGTTTGCTAGGATACTCTTGGTAGTTGGAGGGCAGTGATGGCCAGTGGAGAGCCGGTGTAAGTCCCTAGTTCCTACCTAAATGAGTTGAGGAACACGTGCATATTGCGCCAACAAGTACAGATGTTTATTTTTGATTAAGTTTGTAAAAAAAAAAAAAAAGTTATTTTATTGATAAGCCTTATGATTTTCTATATTCTTTAATATTTATTGTTTTATAGTGTATTCCGTGGATACCTTACTTTTATTATCTAAATTTCTGCTGTCTTTGCTCTGTTTCTGCTTTTACTCTGTTTCTGTTTAAATTTCGGTTCTTGTTCTGTTTTCTCTTTTCTCTATACATTTATTTTATTCTCACAAATATAAAATTTTACAAAATGACAAATATACATCCTATAAAAGGTAAAGAATATCACTCAGCTCTTGCAGCTGTTGAAAATTTTACAAAATCTCCTCCCGTAGGATATATAAAACCAACTCACGACACAGATTTTGTTCATACAATATTAATAGGACAAAATAACACAATAATAGCTTTACTAGAAGAAGTTTCTAGAAAACTATCTACTCTTATTAATCAGCAACACAAAAATATAAACATGACTGATGACATAAATGATTTAGTCAATAAAGTTTCTAAGTTATCTCTAGGAACAACTACACAAACTAAAACAGTCTGTAAAAATACTCACAAATTTATTAAAGTTATTGCAACTCCAAACAAAGCTGAATCTAGTAATAGAAATCAGATTACACAGGATAACAATAACTCCAATAAAGATAAAATTATTAGTTAAATATGAATTTTACACCAAATAATAATTCACAAACACAAGTCCAAGAAATTTCTATGGATAGTTCATCTAATAGGAATCACACATCAGAGAGGTTTCCCGGAACTTCTCGAAGATTAAGAGAACATAATACAAGGAGACAAGATCTCATCCAACATCCTGGAATCTTAGATAGATTTCTACATAGAAGAAGATCTACTAATGTTAGAAGACTAGAAGACTTAGTAGATATACAACAAAATGTTGAAATAGGATCTAATTCCCGGATAGATTCTTTAAATCCTAGACAGTTATACAACATAGGATGGTTAAGTTCCGAAAGAACCAGCCTCTACAGGTATAGGAGAATAGAAGATTTCCACTTACCTGATAATACTTATGAGATAATACCATTAATATCTCAGCAAACAGCCACACAACTCCTAAACCAACATGGACGATATGTTCATATGGGATTAATTACTATTGGTGTAAGATCCCTAGCTAGACACATGATTGGTGCTAGAGCTTTGATAGTTCTCCATGACACCAGATTCCAAAACAATGATTCCCAAAGTATTATAGGTATACTAGAAGTTGACCTAAATCAACCCATATCTTTGATATACCTTGCCCCTAACTTTACACTTACTCTTCAAGATTTTGTAAATCACATTAGTCTAGAAGTACAAACCATAGGATTTGGAACAAATTGGATAGGACATAACCTACACTTTGACATAACTTTCATAGGAAGAATAAGTAATTATATTTCTTCTATGTATAGAATAAACACTAGACCATTAGAAGAAGCCATTAGTTCAATTGGTACACAATTTTTGCCAGCCCAAGCTTTTACTCGAAGAAATGAGGGACATCTTTGGCAAACCCATTTACAAAGAGATGAACAAAATCCCATTACAAATCCAGACACTGTCATTCTACATAATAGGTCTAGAGGTCTTAGTCTAAGTTTTACTGACTACAGAAGCACTTCTTTAACAGATCTAGAACAAGATCGAAGGGATAGTACATCTATTCCCGACAATGATCATATTGCTATGATGAATATCATAGATAGTGAAGATGAAGAAGATGATGACATTACTGAAGAAGAATGGAATTATCATCAAGCAAACATAGCCATGCTTAGGCAGGGAACTTTAGAAACTAAGTTTAAACAAGATCCTTTACAACAAAGCATTCTTAGTGAGTCAAACTGGGAACCTTGGGATTATTTTCCCTTAGAACAAAATGAAGT
Organism: Psophocarpus tetragonolobus; assembly: GCA_037954015.1. NCBI lineage: Eukaryota > Viridiplantae > Streptophyta > Magnoliopsida > Fabales > Fabaceae > Psophocarpus > Psophocarpus tetragonolobus. The sequence goes on from CM075693.1 coordinate 65,920,009, forward strand.
TATAACTCCTCAAGAAAATGATATAGTTAATATCTTTTTACAAAATTTAAAACTTGAAGAACAAACTGAAGAACAAGAATATTTTTACAAACTTCGAGAAAAATTAAAAAATAAAGAAGACGATGAATTATCTACTACTTCTGAAAATACAAAAGTAGGATTAATCAATGAATATGAAGAATCCACTGCTACAAATTATAGGTTAGATCCTGCTGGTACTCAAAATTATAGTCCAGGATTTTTACCTAGAGACACAGTTCAAAATATTGTCCTTAGTGATAATAAATATATCTCCCATGGTAAACGATTACCAGTAGAACCACATTTTCAAATTCCAAATTTACTTCTCAACTTAGGAGGAATAGATCCACAACTTCTTCCTACATACATTGAACAATGGACTGCTGCTGTAATACGTGATTATGGCATACATCATGAAAAAGATGTGCAGTCTTCCCAAGAAATGATCGCAAAAGGAGAAACATATCTTGGCGATATTGCTAGATCTGGTTGGGAATCATTTAAGAAAAACTTCCCTAATGATCTGAATACTCTGGTCATAGAACCTGGTCCAAACATTTACAATTTTTGTTCTCTTGTTCAAAGATTGTTTACTTCACAATCCGCCAATGATGGTAATACAATTAGACAACAAATTTATTTAGGACATTTAGAAAGATTGTCCATTGAATACTTTGGAAAAATAAAAGAATATTGCCAAGACTATTTGTTATATGCGTCTATAGCTGGATGCTTCCATGACGTAAATATAGGAGATAAAATGTTCCTTAAATTGCCAGGGAAACGAACCCGGGTCTCCTGGGTGAAAGTCTGGATTTATACGGCGGTACTCCGACCAATACCAGATATTCCTGGTCACACCTCATGAGTTTAGACTGGATTTATACGGCGGTAATCCGCGCAATACCAGATTCAACTCGACAAGTTTACCAAAACCCAGGTTTTTCGCAAATACAAGGGCAGAACCCAGGTTTTCAGAAGAAGATGAGAAAGATGAAGATGATGAATATACAGACATATGATAAGCCTTTAAATGATTATCGCATCTTTAGATATTTATCATTTTAGGCATCCGAAGATACCTTAACGAATAGACTACTCCATGATCAAAATTACATAAACATAAGAAAAATAAATGACTTACAAAGGGGAGAAGAGGGGAAGGGTGAACACAATCTTCGTATTTTATTGCAAGAAGAGAAACTTTACACAGGAGAGTTTTTAGAGAGAAGGGAGAGAGTTTAGAGAGAGAGAGAGGGTGTGGTGTGTCTCTAGCCTGCTCCGCATAAGAGACTTAAGGCCTATTTATATACAAAATGTATGACCGGGAACCGGCTGTATAGGTCATCTGATTACAGAAAACCTGTTGTGTCAGTTTTTACCCTTCAGTCAATTACCCTAAGGTAAATTTACTGTGTCACAGGTAAAACTTTATTTCAGACGAGTGATGGATGCAGTAAAATCTTGGAATTCTTCGTCCATTTGTTCAGGAAGAGATTGATCATCTCCTGCTTCAGAAGGAAGAGAGGAAGCTCCTGATGCTCCTGGTGTTTGTTGGCCATAACAACCAGCTTCTTCATAAATTTCTTTGAAAATCCTTTCTCTTTCGAAATGTCGGACTAAGGTAAGATTAGCCTCGGTGGGGAAAGGATGAAATTTGGAGCCCATACTCTTCTTCCAGTAGAGCTTCGTATCTTTTGTTTCTTTTAATAAAATCAATGTTTCTGAATCGAATTTAGAAAAATTCCAATTTGAACCTTCAGTATGTGCTTTCCAAAGGTTGTACTGATAGGTTTTATTTTTGTTTAGTGAAAGACCCTTTAATTCATCATGATCTGATGTTTTGCCAGAATGAAACTCAGGGTTCACTTCAGTGTATAGTTTTATAACATGTGTTGGGTTACTATCTTGTAAGGTTATACTTCTTGGTGAAGTAGTAATTTGTAGAGCAACCTTTTGCATGTGTTCAGCCTGTACTTCATTTATGACTGAATTTATGGGAGAGGATAAAGATTGAAATCTATCCGTAGGTGGGATTAAAATTGTGTGTAGACATCCTACTTCTAGGAATGACATAGGAGTTATGAGAAAATCTCTGTGTAAAAATTGCTCGAAAGTTTCTAAATCTATGTGAGCTTTTCTGACTAAATATTTTATTTGACAGGTACAGTCTTTAGTTACTGTTTTACAGTAGTCAGAAGAGATGACACAAACAGTTTTGTGATTGAAATAAGTTTGTATTTTAACAAATAAGCCATTAAATTTTATGGCTTCTGAGTGTGCTTCAAAAAGGAATTCTTGAAGAAGGTTAAATTTTGATAAAAGAATATTTGGGTTTAGGCTGGGCAGAATACTAGTGGCACCAGCATAAGTTTGAGTTTGGATTTTGGGTTCCATTTGTAAAGCAGTTTTGATCTTTTCTTCTTCAATTGTTTGGAGTCTTACTGCCATTTGGGCTTCTTCTTTAGAGTAAAAGCCTTTGTAGGTAGACCAAAATTGATCTTGTTTGGCTTCAGAGAGATCTCTGAATGAGGTATATACCCCTTTGTTAGGCCTATCAATTAGAGCAAAGTGTGTAAAACCTTTTCCAGAAGGAGAGGCTGGAGATGTTAAAACAACTCCTTGATTATTTTGACCACAAAAATTGTATAGAGCACAGATAATGCTTTGTTTAACTTTTGTTACTTGAGATTCATTCTCTGTTGTATATTTTGGAATATTCCAAATGTTATCAATCAAGACATTGAGCTTGATATTTGTATTATCTCTACCAGGATACTGATAAATATTTGTGAGTATTGGTAATTCTTGTTTACCATATTTTGTGTATTGATCTACCCTAAAGGGTGATCTTACTTGTTTGGGGTCCTGAAGACCTTTCTTTGTTGGTTCCAACGTCATGGATATGTGTAGATGTGACCAATCAGGTCTTTGTAGAATTTCTGATATTTATTTGATAAACCTGGACAAAATATCAGCACAAGTATTGTCAGTTCCTTTAATATGTTCAAAATTAATAATTTTTCCAGAAAAATTTATATAATCTTTAAAAAGTAACCATCTTTTGTGTGGTTTTTTGTCATTGTTAATTTGATTTTTTCCATATGTAACTATGGCTTCACAATCTGTTCGGATTGTTATTTCTTTTTTATTTATTAAAAATAACTTAAAAGAATCCATAGCATGTATTATAGCATTAACTTCATAGTCAGTGCTTGTTTGGTAAATTTTGGGTTTTGTAGTATATTTTCCTGAGGAGTATCTACAAATTTGTTCTTCTGTTTTTGGTAAATGTTTATTTTTCTTTCGTTTGAGGATTGCTCCCCATCCAAGTTCACAACCATCACATTCGATTATTAAATAGTCTGAATCTAATGGTAATTGTAATGTAGGTAAATTTATTACCATTTGTTTTAGCTTTTGAACTAATTTTATATCTTCGGAGTTAAATTTTCTTTCTCCTTTTAAAGCAGTTTTGTTATATAAAGCAGATGTATATTTTCCTAGATTAGGAATAAAATTTCTTGCATAATTTAGTAATCCTAAAAAGGATCTAAGTGTTTTTATATCTTCCATTTTATCAGGGAATTCTTGTATTTTTTTAGAGATATGAGGTTGGAGTTTTATGGTTCCATTACCTATTTCTGTTCCTAAGAATTCAATGAAATTCTTGCAAATTTCCATTTTTGATTTAGAAATTATTAAACCATAATGTTCTAATTTATATAAAACTTGTTTTAAATGAAGAAAGTGTTCATTTTTTGTTTTGGAAAAGACTAAAATGTCATCCATATAAACACAAGTAAAAGATTTTACATCTTTAAAAATATTGTCCATTTTACGCTGGAAAACAGCCGGCGCATTTTTTAAACCAAATGGCATCACATTCCATTCGAATAGACCTTCAGAACATGAAAATGCCGTCCATTTTATAGAATCAGGATCCATTTTTACTTGATGAAATCCACTTTTTAAGTCGAATTTAGAAAACCATTTAGTATCTTGAATTCGGTTTATTAAAATATCTTTGGAAGGAATTGTGTAGCTATCTTCAACAGTATTATCATTTAATCTTTTATAATTGTAAACCATTCTGGATTTACCACGTTTTTGTTCTGAAGATTTATTAACAATAAATGCTGGACTTCTATGGGGACTAACACTAGGTGTTATTACTTTTAATTTTAAAAGATTTTGTATGTGGGTTTGACATTCTTCTTGTTCCCAATTGTTAAATTGAATATCTTTTGTTTTTATAATTAAGTCAGGATTAATTATTTCTAGTTTACATGTTACGGGATCTATATCCCAGAATTTTGTTGGATCTTCTCCTATTATATTTGTTTTGTTTAACCTATCAAGGATTTGTTGGATACTTTCAAATTTTATTGACTTTGAAATTTTTAGAGAAGAGAATACTTCAGCTGTATTATCTAAGATATTATTTAAAAAATAATTTTCATTTATTTCTTCTAGTGTGTATAAATATTCTGTTTTACATTTACATGTATTTGAATTTTTACAATTACAATTATCAGTAATAGTTTCTTGTTTGACTGAATCACCACTGACTATAGGTGTCATTTGTGTTTTATCACTTATTAAGACATAGTCTTTATTTATAGTAATTGATCGATTTTGTCTTAAGATGAAATCTAAACCAATTATCATGTTTTGTTTAGAAGGAACTAAGTTTTCTACTCTCATGGTTTTGATGAAAGTTTTGTAGCCAAAAATTTCACAATTTGTGCTAAATTGAAGAATAACATTATTAATTTCTTCATCATTTATCATGATTTCTCCAGACATAGTTCTAGTTTTTTGTATGTGTTTACTTTTAACTATGTTTTGTTGTGGAGTTACAGTTTTACAGATGACTGTTTCTGAACAACCTGTATCTAATAAGGCTTGTATAATTTTTTCTGTAGAAGATTTATTATTTATTTTTGGAAAAGTTATTTTTACTAATACTTTTAGAGTTATTAATTGTTGTTTATTACAAACTAATGGGATACATTCTGTTGTTCCCATCATATTATTTTGTATAGAAATCTGACTAGTCTCAGGGGTATCTATTTTAGTCTTTCCTTTTATTAATTTTTCTAGAAGAATAACTTTTTCTTCTAAGTAATTTATGCGAGTTTCTAATACAGAAACTCTTGTATCAGTTAAATCTTTATTGCTCGATTTATTTGTATTTTCTCTTGTTTCAAAAGAGGGTATATTTTGTTCTGATATGTTTAAATGTTTTTCTATACATTTAATACAAAAATTTTTATAACAAAGTGGACAATGAGCTCTTTTTGATATATGAAAATAACGTTCACAATATGTGCATGGGATTGAATCTGTCCCTGAATAATATTGGATTTTATGAGAACAAGTTTGTATTTCTAAGGTATTCATTAGACAATATCCTAAATCATCTAATAATTGACCCATTTCATTGTATTCTTCTCCCATGAGAAAGTTATCTTCATTAGTATTAGCATATAAATGATTATATTCATTATTTGTAAATTCATTGATTAAATCATAATTTTTGTGTATTTTATTAGAGTTTAATTCATCAGTGTATTCTGTTATGCTGATTACAGATAAAATTTCTGAATCTGTTGATACGTCTTCATCTATTGGAAGCAAATTCATATGACAAGATTTTATTAAGTTTGCTTCTTTAGTGTAAAGATTTGATATATTTGGACAATCTCGTGAAAAATGTCCTGGTTGATTACAAGCAAAACATTTTAATATTTGTTTGTAGGTTTTATTATCTCTGTATTTTCTAACATGTCTAGTAGGATTGAGTGTAGGTTTTCTAGCATTAGATGCCCTTATTGTATAAGTTTTTCGAGGATTTCTTGGTCCTAAATATTTTTGTATATTAATATTTCTAGGTTTACTTCTAGAATTATTTCTTTTATTTTTATATTTATTTTGTGAATATTGTTGTGGTGTATATATTTGTTTACAGATTCCTGCATCAGAATGTTTAAGTTGTTTTTGTATGGCTATATGTGTACAGGTATCTTCCATTATTTTCATAATGTGTTGTATACGTATTGAGAGATTATTCAACATGGGAGTAACCTCATCATTTTTCCAATTTTCTCTAATTTTTTGTCCTAATTTGCCTGGCAATTTAAGGAACATTTTATCTCCTATATTTACGTCATGGAAGCATCCAGCTATAGACGCATATAACAAATAGTCTTGGCAATATTCTTTTATTTTTCCAAAGTATTCAATGGACAATCTTTCTAAATGTCCTAAATAAATTTGTTGTCTAATTGTATTACCATCATTGGCGGATTGTGAAGTAAACAATCTTTGAACAAGAGAACAAAAATTGTAAATGTTGTAATAGTACTGTTGTAATAGTCAAATTAGAAATACATCTAAGAGTGACTATTATTAAACTTTTAATTTGAATTTAAATAGTCTGGAAAATATAATAATAATTACAAGATAGAAAATTTTTATAATAATCAAATTAATATGACATCTTATAGGCTAAATAGCCAAATATTAATTATTAGTATTTTAATTTTTATTAGTCAAGGGATTCAAAACCATGATCTTTCTCTCTCCCACCTCTCAACTTTACCACCAGAACAAGTTTATAACTCTTGTTATCCTTAAATATTTATAGTTCTTATAATGGTTAAATTAAAAATATATCTAAAATAAAATTAAACTAAAAATTTAGAATTTTATAATTACTGAATTAAAGGTGTGACAAAGTTATCCATCAAGGATGTCATTCGTGAGATAGAAATAAGGGTTTGTGATTGAAGAGGTGATGCATTCGGAGGCAGCTAACAGCAAGGTGAGAATCCAAAGCTGTGGGTGTTATGTTCTCCAAAACTTGTTATGTTCTTCAAACCTTTTCTTCTATTTTAACAGAGTTTAATAGGTTTTCCCACATATTTCTGATCCATCCACCTGCAGTGTTGTTTCTTCGTTTTCTATCCGCGTCTTTATAACAGGATTGTGGGTTTGATCCGCTTCTTGCACTGTTGCCTCTTCATTTCCTTACGGTGACTCAATCATGAGGTTGAGGGTTTCCCCCACAGACCTGTGACCCTTATGTTGCACTGTTATTTCTTTCTGTACCTCAATCACAGCGTTGTGGGTTACACCACAGACCTGTGACTAGCTCATTGCACCTTATGCCGCCGGCGCATGACTTAAAGTGTGAGACATGCTCCTATTAAACAAATAAATAAAGAATAAATTACAGTAACCGTGCTTCAACTTTTATTAAATTATATACAGTTTTATTATTTTTATTTTTATATACTTTTTAAAATTTAAAAACATTATACTAATATTTTATATGTTTAAAAACATGACTCTAACACCTGTTTTAAACCTAAGGAGATGTGAAAATAATAGTTAAAAAATAAAAAGATACATATATAATTATACTAAATTTCCAGAAAATGTTTATATAATTTGCTTATAAATAAATAAATTAATTAACACTCAGCTAATACAGTACTTTCTTTGATAAAACTATTAATTCTCAATAGTAGTCTTCGATCTATAACCTTGCGGTTTCAAACAAAATTCCATAAGAGAAGTAATTTTCTGAACTTCATTAATGATCAGAATAAAAAAAAAAAAAAGTTATTAATTCTTCATGAAAGAAACATTTACCTGAAACGTGTTAATTAATTGCAGTAATGACATGATTCAAGGATTGGCTATTAGGATATGCATGCGCATTTACATTTATTTCATCTTAATTTGTCACTTCTTCCCTAGGGGAGTAGGTGGTTTTAATCTTTCGTTGAGACAATTAATGGTAAAAATAGTGTACTTTTTTGTTTTTTAAAACATTTTTAAAAATTAATCATTTGAAAAAAATGTTTGATTTTTAGTCGCGACTTTAAATGTTTTAAGAAAAACATTGTTAATTAAACGGTTTTTTCATCCAAATGACTTCATACGTGACTAGGAAATATGAAATAATAGTTTTATTGATATTTTAGAACAAATGTTTTTTAAATTTTTATCCATTTAAAATAGTTTATAATATTAGATAAGTTTATAATATATTAAAAATATAATTATTAAAAAAATTATAATATGGTTAGACTCCTTAACTATGTCATAAGTTGTTGGTCAAGAACTTTTATATCTCAATTTCTACTTTTTAAGTAGGGAATAAAAAAATACATTGAGCCAAATTAAAAAACTAATGCCAAAATGGTACTTTTTTCATACATAAAGTTAATTGAGTTAATTTCCTTCTCATTTAGAGATTTTTATTGAATTTTTATCTTATAAAAATAAATACTAATTACTAATTCATAAGAATGTAAAATATATGAAATAAGCAATATATTAATTTGTTTTAGTTCGATTGATGAATAACCATATTTGCAAAATACAAGTAATATGCATACAATTGAAAAGAAAATACATTAAGGTTTATTACAGTAGTGTGACATAATACACAGTGATTCATGAGACATCTTAAGAACCTTAAGCATAAAGTAAGAAATTGTAATAAAATACTTCATATTTTTAAAGAAATTTCTTGTGTTTTTTTCTTCTACGATTTCATAGGAGTCCTTACCTACTATTTGATCATGAAATACCAAAATATATCAAAATGTAACAAAATAAAATACTAAAGTTTCTCATCTATCAATTACTAAAACTTTATTTCAATCTAAATCTTATGGTTCATTGTCTATCTAATCTATGATAATTCTTTTATAAAATTTAATATATGACTAATGATAATCCTTAACATTATCTATCCCTGTCTCTACATAAATGGTTTTTGTATACCTGAAGAATGCACATATCACTCAACATACATAATCACCGGAGTGATAATATATTAATCAAACACGATTTCCATTTTAAGTATAATTTTTCAACATAGAATATTATTTGATTTTTTTATTTGTAATAAAACTATAAATTCTATAGTTTAGAGTCTTAGACATGTAATATGCGGTTTCATGCAAAAACATAACTAACTTTATGAACTTCATTAAAAATTATCAAAATAAAGAAGAAAAAAAACCATGAACAAGGGCTTAACATATTAATTATTTTTCTCATAAAAGGTAAACCACATAATTACTGCTATTACATTAAAAGAACATTTGATATAGATCTTGTAAATTAAAGTACAAATTAATTTCTAGTCAAACTTTAAACATTTGATTGTTATTAATGAACACTCACGGTAAATAGGGAAGGTCCACTACCATATAATAATTTCTCTTTACACCACTTAATTTATTAAGCTAAAGGAAGAACCTTATCATACCTCCCATTACAGGAGCTTGCATTGATAACTCGTGTGCTGCCACTTGAGAGTGCAACTTAAATGATAGGCCTGTGACACATAACTTTTCTTCAATGATTTTTTTATAATTTTTCAGCCATAAAAGGGGAAAGGTAATTTTGTCAATCACCTATTTCACCTTTTCTTAAGAAGTACTTATTGTCAATCACATTGGCTAATTTTCCTGTTTTATTCACTTCAAGATCCTTCATGTTCTCAAAGCTACATAAGTTGACTATACTTTCAATGACACCCCTACATTTCTCTTTCTCATTGAAAGGACAACCCAACAATTCTGCAATTCTTTTCACTTGAAAGTTGGCATCTTCTTGAAGGTCTTCATATTTTAAGAAGAAAACCTTGTTTGGTTTAGCTTGTCTCTTCTTCCAGTAATCTAACATATGATTCCACCATGGACCAAAACTAGATATCCCCTTACAATACTTTTTAACAGTGTCCTCTAATGGAATCTCATTTAAAGCAATCTCTTCTAAAGAATTATGCTTAATTTTGTTATCAAAAAGCATATGAGATACAAACGTATCAAATGGGTTTCTACACAAGTAAATAATAATCTTAGAATTAGACTCCTTGATTGACTTGGCTAATCCATGGTATGGAATTTAAGTTGCAAAAAGTCTTGGTACATTCATGATGGAGAGGTGATGAGGAATTTTATCTTTAGGATACTTGCAATAAACTCCAAATCCAAAGAAAAGAACAAGTTTCATGAGGATTGAAAGTTTTTAGTGAGTGGTTCTCAGACGAGAAGTGTTGACGGTTGAGAATGGCAAAACTAAGGGCTTTCAACTAAATAATACCTGATTTTAGAATGGCTGCAAGAACAGTATCACTGTCTTTTGATAGGAAGTGATTCTGGAAAGTGTATATGTCTTGGAATTGTGTTGACGGACACCAAAAGTCTTGGAATTCTGTTTTTAGTTGCTCATATTCTTGGATTAGTTTCCCTTCACCTTGTGTGAAATGTTTGAGAGTTGACGAAGCCATTGGAATAGAGAGTTAATGTTGTTAACAAGAAAGTGATGATTACGATATGCATTTTGATAACCATAAGAAGCTATTATTTATAGCATACATTTCCTGACTGTAGCACTGTTAAATGTAGAGTTTATGCATGAAAGATACGTGTTCCCTAAATAGGAGTGAGCATTTCAATGACTTTTGTCCATGTGCCTAAGGGTGACAATTATTTGTTTTAAAAGCACGTTGGCAACTTCTCTCAACACCAGTTTTTGTTTTACCGTTAAGTTTCGGTAATATAATAAGAGTTTAATTGGTATATATTCATGGTGTAAATATTTTTACACTAACATTTAATCATAACCCTTCGTTTATGGTAAATTTATTAACTTTACTCATTACTATGTTAAAATTACATAAATAAAAAGTCGTGATTGAATGAGTGTAAAAAGTGTATGCCAATTAAACCCATATAATAATGGTTAAATAAGTTTTGATGGATTAAAGTTATCTCATAAAATGGAATTATGTAATAAGAAGAAGTTTTGTAAAACATTTTATAACCATTAAAATTAAGTTTTAGAATTTAATTAAAATTAATATAATCATAGAAAAAATAGTACTAGAAAAATTATTAATTAGATGTAACATTTTATACTCATCAAATTTTAAGAAATAAATTGTAAGAACTTGTTGTGTTAAAAAATCATCTCTAAAACTAAATTAAAATCATAATTATATTTTTATATATAAAATAAAAAATAATTACCAAAATAAAAATTCTCCAATTAATTTGTTTGTATCACATCACCGTCAATTTTATTCTAGTACATATAAATTGTCATAATTCAAAAATCTTAAATTTCATAAAATTAATAATAAAGTAAAAAATGCCACGCACAAATATCTACTAAGAACATATAAATGATGACTTTTTTTTTTTTAACAGCAAAATTATATAGTATTATAGATAGTTGAAACACAACGTTTCAACATGATGTACAATAATATAGTATTGTGCTGACTATGCCCCACATGACCTATAACTCTATTTCATATTCAACATACACAATCTGGGGTGAAGGCACCAGTCAGAGAATACACACCCTGCCTTAAAACCAAAAGAATACAACAGTCATTGCCAAGACAACATTTTTGTCATCATTAACATATCAAGGGAATCAACATTGATCCTTTGGAAAATCACCTCATTCCTTGATAACCAAATACTCCAACATACAGAGATCCAAAAGACATACCTGCATTTTTTCTTTCGCGTTCCCACCACCCAGGCTGGGGATAATAGAAACAATTGGTTCAGATCTTCCGGGAGTGGTGTCTCTACTCCAACCTAACTGATAACTTTATACCACAGTCTTTGTACTCTAGGGCATTGTAAAAATAAGTGGTCTTTGGTCTCTATCCCACTACTGCAAAACACACAGACTGGATTGAGCGCCGGATCCTAAATCCCTCTCCTTAGCAGATTATCAACTGTCGGCAGTCAGTCCCTTAGCAGTCTCTAAGAGAACACCAGAACCTTTGACGGCAATTTTTCCTTCCACAACCTTCGTAAATCCTGGGAGTCCACAGAGTTGATTCCTAGGTCAGATACTCCTTCATTCAACACCTTATATCCTTCCGCCACTGCATATCCCCCCCCACCCCTGAGTTCCATCCCCACTCGTCGGCATCCCGCTTGACCAATACCACTTCACTTACCACCTCCTGTAAAGCCAGAAGCAAGTGCTCTTCCCAGACAAACAACTCTCTCCCCCAGGCCCACTTCCATGATGATAAATGGTGACCTGTGTCATGCTTGTCCTTAATGCATATAAACTTATCCTCTGCCAAAGTATACAATCTAGGGAAGAGTTCACTGAAAGCTGTATCTCCCAACCACCTCTGCTCCCAAAATAAAGTCCCCCCTCCGGACCTTACTATCCTGTTAATTTGAATTTTGAACCAACCAGGCAAGGTCGCATTTGGTCCATCAATGGCCCATATATCTTTCCACCACTGTGATGCTTGAGCAAAAGACGTGGGTCGCTCCACAAACCCATCTACCTTCCTGTACCGGCTTCTCAACAACGGTCCCCAAATAGTCGTTTCATCTGATAGTAGTCTCCACCTCCACTTTGCCAGCAAGCTCAAGTTAAATTTTTCCAAACACTTCACTCCTAGCCCTCCCTCATCTTTTGGTCTACATACTTTTTCCCATTTCACCCATGCAATTTTGGAATGGCTTTCATTACCTCCCCATAAGAACATACGTTGCATCCTCTTGAGGGACCTCAACACTGACTTAGAAGCCTTATAAAAAGAGAAAAGGTACAGAGGAAGTGCACTTAACACAGAATTCAGTAATACCAACCTCCCAGCAAAAGTCATATTCCTTGCCTTCCAACCTGTCAACCGCCTTTTGAACTGATCAATAACTGGCTTCCACAGTTGTTCCAGCTTAGGGTTTACTCCCACTGGTATCCCCAAGAATTTGAATGGTATTGAGCCAACAGTACAGCTTAGCATGCCAGTAGCCGCCAATATGAACGATTCAGACATATTTAGACCATGGAAACTGCTTTTACTAAAATTTATCTTTAACCCTGACACCATTTCAAACCCCCGTAGAATTACCTTCATATACCATACCGATTGTAAGTCCGCTTCACCCATCATGATGACATCATCAGCATACTGTAACACTGAATATTTCACATCCTCTTGTACCTTGAGTTCTTTGTACAAGCCTTTTTGAATGGTTGTTGTAAACAATGCTGGTAATGCTTCCGCCACTATCAAAAACAGAAAAGGCCACAGCGGATCTCCCTGCTTCAACCCTCTCGCTGGTTTAAACTCTGGGGTCGGACTTCCGTTTACTAGGATTGATACATAGCTATTTCGGACTATCGCCCTAATCCACAACCTCCATCTCCAACCAAACCCCATCCTTCCCAGCATATATAATCCAGAAAATTCCAGCTGACCGAGTCGTAAGCCTTCTCAAAATCCACCTTGAAAAAGAAACACGGGTGTCGCCTTCTTTTTGCCCAGTCCATAAGCTCATTTGCCACGACTACGCCATCCAAAATTGATCTACCAGACAAGAAAGCCGTCTGAGAGGACGATATTAGCCCGACCAACACTTTTTTCAACCTCTCAGCCAGTATCTTCGAGATAATCTTCTGCACACTTGATATTAGGGAGATAGGCCTGTACTGGCTTAAACCTGCAGGTCTAGCCACCTTTGGAATGAGAGCAATAAAAGAAGAACTTACCCCTCTCGATAAAATCCCAGTCCCATGAAACTCCTGTACTGCCTTGACCACATCTGCCCCCAGTACTTCCCAACATGATCTGTAAAAATTCATTCCAAAACCGTTAGGCCCTGGGCTTTTCCCACCTTCACAGGCGCACACAACCGCCTTAATCTCCTCCTCTAGAAAAGGCTCCTCCAGCCCCTACTTTTGCTGTTCTGATATTTGAGCAATAGTCACACCATCGATCGTCGGTTGATCCATCCATCTTTCCTGGAAGTTCCCAGTAAAATGTTCTAATATTTTGTCTCTAATATCAGACACGCTCTCCAACCACCCTGAATCCGATTGGACTGTCACAATGGAATTTTCATGACACCTCGACTTAAAACAATTATGAAAGTATCTGGAATTATTGTCTCCATTAAGTGCCCATTTCACCCTTGATTTTTGTGCCAATGCATGTTCCATTACCCTTGCTTTGGACCAGTATTCTGTCAGGAGGTCATGTCTAGCTTTATTATCCACCTAGACGCCAACCACTAACTGTTGGTCAACCACCTCCATCTCCCGGACCCTTTCGGCCAGAAATTTGTCATCTTTTTTCCACACATCTTCAGACCACTTTTTTATGTCTCCTTTAATCGCCTTTAACTTCCTTGCCAGCTGATACATCTTCCACCCCGAGACCTGTAATAGGTTCCACCTTGTGGCTATCAACTCACTAAAGGAGGCCTGTTCCAACCAGTAATCAAAGAATTTGAATGGCTTAGGTCCCCAATTCTGCTTACTATCGTTGGTACTTATCCAGCAATGATCAAAAAACTCCCTTGAGCCTACCTTCTGTGCAGTAATTCCCCACTCATCCATCAGCGCGGGGGAGAAGAGGAACCTGTCTAGTCTACTCGTTGACTGCCCATCTGGTGAAATCCATGTCACCCCTTTGCCAATGACTGGAATGTCTACCAATCCCATCTGATGGATGAAGAATTCAAATTCATCCATCTCCCTCCTCGAATGATACGAAGATCTTCCTATAACTTCACTCCTTCCTGTGACCGCATTAAAATCTCCACCAACTACCCATCTCACATTTGGAACCCCTTTTCTAGTCATCATTAGGTCGGTCCACATCTTTCTCTTTCCTTCTAAAGTGCAGGGAGCATACACGTTGACGACACAGTTGACCTCATCTGAATTCTTCCCTTTAAAGGCTACTCCTAGAAAACCGTGCCCCTGAATTTGCCACACCATCTCTAACAGCTCTTTCCTCCAAATTGTGACGCAACCCCCACTCAACCCCGTTGATGGGAGCATTCTCCAACCGCATTCCACACTCCCCCAGACCTCCTTGATCTCCCACTCCATCATATTAGAACATTTTGTTTCCTGGAAACATATGTCTATTTGGTTTCCCACTACCATCCTCTTAATGGGCCTCCTTTTCACTCGATCCCTTAGACCCCTCACATTCAATGATAATAGCTTCATTTAAACTACCCCTTGCTCCCTCCTCTCCCTCTTGTCCTTTCCGCCTTGGCTATATCTTCCATTTTTTGTAACTCTGCTATATACACCTCATCAGAATTCTCCCCAGTTATTCCTATCGCCTTCATTGCTGACCACATGTTCCGCATATCATTACCTCCTCCTTCCTTCTTTTGACTTATTTGCTCCTCTTCTCCCTCCCAATTAGCCCTATGCCAATCGCTTCCGTCAACACTATACCTTCGAACCTGCCTCCAGGTACTGACCAACTGCCTGTTCCCTTTCCCTCCCCATGACATTTCCTCCTCCCCCACCCACTCCCATTGCTTGCAATTGTAAATCTTTGTAGCACTTGACTCGGCCTTGTTACTGTCAACTGCAACATTATTGAATTGTGACTCATCTTTGACGGTATCACCTCTTCCGAGACTTTCCTTGTCTGTCTCCAACCTTCTTTCTCGCCCCAATTTGGCCCCATTCCACCACCCTTCTGTTATCTCCGGGAGATGTTGTGTTTTTTGAAAATTGGAACTGCTTATATTACTGTCATATCCAGCCATTCCGTTGCCCGAAAGTGTGTTTTTTCCGTTGATACGAGTTCTATTTCCTTCCGATTCCGGTTTCAAAACAATTTCACCTGTGTTTTGTTGTTTGCACCTCTCTACCTCCGGACTGAGCCTTTGAACAGAGCCCATTTCGGCCCAGCAATCACGACCCGCTTCAGAGGCAGACGCGTGTCCCGGACTCAACCATTGGCCTTGCGGACACGTGTCCCCTGCGTCACGTCGGTCAACTCGTGCGACGTGCTTGACATGCGCGGACTGGAGTCTGGGCCCACGGCGTCAGAATGGTCGCCTCGACTGTCGTGCGGAGGTAGCCGTTGGAGCGGGCCGTCTACTGTGAAGACACGTGGCGCCTTCTGATTGGATACATAGAGAACCGCGAGACCCACGGCGTCAGCGTACTTGCCTCGGTTTGCATGCTGTTCTGTCCGCTGGCGTTGACCCTGTGTGTCGTGGCCACGTGTTGCCTTCTGGTTGGCCGGGATGGCTGCTGACGGTGTGGACCGGCTGTCTGTCCACCGGTCACTCTGCCGTTCACTGTTCACGATGTCAGCATCAGCATACACGCGATCGGCCGCACTAACTCCCCGTAGGAAGCCATCAGGCTCTGAAAGAAATTTTCCCCCCACACATGAAGCGGGACTCCATAACAACCCACCCAGACCCTTCTCTCTGTTTCTACACTCCCCGGTTCCCACCTGTGTATCAGATGAAAGCATGCTTTTATCCATTCCTGACCAGTTACTATCGCCTATGTCAACCTTTACGCGTCGCCTTCTTCCAGCAGCACCTTATTCCCTCCCATCGGTGTGGCTTTCACATCATATATTCCTTGTTCAGCCAGGACCTGCTGTGTCCTAAACGCTGTTCCTTGGCAGTTCACCTCACCCACATATGCTGTCTTTAGCCTCGTCAACGCCTCCTCTTCAGCTTTAAACACCAAGAGCCTGCCTGTTTTTTCCAGTCGGCCTCCCCCTTTGTTCTGTTGGCAACCGTGCTTCATCCCCTCCTTCCCCTTGTTCTGCGGTTCCGCAAAAGAACCTACTACCTTTGCGTAGGACGTTCTATTATTTGCATTCTGAGTTTCTATGATTGTATTTTTAGGTTTTGATTTTGTTTGGTCTGCGCTCATCCTCCCCATCTGCCCCTTGTTTGTCCCGGGCGTGATTTGAGTCGTTCGTCTTTCGAATCTTGGTTGATTGACCCATATCTTCTCATTACCAATGAATATATTATCCAATTTAATCCCTAAGATGTGCGCATCCTCCACCCCATGAAATCTCACAAAACCAAATCTCCTGCCATTTCTGTCCATTTTGTTTGGAATGTAGACCTCCTTAGCATCCCCATACCTCCTAAAAATCTTCCACATTTCTCCCGCATTGTAGACCCATATAAATGATGACTTTACATTGTATTTAAAAATACGTAAGAGCAGAACTCACCTTATCAAGCCCAAAAATGATAAAAGAAATATATAATTTTAAAAGATAAATATTTTATGAAAATAATAATTTTTTGTAGTAGCATGAATATTAAAAATTTCAATAATTATCTTATATGTCATTAAGAATCTTCATTATTAAAAACTGATATCTAGGCCATCAATTTTGTTTTGCAAAGTTTTGTTAATTATTTTCAGAAGTATATATACTAACTTAAAATTAATTATTTTACAAACCAAATATTTTTTATGATAGCTAGGTTATTTATCAGTGCGATGCACTGGTATTTTTTTTATTAATTCTTTATATTATTAAAATAAATTTTTAAATATATATAATAATTTCTAAATATATACGAAAACATTAGTAATTAAAATCAAATTGTAAAGGGATGTATTTTAAAATATAAATTACAACTATAACTATTTTCGTATATTTCTAAACAGAGAATTGGATTCACAATAACCCAAAAATAAAATTGCGCTGCTGTTCTATATTACGGGATCATTATTACTAATAAGTTTAACTCAATATACTGTATTTTTTGGAATCATTAATTATAATTTAACCTCACATGTAAAAAAATAACAATTAAAACATTTATTTCTAATAATCATTTACGACACTATTTACAAAGGAGACATGGATATTGTAATTCATGTATGATATAGAAAGACAAAAGACAAAATATTAAATTTACAACCCTTAAATTCATGTATGATATCGAAGGGTTAAACTAAATTCCAGTATAAAAAGAGTTAGTGTAAATTCTAGCACCTATACATGGGGCAAACCTTTGCCTATCAAGTTTAGAAAGTATAACTTTTTTTTCTTCATTTTATTCGATTCTAAACATGAATGTACAGCGACAAACAAACATATCACAACCTTATGACTACATACAATAGATATCATATTTTTATAAGTGAAAATTATAATAATAATTAAATTATTTATTGGTACTATAATATTATCATATTTTATATTCTTTCTTATCACTTTTATGAATCACATTAAAAATAATAATATATCAATAATTTTTCGTCCATAACAAGCAAAAAGGTTCAAATAATTTGTCGTCATAATAGGTTATGGCAGATTTTCTGCTACTTTTGGTGGATGTATAGTATATAAAACTCTTTGTTTCTCGAAGTAAATATACATATTTTCTTTTAAAAAAATTAGGTATAATAAATGTCAAGAATATGATTATATATCTTAGTTGTTACCGTATTCTACATCACTTGTATAGTATGTTTCTTATAGTAAGGGTTTTCTCTTCAAGAGGTCTACAAAACAATATCAAGATGAAGATTCATTAGTTTGCGACAATGCCAAAAGTCCATTTTCTAGTGTAGCACATTCTGCCTCTGATTCATTGTCTGTCATGATATCGTCTGTATGATTGGATTTTCTATTCATCTCTGCACTTTTCTATTTATGGGAGAGATACAGTTTGACAAAAGAGTTCAAAGTTATGAATATTATTAGGTAATTAAATATAAGTAGTTACACAATTTGTATAGAGGATAACTAGAAAATGAAAACATGCACACCAAAACTCAAAAAGGAATTGTTTCTTTTATTAATTGTTATATATGAAATCTTCTAAGAAGATGACAAGATGATACATGGTATGAAATATATGAATTGTACATGTAAAAAAGTAAAAAATCGAAGAAAATAATAGTTTGTGTAGGCTAATGAAGGTGAAATTGCAAGTATGTCATTATGTATGTGAATATTGTCAACACATGTTGATTTAGTTCATATGGTTTGAAATATATAAAATGAGTCAATTCAACTCAACTCCCTTTGTTTCTACTATAAAGTTTTCTAACCCGACTAATCACGGGTTGGTGAGTTATACAAGCCACAAAAAATAAAAACATATTTTATAAATTAACAAGCAAATATTTTCTAGAAAAATAAATTTGACTATTAAGAAAAATTCTTACGAATTAACTACAGATGGTTTAGCGTAATTATAGATGCAGGTTTTTTCTTTGGTTTGTGTTGTATCTAAACAACACCAAAGTTGTTAATTGAGTGTAATAATAAAGGACTTCATACTTAATTGTCACTTCACATTAACATTTCTTTTTACAAAAATACCTTCAAGGTTTTTTTTTTGTTATTTAACAATCTTTCACATTCATTTGACTGAGTTTTGATTTTTAATTTCTTTATACACACCAAAGAATTGCCTGAGAAAGAGTTATGTTGTCACAGTCATTATCCTTTCTAACTTGCTCTCTTGACAATATTTGTTCCTTCCACCACTCTTAATGAATTTACCAAATAGCAATAGCTGTCAACTTTGTTCTACAGTTTTCAGAGTTCTATAGTTTCAGAGTAGTGAACATGCATAGTAGAGTCTCTAGCTTCTCATCGACCACAGGGGTAAGAACATGAATTGTTCATAACTTTTTACAGTTTTTCATTTAATTTAAATCAATTATTTTATTAGTTTTTAAAACCATTTTGTCTTTTTTTATTTGTTATCTCTTATCAAGTATGAGTCATGTGTTAGTGATAGGATTTTTTTTAGTTTTGGGTAATTTCAAATTCTACTGTGTTCAATGGATATAAGGTTTGATTTTATTTATTTGCGGCTTGAAATTCATTGTTCTAATTAAAATAAGAGGTATCAAGTTTCCCCATTTGTTGTACACCAAGTGTATTTGGAGTTAAAAACACGATTTTCTTGAAGGATTAGTGTCAGACTGAGGGACTAGAAAGACACACAAAATGAAATCCCCAACTTCTCCACCCCTCACCACCCCCTGAAGAAAAAGCCATTTGCCTTTTTGGCCAAGAATTCTGTAATAGAACTGAAACTATCAAAGGCTACTGCATCATTACTATTGCGGTAGCTTTGTCACTTCCCATGATCAAGAATTCTTCTTATTATTAAATCCTTTAACAATAATGTTTATTTATTTATTTATATTTTTAAATGTTAATGTAAATGTAGGTGATGCTTATTTATGTTCTTTCTTCCTCTTTTTAAAAATATTTTATACTTATGAATTCAAACCTGATTAAAAAAATAGAGTAATATATCATTATTTACATCAGAACTAAAAATATTTGTAATTAACCTAAAACATTTACATAATGTGGTTTTTTATGGTATTTGTTTCATTTATCTGGAAGATGTTTTAATTTAACATAATGCATGGATGACAATATGAATCATCATGGTGGTTTTAGTTTTGGAATTTTCTAAACTAAATATTTTTGGAAATACCAAACTAAATACGCAAATTTTGTTTTCCAATTCAATTACAATGGTGGTTCTGTTTTGGCAGTCTAGCATCTAAAATATATAATAACAGTCTAATATTCATTTTTCAAACTCAAATACCAAATTTCAAAGAGTATATTTAATTCACTTTAATTAGTATACCTTAACCGTGTAGAAGAGTTTTACACTTATATTCAATCATAACTCTTTGTTTGTATGACTTTTAAAGTATGAATGGGTAAAATCAACAAACTTACTGCAAATGAAGAGGTAATTAAATGTAGTGTAAAATTTTTTACATTATCAATGCATACTAATTAAACTCTATTTAATTTATCGGTCCTCAGCATTAAAAGAGGATATTTAAATTAAAAATAAAGTGACTATGTTGTATGTTTTTTCTAATCTTAAATATAATATCACAAATCTTAGTTCAATACCCGTAATAATAAAATTTAAATATGTGTAATCATAAGTATAAATAATTAGTTCTTATATAGAAATAATTACTCAATTTTATGTAAACAAAATTATATAATAATAATAAAATTTAAATATGTGAATTCATATAAATAATAATTTTTATGGTCATACTAGCAATCTAGTATATTAATTTGTATATTTTTATAGATATTTTATTCTTGCAAATTATAATCTTTCATTAAATGTATGTATTATTATAAAAAGTGAAAAAAAAATAATTTAATACTTATGTGTATTAATGACATGAGAAAATAAAATGCACAAATAAAGTAATATCATACAAAATCATGTGAATATTAGTAGTAATAATATCTGAGTATGTAATCTAATGTAAATATACAAAATTTGATAAAATTAATTTATGCTATATCCATTGTGCCAATACATACAGAGATATTAAAGGGACAAATTCTAGTAAACAAAACATTCAAAGATTATTGTTTTTTTTACTTATCATAATTGTTTCTCTATTTGAAATGGACCAAGTCCTATCATATCTCATAAGTTTAGCCTTCCACATTTCAACTGTAATCATTTATTTGATTTTGCATGTGATTTCTAATAAAAACAAAAGTTAATGCATAATGGATTTATAGTTTGGACCAACTTTATTTATATTAACATCAAGTCTCATATAAGAAAATCATACATACATTTTTACATTATGTATTATATAAAATTAAAAATATTACTGTACGTCACTGGAGTTTGGTCTCCACCCCTCTGAGGACCTCCATTATCAGAAAACACTATTTCTTACTTGCACAAAATGGGTGTTGCTGTAATTGTAGATTGTCTTCGGTTGCGACACGGTAGGCTACTACGCTGTCAAGTGAGCCCAAAAACATTTTCGCAGACAGGAGGTTGTGATACCTCCGCCATCACAACAACAAGAGATACAAATGAGACTGATTATCGCCTAGGACAAATCTTAAGCAGAACGGTAAATAAGATAACGAGAGACAAATCTCAACCAGAATGATAAAAAAAGTAACTTGGAATTACATCTGGAGACCTCCTTAAAAGAGGGGGAATCAAGCCCCCATTAGCTATCTTACTCCTTCACTGACTTGAGCTTTGGTGAAGGATCGAGAGGATGGTCATTCTACCAAACTCCAGTAAGAACAATTACCATCTCAAATGCTTTTGCATGGTGAAGAAAAGAAAAAAAAAAAAAAAAAAGGAATGACGGAACTTCAGGTTCAATTGCTGGTAACGCGGCTTCGGGCTCAATTGCTGGTGAAGAAAAGAAATAAAAAAAAAAATTATGGGCAGTATATACTATAAATTTTTCTACCACATTTTGAGCACAGTACGTGCAATGAATAAATGAATCTTTTTTAACCCTGGCTTAGTTTTGTTTTGATGATAAATTTGAGCTCTTTGAATCTTTTTCAATTTTGTAACTTCTTTTATTATCAATTTGAACATTGTGAATCTTTTATCATTATTTTAGGTTGAATCTCTCATATTAAAGTCACCAGAGTAAATATAAAAAAGGTAAAAATTTAAGGGTTAAATATAAATAATAACACATTTCCATAAACATCATTATACAAATCCTTAGTAGCTAATGGAAGAAAAGGGTATATAATTAGTTGGTAATAAACAATTGAAATTTGTTAGATAATGAGAATGTGGGGCTGTTAACATTTGTTTTATACAAAAGAGATATTTATTTAGATAGGTAGTTATTGAAAAATAACTACTAAATTTTTTTAAAAAAAAATCATTTTAAGAGATGAATATAAAATTACAAGTAAAATAAATTAATTTATTTTTCAAATTAAATTTTAAGGGTTAACTACCAAACTTAAAAAGTAAAAAAAAATATGAAAAAATAATAAAAGAACTTTTTAATCTTCTATTAAAAAAATGTTTTAGCTCTAAATTTGAGACATCATATAGTTTGTAAATGTTAATAATTTAAAATTTTTTAGTATTACATAGTAAAATAAAAAGTTTAAAAATATTATATTTTATTTTAAATGTTTAGAATATGATTTTTAAATTAAAAGGAAAAGAATATATTTTTTATCGTTGATTTTAAATATAAATTTGAATTTTTAAGATTAGATAAAAATTTAAATTAAAAATATTCTTATAAAAATATTTGATATATAATAAAAATAATAATCTAAAAAAAATTAAAACATTTTTTCTTTTATTTGAACTTTATTTTACGATGCGTTATAAGAATAAAAAATTAAAAATGAATGTAAAATGTCTTATGCATTCTTCTTATCTAACTTCTCCGCTTTCTTTATTTTTTGAGTTGATTATGAATGTCCCTTCTAATGTTTAATGTAATTATGCATACAATCCTACTTTTTTTAAGCATGCACTCCTACTTTTTTAAACATTATTTTTGCACCTCAAAGGGGTGTTAGTATAAGGTTTAAGATGAGTGTTAGTTTAAAGTTTTCAAATGTATAAGAGATACACCTGTAATGAATACATAAAAATAAGAAACTTATGTGTAACATAAAAAAAAAGGAACGGGTACATATTAATTTTATTAAACTTGAGGGGTGCATATATAATTAACTCTTATTTTTAAAAGCAACATAAATAGAATTTAAAATAAAAAATTTAAAATTTAATTTTTACAATATTCAAGTAGTGGGATAGATAATTTAGTTATTGAACAAAATTGTCCGAGAAGATTTTATTGTTAGGACTTAAATAATTCGGTGTAGCCCTTCAAAACTTACCTTATCCTGTCACTTTCTCATATGAGATAAAAACACTCTCTCATTATTGCTAATTAATTAAGTGGCTGCTCTCTCAGTTGACGAAGTACACAAGCAATTTCTCTTGTCATCTTATTTTTAAATTTTAAAAAACTATATAACATTTAGATAAGATTAATGTAATCATATATTTTAATTTTAATTTTTAAGTATTTTTTTAGTGTTGATGATTATATATAGTTATGTTAATCACATGAAAATACATAAAAATTTACTTTAAAAAGAATTCAGTTTGTTTTTCTCTATCTTTTGATCCTCAATTATTTGAGTTTTTTTGTGATCCTTAATTCATTTTGTTTTTCTCTATCTTTTGATCTGAAGTAGTGAAATAGGTTTGTGAATTTATTATAATCAATACTTTGCATTGGTTATATCTATCTTATTTATTCTACTTCTACATGTTTGCTTTTAAGTAAATTGGATTTAAGGTATGTTATTTTAAAATGTGAAGGATCCAGCACATCATAAATAAATAATTTTCAAGTAAATTAGATTTAAGATACGTTATGTTGATTTTTATTTTTTTAAATATAAATTAACAATTTTCTGATTTTTTTATTATTTTTCTTTTTTTAAATATAAATTAAGAATTTTCTGATTTTTTTATTATTTTTCCTTTGATGTGTGGATCTTGACATCATTGTTTTTCCTTTAATATTGATAAAAGCGTTTTTCTAAGGGACCTTTGTATCATTAGTTAGAAATATAGAAAAATGTGTAATTCAATCTCATAATTTGGAATTGAATTTATTTTACCATTAGGAAATGGTTAAGGGTGTATTTGACAAAAGTAGCTGAAAAATGAAAAGTTTGTTGTAAGTGTTTAGTACAACTAGCTGAACAATTAGCTGAAAGTTGTAAAATAACAAACAAATAAGAGTATTATTAATCAGATCAACAATGAGTATTTAAAATAATGATAACATATTATATATAAATTAATTATATATTTAAATTATAATTTATTATAATTATACATTTAAATTATAAATTATTATAATAACATATTTAAATTATAAATTTATGTAATTGCATATTTAAATAATAAATTACTATAATTAAATATATAACTTTTAAATTGCATATTTAAATT
The DNA here is from genome assembly GCA_037954015.1 of Psophocarpus tetragonolobus. NCBI lineage: Eukaryota > Viridiplantae > Streptophyta > Magnoliopsida > Fabales > Fabaceae > Psophocarpus > Psophocarpus tetragonolobus. The sequence continues at coordinate 65,944,656 of CM075693.1, forward strand.
ATAATTTTTTATAATTATACATTTATATATAAATTATTATAATTACATTAAGGAAGGAAAGAAAAATGAAGGAAAAAGAGGATGTATGGTGTGATTAGAGAGAATTAGTGGAAGACATTGCATTAATTACTAATGATACATGTAATAAAACTAGCATCTAGTAGTTGAAAATAGGAGATTTTTTGTAAAAGTTAGTTGAAATAGATTTTTAGAAAAGCTATTAGTTCCTAAAAGACTCCTAAATTTTTGCTATTCAAATGGAACTAAAAACATTTCAACTATTATTTCAGCTAACTTTTCAACTTTTAGTTAGCTGAAAAAAAGGAAACACCCTCTAAAGTGCTAATGAAATACATTGTTATATATGTTTTAGAGAATTATGTGTTTAACTATTGGAAAAAATATGGACAATAAAAATGAAAAGATAATCAAAGAAGTTACAAAGAATAATTGCAAAAGATTTAAAAGAAGGACGTTTCAAATAAAATAAATTAATTAAAAAATTTTAATCTTCTATGCAACTAAATACTTTTTCTCTAACCTATAATTTATTTAAAATTTTCAAAGTTTATAGTAAAATAAAATGTTTAAAAATAGTTATATTTATTGCTAATTTTTAGGTTTTAAAATTTAAAGTAAATGAATATATATTTTCTATCTTTAATTTGAATGTGGTATTTAGGGTATGTGTTAAGAGGTAGCTTGAAAATCAAGGAGTAGGTGGTGTTTTCTATTAATGTGCTTGTTAAGGATGATATCCAACTTTATTCTTGAGTTTTCATATTAGATTCCTTTTTGTCATGTTGACAAGGTTGAATTGTTGACTATTCATAATGAATTGATTATGGCATATCTACAGGGGTTCCATACCCTGACTATTGAATTAGATTCTCTTAATAGTATTAAGTTATTGGATGAGGGTTGTGGAGTTGATAACGAGTTGTTCTTCATAGTGGAAAGTCTTTACGGGAGTTGTCGCAAAACCTTGCAATGTAATTTTTCCTACATTCCACGTGAATCAAACTTGGTGGCAGATGGATTTGCAGAGATGGGATTATCACCACTATTAATAAAATAAACATTTGTGAACAACCAAATATATGTTACACCTCGGTGCATAACTGTGAGTGAGAAATTTAAACCTCACAACTAATAAACAAATTTAAACCAAAATATATGTTACTCCTCAATGCATACCTTAGGAATGAAAATTTTAGTTTGATAATTTCTCTAGTAAATAGAATTTATGAGTAAATAAATGGTAGACATTGGAGTTACCAGACACATTAATAATAGAAATGCATTTTCCTCCAGTTGGAGATGGAGAAGAACAAGTTTTCCTTAGTGATTCTGGATTTACTCCAGTTTTAAGTAAAGGAAAGACTCTTTTAAAACTTATATTTGAAAGAAAACATTGGCTCTAAGTGATGTATTACATATGTCTACCATCAAAGTAAGGTTTGAAAGAAGTGTTATTGAAGTGGTTTTAATTAAACAGATAGTGTTAGTGTAATTTTTTAAAGTTAAAATGGATTAGTGCAAGAAAATAAAAAATTTGTAGAGCTATGTAAAATTTAATAAAAGTTAAAGGTGTTACAGTAATTTACTCTTTATTTATTTATTTAATAGAAGCACACAAGAAAAATAATCAAAATGAAAATGTATCAAAATGTATTTAAATCTATGTAATTCGTTTGTTTTCAGATTTGCATGTACGATGATTTCTGATTTCAGATTTGCATAAAACAAACTATTACATCAGGAAAAAAAAATATGCTTAAAATTATTGAAGTAATTTTAAATTTTAGATTACTTATAGGCAATTTTATTTTCCTAATCTAAGGAATATTAATACTTTTCTTTTTTTAATAATTAAATTGTAGATTTTATTGAAGTTATTTTTTTATAAATTAAAATAATTTTTATTTATTTATTTGTAAATAAGTAAATAAATCTAACATTTACAATAAAATAATTTTATAAAATTATTTAAAATAAATTTTATAAATAAACCTTTAAAATAAATTATTTTACCATAAATCTTAAATATATTTAATTATTTATAAAAACTTAAAAATATTAAATAAAATTTATAATTTAATTAATTAAAAAATATCAATATTCTCAAATTAAAAAAAGTAGATAGACTATCCCTAAATAACTGTAATAGGTCGTGAATATAGGTATCACTGCAACCAACATTAAACGGCATTTCATGCAAACACTGCAGGTGTCACAATGCTGCCTAATATCATTACTCTCATTGTCAATAAAATATTCCATCCATGTGATGTGACTGAAAACTCAGTGTAATACATGCAATAAATAATAGCTTATTATCATCAAAATTAACAAAACAAAGGTGTTGTCATCTATCTATCTATTTACATTTCTATTTTTTAAAATATGTTATATAATAATTTATATTTTAAAATATAAATTATTATATAATATATTTTGAAAAATAGACATTAAAAGGAATATTCTCTTTATTAATAGTATAAATACAGTATATAATATAATATCATATATCATAAATTATAGATATAGTTGGACAATTATGTATGTTGGATATCAATATTTTAAAGTAATTTTTTACTTAAAGTTATAAGGTTGGTCTACTGGTAAAGTTTATGTTTGAGGAGTGAGAGGTTGTGGGTTTGAGTCCCTTTTAACACAAAGTAATTTGTTTTAATTTTAAAATAGGTGTAAGGGTATAATAGGTATTTTGAAAAGTGGACGTCAAAAGGGGTATCCCTTTATTAATAGTATAGATACAGTATATAATATAATATCATATATCATAAATTATAGATATAGTTGGACAATTATATATGTTGGATTTCAATAATTTAAAGTAATTTTTTGCTTATTATAAGGTTGATTTAGTGATAAAGTTTATATTTGGGGAGTGAGAGGTTGTGATTCGAGTCCCTCTTATGACAAAGTAATTTATTTTTTAATTTTACATAGTGTAAGGGTATAATATGTATTTTGAAATATAGACGTCAAAAGGGAGTATTCTTTTTATTAATAGTATAAATATAGTATATAATATAATATCATATATCATAAATAATAGATATAGTTGGACAATTATATATGTTGGATATCAATATTTTAAAGTAATTTTTTGTGTAAAGTTATAAGTTTGGTCTAGTGGTAAAATTTATGTTTAGGAAGTAAGAGGTTGGTGGTTTGAGTCTCTCTTATGATAAAGTCATTATTTTTTAATTTTAAAATAGGTGTAAGGATATAATACGTATTTTGAAAAACTACGTAGCCTTCACAGCTTCTGACTCTGAAAACAACACATTTTAAATGAGATGGAAATCTCAGTGAATAAAACAGTTTTAAATAAAGTTTGCAAATAAAGGAGGTTTTTTTTTAAAACTAAATATAATCCATTTCAAATAATTTCTAATATGAATGATCTAATAAACACAAAATAGAAGGGTGTTTTAATTAACACCCTCATAACACAATTGTCGCGAAATATAGTGAATATCACTCGCTCACTCTCTATGTGATATGAATTCAGAAGACAATGACTTTTCATTTTTCGTAACGTTCCATTAATTTAGAAATTAATGTAACATGCAATTAATCATATGTGATAATTGCATGATAATGGAGTATTTAATTTTATTTTAGGAGTTATAATTTTGAACAGCCACTAGTTCTACAAATAGGCTCTGAATTGTACCCAAAGAACAACCATTGAATTAGTGAAATTATAATTGAGTTTTACTCTTTTGTGAGAGATGAATTTCTATTTAGAACTTATCAATGAATTTTTGCTTCTGGCGTTCTGCTAGACCTATCAAGGGTAAATCACCACCCTTGTGATGTCATATGACTTATCTTCCATCCTTGAAAGTGGCATCATCTATCCCTTCGTTAAACCATTTTCATCCTTTCCATTTTCTTGTTTACCCAATTCTCATTGTTTTGTTAACTTATTACCTTCCAACTTAGATAGATTCGCAAAATGAATTCATCCCCTCTGGATTCATGTCACTATGGTTCCCCATATGATCTCTTTTCCATCTTGGATGGAGGTATCTAAAACCTCTTCCCCATATGAAACGAAATTATCTCATACATTCATCCCGGATGGATCTATGTCGAATGTCCATCCCTATTCCAAATGGAGGTATCATGTACAACTATTAAATAAATAACATTCAAACAAAACAACAAATCATTAAATATTAATAAACAACAAATGTACTGCATACATAATTATTATAAGTAATAAAAAAAAAACACGTAACATGTGAAAGTAATCCAAAATGCAAGCCTGGAACTATGCAATTCATTCAGATAGAGTATATGAGAAAGCATATGTGGTCATAGGAATTAGGGATGACAAAAATACCCATACCCATGGGTACCCGCCTAGATTTTGACGGGTATTACTAGTTTGACCGGATATAGGTACGAGTACGGGTATTACCTGATGTGTTAAACCAGGTATGGGTATTTGACTACCCGCCCCATACCCAAACTCGTACCCGCCCTATTATAATTTTAATGATTATATAATAAGTTCAAATTTATATATATAATTAAAAGTTTTAATTCTTAAACTTTAATTTATAATTCTTGTTATTAATTATTCTTTATATATTTTTTAAATTAAAATATAATTAATAACTTAATATATATAATTTATTTAATAGTAAATAAATAAATTTAAATTGTAAAAAATAATATGACGGATACCCGCGGGTATACCCAAACCCGAAAATACCCGACGGGGACGGGGATAGAGATTAAAATTTCATACCCACTTCTTTTATACCTAAACCCGAACCCGCCCCTCACTTTGCGGGGATGGGAATGGGGAGGGTCAAACCCGTACCCGCCCTACCCCGTTGCCATCCATAATAGGAATTCCACGACGTGACTCATATGTAAGGAATTAACTTCACAACAAACTTTGGCCAAATTTCTTTTGAATTGCAGTTCGTGCACGCCTATATTTGTCTCTCTTTAATAATCCTTATATACATTATTAAACATAAATGGAATAAGCCTTATTCAATTGTTCAAAAGATTACTTAGGTATGCGTCTTTTCAAAGTTTAAGAAGAATCAAGGAGTAACGATTATCAACACCGCGAGTTTATATCGTTAAATGATGATTAAAATACTAATATAAATTTCTTAAATTTGTTTATCTTTCAAAATATATTAAATTCACAAAATATACCATGGAAGTTTTGAAAGGATTGTTTTACTCACCTCTTAGGTGAGATCCCACCACTTTAATTCTTCTACTCCTATCCTTCTTTCTCAACCTTAGAATAATCAACTAAACTATGATATTTTGAGCGAACTAGTTAACCCTATATATAATAGTTTAGGGTTGATTTTCCCCTCTCTATATTTTTCTATAAAATATTGATTTTACCAGATTAAATCTAAAATAGTATTAAATATTTAATTATTTTATCTTATTCCTATTTTAAAGGGAATATTATCTGAATTTGTTATTCAAGGTGATATCAAATTTTTCTATTTGTTTTATCCTATTTCTATTTTAAAAGAAATATTATCTCAATTTGTTATTCAATGTTATATCAAATCTTTTTATTTGTTTTATCTTATTTCTATTTTAAAGGGAACATTATCTTAATCTTGTTTATTTAAAATTTTTAATCTATCTTCTCTTAACTGAATGCTTATTCGAGTATTTGTATTTTAAATTTCGGGATGTTACATGAGGAGTGAGAGGTATCTTAAAAAGAGGACGTAAAAAAGAGTATTCCCTTTATTAACAATATAAATATATTTATCACCATTTACTAGTTAACATTAAGACTCTACTCCAATGCCTTTATCAGATCTCACACACTTCAGAGAAGGGGAAGAAGAGAAGCTAATCCAAGAATGTAAGGATCTAATCCCCTCCCTTTACAAAGAAAAGGGTTGGAAATCCCCTTTTCTATACCATTTTCAAGGCTTTTGATGTCCATCAATTCTATTCCGAGCCATATATACTTTCCAGAATCACTTCCAAGCAAAAGATAGTGATACAATTCTTGCTTCTCTTCCAAAATCAGGTACTACTTGGTTGAAAGCCCTTATTTTCGCCATTGTCTACCGTCAACACTTTTCCTTTGAGAACCATCCACTACAAACTTTTAATCCTCACGAACTTGTTCTTTTCTTTGAATATGCAGTTTATGGTATGTATCCTCAAGATAAAATTCCTCATCACCTATATATCATGAATCAGCGAAGACTTTTTGGAACTCACATTCCATTCCATGGATTAGCCATGTCAATCAAGGAGTCTAATGGTAAGATTATTTATATATCAAGAAACCCATTTGATACTTTTGTGTCTTATTATCTTTTTTATAACAAAAATAAGCATGATTCTTTAGATGAGATTCCATTAGAGGAAACTTTTGAAAGGTATATTGTAAGGGGTATCTGTTTTTGGTCCATGGTGGAACTATATGTTAGATTACTGGAAGGAGAGCATAGCTAAACCAAACAAGGTTGTGTTCTTGAAATATGAAGACCTTCAAGAAGATGCCAACTCTCAAGTGAAAAGAATTGCAGAGTTCTTAAGTTGTCCTTTCACTGAGAAAGAGAAAAGTAGTGGTGTGATTGAAAGTATAGTCAAGTTGTGTAGCTTTGAGAACATGAAGGATCTTGAAGTGAATAAAATTGGAAAATTAGCCAATGTGTTTGAGAATAAGTACTTCTTTCGGAAAGGTGAAATAGGTGATTGGCAAAATTACCTTTCCCCTTCTATGGTTGAAAGATTATCAAAAATCATTAAAGAAAAGTTAAGTGGCACAGGCTTATCAATTAACACTCTTAAGTGGCAGCACTCATGAGTTATCAATGCTAGCTCCTGTAATGTGTGGTACAAAAAATGTGTTTCTTCCTTTTGCTGAATAATTTAAGTGGTGTGAAGAGAAATTCTTATATGGTAGTAGACCTTCACGCTACTTCCAGTGAGTGTTCATCAATAATAGTTAATTGTTTAATATTTGATTTGTCATTATTTGTACCATTTGCAAGACCCAGATCAAATAAGTTGATGTCCTTTTTTTAATGTAATAGCAGTAATAATATGATTTACCTTTTATGTGAAAAAATGGTTAATATGTTAAGCCTTACTCAGGCTTTCTTTCTTTTTTATTCTGATAATTTTTAATGAAGTTTGGAGTCTCAAAACATCTCCAGCAGAAAATTAAGTTTTTTTATCTTAACTCATTTTTTGGTGGACCCCATAGCCCTTATTCTTAATGTTAAGTTGAGTTGAGAAACAATAAAAATTATTATTTTTTGAATAGTGGGTTCATCTTACTTGTTCTTATATAAGATAAAGATCTCCACTTCGAGATTAAGTTTTTTTCTCCGATTATTGATCTTGTCAAGATCAAATCTTAACTTTAAGATCAACTTCAAGAACTCCCTACAAAGTTGCTCTTAGATATCTTCTGCTTGCAACTGCAAAGTTATATGAGAAAAATGATTAATATATTAAGCCTCACTCATGCTTTCTTTTCTTCTTCTTTATTCTGATAATTTTTATGTATGTTAAAAAATTGTACTTAAAATAGGAATCGTATTTGATTAAATTTTCATGTCTCCTTTCGGTCCTACCATGACAAAAAGCATAGTGGGTAAAAGTAATACATGGAGTTAAATAGGTAATAACCACCAGTAAAAGACACATCTTTGTTATAAATACTGGTTATAAGGTGTGTGTCACAAATTCATTCCCAGAGAATTTATTACTCATGATTTTCCTCATCTTACTCATTTATTGACTTGAGCGACGGAGTCCTCTTTTGTAGATTATCTCCCTTTCTCAAGGACAAAGGGTATTTCAGAGAGTTCGCTCTAAACAGTACTCAGGTATATTTCGGTAAGAACATTTTTGGCGTCCACTGTGGGGCTATCAAGACTGTGAAGAAATGGCTATCACTAGGAGCCATGAAGCCGTGCCCCACAACCAACTCCAGAACAATGAAGACATACCTCGACATCCTAGGGTTATAGATTCGAATAGCGTAATTGAAATCCTCAGGCTACTTAGAGAAGAATTGCGGAACTTCAGCATCAGAAGACGAGATCAGTAGAAAGAAAAAGCAAATCTATGGGATAGTTTACGGAGCCATCCCACAACCAACCCACCCAACCCCCCCATCACTTCAAAAAGAAGTTCCCACACCATTCCAAAGCATCACACCTTTCACACCTCCCTCATGCACGGGCAGAATGTCATAAGTTCGACCCCATCACCCTTCCACACTCGAAATCATGGATGTTCTGCTGCCAGAAAGCTGGAAACACATTGCTTTGGAATAATATGATGGAACCATAGACCCAGATGCCCATCTATCTGCATTTATGACGCAAGTAAGAACGTACACCAAGGATTACGCAGTTTTGTGTAAAATCTTCCCCATGTCACTTAAATGACAGACCCTGAGTTGGTTTATCTAGATCCCACCAAATTCCATCAATAACTTCCAAACTCTATCTATGAGATTTGGAACCCAGTTTTCCATATCTCAGCCATATAGGTTCACATTCGTAGTCTTCGCCAATGTTCGGCAGGAGAAGAACAACCCTCTTTGAGACTTTATAGATCGTTTCGGCTAAGCTACCTTAACCATAAAAAACTTGCCACTTGATGTAGCACTCCACACATTCCTAGTTAATTTACAACCAAGAGAGTTTGCTACTAGCCTAATCCATTTCCCACCATTAGACATGTACAAACTTCAAAGAAGGGCCACACCCTTCATTGAAGTAGAAGAACTGACTGCCTTTTAGCAAAACGCCCAAGCCGAAGCCACAACTAGTTTGCGAAAAGACAAAGACAAAGGCAATCTCGGTAGTAAAAAGGATCTGTATTCGGACAGACCTCCAAGAAGGCCGAGATATACCCAGTACACCCCTCTCAATACCCCCAAGGCTAGAATCATGGAGCAAGCATTAGTCATTGAATTAATCACATGCCGAAAAGGGCGCATACGCCAAGATGGGCCGATACTAACAAACATTACAAAAGCATGTACAACCTTGAGAGATAAGATTGAAAAAGGACATCTCAAACATTTCGTTCACAAATCCAATGATCACCCCCAACAACGAAAACAAAGTTATTACTGACGAGACTATTCTCAGCCTAACAATCGTAATAATTATCATCCATGGGAAGATAGGTGTAGGAGTTGTAGCCATAGTAGATCAAGGGAAAAAAGAGAAGAAAACTAGGGCAAAGAGAAAAAATTTATTAATACAATTGATAGAGGTTTTGCAGGAGCAGGATTTACCTGTTCGGCAAGAAAAATGCATGCTCAGATAGTTAGGTTTGTTAGCTCAGTCGCTCTACATGTTCGACCAAGAATTTCGAACATCACCTTCACAAATGAAGAAGCTATAGACCCTGAACAAGATGACCCTATGGTAATCATTGTAGAGATTGTCAACTACATTGTCCGATAAGCATTGGTAGATCAGGGGAGTTTGGTAAATGTTTTGTATTGGAAAACATTTAAGGAACTCAGAATGACTGAATATTAACTACTTCTCTACAATGAACCTCTCATAGGGTTCTCTAGGGAAAGAGTATCCATAAGAAGATGTATCAATTTGTACATGAAATTCGGCAATGGAAGAGAATCAAGCAGCATCCGAATTCGATATATAGTCATTCATGCTACCACTTCATATAACATCCTACTAGGGCAACCCTCGCTAAACAAACTTGAGGATATAGTATCCACCCCCACTTAGCCATGAAATACCCTTCCAAATAGAACAAAATAATACCATCCATGCAGATCAACGAGCTACCAAAGAATGATATTTGGCTAGTCTAAGGTCACAGACATACGAATGCCAACTGGATTCTAATAATATCAACACGTTTGTGCTTGAAGAAGAGGCCAATATGTACATGGATCCCTAGGGCAAGAATTCAAAAGGTCCAAACCCACCGAAAAGGTGGAAGCCTTTCAACTTGGAAACAAAGCTGAGCAAGTGACCTATGTGGGCTCTTTAGCCCAAAAAAACTTGAAAAAGCAAGAAATTGAAGTTGTCAGGAACAATGCTGACTTATTTGCCTTCTCCACAACAGATACGCCAGGAATTGATCCAAGTTCCCATGCCACTGGCTGGGTGTATGCAAGGAAGTTTTGTCTGTGGCAGAAAAAAAAAAAGAAAAATGGGAGAGGAAAGGGGACAAGCAGCAAAAGAAGAAGTCACTAAACTTATAACTACTAAGTTCATTCGAGAAGTATGTTATACCACATGGTTGAAAAATGTGATCATGGTTTGAAAGTAGAATGGTAAGTGGCGAATGTGTACAGATTATATAGACTTGAACAAAGCTTGTTCGAAAGATGCATACCCTCTCCCAAGCATAGACAAGCTCGTGGACAAAGTGACTAACCACCACTTACTAAGATTCTTAGATGTGTATTCGGGCTATAATCAAATCCGAATGCATCTATACGATGAAGTCAAAACAACATTCATCACTAAGTCAGCTAACTACTACTATAAAGTGATGCCTTTTGGCCTAAAAAATGCAGGAGCATCATACCAAAGATTGATGACATGGTGGTTAAGTCTGAGGAACTAGACAATCATGTCAAGGACCTGGAAGACATTTTTTCTACAATTCGAAGACATTCAACGAGGCTCAGTCGTGAAAAGTGCGTGGTTGGCGTACAAGGCGGGAAGTTCTTCGGCTTCATGCTAAGCAGTAGGGGCATAGAAGCCAATCCAGACAAATTTCAGGCATATTAAGCATGAGGAGTCCAAACAAGTTAAAAGAAGCGCAAAGATTAATGGGAAAATTGGCATCACTTACTAAATTCCTCACGTGAACAGTTGAAAGAGAAAACTATAATCACACTCCTGAAGAAGAATGAAAATTTCAGTTGGACTGAAGAATGTGCAGACGCTTTCACCATCTTGAAGGAAACCATCATCCTCCTATTTTAATAAAACCAAACCCTAACCAATAATTGATTTTATTCTTTCATTCTTAAGCGAAGTCATTATCATAGTCATAGTAGAAGACACTGCTGAAGAGCAGTAGCTCGTCTATTACATAAGTCGAATGCTCCAATATGTTGAGATAAGATATCAAATAGCAGAAAAAGTAGTGTTAGCATTAGCTAGTTCAACGTGAAGACTTTAGCCTAACTTCCAAAGTTACACAGTAGTGGTAAGAACGGATTGTCTAATAGCTAAAGTATTAAGAAGACTCTAATTGGCAGGAAGAATGGTGGCATGGTCCATTGAATTATCAAAATTTGACATCAGATATGAACCACGAGGACCAACAAAGGCACAATGCTTAATAGATTTCCTAAATGAATTGCACCCTTTACCAAGCACTCACCCCTTCCACTAGACATTGCATGCCAATGGATCTTCGAATAGAGGGACAAGTAAGGTAGGCATTATATTGGAAGGGCCAAATGATGTTACTATAGAACAATCTCTAATGTTTGGCTTTAAGGCCTCCAACAACCAAGCTGAATATGAAGTGCTGTTGGCAGGACTCAAGCTAGCTGAAGACATGGGGGCAACCTGCATGAAATGACTTACAGGTTCCAAGATCGTAGTAGAACAGGTAAACGGTTCCTACCAAGTCAATGACGCAAAATTACTATAGTATTACCATGCATTTTCTCATGCAAAAACAAAGTTTTGAAGAAGTGGAAGTAATGCATATACCAAGGGAGTAGAATGTAAGGGCATAAAAACTAGCCAAACTATCTAGTTCTCACAAACTAGGGTTATTGCGCACTTTCCTGCAACAAGAATTACCCCTTCCTAGCATCTCGGTATGTTCGGTCTCCACAAATGACCAGGATTGGCGCACCGACATCCTAGACTTTCCGCAAAAAGGAATGACACCTATAGAGCTAGCTAAACCAAAAAATTGAGGATAAAGGCCTCATTATTTTCCCTAATTTCAGGAAAACTTTATAAAAGAAGCTTTTTGGCTCCTTTTCTAAAGTGCCTAAGCAACGAAGAACTAACCAACGAAGAAGAAGATTATGTCCTCAGGGAAATACATGAAGGAATTTTTAGTTTTCATTCAAGGCAAGATCAATGGCAAACTGTTCTACGAGCCAAATACTATTGGCCTACTTTAAAGAAAGACTCTGCCACATTTGTAAAGAAGTGCATCTAGTGTCGAAAACATGCAAACTTAATCCATTCCCCAGCAGATGAGTTATGGATAATCACCACTCCATGGCCTTTCTATACTTGGGGAATGGAAATTCTCGACCCTTTCCCATTAGCTTAAGGACAACACAAATTTCTCCTAGTGGCTATTGACTATTTCACAAAGTGGATAGAAGTCGAACCCTTGGTCACTATTTTGGCCTAAAATATAAGAAGTTTACATGGTAAAATATAGTGACATGTTTCGGCCTTTTGCACTCAATCATCACCGATAATGGTTTTCAGTTTACAAATAAAAAATTCAACACCTTCTTGGAAGAACTTGGCATAAAGCACAAAGTTACTTCAGTTGAACACCCACAAACAAACGGGCAGGCCAAAACAGCTAATAATATCATTTTGACAGAATTGAAAAAACTACTTGATAAATCCAAAGGGGCCTGAACGAACCAAATACCCAAAATCTTATGGTCATATCGCTACACTCCCTAGAGATCTATAGAAGAGACCCCGTTTCAATTAACCTTCAGAACAGATGATATGCTACTTATGGAGATAGGAGAACCCTCTCTCTAAAGATTCCATTTGGATCAAGAAGCTAACGATGAAGCACTTCAGAATGACTTGGACTGAATTGAAGAATTAAGAAATCATGCCGAAATCATCACGAAGCTACCAAAAAGCGAATGTCATGATGATTCAACTCCAAGGTTAGATCGAGACATTTTCTTCTGGGTGACCTAGTTTGGCGCGCAACTAGCGAAGCAAGAAAGGAAAGGAATGAAGGAAAGCTAGCTTCTAATTGGGACAAACCTTTTCGAGTTCACCAAGACCTCAGAAATGAAGCATACAAGTTAGAAGAGTTGATAGGAAAACTCATCCTGATAACTTGGAATTCCACACATCTCAAGATGCATTATAGGTAGCTTGAGCTTGTACGTCTTTTGGGGCACTCTTTTCCTTATTCTTTTTGTATCCTACACTTGGATATTTTTCAAAAAGGTTTTTAATGAGACTCTCACCCATCTATAAAAGAAGGAAATATTGGCTCGACTTGTTTTTTACTCTTTTCTACTCTTTTACAAGACATGGCTTCATCTTGCTTAAAGCCTGATAGAGTACCCTCCCAAAAATTTACATTTTTGGCATAAGTTCTTACTCTACAAAGAACTTCAGCTTAGTTAACAATTACGAGAGTACCTTCTCGAAAATATGTTTTCCTAGCACTTGGCCGCCACTAGCTCATTAGAAAACATATGTTTTCCTAACACCTGTGCCCACGCTAGGAATTTGTAGTAGTTCTGCCATTTCAAGTTTAGCTTCATCCCTTCTAGAGCTTTTCAACATTCTTCTGAAATCAAGTCCCTGAATCTACTTGCTGACACAACTAGATCCAGGTCCTCATAGAAAAAATTACAAGGAAGAAGAATTATGCTGATGGAAGAGGTCCTTGGAGCCTAAGTGTTGGCTTCAGACCTTTTGGACTTGTTGAATGAAGACTTCTTGTCTCTTTTTTTATTCTCTTGCTCTTTCTCGCCTTCTTGTACTTTCTCTTTCCCCTTTTGCTTTTGCTTCCTTCTCTCAAAATCAAACACAAGAGGCAGGGTGTCAGCTGAGGGGGTTTTGATGAGGGGTGCTCTTCGATTTGGATTTTTAGCATAGTTGTTTTAGCCTTTGGATTTTGATTTTTGCATAGCTTGTAGAAGCCAACTACTTTGTCGTCAGCTTATGTCATGATCTCTGCAAAACATCAAAAAATACATTTAGCCTTATTTCAGCAAAACATAATCAAAATTATTTCATCAAAATTAATGCTCACCCTCGAGATCAGTAAAAGAAGTTATTGATGCATATAATTGCAACAACGCTGCTATGGAAAGAAGGTCGGGAAGCAAATTTAGGAAAGAAACCTTAACCTTCTCCGCATCCATAAATAACTCCTCAGGGAAGTCTGTATACCTCTCAGCACAGGCTCCCAGTAAAAAGGAAATAAACAACCCCCTTGTTGATCGTAGAAATGGTTTCAGTCGGCCTTGAGATTTATCATAACTTTAAAATACCTGAACTTAAACCCCTTGAATGAAGTTGTATACGAAACAAAAAGAGAGTTGTCAGCCTTACAAAAGAGAGAAACTCATTTGCATTTCTCGTGAGCCCGAGTAGTAAAATGGCGAAGGAAAAGGCTAGGAGTAGCCTTGGTGTGGGTAAACAAACATAAAGCTCAGAACACTTCGATGTAGCCCCAAGCGTTCGAATGTGGTTGACTAGGGGCATAGTTCAACACTCTAAGTATCGCCATGATAAAGTTATCAAAGAGAAGCCTAACATGAAAAATCGAAAAGATACAATCGTACGCAAAGAAAAATCCCCTTTATCCTCTATGGCCAACCCAGGAAGACCAAATCTGGGTTCGGAACAACAAAATCCTTACAACACCGAACAAGAAAGGCAAAATTCTCACAATCTTCAAAATAGTAGATCTGGACTTTGTTTACAAAGTCACTTAGAATCTGCCAATTAGAATATGGAGATGATAAAGCCTCTACTCCCTCATCTACCCAGTAGTAGAAAGGAATTAGAATAAGGGGGTAATCCTTTTTCAAATTACCTTTGAATTTGCATGTCATAGCCACTTTAGCTAGAATGCTGACCTTTAAGTGAGGCAGAGATTGCAGCCTTGAGGGACCAACATCATCCGCCTGCAACGCTGGGTGAGTTACTGACTCACCATTACTGCCTGAGGTAAAGGAAGATATTTTATAGCCACTAATAATCTGATATGAACATTGTTGAGTGAATTTTGAGTGATTATAGCCACTAATAGGACTAAAGTACTGGAATATGGAGACCCAAATTATAAGGGATTTAGTGTGGGGCTCTTTACCAAATTGGAAGAGTATATCCTGTTACCCTCAGCTCAAATACTTTTCAAAATTGAGCACATCGATATTCCATTTACCTACTACACCATAATTCTTTGTAAGCATTCAATAATTTGAATTTATATCCTTTGAATGAACGATACAATTGATGCTGATATGAATACAGCAGTTGACTAGACATCTAGGGGTAAAACACTGTTTTGGTGCAGACCACGAGAGCGGTACCAAATCGAGGTAAACTCTTAATACTATATATGATCTCAAAATAACAAGTGTCAAGGTTGGCCAGTGAGACAATGAGGGATAAGCTTCATCGTCAAGAGGGAAACAACCCAGATCACCGACTAAAGTCCCCAAATGACCGCTCAGTGATAAAGGAGGTACAGGTGCAGAGACAACTAGGAGGTTTGCCTAGAAACAGCCACCCTTAAAAGAAATCCAGCATGTATATAATTTGTTTTTATAAACAAACTTAGTTGTTAATATGTTAGTTTTGTTAGTAGAGGAATTCAAACCGACAACTTCTCCCTTAGTCATTCTTTTCACATGTGAACATTATCACTACACTAACCTTGTAACGCCATATGTATTTAAATATTTATCAAACTTAGCAATAGTACACAATAGAAGGGCGAAAGGCTGCCTAATTCATACACATTTTAAGAACAATCTACCTAAAATATTAATGCAGTATTTTATGAGTAAATACTAAAGCAATTTGGGTTCAATATCAACAATATTAAATTCAGGTAAGGAAAGGTCGCAGGTTAATCCCCACGGTTAATAAAAACTAACATTATTAATACCACTAAGGAGTTATAAGGTTAGTCTAGTCGCAAAGTCTACATGTAAGGGGAAGGAGATGTTATGGTTCAAATCTTTCCACTAACAAAAACTAACATATTAACAACGGACATTTAGTCTATAAAAAACATTACTAACAACACTAACATTTGACCTATTAAAAAATAATATTAAATTGATTTCAATTAGTGTGGGGGAAGTATCATGAATTACTTTATAGAATAGGATTCTTATAAAGACACACAGAGGCTAATGAGACCCATAACAAGATCCAACCCATTGAGGGAAAAACACAATATACATAAAACTACTGAGTGTAGTACTCCTTCAACTAAGAAGAGAGGCATTTGGGCCTGGTGCCGAACCTGCTTACATTGTCGACCCATAAAAAATCACCTTGTCCTCAAAGTTTTGCAACATGTGGCCGCGAGTCATAAAAGGCCACGAGTTGTCACAAATTGTGCTTTCAATGGACGATGAATGCATAGGACCAAGGAGATCATGTTGTTGAGGGAGAGTTATGTATTGTTCGTGGGAAACAACTATCTACGCATGCTTTTAGGATGTAAGGGAAACATCCACATTAATAATGGTTGTTGGGACATGCAGAGTATCAGAGATAGGTGGCTTTCCATTATATGATGGAATTTGAATGGACTATTCAATGAGTGTTGTTCTTACCGAAATGTACCTGAGTACTGTTTATGGGAAACTCTCTGAAATATCCTTCGTTCTTTAGAAAGGGAAAGAACCTGCAAAAGAAGACTCTAACGCTCAAGTCAATAAATGAGTAAGATGGGGGAAATCATGAGTAATAAATTCTCTGGGAATGAATGTGTGGCACGTACCTCATAACCAGTATTTATAGCAAAGATGTGTCTTTTACCTGGTGGTTATTACCTGTTTAACTCCGTGTATTAATTTTATCCACTATGCTTTATTTTTATCATGCAAGTGTCTTGTTATTTTGCTTTACTTTATTGGGAGTAACATTAATTTCTAATTATGTTAATAAGTTTCTTAATTAATTTGGTTAATTAACCTATTACAAGAATTCGGATTTCGGCAAGGCTAAAATCATTTGTATTATTGCCACTACTTCCTACTTTGAAGGGTGTCGTTCTATATTTTCGTTTTCGGCAATGCCGAAATCCAAAGTCTCTTATCTCTTCCTTTCTTTTGGTGCCTTCAATTTATATTGCTAATCCGAAATCCTTTTGATCCTGATATCTTAAAGAATTCTTTCGTGCCTTATTTTATTCTTCAGATTTCGGCCATGCCGAAGTCCGAACTCCTTGTTGCCACCCTCTTCTGAGGGTATTTAGGTCCTTCTACTTGCCTTTTATCCCAATAAATATACACTTGCCCCCAGGCTTTAGCCGAAGTGTGAAGCACAAGGGTGAAGTCTTTGAAAGAGCATCGTACACACTTCAGATTTGTGCCCTAAGGTCAAATCCATAGGTATGGGCCAACTTAATTAGGCTAAGTAGATTTTTCTTTCTGCAAGTGATACTGAAGGTTCAAAACAAAATCGTTGTTTTGGGGGACTATAGAAAAAGAGGAAAAATGAACAATCACATGTTGTGGTTCGTTGATCTAGACTAGATCAACGATGATGATGAGAGCAGAAATTTTTAGAGTCGTATTGCTATATAAGGGAGGGGAGGTGACAAGTTCAGATACACTTTGTCATTTTTGTTTCCTTCTTGTGCTGAAATCTCGTTCCAACCTTTCTTCCCCAGACTCCATTCTTCAGAGTCAAGTATGTCTCATACTGTTGTTCTATATTTTGGCCAAATGTCTTGTTCTTCTCCTACTTTCGAAATTCGTTCCCTTAAAGGTGGTCCTTCGAGATGATGGTGAGTCAGTAATGGTGAGTCAGTAACTTACCCAACGTTGCAGGCGGATGATGTTGGTCCCTCAGGGCTGCAATCTCTACCTCACTGAAAGGTCAGCATTCTAGCTAAAGTGGCTATGGAATGAAAATTCAAAGGTAATTCGAAAAAGGATTACCCCCTTATTCTAATTCCTTTCTACCACTGGGTAGATGAGGGAGTAGAGGCTTTATCATCTCCGTATTCTAATTGGCAGATTCTAAGTGACTTTGTAAACAAAGTCTAGATCTACTATTTTGAAGATTGTGAGAATTTTGCCTTTCTTGTTCGGTGTTGTAAGGATTTTGTTGTTCCGAACCCAGATTTGGTTTTCCTGGGTTGGCCATAGAGGATAAGGGGGATTTCTTCTTTGCATACGGTTTTATCTTTTCGATTTTTCATGTTAGGCTTCTCTTTGATAACTTTATCATAGCGATACTTAGAGTGTTGAACTATGCCCCTAGTCAACCACATTCGAATGCTTGGGGCTACATCGAAGTGTTCTGAGCTTTATGTTTGTTTACCCACACCAAGGCTTCTCCTAGCCTTTTCCTTCGCCATTTTACTACTCGGGCTCACGAGAAATACAAATGAGTTTCTCTCTTTCGTAAGGCTGACAACTCTCTTTTGGTTTCATATACAACTTCATTCAAGGGGTTTAAGTTCGGGTATTTTGAAGTTATGATAAATCTCAAGGCCGACTAAAATCATTTCTACGATCAATAAGGGGGTTGTTTATTTCCTTTTTACTAGGAGCCTGTGCTGAGAGGTATACAGACTTCCCTGAGGAGTTATCACGGATGAGGAGAAGGTTAAGGTTGCTTTCCTAAATTTTCTTCTCGACCTTCTTCCCATAGCAGTGTTGTTGCAATTATATGCATCAATAACTCCTTTTACTGATCTCGAGGGTGAGTATTAATTTTGATGAAATAATTTTGATTATGTTTTGTCGAAATAAGACTAAATGTATTTTTTTATGTTTTGCAGAGATCATGACATAAGCTAACGACAAAGTAGTTGGCTTCTACAAGCTATGCAAAAGTCAAAATCCAAATGCTGAAACAACTATCCCGAAAATCCAAATCGAAGAGCACCCCTCATCAAAACCCCCTCAGCTGACACCCTGCCTCCTGTGTTTGATTTTGAGAGAAGGAAGAAAAAGCAAAAGGGGAAAGAGAAAGTACAAGAAAGGGAGAAAGAGCAAGAGAAGAAAAAAAAGAGACAAGAAGTCTTCATTCAACAAGTCCAAAAGGTCTGAAGCCAAAACTTAGGCTCCAAGGACCTCCTCCATCAGCATAATTCTTCTTCCTGATAATTTTTTTCTACGAGGACCTGGATCTAGTTTTGTCCGCAAGTAGATTGGGGGACTTGATTTCAGAAGAAGGTTGAAAAGCTCTAGAAGGGATGGAGCTAAACTTGAAATGGCAGAACAACTACAAATTCCTAGCGTGGGCACAGGTGTTAGGAAAACATATGTTTTCTAATGAGCTAGTGGCGGCCAAGCGCTAGGAAAACATATTTTCGAGAGGGTACTCTCGTAGTCGTTAACTAAGCTGAAGTTCTTTGTAGAGTACGAACTTATGCCAAAAATGTAAATTTTTGGGATGGTACTCTATCAGGCTTTAAGCAAGCCGAAGCCATGTCTTGTAAAAGAGTAGAAAAGAGTAAAAAACAAGTGGAGCCAAAATGTCCTTCTTTTATAGATGGGTGAGAGCCTCATTAAAAACCTTTTCGAAAAATATCCTAGTGTAGGATAGAAAAAGAATAAGGAAAATAGTGCCCCAAAAGAAGTATAAGCTCAAGCTAACTATAATACATCTTGAGATGTGTGGAATTCCAAGTTATCAAGATAAGTTTTCCTATCAACTCTTCTAACTTGTATGCTCCATTTCTGAGGTCTTGGTGAACTCGAAAAAGTCCGTCCCAATTAGAAGCTAGCTTTCCTTCATTCCTTTCCTTTCTTGCTTCGCTAGTTGCGCACCAAACTAGGTTACCCAAAAGAAAATGTCTCGATCTAACCTTGGAGTTTAATCATCGTGACATTCGCTTTTTGGTAGCTTCTGTGATGATTACGGCATGATTTCTTAATTCTTCAATGCAGTCCAAGTCATTATGAAGTGCTTCATCGTTAGCTTCTTGATCCAAATGGCATCTTTAGAGAGAGGGTTCTCCTATCTCCACAAGTAGCATTGCATCTGTTCCGAAGGTTAATCGAAACGGGGATTCTTCTATAGATCTCTAGGGAGTGTAGCAATATGACCATAAGATTTTGGGTATTTGGTTCGTCCAGGCCCCTTTGAATTCATTAATTAGTTTCTTCAATTCTGTCAAAATGATATTATTAGCTGTTTTGGCCTGCCCGTTTGTTTGTGGGTGTTCAACCGAAGTAACTTTGTGCTTTATGTCAAGTCCTTCCAACAAGGTGTTGAATTTTTTATTTGTAAACTGAAGACCATTGTTGATGATGATTGAGTGCAAAAGGCCAAAACATGTCACTATATTTTACCATGTAAACTTCTTATATTTTAGGCCGAAATAGTGACCAAGGGTTTGACTTCTATCCACTTTGTGAAATAGTCAATAGCCACTAGGAGAAATTTGTGTTGACCTTAAGCTAATGGGAAAGGCCGAGAATTTCCATTCCCCAAGTGTAGAAAGGCCATGGAGTGGTGATTATCCATAACTCATCTGCTAGGGAATGGATTAAGTTTGCATGTTTTCGATACTAGATGCACTTCTTTACAAATGTGGCAGAGTCTCTCTTTAAAGTGGGCCAATAGTATTTGGCTCGTAGAATTCAGTTTGCCATTGATCTTGCCATGAATGAAAACTACAAATTCCTTCATGTATTTCCCTGAGGACATAATCTGCTTCTTCGTTACTTAGTTCTTCGTTGCTTAGGCACTTTAGAAGAGGAGCCACAAAGCTTCTTTTGTAAAGTTCTCCTGAAATTAGGGAAAATAATGAGGCCCTTATCCTCATTTTTTTGGCTTTAGCTATCTCTATAGGTGTCATTCCTTTTTGCAGAAAGTCTAGGATGTCGGTGCGCCAATCCTGTCATTTGTGGAGACCGAACATACCGAGATGCTAGGAAGGGGTAATTCTTGTTACACGAAAGTGCGCAATTACCCTAGTTTGTGGGAACTAGATAGTTTGGCCAGTTTGTATGCCCTTACATTCTACTCCCTTGGTATATTCATTACTTCCACTTCTTCAAAACTTTGTTTTTGCATGAGAAAATGCATGGTAATACTATAGTAATTTTGCATCATTGACTTGGTAGGAACCGTTTACCTATTCTACTACGATCTTGGAACCTGTAAGTCATTTGATGCAGGTTGCCCCCATGTCTTCAGCTAGCTTGAGTCCTACCAGCAGCACTTCATATTCAGCTTGGTTGTTGGAGGCCTTAAAGCCAAACCTTAGAGATTGTTCTATAGTAACATCATTTGGCCCTTCCAATATAATGCCTACCCCACTTGTCCCTCTATTCGAAGATCCATTGGCATGCAATGTCTAGTGGAAGGGGTGAGTGCTTGGTACATGGTGCAATTCATTTAGGAAATCTATTAAGCATTGTGCCTTTGTTGGTCCTCGTGGTTCATATCTGATGTCAAATTTTGACAATTCAATGGACCTTGCCACCATTCTTCCTGCCAATTAGAGTCTTCTTAATACTTTAGCGATTAGGCAATCCGTTCTTACCAATACCGTGTAACTTTGGAAGTAAGGCAGAAGTCTTCACGTTGAACTAGCTAATGCTAACACTACTTTTTCTCCTATTTGATATCTTATCTGAACATCTTGGAGCATTCGACTTATGTAATAGACGAGCTACTGCTCTTCAGCAATGTCTTGTACTACGACTATGCTAATGACTTTGCTTAACAATGAAAGAATAAAATCAATTATTTGTTAGGGTTTGGTTTTGTTAAAATAGGGAGGATGCAATTGTTTCCTTCAAGATGGTGAAAGCTTCTGCACATTCTTCAGTCCAATTGAAATTTTTATTCTTCTTCAGGAGTGTGACTATAGTTTGCTCTTTCAACTGTTCACATAAGGAATTTAGCAAGTGATGCCAATTTTCCCATTAATCTTTGCGTTTCTTTCAACTTGTTTGGACTCCTCATGCTTAATATGCCTGACATTTGTCTGGATTGGCTTCTATGTCCCTACTACTTAGCATGAAGCCGAAGAACTTCCCGCCTTGTACGCCAACCACGCATTTTTCATGATTGAGCCTCGTTGAATGTCTTCGAATTGTAGAAAAAATGTCTTCCAGGTCCTTAACATGATTGTCTAGTTCCTCAGACTTAACCACCATGTCATCAATCTTTGGTATGATGCTCCTGCATTTTTTAGGCCAAAAGGCATAACTTTATAGTAGTAGTTAGCTGACTTAGTGATGAATGTTGTTTTGACTTCATTGTATAAATGCATTCGGATTTGATTATAGCCCGAATACACATCTAAGAATCTTAGTAAGTGATGGTCAGTCACTTTGTCCACGAGCTTGTCTATGCTTGGGAGAGGGTATGCATCTTTCGGACAAGCTTTGTTCAAGTCTATATAATCAGTACACATTCGCCACTTACCATTCTACTTTCAAACCATGACCACATTTGCCAACCATGTGGTATAACATACTTCTCGAATGAACTTAGTAGTTATAAGTTTAGTGACTTCTTCTTTTGCTGTTTGTCCCTTTCCTCTCCCATTTTTCTTCTTTTTTGTGCCACAGGCCAAACTTCCTTGCATACACCCAGTCAGTGGCATGGGAACTCTGGATCAATTCCTGGCATATCTATTATTGAGAAGGCAAATAAGTCAGCATTGTTCCTGACAACTTCAATTTCTTGCTTTTTCATGTTTTCTTGGGCTAAAGAGCCCACATAGGTCACCTGCTCAGGTTTGTTTCCAAGTTGAAAGGCTTCCACCTTTTCGGTGGGTTTGGCCCTTTTGAATTCTTGTCCCTAGGGATCCATGTACATATTGGCCTCTTCTTCAAGCACAAACGTGTTGATATTATTAGAATCCAGTTGGCATTCGTATGTCTATGACCTTAGACTAGCCAAATATCATTCTTTGGTAGCTCGTTGATCTGCATGGATGGTTATTATTTTGTTCTATTTAGAAAGGTATTTCATGGATAAGTGGGGGAGGATAGTATAGCCTCAAGTTTGTTTAGCAAGGGTCGCCCTAGTAGGATGTTATATGAAGTGGTAGCATGAATGACTATATACCGAATTCGGATGCTGCTTGATTCTCTTCCATTGGCGAATTTCATGTACAAATTGATACATCTTCTTGTGGATACTCTTTCCCCAGAGAACCCTATGAGAGGTTAATTGTAGAGAAGTAGTTGATCTTCGGTCATTCTGAGTTCCTTAAATGTTTTCCAATACAAAACATTTACCAAACTCCCCTGATCTACCAATGCTTATCGGACAATGCAGTTGACAATCTTTACACTGATTACCATAGGGCCATCTTGTTCAGGGTCTATAACTTGGAAGTCTTCATTTGTGAAGGTGATGTTCGACATTCTTGGTCGAACATGTAGAGCGACTGAGCTAACAAACCTAACTATCTGAGCATGCATTTTTCTTGCCGAACAGGTAAATCCTGCTCCTGCAAAACCTCTATCAATTGTATTAATAAATTTTTTCTCTTTGCCCTACTTTTCTTCTCTTCTTTCCCTTGATCTACTACAGCTGCAAGTCCTACACCTATCTTCCCATGGATGATAATTGATGCGATTGCTAGGCTGAGAATAGTTTCGTCAGTAATAACTTTGTTTTGGTTATTGGGGGTGATCATTGGCTTTGTGAACGAATTGTTTGATATGTCCTTCTTCAATCTTATCTCTCGAGGTTGTACATTCTTTTGTTGAGTGTCCTTTGTTCCTGTGATACCTACAATGTTTGTTAGTATCGGCCCCTCTTGGCATATGCGCCCTTTTCGGCATGTCATTAATTCAATGACTAATGCTTGCTCCATGATTCGAGCCTTGGGGGTATTGAGAGGGGTGTACTGGGTATATCTCGACCTTCTTGGAGGCCTGTCTGAATACATATCCTTTTTACTACTGAGACTGCCTTTGTCTTTGTCTTTTCGCAAACTAGTTGTGGCTTCGGCTTTGGCTTTTTGCTAAAAGGCAGTCAGTTCTTCTACTTCAATGAAGGGTGTGGCCCTTATTTGAAGTTCGTACATGTCTAATGGTGTGAAATGGATTAGGCTAATAGCAAACTCTCTTGGCTGTAAATTAACCAGGAATGTGTGGAGTGCTACATCAAGTGGCAAGTTTTTTATGGTTAGGGTAGCTTAGCCGAAACGATCTATAAAGTCTCAAAGAGGCTTGTTCTTCTCCTACCGAACATTGGCGAAGGCTACAAATGTGAACCTATGTGGCCGAGATATGGAAAACTGGGTTCCGAATCTCATAGATAGAGTTTAGAAGTTATTGATGGAATTTGCTGGGATCTAGATAAACCAACTCAGGGTCTGTCATTTAGGTGACATGGGGAAGATTTTACACAAAACTGCTTAATCCTTGGTGTACATTCTTACTTGCGTCATAAATGCAGATAAATGGGCATCTGGGTCCGTGGTTCCATCATATTATTCCAAAACAATGTGTTTCCAGCTTTCTGGCAGTGGAACATCCATGATTTTGAGTGTGGAAGGGTGATGGGGTCGAACTTATGACATTCTGCCCATGCATGGGGCATAAGGCGGCATTGCTTGTACAGGGTTGGGAATAGCATGTGCTGAGGGAGGTGTGAAAGGTGTGATGCTTTGGAATGGTGTGGGAACTTCTTTTTGAATTCATGGGGGAGAGGGGTTGGGTGGGTTGGTTGTGGGATGGCTCCGTAGAGTATCTCATAGATGAGCCACTATACAATGGAGCAACTGATTCACCCTTATGGGACTCCCATTGCTTTTTCTTTCTACTGATCTCGTCTTTTGATGCTGAAGTTCCGCAATTCTTCTCTAAGTAGCCTGAGGATTTCAATTATGCTATTCGAATCTATAACCCTAGGATGCCGAGGTATGTCTTCATTGTTCTGGAGTTGGTTGTGGGGCACGGCTTCATGGCTCCTAGTGATAGCCATTTCTTCATAGTCTTGATATCCCCACAGTGGACGCCAAAAATGTTCTTACCGAAATATACCTGAGTACTGTTTAGAACGAACTCTCTGAAATATCCTTTGTCCTTCAGAAAGGGAGAGAATCTACAAAAGAGGACTCCGTCGCTCAAGTCAATAAATGAGTAAGATGAGGAAAATCATGAGTAATAAATTCTCTGGGAATGAATGTGTGACACACACCTTATAACCAGTATTTATAACAAAGATGTGTCTTTTACTAGTTGTTATTACCTATTTAACTCCATGTATTACTTTTTCCCACTATGCTTTTTCTCATGGTAGGACCGAAGCAAGGAGACATGAAAATCTAATCAAATACGGTTTCTACTTTAAGTACAATTTTTTAACATACATAAAAATTATCAGAATAAAGAAAAAAAAGCATGAGTGAGGCTTAATATATTAATCATTTTTCTCATATAACTTTGCGGTTGCAAGCAGAAGATATCTAAGAGCAACTTCGTTGGGAGTTCTTGAAGTTGATCTTAAAGCTAAGATTTGATCTTTACAAGATCAATAATCGGAGAAAAAAACTTGATCTCGAAGTGGAGATCTTTATCTTATATAAGAACAAGTAAGATCAACCCATTATTAAAAAAATAATAATTTTTTATTGTTTCTCAATTCAACTTAACATTAAGAATAAGGGTTATGGGGTCCACAAAAAAATTAGTTAAGATAAAAAAACTTGATTTTCTGCTGGAGATGTTCTGAGACTCCAAACTTCATTAAAAATTATCAGAATAAAAAAGAAAGAAAGCCTGAGTAAGGCTTAACATATTAACCATTTTTTCACATAAAAGGTAAATCACATTATTACTACTATTACATTAAAAAAAGGACATCAACTTATTTGATCCGGGTCTGGCAAATGGTACAAATAATGACAAATCAAATCTTAAACAATTAACTGTTATTGATGAACACTCACTGGAAGTAGCGTGAAGGTCTACTACCATATAAGAATTTCTCTTCACACCACTTAAATTATTCAGCAAAAGGAAGAACCATGTTTTTTGTACCTCACATTACAGGAGCTAGCATTGATAACTCGTGAGTACTGCCACTTAAGAGTGTTAAATGATAAGCCTATGCCACTTAACTTTTCTTCAATGATTTTTTATAATTTTTCAACCATAGAAGGGGAAAGGTAATTTTGCCAATCACCTATTTCACCTTTCCGAAAGAAGTACTTATTCTCAAAGACATTGGCTAATTTTCCAGTTTTATTCACTTCAAGATCCTTCATGTTCTCAAAGCTGCACAACTTGACTATACTTTCAATCACACCACTACTTTTCTCTTTCTCAATGAAAGGAAAACTTAAGAACTCTGTAATTCTTTTCACTTGAGAGTTGGCATCTTCTTGAAGGTCTTCATATTTCAAGAACACAACCTTGTTTGGTTTAGCTATGCTCTCCTTCCAGTAATCTAACATATAGTTCCACCATGGACCAAAAACAGATACCCCCTTACAATACCTTTCAAAAGTTTCCTCTAATGGAATCTCATCTAAAGAATCATGCTTATTTTTGTTATCAAAAAGATAATAAGACACAAAAGTATCAAATGGGTTTCTTGATATATAAATAATCTTACCATTAGACTCCTTGATTGTCATGGCTAATCCATGGAATGGAATATGAGTTCCAAAAAGTCTTCGTTGATTCATGATATATAGGTGATGAGGAATTTTATCTTGAGGATACATACCATAAACTCCATATTCAAAGAAAAGAACAAGTTCGTGAGGATTAAAAGTTTGTAGTGGATGGTTCTCAAAGGAAAAGTGTTGACAGTAGACAATGGCGAAAATAAGGGGTTTCAACCAAGTAGTACCTGATTTTGGAAGAGAAGCAAGAATTGTATCACTATCTTTTGCTTGGAAGTGATTATGGAAAGTATATATGGCTCGAATAGAATTGATGGACATCAAAAGCCTTGAAAATGGTATAGAAAAGGGGATTTCCAACCCTTTTCTTTGTAAAGGGAGGCACTTAGATCCTTACATTCTTGGATTAGCTTATCTTCTTCCCCTTCTGTGAAGTGTGTGAGATCTGATGAAGGCATTGGAGTAGAGTCTTAATGTTAACTAGTAAATGGTGATAAATATATTTATATTGTTAATAAAGGGAATACTCTTTTTTACGTCCTCTTTTTAAGATACCTCACTCCTCATGTAACATCCCAAAATTTAAAATACAAATATTCGAATAAGTATTCAGTTAAGAGAAGATAGATTAAGTTGTTAAAAAAATCAATTAAAAGATTAAACTGTTAAAAATTTTAAATAAACAAGATTAAGATAATATTCCCTTTAAAATAGAAATAAGATAAAACAAATAAAAAGATTTTATATAACAATGAATAACAAATTCAGATAATATTCTTTTAAAATAGAAATAAGATAAAACAAATAGAAAGATTTGATATCACCTCAATAACAAATTCAGATAATATTCCCTTTAAAATAGGAAAAAGATAAAATAATTAAATATTTAATACTATTTTGGATTTAATCTGGTAAAATCAATATTTTATATAAAAATATAGAGAGGGGAAAATCAACCCTAAACTATTATATATAGGG
This sequence comes from Psophocarpus tetragonolobus, assembly GCA_037954015.1. NCBI lineage: Eukaryota > Viridiplantae > Streptophyta > Magnoliopsida > Fabales > Fabaceae > Psophocarpus > Psophocarpus tetragonolobus. Next base: position 65,972,151 of record CM075693.1, read on the forward strand.
TTAACTAGTTCCCTCAAAATATCATAGTTTAGTTGATTATTCTAAGGTTGAGAAAGAAGGATAGGAATAGAAGAATTAAAGTGGTGGGATCTCACCTAAGAGGTGAGTAAAACAATCCTTTCAAAACTTCCATGGTATGATTTTGTGAATTTAATACATTTTGAAGATAAACAAATTTAAGAAATTTATATTAGTATTTTAATCATCATTTAACGATATAAACTCGCGGTGTTGATAATCGTTACTCCTTGATTCTTCTTAAATTTCGAAAAGGCACGTACCTAAGTAATCTTTCGAACAATTAAATAAGGCTTATTCCATTTATGTTTAATAATGTATATAAGGATTATTAAAGAGAGACAAATATAGGCGTGCACGTACTGCAATTCAAAAAAAATTTGGCCAAAGTTTGTTGTGAAGTGAATGCTACCAAAGCCTAAGCCTTTAGGATCATGTATGTGAAGTTAATTCCTTACATATGAGTCACATCGTGGAATTCCTATTAGGGATGGCAACGGGGCGGGTGCGGGTTTGACCGTCTCCATTCCCATTCCCGTAAAGTGTTGTGCGGGTTCAGGTTCAGGTATAAACGGAGTGGGTATGAAATTTTAATCTCCATCCCTGTCTTTGTCGGGTATTTTCGGGTTTGGGTATACCCACGGGTACCCGTCATATTATTTTTTACAATTTAAATTTACTTATTTATTATTAAATAAATTATATATATTAAGTTATTAATTATTTTTTTATTTAAAAAGTATATAAAGAATAATTAATAACAAGAAATTATAAATTAAAGTTTAAGAATTAAAACTTTTAATTATATATAAATTTAAACTTATTATATAATTATTAAAATTATAATAGGGCGGGTACGAGTTTGGGTACGGGGTGGGTAGTCACATACCCATACCCGTACCTATACCTGGTTTAACACATCGGGTAATACCCGTACCTGTACCTATACCGAGTCAAACTAGTAATACCCGTCAAAATCAGGGCGGGTTCGGGCAGGTACCCATGGGTATGGGTATTTTTGCCATCCCTAATTCCTATGGCCACGTATGCTTTCTCATATACTCTATCCGAATGAATTGCATAGTTCCAGGCTTGCATTTTGGATTACTTTCACATGTTACGTGTTTTTTTTATTACTTATAATAATTATGTATGCGGTACATTTGTTGTTTATTAATATTTAATGATTTATTGTTTTGTTTGAATGTTATTTATTTAATAGTTGTACATGATACCTCCACTTGGAATAGGGATGGACATTCGACATACATCCATCCGGGATGAATACCTTCGTTTCATATGGGGAAGAGGTTTTAGATACCTCCATCCAAGATGGAGAAGAGATTATATGGGGAACCATAATGACATGAATCCAGAGGGGATGAATTCGTTTTGCGGATCTATCTAGGTTGGAAGGTAATAAGTTAACAAAACAATGAGAATTGGGTAAACAAGAAAATGGAAAGGATGAAAATGGTTTAACGAAGGGATAGATGACGCCACTTCCAAGGATGGAAGATAAGTTCTAAAGAGAAATTCATCTCTCACAAAAGAGTAAAAATTATAATTTCACTAATTCAATGGTTGTTCTTTGAGTACAATTCAGTGCCTATTTATAGAACTAGTGGCTGTTCAAAATCATAACTCCTAAAATAAAATTAAAACTCCATTATCATGCAATTATCACATATGATTAATTGCATGTTACATTCATTTCTAAATTAATGGAACGTTATGAAAAATGAAAAGTCATTGTCTTCTGGATTCATATCACATAGAGAGCGAGCGAGTGATCCTGAGCATTCACTATATTTCGCGACAATTGTGTTATGATGGTGTTAATTAAAACACCCTTCTCTTTTGTGTTTATTAGATCATTCATATTAGAAATTATTTGAAATGGATTATATTTAGTTTAAAAAAAAAACCTCCTTTATTTGCAAACCTTTTTTAAAACTGTTTTATTCACTGAGATTTTTATCTCGTTTAAAATGTGTTGTTTTCAAAGTCAGAAGTTGTGAAGGCTATGTAGTTTTTCAAAATACGTATTATATCCTTACACCTATTTTAAAATTAAAAAATAAATTACTTTATCATAAGAGAGACTCGAACCACCAACCTCTTACTTCCTAAACATAAATTTTACCAATAGACCAAACTTATAACTTTACACAAAAAATTACTTTAAAATATTGATAATCAACATATATAATTGTCCAACTATATCTATCATTTATGATATATAATATTACATTATATACTATATTTATACTATTAATAAAAAGAATATCCCCTTTTGACGTCTATTTCTCAAAATACATATTATACCCTTACACTATGTAAAATTAAAAAATAAATTACTTTGTCATAAGAGGGACTCAAATCACAACCTCTCAGTCCCCAAATATAAACTTTATCACTAAATCAACCTTATAATAAGCAAAAAATTACTTTAAAATATTGAAATCCAACATATATAATTGTCCAACTATATCTATAATTTATGATATATGATATTATATTATATACTATATCTATACTATTAATAAAGGGATATCCCTTTTGACGTCCACTTTTCAAAATACCTATTATACCTACACCTATTTTAATATTAAAAACAAATTACTTTGTCATAAAAAGGACTCAAGCCCACAACCTCTCACTCCTCAAACATAAACTTTACCACTAGACCAACCTTATAACTTTAAGTAAAAAATTACTTTAAAATATTGATATCCAACATACATAATTGTCTAACTATATCTATAATTTATGATATATGATATTATATTATATACTATATCTATACTATTAATAAAGAAAATATTCCTTTTAACGTTTATTTTTTAAAATATATTATATAATGATTTATATTTTAAAATATAAATTATTATATAACATATTTTAAAAAATAGAAATGTAAATACAGATAGATAGATGACAACACCTTTTTGTTAATTTTGATGATAATAAGCTATTATTTATTGCATGTATTAAAATGAGTTTTCAGCCACATCACATGGATGGAATATTTTATTGACAATGAGAGTAATGATATTAGACAGCATTGTGACACGTGCAGTGTTTGCATGAAATGCCATTTAATGTTGGTTGCAGTGATGACCTATATTCATGACCTATTACAGTTATTTAGATAGTCTATCTACTTTTTTTAATTTGAGAATATTGATATTTTTTAATTAATTAAATTATAAATTTTATTTTTTTTTAGTTTTTATAAATAATTAAATATATTTAAGATTTATGGTAAAATAATATATTTTAAAGGCTTATTTATAAAATTTATTTTAAAATAATTTTATAAAATTCTTATTGTAAATGTTAGATATATTTACTTATTTACAAATAAATAAATAAATATTATTTTAATTTATAAAAAATAACTTAAATAAAATCTACAATTTAATTATTAAAAAAAGAAAAGTATTAATATTCCTTAGATTAGGAAAAGAAAATTGCCTATAAGTAATCTAAAATTTAAAATTACTTCAATAATTTTAAGCAGATTTTTTTTTTCCTGATATAATAGTTTGCTTTATGCAAATCTGAAATCAGAAATCATCGTACATGCAAATCTGAAAACAAACGAATTACATAGATTTAAATACATTTTGATACATTTTCATTTTGATTATTTTTCTTGTGTGCTTCTATTAAATAAATAAATAAAGAGTAAATTAGTGTAACACCTTTAACTTTTATTAAATTTTACATAGCTCTACAATTTTTTTATTTTCCTGCACTTATCCATTTTAACTTTAAAAAATTACACTAACACTATCTGTTTAATTAAAATCACTGTAATAACACTTCTTTCAAACCTTACTTTGATGTAGACATATGTAATACATCACTTAGAGCCAATGTTTTTTTTAAAATATAAGTTTTAAAAGAGTCTTTCCTTTTCTTAAAACTGGAGTAAATGCAGAATCACCTTATTCTTCTCCGTCTCTAACAGGAGAAAAATGCATTTCTATTATTATCAATGTGTCTGGTAACTCCAATGTCTACCATTTATTTACTCATAAATTCTATTTACCAGAGAAATTATCACAATAAAATTGTCATTCCTGAGGTATGCAGTGAGGACTAACATATATTTTGGCTCTTTACAAAAGTTTTTTGTTTATTAGTTGTGAGGTTTAAATTTCTCACTCACAGGTATGCACCGAGGTGTAACATATATTTAGTTGTTCATAAATGTTTTTTTTTATTAATAGTGGTGATAACCCCATCTCTGCAAATCCATCTGCCACCAAGTTTGATTCACGTGGAATGTAGGAAAAATTACATTGCAAGGTTTTCCACTATGAAGAACAACTCGTTATCAACTCCACAACCCTCATCCAATAACTTAATACTATTAAGAGAATCTAATTCAATAGTCAGGGCGTGGAACCCTGCAGATATGCCATAGTCAATTCATTATGAATAGTTAACAATTTAACCTTGTCAACATGACAAAAAGAAATCTAATATGGAAACTCAAGAATAAAGTTGGATATCTTCCTTAACAAGCACATTAATAGAAAACACCACCTACTCCTTGATTTTCAGGCTACCTCTTAACACATACCCTAAATACCACATTCAAATTAAAGATAAAAAATATATATTCATTTACTTTAAATTTTAAAACCTAAAAATTAGCAAATAAATATAACTATTTTTAAACATTTTATTTTACTATAAACTTTGAAAATTTTAAATAAATTATAGGTTAGAGAAAAAGTATTTAGTTGCATAGAAGATTAAAAATTTTTAATTAATTTATTTTATTTGAAACGTCCTTCTTTTAAATCTTTTGCAATGTTTCTTTGTAACTTCTTTGATTATCTTTTCAGTTTTATTGTCCATATTTTTCCCAATAGTTAAAAACATAATTCTCTAAAACATATATAACAATGTATTTCATTAGCGCTTTAGAGTGTGTTTCCTTCTTTTCAGTTAACTAAAAGTTGAAAAGTTAGCTCAAATAATAGTTGAAATGCTTTCAGTTCCGTTTGAATAGCAAAAATCTAGGAGTTTTTTAGGAACTAATAGCTTTTCTAAAAATCTATTTCAAGTAACTTTTACAAAAAATCTCCTATTTTCAACTACTAGATGCTAGTTTTATTTTACATGTATCATTAGTAATTAATGCATTGTCTTCCACTAATTCTATCTAATCACACCATACATCCTCTCTTTCCTTCATTTTTATTTTCTTCCTTAATGTAATTATAATAATTTATAATATAAATGCATAATTATAAAAAATTATAATTTAAATATGCAATTTAGAATTTATATATTTAATTATAGTAATTTATTATTTAAATATGCAATTACATAAATTTATAATTTAAATATGTTATTATAAAAATTTATAATTTAAATGTATAATTATAATTTAAATATGTAATTAATTTATATATAATATGTTATCATTGTTTTAAATACTCATTGTTGATCTAATGATTAATGATACTCTTATTTGTTATTTTACAACTTTCAGCTAGTTGTTCAGTTAGTTATACTATAAACACTTACAATATACTTTTCATTTTTCAGCTAGCTTTGTCAAATACAACCTTAACCATTCCCTAATGCTAAAATAAATTCAATTCCAAATTATGAGATTGAATTACACATTTTTCTATATTTCTAACTAATGATACAAAGGTCCCTTAGAAAAACGCTTTTATCAATATTAAAGGAAAAACAATGATGTCAAGATCCACACACCAAAGGAAAAATAATAAAAAAATGAGAAAATTCTTAATTTATATTTAAAAAAAGAAAAATAATAAAAAAAATCAGAAAATTCTTAATTTATATTTAAAAAAATAAATCTTAAATCTAATTTACTTGAAAATTATTTATTTATGATGTGCTGGATCCTTCACATCTTAAAATAACATACCTTAAATCCAATTTACTTAAAGACAAACATGTAGAAGTAGAATAAATAAGATAGATATAACCAATGCAAAGTATTGATTATAATAAATTCACAAACCTATTTCACTACTTCAGATCAAAAGAGATAGAGAAAAACAAAATGAATTAAGGATCACAAAAAAACTCAAATAATTGAGGATCAAAAGATAGAGAAAAACAAACTGAATTCTTTTTAAAGTAAATTGTTATGTATTTTCATGTGATTAACATAACTATATATAATCATCAATACTAAAAAAATACTTAAAAATTAAAATCAAAATATATGATTACATTAATCTTATCTAAATGTTATATATAGTTTTTAAAATTTAAAAATAAGAGGCCAAGAGAAATTGTTTGTGTACTTCGTCAACTGAGAGAGCAGCCACTTAATTAATTAGCAATAATGAGAGAGTGATTTGATCTCATATGAGAAAGTGACAAGATAAGGTAAGTTTTAAAGGGCTACAACACGGGAATTATTTTCAGTCCTAAGAATAAAATCTTCTCAGACAATTTAGTTCAATAACTAAATTATCTATCCCACTACTTGGATATTGTAAAAACTAAATTTTAAATTTTTTATTTTAAATTCTATTTATGTTGCTTTTAAAAATAAGAGTTAATTACATATGCATCCCTCAAGTTTAATAAAATTAAACATGTACTCATTCCTTTTTTTTATATTACACATAAGTTTCTTATTTTTATGTATTCATTACAGGTGTATCTCTTATACATTTGAAAACTTTAAACTAACACTCATCTTAAACCTTATACTAATACCCTTTTGAGGTGCAGAAGTAATGTTTAAAAAAGTAGGATTGCATGCATAATTACATTAAACATTAGAAGGGACATTCATAATCAACTCAAAAAATAAAGAAAGCAGAGAAGTTAGATAAGAAGAATGCATAAGACATTTTACATTCATTTTTAATTTTTTATTCTTATAACGTATCGTAAAATAAAGTTCAAATAAAAAAATGTTTTAAATTTTTTTAGATTATTATTTTTATTATATATCAAATATTTATAAGAATATTTTTAATTTAAATTTTTATCTAATCTTAAAAATTCAAATTTATATTCAAAATCAACGATAAAAAATATATTCTTTTCCTTTTAATTTAAAAATCATATTCTAAACATTTAAAATAAAATATAATATTTTAAAAATTTTTATTTTACTATGTAATACTAAAAAATTTTAAATTATTATCATTCACAAACTATATGATGTCTCAAATTTAGAGCTAAAACATTTTATTTAATAGAAGATTAAAAAGTTCTTTTATTATCTTTTCATTTTTTTTTTTACTTTTTAAGTTTGGTAGTTAACCCTTAAAATTTAATTTGAAAAATAAATTAATTTATTTTACTTGTAATTTTATATTCATCTCTTAAAATGATTTTTTTAAAAAAAAATTTAGTAGTTATTTTTTCAATAACTACCTATCTAAATAAATATCTCTTTTGTATAAAAAAAAATGCTAACAGCCCCACATTCTCATTATCTAACAAATTTCAATTGTTTATTACCAACTAATTATATACCCTTTTCTTCCATTAGCTACTAAGGATTTGTATAATGATGTTTATGGAAATGTGTTATTATTTATATTTAACCCTTAAATTTTTACCTTTTTTATATTTACTCTGGTGACTTTAATATGAGAGATTCAACCTAAAATAATGATAAAAGATTCACAATGTTCAAATTGATAATAAAAGAAGTTACAAAATTGAAAAAGATTCAAAGAGCTCAAATTTATTATCAAAACAAAACCAAGCCACAGTACGTGGGTTAAAAAAGATTCATTTATTCATTGCACGTACTGTGCTCAACATGTGCTAGAAAAATTTATAGTATATACTGCGCATAATTTTTTTTTTTATTTCTTTTCTTCACCAGCAATTGAGCCCGAAGCCGCGTTACCAGCAATTGAACCTGAAGTTGCGTCATTCCTTTTTTTTTTTTTAATTTCTTTTCTTCACCATGCAAAAGCATTTGAGATGGTAATTGTTCTTACTGGAGTTTGGCAAAATGACCATCCTCTCGATCCTTCACCGACGCTCAAGTCAGTAAAGGAGTAAGATAATAGAGATTAGAGTGTGTGAGAGATTAGATAGCTGAGGGAGACTTGATTCCCCTTCTTTTAAGGAGGTCTCCAGATGTACTTCTAAGTTACTTTTTTTACCATTTTGGTTGAGATTTGTCTCTCATTACCTTATTTATCGCTCTGCTTAAGATTTGTCCTAGGTGATAAATCAGTCTCATTTGTATCTCTTGTTGTTGTGATGGCGGAGGTATCATAACCTCCTGTCTGCAAAGATGTTTTTGGGCTCACTTAACAGCGTAGTATCCTACCGTGTCGCAACCGAAGACAATCTACAATTACAGCAACACCCATTTTGTGCAAGTAAGAAATAGTGTTTTCTGATGACGGAGGTCCTGAGAGGGGTGGAGACCAAACTCCAGTGAGGTACAGTAATATTTCTTAATATTTTATATCAATACATAATGTAAAAATGTATGTATGATTTTTTTATATGAGACTTGATGTTAATATAAATCAAGTTGGTCCAAACTATAAATCCCTTATGCATTAACTTTTGTTTTTATTAGAAATCACATTCAAAATCAGATAAGTGATTACAGTTGAAATGTGGAAGGCTAAACGTATGAGATCTGATAGGACTTGGTGCATTTCAAATAGTGAAACAATTATGGTAAGTAAAAAAAACAATAATCTTTGAATGTTTTGTTTACTAGAATTTGTCCCTTTAATATCTCTGTATGTATTGGTCACAATGGATATAGCATAAATTAATTTTATCAAATTTTGTATATTTACATTAGATTACATACTCAGATATTATTACTACTAATATTCATCAAGGGCAACCTTGGGGTCCAAGGTATAGTCCCTTTAAAGATTTTCCTCCTTCTTAACTTCATCCACACCTTGAGACTTTTTTTTTAGCTCAAAAGAGAATGTATTAAGCTCAATACTTGGAGAAGTATTTAAGGTAACTTTAAGCAGAACTTGAGGTTGTGATTCATTGTGCTCAAAAGGTTTTAGCATAACCTCAACTCCCACTTGTGCATTGGAAAAGTTGTCTTCAATAAGACTCTCCTTAGATGGCAAGGAAAAATCTTCTTGAATAACAACTTCTTTTCTTCTCAAGTGTTGAACTTGAGTTTCTTGCTTGAGCTTTATAAAAAAGGGCTCAAGTTAAACATTTGGTGAAATATTTTCTTTAGGTGTAATTAAAGGTTGGGAAATGTTGTGCTCAAATGAATTAATTGGATACAACCTTTATTTGCACTTGTCCTAAGAGAAAAGTTTCTTTAATAAGATCTCCTTAATACGTAAGGAGTAATCATCTTGAAGATTTTCTTATCTCTCAATTTTGACTAAGTTTTGAACTTGAGAATTTTGTGTGAACCTTAAAGATGTAGGCTCAAGTTCAACACTTGGTGAAGTGTCAAATAGGACTTCACATTGGACTTTTCTCCAAAAAGTCCTTTTCCAAGCATTACACTTGAGATACTTTTTTCTCCAAAGGTAATGATACAATTCCAACACTTGTTAAAGTGCTTGATGAAGAATCATTTTCAAGGTGACTTTGAGATTGTGAGCTAATGTGGTTCAAAAATTTTGGCACAATCCCAACTTCAACTTGTGATTTTAAGAATTGGTTAGAAGGTTGACCTAGGCTAAAATTCAATTTTAAATCTTGGCTAATGTCACTCTTCTTACCAATCTCATTTTTGAAAATTTTATTTTTAAAGTTTTCAAGGGTGGGTGTGTGCTGCTCGCTTTCTTTTTTCTCCCACTCTTTTTTTCTCTCATTCTCCCAATATTCCGCTCTTCTCTTCTAATACTCATCTCTTCGTTTTTCTTTCCTCTTCCCTCTTTCCTCTCTTTTCTCTTTCTCTTCTCTCCTCTATCTTTCTCCAATAATATTTTCTTTCTTTTCTTCTCTTTCCCATCCTCTTCCCTCTCCTTTCTCTTTTTTTCTCTCTATCTCTCCTTTCTTTTTCCTCTCTTTCTTTTCTTTATCTTCTCTCTTTTTCCCTTGCTTTTCTTTCTTTTTCTTTCCTCTTTTCTTTTTCTAGTCTCTCTCTTTCATTCCTTTCTTTCTCTTTTCTCTCTTCTCTTGCTCTTTTCTCACACTCATAGTAGGATAAGGAATATAGGTTGGAATACAAGGTGGTGGAAGAACTAGAACTAAAACTACTCATCTCACCCTTTGTTTCGCTTTCTCTACTAAAGTGTATAAGTCTTTGGAACTCAACACCACCTAAAAAACACAAATACACTTAAGAGCTACTCCTAAATGAAAACCTACAGTGCAAGAGCTTTTGGAACTTCATGCAGATACTAAGGACGAATTAAATAAGCTAAGGTAAAGGCTAAAGGAAAAACTAAAAGAGAAAGGATCTAAGCAAGCTCCTAAGGTATGAAGAAGTGTATCAATCCTTCTCCACACCTAAAATGAGAAAAAAATAATCTATTACACACAAAAGGAAGTAACCCTTAAGGGCATCTAACACTTCCTAAAAAGAATAAGATGCCATATTCAACAAATGAATTAAACAACTAAAAATGAAACTAAAATCTTCAAGTCTCCTTTCCAAGATTTCCTTACAAGTTTTTCACTCTTGTGTCCTTTCTCTTCCTTTTGTTCAAGTCCTTTTGTCTATTTCAACCCTTTCTTAAGAAGCTACCCTTGTGGAAGGCTCCTTTCTCAAAGGCTTCCCTACACACAAAGTGGCACCAACCAAAGCAAGATCAAAAGAGATAGAACAAGAAAAAAAGCATAATTTGAATGGGATACTTCCAAATGGAAAGAATAGTAATGACAAGACTTCAAAGACACAAAGAAGACACACTAGAAATAAAGGCTAGAAAGAAGTACGTACAACAAAGGAAAAGTCCTAGAATAGGCACTAGAATAAGAATAAGGACTAAATTGCAAAATGACTCAACAATTTTCAAAAATTGCACCACTAAAATTTATGCTAGCCGAATGCTACAGAGATGGTTTCCATTAAATTAAAATCAATTTTAAGTCTTCATTGCTACTTAAAATAATTTGTTTTTCAATTAGGTACATCAATTTTTTTAATTATTTTTTACTTCTTTTTTTTCACTTTTTCTTCTTTTCTTTTCAAATATTATTTTGACTTCTTTTTTTTTTAACTTCTTTTGGATGCACCTCTAAAATGATACTAAACGCTTGAAAGAATACAAGAAGCAAGGCCACAAAATTTCAAACCAACGTGCAACTAATGAAAATTTTAGCAACTCTAAAATGCACTAAAAATTAGAAGCGGTTCAAGAAATGTATCTAGAGTGTAAGGTTGTATTTAGAGCTCTTGTTTGCATAATTTAAAGCTCTTCAAAGGCACACCCAAACTCCAACAATTTCTCAGCCAAAAATGAACTTCAAATTAGCACCTAAAGAGCTACTAAAAACATAACACAAGGTACTAAAATTTGAAGGAGAAATTAAGCTATAATTTTTTTGAGAATTTTATTTAGCAAACATGCTTGATATAAAAGCATGTGTGACTTCTTAAGAGACTTAGACAAGAGAGGAAACCTCTTATAGAAGCTCAATTTCAAGAAGCTTACACAATACTTTTTTTAAGACTTAAAATCAACACAAAAATAAGGTAAAACCTAACGAAAATTTTATGACAAATTTATAACTAGACAAAGCACATCTAAGACATAACAAGAAGATTAAGAACTGAAAAATAAAATCCTAAAAACAGAGTACAAAACAAAGCAAAAGAGGCGCAAGGTTCTTGATGCAAAAGCTAGCCAACGATGTGACCACAGCGTTGTGGTTTTTCCCACAATTGTGTGGATTTATTTCACAAATCCTCTTAGGCTCCAAACTCAAGCACGCAAGGACCAAAGCTATTGGACAAGAACACACAAAAAAATACCAAACAAAACTGGAAATTTTAGCAAAAATGCAACAAGATGATGCAAAATTTGAATCCAAAACATTAACCACAAAGGTGTGGTTTGATCAGCATAGTTGTCGATTCACTAATTTAGTGTTTCTTAGGAACAAATTTGCGTGAACAAAACGCAATCACCAGGAGAATGGCAGCGAAAATCAGATCTAAGTAGAAGCACATGATTCAATTGATGAACACTAAAATTGAACCACAAAATTTAGAAGAAACACAAAATTATAAACACATGGAATTTTGGAAGCAAAAAAATTCATTACACAACATCAAGACATAAAAAATACAATGAAAAACCAAAAAAATTAAAAGCTAAAGTTAGGAGAAGAACCTCTATCAGAGCCTAAGTGCTGATACCACTTGGTGTAATCCTCAAAAGGCATGATGCTCCTTAAGAAGTGCTCTCACTTGATCTTGCTCATAGAGGTTCCAAGGGGTAGAAATGGAGATGTAAGACTAGGAAATAGAGGAGAAGTAGGTGCCACTCTTGTTGAAGGAGATAAGCCAAAGGATAAAGCTAGCCACAAGGGAAGGAACCCTTAATAATATCATGAAGGAATCTCACTAAGGAGACAAGAATGAACACTCCTAGAAGAAGAAGAGATCTCAAATTTAGAGAAGTTAATTTCATTCAAATGAGTGTTAAGAGCTTTACAAGAGGAGATGCTCTCAATTTATAAAGCAAAAACCTAAGCTATGGGCAGAGATGCTAAGTGAATGTCCAATATTCTTAAAAAAGGTTTAGTTGGATTAATTTAGTGTTAATTTAGCATGTGCTCAATTAACACCAATTTAACACAACTAAAGATCCAAACATGATCCCTAAAAAAATGGATCTATGTTCCTCTAGTTTGAATTTGAATTTTTTAGGGAAATGACATGGCACCTCCAAAATTCAAATTAAAATAAGAAGGAATAAGAATCAGTCTTATAGGTGTGAGAAAGCACATGTGGAGTGAAACAAGGGGATAAGGGGGCCCACATGTCTCCTACATGTTTCATGAGTTGATTAGAATGGTGTGAAAAGGAATTAGGAGTGTAGAAACTAAATTCCACATGTCCAAACCCTCATGGACCAAGCCCAAATAATTAACATACTCCACAAAGAGACTATTTATACCTCCTAAAGAAAATAGAACCTATAGGCCAAAATACAAGGCCGAAAATTAAACTAGCCACACCCCTAAAATCCTAAGAACACAAGGGTGCAAATATAAGCCTAAAAATGTCTAATTGTTTACAAATTAATGGACCATGGCCTAAACTAAGCTCTTTTAAGCTTCATCCAAGTTAGGCTCCTCTTTTACTAGTCCTAGCTTAATTCCTTGCTAGGCGAGGTTGAACCACAATCACAAAAAGTTTTTCAGAAAAACAAATAGTTCAAAATCTGCTTAAAAATGCACAAAATCAACCCAATAATTTAGAGTTGGAAGTATAAAAATTGATTGATATTACAAACAAACAAGAGTAAGAACCACAATCCCAAACAAAATTGATTTATTCCTAACAATTGACATTAGAAACTCAAAATGAACAAATGAAACAAAATGTTCAATTGAGGTGAAATGTCAAATTGCTAACTTATTTAGAGAATTGTCAAATTCATCCAATTAATAAAGTATATTTAATTTATTCTTATTTGGAGTTTATTGTACCATATCAATGCATATACGATATTTTAAAAAATAATAATTATTGTATTTTGGTCAAGTACTTATTTTCTTTTTCGTACTTATTTGCACAATTAAAACTCGTGAGGATGCTATTATTTGTGACCATCACTTTTGGAACAGTTTGCTTAATTTTAAAATTATGATTTTCTAGTAGTTTTTTGTTGTTGTGTAATAAGAACCATATTTGTAGTGATTTAATAAGATGATATAATGTATGTTTAAGATTTATAATATTATTGTGTTTTAGCTTTTATCATTGAACATGTAATACAATATATATTTTAATGGTAAAATTTTGTATATTTTATTATGTATTATTATCATCATATTTTAACATATTGTCTTATTATGGTTTTTAAAAAAATAATTTAGTAGTAATTATAAAATAATTATGATTTAAAAATAATTACAAAAATATTAAATGAATCACTAGTTTGAGAAAATTGACACTAATAATAATAATAATAATTGTTCTTATCAACTTTTAATGGTATCATTAACTCATTACTATTGTTTTATATATTTGTAACAACTTTATTTTGTCACTATTATATACAAATTAGTTACGATATATTCATCACAAGAAATGTTTTTTATTTTACAACTTTATTTTGTCATTATAATATATAAATATTAGTGACAATAATTTTTTATTTGTGACTTCTAAAATTTGTCACTAATTTAATTAACAATGAGTCTCATATGTGACGACTTGTGCCCGTGAAAAAGTTATGACTAAGGATTTTTAGTGAGAAGTTTTTAAGATTTTAGTGACAACCAATGTCATCATAAAAGACATATATATATTCTTGTAGTGATAGCACTTGTATTGTGAGATTTCAAAGCAATTTTGTCTACTTTGATTCCAAAAATCTTTAATTGTTGTTCCAGTTGCAGAGATTGTGTACAACAACTTTCCAACTACGTGTTCTGCTTTTGCTATAGAGAGGGCCACAGATGCTTCCTTCTTGCTATTACAAGATATAAGGTTGTTCCAAACAAATGACACATTCCACTAGTACTTTTTCTTTCTAGCTTTCATCTTGTAAAGTCAAAGTAGCTGACACATTCCGGTAGTACTTTTTCTTTCTAGCTTTCATTTTGTAAAGTCAGAGTAGCTAAACCTCCTGTAAGAGAAGGATTAACACCTTTAGGATACTAAAGACAAACATCCATAGTCCTTCTTTTTTTAAAATCCTTCTGACTGCATCCATGTATGATTCTTTGGGTGCGACTTGGTAACTAACACAGAAACAAACACTAAACATGATATTAGGTCTACTTGCATTTAAATATAACAATGAACCTATCATCCCTCTAAACTTAGAAACGTCAACAGATTTTTCATGTAAAACATCAAGATAACAATTTTTTCTCATTGGTATGTTCTAGATTTTAAACTTCCATTCCAAATTTCTCAAGAAGCTCTTTGGTGTACTTTGATTGATGCAAGAATATTCCTTTCTCCATCTGCTTAACTTGCAAACCTAAGAAGAAATTCAATTCTCCCTCATCCACATGTCAAAGTCCCCCTGCATTATAGAAACAAAGGCCTCACATAGAGAGGTGTTAGTCAATCCAAAGATTATATCTTCTATATTTAAACTAGAAATATATCATTGAAAGATTTCTTAAAGAACAATGTTTTTTCTACCTTTCCTCTTTCAAAGTTTTGACATAAGAGAAACATACCCAACCTTTCATACTATTATCTAGGTGTTTGTTTAAGTCTGTAGAGGGCTTTCTTTAGCTTATAAACATGATGAGAAAATTTATGGTTAACAAAATCGAGTAGTTGTGAAAAAAATACTTCTTCATCAATGAAATCATTCAAAAAGACATGTTTAATGTCCATTTGGTGCAGTTTAAAGTCAAACTCACATGCAAATGCAAAATGGAGCCTAAAAACTTCTAATCTAACAACTGGAGCACATGTTTCACAAAAATCTATACATTTTAGTTGATTATAGTCTTTAGCTACTAATTTAGCCTTATTCCTAGTGATTGTTCTTGTTTCACCTGATTTGTTTTTTCACACCTATTTTGTTCCTATGACATTCATGTTAGACTTAGCTGTAGTTCCCAAATATTATTTCTCTTAAATTGATTCAGCTCAAGTGTGACTAACATTAGGGTAAGAATTGAATTTGGCATGTCATTTGAACAACCACTTCACTTAGACTTGATAAAAACTTTCATACGATTAGATTTCAAGGTGGAATCCAAAAATAGAGCTAAAATAGAAACGATTTTCCTTTAGCGACTTATGAGTCTCTTTCTTCTTCTCTGTTTTCTTTTTTCTCTCCTTTTTTTTTTATTTCATAATTTGAATTTATTTGCTTGCTTTGTGTTGCCACTCTTGGAAAGACTACAAACAAGATTTTTTAATACTATTTGTAATGATTTCTTTAAGAAGTTTACTACTTATCAAATAAAATTATCTAAAAATTAAATAAAAATTAAACAAATAGCATAAAATTAAAATTATTTTAGAAATGTACTAAAATATTACACAATTGTTGTATTAATTTACATTTCAAAATTATTGATTTTGACTTTTCTCATCTGCACGGTAGTTTCCTTGCAAAACCTTGAGTCTTCTTTCTCATTGACTACTAACCAAGTAAAAACATGCAAAACTGGACTGAACCAAAAGTGCACCCTTAATTATCATTGTAATTAACCAATTAATAATAAGAACTATTATTAAAAAGATTTCAACTGATTGGACAAGCCTAAGTAATTATTGAATGAATAGAAATTGTAAAAGAAAAACAAAACTCATAGAAATTAAATGACTCCTCATCTTGATATTAGCAAGAAAATAAAAGAAAAACACAGAGTGCATGACTTTATGTTACATATCAATAGAAGCCATTTTATTTTTACCTTCATTTTTCAATTTTGAGATATTAAAAAATTTAGAGAGTTCAAACAACTCCAGTATCAATAATCTGTAAAGTGAAAAGAAGGTAAACATGAAATTAGTAGAGCTGGAAACAGGAAAATCATAAGATTGAATTGAATTGAAAATATTGACACACCTATAATTGCAGTTGAGAGATGGTGACAGGAAAATAATAATGCAAGAGTTTGGTGAATTAGTAGAGGTAGAAGGGCTTCCTCAATGTACAAGTATTATTATTTGGTTCCCTCATTGTGACGTGTTGCAGTATAACTGATTTTTTATGTCAATTCATGAGTATAAGTATCTTATTTCAGTTAGTAATTTTGTTTGGTTATTTTCACCTCTCATATGACTCTGTGACGGGTTAGGTCAATCAGATAAAAAGCCCAATTAAGAGGGGTCCCTGACTACCTTCAGAGGAGTTATTGTAGAGAACAATTCTGATGTATAAATTTGCTTAATGGGATGGCAAATTTATAACCCCCCAGGGTAGTCAGGGACCTCTCTTAATTGGGCTTTTTATCTGATTGACCTAACCCATCACAAAGTCAATCTCACTGTAATCCCAATTAAAATAACCATATTGATATTTTAAGATATTGTCGGTTAAAGATAAATAACCATATTGATATTATGATCATATCTAATATTGTCGGTTAATGATAATTAGATATTGAGTGATACTAATCCACAATTAATTTCAACATTCTCCCACTTGGATAGTGTCAATCAATAATCAACATACAAATCATTAAGCTAAAACGACAATTGCCGATATATCATATATTAATTAACAATATGAAAAATATGAGCAACAAAATAAATATCCGATAGGGATATTAATCAATTGCATGTAACTAATATTTTTCATAGATGTATGGCATAATGCAGTCCCATAAATGACACTACAATGGTCCAAGCATAAATAAAATGCTAATAAGAAACATGAACAAAATGACGTCAACTAGAGCATGTCTCTTAAAGAAAATAGAGAATCAGACTCCCACTAACTTAATACATCAAAAAGCCTTGACTAAACCCATGTGAGTTACATGAATAAGAAAAATTCCAACAGTTAAGGCCTTAGTCAGTGGATCTGCTAACATCTCCTCAGAATCAATGTTTTCAATCCGAGTGTGAAAACTTTGAATTTGCCCTCTAACAAATTGATACTTGATATCAAAATGCTTTGAACGAGTAGAGCTTTTGTTGTTTCGAGAGAAACTCACAGCAGCAGTATTGTCACAGTAAATCACAAGTGGCCTGGAAATGCTTTCAACTATGTGAAAGTCAAATATCAATTTCTTAAGCCACATGGCCTGGCGAGTGGCCTCAAAACAAGCAACATACTCTGCTTCCATGGTAGAGGTAGCTGTAAGAGACTGTTTAACGCTCTTCCAAGAGATAGCTCCTCCTGCCATCATAAAAATAAAGCCAGAAGTAGATCTACGATCATCAGGGCAACCTGCAAAATCAGAATCAGAATAGCCAGTGACTTGAAGTTGATCAGACTTCATAAAAGTCAACATATGATCCTTGGTTCCCTGTAAATATCGCATGACCCTTTTAACGGCTTTCCAATGACCCAAAACTGGGTCGCTCAAGTATCTGCCTAAGGCATTGACGATGAAAGTAATGTCAGGACGAGTACAGACTTGAGCATACATCAAACTGCCAACAGCGGAAGCGTATGGAATTTTCTTCATAGCATCCACTTCTTCATCATTATGAGGACATTGTTTGTTAGATAATTTGTCACCATGTTGCACAGGTGCAGCACATGGGGAGCAAGCATTCATGTTGAACTTCTTGAGAATCTTCTCGATATATCCCTTTTGAGACAATCCAACTATGCCACGTGACCTATCACGAAGAATTTGGATGCCTAGAACAACAGAAGCTTCACCAAGGTCTTTCATATCAAAATGTCTGCACAACATTGATTTTGTCTCAACCAATAGGTTCATACAACTACTAGCAAGGAGAATGTCATCGACATATAATACGAGAATGATGAAATTACTCCCACTAGTCTTCAAGTAAATGCACTGGTCTGCAACATTTTCCTTGAAATTGTAAGTAGTGACAACCTGGTCGAATTTTAAATACCATTGCCTAGATGCTTGTTTCAGTCTATAAATGGACCTTTTAAGTTTACACACCAAATGCTCATTACCTACTTCAACAAAACCATCAGGTTGAACCATGTAGACATCTTCAGCAAGATCTCCATTCAGAAAAGCTGTCTTTACATCCATCTGGTGTAGCTCTAGGTCAAAATGAGCAACTAAAGCCATGACAACTCGGAGTGCGTCCTTCGTTGAAACTAGTGAAAAGGTTTCTTTGTAGTCAACGCCTTCCCATTGACTATAACCTTTAGCCACCAATCGAGCCTTATACCTATCAACCTTTCCATCTGGAGTACGTTTTGTCTTAAAGACCCATTTAGATCCAACACGCTTACAACCTGCTGGCAAGTCCACAAGATCCCAAACATTATTATTATACATGGAAGACAATTCATCATGCATAGCTTTTAGCCAATCAGAAGCATGAGAACTAGAAAGTGCTTCCTGAAATGTGATGGGATCGTCATCATCATGTGGATCATATTCGTGCTCCTAAAGGTATACAACATAGTCATTTGGTATAGAAGGTCGGCGTATTCTCTGTGATCGTCTTAATGGGGCCACATCAACATCATCAAGTTGTTGATCATTGAGTTGTGGTTCATCAACTTGTGGCTCTGTCATTTGTTCATCTTGCCTCTCAACAATTTGTTCATCTGTGTGAATCATTGGGATTGAGATGTCTGTAGGAAGAGAATAAGATGGTAATGGAAGCATGGTTCGATCTTCTCTGAAGGACATCATTCGAGGTGTGTAACTCCCACTGTCCAAATCATCCTCAAAGAAAACTGCTCGGTCAGATTCAATAACTCGTGTAGAGTGAGAAGGACAATAAAATCTACATCCTCTAGAATCAATACAGTAGCCAATGAAATAACTGCTAATAGTTTTGAGATCAAGTTTCTTTTGTTTAGGGTTATAAGGTCTTACTTCTGCCTTACAACCCCATACATGGAAATGTCTCAAACTCGGCTTTCTACCAGTCATTAGCTCAAAAGGAGTTTTGGGCACAGATTTGCTAGGTACCTGATTAAGAATGTACATAGCAGTTCGCAAGGCATCTCCCCAAAGAAATTCTGGCAGAGATGAATGTGATAACATACACCTCACCATGTCCATGAGTGTTCGATTTCGTCTCTCAGCGACGCCATTTTGTTCAGGAGTTCCAGGCATGGTGTATTGAGCTTCAATTCCGTATTCATCAAGGAATCGAGCAAATGGACCTAGATTTCTTCCTGTCTCGTCATAACGACCATAATATTCTCCTCCTCTATCAGACCTTGCACACTTAATTTTCTTCTCTGTTTTCAGCTCAACAAAGGCTTTAAAGGTTTTGAAGGCTTCAAGAGAGCTTGCTTTATCCTAAAGAAGATATACCCATCCATGCCTGGAGAAATCATCTATGAAGGTAATAAAATACCTATATCTACCCATAGCAGTAGGTGTAATAGGTCCACATATGTCTGTGTGAATTAATTGTAGCACATCGTCACACCTGTTTGAACTTTTATTCCTGGTTTTGGCAGTGAACTTCCCCTTGATGTAATCGACACAAGTGTCATAATCTGAGAAGTCAAGATCATGCAGAATCCCTTCTTTTATGAGTCTTTCAATTCGAGGCCTAGAAATATGCCCCAAATGTCTATGCCATAGCATAGAGGAAGATTCATCAATCCTGTTACGTTTACTCCCACTAATGGAGTTAACTGACATATCAGTTACGTTTAACATGTAAAGTCTGTCATACAAAACTCCTGAACCAACAGTTGAATTATAATAAATCACCAATTTTCCATCACCAAAATGATAGTTGTATCCACATTTGTCTAAAACAGAAATTGATATCAAATTCCTTCTCATGGAAGGGACATAAACAGCATCATGTAATAATAAAGTATGTCCAGAGGATAAACATAAAGAGACAACTCCAATGTCAGCAGCGGGTACTCCAGCTCCATCTCCCATAACAATCTTCGTCTCAACATCACTTGGTTTCCTCAGGCTTGTGAACCCCTGTAAAGAATTCACAACATGAATAGTAGCCCCTGAGTCTAACCACCAGGAATTTGGAGGAACATCAACCATATTAGATTCAAAGCAAGTTAGTGCTAGCAGATTACCTCGCTTCTCCTCTTTCTTTTTCAGGATAAAGCAATCTTCCACCTTGTGACCACGTTTCTTACAATACTTGCAAGAACCTTTAAAGAATTTCTTCTTGGGTTCTAAATGTCGTTCTGCTTTCTCTGTACCCTTTTTCTTCTTTCCTTTATACCTGTTAGCACCTTTAGCAGCTGAACTAGAAGCAACAAACTGAATGCTATTAGGCTTATTTTTCTTCATTGAGACTTGATTGGTTTGGTTTTGCTTTTTAGTTTTGGAAAAGAGTTTTAAAAAATAGTTTTCAAAAACTGTTTTCAGGAAGAAAAGAAAAAAAAAACTTGTTTGCCAAATGATATTTGAAAACTGTTTTGAAGATGGGAAAATGGAAAAAACTTGTTAATGTTTATTAGAATTTCATTAATGAAAAGAAAAAAACAACTTACTCTGATTGTATTTTGAGTTTTCAAAAGAAAAATAGAAAACTGAAAAGCAAAACTACTTTCAGCTGTTCCAGTTTTTTAGCTTTTAAAAACTAAAAAACTAGAACTGTTTTCTAAAACTGTTTTCAGAAAACACTACCCAAACAATTTTTTTAGTTTTTAAAAAGTAAATTACTGAAAACAGTTTTATAAAACTGTTGCCAAACAAACACATATTCTCTGAGAATTACTTACTTGTTCTCACTTGTGACATCTTAGTTACTCAATTGGGTTGTTGAGTTTAATTGATTATGAATTCAGTTTAGGTTATAGACAAAAGAAGATAAGAAATCATGAAAGGAGGCAATAATCAAAAACTGAAAAGATAACTCTATTGAAATTTCACATGCCATCATATGCAAAAAAACAAAGATGAAGATGATTTGTTTGCATACTTATTTATATGATTAGTCTAAGTAAGCCCGTCTGTTTGTTTCCTTGTGCAAACTCCATTATGAACAGAGGTGCTCATCTTCATAATTTGTCTAGTAGTGTATATACTGAAACAAGAGGCAGATCGAAAGAGGGGCTGCGAGAGTGACTTGTGGAGCTATAAAGCAAGCGGGTGCCACTACCAATATGAAATTAGGTATACTCATAGCAAACTATTATATATTTTTTAAACTATTGTATCATACCGATCCAAAATTATTTTATATTATATAATATATAACATAATTTATAAATTTTAAAAACTTTCCTGCGGATCTCAAACCTCAGGAAACTGGCGGCAGGAAATTTTCAAAACATTTTTCCTGCTTTTTTTAACTTTTTTTGCAGTACTTTTCTATAGATTGTTTTTAAGGAAAATCTACAGAAAATTTTACTGAAGTTATTAAAATCATAAAATAGTAATTATGTATGAAGGTTTTACTTACTATATGAATTCCTAAAAAAATTTGCAAGTCTTTCTTGCAAATTTTTTTTTAAATAAATTGTAGGAAAATCCTCAACTAATAATGAATTTTTTAGTGGTGTTTGAAGGTGATAGTGGCTGGCACCACCATGGAAAATGATGTCATCACAACAGAGAAGCTGCATCATCATTCTAAGAGAGTTTCATGCATCCTTCATTTAGTTTGATTATCCGGGTTGTAATTTTTTCTTTAATTTTTCATTGTATTGAAAGAAAGGCGTGGAACTACGTAGCACAAACAAGACACGGACATAGATACACTGACATGACTAATGTCTATAATATAGGATAACTTATGTACATATAAATAATGAGACTTTAATGAAATAAAATGAGTAACAGAACAATTTAACTAAAGAGGTGTTCACTAATTTAAATAAATTTTTTTATGATAACAAAGCTATAAGATAGGTCTAATAACATTATTTTTTAAATATTAGTGTGAATGCATTTATGTTGAGGTCATTTTAAGTATCTAAGTTGTATATGAATGTGAGTTTAGATTTTTAAACAAAAAAATAATTTTTTAATTAGATACTTAAGTAGAAGTGTCCAACATACCTCAGACAAGTGTTACAGAGTATCAGTATCTGAAAATACTTCAAACAATAGAGATATAGCTATCTCTTAAGCATAAAATTCTTTAATTTTATAGTTTTTTTATATGATTATGGTTGGTGTCTTATATGTACAGTTAATACCTTTAAGTTCCCTTGTATTTTGTCATTCATATTTTAATTGTTCACAAATTCCATCCATTAATTTTGTATTCAGACGTCCACCTCAACCTTTCATAAATTATTTAGCACCAGTTACTTAAGAATGTTTGTTATGAATTATTTCTTTTAACTTCTATCCTTTATTATGTATAGAAAACTTCTGTGAAAGCTTTTTAATTATTTTTTATGAGTTTAATATCTATACACAGTGTAAAAGAATGGTATACTGATATTTATGTTTTAACTTCAATACCCTTTTTAATTAGAGGGTTTTGGTACCCCTATGATGTGGACCAATCATTTTATGGCACATGTTTAATGAATTCACGTCATTGGAACATTTTTATTTAGGGGATCTAACAATAAATAATTTTAATTATTATTTTTATTTTAATTAAAATTAAAAATAAGTTTACAAATTTATTTTTAAATCCCCAAAAGTCAATTTTATTTTTTTGAATTTCTATCCTTCATTATCAAAACCTTATTTTGGTGCATAATTAGCAATTAGGCTTTTTGTCTTCTTCCTCTCAAAGATACCATGCTATCTCATTCTTCCATTGCCTGCATTGTTGCCACTCAAGTTTACGTCTTGTGATTCCGTTGTTGCTTTGGCGTCCCTTTTGTTGTCAGCTCTTTTGCAAACCGCTCTATTTTTTTGTGAGCATAAAAGGGTGAGTTCAATTTGTGTGTTTTTTAATTATTGATTTGTGATGCTGTCCTCTGAAATTAGTTTCTTGTTCTGGTTAGTTTAAGATTTTTCTGCTTGTTTTTGTTAGGGTTCTTTGAAACTACCATTAGAGGTGTGTTTCGAAGTGAGGTTTAAGAAGGGAAGACATTGTATTAAAATTTTTCATGTTAGAGGGTTCTCCTCCCTCAAATCTCCCCCAGTTTTAGTATTTTTGGTTGAAAAACAAGTTAAACTATTTCTTTACCTATGATTTTTTAAAATGACATTCTGTGTTTTGATACATCCCTCATCACCACAGTTCTCTCTCGTCATTGAAGTTAAAAATAACATGGGATAAATATTACACATGTTCTTAAATCTCCATCAAGCATGTTGGGAAAACTAACTTCACGTTATTGTATTTGATTTGATAGAACCTTTGTGTCATGTACAAATCTCCCATTGGTAGATTTATTTGTGATTGATTTACAGCTTTTTGTTATCATGTCATTTATTGATTTTTCAAAATCACTTTTTTTGTATTTTGATATGTCTCTTGTTATCATAAATCATAGTTCTCTCTTGTTATTGAAGTTAAAAAGTACATTCACTTTCACTAATAGATATTACACACATTCTTGTAAGTCCTAGTTAAACCTTCATACTCACTATCTTTGATTGGCAAGACCTTTGTGTCATGGGTGTTCCATGGATATGGCTCTCCTCATCGCGCTCTCATTTTCAAGTTTTGTAATGAAGAGTAGCAAATGTCTTGCCTATTTTATTCATGAGTTTAATTAGTATGCATTGGCAGTGTAAAAGAATGTTACACTAACATTTAATCATATCTTTTCATTTATATGACTTTTAAAATATTAATTGGTAAAGTCAACAAACATACCATAAATGAAGGGTTGTGGTTCAATGTCAATGTAAAATGTTTACACTGAGACGATATACTAATTAAACTCTTTATTTATTTTGTTGGTGCAATTAGTTTGGTTTAAAGTTTGCTCCTGAATACATCTTTAATTTGGGATACTTTTATGAAAACAAATATTATATATTTTTTTAAAAAAAGAAAAAAAAGTAAATATAGATAAAAGTAGTGATGTACATTCAATTTTCTTGTTTAATAGGGTATAAAACATATTTTTTCATGTCTTTCAAAAGGGACTAAATTCTAATATGATCATGAAGAATTTTTGTGTATCACATCAGTATTTTTTATATAAAGAATTGTTGTTAGTCATATTTAATTTTTTCTATATACTAATCTTTATTTAAATTGATAGCACTTTTAAAAAAGTGGGTTGATTGATTCTTAAAAGTTCTAATAAGGTATTTGTTAAATATGAGTTTATAGCTTTTTGTTGATATGTGATTGCTTTATTTTTGTAGATTAAGTATGGAACAAATATCCTCTTGAACATATGTATTTTAAACCATTCAAGTATGCAACAGAATCATGAGGACATCTTTTTTTAAGATTATTTAATAAATTACACTAACAATTTCCAAATTTTTCTCAATCTTATACCCCAACCATCATATAGGAGGACCACACAATAGAGTAAATAGTAACTCTTCCAAAAATAACAGACTACTCCTCCAAGTAGTAAACCTAAGAAAATATTCAATTAGATTATTTTTGCTCATAATAATTTTATGATCACAATTTAGTTATGTTTGCTACACACAGTCATGGCTCAGGATGATTCAATGATAACAAATTACTAAGTTTTAGTCGTTAACATATGATATATAGTATATAATAATATCTAAATATTAGTAGCTCCTAAAAAACTAAATATGAGAAATTAATTTATTTGAATTACTTAACTGCTTAATTAAATTATAAAATATATTTACAGTAATATTTTTAATATTTATTAATTCATAATAAAATAAAAACATATGATATATAGTAATTTAATTAACCTTTCTAAATTGCTTAAAATCCTATTGTTAAGTTTTGTTTATTTTTATTATAGAAAAGAAAGAATTAAGGCCTCAGTAATAGATAAAGGCTATATTATTAATTTTTTAAAAAATTATATACTTAATTACTTTATTAAAATTTATTGAAAATAAGTTGACAATGAAATTTAACCGTGCAAGGTTAAGAAAATTGTGTTTTAAATTACCCAATTAGTTTAACCTTTATTATTTAATTTTTCATATAATTAGTTACCTAATTAAAATTTACATGTTAGTCTATATTGATTAAAAATATGTGACAAGATAAATCAATTAAAATAAATTAGTATTTGTCATTTATGCTCTAATAAACTATAACAAGATAAATCAAGAAAAAAGAATTATAGTAAGATCAATTAATAAATATAAATCACCTGAAATTGTCTTCAACTCCTAACAAGATGACCAAAAAAAAAACTATAATAGGATAAATCAATAAATTAACTATAATTGATTTATCTTGTTGCACATGTTCAATAAATGTAAATTAATAATAGGTAACAAATTAACTATAATTGATTTAAGTAATTTATGATCGCCAAATCATCCTAACTATATGTAACAAATTAAGTAATTTGTGATTGCAAAATTATCATGAGTAAAACTCATTCAATTTAAGAGTAAATGTAATTTAATAGGTAATTTTTAAGTAATTTAAATTGAAAATATGGGATAAGATAAATCAATTATAATAAGTTATTAATCTACACTAAGAGTAATCAATTATAATCGTTAAAGCATTGAATGGTTAATTTGTTAGTTGTATTGTGCTTCCTACATACATTAAAAAAATATTGATCCTTATTTCTTTTAAACTACTTAAAAATTACCTATTAATTTAAATACGTAACAAGTTAAATCAATTATAATTTATTTATATTTATTGATTTATCTTGTTATAGTTGATTAGATCATAAATGACAATTACGGATTTATTTTAATTGATTCAT
The DNA here is from genome assembly GCA_037954015.1 of Psophocarpus tetragonolobus. Lineage (NCBI taxonomy): Eukaryota > Viridiplantae > Streptophyta > Magnoliopsida > Fabales > Fabaceae > Psophocarpus > Psophocarpus tetragonolobus. The sequence goes on from CM075693.1 coordinate 65,998,637, forward strand.
CTTGTCAAATATTTTTAATCAATACAAATTAATAGGTAACTTAACCAGTTTAAATTTAATTAATAATATTTAGTTTTTCTAACTATTTGAAATGTCTAGTTAATTATTCCAAATTTAAATTAAAAAGCATATTAACCAAACTTAAAAACTAATATTTTATTGTAACTAAACATAGTAATTAGATTAATAATTGTTATATATTTTTTTTAAGTTTTGTTATGACTTTATCTAAACTACTACATTGTATGTGGTCATAGACCATCACTACTTCTAATACATCACAGCACCATCCTTGAAGTTGAATAAAATTTTTATGCCTCATTCAGGCTTGCAAATTGTGTAAAAAGTGTATTTTTAAGCCTTGAAAGTGTATTTAAAATGTGATTTTAGTCTTTAAAAGTAAATATAATCTTCTTTCATGGTCAAAATAACCATATATTAAAATAATATTTCTATGATCCCATAGATTTCTTAACTTCAATATCAAAATAGCTACGTAATTATAATAACATTTGTTCATAGTTACATAAATTTCCTAACTTCATTGTTAAAAAATAACCTAATCACTAAGCATAGTTAGTTATAAGAAACTAAACTATTCTTCTTATTTCATAGAAGTTCCCAATTTTTGGTTGCTAGCTGTTTGATTATTTTGTTTTGGGTGTTGTGTGAGTGTAGAATCACGTCTAGTGCAATTCTGATTCTTGTTTTTTTACCGGTCAAATGTTATTTCTTAATATATTAATATTTGTTAAAGGAGGAATTCAAACCTACAACATCTCCCTCCCCCGTCTCTTCAATTTTCATTCTTGTTTCATCCCTAACCTACCACAAGTAAATAAACATGTTAGGTTTTATCCAATAATAAATACTAAATTAGAAAAAATAAGGTAAGATAAAGATGAATACTTCAATTTTATAATCATTGAAGCAGTCTCAATCCATCAACCACTTAGCAACCAAATCCCACAATCCTTCCTATAACATGTCAATATATTACTTTTATAGTTAAAAAAAAACTTAATTTTCAATAAATTCAGTTAGTATATTACTAATCAAGTTTCTTTCTTCCAATGTTAAGAGTTATGATGAATGCAGATTCATATAATTGTGGTTTTATTTGAGATTTGACCTCATAGAATGATAAAAACACTCAACCGATAACATTTTCTCTAAGAAAATTGCCTACAAAATAAACAATTGTTTTAGTTCAAATTTACATCATAACAGAAAGTTCACACCATTTAAAAAAAATTTAAAATATTACCAATTTCATAAAAAATCTTCTTCGTATTGGATTTCTCTGTGGGTTGGGAAGAAAATTCAAAAAAATAAGTTTTTTATGCCCCAAGTTATTAATAAAAAGCAAAAACCAATGCAAGGTTATGCCATTTATAGCAACAAAAATCTATATAAAAAATCATACAAATGTCACAAAATATCTCAAAATAAATACATGATAAATAATAAAACTACAATGTATATAGAGTTTGGTCGTGATCTTATCTAAGAAATCAATTGTTTCCATGTACTGATTGAAATACATCGACTTATGTATATACGTACTAATTCAAATACTTAAATGTAGATTCTATATATAAATATGTAAATAATACGAATTAAAAGATAAACATAAGTTTTACTATAATTTAAATATTCTTTAAATTTTTTAAGAAAAGTTCATATGCACTTTACCATAATTAATATATTATTTGGTAACATTATTTATATGATACCTATATATTGATTTTTACTTATGTAATTAAGGTAATTAAGTCAAATAAATATTTTTATATTGTCTCTACATATTAATTTTTAAATTTATTTACATAATTAAATTTATATTTTATATATAAATATTTTAAATTTTTTTATAAAAAAGATTGAGATATGTGTTACTATAATTAATACATATATATATATATATATAATAAGAATAATTGAACCAATTAAATATTTTTTATAGTCTCCACATAATAATCTATATACTAATTTAAATAATTAAATGTAGATTATATATATAAATAATAAGAATAAAAAGATAAAATGTAAGTTTTACTTTCATTTAAATTTCTTTTTTTTTTTAACAAAAGTTCACATATGTTTTACCATAATTAATACATTATTTTGTAAACCTTATTTATATGATTTTTATATAAAAGATTTAAAAATTTAAAAAACACAAAAAGGTACTTTTTTAATAAACAAATGTTAATTTGTTAGGGGTCAATTTGAACCAATGACCTTTCCTTCTCCATCTCCACAGATGTTAATTTATCACTATATCAACTTTATAACCTTAGAACCAAAAAACTATTTTAAACCATTTATATTGAAAAAACATAATTGTTCTATTATCTATTGTTGTTCACAAAATAAAACTATTATCTATTATCTATTAATAAAGGGAACCACCCCTTTTGTTGTTCACCTTTTTCTAGACAATTATGTCTGTTATTTATAACAATAACTAACATGCTAATAAACAAGAAATATATTGCAATTATACACACACTTATTTACATGCTAGCTGTCATTTTAGTGTTACAACATACAATCGACATTAGGCATAAGTGAGTCAGCCTATTATCAACTCATTTTTCAAATTATTCAATTTGACTCGACTCAAACAATGATATATTGACCCATGAGTCCTACCCATTTTAAAAACTGTAGTAGTAATTATAGGCCATATAGATAATATTAGGCATGATAGTAGTTGTAGTAAATACTAGGAAACACAATTACGTTAGGGTATAACATCAACATTAGTTATTACTATAGTGTTATGACATAAAACCAAGATTAGGCATAAGTGAGTCAACATTTTTTTCTATATGGTCAGCTCATTTGCCAAATTATTCAACCTGACTAGCCTAGACCCATGATGGGATAGGCGACCCACAAGTCATGGCCCATTATAACAACTATAGTAGCTAGCATAGTAATTTTAGAAGACACAAATGACATTAGGCATGATAGTAGTTGTAAGGTATAGAATCATCATTAGTCAAGATGATAGTATTAGAGCATATAGATGACACCAGACATCACAAAAAAGTTAGGATATAGCATCGATACTAGATATGATTATAGTGTTAAGACATGCAGTCTATAGTAGGCATACGTAAGTCAGCCCATTTCTTCTATATAGTTGGCTCATTTTCCATATTATTCAACCCAACCTTGCCCAGACCCATGATAGTATAGGCGACCCATGGGTCTTGGCCCATTATAGTAGTTGCAATAGCTATCATAGTAATTATAAAGGATACAAATGATATTAGGCATGATAGTAGTTGTAAGGTATACAATCTTCATTAGTCATGATATAGTTTTAGAGCATATAGGAAACACTAGGCATAACAACAATGTTAGGGTATAACATTAATACTAGATGCTTTTAGGGCATACAATTGACATTAGGCATAAGTGAGTCAACCCATTTTTTCTATATGGTTGGCTAATTTTCCGTCTTATTTAACCTAATCTAGCCCAAACCCAAAACGAGATAGGCGACCCATAGGTCGTGGCCCATTATAACAGTTGTAGTAGGTATCATAAAAAATTTAGAGGATACAAACGACATTAGGCATGATAGTAGTTGTAAGGTATACAATTGTCAATGGTCATGATAATAGTGTTAGAGCATATAAGCGGCACTAAGCATCACAATAATGTTAGGGTATAGCATCGATACTAGATATGATCATAGTATTAGGGCATACAGTAAACATTAGGCATAAGTGGATCAACCTATTTTTTCTATATGGTCGGCTCATTTTCCAAATTATTCAACCTGACTCAGGCCAAACCCTTGATAGGATAGGCAACCACGAGTCCTGGTCCATTATAACAGTTTTAGTAGCTATCACAATAATACTAAAGGATGTAGACGATGTTAGACATTATAGTAGTTGTAGGGTATACAATCATCATTAGTCATGATAATAGCGCTAAAGCATATAGGTGACATTAGGCATCACAATAATATTCAGATGTAACATCGACACTAACTATGATTATAGTGTTAGGGAATACAGTCGACATTAAGCATAAGTGAGTCAACCCATTTTTTCTATATGGTCTGTTCATTTTTTAAATTATTCAACTTAATCCGGCCCAAACCCATGATGGGATTGGTGACCAATAAGTGCTGACTCATTTTAATAGTTATAGTAGCTATCATAGTAATTTTAGAGGATATAGAGAATATTAAGCATGATAGTAAGGCATACAATCATCATTAGTCATGATAATTGTGTTAGAGCATATAGTTAATAATTTATTTACAATCGTCATGTATTTATTTAATTATGAATTGACTAAATAATATAAAAAAATTAAATAATTTTTATAGTTTTAATCAATAAGTAATTTAAAAAATATAATTACTACAATTTAGTTTTTTTAAACTAAATAAAAAGGTTAATTAAAGTATATAATATATTTATTTAATTATGAATTACTTATATAATCTAAAATATTATTTTAAACATTTTTTTAATTTTAATCAAATAATTAACTTAAAAAAATAAATTACTAATATTTAGTCAATTACTATATATCACATGTTTATTCAATTATGAATTACTAAAACTTTAATTAATTTGTGATAACCAAATCATCATAATTGGTTGTGATAAATACAACACAATAGTCATGGTGTTTACCTTTAAATTATATGTTACAAACACGACACAATTTCTTTTAATTCGTTTGTATTACATATTTTTAATAAATATATATTAACATTTAACTTTAAATAAATTGTTTATTTATTACTACACCACTAATGAATATTATAAGGAAAATTACCAAATTAATCACTTAGAAGGATTGTAATTTATTAGTCGTCTTAAATGTATATGAATAGATTAGTAAGTTTTTTACTTTTACCCATTAATAATTTAAAAGTTACATGAATTTTTGTAATACTTTAGTAAGTTTGTTGAATCATTTTCTGCAGTTTGATATCTTATGGTATGTTTTCAATAAATACATTAATTGGTAACTTTTAATTAGGTAACTAATTAAAGTTTAAATGATAGCATTTAAATTTTCAATCAATCGATAATAATACTTTTCAGAAATAAAAAATTGATCTCATTTCGCATATATAATCGTTAAAAGAGTAACAACATGCTTGAGGCACTCAGAAATGGTAGACAATGTTGCCATATATACCTTAATTCAATATTTTTAGAATGTCATAAACCAAAATATTATTTCATAATGATAATTATTCATAAAATTTTCCATGATTTTAATCAATAAGTAATGTAAAATTTAATTACTACAATTTAGTTAATTTTAGAACTAAATAAAAAGGTTAATTAAATTACGATATATCATATCTTTATTTAATTATGAATAATATCTAACATATTATTTATAAATATTTTTGTTTAATAATAATTAAATTAAAAAATTAAATTACTAATATTTATTTAATTACTATATAACATATGTTTATTTGATTATGAATTACTAAAATTTTAAATAATTTATGATAACCAAATCATCATAATTATATATAATAAACTATACACAATAGTGATGGTGTTTGCGTAAATTGTATATAAAACAAATACAACACAATTTATTTTAATTGATTTATCTTGTGACCTATTTTTAATAAATATAGATTAACAATTAATTTTAAATAATTTATTTATTTAATTACTACACCAAAAATACATATTAAAAGATAAATTATCAAATTAATCATTTAGAATAATTGTAATTTATATATCTATGTAAGATTAATAAATTTGTTGACTTTACTAATTAATACTTTAAAAGTCACGTAAAATGAAGAGTTGTGATTAAACCTTTGTGTAAAACTCTTTTACACTGTTAGTACATACAAATTAAATCATTATATTTATCTTGTTGCATATTTTTAATAAGAGTTTAATTAGTATGTATTGTAAAACCTTTTACATTACATTCAATCACAATCTTTAATTTATGGTAAGTTTGTTAATTTTATTAATTAGTATTTTAAAAGTCATCTAAATGAAAAATGTGATTAAAATGTTAGTGTAATAATCTTTTACACTATTAGTACATACTAATTAAACACTTTCAATAAATATATATTAATTGGTAACTAATTGATTTAATGAAAGTTTAAATAATAACAGCTAAATTTTCAATCAATCTCAATAATGATAATAACATCTTTCCAAAAACAAAAAATTGATTTCAATCATGATTGATTGTAATTTTTATCACATATATAATAGTTAATAATATTATATTTCTAAAAGCAAATTCATAAAACCTTTATCCAAAGTGGATAATACTTTATTAATGTGAAAGTGGTGTAGACAGTGTTAATATGTAGTAGGTAAATGGAATATCGATGTGCTCAATTTTGAAAAGTATTTGAGCTGAGGGTAACAGGATATACTCTTCCAATTTGGTAAAGAGCCCCACACTAAATCACCTTATAATTTGGGTCTCCATATTCCAGTACTTTAGTCTTGTTAATGGCTATAATCACTCAAAATTCACTCAACAATGTTCATATCAGATTATTTGGAAAAACCAGTGACATAGAGCTTGATTGGTTTGGTTTTGTTTTTTAGTTTTGGAAAAGAGTTTTAAAAAATAGTTTTCAAAAACTGGTTTCGGGAAGAAAAGAAAAAAAAACTTGTTTGGCAAATGATATTTGGAAACTGTTTTGAAGATGTAAAAATGGAAAAACTTGTTAATGTTTATTAGAATTTCATTAATGAAAAGAAAAAAACAACATAATCTGATTGTATTTTGAGTTTTTAAAAAAAAAAAAAAAACTGAAAAGCAAAACTACTTTCAGCTGTTCCAGTTTTTTGGCTTTTAAAATCTAAAAAACCAGAACTGTTATATATTTTTAGGTATGCTCATAGCAAACTATTATATATTTTTTAAACTATTGTATCATACCGATCCAAAATTATTTTATATTATATAATATATAACATAATTTATAAATTTTAAAAACTTTCCTGCGGATCTCAAACCTCAGGAAACTGGCGGGAGGAAATTTTAAAAATATTTTTCCTGCCTTTTTTAACTTTGTTTGCAGTACTTTTTCTATAGATTGTTTTTAAGGAAAATCTACAGAAAATTTTACTGAAGTTATTAAAATCATAAAATAGTAATTATGTATGAAGGTTTTACTTACTATATGAATTCCTAAAAAAATTTGCAAGTCTTTCTTGCAAATTTTTTTAAAATAAATTGTAGGAAAATCCTCAACTAATAATGAATTTTTTAGTGGTGTTTGAAGGTGATAGTGGCTGGCACCACCATGGAAAATGATGTCATCACAACAGAGAAGCTGCATCATCATTCTAAGAGAGTTTCATGCATCCTTCATTTAGTTTGATTATATTTTTTCTTTAATTTTTCATTGTATTGAAAGAAGGGCATAGAACTAGGTAGCACAAACAAGACACGGACATAGATACACTGACGTGACTAATGTCTATAATATAGGATAACTTATGTACATATAAATAATGAGACTTTAATGAAATAAAATATGAGTAACAAAACAATTTAACTAAAGAGGTGTTCACTAATTTAAATAAATTTTTTATGATAACAAAGCTATAAGATAGGTCTAATAACATTATTTTTTAAATATTAGTGTGAGTGCATTTATGTTGAGGTCATTTTAAGTATATGAATGTGAGTTTAAATTTTTAAACAAAAAAATAATTTTTTAATTAGATACTTAAGTAGAAGTGTCCAACATACCTTAGACAAGAGTTACATAGTATCAGTATCTGAAAATACTTCCAACAATAGAGGTATAGCTATCTCTTAAGCATAAAATTCTTTAATTTTATAGTTTTGATATGATTATGGTTGGTGTCTTATATGTACAGTTAATACCTTTAAGTTCCCTTGTATTTTGTCATTAATGTTTTAATTGTTCACAAATTCCATCCATTAATTTTGTATTCAGACGTCCACCTCAGACTTTCATAAATTATTCAGCACCAGTTACTTAAGAATGTTTGTTATGAATTATTTCTTTTAACTTCTATCCTTTATTATGTATAGAAAACTTCTGTGAAAGCTTTTTAAGTATTTTTTATGAGTTTAATATCTATACACAATGTAAAAGAATTGTATACTGATATTTAGATTTTAACTTCAGTACCCTTTTTAATTAGAGGGTTTTGGTACCCCTATGATGTGGACCAATCATTTTATGGCACATGTTTAATGAATCTACGTCATTGGAATATTTTAATTTCTTTTATTTAGAGATCTAACAATAAAAAATTTTAATTATTATTTTTCTTTTAATTAAAATTAAAAATAAGTTTACAAATTTATTTTTCAATCCCCAAAAGTCAATTTTATTTTTTTGAATTTCTATCCTTCATTATCAAAACCTTATTTTGGTGCATAATTAGCAATTAGGCTTTCCGTCTTCTTCCTCTCAAAGATACCATGCTATCTCATTCTTCCATTGCCCGTATTGTTGCCACTCAAGTTTAAGTCCTGTGATTCTGTTGTTGCTTTGGCGTCCCTTTTGTTGTCAGCTCTTCTGCAAACCGCTCTTTTTTTTTGTGAGCATAAAAGGGTGAGTTCAATTTGTGTGTTTTTTAATTATTGATTTGTGATGCGTGTCCTCTGAAATTAGTTTCTTGTTCTGGTTAGTTTAAAATTTTTCTGCTTGTTTTTGTTAGGGTTCTTTGAAACTGCCATTAGAGGTGTGTTTCGGAGTGAGGTTTAAGAAGGGAAGACATTGTATTAAAATTTTTCATGTTAGAGGGTTCTCCTCCCTCAAATCTCCCCCAGTTTTAGTATTTTTGGTTGAAAAACAAGTTAAACTATTTCTTTACCTATGATTTTTTAAAATGACATTCTGTGTTTTGATACATCCCTCATCACCACAGTTCTCTCTTGTCATTGAAGTTAAAAATAACATGGGATAAATATTACACGTGTTCTTAAATCTCCATCAAGCATGTTGGGAAAACTAACTTCACGTTATTGTATTTGATTTGATAGAACCTTTGTGTCATGTACAAATCTCCCATTGGTAGATTTATTTGTGATTGATTTACAGCTTTTTGTTATCATATCATTTATTGATTTTTCAAAATCACGTTTTTTGTATTTTGATATGTCTCTTGTTATCATAAATCATAGTTCTCTCTTGTTATTGAAGTTAAAAAGTACATTCACTTTCACTAATAGATATTACACACATTCTTGTAAGTTCTAGTTAAACCTTCATACTCACTATCTTTGATTGGCAGGACCTTTGTGTCATGGGTGTTCCACGGATATGGCTCTCCTATTTTATTCATGAGTTTAATTAGTATGCACTGACAGTGTAAAAGAATGTTACACTAACATTTAATCATATCTTTTCATTTATATGAATTTTAAAATATTAAATCGTAAAGTCAACAAACTTACCATAAATTAAGGGTTGTGGTTGAATGTCAATGTAAAATGTTTACACTGAGACCATATACTAATTAAACTCTTTATTTATTTTGTTGGTCCAATTAATTTGGTTTAAGGTTTGCTCCTGAATACGTCTTTGATTTGGGATACTTTTATGAAAACCAATATTATATTTTTTTTAAAGAAAGCAAAAAAAGCAAATATTGATAAAAGTAGTGATGTACATTCAATTTTCTTGTTTAATAGGGTATAAACATATTTTTTCATGTCTTTCAAAAGGGACTAAATTCTAATATGATCATGAAGAATTTTTGTGTATCACATCAGTATTTTTTATATAAAGAATTGTTGTTAGTCATATTTAAATTTTTCTATATACTAATCTTTATTTAAATTGATAGCACTTTTAAAAAGTGGATTGATTGATTCTTAAAAGTTCTAATAAGGTATTTGTTAAATATGAGTTTATAGCTTTTTGCTGAAATGTGATTGCTTTATTTTTGTAGATTAAGTATGGAACAAATATCCTCTTGAACATATGTATTTTAAACCATTCAAGTATGCAACAGAATCATGAGGACATCTTTTTTTAAGATTATTTAATAAATTACACTAACAATTTCCAAATTTTTCTCAATCTTATACCCCAACCATCATATAAGAGGACCCACACAATAGAGTAAATAGTGACTCTTCCAAAAATAACAGAATACACCTCCAAGTAGTAAAGCTAAGAAAATATTCAATTGGATTATTTTTGCTCATAATAATTCTATGATCACAATTTAGTTAAGTTTGCTACACACAGTCATGGCTCATGATGATTCAATGATCCCAAATTACTAAGTTTTAGTCATTAACATATGATATATAGTATATAATAATATCTAAATATTAGTAGCTCCTAAAAAACTAAATATTAGAAATTAATTTATTTGAATTACTTAACTGCTTAATTAAATTATAAAAAATATTTACAGTAATATTTTTAATATTTATTAATTCATAATAAAATAAAAACATATGATATATAGTAATTTAATTAACCTTTCTAAATTACTTAAAATCCTATTGTTAAGTTTTGTTTATTTTTATTATAGAAAAGAAAGAATTAAGGCCTCAGTAATAGATAAAGGCTATATTATTAATTTTTTAAAAAATTATATACTTAATTACTTTATTAAAATTTATTAAACAAAAGTTAACAATGAAATTTAACCGTGCAAGATTAAGAAAATTGTGTTTTAAATTACCCAATTAGTTTAACCTTTATTATTTAATTTTTCATATAATTAGTTACCGAATTAAAAGTTACATATTAGTCTATATTGATTAAAAATATGTGACAAGATAAATAAATTAAAATAAATTAGTAGTTGTCATTTATGCTCTAATAAACTATAACAAGATAAATCAAAGAAAAAAGAACTATAGTAAGATAAATTAACAAATATAAATCTCTTGAAATTGGCTTCAACTCCTAACAAAATGATCAACAAAAAAAAACTATAATAGGATAAATCAATAAATTAACTATAATTGATTTATCTTGTTGCACATGTTCAATAAATGTAAATTAATAATAATTTTTAAGTAATTTAAAAAAATTAAGGATCAATATTTATTTTAAGTAATAGGTAATTTCATTAACAAAAGAAAAGTAATAGGTAATTTTAAGTAATTTAAAAATATTATTGTAAATATTTTTTATAATTTAATTAAGTGGTTAAGTAATTTAAATAAATTAATTTATTTATACTATTTTTTTATTTATTTACTATATATCTATGTTAATGACTAAAACTTGAAGTAATTTGTGATCGCCAAATATCATAACTATGTGTAACAAATGAAGTAATTTGTGATTGCAAAATTATCATGAGTAAAACTCATTCAATTTAAGAGTAAATGTAATTTAATAGGTAATTTTTAAGTAATTTAAATTGAAAATATGGGATAAGATAAATCAATTATAATAAGTTATTAATCTATACTAAGAGTAATCAATTATAATCGTTAAAGCATTGAATGGTTAATTTGTTAGTTGTATTGTGCTTCCTACATACATTAAAAAAATATTGATCCTTATTTTTTTAAAACTACTTAAAAATTACCTATTAATTTAAATACGTAACAAGTTAAATCAATTATAATTGATTTATATTTATTGATTTATCTTGTTATAGTTGATTAGATCATAAATGACAATTACGGATTTGTTTTAATTGATTCATCTTGTCAAATATTTTTAATCAATACAACTTAATAGGTAACTTAACCAGTTTAAAAAATTTAATTAATAATATTTAGTTTTTCTAACTATTAGAAATGTCTAGTTAATTATTCCAAATTTAAATTAAAAATCATATTAACCAAACTTAAACACTAATATTTTATTGTAACTAAACATAGTAATTAGATTAATAACTGTTATATATTTTTTTTAAAGTTTTGTTATGACTTTATCTAAACTACTACATTGTATGTGGTCATAGACCATCACTACTTCTAATACATCACAGCACCATCCTTGAAGTTGAATAAAATTTTTATGCCTCATTCATGCTTGCAAATTGTGTTAAAAGGATTTCGATTAAAAGTTTGAGTATATTGATTTTTAAGTCTTGAAAGTGTATTTAAAATGTGATTTTAGTCTTTAAAAGTAAATATAATCTTTTCATTGTCAAAATAACCATATATTAAAATAATATTTCTATGATCCCATAAATTTCCTAACTTCAATATCAAAATAGCTACGTAATTATAATAACATTTGTTCCTAGTTACATAAATTTCCTAACTTCATTGTTAAAAAATAACCTAACCACTAAGCATAGTTAATTATAAGAAACTAAACTATTCTTCTTATTTCATAGAAGTTCCCAATTTTCGGTTGCCAGCTGTTTGATTATTTTGTTTTGGGTGTTGTGTGAGTGTAGAATCACGTCTAGTGCAATTCTGATTCTTGTTTTTTTACCAGTCAAATGTTAGTTCTTAATATATTAATATTTGTTAAAGGAGGAATTCAAACCTACAACATCTCCCTCCCCCATCTCTTCAATTTTCATTCTTGTTTCATCCCTAACCTACCACAAGTAAATAAACATGTTAGATTTTATCAAATAATAAATACTAAATTAGAAAAAATAAGGTACGATAAAGATGAATACTTAAATTTTATAATCATCAAGTTAGTCTCAATCCATCAACCACTTAGCAACCCAAATCCCACAATCATTCCTATAACATGTCAATATATTACTTTCATAGTTAAAAAAAAACTTAATTTTCAATAAATTCAGTTAGTATATTACTAATGAAGTTTCTTTCTTCCAATGTTAAGAGTTACGATGATAAAAACAGTCAACCGATAACATTTTCTCTAAGAAAATTGCCTACAAAATAAACAATTGTTTCAGTTCAAATTTACATCATAATAGAAAGTTCACATCATTTAAAAAAAAAAATTAAAATATTACCAATTTCATAAAAAATCTTCTTCGTATTGGATTTCTCTTTGTGGGTTGGGAAGAAAATCCAAAAAAATAAGTCTTTTATGCCCCAAGTTATTAATAAAAAGCAAAAACCAATGCCAGGTTATGCCATTTATAGCAACAAAAATCTATATAAAAAATCATACAAATGGCACAAAATATCTCAAAATAAATACATGATAAATAATAAGAATATAATATATATAGAGTTTGGTTGTGATCTTATCTAAGAAATCAATTGTTTCCATGTACTGATTGAAATACATCGACTTATTTATATACGTACTAATTTAAATAATTAAATGTAGATTCTATATATAAATATATAAATAATATGAATTAAAAGATAAACATAAGTTTTACTATAATTTAAATATTCTTTAAATTTTTTAAGAAAAGTTCATATGCACTTTACCATAATTAATATATTATTTGGTAACATTATTTATATGATACCTATATATTGATTTTTACTTATGTAATTAAGGTAATTAAGTCAAATAAATATTTTTATATTGTCTCTACATATTAATTTTTAAATTTATTTACATAATTAAATTTATATTTTATATATAAATATTTTAAATTTTTTTATAAAAAAGATTGAGATATGTGTTACTATAATTAATACATACATATATATATATATATATAATTAGAATAATTGAACCAATTAAATATTTTTTATAGTCTCCACATAATAATCTATATACTAATTTAAATAATTAAATGTAGATTATATATATAAATAATAAGAATAAAAATATAAAATGTAAGTTTTACTTTAATTTAAATATTATTTTTTTTAACAAAATTACACATATGTTTTACCATAATTAATACATTATTTTGTAAACCTTATTTATATGATTTTTATATAAGAGATTTGAAAATTTAAAAAACACAAAAAGGTACTTTTTTAATAAACAAATATTAATTTGTTAGGGGTCAATTTGAACCAATGACCTTTCCTTTTCCATCTCCACAGATGTTAATTTACCACTATATCAACTTTATAATCTTACAACCAAAAAACTATTTTAAACCATTTATATTGAAAAAACATAATTTTTCTATTATCTATGTTGTTCACAAAATAAAACTATTATCTATTATCTATTAATAAAGGGAACTACCCCTTTTGTTGTTCACCTTTTGCTAGACAATTATGTCTCTTATTTATAACAATAACTAACATGCTAATAAACAAGAAATATATTGCAATTATACACACACTTATGTACATGCTAGCTGTCATTTTAGTGTTACAACATACAACCGACATTAGGCATAAGTGAGTCAGCCTATTATCAACTCATTTTTCAAATTATTCAATTTGACTCGACTCAAACAATGATATGTTGACCCATGAGTCCTACCCATTTTAAAAACTGTAGTAGTAATTATAGGCCATATAGATAATATTAGGCATGATAGTAGTTGTAGTAAATACTAGGCAACACAATTACGTTAGGGTATAACATCAACATTAGTTATTACTATAATGTTAAGACATAAAACCAAGATTAGGCATAAGTGAGTCAACCTTTTTCTATATGGTCAGCTCATTTGCCAAATTATTCAACCTGACTAGCCTAGACCCATGATGGGATAGGCAACCCATAAGTCTTGGCCCATTATAACAACTATAGTAGCTAGCATAGTAATTTTAGAAGACACAAATGACATTAGGCATGATAGTAGTTGTAAGGTGTAGAATCATCATTAGTCAAGATGATAGTATTAGAGCATATAGATGACAGCAGACATCACAAAAAAGTTAGGATATAGCTTCGATACTAGATATGATTATAGTGTTAAGACATGCAGTCTATAGTAGGCATACGTAAGTTAGCCCATTTCTTCTATATAGTCGGCTCATTTTCCATATTATTCAACCTAACCTTGCCCAGACCCATGATAGTATAGGCGACCCATGGCTCTTGGCCCATTATAGTAGTTGCAATAGCTATCACAGTAATTATAAAGGATACAAATGACATTAGGCATGATAGTAGTTGTAAGGTATAAAATCTTCATTAGTCATGATAATAGTTTTAGAGCATATAGGAAACACTATGCATAACAATAATGTTAAGGTATAACATTAATACTAGATACTTTTAGGGCATACAATTGACATTAGGCATAAGTGAGTCAAACCATTTTTTCTATATGGTTGGCTATTTTTCCATCTTATTTAACTTAATCTAGCCCAAACCCAAAACGAGATAGGCGATCCATAGGTCGTGGCCCATTATAATAGTTGTAGTAGGTATCACAAAAATTTTAGAGGATACAAACGACATTAGGCATGATAGTAGTTGTAAGGTATACAATTGTCAATGGTCATGATAATAGTGTTAGAGCATATAAGCGACACTAAGCATCACAATAATGTTAGGGTATAGCATCGACACTAGATATGATCATAGTGTTAGGGCATACCGTAAACATTAGGCATAAGTGGATCAACCTATTTTTTCTATATGGTCAGCTCATTTTCCAAATTATTCAACATGACTCAGGCCAAACCCTTGACAGGATAGGCAACCACGAGTCTTGGTCCATTATAACAGTTTTAGTAGTTACCACAATAATACTAAAGGATATAGACGACACTAGACATTATAGTAGTTGTAGGGTATACAATCATCATTAGTCATGATAATAGCGCTAAAGCATATAGATGACACTAGGCATCACAATAATGTTCGGGTGTAACATCGACACTAACTATGATTATAGTGTTAGGGAATACAGTCGACATTAAGCATAAGTGAGTCAACCCATTTTTTCTATATGGTCTGTTCATTTTTTAAATTATTCAACTTAATCCAGCCCAAACTCATGATGGGATTGGTGACCAATAGGTACTGACTCATTTTAATAGTTATAGTAGCTATCATAGTAATTTTAGAGGATATAGAGAATATTAAGGATGATAGTAGTTGTAAGGCATACAATCATCATTAGTCATGATAATTGTGTTAGAGCATATAGTTAATAATTGATTTACAATCGTCATGTATTTATTTAATTATGAATTGACTAAATAATGTAAAAAAATTAAATAATTTTTATAGTTTTAATCAATAAGTAATTTAAAAAATTTAATTACGACAATTTAGTTTTTTTAAACTAAATAAAAAGGTTAATTAAAGTATATAACATATTTATTTAATTATGAATTACTTAAATAATCTAAAATATTATTTTAAACATTTTTTTAATTTTAATCAAATACTTAACTTAAAAAATTAAATTACTAATATTTAGTCAATTACTATATATCACATGTTTATTCAATTATGAATTACTAAAACTTTAATTAATTTGTGATAACCAAATCATCATAATTGTTTGTGATAAATAAAACACAATAGTTTTTTTACTTTTACCTATTAATAATTTAAAAGTTACATGCATTTTTGTAATACTTTAGTAAGTTTGTTGAATCATTTTGTGCAGTTTGATGTCTTATGGTATGTTTTCAATAAATACATTAATTGGTAACTTTTAATTAGGTAACTAATTAAAGTTTAAATGATAGCATTTAAATTTTCAATCAATCGATAATAATATTTTTCAAAATAAAAAATTGATCTCAATCATGATTAATTGTAAGTTTTTTCACATATATAATCGTTAAAAGAGTAACAACATGCTTGAGGCACTAAGAAACGGTAGACAATGTTGCCATATATACCTTAATTCAATATTTTTAGAATGTTATAAACCAAAATATTATCTCATAATGATAATTATTCATAAAATTCTCCATGATTTTAATCAATAAGTAATGTAAAATTTAATTACTACAATTTAGTTAATTTTGAACTAAATAAAAAGGTTAATTAAATTACTATATATCATATCTTTATTTAATTATGAATACTATCTAAAATATTATTTATAAATATTTTTGTTTGATAATAATTAAATTAAAAAATTAAATTACTAATATTTATTTAATTACTATATAACATATGTTTATTTGATTATGAATTACTAAAATTCTAAATAATTTATGATAACCAAATCATCATAATTATATATAGTAAACTAAACACAATAGTGATGGTGTTTGCGTAAATTGTATATAAAACAAATACAACACAATTTATTTTAATTGATTTATCTTGTGACCTATTTTTAATAAATATAGATTAACAATTAATTTTAGATAATTTATTTATTTAATTACTACACCACAAATACATATTAAAAGATAAATTATCAAATTAATCATTTAGAATAATTGTAATTTATATATCTATGTAAGATTAATAAATTTGTTGACTTTACTAACTAATACTTTAAAAGTCACGTAAAATGAAGAGTTGTGATTAAACCTTTGTGTAAAACTCTTTTACACTGTTAGTACATACAAATTAAATCATTATATTTATCTTGTTGCATATTTTTAATAAGAGTTTAATTAGTATGTATTGTAAAACCTTTTACATTGACATTCAATCACAATCTTTAATTTATGGTAAGTTTGTTAATTTTATTAATCAGTATTTTAAAAGTCATCTAAATGAAAAATGTGATTAAAATGTTAGTGTAATAATCTTTTACACTATTAGTACATACTAATTAAACACTTTCAATAAATATAGATTAATTGGTAACTAATTGATTTAATGAAAGTTTAAATAATAACAGCTAAATTTTCAATCAATCTCAATAATGATAATAACATCTGTCCAAAAACAAAAAATTGATTTCAATCATGATTGATTGTAATTTTTATCACATATATAATAGTTAAAAAATAAGTAAGGAGCATGCTCTGCTTGAGGCTGCAATAGATGACAGATAATGTTATAAACCAAAATATTCTTTCATAATCGTAATTATTCATAAAATCTCCTATTACTAGTACGCACAGCATATGGCTGAAAAAATTTTGCTCCTGCACCGCTACACATGTACAATTAAAAAGATATCAAAATGCACAAAATGAATTGCAAATTAGTTTTTATACCTATATATCTTCAATTTTTATTATTTCATAATAAGCCAAATTGTTTATGCACCTACATAAAAAAATCAATGAAATGAGATTGGTAATTAATTTTATTTTAAAAAACTATGATAATATATAGAAAAATAATTATTGGCATATCTCCATTTGCTCCTTTAATGACACTTTCAAGTAACTCATTCCAAGCTTGACCACCATTAACATTACGCAGGGGACCAGAATTCTGAAATATTATAACAATTGGTTTAGTATATGTTATACATATATCATAACTATATATCAATATTGGTGGTAAAAATATAATTTTCCTAACTGTTGTCATAAGTATTGTATTGGGTGTAATGGGAAAGAATGAGAATGGAACTTGAGGATATTGATTGTATATGGGTGGCCTTCCTTACATAGGATGAAAATTAATGAAATGTGGAATTGGATAGTTGTATGTTACATTTGGTTATAGGGGGTAACAAATTGACTCTTCCCTCATTTTGTTGAGTAGCAACATCAAATCAGTGTTAACCTACCAGATATTCATTTATATCATCAAATAAGTGGTAATCTACCAAACACATCCAGAAAGTAAGAACACATGCAAGTGAAAATAACTAAACACAATAATAATATGTACATACTAAAATAATAACCATAAAATTTTAACTCACTCTCCTATTAACTTTAATTTCATAGTCTGACAATTATCAACAATACGAGACAACAATTCTGTATCCTACCAAACAAACATTGAATAAAAGAATAAACAACTCATTTAAGGATCTGATTAATTTAGAACAACTAGACAAATAAAGTAACTAGAAACAATAAGTACTTACATACTTTCTTATCATTTATCCCACTAGTTTTACATGTTTTCTGCTTCTTAACTTTACCTCTTGTAGAATTGCCATTTCTCTTTTTGCTTAAGCTCTATAATAAAGGTAGATATACTTAGACATCAATCATTAATCCATAAAAAATGTCTAAAATGATAGAACAAAATGTTTAAACTTTATATTATTTTGACTATAATACTTCCTTGATATCAACTTCAATTTTTGTATTCTACAAATTATCATGATCAACTGAGAGTGGTTCAATATCCTATGGAACAAACATTGTAATGATAACATGCATAGTTAGTTTTCCAAGCTCCATAATGTCTAAGCTTGATGGAGGTTCAACTAGCACTTATAAGAACGTGTGTAATATTTATGCAACATGACAAATTTACTACAATGTCTCACTTTCAAACGCAGGTCTAATGGTAATCTTAGAGAATCCTAACAAAACGCTATAGGTACTAACAAGAGCAAGAGGAAAACATCCTATGCTAACCAGACCAAGAAACTAATTTTAGAGAACATGCATCACAAATCAATAATTAAAAAACACACAATTGAGTTCACTCTTTTATGCTCATAACAAAATAGAGCTAGTTGCAGAAGAGTCGACAACAAAAAGGACACCAAATTAAGAATGGAACCACAAGACATAAACTTGAGTGGCAACAATGTAGGCAATAGAAGAATGAGAGAGCATCTTGTCTGTGTAAGGAAGAAGACAAAAAACTAATCGTTAACTAAGCACCAAAACAGGTTTTGATAATGAAGGATAGAAATTACAAAAAATAAAATTGACTTATGGGATTTAAAAATAAATTTATAAACTTATTTTTAATTAAAATAAAAATAATAATTTAAAGTTTTCATTGTTAGGTCTTCTAAATAAAAAAAATTAAAAATGTCCCAATAACGTATAGATTCATTAAACATGTCATAAGGGGTACCAAAACCCTCTAATTAAAAAGGGGATTGAATTTAAAACCTGATGTTTAATCATAACCTTAATTTATATAATTTTTAAAGTATTAATTGGTAAACTTAATCAACTTACTATATATAAAGGGTTTTACCATATATAAAGGGTTCTTACACTATATAAGTTTTTTTTTTATTTTTAATTTTCTCTTGTTCTCAATCGGCCATATATACATGGAAATAAGTTTATGTGAACATATTTGTTAAATGGAAATGACATTTATTGAATCAATCTTAATGGTAATTTAAGGTCAAGATGCTAAAGAATGAAATGTTGCTACATGCATATCCTATCATAATTTTGACCAAAGTTTCAGTACGATGGATTAACAAGAATAGTTGAGAACTCTATGGAAAATTTATAATAAGAACTTTAATTATCATTGACTACTAACCAAGTAAAAACATGCAAAACTGGACTAACTAAAAGTGCACCCTTAATTATCATTGTAATTAACCAATTAATAATAAGAACTTTATAAGAACTATTATTAAAATATTTTTTCAATATATAAAAAAAGATTTCAACTGATTGGACAGCCTAAGTAATTATTGAATGAATAGAAATTGTAAAAGAAAAACAAAACTCATAGAAATTAAATGACTCCTTATCTTGATATTAGCAAGAAAATAAAAGGAAAACACAGAGTGCATGACTTTATGTTACATATCAATAGAAGACATTTTATTTTTACCTTCATTTTTCAATTTTGAGAGATTAAAAAGTTTAGAGAGTTCAAACAAACTCCAGTATCAATAATCTGTAAAGTGCAAAGAAGGTAAACATGAAATTAGTAGAGCTGGAAACAGGAAAATCATAAGATTGAATTGAATTGAAAATATTGACACACCTATAATTGCAGTTGAGAGATGGTGACAGGAAAATAATAATGCAAGAGTTTGGTGAATTAGTAGAGGTAGAAGGGCTTCCTCAATGTACAAGTATTATTATTTGGTTCCCTCATTGTGACGTGTTGCAGTATAACTGATTTTTTATGTCAATTCATGAGTATAAGTATCTTATTTCAGTTAGTAATTTTGTTTAGTTATTTTCACCTCTTATATGTCTCTTTATTTCACTTTCTATGTTATATATCTTTTTACATTCTTAAATAGATAGTCACAAAACCTTTAAATTAGTTAATAAAAAGATCAAAAGAGTGGTTCTATTTCAAGACTTGTCAACCAGTTGTATTGGCAGTAGAATCCACTATGGTATGGACAAAATTTAGTAAACTACTGTCAGACATTTTATGGGACCAATCTATTTCTTCAAAAATGGAATATAGACAAAATTTAGCATTTCTAATTATTTTTCAAATTCATTTTTATTTTAAAAATCTAATAATATGCAATAGTCAATAACTTTAATATTTCTTAAATCATGAATTACTAAGTTCTCTACATTGTTTCTTCACTAACCTTAGCTAAGGATTCCAACTTAATAAATAACACAAAATTAGAACTAACTAGATACTTAGTTTTACAATTAGAATAAGAACCCTCAACTTATTAAATAATAGTTAAAAAAGAGAGTAATGTAAGCGATTAGAGTTTTCTACTCCAAGAACAGAACACAGAGTAGATTACCTTAGCCTTCAACCACATCCTTTGATGTCCTTAAATGGCGAACCCATATATAACCTATTACAAAATAAAGTTAATTTGAAATAGACATATAACCTAATACAAAATAAAATTTTTTTCCCAATAACTGAACAGACAGACTAAATATTAAAATACACATATAACCTAGTACGAAATAAAGTTAATTTGAAAATTTTTTAATTGTTTTTGGAGGTTTCAAGTGCCTTGAACTATCTGGTTTGTACTCTTTCACCTACTTTTGTAATAACACAGAATATTACATTTTTTTTATCGTAAAAGATACTAATCTTCTTGTATTGAGTATTATTGTTATATAAGTTTATTTGTTAATTTAAGAAAAACATTTGAGAATATTACCTATAAATTCATAAGAGCAAATAGTAAACATGACTTTGTATCTATAAACTTTCATATATAATTGTTAAAACTTATATATGTGGAAGAAAAATACATCAGCAGGAATACACTTAATATCCATAAAAGAGAAGCACACAAACACATAGCGGAAACATTTTCAGCTATATGAACTCATTGTACCCACCTACAGTCAAAATTTTCCAGCAGAATCAAAGATTTTTTTTTTTTTCTTATCTGACGCTTTGCTATTTAAAACACGTTTCGAACTTAAACGGATTCAAATCAAGTTAATAAACTTAATTACGGAAATGAAACTCTTAAATTAGTACCTATTTTTTTCATTTATAAAAATAAAGCTGTAATTTGATTGAAGCTAGAAAACTTATAAACTTCTTGCTATTGAGTTTATCTTGATATTTGCTTTAGAATCATTATCGGAACACTAACACAAATTTTAAACTTTACATTTATGATGTCTAATTTTTTACATAATTGGAGTGTATTAGACTATTGAAAATCTCATGTTAAACTAATAATATAATCAAACATTATATAATATATAAGTATGGTACAAACCTCAATTTATAATCTGTGAGGTTGAATTACGTAAAATTTCATAATAATTACAAACCAACATCAATGTCATTTTTAAAATGCACTAAAATAGAGAAAGTAATGATATTACAGGAAAATGTTCATTGAAACCTTTGTGATTGACTATTAACAATTTTCATTTGTTTTAAATCAACCAAACAATTAGTTCTACGTACAGTCACAATCAGTTTACATGGTCTAAATATGTAACGATGAACAAGAGTACTCAGCCACTAAACATTTTTTAAAAGCAAACAATTTATCCACGGAAACCCTAGTCACCATTAATGGAGCTCTTCTGCACTGAATATCACATAATGACATGACAAAAGCTAAGGTTTATATTTTCTTTTAGACGGGACATAGCTTAATGGAAAGTTAAGGAAATTATTCAAAGGATGATAAATAAGATTCCCTCTAAAGCAGAGACAAAAACACTTGGAAGACATAGGATAAAATATTTTTGACTTTTCTATTTGTGTTATATGGTTCTTAAAACTACAGCAAACACACACATAAGAGACAAGTTAAATAACCTTTGTCACACTTTTCAAAATCAATAACACATAATAGGTAAATATAAATCTAATATTGTAAGTTACTTTTCTAAATGCAATATTAGTCTATGAAATGCTCACTCCTATTAAGGAATCACTTGTCTTTCATCCATGTAAGTCAACCAAATGTTCACTCCTATTAAGAGTTTGTTTTACAAAATTAACTGAAAAAATTAACTGAAAGTTAAATGAAAATTAAAAAATTAGTTGTAAGTGTTTTATAAAACTAGTTGAAGGTTGTAAAATAACAAATAAGAGCATCATTAATCATTAAATAAAAATAAGGTATTTTAAAATAATTATAACATATTTTAATGATATAAATTAATTATATATTTAAATTATAAATTATTATAATTATATAGTTAAATTATAATTTCTATGATAACATATTTAAATTATAAACTTATGTAATTATCTATTTAAATAATAAATTACTATAATTAATATTTAAATTGTAATTTCTATAATTAAATGTATAACTTTTAAATCAATATTTAAATCATAATTTTTTATAATTATATATTTATATTATAAATTACTATAATTACATTAATGAATGTGAGAAAAATGATAAAGATAAAGGCGGTATAATGCAATGAGATTAGAGAGAATTAGTGGAGGACGGTGTATTAATTAATGAAGGTTAAACATATAAAAATAAAATCAGCTAGTTCCTAAAATTAGGAGATTTTTTCAAAACATTTTTGAAAAAGTTAAGAATTCCTAAAAAAACTCCTAAATTTTTGTTATCCAAACTGAGCTGAAATAATTTCAATTACTAGTTTTTCATTGAAAAATTCATGTATAAACTCTAGGATTCATCCACTGCATCGTGTAAACACTAAGTATAAAATCATATAAACAAAGGTGAAGGTTTTTTTTTAACAAAAAATAAATAAATTTAATCGTAATTAAATGGACAAGAAAATATTTAATTATTTACTTGGTACCCAAATAATTTTTAATTATTTATATTTTCTTCAATAATATTATAAAATTGTATAATCATCCTCACATATAAGTGCACAATATTTTATGTATTGTTTTATATATAGTCACGTGATGGACTTTAATTTTTTCTAATTACTGTCATATCATTGTATTAGTGTTAAATATTTTCATTTAAATTTGATAACTTACACAAATAAACTACTTTAATTATAATAATTAAAAATGGAATTTTACTAATTTTATTAAATAGGCACTTTTTAATCATATTGATCATTATTATCTTAAATTATTTAAATGCAATGAACAATTACATCAACTATAATAGAGTATTAGATAAGAAAGTTTCCAAAATTCGACAGGCTATAATTTTTCTATTTTTCACTCTTCTTTTTATGCAGTTTTAGTTGCTTGATATTATACTTTTTATTACTATTTTTAATAAATAACCATTTCAATAAAATAAAGATAATACTTACTATTTTTCATATCATTTAAAATATTAATATACCAAATCTAGTTTAATTTTATTTTTTATTGTCGTTTTTATAAAAAAATAGAGAAAATATCTATTTATTAATTACTCTTAATTGCATTGTCCTGTTTCCTTCTCCTTCAATCATAATTTCTTTAAACTATTATTATATTCATCCATATTTTATTTTCCAATAAAATATTTTATTCTTCAAAAAAATTATTTATATTTATCGAGTTTTACTATAAATTATCAATATTTTTAATCAACTAAATTTATAAAAAAAATTAAAATTTAGAAGCTTGGGAAAGGTATCTTGTCATTTGTAATTATTCAATTGTTTAAAAAATTCTACCTAATAACCTATTTTTTGAAAGTGTAGGCATTTAGCCCATTTCATATCTATTAATAAAATAGGTAACCAAAAAATTAAGGTCAAAGTAAATTATATGACTTACTTACCTGTAAATTCTATAAACTAAAAAGAAATAATATGTGTTAACATTACTAATAAATTTCATTTATCATCGTCTTTACCTTTATTTAAATCTACATCTTATGGTTCATTAAGTGGCTATCAAGAAGTCAAAATTTATTTATAAAATTGGATAATTTTCTGCTGACTTTTAAAATTATCTAACCATGTCTCTACCCAAACGTATCTCATATACCCACCGCATATCATTTATGTACTGTGAGTGAGTGTCGATGGAATGATAAAAAAATAATTTTAAAATAATGAATCGTCACAAATGTAATTAAAGAAAAGATAAAAAAATCTTTCAAATATGTTTTTAATTCACGACTCAATATACATAAGAAGGCCTAAACCATAAAAGACGTTATTTTTAATTAAATAAACAAAATTTGATAACTTTAAAAGTATTTATTCACTCCCTAAAACACAAGAAAGTATTTTTTATTTTATTAGCTTATTTTATCCTTTTAACAAGAAGATTATTATTGATAAGTTTATTTTTATAAGAATTATTGTTATTGTATTTTTATATTCTTAATTAATTTATTTTTTGTAAGTTGATGTAACTGTCAAATTTAAAGTTTACCTAATGTGATAGTTACCAAATTATGGTAGTTTTATAATGATTAAATCAAAAGTGCTAGACATAATTAAAGTTTTATTATGTTTTTATTTTTTACTAAATTTAAAAATAAGAGGAGTCGTCATCAATATTTATTTAAGAAAACATTCAATTTTTTTTTAAAGAAAGTAGTCCATGAAAAAACCTTTAATTAAATGTGTAGAGCTAGATAACTTTGAAAATATTTATTTCACCCCTTAAGACATACATACTATTTTTTTCATATATTTAACATGAAAATTTTTATTTTTAAAATAAATTTATTATTTAAAAAGAATTCTTACTATTGTATTTTACATTCTTAAATATATATATATATATATATAATTTTTTTATCTTTTTGGCTTGACATGAATTGTCTCCTGCTGTTCCTAGATATCTCTATGCGTAGTGCAAAATCAGAAATTTACGTAGTTCTTTGTTAAAAATACTTGTGTGTTGAGTTTTTAATTTTGTTATTACTATTTTTTTAACATTAAGATATTATAATATTGATACCATATTTTATTCTTGTAAAAAATAATTTTATTTTAGAGGGAGGTTTTAAACATCAAACTTTCCCGATTACGCTTTATAATATAATATAATATTTTGAATTTTATACTAATAAATTTTTATTTAATATATTGTTTATGTATTAATTTTATTTTGATTTAATAATTTCATTAGAGATAAGTTTTAAACTATCAAATTGTCACAACTTATATTATAAAACTGTAGAATTAAAATGATGTCACATCTGAATAATCCATTTTCTAGTAATCATATTTTATCTTGAAGGTTTACCTTGTTGAATTAAGAATTAATAATATATTATCATTATTAAGACACAATTTTCATTATTTATTTGTAAATTTTTTATTTGATGATTTGATTTATTTATTAATTAAAATTATAAATTTTTAGTTTAATGTTATTTTAGATATATTGATTACTAAACTTACACGTTGGCTGTCTTTATTTATGTTTGATTAATAACTTTGGCAAGTTAAGTTTCATTTGATGTTTTGATTTATGTATTTTTATTTTGATTTAATAGTGTCATTATATATAAGTTTTAAAATATCAAATCGTCATGACTTGCATTATATAACCATAGAATTAAAAAGATGTCAGATCTATTTAATTTTTTTAAAAAATTTTTCATATGTAAGGATAAAATAGTTTAATAATTATTATATATATTATTATAAATTATGTAAAGATTCTTATCATATAATTTTATATACAAAAATACTATTAATTGTGATTGAAACTAATTAAGGGAGAAATCTAAGTACAATAAATTATCACAACTTAAAAGAATTTTTTTAATTATTATAAAAAACTGATTTTGATTAATCATTAAGAGCATGAAGTAATTTTGTCTTAGCTTATAAGGCTGTACCATTTTTAGTGACCGTATGAGCAGATAGACAAAAATAGTGCAAACTATTTAGAATGCCTTAGGACAATGATCTTAGCAAAAGATAAGTTAAGAATAAAAATAAAAACAGATTTTTATATGAATACACGTTTTTTTTTATTTGTATTTCGGGTGTATTACATTAAGGCCTAACATATCAAGAGAAAATAGGTTTGAGATATTTCGAAGTTGGTCACCAAGCATGTGAAAGTGAAGTAAAAAACAAAGAGGATTCAAATCCCTAATAAGTGAAGTAAAAAACAAAGAGGATTCAAATCCCTAATAAGTGAAGTAAAAAACAAAGAGAATTCAAATCCATAAAAAACAAAGTGAAGTAAAATACCAAGAGGATTTGATTCTCTGTAATTTCTCCTTCTCTCTTATCTTTCAAAAAAAATTCCCAACTTGATACTTCTAATTTCTCCTTGTTTCTTATCTTTCAAATTTTTTTCCTAAAATAAATTGTTGTTGATTTTGCTTTATTGTTGGGTGCAACAAGTTTGCAATTTGGATGATTGATGAGTCTACTGTGTAGAGGGAAGAAGGCAGAGGACAGGGTGGTAGGGAAGTATTTGAATGGCAGAATCCTTTGGAGCCGTTGCTTTGTTCTTTTCTTTTTTATTTACTTTATTCTTAATTTTAATTTTGTTGTATGGTATTTTGCTACATTGAATTTGTTTTATTGAGATTCAAGTACTTAAAACAAATATGTTGTGATTTTTCATTTTTTTTTATATTTTCTATTTACACCATCTAGATTAATAAATACACCTCATTTTTATGGGTGTATTTAACAAAAACGTGAGTGAAAATAGTTTATTTTTTTAATTTGGTTAAAAGACCTTATTTTAAGCACAAAAAAGTAAAAGACAAATATTAATAGAAAGTTAAAAATCCGGACAAAATTAGGTATCTACAACTATAACTAAATTGGAAGTGCATCCAAAGTGACTATCATTTTATTTAAAGAGTTCACACTAAGCAAGTTAAAAATGCATACAAAGAGATTATCATCAATTTTTATAGTACTTATTGTAATAGTCAAATTAGAAATACATCTAAGAGTGACTATTATTAAACTTTTAATTTGAATTTAAATAGTTTGGAAAATATAATAATAATTATAAGATATAAAATTTTTATAATAATCAAATTAATAGGACATCTTATAGGCCAAATAGCCAAATATTAATTATTAGTATTTTAATTTTTATTAGTGAAGGAATTCAAAATCATGATCTTTCTCTCTCCCACCTCTCAACTTTACCACCAGAACAAGTTTACAACTCTTGTTATACTTAAATATTTATAGTTCTTATAATGGTTAAATTAAAAATATATCTAAAATAAAATTAAACTAAAAATTTAGAATTTTATAATTACTGAATTAAAGGTGTGACAAAGTTATTAACCTTATTTTCTAATTGATTATTCATTATTTGGTAAGCTAGTTTAGGTGAACGAGTAATTTGGAATTGTTATTATGGCTGTGAAAAATAATTAATTGCACAATCTAATAAATTATAAACCTTGTTCTAGCATATTGTTTATATATTATGTAACCAGACATCTGTATATGCACAAATTTAAATGGCATTTAAAATCAATAGCATGATGATACCCGCAACCCCAAAATCATAAACTAGAACTCATCAAGACGTACCAACTAATTAGTATATCAAAACAGAACCATAAAGGATGTCATTCGTGAGATAGAAAACAAGGGTTTGTGATTGAAGAGGTGATGCATTCGGAGGCAGCTAACAACAAGGTGAGAATCCAAAGATGTGGGTGTTATGTTCTCCAAAACTTGTTTTCTTTGTAAATATATAATTTTTCTAGTTATATATATATATATATATATATATATATATATATATTTATTTATTTATTTTGTTCTACAAACTTTTTCTTCTATTTTAACAGAGTTTAATTTGTATTTATTGTTAGTGTATAAAGTTTTACGCTAACATTTAATCATAACTTTTTATTTATGATAAATTTATTCACTTTACTAATTAATCTTTTAAAAGTCATATAAATAAAGAGTGGTGATTAATCATAAGTATAATACTCTTTTAACAAATATCTATATTTTTATAAAAAAATATAATTTTCTTAAAAAGGTATATCTATTTTATCTTTTGGTTCCCCAAACATTGGCAGCAGCACACAATGATGCATGGTGATTTCGATTTTGTGAGGGTGATTATATTTATGAATTTGAAGCGGCACCAAGGTAGTTTTTGATAGGGTAAGGATTGATTGCTTCTAGTAGTGATAGGGTGTGATATGGGTTGAGTATAAGAGGGAAGGAAGGAAAGCAAAGGAAAAGAGACTGAAAGCACTTCCGAAAATCACTTCGTACGGTGGTGCCAACTGATAAAATATAAAGTAGGTTTGAATTATACTGTACTAGACACAAATTATAATATGCCAACTATCAATATTGAATTGATTAAAATAGGAATGAATGTGTACCTGAATTGGTGTTCATGTCCATGAGCACTATTGAAGAGAACTCTAGGAGGTTCTTCTACCTACCTTCTGAGGGGTTATTGTAGAGAATAATTCTGATGTGTAAATTTGCTTAATGGGATGACAAATTTATAACCCCCCAGGGTAGTCAGGGACCTCTCTTAATTGGGATTTTTAATCTGATTGACCTAACCCATCACAGAGTCAATCTCACTGTAATCCCAGTTAAAATAACCATATTGATATTTTAAGATATTGTCGGTTAAAGATAAATTACTATATTGATATAATGATCATATCTTATATTGTCGATTAATGATGATAGATATTGAGTGATACTAATCCACAATTATTTTCAACCTTCTCCCACTTGGATAGTATCAATCAATAATCAACATACAAATCATTAAGCTAAAATGACAATTGCCGATATATCATATATTAATTAACGATATGAAAAATTTGAGCAACAAAATAAATATCCGATAGGGATATTAATCATTTGCATTTAGCTAATATTTTTCATAAAATGTATGGCATAATGCAGTCCCATAAATGACACTACAATGGTCCAAGCATAAATAAAATGCTAATAAGAAACATGAACAAAATGACGTCAACTAGAGCATGTCTCTTAAAGAAAATAGAGAATCAGACTCCCACTAACTTAATACATCAAAAGCCTTGACTAAACCCATGTGAGTTACATGAATAAGAAAAATTCCAACAGTTAAGGCCTTAGTCAGTGGATCTGCTAACATCTCCTCAGAATCAATGTTTTCAATCCGAGTGTGAAAACTTTGAATTTGCTCTCTAAAAAATTGATACTTGATATCAAAATGCTTTGAACTAGTAGAGCTTTTGTTATTTCGAGAGAAACTCACAGCAGCAGTATTGTCACAGTAAATCACAAGTGGCCTGGAAATGCTTTCAACTATGTGAAAATCAGATATCAATTTCTTAAGCCACATGGCCTGGCGAGTGGCCTCAAAACAAGCAACATACTCTGTTTCCATGGTAGAGGTAGCTGTAAGAGACTATTTAACGCTCTTCCAAGAGATAGCTCCTCCTGCCATCATAAAAATAAAGTCAGAAGTAGATCTACGATCATCAAGGCAACCTGCAAAATCAGAATCAGAATAGCCAGTGACTTGAAGTTGATCAGACTTCATAAAAGTCAACATATGATCATTGGTTCCCTGTAAATATTGCATGATTCTTTTAACGGATTTCCAATGACCCAAACCTAGGTCGCTCAAGTATCTGCCTAAGGCATTGACAATGAAAGCAATATCAGGATGAGTAAAGACTTGAGCATACATCAGACTGCCAACAGCGGAAGCATATGGAATTTTCTTCATAGCATTCACTTCTTCATTATTATGAGGATATTGTTTGTTAGATAATTTGTCACCATGTTGCACAGGTACAACACATGGGGAGCAAGCATTCATGTTGAACTTCTTGAGAATCTTCTCGATATATCCCTTTTGAGACAATCCAACTATGTCACGTGACCTATCACGAAGAATTTGGATGCCTAGAACAACGGAAGCTTCACCAAGGTCTTTCATATCAAAATGCCTACACAACATTGATTTTGTCTCAACCAATAGGCTCTTACAACTACTAGCAAGAAGAATGTCATCGACATATAATACGAGAATGATCAAATTACTCCCACTAGTCTTCAAGTAAATGCATTGGTCTGCAACATTTTCCTTGATGTTGTAAGTAGTGACAACCTGGTCGAATTTTAAATACCATTGCCTAGATGCTTGTTTTAGTCCATAAATGGATCTTTTAAGTTTACACACCAAATGCTCATTGCCTGCCTCAACAAAACCATCAGGCTGAACCATGTAGACATCTTCAGCAAAATATTAAGCACCCTACTTAAGATCCTAACATTGGAGATCCCCTTAGGTGTATTGGAACAAGACCCCAGTCGTAGCTAAGGGATATGAGAGTGTGAGCTTGTTCCATAGACGTTACCAATGTTCCAATAAACATAAATTATGAGAAAAGTTCAGTATAAATCTTGATTTAACAAAAAAGTTACTTTAAATTACTTTAATTAAAAATTAATTTTAGATCAAAATCAATTCTTATTTTTTTCCCGAACACTAAATCAAACGTTTCAAAATAACAAACATTTACATTCTTTGTCTTTTGGCAAAATGGCGTTCAGAAAAGATTGCAATCTCTATTAAGTTTCCACGCACCTATGGCATTATCTATCGTTTTCAGTATACTATGATATTAAAGGAAGAAGAAAAATACAAGAAACTTAGGGACATAAATTTAAGTCTTAATAGGTTGTAAGGTGAGAAAATCTTGCAACATGATTTCAATCTTCTATTCAAGTTAGCATTAAATTCAAAGGGACACGTGGGACGAGGAGGAAATTAGGTGGAGGTAGGTATGGTAAAGGAAGTTATTTTTTGGGGAGGCTGATTTGTTAGAGGATCTAAGGAATAGAGTGGGTATGATTGCTCTAGTAGCTGAGGACCTCGAGATTAGTGATTATGGACAATAATAGGTTCAGGGTGTTATTCTGTCTCATCAACTTATGAGGTTATGTCAACAAACTCACGTCATCAAAAGGATAAATTCTTCAACCTCATCTAGGCAAGAAGTGTTCCTCATAAGGAAAAATTACTAGCTTGAAAATTGGAAGCTAATAGATTACCTAATTGGGCGAACTTGGTAAAGTGTGCTATAATTCAAAGGGAAGTTGATAGGTGTGGGATGTGTCCCAGTTCATCAGAATCAAGAGCTCATCTATTTCACTCTTGTTTAGTGGCTGCTGGAATTTGAGTTGGGTTATGCGTCAGATGGGGAATCTCTACAGTACGTCAAGCTGAGTTTCGAAGTCATGGCCTTCAATTTTTAGGATTGGTGGGTGGTAAATACGGGCAACTTGGATGTATGTATGGTTTCCAAGCCTTTGGCACCTGTGGAAGACGCAAAACGACTTAATCTTTCAGGTAAGGTTCACAATTCCTATGCCATCATCTTAGTTGCTCAGCTAAGTGCATAGGAATGAAGTAGGGTATCACAGTTAACTGCGCATAGTTTTGTAGAGTGGGTTATGAACTCAATTAATTGTATTATGCTTTCTTTTGGTTTTTATTAGGCCTCATTACTATTGAGGACTTCAAACTTTGTATTCCAACTGGAAGGCATTTTTTGTGCTTTCCTTTGTTGTTTTTTTTTTATATAAATTTTGCTTAGGCTTATAAGAAAAAGCATTAATTAACATTTTGATTAATATAAAATGGTGTTTTTTGTTTAATTTTTTTAAAGATTCTTTTGTTTGATTTTAGTTTTTAAAGAATACTTTTGTTTGATTTTAGTATCATGTTTAATGTTGACTAAAATGTAACACACATACTAGCATTCCAACTATCACATCATTAGAGATTCTCTGATAGCATAATTATAATTTTTTAGGATAAATTATATTTTTAATCACTTATAATCTTAACTGGTATTATAAATTGTTTTAAAATATAAAATATTAAAAATATAGTTTGTCTTAAATAATTATATAAAACTAGTCTCTTCATAGTCTTTGATGATATAGTAAGTCATTAGGTTGTTAAAGTCGTTTAATTAACACTTTAGGTTAAAAGTAAGGATCAAAATAAAAATTGTTGCCTCACAACAAGGACTAAAACGAAACATAAAAAGTCATTAGGTCTGGAGGGAATTGATTTCTCAACTACACTTTTTTATACCTAAGAAATTTATTGTTGCATAACCAATTTTCTCAACAATTTTTATTGTTTATTTTTTAACTTTCTCTCTCCTTGATAAATTCTTCTTTTGTTCTCTCTCTTATCCCATCTTTTACCTTTTATTTAGAGTTTAATTAGTAAGAGTTGCACTAGTCGTATTATCCAGTATAGAACTGGTGATTAGATCAAGTTGTCTCCTTATGAATTTGGAAGATAATTTAGAATTTCAACCATTCCTTCATTAAAACATTTGCGAAATTTTATGTCGAAACAAGGAAAACTAAATTGAATCGAAAATATATTATATGTTTGTGATTTTTGATAAATATAGATAGTAGTGCAAATAATTAGGAATTTGATTCATTTCACAATATGTGTAATTATTGACTATTATTTAGTTCTGGAATTGTTAAAAGTTTTCCTATCCTAATTAGTAATAGAGAACTAAATTATTGAAGTTTTTCCTAATTTCTTAGCAAGAATTATTTTAATAATTTGATTAGCACAAAAAATTATTAACCCAGACATACGAATCCTACCTTATTCTTAAGCATAGTCATTATATGATGAACTTCTCGGTTCTTTTAATTTCATGAATATCTTCCATATAAAAAATTAAACGTATCACATTATAAGTTGGTCAAACAAATAACGAGCATTAAACATAAGGAAGATTGAAAATAAATAAATGAAACTTAAATAAAAGTGAAAGTAAATTACAGAGTATTGAACAGTACCTCAATCCTTGATAATCTTGCTTAGCTAGATCCAACCATGGAGCATTTACAAGGATAGAGAGGCTAGAAGAAGTAGGGAGAGAAAAGAAGAGAAGAAGTGTGGAAAACTGATATGGGATATAGCATGATTCTCTTTCTCCTGACTTGTTTCTCCTTTTATAGACTTGGCTAATGCTCTTTCACTGAGAGAAATCAATTTTGCTGAGCAAGTTTGGTGCCGCCTTACTTCCCTGAGCGAGTATTCTTCACTTAGTGAAAGAGGATTCTTAATGGTCAAGTAAGCTCAAATTTCGCTAAGCAAATTTAATTTTGCTCAACGAATCATCCTCCTTAATGTTGCTCTTCTCTAGATCTAATCTTTTCATAAACACACTAGATCAAGGGTTAAATGCAAAAATTCAACATTCTTTTAAAAACAAAATTGTTTATCTAATATTTTTTTTTATTTTCACAATTAAGTTAGGTTATACAAAGTACTCTTTTTAATTTCTGGTCAGATAAGTGTAAAAAAGGATATACATCTTTACATAAAATAGACACTTATCAATATTCTAGTTCATTTGATACTATATAGCATTGTTCTACTATTGTGTTGCATGAAGGCCAACTTGGATAAGACTGTGAATGTGGTTGAACTGGCATTTGAGTATTTG
The DNA here is from genome assembly GCA_037954015.1 of Psophocarpus tetragonolobus. NCBI lineage: Eukaryota > Viridiplantae > Streptophyta > Magnoliopsida > Fabales > Fabaceae > Psophocarpus > Psophocarpus tetragonolobus. The sequence goes on from CM075693.1 coordinate 66,033,022, forward strand.
TTCTTGACAAGACATAAACATTTGTTGTTCTTTGCGCACATAAATTAATTGGTTCTTGTATTTGCAAAAACCCACTAGAAATATTAAGTTGTGTGCTGGAGAGACTCTAAAATAGGCTAACAAAAATGTATGTGTTGTCTGTTATTCCATTAGCCTAATTGGTGTCGCTACGTCCTCTAAAGCCTAGTTGATATAGTTTGTCAAAATTGTGTGCCTATTTGGAATTGCTTGTCATAAACCAAATTACATTAATTTGGACGTGGGAGACATATAGCAAGTTGTCATAAACTAAATTACATTAACCTTGTAGAGCATGTATTCTAGGGTTAATTGTCAATCGGTTTGATGTCGAACTACGACTATAAACAACATCAAAGTAAATTCTTGCATTATTTGTAATACATTAATGTTAATGTTACTTATATATGAATTGTGGATAAAATAGAAATATGAAAAATAGTGTAAATTGTTAACATTATTGTTGTTCATTGCATCAAATCTGAATATGTAACTAAGAAAGTTACCACAGGAAGTTCTTGTATATCTCAAACCTAGGCAAAAAGTAATTAACGGAGATTAACAAATTTTGTGTTATAAGTTGGATCAATAAAATTGTACCAAATTGCAAGTTGATATTTCAATGTTGTCATCGACTCGTGGTTGAATAAACGACATACGATACCAAGTCCAAGATTGTAACAATAATGTACAACCACTAATGTTATTTTTTTACAAATGGATAAGTTACCCTACACAAATCTCTTTACAAGTGTGCCGTATCAGCAGAACCCTAACTATATTGTCCCGCATATTCTAAATCAGCTAACAATGGCAAATATATTACATGAACTCTATTTCATGATTTGTCAATCGTAAACATATTGCCAATTAAGCCTAGAATACGTGCCTTACAAGGTTTCCATAATTTTTGTTCAGTTGGTTCATCTGATAATTAGATCTTTCGTAACTACTTAAGTTTTAGTGTAGATCTAGCTAATGCATCCCCAACTAGAGGGATAGACCCTAAATATTCTGCGCACATTGTTTCCAATCAAGTAGGGTAGGGCCTGCTCTTCTATCCCTCTTTACCATAGTTGTAAAGCAACATCTTCTAAAGTGATTGAGCAACATCTCCCATTACACAAGTAACTATCAATTGTGTACATTTTTTTTCAATGGTGTAACTTTTAATCATTGCTTATATTGATGTAATATGAGTAACTCATTTTAAATTTGAAATGATAATATTATTTTATTAAGATTGATTAAATAAAAATTAAATAAATAAATGGTGAATCAACACTTTTACCATGATTTTAAAAATATAGGTGAAAATATTCAAACATAAATTATACAACTTTAAAATCAATTTTAACTTTTACAAAATTTAATCATATTTAAAATCGATAAATTTTATTAGCATTTATCTAGATATTTATTATGTTTTGAGTTTTTTTTTATATGTTAAGTTTTAAATATTTTTTTATGATCCTTTAAGAATGTTTGATTTGGAAACTTTTTTTCAATTTCTATTTTTTTAAAATAATTTTTCTTTTTAAGTTTTCAAGGTTCAGAAAATACTTTTAGTTTTATCTGATATTCTTTATTATAAAAAAATAAAATTTTTAAGAAACTATATATATTTATATATAATTTAAAATACATTTAGGTATAGTTTTTTTGTTATATTATAATATTATATTAAATTTTTGCATAATTTTGATATTTAAAAACACTAAAAATAACTTTTTCTTTGGTTGATTTTGAAAAATATTTTTTAAAAAAATATTTTTAAACTATAATCAAACTATTTTCACTGCTGACTTGGATCTTTAATAATTGCTTTAAAAAGGCTTAATTTTGTCCTTTTTTCATTTTTTTCTTGAGTACCTGTCTAAAGTAAAAATAAACACTAAAAAGTGAGTTTTGTCAATAATTGTGCAGTCTTTTTTGTTACAAATAGGTATTAATCATGGTAAAAATAGGGGTAAAAATTTGGTTTATCAATAACAATCCAACAAAACAAGTTATAAAGCTTAAGTTGTAATTATTTAACAAAAAATAATTAAATTTGGACATCAAATTAAGCATCATGTAATGATTTTTTATCATTTAACACATTAAATAAAAAAATGTTAATTATAATAGTAATTTTATATTATAATTATATAGTATTATAATATATATATATATATATATATATATACCTACCATTGTAATGAGAATCGAATATATCTGGATATGATACACGCAATTTGATATGATTTAGAGCACTGGTGATGTGAATCGTTGTTTGTATCGTTTTTGGGTAGGAATCGGTCAAAAATCACTTGAATAGGAGGTGAATTGCATGAATTGCAATTTTCAAGGTTAATCTTGCGATTCAGTCACAACACGAATAACCCTCCAAATCGGGTCGAGTTGTGCAACCCAGTTTTTAAAAACCCTAAATTCCCCCCTCTTTTGTTACGAAAATGGGTCTTACAAGGGAGGGGAACTCTCGAAATATCTCCCTCCCTTACACGTAGCATGTTTCCTTGAGAGAAACACACACATTCTCTCTTGTTAAAACTATGTCTCAACAATGAGTCGTGTTCGCGTCTTCTCCCTGGCTCTACTTCTAACTCTCTGCAACTTGTCTTCTCCATGCAAGCTGCAACTCACACCTTTTATCTATAACTCATAGCACGTCTCCTCTTTGTAACTACAAGCCCCTACCATATTTGCAACTTGTTTCCTCCCTCCAAACCCTACCATATCGCAAGTGGTCTCCTCTCTGCAACTGCAACAGATCTCCTTCTATCTGGAACTCCTCTGTCTATTATGTGTTCTCTCTGCAACCTTGTTTTGCTTATTGTTGGTTCTAAAGAATGACTCAAGCAAAGAAGAAAGCCACTAACATGACATGGGAATACTATGAAAATGTCCTCCCAAATAGGCTTAAAGTAAAATGTAAGTTTTTCTCTTATATTTGTTAAGGTGGGATAATTAGAATGAATCATCATTTTGTTGGAATAAGGAAAAATGTTATTCCTTATCCAAGTGTTCTAAATGATGTACAACAAATATTTGTGACATTAATGGAAACAAGTAAAGCAGAAAGGAAGGAGGAAATCAACTTGAATAGTTTAAAGGAATTAACAAAATAAAAGGAATGACAGTTTAAAGGTAACAAACAAGTGACCATGAATGAAGTGTGTAAGTATAGAGATGATGTTATTCAAGATATTTTTTCAGTGCATTTATGCCAATGTATACCATTTAATTTGGTAAGAAGCCCTTTTTGTGAAAATGTTGAAATCTATTAAAGAATGTGGTAGGGCTTGAAGCCTCCAACTTATCATGAATCAAGGGTATCTCAATTGAAGAAAGCTATTAACAACATCCAACAAAGTCTAGAGAAGAACAAAGGTGAATAGGAGAAATGGAGATGCACATTGATGTGTGATGGTTTGATGGATAGGAAGGGGAGATTATTAACCAAGTTTCTAGTTAATAGTCCTGGTGGAACTTTATTCTTAAAGTAAATTGACACAAACAATGCCATAAAGGATGAAAAACAAATGTTTGAATTGTTGGACAACATTGTTGAAGAAATTGGTGAGGAAAATGTAGTCTAAGTAGTGACTAATGAAGCTTCCAATCTTGTGGTAGTTGGAAAATTGTTAATGGAGAAGAGGACCAAATTATTTTGGTCCCCTTGTGAAGCCCATTGTCTTAACCTTATCCTTGATGACATTGGAGAACTTTGGATATTTTATAATACCATTGTCAATGCAAAAAAACTTACCACTTACATCCATAGACATACATGGGTGCTTAATCTATATAGGAATTCTTCCAAAGGTAAGGAATTGACAAGACCAATTGTTAGAGAATAGGCCACAAGTCCACATGCTAATAAGAATGAGGATAAGGAAGTGATGACCCTAATGTTGAGTGATAGTAAATTTTGGAAATCAATCACTTATTGCCTAAAGTGTGTGATTCCACTTGTGAAAGTGCTAAGCTTGTGGATGGTGATTGCAAGCAAACCATCTCATACATTTATGAAGCAATGGATAGAGTTAAAGATAAAATTGTTGAAAACTTTCAAAAGGAAGAGTCAAGGTATAGAAAAGTGTGGAAAATTATTGATACAAGGTGGAATTTATAGCTACATAATCCTCTTCATGCAGTTTCTTATTATCTCAATCCTAGGTAAGTTACTTACATCTAATTTTGTCATTTAAATACAATTTGTATCTTCTTTGAGGTGAAGCAATTTATATGATTGGCTTATTACATATAATTATGACAAAAATTTCAATTTGGATAGTGAAGTGTTGATTGACTTATAAAATGTCTTTCAAAGAATAGATCTAGATACAAGAACAAGGATTAAATTGGATCAACAACTTAAAAAGTTCAAAGGATATACGGGACTTTTTTGGAATGAACATGACAATAGATACTAGGGATAAGAAGCAACATATATCTTTCTTTACTCTCTTTAGTTTACCTTATAAAATATAAGGGATGCTTTGTGAACTATAACATTTTAATAGCAACAATTTTTATTTTTATTGCTCTTTGGTGGGAGAGTTATCATGGTGAAGTTAAAGAGTTGCAAAAAATAGTTATGAGAATTTTGAGTCTTACATGTAATGTCAGTGAATGTGAGAGAAATTGGAGTACTTTTGATCAAGTCTGTACTAAGAGAAGAAATAATTAAAACAACAAATATTAAATGCACTAGTGTATATCAAATACAATCTCCAACTTGAGAAGAGACAAAAAAGTCAAGAAGATAAGCAAGATGGATACCTATGATCCATATGTTTGTCAGATATTGAATTGAATAGTGAAGGGATTATTGAAAAAAGAAGATTCATGCTTACCTATTGATTCCTTATGGATGAATGTGCGTGAGTGTCTTGGAGTTGAGGAGGGATCTCTAAGCAAGAAAAGGAAGGGAGCTAATTATTTATATTTAGAAATGAACTTATAATAATTAGAACTAGAGCTTATTCTTTTTTTATTATTATATAGGTCCAAGAAACTTGATTGCCATGATTAATAAAAAAGAAAAATTCATAGTAGAAGATGAGGATGAATATTTGAAGATGTTAGACCAGGGGAAGAAGAAGAACTTGTGATATTAGAAGATGAAGATGACTTAAGTTATATAGACCCTAGGGATGATGAGTGACTTTGGAAGGTGGATATTCATCATAGAAATTTTTTTATGAGGTGATTGAATCTATGTTGAATTGTGTTTGAGTTAGTTGAATTTAAGTTGAATTTTTGTTTAACCTATTCAATTTATGTTGAATATATGATCCGTTGCAATGCTGCATGTTTTTTTTTTCTTTATGTGTAAAATCGTAAATAATTAGTTAATATGAGTTCTAAACATGTTTAACATAATGGAATTTGAAATTGTTAATGAACATTCTATTGATGATGACTTAAATGAACCAATGTTTCTTATTTATAAATTTTTAACATTTTAATATTAAGTGAAAAATCTCTATTTTGTAATAATATTTTAAAATTTTAAATATATCTTAAATATAAACAACCCGTGTAATTTTAAAAGTATTACACTTAATATTAATCATTGAAATTATTTTAAATTTAATAATTCTAATTTATTCTAAATTCAATATCACATCAAATCTTTATTTATTCTATTTTATTTCTATTTTAAAAGTAACGTTATCTTAGATCAACTTATTTTAATCTTTGAATTATTTGATTGATTATCATCTAATATTAATTATTTCAAATGTAAAACTAAACAGATATTTAAATATTTTTACCAGCAACAACTAATCCGTACTAATATATAATTAAAAAATAATTTACACAAAAATTGTATTTCGCTAATGATATTTTGGTTAAATTAATTAATAAGAATTCAATCTTCATCTATCAACTACCTTAATTAGATTCCACGAACAATAGCATTATAAATTTTCATCAAAATTAAAGAATAACATATTTGATTTATTAATAATCCTTTAAACTAATTAAAATTTTCTTCTTCTCTCATGTTGGATTGTTTTTTATAAATACTATTTTAGTTTTATACTACAATATTATATATTTATAAAAACAAAAAACTAATTTTAATTTTATGTTTTTAGATTTTTAAAAACAATGTTGTTATAGCTTTTCAAATTTAAAAAATTGTTTATCAATTTTCAAATTATCTCACCCTTTACTTTGCTTAGCATTTGTGCTATTGTGGGAGGCTACAGAAGTAAGACCAAAGGTAACAAACTATGACTATATTGTGGAATTTCAAACCATTGGTTAGAATAAAAGCATCAGTGGCAAACTATGACTATATTGTGGATTGGGAATTTCAAACCATTGGGCTAATCAGATCAAGGGTTAGTTCAGGAAATTCAATTTGGTTTTTATGTATTCTAGTGCAGTATAGATAGTCCCAATGACAAATGCAGGAATCTGTTTAATAAACTAATCAAGATGTGATGTGATTCATTGTACAAACACAAACACGCACACCAAGGATAAGAATTAGTCGTCAACAGTTGAATTTTGCATTCCTTAAAGATGTAAATAGATTATTAACTCTTAAACTAAATAATCGGATCGTGACCATATACATATATATAAATAATATAATACCTCGCCGATGCAAACTTCTTGAATTGTGTATAGTAATTAGTAAACTAATCAATAAGTGAACTGATACATTAACATATAAACCAATAAAATATGGTTGCCGTCCAAAATTATTGATAACACTTGACTTTAATCAGTCAAGACTTTATGCAACCTTTTTAATAATGTCTCCTTCTGCAGTGTGTTAAGTTATAAATTGATATGTTTCTCACGTAATTAAAAATGGACAAGTTGCACTATGGATTGATGGTTTAGGGTGGTAACGTGGATGGACATGCCTAGATATACATGGCCATGTTTTTTCCTTTACTGCAGTTGCATTCAATAGTTTATGCTAATATTTAAGAATTTTTTGCCTCATGATGCAGGTTGGAATTAGTGGTATCTTGATGGTGAAAGGAACTACTTATGAGAATATGGACCAAGTTCTCAACCAAGAATATCCCTATGGAACCCTTTTGAGTGAAAACGTTATTGGTGTAATCCATGACTATTTTATCACATATTACCTAGATATGGATGTTGATGGCTCAGACAATTCATTTGTTAAAGTAGACAACAAAAGCAAGAGACCTCACCGCAAGAATCACCAAGAAAGAGTTACCTAAAAGCTGTTAAAAAAGGAAAAGGCTCAAATAAGATTTCAACTATATAACCCATCTAAATTTCATGTGGTTGCCACATCAACTAGCTTGCTTGATCTAGAAGATCCACCTCAGAAAAGAGCAGCATTTACCAATAATCAAATATGGGTCACTCACTCCTTACATTCAAATCAAGTGTGAATACTGCCTCAAAGAAAAGACTGGATTGTGGAGAGAGTTCACCCGTAATCTATTGTTCCATATCAGTGTCATGTTAAGATCACTGTAAACAATAAATTACATGTTTTGAAAGTATAGAAGAGAGGATTGATTTGAGAATGTGCTAGTCTTTTCTATGATGCGGGATTCTGAAAATTCAGTGGGAAAAAAAAATAATTACGTGGGATTATGAAATTTAGTCTTTCTCTTTGCCATTTAAAAAAATAATAATGAAATTGTAACCCATATGAAATAAACATTTTTATCAAATAAATTTGTATAATAACAAAAAGTATGTTAATAATATTCATAAAAAGTGACTTTAATCCTTATGAAATTGGTATAATAACATTTTTAGCGCGTAAGAGTATAAAATTGATATAAAAAATTAGTATAATATTTTCTTGAGACATACTATTACCAATAATAATTTTTTTAAATAATTGCATATAATTATTTAAAAATAATATGTGGTCTTTAATAATTCAAACTAATAAAAGTATATTTTATTTTATATTAAAAAATTATATTAATACCTATTTAAGTGGTTTATTTGTGTTTAATAATTGAGTTTTTTCATTGACCATGTTATCGATTAACCAAAGATAATTAAGATTATAAATTATAAACTATAAACTATATATTATAAATTATAATTTTAAATTTAATTTTTTAAAATATTGTTCAAATCAAGAAGAAAATTTGCAAGTAATTTCTATGGATATAAAACTGCAAGTAATTCTTGTGTATAAAAAACCAATGGTAATTCTTACGGATTTTAAAATCTGCAGGTAACTTTCCTGCTATTTTTAAAATCTGTAAGAAAATTACCTGCAAACATTTTATTGCAGAAAAATTCAACAAGAATTTCTTACAGATTTTAAAATCCACAGAAATATTTTCTGCCGCTTTGTTTTTGCATAAAAACCTGCAAAAATTTCTTGGGGATCATTTTACGCAGGAAATAAACATTATTCTAATAGTATTTCTTGATTAATATTTTTGTCAATTATGCTTTTCAACTTCATTTATTGATTTTTTTATACTTTCTCTTTTTAACTAATATCATAGTTAAATTGGTGAATTTTAATTAAAAATTTCATAAATTAGAATAAAAGATGTTGTACCTAATCCTTTCTAGTATAAAGGACTAGAGGTAGTATGGCACATTTCTTGTATTACAAAGGAAAAGGGAATTATATAGAAATTATGAAATCAATCTTCGATCTAGTTAGGCTTTTATTATTATAAATCTAGTTATTGGAGTTGTAATCCAAGTGGCATTAGTCCTCATCTCCAATGTTTCACCGGAATGGAAAGAAAAGAAAAGAAAGTATAATAAATGGAAAGGGGAAAAAAAATAAGGAAGGAATGAAAAAATAAAATAAAGTAAAAATTGTAGTTATTCTTTAAGAAAAAATTGATATGTAAAGGAAGGTAACATGTAAATTAAAGTACTTACAATTTCAAAATTATTCACATTTTTATTAATTGTTTTTTTATGAACAAAATATTCTTTTTGTTTACTTTGATAAATTTCACTATATGTATTCAGAAGAAAAACATATAAATATAATCCAGTACCTTAATATATAAAATTTTAACTTTATATAGTAATTTTGTATTTTGAACTCTCGACTTATGTTACTTTTTGTGTGCATGAAATTAAAATTATGAACTTATAAAGTGATTATTTTTTATAATTTCTTTGTTTTCATGTTTGATTTGAATACAGAGGAAAATAATAGTGAACCCTTATTGTTGTATACTAATATATTGACATATGGGTGTTCTAAAAACAAAGGACGAGTGATCAAATTATATATATATATATATATATATATATATATATATATATATATATGTATATGTATATATATATATATATGAAAATAATTTCTTACTTTTTCAGGCAGCCAGTGAACAAAGCATTATTAGTTAAAATGCATCCTGGAAGCTCCCCCAAAGCATTCAACATTCATATTATTCACAGTTTATTTTTTGTTAAATCATAGAAAAAATGGGACAACATTTGAGTTTATTTCCTTGTGTTAGTACACAAAGATGCTGGTTATATATATAAAGTATATCATTATAATAATTACGAATAATAAAAAAAAAATAGTTTGTTTACTGAAAATTAAATTCTAACTCCTATATTCCTATTAATAATAAAAAATTACGGAAACTATTGTAACTATTCCTTGTTTCCCCAATTGAAGACATTATTAAAAAATAACACTTACCTACTTGTTTTATTTTTGTGGTTAATGAAGGGTAGGTAATTTGGAAACTCAGTTGTTCCAATTTAGGCAGTGTTATGTTAAAAGGAACAACATGAAAACTGGAATTGCTTTGAAATTTACACCAAAGGTAGGAATAAGAACTAAAGTAACCTCACTATTAAAAGGTTGTGCAATTAAATTAAAGACAGAGTGTACAGTTTTTTTTAGATGAGTGTGCGGTTATACTTTTAGTTAGTCACTTTTAATGTTTTTAACTTATATTATTTGTTTTTATATATAGCCCAAGTTTTTTTATATTACTATAATACAAATTGAAATAATGTACAACAATTATAAAAATATTATTATAAATTATATCAAATTTAAATATAATTAAATGATAAAATAAAAATATAAATTTATCACATTATATATATATATATGAATTTCGTTATTAGACCAATTTTATAATTTTAGAATAAAAAATTATTTTAAAATATTTATATTTAATATATATAATTGTTTTAAATATACTATAATTACACATATTTATAGTCTTACTTAGAATTTGTCATTTTCTGTGACCAAAATGTAACAGAATAAAAATATTAATGCATGCAGCACCTATCACGTGTAGGTTTTCGCTAATAATTAAGTAAACATTAGTTACGGTCTGTGGCAGTCTGAATTAACACTTCTCGCTGATCTTGCTGACCAATTTTGTCAATGCAAAATGGAGAAAACAGTTGATAACAGGACACTATTATTAACTTAATCTGAGTAAAGGAAGACACCATGCTGATACACAACAATCTTTTCCCCAACATCTCCATCTTTAGTTTCCTATTTAACTGTCGTCACACAATTCCACAAAAATCAAATATGTAACTGTAATTCTATAATATACAAGCAAATAAGAGAAATTATATTGTATACATGATCCAATAAATGTATGCTTATATCGATAGCATAAGAAATGTAGGTTTTTCCAATGGAGTACATTTTTGTATGTGTGCCATTGTATAATATATGAAATGTGGGTAAAAGTTTTGATATAACTCTGCACAAAATAAATCTACAGGCACAGAAACGAGAGGCTTTGGTATATTAATTTAGAAAGTGCATAGAGCAGAACATAATTTTTCGAATTAAAGATATAAAAAAATTCAAGTCTAATGAAAGATCACATTGCTCTCTAAGAAGACATTCTATCTTAGTTGTTCTCTTATGGGATTGAGGAGGGATTCCCGATGTTAAACAATCTCAACCAATGTTATTAGAATCGCATGTATCTAGATACATACGATTCACCGCCTCAGCGATATGTATCGACGGTTATCTCATTTTCTGGGTGCAAATCGCGTGAATCACGATTTCAATGAGAATCTCACAATTCATACCCAATTTCTCTCAATGCTTTGGACTAGGTCAGGTCAAGCGACCTAAGAAGGAGAGTTTGTCGCTCATAGTAATCTTACAAGACTTTAGATAAGATTGTTTTCCGTGAATGATACTTATAGATAAGATTGTTTGACTATAAGGTATGACATTCTTTTATACAAAATAACTAAAGATAAATATATTAGTATATATAATATATGATATATAATAATATTTTTTATTTAATTGCACACAGGGGTATTAAGAGATTGCATCAAATTTAGAGGAAAATAAAATTTGATTCGATCAAATTTAATCCGATCAAATCATATTTGTAAAAGAAAAACAATAGCTATTTGATTCAATTCAATCCTATTAAGAATAGATATGATCGAATTGAATCCACATATCATAAAGGAATTCTTTTAGCTTTATTTTGCTTTCTATAAAACATAGGAAATAAAATAATAAACATAAAAATTTATAAATAAAATATTAAAACATAAATTGTTTCTTCAAAATAACATATTAGTAAAATTATATATAAAAGTAGTTTATAAATAAGAAATTGTAAATCCTAGCTAAAAATAATAAAATTAATAACTGACAATCTCTATTATCGAACTAGTTAATGCGTTTCTTTTCCAACTTTAAATCTTTCATCTATAAATAATCTTTAAATTTTAAATTGTATTACCAATTTTTATTTACATTCGTTTTAAATGTGTATATATATAATTAAACTTTAACTTAAATGGATCAAACTAAATTTCAAAGTTCAAATTGATGATCTGATATGGTCAAATTTAATCAAATTAAATTAGGTTTGATATGATTATGTCTAGATTGGTTGACAGACTCAATTGGATCGGTTTGAATTTATGGATTCATTAATCCAATTTGATCGATTCCGATTTGAACCGATTACATCTTAATATCAAAATTTAAACTCTACATAATTAAACTGAAACAATCTCCTACATTTGTTTTACTAATAGAAGGATAAATATTTATATTTATAAATATAAATACAAAAGTGGAAAAAGATTAAAAATAAGAAGAGAGTCAAAAGTTTAAAAAACAAAGGAGAGTAATTATTTTGTAAGGGAGTTACATATGATAAGTCTGACATTCTTCTATATATAATAATATTAGATAAATATACTTTATATATAGTAAATAGATATATATAATATATAATAAATTGTAAAAAAATGTCATTAAATACTTAATAATATTATATTTTTTATTAATAGAATTGAATGATAAAAAATTTTCGTCTATAAATGTAAATATAAAATTGAAAAAAAGATAAATTACAAAAAGAAGAAAAGGAGAAATTAGAAAGAATAGAAGTGTGGAAAGGTGTTTTATTTTGAGCGAGTATCAGGTGAGTTTATATACATAGCCAAGTATTTAACATAATATATAATATTAAAAATAAGATTAATAAAAATAATAATTTATTGTCTTTCTAATTTTTTAAAAATGTAGTATAAATTTAAATAAGTATAAATAAGAAGGAGATAATAACCTTCTTACGAAAAAAAAATGAAAATACAAAATTTAATGGAAAAAAAAAGTGTAAATACTTTCATTTTTGTATATAATGAATAGATATATATCATATAACACAACACATGACATATTACATATATATATATATATATATATATATATATATATATATATATATATATATAACCTATAATATACATATAGTATGATAAATTTAAATAAATATCATTGATATTTATAATAATAATAATACATTTTTATTCATAAAATGATAAAGATTTTTTGTTATAAATATAAATATGAAAATGAAAAAAAAAACTTAAAAAAAAGACAAATGTTAAAAAAGAAAAGGATTTAAGAGAATAATAATTATTTGCAAGAAAGTAACATCTGATAATTGAAACAATCTTTTATATATAGTAATACTATATAATAGATAAACAAATATTTAACATAATATATAAAATAATATATAATATTATATAAATAATAATTTATTGCCTTTTTTTTAGAACAAAGTCAAAATAAAATTATATAAACAGAGCTATACAAAAATAACAAAACAAAAATAATATAAACACAGACAATATCATGAGTCTAACTATAAAACAAAATAGAGATACTTATATTACAAATATATATACAAGAAGAAAGCAAGTTATTGATAAACATTGAAAGCAAGTCATTGGTGAACACGACCATCGAAGAAAATCAGGTGTGATCATGTTTATAAGATTTTAAACAAGAGCTTGTGGAGAGTGAAAGTGAAACATTATATAAAGAATGAGATAAAAAAATAAAAAAATGTTATCATGTTTATGTATAATGATACACAAATTCAACAAAGGTTTTCAAATAAAAATGGTTAAATTGATCTGAATTTTTATAGATTTACATTTAGTAATTCAAATTTGTAATTAGGATTTTAGAGATAACGACTCTTTCAGTTTTGCAAGTTATAAAAAATATTCATTTCTAATATTTTATATCAACTTTTAATTTTATTATTTTATATACAAATAATTCATAACATTAATTAGTGTAATATTGATAAGTTTCTTTTCATTAATAATAGTTTAATAAATATATAATTTCAACTTATCAACAATGTGAATATTCTACCCCACTACTCCCTCTTACACATATTTCCCTACTATATCTATTTCAGATTTAACAAACACAGTCTAGGATTGACACACCAATCAGAGAAACCACATCCTTTACTAAAACCAAACGAATACAACAACCATTTTCACGATAATAACTTAATGGACATTAACATATCAAGTGATTTCACCGTAGACCTTTGAAAAACAATGACATTCCTAGACAACCAAATGCACCAACACCCGGCAAGCCAGAAGACATACCTACACCTTTTCTTCCGCTTACCCACCACCCATCCACTGGATAAAAGAAACAATTGATTCAACTCTCCCGGAAGTGGAAACTGTATCCTAATCCAACTGATGACTTTGTACCATAACCGTTGAATTATTGGGTACGTTAAGAAAAGATGATTTTTGTTCTCTGCACCAGTATTACAGAACACACAAACAGGGTTAAGCACATAAGTATGTACTCCTCTCCTTACCAGGTTATCAATAGTAGGTAATCTGTCCTTTAGCAGTCTCTAAGAGAATACAATTACCTTGGACGATAGCTTATCCTTCCACATTTGGCACAACTCATGAGATCTGACAAGACTCATACCTAAATCAGTTATTCTTGCATTCAACACCTTATACCTTTCCCCCACTGAGTATCCCTCACCCGTGTTTGTGTTCCACCCCCATTCATCTGGGACCTGATCCACTAATACCACTTCATGTAACGACACCTGTAAAGCATGCAGCAAGTGCTCCTACCATACGAACAACTCCCTTCGCCACACCCACTTCCATGCCGGTAATGTAGTTTCTGAAACCCGTTTGTCCTTAACGGTGATAAACTTATCCTCCACTAAGCCATATAGTCTATAGAACACTACACTCATCGCCTTATCGCCTATCCACCTCTGCTCCCAAAATAAAGTACCCTCTTCAGACCCTACTTTCCTCTTTACTCGATTTTGGAACCACTCTGATAGTAACGTGTTTGGCCCATCAATTCCCCATATATCCTTCCACCATTGGCAGGTGTGAGTAAAGGATCTCAGCCTATCCATGGATTTGTGTATCTCTCCGTACCTACTCCTCAATAGCGGGCCCCAAATAGTCGTATTAATATTCTCTACCTCCACTTTGCCAGCAGACTCAGGTTAAATTTGCCTAAGCACTTCACACCTAAACCCTCCTTCCTCCTTTGGACGACAGACTTTATCCCAACTTAACAATGCAATTTTAGATTGACACTCATTTCCTTCCCTTAAGAATGCTCACTATATACACATCAAAGTATTCAACACCATCTTAGGCGCCTTATAAAAGGAGAAAAAATAAAGTGGAAGAGAAGATAGCTCTGAGTTCACTAGCACCAATCTCTCAGAAAAGTCATATTACTCGTCTTCCAGCCTGATAATTGTTTCTTAAACTGATCAATGACTGGCTGTCAAACTTCTTCCCTCTTAGGATTCACTCCCACTAGTACTCCCAAGAATTTAAATGGTAGTGAACAAACATTACAGTTTAGAATACTGCTAGCAGCAAGAGTGAAAGATTCAGACGCACTTAGGCTATAGAAGTGACTCTTACTGAAATTCACTTCAATCCTGACGCCATCTTAAAGCCCCGCAAAATTAACTTCAAATACCACACTGTTTGCAAATGCGTTTCACCCATCATGATAACATCATTTGCATATTGTAACACTGAGTGCCTCGTCTCCTCTTCTACGTTTATATCTTTGTACAAACCTTTGTGAATAGTTGATTTATATAATCCTGCTAACGCCTCTGCCACCACCAAAAACAAAAAGGGAGAAAATGGATCTCCCTACTTCAACCTTCTTGCTGGCCTAAACTTTGCTGTCAGACACCCGTTTACTAAGATGGAGACATAGCTAGTCCGTACAATGGAATTCATCCACATTCTCCATCTCCTTCCAAACCCGTCCTATCCAACATATAATCTAGAAAATTCCAGTTTACTGAGTCGTAGGCCTTCTCAAAATCTACCTTAAATAAAAAACACGGAGTCCGCTTCCTCTTGGCCCAATCAACTAGTTCATTAGCCACCACTACCCCATCCAGAATTGATTTGCCAAACAAGAAAGCAGTTTGACAAGTCGATATCAACCCCCTCAACACTTGTTTAATCCTCAAAGACAATAACTTAGAAATAATCTTGTGCACACTTGCCTATACTGATTTAGCCCTGAAGGTCTAGCCACCTTCGGAATGAGAGTAATAAAAGAATAACTTACCCCTCTCGGTAATACGCCTGACTCATGAAACTATTGCACCGCCTTTACCACATCTGCCCCTATTAATCTCCAGCAAGATTTGTAGAAATTCATTCCAAATCCATCAGGTCCTGGGCTTCTCCCTCCTTCACATGCCTAAACTGCCGCTTTGATCTCCTCCTCTGAAAACAGCTCCTCCAAAAAATATTTCTGCTGTTCTGACAATTGACTGAACTGTACTTCATCCATTGCTGGTCTATCCAACCATTTTTCTTGAAAAGAACCCGAAAAGTGGTCGAATATTTTAGCTCTAATATCCGACACACTCTCTAGCCAACCCGTCCCCGATTGTATGCGAAAATGGAATTCGCATGACATCTCGACTTGAAACAATTATGAAAGTACTTGGAGTTGTTGTATCCCTTTAGGGCCCATCGTACCCTAGATTTCTGCAACAGTGCATATTTCATCACCCTAGCTCGGCCCCAATAGTCTGACATGATATCATGCCTCGATCTGGATATCACCTAGGCCCCTTTCACTCACTATTGATCAACCACTTCCATCTCGTCAACCTTCTCTGTAAAAAAGTTATCATCCTTTTTCCACGCGTCTTTGGTCCACTTTTTTATCTCTTCTTTTATAATCTTTAACTTCCGAGCCAGCTGGTACATCTTCCACCCTGAACTCTGAAGTGAATTCCACCTTTCTTTAATCAAATCTCCAAAGGAGGTATCCAACAACCAACAATAAAAAAGCTTAAATGGTTTTAGCCCCAACTCTGCTTATTATCTCTTGTGCATATCCAGCAATGATCAGAGAAGTCCCTAGTCCTTATCCTCTGTGCACTAATCCCCCAGTCCTTCATCAATGTCGGTGAGAATAAAAACCTGTCTAATCTGCTAGCTGACTCTCCATCTGGCGAGATCCATGCTACTCATTTCCCAATAACTGGGATGTCCACCAGCCTCATCTGCTATATAAAGAATTTAAATTCCTCCATCTCCCCTCTTGAGTGGTAATTCGACCTCCCTCTGACTTCACTCCTTCCTACAACCATATTAAAATCACCGTCAAGTACCCATTTTACTTGTGGGAACCCTCTTCTAGTCATCATCAAGTCATTCCGTACCTTTCTCTTGCCCTCCAGAGAACACAGGGCATACACATTCACCATACAATTGACCTCATCTGGATTAACTCCTCTAAAGGCAACTCCCAAAAAACCTTGCCTTTGAATTTTCCATACGACTTCTAACAAGTCTTTCCTCCATATTGTGACACAACCCCACTCAATCCCGTTTATGGGAGTACTCTCTTCAAATATTCTGTGTTCCCTCAAACCTCCTTTATTTCCCATTCCTTTAGATTTATACATTTGGTTTCCTGAAAGAAGCATATATTAATATTATTTCCAACCACCATCCTTCTAATGCGCCTCCTTTTCACTCGATCTCGAAACCCCTTCACATTTAGCGCCAAAAGCTTCATTTACTCTGCACTTTGAGTCCTTTTACCCCTCATATCCTTCTCCGTCTTATCCCTCTCTTCCATTCTTGTATGTTCTGCTAAATACACTTCATCTGGTTACGTGTCAGTAATTCCTATTTCCTTCATTGCTAACCATATTTTACCCATCTTGTTTCCTCCTACATCATTACTTTGACTTGTTTGATTTGTGCCTCCATCCTGTTGACTCCTTGCTAGTTCGCTTCCATCAACACTACGCCTCCAAGCTTCTCTCCAAATGTTGAATCTCCTTCGATGCCCCTTCCCTCCCCAGGACA
This sequence comes from Psophocarpus tetragonolobus, assembly GCA_037954015.1. NCBI lineage: Eukaryota > Viridiplantae > Streptophyta > Magnoliopsida > Fabales > Fabaceae > Psophocarpus > Psophocarpus tetragonolobus. The sequence continues at coordinate 66,050,713 of CM075693.1, forward strand.
CTTCTTCTCCATCCACATACTCTTATTTCTTACAATTATACGATTTTATGGAACTTGAACCCGTCTTTGTATGTGCATTATTACTCTTGTGAAGTTCTGTTGCCAAATTGACCTGTTCCTCACCACCCTGTAAATTCTCATTTTTTCTCAACCACCTTATTTCATTTGTAATTGGCAAAGAGTCATAACAGCCTTACGCCCCTCTGAATCCCACCGTTCCTGACCATGGCTTTTGACACTCTACGGCCATCATCCTCGAACAAGCCTCACATGGGTTGCCCAATATATTCCAATTCCCGTAAAGGTCCCTTTTGATAGAGCCCATTCCATTTTCAGCCTGCTGTTGCATGTAACTCCTACTTGGGCCCACGCATGCCACCAAATTTCCAGCTATGTGGCCCAACTTCATACCAACTGGTCCCTTTCACACATCTCCTCTCCATGTGGCTGACTGCATGCTACTTGTCTCACCTGCTGTTGCGTGTTTCTACCTTCTACTTCGGAGTGCTCAGGATGCGCCAGACCACTTTTGGCAGCATATGGCATGTACCCATCTTTATCTTCTTGTATCACAACATTGTTTATTTAGCAAAGCTCAGCAGACCTTTCCATACTTTGTCCTAGAAAGCCATTTTCGTGCTCCACCACAGCTTTTTTTAGAAATCCCGTATACCCACTTTCAGCTTTCTTAGCACATATTTGTGAGCCTGCATCTACCTCCTCAGCACCTAGCCGGCTCTTCGTTGACTCTACTTCATAAACTACCCCGTTTGGCCTTTCGATTTCCTTCGTTGGAGATGGTTTCCACTGTCCACCAAATAACTCCTCCAGCACAGCTAGTCGTTGCTCTGCCTCAAAAGATTCATCAAACTCCCCCACTCCTTGGTAACAGCTCATCTCCGATCCAGACCACAGAGATTGCTCTCGGTTCAACTCCTTGTGCCATTCATCTCCATCCTCCATCACCTTGATATGAAAGAACCATTCATCTATCTTCACCTTTAGGACCGCCTGAACTGGTTCAAATGCCTTCCAAGAGATCAAAATTCGTGCAAAATCATACCTCTCCTTCCTAGTTGTCCCCTCTTCGACTCGCACCACCTCACCAAAGGGTGCCAGCAGACACTCAAAAGAATGTTTCTCCCCATACATGCACCGGAATGCTATAACAACTCACCCACACCCTTCTTTCTCTGTCTACACTTCCAGGTGCCCAGCTACGTATCAGTTGGAACCATTTATGTACCCATTCATGGCTGCCTTCTATCACCTCATGCAGGATTCACGAGTTACCTCTTCCAGCAACACCATATTGCCTCCCATAAGAGTCTCTTTAACGTCATAAACCCCTTGCTCAGCTAAAAATTGATGCGTCCTAAAAGTGGTTCCCTTGCGAAGCACTTCTCCTACATAAGCTTTTTCCAACTTCCTGACCTCCTTTGCTTCTGCTTGAAACAGCAAATGAGGCTCTATTTTCATTCCCCTTGTTTCCCCATCATCTTTTAAGCTATCTCGATTCATCATTCCGTTATTTACCCTATATCTTGCCACGGAATATCCTGCCACCTTTGCATAGGATGGTCTCATACTACCAACCCTAGTTCCTATCATTGTTTTCTGATGATATTGTTGCGTATTGTCTGGTTTCAAGATCCTCTTCCACTCCCTAGAGTTCATGTTTCTAGTTTTGTTCACCCTCTGCTCATATCTAGGCATGTTAACCCATAACTTCTCCTTTCTAATAAATATGTTATCCAACTTGATCACTAACATATAACCCTCTGCTCATGATTTCATGTTTCTAATTCTTTGTGTGTATACATGTGGTGGATGTATGTTTAAAATAATGTGGTAACAATTTACCATAAACTTTATTAATTTAAAATTCAATTACGGCTCAGTCTACTATAATAACTTTATTAATTTATGCCGAACTAATCTCGTTGTAAACTAACAAATTCATTATAGTGGACTTTTTAATGGTTAAGGACACTATAATACCTAACATTATTATATTGGATAGCCAACATTAATTTACAAATAAACATATTATGGAAGAAATAAGACTCACTTTAACTCTATTATAAATTTAGGTTACAATATACTTCTAACATATTGTTGTATGTTTTTAGCCTACACATATTTTCTTTCAATCAACAAAACAAATGAAATTATCATAGTTGAATTGTATTATTTTGGTGTATATACTTACTTGTGAAAGCCAATGGAGACTATAGGAAGAATGAAAGAAGTGAATATGATTATTAGGAAAGAGTCTTCCATAAAAGTTTCCTGGAGTTGCATTCACAAAGAATGCACCCACTCTGTCTTCCTTCTCTTGTATACTTTGATAAAAATTAGGAAGCAACTTGAAGATATTGTTGAAGTCATTTTCAAATAAATCATTGACATAAAATTGAATAACAATCATTGGTGGCTCTCGATTTAAGCACAATTTAGTGTTATTAATGATGGTGATGATTTCATACGCGAGCATAAGTGCATTTGGTCCTGAAGAACAACCCAAATCAGCCACTTTCAAATTACTGTGAAGATTGGTGTTGGACAACAAGTGCTTCACACTTTCTTCAACAATAGGCTTCACTTTCAACATAACCTTTTTCTACATAAAATTTAAGTATTTAAAATAAGTCAAGGATAACGAAACAAAAAAAAAAGTATCATCTAGTCAAGACACCCAATAAGTCCCTTTGATATATTCCATAACAGTGTTTTAAAAATCAGACAACAAAACTGATTAATTGGTGTAGTAATTGATTCGGTTAATACTGAAAATCAATCATGTAAAAAATCGGTCATGAATTGATAAAGTTGGTGAAAATCGGCATGAACTAGTAAAATAATTGAAAGTTAGTAGTTCAATCGGTTTATAATTATTTTTAAAAAAAAACAAATTTTGCTAAATGTACCAACTAGTTTTCTAAGTCCACCTTTTTTAATTAAAAAATTAATGAAAATGAAGATTAACTTTACTATATAAATATATAATTAGTAAAAATACTTTTTTTTCTTTTATAATTACCTCTTTAATATATTTTTTTATAATTTTAAATTGTTAAAGTATATTAATAATAAAAAAATATTATTTTATTAAAACTGGTTCAACTATTGGATAAATAACAAAATCCAATAAATTGTGAACCAGTAGTTTTAATGAATGAATGACTTATTCAGTTTTAAAAAGTAAAAACATAGTTACATAGTTATAAAAATGAATATCAATCCACTTATAAGAAAAAGAATAAAAATCTAACACAAGGGATGAAATCTGTAGTTTTATAAACCATAAGTTCAAACTTTTAACTCATTGTCCTTAATGGAATAAATATATTCTATAATTAATAATGGTCTTTTACTTAACATTTAACTAACAAGCTTTTATAGATTGAAGTTTGAATAATGGCTTGGTCCCTACACTCTAAAATCTATTATTATAAGAAAAAAATTGCAACTTGCTAAATTATGAATCACACCTAGGGGTGGGGTGGGTGTTAACATAAATTCAGACTAATTCAATTAGATTTGTAAAACTATCTGATGTAATCTGATTAAATTTTATTTAATCCAATTAAATTTAACATAGGCATATTAAATTATAAATTTGAACTTTAAAAATTTTATAGATTAATAAATCAACCCGTTCAATTTAAAGTTATATATTTTTATTATATAGATATTTTGAAAAGGATGTTGTAAATTAATTGATAATACAATTTAAAATTTAAATATTATTTATTGGTTAATTATTAAATTTTATTTTTTTTTAATTTTTTAGGATTTATATTTTATTATTAATTGACTATTTTTGTATATTTTTTACATTTATATTATTTTAAAGAATAATATATATTTTAATATTTTATTTACAAATTATTATGTTTATTATTTTATTTGTTATATTTTATAGAAAACAAAATAAATTTAAAAAATTTTCTTAAATCAAATTTTATCTAATCCATTTTTATTTAGATTAGATTAAATTTGTCGAATGTCATTTTAACTTAAATTGGATCAAATCATACACACCCTATAACATAATTGTCAAATGTGATTAATAATTATGATTGTGATACAGAAAGAATATATATATATATATATATATATATATATATATATATATATATTATAATTAAGTTAGAAAATTTGAAAAGAAAAAAGTACTTGTAGTGTGGAGTTGTTGGCATAACTTGTTTCTCCCACACCACCATTCATGCAAAGGACTCGTTCTGTTGCCATCTGTAACAAACACAAAATCACTAAACAGATCACTGCCACCATTATTATATATTATAATATTAGTTTGTCACAGATGTTTGTATCAGAAGTCTTATTTGTACGAATATTTAGGCAGTAGAAACTGAGCCGATAGAAGTTCATGTGTTGAATGTGTTGATTGTTTTTATTTTTTATCCTTTCTTATTATATTATTTCTTAGCTCACGTTTCTCTCAATTCGTTTTATCCATTTTTTTAACCAAATTATATACACCCTAACTAAAAGGTGTTAAACAATCTTTTTCTTTATAAATTAGGAGTCTAATTCAGTTAATTAAATGAACATTACATGTAAGTTCTTGTAAAAAAAATAGTATTACATCGAGTTCAATTATTTTTCAAGAAAAATTCAGCATAATTGCCTCAAAACTGCAGAAAATTCCTAATCAAAATTAAATGAATTTTGGAACCAAATTGAGTGATCAACAGAACTATCAGTCTAGCATGGACAAAACCAATGATTTCAAAAAAAGAGAAAACAAAAAAAAGCAGAAGCATGTGCCATGCATGGTGCATAGTTTGAGTATTAATCACGTCACATCAATTACTGAATTTCCAAAGTGCAGAAACCAAAACATGGCCCTATTATCATGCTTAAAATCCTATAAAAAATAAAATTAAGTGTGTTTGGATATAAACATTAAGATCATGATTGAGAGAAAAATCATATTTTAGTAACAATATTCATAAAGAATAATCATCATAACTAACAATCACTAATATCATCTTTAATCAAAGTAAGATTGTAAATATTTAAACCCTAATCACTTGATTAGGACACAAACCTTGGGATAGTATGAATAATTAAAGTAACCATCATTTGTCAACTAAACTATCACATAAAAATATTATAGATATGGTTACTCTATATAAGTAAGGGTAAAGACAAAGAGATTGAAGTTTCAAATCTTATTTATTGAGAAAAACTAATAATTAATATTTACTGATAATAAAAACATAATAGCTCTTGATCACAACATAGAAATAAAACCTGGACTTGACTGTTTCTGAAATATGAAACCAGCAATAACAAGAGTAGCGTTTATCCAACAAAACGCAAAAGCTCAACGCTAATTAACACAAAACGCAATGGAAGATGAACACGATGTTGTTACTAACAAATATCAGCCAGTTGCAGAGGCAGCATATATAGCTGATATATATGCAGTAGTCATAACGCGTGAAAGGGAGAATAAAAGTTTGAACTACCAACTGCCAGCCTGCCAGTAATATGGTATTGTGCATAATTGATTTTGGAAGTTAGAGCAGTATTAATTAATATTGCATGTGCTTCACGGTATGGATAACCATTAACAAAATTAATTATAAATATAATTGATTTTATAAAATTAATTTTAATTAAAATTGATTTTGAAATTATATGATTTATGTTTGTATTTTTTTATGTTTTCATTCTAAGTACTGTTCATTTTAGAGCTTAATGGTTCCATCATGATCTTGTCTTGCTTGGAAAGGCATCTTGGAAACTAAGGGATAAGAGTGTTTATAAATGGTCATTGATCTTAATATGTGGCACTTTAGAGCATTAGCAATGGTAAGATTTTAAATGGAGTGTCTAACATTAAAACTATTATTTTAATTAATGTGGATTCTATAAGGTAGGGTGGCTAAAAATATTAAGCACCCTACTTAAGATCCTAACATTGGAGATCTCCTTAGGTGTATTGGAACAAGACCCCAGTCGTAGCTAAGGGATATGAGAGTGTGAGCTTGTCCCATAGACGTTACCAATGTTCCAATAAACATAAATTATGAGAAAAGTTCAGTATAAATCTTGATTTAACAAAAAAGTTACTTTAAATTACTTTAATCAAAAATTAATTTTAGATCAAAATCAATTCTTATTTTTTTCCCGAACACTAAATCAAACGTTTCAAAATAACAAACATTTACATTCTTTGTCTTTTGGCAAAATGGCGTTCAGAAAAGATTGCAATCTCTATTAAGTTTCCACGCACCTATGGCATTATCTATCGTTTTCAGTATACTATGATATTAAAGGAAGAAGAAAAATACAAGAAACTTAGGGACATAAATTTAAGTCTTAATAGGTTGTAAGGTGAGAAAATCTTGCAACATGATTTCAATCTTCTATTCAAGTTAGCATTAAATTCAAAGGGACACGTGGGACGAGGAGGAAATTAGGTGGAGGTAGGTATGGTAAAGGAAGTTATTTTCTGGGGAGGCTGATTTGTTAGAGGACCTAAGGAATAGAGTGTGTATGATTGCTCTAGTAGCTGAGGACCTCGAGATTAGTGATTATGGACAATAATAGGTTCAGGGTGTTATTCTGTCTCATCAACTTATGAGGTTATGTCAACAAACTCACGTCATCAAAAGGATAAATTCTTCAACCTCATCTAGGCAAGAAGTGTTCCTCATAAGGAAAAATTACTAGCTTGAAAATTGGAAGCTAATAGATTACCTAATTGGGCAAACTTGGTAAAGTGTGCTATAATTCAAAGGGAAGTTGATAGGTGTGGGATGTGTCCCAGTTCATCAGAATCAAAGCTCATCTATTTCACTTTTGTTTAGTGGCTGCTGGAATTTGAGTTGGGTTATGGGGAATCTCTATGGTACGTCAAGCTGAATTCCGAAGTCATGGCCTTCAATTTTTAAGATTGGTGGGTGGTAACAAGTTAATACGGCAACTTGGATGTATGTATGGTTTCCAAGCCTTTGGCACCTGTGGAAGACGCAAAACGACTCAATCTTTTAGGTAAGGTTCATGATTCCTATGCCATCATCTCAGTTGCTCAGCTAAGTGCATGGGAATGAAGTAGGGTATGAACTCAATTAATTGTATTGTGCTTTCTTTTGGTTTTTATTAGACCTCATTACCATTGAGGACTTCAAACTTTGTATTCCAACTGGAAGGTATTTTTTGTGCTTTCCTTTGTTGTTTTTTTTTTATATAAATTTTGCTTAGGCTTATAAGAAAAAGCCTTAATTAACATTTTGATTAACATAAAATGGTGTTTTTTGTTTAATTTTTTAAAGATTCTTTTGTTTGATTTTAGTTTTTAAAGAATACTTTTGTTTGATTTTAGTATCATGTTTAATGTTGACTAAAATGTAACACACGTACTAGCATTCCAACTATCACATCATTTTGTTTGAAAATATAAAATATTAAAAACACAGTTTGTCTTAAATAATTATATAAAACTACTCTTTTCATAGTCTTTGATGATATAGTAAGTCATTAGGTTGTTAAAGTCGTTTAATTAACACTTTGGGTTAAAAGTAAGGATCAAAATCAAAATTGTTGCCTCACAACAAGGACTAAAACGAAACATAAAAAGTCATTAGGTCGGGAGGGAATTGATTTCTCAACTACACTTTTTTATACATAAGACATTTATTGTTGCATAACCAATTTCTCAACAATTTTTATTGGTTATTTTAACTTTCTCTCTCCTTGAAAAATTCTTCTTTTGTTCTCTCTCTTATCCCATCTTTTATCTTTTATTTACAGTTTAATTAGTAAGAGTTGCACTAGTCGTATTATACAGTATAGAACTGATGATTAGATCAAGTTGTCTCCTTATGGATTTAGAAGATAATTTAGAATTTCAACCATTCCTTCATTAAAACTTTTGCGAAATTTTATGTCGAAACAAGGAAAACTAAATTGAATTGAAAATAAATTATATGTTTGTGATTTTTTATAAATATAGATAGTAGTGCAAATAATTAGGAATTTGATTCATTTCACAATACCTGTAATTATTGACTATTATTTAGTTTTGGAATTGTTAAAAGTTTCCCAATCTAAATTATTGAATTTTTTCCTAATTCCTTAGCAAGAATTATTTCAATAATTTGATTAGCACAAAATAATTATTAACCCAGACATACAGATCCTACCTTATTCTTAAGCATAGTCATGATATGATGAACTTCTCGGTTCTTTTAATTTCATGAATATCTTCCATATCAGAAATTAAACGTATCACATTATAAGTTGGTTAGACAAATAACGAGCATTAAACATAAGGAAGATTGAAAATAAATAAATGAAACTTAAATAAAAGTGAGAGTAAATTATAGAGTATTGATCAGTACCTCAACCCTTGATAATCTTGCTTAGCTAGATCCAACCATGGAGCATTTACAAGGATAGAGAGGCTAGAAGAAGTAGGGAGAGAAAAGAAGAGAAGAAGTGTGGAAAACTGAGATGGGATATAGGATGATTCTCTTTCTCCTGACTTGTTTCTCCTTTTATAGACTTGGCTAGGGCTTTTTCACTGAGAGAAATAAGTTTTGCTGAGCAAATTTGGTGCCGCCTTACTTTGCTGAGCGATTATTCTTCGCTTAGTGAAAGAGGATTCTTAATGGTCAAGTAAGCTCAAATTTCGCTGAGCAAATTTATTTTTGCTCAACGAATCATCCTCCTTAATGTTGCTCTTCTCTAGACAAATTTTGTTGAGTGGTTTTGAATCTGCTTAGTGAATTTTTGGTAGTAAGCCTTTTCTCCTTTCTGTCTAATGCTTTCTTGCTTATTCCATAGTTAGATATAATTTTTTCATAAACACACTAGATCAAGGGTTAAATGCAAAAATTCAACATTCTTTTCAAAACAAACTTGTTTATCTAATTTTTATTTTTTTTTCACAATTAAGTTAGGTTATACAAAGTATTCTTTTTAATTTCTGGTCAGATAAGTGTAAAAAAGGATATACATCTTTACATAAAATAGACACTTATCAATATTCTAGTTAATTTGATACTATATAGCATTGTTCTACTATTGTGTTGCATGAAGGCCAACTTGGATAGGACTGTGAATGTTGTTGAACTGGCATTTGAGTATTTGTTCTTGACAAGACATAAACATTTGTTGTTCTTTGTACACATAAATTAATTGGTTCTTGTATTTGCAAGAACCCACTAGAAATATTAAGTTGTGTGCTGGAGAGACTCTAAAATAGGCTAACAAAAAAGTATGTGTTGTCTGTTATTCCAAATGGAAATTCATTGCGCATATTCTTCAGCCTAATTGGTGTCGCTACGTCCTCTAAAGCCTAGTTGATGTAGTTTGTCAAAATTGTGTGCATATTTGGAATTGGTTGTCATAAACCAAATTACATTAATTTAGACGTGGTAGGCATATAGCAAGTTGTCGTAAACTAAATTACATTAACCTTGTGGAGCATGTATTCTAGGGTTAATTGTCAATCGGTTTGATGTCGAACTACGACTATAAAAAACATCAAAGTAATGCAAGAAATGCATATTCTTGCATCCTTGTAACACATTAATGTTAATGTTACTTATATATGAATTGTGGATAAAATAGAAATATGAAAAATAGTGTAAATTGTTAATATTATTGTTGTTCATTACATCAAATCTGAATATGTAACTAAGAAAGTTACCACAGGAAGTTCTTGTATATCTCAAACCTAGGTAAAAAGTAATTAACAGGGATTAACAAATTTTGTGTTATAAGTTGGATCAATAAAATTGTACTAAATTGCAAGTTGATATTGATGGAAATAAAAGAAACCTTAAATCAATAGATACAAGATTATAGTATGTATAGAGAATTAAATATAAAAGATAAAGTAAAGAGAATTTGTGTACCTCAAATATATTGAATTGAAGTTCTTGATTTTCAAGAACAAAAAAAAAACACTAGGAATGATTATTGTAGAGATATGAGTTCAATAAGAACTCTTGAGGGTTTTACTACCTACTTTCTAGGGGATTATTCTAGAGAATGTGTATTGTTGCTGTTGTTATCATTTGCTTAATGGGATGGCAAATTTATAATCCCCCAGGGTAGGCAGAGACCCCTCAAATGGGCTTTTTATGATTGACTCAACCCATCACAGAGTCAATCTTACTATAATCCCATTCAAATAATCATAAAGATATTATAAGATATGATTATCACCAAATCTTAAATTTCCAGATAATGATAAAATATAATTGATTAATACCAATCCATTATTATTTCCAACATTCTCCCACTTGGATGGTATTAATCAATAATACAAAGATAAATCATTAAGCTAGAATGACAATTATAGACAAATCTTATATTAGACAATGAGAAATTTGAGCTACAAAATAATATCCGATAGGGATATATATCATAAATATTTCTCATAAAGTATATAGAATAATGTAGTTCAATAAAATGATACTACATGGTCTCAAGCATCCAAAAATGCTAAGAGATATGTTACTAAAATGATATTACTTCACACATATCTCATAAGAAAGTTTTCAGACTCCCACTGATCTAAGACATCAAAACTTAACCAAACCATATGAGTTATAAAACTCCAAAGTTAAGTATTTGATCAGTGAATAAAAAAATATTTAATTAATATAATTTTTTTTTTACTTGAGTCCGAAAAATTATATAGGTGAGAAAGCATAATTTACATGCATCTAATTATTCATCATAGCCCAATAACATATGTAATTACATATAGGCTACATAAATGCTCTATAATATTTGACATTTAACTAATCTGAGTTTCAAAAAAGAGTGACTATGTAAGAATCCAAAGATAAGTAGGAAATCCATAAATTCCCTACTAAAACCACATAGACACCTAGTTTATATAAAATGATACTCAGATTATTGTGGCCACAAAATGTCAATTGAGCAAACACTTAGATAATTGGTCTAAACAAAAAATTCATAAGTACTTCAATAGTGCAAAATTGTACTCAATAGGAGTACGTACTATCATAATAAGCACTTTTTTACAAAGTAGAAAATCATACTCGATAGGAGTATTGCATCTGCAATATACTTATAGAATTTTGACCAAACAAAATGTGAAATTTTGGGTAAGGAAATGCACAATACTTAATTGCATACCAAAAGAATTAATGTGCAATACCCAACAAAATGCTCTTAACATCCATTAAAGATGTCTATTAAGATACAATGAATTATGTATCTCAATTAAAATAGGACAAAAATAAATAGTCAAGTCCTATAAAGTATGTCATATCACAATTAAATGTGCACAAGAATATATGACAATACAGATAGATAAGTCTCGAGACATGATACAAAATTATATACTTCTAAAATTTTGATCAATATTAAATTTGGGTAAAAGGGATGCACAATGCATAATTTTATGCCAAAAGGATTAATGTGCAGTACCCAACAGAATGACCTTAACATCAGTTAAAGATGTCTACAAAGATACAATGGATTTTATGTATCTCAATAAAAATAGGACAAAAATAAATAGAGAAGCCCTATAGAATATGTCATATCATAATTAAATGTGCACACGATTATATGACAATAAAAAATATATAAGTTTCGAGAGATAATACAAGATTATATATACTTCCACTAATCCTTAATATACCAAAAAATATTAGGATTATCATTAGGTACACTAGTATTAAAAGTTCTAGTGATATGGGATGATGACTTTATAAGATAATAATAAAAGTGAATTAAAATTCACTATTATTCTACTTAAGGAATTAGAAAGTAGTAGAATAAGGAATGATTAATGAGAGAAGTGGTTAAAATAACAAGAATATGAAACCTACAAATTCATCCATAAGAATAAATAATTCTCACAAATGGTTTCATAATTAACCACATATTAATCAATTTTTTCAAAAATATTGACCCCTATGAGGATCTTGAAAAAATAATTACATGAGTGAGAAAATAGATCACTTGATAATTTTACGTAGAATATGAGATCATAAGCAAGTTCTCAAGTAATCATAAACAAAAATCAAGTGCTACAATAAACAATATTTACACACACTTGAGAATAAAACATGATTACATGTAGCGGAAGAATGAGACCTATTCTTGCATATATTAAGGATATAATAATAAATAGTCTCTAACTCTCATCACAATTTATTATGGACATAAGTTTATTTATATATCCCAAAATAAAGCATCTAGCTTTTACAAGAATACCATTAACAATATTATAAAATATGGTATGGAGAAATTAATCTCTTAAAATTTGGGATTCCTATATTGTCCTTACAAGAATTGCATACTAATATTGCAAATCAACAGAGAGTTTGTTATACAAGAAAATATTTTACAAGAGACCAATATAAAATCCTTAATATAGATCCCAACAATGTGATCAGTAATAATGTGATAAGAAAAAATAATTTTATCAAGAACATTTGCTTTTGCACATGTATGATTAATTGGACATTTAAAGTAAAAAACCTTATATCACAACAATTTATTTTATAAGATATTAATTAAAATTCTAATATACAAAATCCTTCCACTTGATAAAGAAAAAATAAGTTGACATAACAAAAAAATACCCAGAGGGATAAATAAAATTCAACTATTTCTTTATCAATATATATATATATATATATATATATATAGAAAATTTGCACCACAAAAAATGCAACATTTTTTTTTGTTTTGAAGGAAAAATGTCCAATTAAAAGTTATAAGTCATTATGGAACAAAAAAAATGAGAGTGTAAATTTTGGTTCCATATAAATATAACTAAACATGATCAAATGAGGGAAATAAACTGAACATTACAAAAATAGGAAAACATTATGTAATTCTAAAAGTTCAGTTAAAAGAGAATCCCTAAGGAAATTACAATGTACTATAACTTATATCAATAAAATCCTAATACCGATAGGGTATTAAAAAATCATTAACATAAGCCAAGAAAAATACATTGTATAACACCAAATTACATTAATAACAATACACCGATAGAGTATAGTTATCATCAATGCAATAAAAAAAAATAATTATATCACAAAATTCACATAAATGCATCTAAAATAGTGAAATTATAATTATGTAAATAAAAAAAGAAATTATGCATATTGTCCAATAAATTTGCATAATTTTAATCATATATATTATATGACCAACATACAAAATTCACATTATTATACCCGTGATAGACAAGTAATAATAATGCAAATTAATAAAGAAAATTATGCTCATAAGAGAAAGACAATTAAGATTGTGCATAATTAATAAAATAACCTAAAATCAATTTATAAATGATAATTCAATATTAAAGAGAGTACAGTATAATTGGAGAATACAAATACTGTAAAGAATTATCACAATGAAAATAGGTAAAAAATTCAAGATTATAATAGAAAAAAAAAATTAATTTAATCTTGAATTAATCAAATTTTTTTTATACTAAAAAATACCAATAATATAAAAATATTAAATAAATATGGTATTTTTGAAAAAATTAAGAATATAAAAAATTAGCAACAACATTCAATGCTTTTGAGAATGAATTTAACACACGAATCATCATACATGATCGTATCAAAACCACAAAGTTCTCCCTTGACCAAATCACAAAAATATGGGTATAAAAATGAGTCCATGCAACCCCATTAATACTTTCCAAAGTAAAAGTTAATACAAATATATTATGTTGCCTACACAAATGACTCATATTGGTCAAACATAAAAAAAAGGAAAACTATTAAGTAATTTTGAAAACAATTTACCCCATAATTATTTAAAAAAGAAAACTAGGTTTTAAAAGGGGTAGCACTTAAAAAAAAGTTTCAATATTAATTTACCCATGTAAGAGTAAGGGAATGAAACTTTAACATGTTATTTTAACAATAACAAGTAGCGTAAACCCTCATTTTATTTTTTTTTGTGAAAAAGATAATAGTGAACTATATTATAAAATTTCACTAATAACACAAAAAATCTTTAATTCAAATTTAATTTTCTAATAGAAAACAACCATAATTCTCTAATAGAAAATAACTATAATATGTATCTAATTTGGCTCTGATACCAATTGATGGAAATAAAAGAAACCTTAAATCAATACATACAAGATTATAGTATGTATAGAGAATTAAATATAAAAGATAAAGTAAAGAGAATTTGTGTACCTCAAATATATTGAATTGAAGTTCTTGATTTTCAAGAACAAAAAAAAAAAACACTAGGAATGATTATTGTAGAGATATGAGTTCAATAAGAACTCTTGAGGGTTTTACTACCTACTTTCTAGGGGATTATTCTAGAGAATGTGTATTGTTGCTGTTGTTATCATTTGCTTAATGGGATGGCAAATTTATAATCCCCCAGGGTAGGCAGAGACCCCTCAAATGGGCTTTTTATGATTGACTCAACCCATCACAGAGTCAATCTTACTATAATCCCATTCAAATAATCATAAAGATATTATAAGATATGATTATCACCAAATCTTAAATTGCCAGATAATGATAAAATATAATTGATTAATACCAATCCATTATTATTTCCAACAGATATTTCAATGTTGTCATCGACTCGTGGTTGAATAAACGACATACGATACCAACTCCAAGATTGTAACAATAATGTACAACCACTAATGTTATTTTTTTACAAATGGATAAGTTACCCTACACAAATCTCTTTACAAGTGTGCTGTATCAGCAGAACCCTAACTATATTGTCCCGCATATTCTAAATCAGCTAACAATGGCAAATATATTACATGAACTCTATTTTATGATTTGTCAATCATAAACATATTGCCAATTAAGCCTAGAATACGTGCCTTACAAGGTTTCCATAATTTTTGCTCAGTTGGTTCATCTGATAATTAGATCTTTTGTAACTACTTAAGTTTTAGTGTAGATCTAACTAATGCATCCCTAACTAGAGGGATAGACCCTAAATATTCTGCGCACATTGTTTCCAATCAAGTAGGATAGGGCCTGCTCTTCTGTCCCTCTTTAACCATAGTTGTAAAGCAACATCTTCTAAAGTGATTGAGCAACATCTCCCATCACACAAGTAACTATCAATTGTGTACATTTTTTTTCAATTGTGTAACTTTTAATCGTTGCTTATATTGATGTAATATGAGTAACTCATTTTTAATTTGAAATGATAATATTTTAAAAAAAAAATCTCCTTTTATCAGTATTTATAAGCACTTTAATAAAAACATAAATACTTGATTACTTGTTTATATTTAAAAATTTATATCTAAAACTTGTAAAAAAGAACAACAAAAATTAAAAAATAAACATTTAAAATAATAATGGATTATATAATTTAGAATTTTAAAGTAAAAAATAAAAATATATTTGAATTTGTAAGTTTAAATTTTTAAAATAACAAATAAATATATTTTATAATTTTACATTATTTAAAAAATAAAAAATTATATATTTCAATATGGAATTTTATATTTAAAAAATTATATATTTCAAAATTTTAAAATAAGAAATCACAAAATTAAAAAAGTCTAATTAAAAAATAAAAAACAGAAATTAAAAAAAAGTTTAAAATAAAAGGGGTATGAGAGAAAAAAAGGATTTTTTTAGGGGGAGAGAAATTAAAAAAAAAAACACAGTTGAGAAAAATTGACTGCCCATCAACTGATTTTAACTAAATAAATAAAGATATACTTCTCTTTTAATATTGAGTAGGTATTTTATGAAATTTTGATACGTGTTAAATGAAACTCCCTGATAATAGTCACAACTATTGGACAACCGTATGTAATACTCCCAAAGCTATTACAATAAGAACTCTCAAAGGAAATCAAACCACGTGAATGATATAGGTTTGAGGATATGATATTTATGTTTTGCAGGTTGTAGAAGAAGTTGATTCATTGGGGCCAACCACTTATCATGAAGCAATTAATTGCGCTGCATATGACCAATGGATTGTGTCAATAAATTAGGAGACGAAACCTCTTAAAAAAAGCACACTTGGGATTTGGTTAAGTTACTCAAAGGTAGAAGAAGAGTTATTGGATGCAAGTCACTCTTCAAGAGGAAGATTGCACAAATGTGCTATTATGGAGTATGACCATATTGTTCATTATCTTTAATGATGGTTCTATAAGGGCCTAAATTTTCCTTTTTTTTCCCTATTTCTTAAGTATTTATTTAAAGTAAAAATAAATACTAAAAAGCGAGTTTTACAAATAAATATATATTTATTTTCTTACAAGCAAGTATTAAATATAATAAAAATACGAGTCAAAAATTAGTTTATCACAATATGAATGTTGATTCTCAATATGACTATATAAGTAGTTAGAACAAATTATAACAATATTTACTTAAATTTAATTTGTTGTACTTACACATGCATATTTATTTTTTGACTTAACATAGAATTCTTGTACTTTGATAATCTCAACACACTTGAGCCCTCAACTTTTGAGACAATTACACATATCCCTTCTATTGTTCAACTTTTTACACATGTACCCATCTACTATTATTAGAAGACGGGTAACAAGATTATCAAAGTAGGAGAAATTTGTATTATGTAAAAAAAAAATAGAAAAGAAATACATGTATAATTATAACAAATCTTAAGGGTGTTAGAAATAATTTGCTCATAAATTTATATTTGGATTCTACACCAATAATAATAATCTTGATCAGAAGTACTATGTGTTTGACATTCTATTTTTTTTAAATAAACTAACAAGCTTTATTGTATCTTCAAATTAATACTATACCAAGTACATTCAAAAGTAAAATATAAAGTTCATGATGTGATCTAACTAATTAATTGTTGATATATAACTTCAGTAAAGCATATGCTTACATGTTTCCTTTGTTCATGCTTTTCTCATGGACATGACCAAATTTGTGTATTCCAATGTATCAAACTCTACGAGTTTTGAAACCTTCTTTGTGAATCTTGAGAATAATTCATCCATGACATTTTTGCCAAACTCAGCACTCAAAAGAGGTTCAAAAACAGCTCTGATCGTCTTAGCTATGAACTCTCCTCTTATCTTGTTATCAACAACTGAATCACTAACTTCATTTTGAAGGTTTGCATCCCAACCCATTTTAAAAGTTTTCAATGTTTGTAGGATAAAAGATCCTTCTGCTTTGATGACTTGCCTAACTTCCTCTATTGTAGGACTATATGTAGGGAGATTAAAAGAGTCCAACTTTCCTTCTTCAACTAAACCCTACAAATATTAAAAGAAATGTAAATCACAATTAATTAAATTAATAACAACAAAAGAAAATATTTTAAAACTAGTTTCTAGAAAATGCTATAGTAATGGTAACTAATCAAGTTACTTCATCACATTAATTAATAAGGTACCTCTAACACCATATCTTGAAGGACCATTCCAATTACCACCCAAGGATTTTTGAACTCGCAAGCCTTTTCTCTACCAATGAAAGTTAGTAACATAATTCCACCAGGTTTTAGTTCATCATAACGTGAGTTGAGAAAAAGTTTGAAATCTATTTGGAATTGCTTGAAGTATGTTTTATCGACAATTGGAGAGCTTGTGGTTGTTATATGAATATTTCCCTTATTTAGTGGTTTCCTTCCCTTGGTCAACTCTTCGGGAATCTGGTCCAAAAAACATTTAAAAAAAAAAAATAAACTTGTTAACATAATGTTTTTTAACCAAAACATTGAAAATTATCATTATTAGGAGCGTTAGAGAAAAACTTTGCCAGAAATTTTCTTTCTAAAACTCTTATGGATGATTGTTTAAAATTTATTGAAAAACATTAATTTTAAACAAAGATATTTATTTAATAACAAATAAAATTTACTAAAATTGAAAATTTTCAATCTGAAAGAATTTCAGAAAGAAAGTTTCTTTAACACTCCTCTTATCATAATTTAGATAGGATTGGTACACATATTGACCTGTGATAGCCAATGGAGACTATAGGAGGAATGAAAGAAATGAATGTAATTATTGGGAAACAGTCTTCCATAAAAACTCCCTGGTGTTGCATTGACAAAGCATGGACCTACTTTTTCTCCTCTCTCTTGTACCCTTTGGTAAAATTTGGGAAGCAATTTGAAGATTTGATTGAAATCATTTTCTATAAGATCATTGAGATAAAATTGGACCATAGTTGTAGGTTGCATTTGATTAACCATGGTAATGATATCATACATGACCATAAGTGCATTTGGTCCGGAAGAGCATCCTAAATCTGCGATTTTCAACTTACTTTTAAAGTTGGGACAATGCATCAACCTCTTGACATTTTCTTCAAGTATAGGCTTCACTTTCAAGAGAACCTTTTCCTACATAAAATTTAATTTCAGTATAATAAAATAAATCAAATGTATAAGTAATATGATAGAAGGAAGAAAATGTTCTTTGTTTTTTATTAAATTAAAAACTTGTATAATCGTCATTTAGTAAATAGATATTTAGAAGATATATATATATATATATATATATATATATATATATATATAATGTAAAGATTAAAAATGTAAAAAAGAGATATAATCTTGTAAGTTTTGATAAATCATAAGTTCAAACTTTCACTCATTGTTCTTAATGAATAAATATATATTCTATAATAATAGCTTTGAGTCGGCATTTCACAAGCTTTTCTACCCTAAAGGGATTGTATTATAAAAAAGAAAGAAAAGTGAGACCTGCCTTGCTATTTATTAGGAATGACAGTTGTCAAGTGTAATTATTGAATTCAGATATTATAATTAATGTTTTATTTTGTAGAAATGATGGAAATAAAAAGTAAATAAATGAGAGAAAAATATTAGGAATGACAGTTGTCAAGTGTAATTATTGAATTCAGATATTATAATTAATGTTTTAAATTAACTCAGCCTTTTGAAATATTTCATAATTATATAAATGAAAACTCAATTCACTTATAAAAAAAATAATAATCTAACACGAGGGATTTAATCTAGTAAAATTTGATAAACCATAAGTTCAAACTTTTAAGTCACTGTCCATAATGGAATAAATATATATTCTATAATTAATCATGGTCTTTTACTCAACATTTAATAATTAACAAGCTTTTGTACTTTGAAATTTGAATAATGGCTTGGTCCCTACACTCTAAAATCTATTATTATTATAAGAAAAAAATTGTGACCTGTCTCCCTAAATTATGAATCATACAGTTGTCAAATGTAATTAACAATTTAGATAATTGTAATTGTGATATAGAAAGAATATGTATTATAATTATGTTAGAAAATTTAAATAGAAAAAAGTACTTGTAGTGTGGAGTTGTTGGCATAACTTGCTTCTCCCACGCCACCATTCATGCAAAGGACTCGTTCTGTTGCCATCTATAACAAACACACACTAAACAAATAAGTATAACGATTATAAAAAAACATTATATTAATATATTATTTTTTTTATTTATATAATTTTTAAATTAATTAATTAAATCAATAAATTTATCATAAGTTAAGAATTATGATTGAATATTAATATAAAAAATATTATACTATACTAATTAAACTATTATTATTATTATTATTATTATTATTATTATTATTTTGAGACAAATGCGTGTATCTAAAGTCTTCTTAGTACGAATATTTAGGCACTAGAAACTGAACAGATAGAATTTCATGCGTGAATGTGTTCACTCTTTTTTTTTTTATATATATATATTATTTCATAGCTCACATTTCGCTCAATTCCTTTGATCCATTTTTTTCAACAAATTAAATGCACCTCGCCAAAAGGTATTAAACAATCATTTTCTTTATTAATTAGGAGAGTTAATTAAATGAATAAGTTCTTTTAAAAAATTAGTTTTACATCGAGTTCAATTATTTTTCAAGAAAAATTCAGCATAATTCCCTCAAAATTGCAGAAAATTCCAAAAATTAAATGAATTTTGGGACCAAATTGAGTGATCAACACAACTAGCAATCTAACATAGACGAAAGAATTGATGAAAAATAAATAAATAAAAACTGTAGCATGTCCCTAATTGACTCAGGTTGCTTCAAAAGATTAAAAACACTATAGATTAAAATCAAACAATTTTTTTAAACGACCAAAATTAAAAAGAAAATCCTTCAAGCACTAAAACAAAAAAATGAGTAATTTTTCATTAATAAAATATTTATTTAAGTCATAATCATTTAATTTGAAGATAAATGGTTTTTGCACCATTTTAAACATTTATATTTGAGTTAGACTACACTTTTTACTCTTTTATGTTTTTTACTATTTGATTTCTTATTTTTCAAAATATTTAATTTAGTCCTCTATATTTTTTTTAAAAAATAAAAATGATTTTTTTTAAACAATGATTGTTTTCTCATTAAGACACAGTTTAAACTCTTTCTTAATTATTTCCAAATCATGAATTAAAAACATGATAAAAATCACAAAAATGAGTTTATAAACAATAAAAAAGAATTTAATATTATTTTTTCTATTGACCCAGTTTGTAGGGAGCCACTTTTGTTCTCCTTAATTTAATTATGATAGGAGAACTTCTTTCGATACATCCAAAGTTTTATATTGTTTAGAAATCGAGGTTAAGTGTCGGTTAAACATCATCTTCTCTTAACCCACAAAAGTGAAATTTTAAGATAAAATCGTGATGAAACCACAACTTTCAAAACAGACAATACGTTGAATGAAATCACTTTGGTATTAACTATAAGAACAGTTATGTTTTTAATTTTTATGATTATCATACTTTTCACATCATTTTAATTGTATTTAAGATTATTTTTTAGTTGATCATTTGTTAAGTTCCACAACTTTCATCTACGCAAAGTTAAGATATATAATTGTGTTTAGTATTTAGAGAAGAATATATTGTCTAAAATGATCTCACAAGACTCGAATAGTTAGGATTACTTCTACTGAATAATACATGTAAATGTAATTATATATATATATATATATATATATATATATATATATATATATATATATAAAGTTGAACAAATATCGGGTTGCTTTCAAATTTACAACATCAATAGCTGAATTTCCAAAGAACAACAACCTAGTTTGAGTATAATAATCTGTCTTAAAATAATTTTACAGAGACATTTATCCTAGCATATATTTTTTTAAAGCAACCTGAGGAAGAATGATTAAGTAGCCTCAAAATTCTATAAAATAAATAAATAAGCGTTTGGATATAAACATGGAGAAAGAGTGAGAGAGAAACCATAGTAAGAAAGAGTAAACACAGTATGTAAGGGTAATTATGTTACCTCTTTGTAGAAAGAAAACTGAACTTGGATACTTTTCAAATGAAACCAACGATAGCAAGAGTAGCAATTATTCAACGCCAACACAGAAAACACAATGGAAGATCCACACGATGTTGTTGCTATAAATAGAATTGTCTTTAATAAAAATTATTTGTGTTGCAAATAAAAATACAACTTGCCACTTAGCTGCTGTTAGCAATTATGAACAGTGGGTTGGTTTCCTAGTTGGAGCAGTATTATTGTTTAATTTGACTGTTTTATTGGAAAAAGCGGTAATAATAACAATTTAATTAGTATGATTACTGTTTACACCAACAATAAATATTAATTAAATTCTAATAATAATCATAAGAACAATGCGCTACAATAAGGATCGATGATGACATGTTAAGTGTGTCACTGGTAATGAATAATAATGGTGTGTACTCAATAATTCAATTGTGTCCAATAGTAGGGAAGTCGTGGGTAATAATTACGATGCTGACATGTCAGAAATGCTGGTTTCTCCTTCTAAATTTTATATTTATATATATATATATATATATATATATATATATATATATATATAATCAGTTATTGGTTAAAATCAGTTAAGAAAAAATTAAACATAAATTAAACTAACTCAAACACAGTTTAACATATATTCAACCACTTCAACACAATTCTAGCTATAAAGTAATAGAAATACCTACCTTATAATAGGAGTGTTTACTGTGTTGAACACAATCAAGAACTAATCTAATCCAATTTAACTCAAATGAATTGGATTGAATTGTTTTTTGTGATGAGTGAAATTTGGTAAGTTACACTTGAAATCCAATTCAACCTGATAATAATATTATATTATTATATATTATTATTATTATTTGAAATTATGGGTTTTGTCATTATGTGTTTTTTTTATATTATGCTTTTGTTAATTTCGACAAATTGTATAGTTTGTATTTATTTATATAACCTGACTAACTTGAACAAATTATGTTTACGTTTATTTTAGACAAATGTTTGTTTAGTTACTATTGCTTAAAAATTTAGTTGTGTTGATTTTAATTTTTTTTGTTTTGATATATAATTTGTAACTATAATTTATTGTTTATTTTTATATTATAACAATCATATAGTCTATTTTTCTAAAAATATCCTAAGATAGCTAACAAAACAATATTTTAAAATTTATTTCTATTTTAAAAAATTAAAAAAATATTTTTTTTAAATTATGACCAAATTAACCCAACCTAACTCATTCAAGAGCAAGTTGGATTGGGTTGGGTTTAATGAAAAAAATTCAACTAAACTTAATCCAATGTTTTATGATTTGACTAGGTCTTGAGTTTGTCTAAACTCGACCAACTCAACCTATGTTCACCCCTAACTTACAAATGAGAATAAAATTCCTTGAATAACTTACTGAAAATAAATGAAAAGAGATAAAAATAATTCAGAACTAGCTTAGTTTGCACCTTATTTTGAAACAATTTAGAACTAATAAATCAGTTTTACAAATTCAACCAAAGCACCAACCACCATGAAATTAAAAGGCTAAATTATATCTGTGTCCCCAATTTTGTCATTTGCGTACTTTTTGCACCCCCCTCACCAACTTACTCAAAATAAATGAAAAGAGATAAAAACAATTCAGAACTAGCTTAGTTTGCACCTTAGTTTAAAACAATTTAGAACTAATAAATCAATTTTACAAATTCAACCAAAGCACCATCCACATGAAATTAAAAGGCTAAATTATACCCTGTGCCCCCCAATTTTGTCACTTGCGTACTTTTTGCCCTCCCTCCCCAAATTTTTTTTGCTCAATTTTAAGAAAAGTGTAAATTTTGCCCTTCCGTCAAAATGAGATCGTTAACTGTTAAAAAGATAATGTTAACTGTACAGTGGCATAATTAAAACTAATTAAGAACGCGAAATGTTAGTTTGAAAATTAAGACCTAACTAAACTATTAGAAGGAGTTATTAAGAGTTAATATGCAACGGTAATTTGTTTGGTTTTTATTTTCACCGCCAGAGTGAGACTTGGTCGCGCTTCTCCATTGACAACCTGAAAAGTGAAACCTTAACCATTGATGTCGTTGGAGAGATTGAAGGTTGTCAGTGAAGGCAAAAGCCATTGACGTCGTTCAAAAGGCGAATTCAGAAAGGGAAACAAAAGGGTGAGAAGATAGAAAAAGAAGGAAAGACAAAGTGCCCTCTATAGTGTTCCAGATAAGTAAATGTGGTCCATGTTTTGTCATTTTCTTGTTGGGGGGTCATAGGTTTACATTATTTTACTTTAAAAGAGAAACTTTGTACTTGTTGTACAATGAGATCAATGTCTAAGATTGAGGGAAAGTTTCACGTGTTGCCACTTCACTTGGTTTCCCATTTACTTCACTGTTGGTTGGTGTAAAATAGGGTCAAATAGTTGGAAGTTAAATAATGGCCATTGGGGTTTGTTTGTTATGTATTTAAACATGATTTATACATTAATATATGCTAATTTATTGACAGGCCCACTAATGTGCATAAAATCAAGTTTAACATATATCATGATGGTATTTTGGTTGAGAATCCCCAAACAATGTATCTAAATGGGGTGTCAAGTCTAGAAGAATGGGAGTAGGATGTGGACGAGATGTCTTTCATGGATATATGCAAACTGATAAACAATTTTGGCTATGCTAGTTTCAAAGTTTTATGGTATAGACACCCTAAGTCAAGTATTAGGAGTGTGTTGCTTCTGTTATAATATGACAAAGATGTGTTGACATTGGCAGAGGATACCAAAGGCCATGCAATAATTGATTTGTTTGTTCAGCATAATATTGATGTTCTTGTTGTAGATAAGGGTAGACAACAAAATTCTGTGGGTGTGGTTGATTTAGATGATGATGATGATGCTACTACAAACAACAATGTGGCTGAAAGTCACAATGTTTGATGGGAGATTGTGCTTGTATGTGTAAGAGAACCTGCTGCAAAGGAAAGTGGTGATCCACATGTGGATGCAGAGGAAACTCAAAATCATAATTTGGCTACAAAAGTTTTAGGTTATGTAAAGCAAAGTGTGCCTAAAATTGTTGGTTTAGGAGAAAGTGGTAATCAGGATTTAGATTTTGCAGAGAAAAATGTAGGGATAAGGCAAAGTAAGCCTGAAAATTTGAGTGCACAAGAAAGAGGTGAACAAACTTTTGAGGAACAACAAAGTGGAGTTGAAAATGTTGGTGCAGAACAAACTGGTCCTGCAATAGAAAATGTATTAATAGCAGATGAATCTGAACAGGGAGACAATGATGGTTCACATATTGAAGACAGTGAATATTAGGAGGATTGAGATTGGACCTCAGTTCTACCAACTTAAACATTTGAAAAACCTTGATGATGATGATGATGGTAACTTGGATGGTGAAGGTGCGGATGAGCCATTAATGGAAAATTTTGTAAATGAGGATAATTTTTCTAATGAACTTGATACACCTTTGGAAGTGATAAGGAGAGAAGACAAAAGCTAAATATCCAAAATTTAGAAAAGTTGAAGACAATAATGATACTCACATTGAACTTGGGATGTTGTTTAGCAGTAAAGAAGACATAACAGAGCCTGTGAAGACATTTGCGATGGTCACCAACAAAAATTTAAGGTTTAAGAAAAGTTGTCAAAAGAGAGTAGTTATTAAATATGTAAAGGGCTGCCCATTTCATCTGAGAGTGAGTAAGTCCTAGCAAATTCAGTATTGGCAAGTGATGAGTTTTGTGGATGACCACACTTGTGTCAGAACTCCATGCAACAAGCAAGCCAAAAGAAAGTGGTTGGCAAAAAGATTTTTTCTCTTTTTTGGGGATACAATTGACATGAAGACAATTGGTTTTGTGATACTTGCAAGGGAAAAGTGGGGTATGAAGTTAAATCGCTATTAGATATACAGAGCAAAAGTTTGAGCCCTTGAAAAAATACATGGTACCTCTAGGGAACAATACAGTCATGTTAGAAAGTTATGTTGAAGAATTGATGCATAGCAATCCTAACAACACTGTGAAAATTAAGTGTGATATGAGTAGCAATGGAGTTGTCTTTGAAAGGATTGAGAAAGGGGGACACTCAAAAAATGAAGAATTTTCTCATTCAAAAATCAAGTGTAAAGAATACAATAGGGTGGAGAGGTCTATATATAGGGTAGGGGGAGTGTCTTGGCCATGAGAAATGGAGGGAAATTTAAAAGAGGAGAAAAATCATGGATCTTATATATAACTAAGTGTCATGTAGGATGCCATGTGGCAATTATTTAAAAATGACGCCTAAGAAGGGGAACAAGGGTCCCACCTTGTCTCCTTCATGCTTCATATGCTAACTAATTAAGGTTTAATTAGAAAAGAGGGGTGTGGTTAATAAAACAACCTACCAACACCCCTAAATGACCTAATTAGTTAATACATTCCACAATAAGACTAAGCACACCTCCTAGCTCTTAATCCTACGAAAATAAATGCCAAATACAAGGCCAAAAAGAGAAAAGATAGACCACTCCACTTAGGAAAAAAATAAAGCTAAATACAAAGGTAAAAGCAAAAGGACTAAGGTATAACTTCTATGCACATGAGGAGATGAGGTCTTCCTCCATCCACTCTAACTACATCCTCGTCTATCCTCCTAGCCATGACCCTAGTGATAGGTCCATTGCTAGGGAGGATCATATTAGGAGTAATTCCAAAACTACCCAATTTACAACACACATATAATATATAAGAAATTGTTTATGGGAAACCAATTTCTAACGTGACTTTTTTTTTATGTTAAAAGCCTATAAGAAATTTGTTTCTTGAGCAACTAATTTCTTGTAGGTCATTTTTTTTAGATTTGTTTTTTTAGTTTTTTAAATTTATTTTTTATGTATGTATATTGTTTTAAATCATAAATTTTAAAATAATTTTTTTTAGTTAATTAATATTATATTTTATTATGTGTTTTATTTTTACGTTTTGTATCTTTCTTTACTATTTTTTATGCCTTGTAATTATTTTTTAATTTATATTTTTTAAGTTAAATTTTTAAACTCTTTTTACAAAAATAATTTAAAATATTAGGATTGAAAATATTACTTTAAAAAAACAAATTGAAAAATAAATTACAAAGTATTTAAAAAATTAAAATAAAAAAATATACATAACATAAAAATAAAACACATAATAAAATATAAATTAAATAAAATAATTAAAATTTTTTAATTTTAAAATTCAGGATTAAAAACAGTATACATAAAAAAAAATACATTTAAAAATTCACAAAATTGACTAAATTTTTTTCAGTTTTTTTTAAAAATTTGTATTAAATTTTTTAATTTGATTTTTATGTAGTATTTTTTTAGAAAGTATGATTTTAAAAAAAAATTAAGTTAATTTGTATTTTATTTTTTTATGTGTTTTATTTTTATGTTGTGTGTATCTTTTTCATTATTTTAATTTTTTTGAAAGGCCTTATAATTTATTTTTCAGTTTGATTTTTTTAATTTAACATTTTAAAACCTAATATTTTAAATTATTTTTAATTTATTTTGGTAAAAAAAATTTAAATATTTAAATTAAAAATATAAACTGAAAAATAAATTATAAAGCATTTAAAAAATTAAAACAATAAAAAAAATATACAACATCAAAATAAAACACATAAATAAAATATGGTAAAGATACATATTTTAAAAAAATTTTAAGTTAATTTTTATTTTATTTTTTTATGTGTTTTATTTTTATGTTATGTATCTTTACGTTATTTAAATTTTCTTTAAATGATTTGCAATTTATTTTTCAGTTTAAATTTTTTAAATTAATATTTTTAAACCTAATATTTTAAATTATTTTAGTAAAAAACATTTAAAAAATTTAAATTAAAATATAAACTGAAAAATAAATTACAAAGTGTTTAAAAAAATTAAAACAATGAAAAAAGATACACAACATACAAATAAAACACATAATAAAATTTTAAAAACTTTTTAAAAATAAAACACAGAAAAGATACAAATTTAAATGTTTTTTATGTTAATTTGTATTTCATTAGTTTTTTATGTCTTTTATTTTTATGTTGTGTATCGTTTCGTTTTTTTAATTTTTTTTAAATGTTTTGTAATTTATTTTGCAGTTTAAAGTTTTTAAATTAATATTTTTCAACTTAATATTTCAAATTATTTTGGTAAAAATTATTTAAAAAATTCAACTTAAAACATATAAATTGAAAAATAAATTACAAAGTATTTAAAAAAAATATATGCAACGTAAAAGTAAAACACATAATAAAATATAAATTAACTAAAAAATTAAAAATTTTAAAATTTAATTTTAAAATTTATGATTTAAAACAATTTACATAAATAAAAATAAATTTAAAAAAATTCAAAAAATTGACTAAATGTTTTTAGATTTGTGCATTTTAAATTTTTTTAATTTCTCATTTTAATTTTTTTATGTACATATATTTTCCTAAACTATGATTTTAAAAATTTTTAAATTAATTTGTATTTCATTTTGTTTTTTATGTGTTTTATTTTTATGTTATGTATCTTTTTCGTTATTTTAAAGTTTTCTTAAAATTTTTTGTAATTTATGTTTCAATTTAAATTTTTTAAATTAAGATTTTTAAACCTAATATTTTAAATTATTTTTAAATTTTTTTCAAAAAAAGCATTTAAAAATTTAACTTAAAAAATATAAACCGAAAAATAAATAACAAAGCTTTTAAAAAAATTAAACCAGTGAAAAACAATACATAACATAAAATAAAACACATAATAAAATAAAATAAAATATAAATTTACTAAAAAAGGGAATTTAAAATTCATGACTTAAAACAATATTCATAAATAAAAATTAAATTTAGAAAAATTTTAAAAATTGACTAAATAAATAAATTTGATAATTTGTTACAGACTCTTTACATAAAAAAAAATAAATAACATTGAGACATTGGTTCTCCAACAACCAAATTCTCAACATGAATTATAAAATATGTTTTTTAGGTAAATAATGTGAAAGATGGTCATTTTGATAATTTTTTTTCTTTTTTATATATAAAAAAAAAACCAAAAATATGATGTATTATTTAGACATTGGAAGGTCAATGTTATCTTCTTATCTATCTTAAATGAATTATTCTTCTATATCAAAAATAGTATCTATATATATCCAACACCAACGAAAAGAATGCTGACTTGGACTTCTCCCAATATGCACACATTCCTCTATGGATAATGTAAAAAAGATGAGAAATGTTATTCTCTTTTCCATAACTATTAGTATAATTAGCAGAAATATAAGAATAAGAACCCAAAAAGAGTGTAAAATAAAATAGTAAGAGTTTGATTAGAAGTATAGAATAAAATTTAGAGGATTAATCATAACTTTTTTTTTTATTTATATAATTTTTAAAGTATTAAATAAAAGTTGTCAGAAAAATTAATGAAAATATAAAACTATTTTATTCTCACACAACTCTTTTTCTTAATATAGTTAATGTGATTGATATAGATGATGACTAGAAAAAATAGATAGTGTAAAGGTTTTACTAAAAGTATGAATAAATTTAGTATAACCCAAAATAATGTAAAAAAAAAAATATTGATAACAATAGACTTCATAATGGAAGAAAATACGTGATACCGTGGAATGATCAAACGCATATTTGAAAAAGAAAAAGAATGATGAACACTAACAATTTTTTTTCTTTTTGCAGATTACAATATTTTTACAGGAAATAAATTTACTCAAAATTAATCTTATAGGATCAATATATAAAAAATTATTTTTTTAGTATCTAATATACTTACATATCTTATACTCAAATTTAATACTCCACCATAAATGTTAGTTAACACCTAAAGATAAAAGTATGATGGGTTAATAATGATGAAGTGTTTAATATATAAAAAAAAAAGTACAAATGAGTTTTTAATCCTATATTTTTTATTAAATGTAGTGACGAAGATCGATTTTGTATATTCATATCAATCAATTTAATTTTCAAAATTTTAAAAACAAATGAATCTAGTCCTTTTAACTTAATAAAATATGATAATTTTTTTAATAAATGAGAGATTAAATCTATATTTTTTATGAACATTTGTTGACATAAATGGCAAGAGCCTGTATCTTTAATCATGTGGTCTAGATTTCAAATTATGTTACTTTAAATATAAAACAATTGTGTTAGAAAAGAAATATGCATATTGTATGTACTTAAGGTCCTAGTTGTGATTATGTGATTTTGGATATGAAGCAAATTATTTTGGAAGAGGAGCAGTCACCAACTTAGGGTTTTCAATAACATTAGTATTACTATCAACAATAACTAGTCCTTAGCAATACTATTAATCACGAAAAAAAAATATACTTTTAAAATTTTTAAGAACTTATATCATCAATTTAAAACTACAAAAATATTTATTGTGATTTATACCGTATATATAAAGAGGAAAGTATAAAAAACTTATTCTTCATTCTATCCATTCATTTTTTTTTTTAAATTTAATGGTTGTAATGAGTAACTAATCTTAACCATTAGATTTAAAAAAAAAAATACAGGGTAAGAATTAAAAGTAAGTCATTTATACTTATTTTTGGAATAAGTCAATTCCCTCCCATATAGAGAAGCGGTACACTCTCGAGCAAATCCTAAGGTCCGGGGTGTGTGAGATACTCCACCCCCGATAATAAGCACAACGGCAAAGTTAACGAGTTGTCTTCAGATTGTAGCTTGGTTGGCCACAACCCTACATCCGCCTACTTAACCGAGGAGTGGCCAAGATTTCGCGTTCAGGAAGAACAACATTAGTCTTAGGGCACGACGAGCCACACCCTAAAGGGCTTCTAGAAAATCTGAGGGTCCAAGGGGGCACGAGGCGCTCCACCCCTTGGTAAAATATCCACTAGGGATGGCAACAGGGTGGGTGCGGGTTTGGTCCTCCTCGTGCCCGTCCCTGCAAAATGCAGGCAGGTTTAGGTTTGGGTATAAAAAAAGCAGGTATGAAAATTTAATCTCATCTCATCCTCGTTAGGTATTTTTGGGTTCGGGTATATACATGAATACTCGTTATCTTATTTTTTACAATTTAAATTTACCTATTTATTATTAAATAAATTATATATTAATTTATTAATTTTATTTTAATTTAAAAAGCATATAAAGAATAAGTAATAACAAGAAATTATAAAATTAAATTTTAAGAATTAAAATTTTTAATTAAATATATAAATTTAAACTTATTATATAATTATTAAAATTATAATAAGGCAGGTACGGTTCGAGTACAAGGCAGGTAGTCGAATACCCATACCTATATATATATATATATATATATATATTTATTTATTTGTTAAAAATATTTAAATTCCCATCCATTAACCCTTCAAACGAATAAGGACCACCACCTAGTGTGACCATATATTCCATTCCATACCATTTTGCTAGCATAAAGTGGATTCCTTCCTTCCAATTCACAAAAACTAAATATGACACACCACCACATGACTACATAAAATTCGTACATACATACATCATGCCCTATAGTAGACCCCTTAACTTTAAGTTGTTATAAAAGAAGTGCTTCACATCCCTTAAACAAACAAAAACCAAAACCAAAACTACACCAATTTAAACCCCTCAAAACCCACCAAACAAACATGCCGTTCCTTCCAAATAGCTTATTTGGTCCCCATTGCGAGCCCTCTCCTCGTCCCTACTTAGCAAAACCATTACAATTCCACCCTACCCCACCCCACCACTACATAGGAAAACCATTTGAAGATAATGGTTTTGGACCCTCTCAAAAGACAATTATTCACTTACCCATCTCAAATGGGACATCACCACTTGTTGCCAATTCGTACGTGGAGTGGAGGGAGACCCCCACGGCACACGTGTACAAGGCACACGTGCCGGGGCTGAGACACAACGAGGTGAGAGTGGAAGTGGAAAATGGGAGAGAGTTAAGGATCATTGGGGAGAAGTGGGTGGAGAGGGAAACGAGTTGTGAGAAGGGGCAACTTTTGGAGCGTGCAAGAACTAGGTTTGTTCAAACCTTAATGTTGCCCCAAGATTCTAATGTTAATCGTGTGAAGGCTTTTATGGAGAATGGTGCGCTTCTTATTAATGTTCCTAAGTACTAGGTAGAACTATGTTGTAGACTCTCTTGGCACTCCCTTTGTGTGTAGGGTAATATATATAAGAAACTATGTGGTAGTCTATACTTTGTATGGAAAAAAATGGCGCAGTATAGTAGAAGAATAAAATAAAAATGAAAGGTAAATAAAAAAATGTACAATATTTGTCGAGTTTACATTTCACGACGAATCATTGTCTAATTGATTTGTGATGATGGCTGGACAAATTTTATAATAATATTGATTAGAGAAAATACTATTGATATGTTATGTTTGTATATTATGAATAATTCAAAACTTAGTTAAAAAAAATTAATCTTAAACGAGTTTTACATTATTATTCGATCATAATCTATTATTTATATAATTTTTAAAATATTGATTTGAGCCTTTTTCTCAAATATTTTTTTATTAAAATTCATTTAATGTTCCTATTGGACGTCATGACTCTATCACAGTTTTGTTCTGAAAAAATATTTCAGGGATTTAAAAGAGAAAAATGTTTATAAACGACCCTAGCCTCAATTCTTAAGTGATATGAGACTTCGGGTGTACTAGAACAAGCCCCTCAATCATGAAAAAGGAAAGTGAGAATGTTCCTACTAACTTGGAACATTGTTAGGGTCACTGCATTTAAGGTATTATCCACTTTAAAGTTTGTTGGCTCCATCACAATTTTGTTCTAAAAAGATGTATGAGGTTAAAGGAGGAGGGAGTTGATAAACTATCATTGACCTTGATTTTTAAATTATGTGAGACTTTAAGAATACCGAAACACTATGTGTTCATGCTCTTGAAATTTTTTATACAAAGCTTTGCTGAATTAAACTTCTCATACAGTCCATGTTTAAACTTCTCATACATTTTTTGAAAATATGCTGAAACTGAACCATTAATTTCCTATGGAATTGGTTTAACAAAAGTAAAATAATTATGGGAAGGAAACCAATTTTTTTTTATAGGTAAATATTAGTTGTGTTAATTGAGAGATTTAAACTTGCAATCTCTATTTCTACCATATTATTAAATTACCACAAGATCAACCTTACAACTCTTGATAGAATATCAATTTTATTCCCCTAAGCACAATCATAGCAGTGAAGCATTTTGTACTAGAGTTAAAAGTTTGTATGCAATACACTGTTACGTGCATCATATTTTTTTCAATTGGAAATGAATGAGCATTAATTTTACTATATAAAATCGAGAATCAATGAGATTTAATTAAGACCTTTAATTACATACAAATACAAGCAATGCTAGGGGTGCTAATAGCAAGGCCAAGCTTAAATTATGTTTATCAAGGAAGAAGCCTAATCTGGTTTGCTTATCAGGCTGAATTTGGTGATAACTAATTGTTGCTAATTGCTATATACACTCTCCCTTTCTTCCACAGCACTCCCCTTTCAAAATTTATTTCCCAAAATACCCTATTTACTGTTTTCTTTGTAGTGAAATATATTTTGTGTTAAGAAATGTTTTATTGCTTGAATTTTGATAACATTTTGCCTATTTGTTAATTTTAGATTTTTAATTTATTTTAGTTAAGAAATGTCTTATCACTAATCTAAACCTTAGCATACATGAATAAAGATAAAAATTATTTTAACATAAAAATTGTCAAAAAGATATTAACTAACAAAAATGAATTTGATATTTCATTTTTATAATTTTTTTATTTTCCTTTGCCAAATGCGTGCACCCAAGCATGCCTAATAAAAGCAAGAAACTTTCATTGGTCAAATGAGAGCTATTTATATTGGAATTGCTTTTCAATGTTTTCCTTATCTTGAAAAAAAAAAACAATGCTTTAAATTACTTTATCTTCAATCTTATGTGATAACATAAATATCCAATATCAATGTATGCTTTTGAACATGTACATGACATGATGTGTGTGTTTTTATCTGAGAAATAAAGACACAAAGACTCAGTGGTATTCATTCATGATAAATTTATTAATTTTACTATTTATAACTTTAAAAGTCTCATAAATAAAAAGTCATGATTGATTGTTAGTATAAAAATATTTTACACTGATAATATATACTAATTAAATTCTTTTTTTTAATTTTAATTTCTTTTATTTTCACATTATTCACTTTTTTATAAATAATAAATTATTTATGTAGCAAAAGAAAAACCACTCCACTAAGGTTAAAAATCTTATAGTTATTATTACAAGAAAAGTGTATTATTATTCAAATGGATATTAACTCCTCTCTCTTTTCTCTTTCAAAATAAGATACTTTTTTTTTTCTGAAACAGAACTATAAATTATAGCATATAAGAATATTCTAGAATAAAGAAAAAATATAAGATATATTCATCTAATGAAATTAGTTTAATATATGGATGAGGTATTTCTGTGTTCAGTGAACACAGATTTATCGTTTTTGTTTTATAAGACGATGAGCTCATGTTTTGCTTTAAAAGAAATGTGATTGGTACGTTTTAATCTTATTTTTCATTCTTGAATCCGAAACTGCACCAATATCCCAAACACATGCTAAAGACAAAATAGAAAATAGAAAGAAGAGTGGGACAAATGGGTTTAAGTCTAAACTGTCCTAAATCCACAATTCTCAGATTTTAATGCAAGACCAATATTAATGAACCAACAATATTTTCAAAGTTTAATCGGTATATATGGTTATAATAAAAAATTTTATATTAATATTCAATCACAACTCTTCATTGATAAATTTTTGTTGATTTTACTCATTACTACTTTAAAAGTCACATGAATAAAAAGTCATGATTGAATATCAGTGTAAAAATCTTTTACACTGACAATGTATACCAATTAAACTCATATTTAAATATTGTAAAAAAAAATCAAGAATATTTGATAAAGTAGTAATAATAATAATAATAATTTGGCCTATAAAAAATAATAATTTTTCTGACAGCAGTATTGTAGATATATATAATTTTTGTGAAATTCAAGAAATTTTTTTCATATTAAATATTTTTTTGTAATTAATGTAATTAACTATTTAAAATATTATATAATTATGAATATTTGAATGAATTTTATGAATATATAATAATATTTTATGTAAAATATTTTTTATCAATTTTCACATATAATTAATGTAATTAAGTATTTAAATATATAAATATGAATATTTGTAAAACTTTTATTTTAAAAAATACTAACAACACACTCTCAGTATACTATTTGAACACACCCTCTATCATTAGTTAAAACTTTATTAAAAAACTCAAAATTTTGTGAGTTTAGAATATCATTTAATGTATTTTTTTTATTTTCAATAAATTTTAATCAATAATAAAATATGTGTTAGAAAAAAATGTTATAAAATATATATCCCTGTCTCACTCCTACTTTAGTGTATATAAATTATGTGTTATACATATGTTGCCTACCCCTTTGAGCCTAGTTCCATATCTATAAAAATCAAATACAATTACTAAAATGTTTATAATACTCACAATGTCACACACAATACTTGGTTAACTACTCTAAACCTCTTCATAATCATAAATTTAAAACTATTATAGGAATATCATTTCATTGAATCTTTTTATCCTTAAGTTATCTACTTAAAAATTAACTATCAATATTTTATTTTACTTTTATTTATCTATAATCTTTAATTTATAACTATTATACGGTAACTATTATAATCAATGAAAATATCCTATTTTGATATTTGAAGTTCATGTTGATTGTGCAAAACTCAAACATGATTGCTTTAGTAGATGATACTTATAATTAAACAAAAAAAAATACTCAATTTTGGTATGCACATTTAATTATACTTTTTTATTCTTAAATACTCCTAAAAAATTAATTATCAATCACATGTTTCCCTTAATTTTTCTTTGTTTTCTCTTTTTAATTTTCATGTTTTACTTAACTTTTTTATCTATTTTATTTATTTATTTAAAAATATAAAAAAGAACGTGTTCTGTTTATAAAATAGATTATTTACATTCGCAAAAACAATGGATATTTATAGAGTTAATCGTGTGTGGTCCCATGAGTAATATAGATGCAACTTTTTTCTTTCCTTGAAAGATATCTACGGTTTTTTCAATATTTTATCTAATAATAGTCAAATTAAATTACCTCTTCAGAGTTAGTATAGGGTAAACTATGTTAATCTTATCCAAAAATAAAAATCCAACCAATCAAATTTTATTCACTTGTGATGTTAACAATTTTTTATTAATTAAAATATGTTTAGGTTCCTAAAAATTCTAGAAATATTAAATACGTACTTCAAAAAAAATTAAATAACATTTGAAATATCAAAATAATACAAAATACTTTTAAATCAGAATTTTCTACGAACCTAAATCCTATTTTCCCTTCTTTTATTTCGTTTAACTATAAAACTAACCTAATCCAATCGTGGTTATATTGATCAACCCATATGATTGGTTGAATTTTTAAATAAGAAAACATACCAAAACAACATTGCTCTATATTAATTTATATAGAAATTATTTTGATTATTGAATATTAATATTTAAGACAGATGGATGCAAGTTAGGTCGTGATTACTCTGCTTATATTCCAAATTTGCATAGAGTTTTTGTTTAATAGAATAAATGTTAGTATTTTTTAGTAATATTATTTCATTAGCTTGTTCAAATTATTTCTCACTTTTGGTTTTAAAAAAGTGTACTATAAAATAACTTTACATGTTTCAATAATCAATTTTTTATCCACAATTATTAATATTTTAGAAGTGCTTTTAAAAAACTAAAAAAAACATAAACAACTAAGAAATTTTGTTATATTGTTAGAGTCACTTGATTTAAGGTAATGTCCATTTTAGCATTGATATAAATCTTATGATTTTGTCATTGAAAGACACTTATTTTTGTAGATTAATAGAGAAAAGTATCTAATTATTTGTTCTTAATTTATGTTTCATTTTATGTCTCAAGTGAGAAGAAACATTATGTCGTTTAATTAACACTTTTTTTTATAAATTTTTTTATCTTAATATTAAATGACACAACATTTCTATATTGGTGAAGACAGAAAATAAAACATGAATTAGGAAACAAAATATTTTCATCCAAATAAATTTTTTTATCTCTTATCGAGTCATTAAATTACATTAAAATTTTTTATGACTGAAGACAGAAAATAAAACATAAACTAAAGACAAATGATTACGAAAAGATTTTTAAAATTTTTTTTATTATATTTTTTTTTCTAAAAATAACTCTAGAAAAACTTACCCAAATATATCATGAATCTATTTTGGGAGAAGGATAGCGGTAAAAGATGGTGTTGTGATGAATATGGAGGAGACTATTTACAAAAAGCTCTAACAATCATTAACTATATGAAACAATATTTATTTAATATCTTGAAAAGAAAAACAATTTTTAAAAAAGAAAATTAAAAGAACCCTTAATATTTAAAAGCAAAAGAAAGATTCTAATAATATCATACTTTTCAATTGAAAGGATGTGTACAAGGTAAGTCCACAGATTATCTCAATCCCATTGACCTTGTTCTTTTCATTGACAAGAATATAAATGCAATCAAAACAATATCCTCACAATCATCAGCATAATAACTCTCTCCCTAAACCTGTGGTTGTGTATCAATTAACCAAAACATGGATATGCATTCAGGAGATGATGATCACACTCATGGAGGACATAACAGCATGAAGATGCACATGAGCCTCTATTGGAGCAAAGATGCAATAGTACTTTTCTCAGGGTGGCCTAAGCACAGTGTTGGCCACTACATCTTAGCCCTTTTGTTTGTGTTTTTCCTTGCTATGATTGCTGAACTTATCTCCAACAAGCCCTACATCAAACATGGGACTAACCCTATCATAGGAGGGCTGGCTCAAGCAACCTTCTTTGTCTTCCGCATAACTTTTCTTTACTTGCTCATGCTTGCTGTCATGTCCTTCAATTTGGGAATCTTCATTGCTGCTGTGGCTGGCCATACCTTTGGCTTCTTCCTTTCCAAGTGTTATGCTATTGCTCTTGCCAATAGAGAACACAGGTCCTCCTCGGTTTCTGAAAAAGTTTAAGAGAAATGCTAGCAACAGGTTGCTATGTTACTGGTTGAAATTGTTATGTTACTGGTTGAAATTTATAGAAAGATTAAGCCTTATATCTTACGGAGAAAAATACTTATGTCTATACACTTCCAGTATAAAATGTTTTATCCTGTCAGCAAATCAGAATCTTTTATATATAATAAGTTTATTGATTATATAGTAAGTTTGTTGATTTTTCTTATTAATACTTTAAAAGTTATATAAATAAAGAGTTGTGTTTGAAAACTAATGTAAAACTTTTTTACACTGTTAGTTCATAAAGGCTAAATTCTATCTTATTTAGGAGTTTCTTGCATGAAGTTGGAGTCTTTAATAAATTTTAACCACAGGAATGTATGTTAGAAAATGTGTTTTTAGTCGTTCTTGAAGTTTAAATACTCTACTAAGATTATATCATTTGTATATATAGTTAAATTTGTGTCTAAGAAAGTATATTATTAAGGACTCTTCAAAGTTTAAATAATGTAGTGAGGGTATATTTTGTTGAGTTTCTTCATAAACACTTCTAAGGAAAAGAAAAGAAAAAAAAGTAAAATGAGTCTTCAAAAGTTAAAATTAATCTGTAACTGCTCACATCTTTTAAAAAACTATATAGCTTATCTATATATTAATTTTAACTTATGAAGAAATCCATTTTATTTTTTCTGTTTATTTTCTTCTGCTCGAATGTTTTGCTTCTCTTGAAAGTGCTTTCAAAGAAGGTGATTCGCATATAGCTAAGTTTGTGTCAGTTTATATCATGAATTTGTATATATAGTTTGTTTAAATAAGTTCTCATTTGTATTGCATATGATCGATCCTGCCTGTTTTGTTAAGCTCTTGCATGTTATGTTTCTGAAAATTCTACTCTGTGCCTTGAAAGTTTCAAATAGTTGAGGATTCAAAGAACAATCATCCGTGTTGATTACTTTAGTTTTAGCTATATATGTTACATACTCTTCAAGAGTAATGAGTTTTTGAAGTATGTTTAGTTTTAGCTAAACTTTTTTCCTCCTTTAAATATAGATTTTTTTAAAAAAATAGTAATTTTTTATAGTATATCTATGTTTTTTTTTACTACCTAATCTTTTTTCTTTCCTTTTAACAAATAGAGTTTTAAAAAAAAATGTAATTTTTTAAATATATCCATTTTATTTATTTAACTTTTCAACATTCTTAATCAAGATCTACCAGTTTGCATCATGTTGTGTTAATGCTCTTAATTATGTCATTACTTTATTGGAGATTTCTTTTGATAAAGGTTTTTCACCACACTTGACCATGACATCTAGAAGGAAATTATTCCATCATCCATAACCATTTACGGACATCACGTTACTTATAATCCCTATTAGTAATAATTCATTATATATAATTTTTTTATACTTTATTTATAATTTACCAGATAAATTAATTAACTTTTCTTTTCAAACTTAATTAAATTAATTAATCAATTATATATCACATCATTATTATTCAACTCTAGATCATAGATATCTTTTGGCAAGTTGTTCTGAAGGAAAGTTTTCTTACTCAATTATAGTGGGATAATATTTTTGTCCCTTCTAAGTTTTAAAGTACTTTTTGAATCATATGAAATAGACAGGGAAAAAAAGGACATAAAGATATAATTAATTGTACATGCTATCAAATAGTAGTGTCAATTATATAATGTTTAAAAATTAATCTTATTTTGCTACTCTATGGACTATGGTAAAACATATTAATTCACTGCAATTAAGTGCTTACACCTTCTTACAGCTAATGATACAAAACAGCCAAACATTTCATAAATTTATCATACACTATTTTTCTTTAATATTTCCAATTTCATTTCAATACAATCTAACCCATGCTACACTTTCGAGTGTCTACACCTCAACACAGAACTTTTGCAGAATTCATAAAGCATGTTTAACTAGAGAAATGTTATATTTATAGAAAATTATAAAAATATTTAGTTCTCATTAGATTCAGTTTGCAAAATTTAATTTTACTCTTCTGCAACTTTTTCTAAAAAAAGAAGTCCAAAGCAAAAATAAGAAAACATCTTGCTATTTACAAAAACAAAAATGCATTAATTCCCAAATCATATTCGCTTCTAAGTTGAAAATTCAGTATTTTTCCTAGCAACATTTTAGTCTTTTGAAAGTTATATGCAAATTTCAGCCAAAGTAGTCCCTAATGATTCTTCAATAGTACAAATTGTTCTCAAAAAGTGTTTTAGATAATACTTTAAACTATTGTTTCTCAAAAATTGTTTCTCAAAAAGTGTTTAGATGACATTTTAGAAACTAATTTGAGTAGAGATATTATCAGAAACTAATTTGTTTAAAAATTTCTTTCAAAAACCTAAGTATTAGCGTTTAGAAATTTCAAGGATTAAAATAGCACTTCACTCATTCCCAATACTTGTAATTGGCTTTGGCAAAGAAAGTTGAAGCTCAACAGTAATTGAGAGGGCACACATCATATGCTACAAACATGTTCATACATACTAGAGAAAATTACCAAAATTTTCATTTTTAACTTATCTGAATCGTAAAGTCTGTAAGTAACTAGTCCTCAGATAGCCTTGGCACTATTAACAATTGTTTCAGTTTGTTACGTTTTTTGTTATTTCCTATTATGCTTACAACTGTCTTTTATTTGATATAAAAGAAAAACAATTTTCCATGTGATAATACAAAAGTTGAAAACTAAAAGAGTTTAATTAGTATACATTGTCAGTGTAAAGATTTTTACACTGACATTCAATCACAGCTATTCATTCATGGTAAATTTGTTGACTTTACTCATTACTACTTTAAAAGTCACATAAATGAAAAGGCATGATTGAATATCAATATATAAATCTTTTATACAGACAATATATACCAATTAAACTCAAACGAAAAAACACTTTCAGACATCATAAAATTTCCCGGTAACATAAGTTACAAATACCTGAACTCATTCTTCAAATACCAGTGTATCAAGTGACCTGAAATGCCTTCTTTTTTTTGGAGATTGTATTATGACCAACTACTACAAGCTTGCAGTTACAGTATGGTACATCTATTAAGCCCAAGAGATTCAAAAAATCTTCTGCCAGAAGGCCAAAAGAGAGAGAACCAACCCTGTCGACGTGCTTCGGGCGGCACTTCACGTGAATCCTCAGAATTTGCTCCATCAGAGTCCCCGTGTACTTCATCATCCTTCTGGCTTTCACTTGTGATCTGATCTCCATCTACATCAGCTTTAGCTTCTGAAATTTCTCCAGGCTTCTTGTCAAATAGCCCTTTAAATTGTTTCCTAGCTTTCTTCTCAACTTCCTGCAAATGAATTGATAAAAGCATGAAGTCTTGGTGTTCCCTTCTGTGATGTCTCAACTTGAGAATATAACCAAATAACTGAATTAAAACCCACCTGCTCCTTCTGCTTCAGTTTTTGAAGAGCTGCAGTTGCATCTGATTCAGTTGACTTGTCAACTTTCATCATCTAAGATAGCATTGAAGTGATTTTAGAAATGGATAGCAATACAGCTTTAGATGATAAGAAAGTTGAGCATGAAGATTTGTACCATTTTGAAATCAGCCCTTGCTTCTTCGAAATCTCCAACAGTCATGTAAGCCATTCCACGACGATAAAGACCCTTGACATGTGCAGGATTTGCTTCTAAAACCTGCAAGATTCATTGAAGAAAACACAGCAAAGGGCAAAATTAATTAACAAATGAAAGTCACGAAACCAAATGCCAGAAACCACTTTTTAAACAAAAGAAAAGGAAATGAGCCCATAAATAGAAACTTATAAGCATGAAAGAACAACAGGGTGCTAACTACCAACTCCATGAAGCATCTACTATGAGAAAATATATGTATAAAGTATAAACTTTAGTACTTACATTAATTAGGAATATGATTACAATACTTGTACAAGACTTGGAAAATCCTCTTCCCTTAAGGTAACTTTTGGAGTGGGGTTAGATTTAGTTTATTTTTAATATGGTATAAGAGGTTATTTGTCACAACTTCACTACATGTACTTTATTTAGCTATTTCGTTGCTTCATTCCATTTTCTAGAATCAAGGCTTCCTGAACTTACATATAACTAACAGTTTTGTTTTATAAGACTTCTGACTATGACTAAGTTGTTTTACATGAAAAATTTTACCCTAAACACTATCATCTTATCATCTATATGATATATTTAAAGTAATTTTTCATTGTCTTTGAATCTTGCAGATTGATACTGTGAAATAATCTCTTGATACTATTACTGATAATGCATTTATTATTAAATATTTAATTTTCTATTAATCAATAATTGGTTGATCTTGTAATCAATAATGATTCCTTTTTCACATTATAAATAGCATGAGGTGTGGTCTACATTCAGACATTACTACAGTAAATAATTCTTATAAATATTATGATTCACAATTCAAAAATTAGCTTGATGATTCACGATTCGAATCTCAATTTGATAAGCTTGTATTTTATGTAATTTCTCTCTTTTTCTCCTTTACTATCCATTTAGCATTGCTTGCTTTCTGAAGAAAATTAAATCCTTATATATGAAGGAAATTTACTCCTACAGAAGTTATAGCCTACGTTGATGTGTAACAACTAATTGATGAATGAAAATATTCACTCTTTTTAAGTTTTAGCCCTTAGAAAACATCTGATCGTGGAATAGCAATTGAATCTATATAAGTAAAAGGTCATGGTAATTGACCCATTAATTACAAGTGAGGCTCACTTGGACAGGATGCAGCATTGCAGAGAGACTTGCAACAAATTAATGTATATCAGTTCACCCTCATTTTACAAACTTCACAGTCAGAACTTTGCTACAAAACGTTCTTGATTATAAACAAAATCCATGACTTTGTTTTACCATTAAAATGTCTACTTCAACTCCAAAGTACCAAAATCAACTATTGCTATTCTGTTCATTCCAACGAAGTAAAATTATAGAATCTAATCAATCTATAAATACATGATAGGTGAGGTCATCAAGCATACCTTATTGCAAGTCTCTATGGACTTTCTGCATTCTCCCAGTTTTAGAAGGCATGCAGCAACATTCAGGTGTAGCAAATTCTTCAATAACAATAATGAAAGAGATAGAACGATTTAGTCCAAATTTAAATAGAGCTACCAAGCTTAAGTTAGGTAAGTATGCAGCCTCTCTTTAATATACTGGGAAAGAAACAAAAGATTACTCACACGTGTGTCAGCAAAAATTTTTCCTTCTTCATCATCTTGTGGATTCACATGATTAAATTCTCGTAGCACCTGATGTCAACTACCATGTAATGTTAATAAGTTTGATGGAATAGTTAGACATTCAGAGCCAAAAACAAAAATCCAAGTGTAATACAAATCCAATCCTGCAGTATACCATATAAATCAAATCCTTTTAACAAAGTCAGATTCCAACAGAAACAAAATAAACAGATTTTATTAGTATTCCAATCATAGGACTGCAAATTCATTGGGAAGAATGAATAATTGAATATAGATAGCAGAAGCAAAACATCATATAAAAAGAGATCTATCTCTGTTGTTAGCTGATACCATTTTTATCAACTACAACTATAGGTTCAGACTTCTGAGGACCTTGGGAAGGGAGTAGCAAGGATTCAAATTATGGGCCTCAAGCCATCAACTCTCCTAGCCTTACTAGACCAAGGTGTGTGCCATTACACCACCATCTAGATAAAGATCAATCTGATGATTATCACTAGAGATTCCACATCGACCAATGATGTAGCCAAACTGAAGTATATAAAGTGAAGAACAATCCTCACCCTTCAAGCTAATTTTGCAGGATTGAGTTAAGCCCACATCCAAATTCGAAAAATTATAATGTTTAGATGCGTAGTTTCTACCAGGATGAATTATAGAAGCACATACAGCTCTTCCATCCAAAACTCACCCATGAGTAAATTTCACAACTTAGCACAAAAGAGACAAATGAATACCTTTTCATACTTTGCCTTAGCAAGTTCATATTTTCCTTCTTTGAACAGCCTGTTACCCTGCTAGAATAAGAATGAAACATTCAACTTCCTTTCAGTTTCATTCAAAACCAAAAGTAAACACATCATGTTGTTTAATACCTTCATAAGTGATTGTTATGAAAAAAAAAAAAGATAATGAGCATTAACCAAATGAGCCACAGTGAAGCCAGAATTATATTATATAATCTATACAAGAGGGGGAAGGGTTTGAAAGAAAATTGTTGAATATTTAAGGAAATAATCATTACTATCTATATTTCAGAAATAATAATTTTACCAAAACAAAAAAATTTGAGATTTCCAATGATCTTTACTTTTATTATTCAATTTTTTTCATGACTATTTCAGTATAAATAAAAATGAATTCTCTATTGTCAAAAAATACAAACTCATGTTAAAGATAGCCTTCCTAGTTTTTTTCTGCTCAACACTGTTTCAAACTCATGTTTAACAAAAGCTCCAATGTAGGATGATGTATTGTCAAAAAATACAAACTGAATTACCATTATGCTGTACTATAGGTTACTTATTTTGATTGGGCTCTAGTCTGGCCAAACAGCTGTAACTCTTATACTGCAACTAAGGGCATCTCAAATGAGAAATTTTGAAGTGAGTTTCTTAAATTATTTTTTGTGGTTCCCATAGTATTTCTTGTAATTCCTACAGTGTCATGTCACTCTTAAGAAATTCATCTAAAAATTTGCTCTAATTATGGTTGATGGTGGCTAGTGGAAAAAAAATATATTTTAATGTTAAGAAATGGTTTCTGATATAAGAAACACATATTGTGCCTAAGAAACCCACTTCCCGTGGACTTCATCCAGTGCAGGTTTCTGCTGAGAAATATTTCTTGTTAAGGAACGTACATTGGAGATGGGATAACCACTCCAGGGTAACTTAGCTGTCTATTAAAATAAAAATTATACTAAGAGGGTTTAGCTAAGTCAGGTATTTAATATGCGTGAGTTGTTGTAAATCCCTTAATGCTTAAATTCAATTCCAACAGGTAAAAAATAAAATAAAAGATCCACATAACTCTTAAAAATTTAATCACCTAAAAAAAGGGGCTAAGAAATAAGAATGTTCCTTCATTGCTTGATCAGAAAATAAGTTCTTAAAACAATTGAAAGCTACAGTTCAGCAGGAGTAGCATATTGGTTCCTTGTCCCATACTGTGCTCAAAACAGACAAAGCACGTGCATAAACATGTTCAGCATTTGCGTCATGTACCATCAAGACACCAGTAATAGGAAATCGAGGGACAGATGTTGAGAATTGTGCAGGTTCAATTGCATACCGTGTTTCTGATGTTTTCAGCTTCATTCATTATACTTTTAAAGTCCAAT
This sequence comes from Psophocarpus tetragonolobus, assembly GCA_037954015.1. Taxonomy (NCBI): domain Eukaryota; kingdom Viridiplantae; phylum Streptophyta; class Magnoliopsida; order Fabales; family Fabaceae; genus Psophocarpus; species Psophocarpus tetragonolobus. The sequence continues at coordinate 66,095,548 of CM075693.1, forward strand.
CCAGTCCAGTCCTGCATAAGGAATAAAGTCCACAATGCATTAGGAATAGTTATAAGGATAAGGTCATAACGAATATGGTACAATACATGTAAATAGAAACCAAAAGCAAATTCGAGTTACATAATGGCGTAAAAGCTAATTATACATTTGAAGGGACCCAGCATGTATGGTTTATCATATGCTATGTCATATAATTATCATTGTTTAACCAGGAACCAAAATCATAAAACAATAAACTCAAATCTATCTCATTCAGGAATATTTAAGTAATGGTAACCGAACTGAAACAAAAGAAAAAACAGAAACAATTTAGAGAATAATATAATATAAAAATAACTTCATCAGCATTGTCATCTCTGACACACTTATTTTTGCTGCCACAACACATCAACACTACACATTCACTACCAGGTTACTTCACAGATCTTATAATTTCTAAATGCACATATGCAACTATTATAAAAAATAACATGAATTTAACTAAACAATTTTTAAAAGTACCTTTGGCGATTCAAAACCTAGAAGCTCAATTTCCCATTCAATACAAGCACCCTCAGGGACATTTACAGGCCTGGTCATAAAAGGAGGAAGTATGCCAATGATATCATAAGGCATAGAAATAAAACAGAAAGACAGTAGATGTTAAAAATAGAAACCATATTCAATTGGCAATTGCCTGCACTTAAAATGCTTCAAGAAACCCAGTTATTGGTTAAACACACAGTAAAAGGTATGTACTTTCTTCAGCAACCTTGGAAACTTATCATAAGCATAGTCAGGAGGGCATGTGACAAGGGCTATCTCTCCAGGAAGCATCAGACGAACACTCATTTCAAATCCCTCAGGCACCTAAAACAGAAAGAAAATGAGATTCCCAGAGCAATAATCAATGCAAATGTTGATGTATTTGCATTAATAGCATTGATGTCAAACGGATGATATTCTAGATAAACAATTACTAATCAGGAATTTCTAACTTCAAAATCTATAACAAAATGAAAAAGAAAAAGAAACCATCATTTATGCTTAAGCTGGAAACTCACAAGTCCTTCTCCGGAACAGAACTCCAACGGCTGACCATCATTGTCTACCCTTGTATCATAGAATACCTTCTTTTTTTCATTGAGAACAGTACCCTTGTAGTGTACACGAAGTAGACTGTCATGAAGGGGACAATCCATTGGAAAATCACCTATTAGATACAAATAAATAAATAAATGCAACATCATGATAAGACTTTTAATAGAAATAAACTAGCCTTTAACAATGTCAATGAAAGCAAAAAATTAATAAAGTTGGCTCCCTTTCCAAACATACCACCTTCAAAAAGAAAAATAATAAAAATTGTGAAAAACAAAATATGGTAACTGTTAAATTAATGTTAGATGTTGGTTATTAGTTGTTAGTTGAGGTATATTATGTTTCATTTATTATTGTATGTCAAAGGTTGGTGGTAGTTGTATTCACTACTCTGATTTTTTAGATTGTATTGTATCTCTATTTAATAAGAGATTCTAAGCTAAGTAAAGTTATCTCAAACTTTTCTATATTCAAGTTGGTATCAGAGCAAGTTCAATTTTGCTCTTTATCGTCTAGAGTCACACATTAGGCTGTCCGCCACTGTCGCCGTCGTCCGCCGCCTTCTCCGGCGACTTTTTCTCCGGTGAGCACAGATCCAGGTGCGCCTCGACGTGCGTGTTCTACCCCTGTAAATCACTCCTCCATACGCCGCTCCACACGCCACCTCAATCATGCCAAACAGAAAGCGCGTGAGCTCCATTGTTCCGGTGCCGTCTGACTCGCCGAAGCCTCCTGAAGCCATTGCTGACCTACGTGGTTCACTTTGAGCAAGATTTAGTGAATTTAAATCAAATCTCTCTTGGGTCTCTGTCTTTCCTCTTTTTCAGATCTGGAAAAATGTCTTCTTTGACCTCAGTCAACTCTGGTCCCATTCTTCCTATTTTTGGATCTGCCGTCATCACAACTGAAAAGCTCAATGGTAAAAATTATTTAGCTTGGGCTGATTCTGTGGAACTCTGGTTCCTTGGTCAAGGGCACCATGAGCATCTAGAAAAGATAGATATTGAGGGATCAGCCGAACAGCAAACTCAGTAGAAGAGACTTGACTTTCAGCTTTGTGCACTTCTATGGCAGTTAGTGGAGTCTAAGATATTGAAGAACCTCAGAGCTTTCAAAACCTGTTACTCGTTTTGGAAGAAAGCCCAAGATATCTACTCTAATGAGATCCAACGCTTGTTTGATTGTGTTCAAAAGCTAACCTCCTTAAAACAAAATGATTCAGATATGGTGTCATATGTTTCCAAAGCTCAAGCCGCTGCAGAAGAATTGAAGTTTTTCTTAGAAACTGATTCTATAGAAGAAATAAAGAAACGACTTGATAACCTCTATATGGTTATGATTCTTCGTGGTATGAACCCGACATTTAATCACATTCGTGATCAAGTTCTGACTAGTCAAGATATTCCTTCCATGGAGAGCTTAACTACTCGTCTCCTCCGTGTTCCTACCTTGAGCAATGAGGGTACCTCCCTTGAAAATAATATAGATTCCTCTGTTATGATATCTTCAAGAGGAAGAGGAGGACGTGGAAACAGAGGTCGTGGTGGAAGAGGTAATCGTCCACAATGCACTCATTGCAAAAGGATGGGTCATACTCATGAGACATGCTACTCACTGCATGGTTTTCCAGACAAGTCTGCTCATGTATCAAGGTCTGAGAAGCCAGAAGAGAGGAAACTATCTGAAGAAGAATATCAAGGATACCAAGAGTATTTGAGGATAAAATCTAACAGCCTTGCTGGACCTTCTTCTGGACCTAATGTCTCAACGGCCTGCATTTCTCAATCTGTGGAAGGTCAAAACCCATGGATTGTTGACTCTGGTGCTTCAGACCATATCTCTGGTAATAACTCCTTGTTTTTATCTTTATTACCTCCCAAATTTCCACATCTTGTCACATTAGCCAATGGATCAAAGGTTTCAGCTCAAGGAGTGGGTTCAATTTCTATTTCTCCCTCCTTAAATTTATCTTCTGTTTTGTGCATTCCTTCTTGTCCCAATTTACTTTCCTTGAGTCAATTAACTAAGTCTTTAAATTGTTTAGTTATATTTAACTCTGACTCCTTTGTCATTCAGGACCGTGGTACGGGCATGCAGATTGGCGCAGGACATGAATCACGAGGCCTCTATTAGTTGGAATCTAGCTCTTCAGTGTCTTGTCTTACATTCATCTCTCCTAAATTGTTGCATGATCGGTTTAGACATCCTAGTCTTGCCAAATTAAAGATAATGGCTCCTAGTACTCAGAAAATCCAAACTTTAGAATGTGATGCTTGTCAATTAGGCAAACATATTAGGTCTTCTTTTTCAAGTAAAGATAAATCAAGAAGTAATTCAGCCTTCTCCACTGTTCATTCAGATATTTGGGGTCCTAGTCGAATTACTTCTTTTGGATTTAAATATTTTGTCACCTTTATTGATGAATATTCTCGGTGCACATGGCTTTATTTAATGAAAGAAAGGTCTGAACTTCTATCCATATTTGTGTCCTTCTTTCATGAAATAAAAAATCAGTTTGGAAAATCAATCAAATGTTTCAGAAGTGATAATGCAAAAGAATATTTTTCTTCTGAACTCTCATCATTTTTGTCCTCTCAAGGTATATTACATCAGTCCACTTGTCCCCACACTCCTCAACAGAATGGGATAGCCGAAAGAAAGAATCGCCACCTTGTTGAAACCGCTCACTCTTTAATGATTAATGCAAAAGTTCCATTACATCATTGGGGAGATGCGATTCTTTCTGCCTGCTATCTTATCAATAGGATGCCCTCTTCTTCTCTTGATAATCAAATTCCTCATTCCATCCTATTTCCAGCTGAACCTCTATATCATGTTTCACCTTGTGTATTTGGTTGTACTTGTTTTATTCATGATATGTCTCCAGGCCTCGATAAATTGTCAGCTAAGTCAATCAAGTGTGTTTTCCTGGGATACTCCCGCCTTCAAAAAGGATACAAATGTTATTCTCCTCATAACAAGAAGTATTGCATGTCTACAAATGTTAACTTCTTTGAAGATTCTCCCTTCTACTCATCCTCCACACTTGACTCCATTTCCATCCAAGAGGTCTTGCCCTCTCCCTCCTCGAGTCCAGAGATTGTCATTTCTCCAGACATGTCTCATCAACCTAACCACACCAATATTAGTCAAATGCCTATCTTATCTGAAACTGATCATTCTCCCTCAACTTCTTCTCATGGCATGACACCTGAAGCTAACCCCATTATTCCTGATGACTCTCGTGGCTCATGTCCATCTCCGTCTACTTCTTGTACAACGGCTCCTAATTCTCCTCCCATGGCCGATGACAACTCATGTTGGCCTGTTGCCCTTCGAAAAGGTATTCGCTCTTCTCAAAACCCTCATCCTATTTACAATTTTTTGAGTTATCATCGTCTGTCTCCATCTTATTGTTCCTTTATAAATTCCTTATCATCCATCACTATTCCCCAAAATGTTTGTGAAGCACTTGATCACCATGGATGGCGACAAGCCATGATTGATGAAATGCAGGTTCTTGATCACAATGGAACATGGGAATTGGTTCATCTTCCTCCTTGGAAGAAAGCTGTTGGTTGTAGATGGATCTATGCTATTAAAGTTGGTCCAAATGGTGAAATAGAACGCCTTAAAGCTCGTTTGGTAGCCAAAGGTTACACTCAGATATATGGACTTGATTATGGAGACACTTTCTCCCCGGTGGCCAAGATCACTACTATTCGTCTTCTTCTTGCCATGGCAGCTATTCGCCATTGGCCCCTCTATCAGATGGACGTTAAAAATGCATTCCTACATGGTGAGTTAGATGAGGAGATTTATATGGAACAACCTCCGGCCTTTGTTGCTCAGGGAGAGTCCGGTCTAGTGTGTAAACTCAGGCGATCTCTCTATGGTTTTAAGCAGTCGCCAAGGGCTTGATTTGGAAAGTTCAGCAATGTTGTCCAAGGTTTCGGAATGAAAAGGAGTGAAGCAGATCACTCTGTCTTCTACTATCACAAATCTGTTGGCAAATGTGTTTATTTAGTTGTTTATGTCGATGACATTGTCATTACAGGAAATGATGAAGTCACAATATCTCAACTAAAGCAACACTTATGCAATCACTTTCAAACAAAAGATCTTGGTCATCTGAAATATTTTCTGGGAATAGAAGTAGCTCAATCCAAAGAAGGCATTGTAGTTTCCCAGAGGAAGTATGCCTTGGATCTTCTGGAGGAAACAAAAATGTCTGATTGTAAGCTAGTCAATAGTCCTATGGATCCATACAAGAAATTAGTAGCTGATATGGGAGACTTATACTCAGATCCAGAAAGGTATAGAAGGCTGGTTGGGAAGCTCATATATCTCACTATTACGAGGCCAGATATTTCCTTTACAGTTTGAATTGTAAGTCGATTCATGAATTCACCTTGTGTTGATCATTGGAATGGAGTAATGCGTATTCTCATGTACATAAAAAAGGCTCCAAGCCAGGGTCTGTTGTTCGAAGATAAAGGAAATAGCCAAATTGTTGGATACTGTGATACTGATTGGGCTGAATCCGATATAGATAGACGCTCTACTACTGGATATTGTGTGTACCTTGGTGGTAATCTTAGCTCATGGAAGAGTAAGAAACAGAAGATTGTTGCTCGATCTAGTGCAGAAACTGAATATAGATCTATGACTCTTGCAGCTTCTGAGTTGGTGTGGGTTAAACAACTCATACAAGAATTGAAGTTCTGTGAAATTTCTCCAATGCAACTTTATTGTGATAATCAGGCAGCTATCCACATTGCTTCCAATCCGGTATTTCATGAAAGGACTAAATACATTGAAATTGATTGTCACTTTGTAAGGGAAAAAGTGTTGTCCAAGGAAATTAGGACCGAATTTGTTGGTACCAATGACCAGCTTGCAGATCTATTAACCAAACCCTTAAAGGGTCCTCGGATTGAATACTTGATTTCCAAGCTTGGAACATATGATTTATATGCTCCAGCTTGAGGGGGAGTGTTAAATTAATGTTAGATGTTGGTTATTAGTTGTTAGTTGAGGTATATTATGTTTCATGTATTATTATATGTCAGAGATTGGTGGTAGTTGTATTCACTACTCTAATTTTCTAGATTGTATTGTATCTCTATTTAATAAGAGATTCTAAGTTGAGTAAAGTTATCTCAAGCTTTTCTATATTCAAGTGTAACTACTGGACTCATAGTGTAATTATAATCTTCACTATAAACTCAAGCATTCAGGCATTCTCCACAATATTATTTTCCATCTTTCTTTTTTAATTTATTTTTTACTTAGCTAAAGAGAAGTTGTGAAGCAGTTTATAATCTTTGCACTCCTTGTAAGATTGGTACCGGTAAATAACTCTAAAGTCTCAATCCACACCTTTCCCATCACGAATTCGGCGTTTTATTAGGCGTCCATCTCCAAGCATGTCCCTCACCTGTTGATATATTACTAAGATCAAATTTCATATGCTTGACATCTTGGTCAGAGAAAAGGTTATAAAAGAATATGATTCAGATGCCACTAATAATAATAATACAAAGGAACAAATCCAGGTCTCTGAATATTCTTATGAAGATCAGTAATTATAGTGCATATAAATTTATGTACATCATGAATCACAATAGAATCTTCATGTACAAAATGTTGCGCACAACACTAATGTTGTAAGCTAATTGATTATTCACAATTTTTGCAAAGCTTCATAACAAGGGATGTATATGACAAATACTTGTAACTTGGGGATGGTAAAACAAATATATGAAAGAAAATTGAAAAACAAGGCCGTAATAGTTAATCAGCCAAGCCTGGCCTGTAGGCACTGAAAAACATAATGAGAGATACTCTTATATGACTGCCAAGCATAGAAAAATAATTACAAGCCCCAATAATAAAATCTTTTAGCTCCTCTGATATACAATCATGCAATATACTGGTTAAACTTATGGGTACTCAAGATAGAAGAAAGTTGTATCAGTGAATGCCTCAGTAATTTGGTAAAGTAGATAATCAAAGGAGAATGCTGGGAAAAGTTTATTCTTCGTCATATTATATCTTACCACACATACATTCCACAACAAACAAGTTCAAAAATAGACCATGATTTCTGGTTTGGAAGATCTTGCTTACCTGAATAAAGTGAACCAGCTCTACTTCAAAATGGACTTCATCATAACCTTCAATTACAGGCATCAGAGGAGACTCCGATAAATACTGACTGGTAACATATATAACAGCCTTCTCTTCCCGAACCATTGTTCCTATTGCCATTTCAAGGCCCTTAGGTACCTGATTGGTATTAAGAGGAGGACAAAGAAATCAATATTAGTATTTAATATCAAAGCACTTTTTAAGATATTGCCAGCACAACAACGCCTAAGAAATGAATTTTTCCTTTACATTTTAATTTATTAAGGGAGCTGCATGGCTGGCTGGAATCAGGAAACGAAAAAACATAGCCATATCCATATCAGATTAAGTATTTGGAATATTAAGAGAGACCAACTCATTGTAATTTGTAAGTTTAAACTGCCATGATGTAATCATCATCATTCCAATAAACAAAGGCTTGAAGTGGTCAAATACCTCTGATTTTCCAAATGTAAAGAAGTATGGTTCTCCGTCAGTATGTGACATGATATATTTCCCAGTAACAGTCTTTGCAGAAATCCTGGTAAGAACCAAACAAAATAACATCAGAAACTCCCATCAACCCATTATAAAGCCTGACAAGAGAAGTGATGAATAGGAAAAAGGGAACAAAGATTTGTTTTACCAAGCCTTCACTTCATAAGGTTCTCTTGGAGATTCCCAACCATGGCCTTCACGTACTACCTACACTCAGAGTTAACTAAGATAATAGAAACATATAATATGATTGAGATTATTAGATAACAATGCTGAAACTCTGCCCTACAGGAGATGTCTTTCCAGATGTAATTCTCCTTTTACAATTTTGACATGCTGATCACAATATACACACGGGACAACACATGAAAAATTATATGGAAATACCAAATATTTAGGCAAACTTTCTGACAAATTAAGGTACAACTCCAAATTTTTCAGAATTTCCAGTATATAGTCAGTAAGAAAAACTAAGATTCAAATATCATAGAACTCTATCCTGATATGAAATAGGAAAATTTACAAATACTTCATTCCCAATAATAAATCACAATCAGTGTTGTTAAATAATTGTTATGGCGGCATGTTAGAGATCCCACGTTGACTAGAGATATGGCAAAATAATAGTATATAATAAGGTGTCAACCTCACCTTACAAGCCGGTTTTGTGAGGTTGAGTTAAACCTAATTTTACCATTTCTAATATGGTATCAATTCCACTGTTTCTAATATGGTATCAGAGTTATCCTAGTGATTTACCACTATACAGAATTTGTGAGGGAATTCCCATCATGACGACGCTATAAGGCACAATTGCATGTTTCTATGACCGAATTTTGGCCTTTCACTATGTTCCGCCATCTGCCATTGATTACAATAGAAAAGTTTAATGATTGTTAGTCCCAGCAATACGATAATTTTTAAGTCCCTGCAAAAAAATGTTGGTTTTGGTCCTTATAAATTTTAGAAGTTTTTGAAATTGGTACCTATCAGCATTTACTAACGACATGACATGCATCTAGACATGTCATGTCACATAGTGGTCAGACGTGGCATGCCAGGATGCATGCCACATCATCACTAAATGATGATAGTGACCATTTTTAAATTAAAATTAACTTAATGAGAAACAAAACTGGCAAAAAAATTTTGAAAGACTAAAGCCGAAATTTGCCAACTTTGCAGGGCTAAAAACATATATAAACCTAATAAAAAACATTCATGCTTCTTCCTAACAAAGTAGTCAACAGACGCTATAGCAGACTAGCAGAGCAAAGCAGTCGCAGGCCACTACAGGATTCAAACAGAGGAGCATTTTTCAATAGTAACCATTCTGCCACTATTAGCAGCTTTTTGCAAGCTAATAGCAGCACTACCTTGATATATCCTTCAAAAACCCATTTATATGCCTGGAAAACTATTGTTTGGGTTCTTTTGGTTAAAAGAACCAACAAAGTTACCTCTATTTTGACCTTTGTTTCTTCTCACTAGATAACTTCTTGCGTGTTTTTTCTTTCTTCAACCTCGTTCACATTCTGCTAATATTATCTAATTTGTAAAGTTCTTTTTCTATTAATTTCACCATCATCTTTCATTTTTTTACTTCATTACTATGTTCTTATTGCGGCCAGATTAATAATGATTCTGCACGTAAATGTCATTTATTATTTATCAAGAATTTCTTCAATTTTGGTTATTTTGTTTTTTCAATCTCTTATACGTGTAGAGTGTACTACTTAGTTTGTATTATAACATTTAAAGTAGCAGTAATCCCACTATCCTACTATAGCATTTTCAGAGTTTTCAACCATGCGCTGCTATCCAAATTTGATAACCATGCCTTCCTAATACATGAAGCAATGTTTTAAATTCAGGATTTGCAAATTCAATGCAATAAAAATCACAGCTGCACTGCATTCACCAGAAATTTTAGTAATTACAACACAACTATAATTGCAGTTTAAAAGCACGTCATGAAGCCTAAAACTTCAAAGAGAGGGAGTCAATTCCAATTTCCCATATTGGAGATGTATTGAACATTTATGTCAGACACAACATAACTCTTTTCCTTTTCCTTTAGGGTTATTCATATTTCCCATGAGATCCATCCACAAGATAGAAGAAACATGCAAAATAAATTTGTAAACTATGCAGCAATACATTCTATCCATTTATACCTTTTTCACAACTCCCAAATCATCAGTAACAACCTGGAAATATACACAAAAAACAAGAAATGAGAATTATAATGCAGAAATCAATTACAAGGAATAGTTTAAAAAAATAAACATAAGATTATGAACAAACATTGGTAAAACAATATTTAAATGTTGAAAAAGATAGACAAATGGAAAGATTTTCTTCAAATTTTGGTACATGAAAAGGATAACAAAAATACAGAACATAAACATTAGAATAAAACAAAAGTTGACATCCTTGCCTTGGCTTTGAAAAATTCTATCAGCTCAATTTCAAAATGGAGTTCATCATCTTTAGGAAAACCATCAGGAGCAGAAACAGGACAATCATCCTCACTATAATGCAACTGTGGCTTCATCTTGAACTGCAATAATAAATCATACAATCATATAAATAAAAAAATAATTACATATAATCAGATTATTCTTTTTCAATTTAAAATAAAAAAATTATTAAAGAAAAATCATAAACAATGAATAAGAAAAAAATCAAGAGAAAGGGAAGAATTGACGGGGAAAATGAAAAAGAATCCAGCTAAGAATGCCCTTGTGTCAACTATGGATCCACCAAAGTAACACCCCTAAAGAAACCACTGGAAGATCCCATAAAAAATTAGAATTAGACTTTCATTATTCCCCTGGGAGTTTTGATTACTCAAACAATTAATATGTTCAAGAAAACAATAATACATTTCAAAGATGATACCTCAAATTGATAAGACAAACCACAGATAGAAGTAGCCAAAACTAAAGTAAGGAAACAAGAACCTAATGTACAAGAAAATCAACAATGCATTTCATTAAAAGGGAAGTATCATGTAACAGTCAATTTCCCTATTCTTTAATTATAATAGAAGTCATAGATGATGATGATGACACTTATAACAATAGTTTTTATTGTTAGTATAGCACAGTAGAAGTAATATTCTGTTGAATATACTAATGAAACAAAATTGCTTCTGTATTGCAGCATGCAGTACACTAAGGTTTAAGTTAAAAATCATAATAAATGAAGACCAATATGAAGCTCCAGCATAATATGGATTAAGCATGAGACAAAGATGACTTGAGATTTTAGTCACCAGAAAAAGGGTATATATCAGAAAGACAAAGATGAGTATGTTACCATTGCCACTTCACCCTTCAACATTGTAGGAATTCCCTCTAACAAACCCAATAACATCTTGCTTTTGCCCAAAACATGTCGTATTGGGATTCCCTTGCCTGTTGCAGTGAAATGAAAGGTTATCTAACCCATCAACTATGTAAACTACAAAACCAAATTAAAAATCAGAAGTTCCAACTTTCAATTTTTTCTCCAATGGGGAGTTTCACTATGAAATTTTAAGTCAAGTATTTGTAATCCCTTGCAGTTGACAGACAATAGGTTCTAACACAAAGTTCTCTATCCATTTGTGTCAATTCTCAAATAAAACAAAGCAAAAATAACCAAAAATAGAGGATAAAAGCAATCCATATTTTATTAAAAATAATGCAAGACAAAATCAACATAAATGATTATCATCTTATTAATCAAAACACACCAAAAAGTTTCCAAGGAGCTTAAATCACCTCACCTCCGTAATCAGATCTGGTAGATTCCACGAGTACACCATCCAAAGTTCGAATCGTGCAGTGATAGATAATCTGAGACACATTTTATAACAAACTCCTTCATAAACATCAACCCACTAAAGAAAACACTACAACCATTGGTTTCCTTGTCAAAGCATTTCTATCTTAAATATATAACAACAATGCATATCACATACACAACCTAGGAAAAACAGAAATAACCTGATCCCCATCTGAAGGTCCAGCATCACCCCCACCAGGCCTTACCAAAGCTTTCATCAAACTCCCAGGCACAATTTTCTTCTTCCTTCATTTCCACAAAGAAACAACATTTATAACACAACCACGACAACCTAAAACAAACCATCATAGCCAAAGCACAAAAAAATCTACCTTTTCTCATCCTCTGAAGGTGGTTTCTTCTTTGGTGCAAATTCCTGTGCAGCAGCATCTTCATTTTCAGCCATACCCCCTGACACTAAGCCAAATCACCCAATTTCCAGAACAGGGTTTCAGCCACCAGAACCTATAAACTACAAACTTCAATCAATTAGGCCCCAAAATCCAATCTTTGGCAAACCCCAATTCCCAATTCCCAAAAGGGTACTCTGATTGAGCTGAATTGTTGACAATTTTTTCCAGTACAAGAGAGAAATGGAGAAATTGATAACTTTTTCTCTTTCTTCTATCTGGGGTGAGACTAAGAGTTCAAAAGGTTTTGCATTTACTGAAGAAGAGTTTAGTTAGTTGGGAAGTTGGTGAACAAACAAAAACAAGTGTAACTTTGTTACAGTTATTGGAATTTTCTAGAATGCCAAAAATTGCATTGAATTTTAATGGTAACTAAAAAGAGAAAGTGAGTTTTGTTGTTCACCTGATTTGAAGAGGATCAAGCGCAGTCGTTGACTATTCTTCAATCTGCGCTCTGTGAAGAAACGGCGGATTTTACTATACAGTGCTACGATGAAGGATACGGTGCGAGAGCACTAGATATCTTCCACTGTGTGAAAGTTAATTTTCACCGTTAGATATTTCCGGTTTATATCAATGGTGGAAAATATGATAAATATGAAGAAATGGAAAATTTTTTTCCTCAAATTAATTTCAGATTAAAAAAATTATTTTAAATTTTAGGAACAAAAATAGTATCTCTTAAATTTTAAGGACTAAAAACTTAATTAAGTATATAAAAAATAAAAACTTGTTTTTTAAATAAAAAATATGTTAAAAATTACTTAATTAACTCTTTTTTTCAATATTTTTAGATTTTAATTTTGATTTATGTTAAAATATTTTTAACATTTTAAATTTTATTTAAAAATAGTCTTTGTTATTTATAGAAAAAGGTTGAATGATAAGGTGATTAGGGAAATGGCATGTCAGCATGTTTACTTAACCAAATTATAAGTGTCACATGTAATTTAATTTATTATTAATTTTTTTAAGAAAAAACTTTTAAAACATTCTTACTGTCATCACTTTCATATTTTTCGCTGACAACTTTCCATGATCAAAATAGAGTTTCATAATTTGTTAGTTACGTCGTTGTTTAATGTTTTTTTAATAGAAAAGACTGTTGTCAAAAAATAAAATTTAAAAAAAGTTAAAAATAAAAAAATTAACAATTATTAAAATCAAATCATAAAATATTGAAAATTAAAAAGTTAATTAAGCCTTTTAAATAAAATATATTTTAAAAAAAATTTAATTAGTATGTTTAAAGAAGTTTTACACAAACGTTGACAACTCTTTCTTTTATATAATTTTTTTTAAATGTTAATTGTAAAATTAATAAATTTATTATAAATAAAATATTATGATTAATAGTAGTATAAAAATAATTTTTATCTTTTAGAAATTAAATTTAAAGATATTATGATTAATAGTAGTATAAAAATAATTTTTATCTTTTAGAAATGAAATTTAAAGATATAGACCCTTAATCTAGCAGCTAATTATTTAAGCTTTATTAAAATACAGTTTTTGTTAATTTAGTTCAGTGATTTTATAATTATATCAGACCAATCAATTTAACCGAAGTGAAATTCATTCAATACAAGAAAACTGGTGATGCATTCAATTGTGAACCGTCTAACATTAAGGGTGGCAATGAGGTGAGGCGAAAAGGTGCGGATTTGATCCATCTTTGTTTTCGAAAAGTGTTGGACACATTTAAGTTTTGGTATAAAAAAATGAGTATGAAATTTTAACCTTAACTCCTACCTTTAATGAGTATTTTTGGGTTAAGGTATATCTACGGATACTCATTATATTATTTTTTACAAGTTAATTTATTTATTTATTATTAAATAAATTATATATATTAAGTTTTAATTATTTTTAAGTTAACAAGTATATAAAGAATAATTAATAAAAACAAATTATAAATTAAAGTTTAAGAATTAAAATGTTTATAATTAATATATAATTTTAAATTTATTATATAATTATTAAAATTATAACAGGGTAGGTATGGATTCAAGTACAAGGCGGATAGTCACATACTCATATTCATACTCGATTCATCACATCATTTAATATTCGTATCGTATCCATACCTGTCAAAGTGGGTAAAAATTGGGACGATACCCACGCCTATCAGTGGTATCTTTGTCATCCCTACCTAAAATAAGTAAAACGGGTATAAAACGGTTTGGATGGTCCAAGCAAGTAGTAAATGTTCTTTTTTCTTGTTTTTTTTTTCAAATCCTTGGCTTCACAAGAATGACACAACTACTTTTTTAAAATAAAAAATAATTAATGCTAAAAACTATTGTTTTTAAAACTGGACCAGATCCATTGATTGATCAGGAATCAATCTCTTGTTTGATTCAGTTATGATAGAAAACTAGTTGTGCAAAAAATCAATAAAAAATAGTGGTTGAACAAGTTTGAATGGTTCACAATTTTTTGAATTTTTTTATTTTGCTAAATGCATCTCATTTTTTCATAGGTCAACCTTTTTTATTGAAAAAATTAATGAAAAGTGGTTAACTTATCAACACAAAAATATATTTAATAAAAATTTTTGTTCTTTTACAAATATATTATTTTCTTGTATGTTATGACTTACGTATTATGACTTATGAAATATGTATGATTATGATACTTTATATTTTAATATTATGAATTTCATGATATTTTATGTTTAACATTTTTAGTATAATTATTATACTACATTAAAAATAAAAATATAATGTCTTTATCGATTCAATGTCCAATTTTAAAAATATTGTAAAAAACATGTTTTTTTTAAAGTAATTGAATTAGTTATTTGTATTAATTTGTTAATTATTGATTTTTTTTTTCAAAATTACTTTTATCCTCAATAATTAATGCTTCTAGAATTATAAAAAAAATCTATAAAAAGAGACGGAGAAATATTTTATAATTAGGGATAGAGAATAATTTACACTAGAGGTGTTCGGAGTGCAGTTTGGTGTCGTTTGAGTTTAAAACTAGTCTGAACCAAACTATAAAAATAAGTATAGTATGGTTTTGTTTGGTTTAGATTAATTATAAAAGTTGAACCAAACCAAACCAATCTTTTTGCGATTTGGTTTGGTCTTGCAATTTTAAATTTCTATTATTAAGTATTAAAAAATACACTGAAAAATTATTTCCAAAATTATATAAAAGTTTAATCACTCCCAACAAAATTATATAAAAGTAGCAATCATTAAAGCAAAGTATAAACAATCTATTCATTTAAACATTACATTCTAGTGGTTGTCATCAGATTGTATCCAATGAAATTAAATAAAATAGTTTTGCTAAAATATTTATTCATCAACTAGTTTATATTAATTAAAAATATTAATTAAATATTAAGTCAAAATCTTATAAACTTAGAAAATAATGAGTAATTGTATATGTTTTTTTGGGAATTTGTAAAATAACTTAGGATCAGCAATTTGGTTTTGTTTAGTGCAATTTCAACATATCAAGCCGAACCAAACTGGGCAGTTTAGAAATTATAAAACCCAAACTACCCAAAACTAAAGCGGTTTTTTACCATTTTTTATTTGGGCGGTTCGGTTTTCAGTTTTTATTTCACTTTGATTCAATTTTGAACACCCATAATTGATAGTAATAAATTGATTGTTGATTAATATTCATGTATTATACATCTTTGTTGATGACGGATTAATGTTGATATTCTCTAGTGTTGATTACAAATTAATATTCATATTTTTTTATTATATCATTTTTGTTTATTATTGTTTTTTATATAAGTCAAGCAATAATACTATAAAATAAATATAGTACAAGATATGTCCTCTATATAAGATACAAAGGAGAATAAAGTAGTACATGACAAGACCAGAATAACAAACACACTTAGTCTTCACATCATGTAGAAAAGATTCAAACCCCCACCGCAGTAACACAAAAGAGTAGATTCATCACCCACTCTGCAAAACTATGTCAGGTTAACTTGGCGGCCCGAGTTCATCCCAAGAACTAAGCTTGATTGCAATGACTATTGCATTCACTTGTAACTTTTTACTATTGAACATTAAGGCATTTCGCGGCTTCCTTATATGCTAGAAACTTGCCAATCACACCAAAGGTCAAACCTTACAAACTTCCTTACTACCATGATCGAATGCAAGAATTGAAGTCTCTGACATCGAGTCTCTAGATGTAATGTCATAGATAGTCACCACCAAGTGCATAACTTCATCCATACCTTAGACGATATTAAGCAAGATAGAAATAAGAGTCTAATTCTACCTCTCTATCACACAAACTACATTTGATATTTTTACTGTTGACTATCCCACGCTTCAGCAAGTTGACTTTTGTCTGTAGTTTATTAGCATTCAGCTATCAGACTAGTAACTGACCCTGGAGATACCTGCTTTACCCAAATGTAATTGAAAAAAGGTCATGTTGTTGTTGATCAATTTATCTATATTGCAAATCCGTGGATCATGTCTATATTGTGGATTCAAGTGAATGCAGGGACAACAATGAATATAAAAGAAATTATGGGAATTTTGTAATAAATGGGGTGCAGCGCAAAATTGGAGGGTGCACAAAAAAAATTACTATATTATGCTGCATGAGTGCATGGTGCAATCGTATATTGAGCCTTTTAAAATGGGCCCAAATGAAGTTTCACTTAGGGATTTTAACATGTTTGTATCATACTAAAGACACATCATTCAACCTCCTTTGGTATAATATTTAATGAGAAGAAAAGGTGTTAGTTTAGCAAAATGAGAGTGTTTTTAGCAACAGATATTTTTTCATTTCAAAATTTTCTTTACAGTTTTATCTAATTGCTTTTTTTTATTATTATTAGTTATAATTTATGGGTTATGACTTATGATATTTTTAAGTTTTAAGTTTTAAGTTTTAAAGTGAAGTTTAACTTTTTAAACTATAAATATCATGTTACTTTTTATTTAATATTGTTTAAAATAGTTATTATATTATACTAAAATAAAAATATTATTTTATTAAAACTAGTTTATCATTACTTTAATCATGGTTGAATCAATGTCTTTAGTTCTTACTAGTAGCATTGCTTTTAAATCACATTACTGTTAGTTGTGGATCACTTGTGTGAATTTCACTACAATAATTGCATATTTGAATGAATATTGACCAAATGATTTTTATTAAAATTGATTTGAAGATGGTGTGATGTATGTTTGAATTTTTTATTACAAAAATAAGTTAAAAAAACTTAGAAGAAAATTTTTTATTAAATTCAAAAATTATTTTAAATTACTTAAATTAAAATCAAGTATAAACTCGGAATTAATTATGATTTTTTTATACAAAATCGAACATATAAATTTTATCTAAAATTAATTTTAAATTCATAATTGAGACCAAATTGAGAGTAAATCAGTTTTAGAGTTTATATTCACCATAACAATCAATTAAAAAATAGCTAAATTACCTTGCAAGATATATTTGCAATGGTGTAATAGGTGGAATTATAATATGGGAAGAAACCCATGGCTACCAAAGTGTAAGGTAGGGATCTTTTAATTTTTCTTATTTCTGAAATAATTATTTTATATAATTGTAATATTTAGAATAAATACTGCATAAAATATTTTAAATAAAAAATGATAAACCATTAACATTTAATTAAAATTAAGAATATAGATTAATATGGTTAATTATATAACAGAAAATTAATGGTATAATTTGTTGAAACAATGATAAAAATTTGAGTATTAATTAAGATTAAGGGTTTGTTCGAGTAATGTTTTTTTTCTAGAAACAACTCTGCAAAGAAAAAATTACAAAAAAAAAAGTTAATAAAATTTCTTTATAAGTTTTTAAAATGATGTGAGACTTTTTGACAAGTTAATTATTAAAAGTCTCACATTTAAAAAATACTATATAAAAGTTTTTACATATTAATTAAAATTAGCTTGAAAAAATTCTTACATCTTTTAAAATAATTTAGGATTTTTTTTTAATCTTTTCTTTGTATTTTCTTTTCTTAAAAGTGCTTCTAAAAAAAATACTCAAATATGTCCTAAATAAAAGTTAAGATGTGTACTTGCAAAATAGTAAAAATTTAAGGTTCTTATTTATTTTTTTTCAAAAACTTAAAACTGGATTTAATCTTTGTTTTAATATAAACATTTTCAATACAATTTTATAAGTTAAAAGCTTGTTTTTGCATATATTTTTCTTTTAATTTTAGAAGAAACAACTTTCCTAATTTGATTTTTCATTTTTCTTTATTAACCACTATTATCCATACATTCACATGAATCGATTATTTTACAATGTTGAAGTCCAATTTCCTAAGCCACATAAATGCGAAGAGAGTAAACAAAACAACATCTAAAGACCAATCAAGTTAACAAGTAAATGTAAAACAAGGGCATGCTTGGTTAACCAGAAATAGAGTCTTTCCTTGAATGTAAAACAAGCATATAAATGGAGTATTTTCAAAAACTTGAAGGTAAAACAAAGTTTTTTTTCAAAAACTTAACACTGAATTTAATCTCTTTGCTTTAATATAATCCTTTTTAATACAAGTTTACATGTTAAAAGCTTGTTTTTGCAAATATTTTTCTTTAAATTTTGGAAGAAACAATTTTTCTAATTTGATTTTTCATTTTTCTTTATTCATTACTATGATCCATATATTCACATGAATGAATTCTTATACAATGTTGAAGTCCAATTTCCTAAGTCACATAAATACAAAGCTAGAAGAGGGTAAACTAAAACTATGTACAATAGAGAATATTGCAAGATCTCTGCAGTCTCTTTTGCTGAATGGTCCTCTCATCTGGTTATGTGCATGATGTGAATCAAGGTTAGGTTTAGTATGATTTGAGAATGACAAAGTTGTGAGTATCTTAAGCAGAATAATGTGTTACTTGATCAATGTATTCTTAAGTGGAGAAGTTGAGGATGTAATAGTCAATTGCTCGTGTAACTTGTTCTCTTTCACGGTCGTCTCTTGTGACATGTGAATATTTAATGAATTTTGTATTTTTTAAAAAAAAAAACTAAAACAAAGTACAAAGAGACGACCAAGTTAACACGTAAATGTAAAAGAGACATGCTTGGTTAACCAATAAATAGAGTCATCCAAAGGAAAAACAAAACACTCCTTAAGTATAAAACAAGTTTTTTTTCATAAACTTAAAACTGAATTTAATATATTTGTTTTAATATAAGCATTTTTAATACAAGTTTACAAGTCAAAAGCTTGTTTTTGCATATATTTTTCTTTTAATTTTGAAAGAAACAACTTCCCTAATTTGATTTTCCGTTTTCCTTTTTTTACTACTATGATCAATACATTCACATGAATAAACTTTTATGCAACGTTGAAGTGCAATTTCTCAAACCACATAAATGCAAAGTTAAAAGAGAGTAAACAAAAATAAGGCACATAAATTAAAATTAATTTTTTCAAACAAGAATCCAAAAATGCACTTCGTGCATGTTAATAGTTAGGTTTCACGATAAAGAATTGATTTTGAATCCAAAAATAATTTCAGATAAATGTTTACATGTTTGTTTTTAATATTAATCATTGATTTATAATTGATTATGTATTAAAGCAACTAGAAGTATCTTTAGCTACAAATTTTAGTATTTACTGTAAATTATATTGATACATTGCTTTTTTTTTAAAAAAAAAAACATTCAAACATAAACCATGTTGTCTCCAAATTAATTTTAATCAAAATTAATTTCATTTAAAATCAATTTTAATAATACTTATTCAAACATGTAATTTGTCTAAATATTGAATAGAATTATATATTCAAAACTCTAACTCAACATCTTTAATTAATTTAAGGTTAAATTACCGGTGACATAATTTAGTAACGTGACACTGTTATTTTATAATTAAGAGTTAATTAAATGGTAATTAGGATTTAATTAAAATGTAATGAAAATGTTAATTTTAAAAATATAAAAAAGTTGAATAAGGCAAGAATTAAACCCATATCTTGGAAGTGGGAGTGTCATACTACTTGACCAAAGACCAATGCTAATTTTATTGTGAAATTCAAATTTATTTAAACTAATCATGTGACAACTTTAATTTTAAATAGAGAAGGTAGACAAGGAAAGGTTCAAACCCTTTGGTCAAGTAGTGGAAGTGCTAACACCATACCACCAGAACAAAGGTCCACATTGGTCTTATTGTGTATTTTCCTTTATTTTGTTTTATTATTCTATGTCATTTATGTTGTAAATTTTTTAAATGGAGAAATTTTTTGAATTTTAAAAATTACTTAGCTTCATTTTATCTTAAATCTATTTGGAATAAGTTTACCTTTTTTTAATTTTTAATTTTATATTTTAGTTTTAGTTGTTACTTTAATTTATAATTTTCAACTTTTAATTTAAATTTTAATTCTTATTTTAATTTCTATCTTTATTTTTAATTAGATTTTAAATTTTATATTTATATTTTATTTGTATATGTAATTTTAATTTTAATTTTAAATCTATTCTAGATCATTTTATGTTGTATATTTTAAATTAAGAATTAAAAGTTGAAATTAAAATTTAAGGGTTTAGCAACTAAAACTAAAATTTAGTTATATTAACAACAATATGAAATTTAAAATCTAATTAAAAATAAAGACAGAAATTAAAATTAAGAATTAAAATTTAAAATTACAATTTATCCATTTAAAAAATTTACAACATAAATAATATAGAATAGTAAAATAAAACAAAGAGAAAGACACAATAAAAGTAATGTAAGTCTTTGATATAGTGGTATAACCTTTTCACTCTCACTTTCTCGTATTGAGTTTAAATCTTTAACTGCCTAATATTTTTAAAATTAATGTTAACACATAATTAGTTTAAATAAATTTAAATTTAATAATAAAATTAATATTAAGTTTTGGTCTAATTATATGTCATTAGCACTTTTACTTCTGGTTATTGATTAGAAGTCTAACCTTGGCTTGCCCAACTTCTTGATTGTGTGCAATTTCTTTTTTAGATTCTTGTTGCTATAGTGCTTACCATGTGCACATTCATTCAATTCGTTCTCTTGTGCCACCCAAATTTGACTTCTACACTATCATATTTCGACAAAGAATAAAAAATCATCTAGAAAAAAGACACAATTTCTATTGAGGAGCCATTCAATGTTTCACTATACACTATTCATAACATTGGATCAATTAAGATTAAGATTCTATTGGAATATCTAAACCATACATTTTGTTGTATGTTTAAATGATCTATTAAAAAATGGTAATCTATAGAAAAGTTAATATACATAAAAGTATTATTGTTTAAAAGAACTTTAATTTTTAGTTCTCTTGTCAAATATATAATTTTGATTTTCTAATTTAAAATAGAGATATTTAATTTTAATATTTTAACAAATTTTGGTTCAATCTTCAAATTTTATATTTTTTATTTCTTAATATTAATTAAATATATTTTTCTCTAAAAATGTTAAATTATTTTTATGGCACATTAAATAAATATGTTAAATTCAGAGTTTAATTGGACAGAGATAAAAAACAAAACATTGAAAAAGTAGAAAATAGAACCAAAATACGAATTTTCTAATATGAGAGGATTAAAATAAAAGAATCAAAATTATATAATGAACAAAATAAAAGGGGGAAATTTTAATTAAGTCTTTAAAAAATATGTTTTAGTTAATATATTTTTAGTTAGATGTAATCAAGTTCTTTGTATTTTCAAATTAATAAATTTGGTTCTCAATTTTAATAAAAATGTAAATTTAGTCCTCCTTAATTTTAAAAAATAAGAAAAATTTTTGGAAAGGAAGGATTTAATACACACATTTTATTTTCAAATTGAGAATCAAATATACCATTGAAAGTATGAAACTTTGACTACGTTGTAAAAAAATATAAGAGTAAATTATTTTGATAGCCCTAAAATTTTATCAATCACACTCATTTTTTTAAAATCATATACAAATCTCCTTTTTTTTAAAAAACATTATATATACACCACTTTTTATATTACACGTCCGCCTTAATTTTAGTCTCTTAATAAGAAAACCAATTGTAAAATTAAAAAAAAAAAGTATAAATGTATTGAAAGAAAATATTAGGAAATGTCAATGTAATTCACTTAAAATAGAATGATTAAAATATTTATTTATTTAAAATATAAGTAATTTTATAGTTTAGTTAGATGTAAGCAGGTATAACTTAATTAACTGAGTATTATGTGTGAGTTATTTTAAACTCTCATATGTGACATTGTTTTTAATTTCTATCAGGCAAAAAATTATAAAAAAAAAAAAATTTTATATAATATGGAAACAAAAATATTTGTAATTTTTAAAAATGAGTTTAATTTTTATTTTAAAGTATTTATTTAAAAATCAACCATCTTCCTTTACATATCAATCTAGAATTATGTAATTGTATTTAAATTAAACCAAAAAATATATAAACTAATAGATACATTTTGTGAATTCTCTTTAGCATGCACTTTTTAATTCATTCATAAAACATGAGATGGTTTTAAAAACCAAATTTTAATCATTCTTTCTCTGGTTCAGTCAAACAGTCACACTCCTCACACCACCTCATCAAGTCCACCTTCCATTCTTTCTTCACCAAAAGCAAGACAATTCATTCACATATATTCACATGCTTTGTTTTCAACCAATGATCATGACAACAAATGAATCAATGTTCCTTCATAAATGAAATATTATGCTTTCTCCTTCGATTTCTTAAATAAAATTTTTGGTTTATAAAAAATATTTATTTAGAAAATAGATAAATTAAGGTGATGTTTGTTTTGAGTTTTTTTTTTTATTTTATAGAAAACAGAAAATAGCAGTAAAAATATATTTTTTTACAATTTAGAAAATATTTTTTCTAAAAATATTTTTCAAAAATAATTAAAAATAAAAAAAAATATTTTCTGTGTGTTAAGAATTAAAACTATGTAAAAACTTAATAACAATATTATAATTATATTAAAAACTATATATAAATGTATTTTAAATTATATATAAATAATTTTTAATATTTTACTAAAATTGATTAAATTTAAAGATATTATTTTTAAAAATAGAAAATAAAAATAAAAACAGAAAATATTTTTTCAGACAAAACGTCACTCAGATATTAAGATTAATTTTAAAATATTTGGAAAAAAGAAAAAAATATATAAAAATAAGTATTTAATAGGAATATTTAAGAAAGGAGGAAGAAAGTTCCTTATAATTTAAGAGGGAAGTAGTACAACACAACTCTAAACATCATCAAATCATATGCTAGACAAACTTTATAGTATGTTCTTAATTCAGAATATATTATTGTGTCCCAAAGCATAAACTGTACATAGAGAACAACTAATAGAACAGCTTTTGTATGTACATGTACTAATCCTAAAGAATTCATCGTCACAACAAGATACCATATGAATCATTAACAATTGGGTAGTTTCAATCTCAAATCCTTCAATATTCTTTCTTTTGTATATTTTTCTTTTATGTATCTCGTTGGATAATTTATTTTTTTTTACAACAACTTCATTTACTATAATTAACAACTAAATTGTCGAAAAATGTCTCCTAATTAGTAAAAATATTTATAAATAGTTAATTGAAATATTATGGACGGTATCATCTAAAAGAACTTTTTACGGTTCTTAACTTGACGAAAACTTTATTATCAGAAACTAAAAATGAGCCATGAAGTCAATAGTAGGATATTTCAGACCTTCATCCTTACATAAAGCCCAAAACCTTAAAAGTATTTGTCAAAATGGAAGGATTGAGGTGTTAGTAATTAATTAAGTTTAAGTCAGATTATCTAGAAAACACAACTAAAGTTACAACTGTATTACCTAATTCTTAATTAGGTAGACAAAATCTAACAAATAAATACCTATTAAATCACTATAAATAAGTTACAAGTGTGAAGGTAATTGTTTACTGATATTGACATTTATTACTTCTATATTATAAAGTGAAATTCAACTCTAACTTTAGCATCAAAATAACTTTTAACTATACTTCATCTTCCAAAAACTGTGAAAAAATCAATTATCTTCGAGTTTGCAGTAAGAGGTATGTTTTGTTACATATCAAAATCATACCTACTCCATAGATAATATATGATGAAAATGTTTTATTATATGTGGGTGTAAGGCATAATTGACCCTTAAATATGTTTTACCCAATCCCATTATGTTTCAATAAGTTGAATTGATTGTTTTGTTACTTTTGTAAATCCAATTATAATCGGGTTGAATAACATGTTCGTGAATTTAAATTTAATAAATCTATTAATCCGACTAAGTGATTATTTATTATGAAGTTTAGTTTTTAAATTATTTTTTTATTTGTATGAACCAAACACACACTTAAATATTTACTATAACTCACATCCTATTCGACCAATTAAAATATAATTTCTAAGTATCAAGTCTCAAGTTAATTGTTGAAAATTATTGTGTGATATAAGAACTGGTAAAATTATTCTGATTCATGAAAATAGATTAGCACAAACTCCAAAAATTATATACAAGGAATCAGATATGTTTGTCGGTGACTTGTAGAAACTAGGAAGTAATACTAATTTTGACTTTTTTTAAAAAAAAAAAAATAGTTGGCAATATGTTACCTCATACACTTGCATAACTAGCTTTCAATTTTCATGGTTTTTGTTGTACGGAAGAAGTGTATCATTGTGGGAAGTTGTCTAATACAATTTTGATGTTAGTTTGAAAATATTTTAATAAAATTTGTCAGTATTTTAATATTTAAATTAAAAATTTTGTTTGATTTTTAAAAATAATCTTTAAAAATAGTTTTGATTTTTTAGTTTTAAAAATAAAAAAGAAAACTTATAAATTGTTTTACTTTTCAATTTTTTATTTATTTTAGAAAACTAAAAATACAAAAAAAATATGTTATTTTTTATTTTTTAGTAATTATATTTACATAAATATGAATTATTTTTTTTCATTATCACGTCTCTAAAACAGTTTTTAGACAAGTTTATTTTTCTTCTTTCAAAAAACAGTATTTTAAAATTATTTTTTAAATTTTTTTTCAAAAACTAAAAAACAAAATTAAATTAATCAAATCCTTAGTCTCATTTTTTTTAGCAATTAGTCATTTTTCTTATTTGATTGACTGTCTTATCTATTTCTTGCATAACATACATTAATAAAACCTAATAAATTAGACATGTTTATGATTTTCTTTTCAATTTTTTAATTAGTCTATTTGATTACCAATGCAACGAAGATTAGGTTAATTTAAGTTGGATTGCTTAAATATTAGTGCACTCAATCCAATTATGATTAATTGGATTGCATAGTAAATTATCCTAAACCCAACCTAAGTTGGGCTCCTTACGTTAATGAAATAAAAAGTATTGTAAAATATTTTTATTAACTAACATAAGTTCTCTTTACATTCTGGAATAGATGTAGATCTTAAGCTATGTTTGTTTTATCTTTGTTTAATTCAAGTGATTTATGAGTGAAATAATTTTACAGAAGTGTAGTATTTTATATTATTTTCTCCATTCTCATCTCTCAAACAATGTAACATTTTTTAGAAGTGTTAATACAGTTTTTCTAAAACACACTCATTTATTAATTAAAATTTTTTTAAATATGCAAATTAGGAGAAAAAATTAAATAAAATGTGAGGCTCATCAAAATTCGAATTTTTAATAAATGAAAGAATATGTATTTAAAAATGTGTTAGGTGTTTCTAACATTTTATATTATTTCTTTTTCTTTTCTTTATTTTTTTTCCTTACAACTAAATAAGAAAAAAATAAAAATCTAAATGAATGTAGATAAAATAATAAGCTCCTGTGATTCTTTCCTAAGTAAAAAAACTTTAGAAAACTTATCACGTCTTTCTTCATCACCCCTTAAATCCTTGTCAAACTTTAGAAAAATTATTATGCCTTTTAACACACATAATATAAAAAAAGTTAACATAACATTAACATAAAATAAATTATAAAATATTTTCTAAATTTTATATAATTATACATAAATTATGTTTTTTTACCATAACATTAAATCATATTATAAATTTATTAATAGTTATTTTATAAATAACTCAATTTTTTAGTAAATGTATTTTATCTCATTAAATTTATACAAAAATATATTATATATTCTTTTTATTTTATAATTATATTCATCATCATAAATAATAATATAAATAATATTTTTAATAATATTTTTTACTCAAAATTATAAGTATTATATAATAAAATTATATTAATTAATATTATATATATATATATATATATATATATATATATAAAGTAGAGAGCTAATGTAATAGTCACATCATTCCAATGATTCCATTGCATAATTTTTTTTCGGATATTCATAGAGTTTACTCCATTTGGCCGGAAGAAATCAAACAACACTGTATGGAAATTGCAATTTCAAATTAAAGAGCAAATCATGGAGAACATAGGAAAGAAAAGGAAAATTAACGTTTAAATGTAAAAGAAACAAACAAATTCAAAGTCTTGAATGAATGAGTCTTTTCTTTTTCTGGTTCCAGCAATTCTAGAACCCAATAAAAAAAACATGAAGAGAATGAGAAAAGAAAAAGGGCATTAAGGAATAAGGGGTTGCATGGAAGAAAGAGAAAAGTGTGGTGTGTGGTGTGTGGTGTGAGTGTGAGTGTGAGGGAGTGTCCCACACAGAACGCATCAGCCATGACCCAGTCAGATACACTTTACACATAACCCAACATGCCGTAGCGTTACGCATGGCACGTTCACCATCACCTCTCCCCACGATCCAAACACGTCCCAACGCGCGTGCCCTACCCCACATGCCGCTTTCCCAATTCCGCAAAATTTAAAAATACCCAAATCAAATTTGAGTTTAATTGATTATTTATTTATGTGATTTTAAAGTAGTATTAATAAATTAGACTCATCAAATTATGTGAAAGATTATGATTGAATATGTACAAATTTTTACACTGACCGTGTAGGTCGATTAAACTCATCAAATTTTGCACTGTCGTTTAATTGTTAGTTTCAAAGAGTTTTTTAATTTTTTACTATTATAGATATATTTTTAATAAGTAAAATTTTTTTTTATAATTCTACTACTTGAGTTTATAAGTCAAGTTTATTAATCTCTCCTGATCTAAATAAACTCTTGATGTTGATAACTTTAGGAATATTAGTTAAAATATTAATTAATAAAAAATAAATTTAAACTAAAATATTATATGTGCTCAATTGATCAATAAAAATTTTATTTTTCTTAATGGAAGATTTTTTTATCCGGATTAGAATAAATTTTACTTACGGATGTTTATGGATCCTCGATCCGATAATTCAAAGTGATCCAATTAGATCTTTGAATTGATTCAAACATATTCGAATAAAATTCGATTAAATTCAACCATAAATGAATCGAATCATGAATTTCAACTTTGAAAATATGTAGATATGTGGATCGAGCTATTCAATTTAAAGTTTAATATTTTCATTATATATATTTAAGAAGGATATAAATAGAAATTGATAAAACAATTTAAAATTTAAATATTATTTACAGATTGTAGATTTAAAGTTAAAAAATAATGCATTAAGTAGTGCATAATGAAGATTGTGAATTATAATCTTATTCTTTTTAACTTTTTATATTTTACATTTTAAAATTTATAGACTATTTTTATATGTAATTTTATAAATATCTTATTTTGAAGAAAAATTATATGTCTTAATCTTTTGTTTATAAATTTTTGTATTTCCTATTTTATTTACTATGTTTTATAAAAAAAAAATCTATTTTTTTTATAATCCATAGATTTAATCTAATTCATTCCATCCGTTGTTAATCGAATTTGACAGAATCTTATCTCATTAGTATTTTTTTTTTTTACAAATCTAATTCAATTCAATTAAATTTTATCTAATCCAATTTTATTTTATTCCAAATTCAATCCATAAACACTTAGAATTTTACTTACACCTGAACTACAAAAGTGGTGTCTTACAGGCTAATTTACCATATTGAATAATATGTGTGAATTAAGTTCAAATTATTATTATAGGAATAGCAAAAGACGTATTTATTTTTATAAGCCAAAAACACGCATAATTAGATAGAACATAAAAATATATTTAATACCACACTGCTTTTTTTTTTATGTCTTTTAATATTTGCTTAAAAGTTAAGAAATAGTATAAATTTTTTTATTCCTAATAAAATACTTTAGATTTCCTATTTATCTTTTTTTAGTTCCATTTCATAATAAATTCATGTATAAATTAATTAAATATAAATACAAATAAGATAAACTAATAAAATAATAATTAATTTTATCTTAAGCCTTAAAATAAAAAAAATTGTGCAGTGTTAGTGTAAGAAGTTTTACACTGACATTTATTGATAAATTTTTATTTATGATAAGTTGACTGACTTTACAAATTAATATTTGAAGAGTTTGATTAGTATCCACAAATTTACATGTTGAATCGTGTTTTTTTATTTATATAACTTTTAAAATATTAATTGTAAAGTCAACAAAGTGAAAAATTGTGATTGAGTGTCAGTGTAAAACCTTCTTACACTAATCGTGTATGCTAATTAAACTCATAATTTAAAACTAATATGAATGAAAAATTATCATTAATCATAAGTATAAATCTCTTTTACCTTATTAATATTTACTAATTAAACTCTAACATAAAACAAATAGTATTAACATTTTATAGTCAATACATTCTAATTAATATTAAAATTAAATTTCAAGAAAAATCAAAACTCATTCTCTCCTTTGAGAATATAAGAGGAAAGATTTTTTAACACACTTCCTAACATAAGTTCTATTTTTCATTAAATTTGTGTTAAGCTATAAAAAATAGAGACTTACTTAATAACATGTGAAATTCATATTATTTTTTATAAATTTCAATAAATAATACAAATGTATTTAAAATAATGTCAGAAAGTGTGATGTTAGTACGTTTTTAAAGATGAAAGATACTACTACTATTTATTTATTTAACTTTCAAAACTAAAATATATTTTTTCGTTAAAAAAAGTAAAAATATTCCAAGAACATTTTATTTTATATAACAAAAACAAATCTTAATTAACTTTTTGGTATTTAATTTTTTTTATTTTATTTTTAGTTTCTATTGAATTTTTTTCTTTAATAAACAAATTTACAAATAGTCCTTAGATGTAATCAAAACCCTTAAGCAATGTGACAAAAGAAATGTCATTTCATTAAATTAGTACCAATTTAAATGTCTACTACATGTTAGGTAACTTTTATTTTTTAGGTCGAATTAACTTTTTTAGTTTCAATTTTTTTTTACCTTTTCTCTTTGGTCCCTATTAGAATTCTTTTTTATTTTTCAGTCTCTCATATATATATATATATATATATATATATATATATATATATATATATATATATATATATATATATATATATATATATATATATATATACTATCATGGTGAAATACTAACATTCAATCGTCACTCTTTATTCATAGTCATTACTACTATAAATCACATAAATAAAAAATCATGATTGAATGTCAATGTAAAAATCTTTTACACTGATAGTGTATACCAATTAAATTGTCTCTCTATATATTATAAGAGTTTAATTGGTATACACGATTAGTGTAAAGATTTTTAAACTGTCTCTCTATATATTATAAGAGTTTAATTGATATACATGATTAGTGTAAAGATTTTTACACTGACATTCAATTACAACCTTTCATTTATGGTAAATTGTTTGTTGACTTTACTCGTTAATTAAACTCATATTATAAATAAATAATGTCTATTGTTAAAAAAAAAAAAACAGTTAAAAAAACCACATGACACAGTTAACATTTGACTTGACATTCCATATTAATCTGATAAAGTTGACACAATAACAATGGAAGTTGATTTTTTGTTAATAACAAATATTATTTATAAAAAATATTAGACTGAAAACAAAAAGCATTTAAATATGTATTAAAAAAATGAAAAAAAAAATAAACACCAAAACTTAATTAAGCAAAAAATAAAAATAAAAAAATCACTACAACACGCATTACACGCGTGAAAACCGGTCCTCTTAACCATAGGTCCTAGTCCTACAAGGCATATCCTATTTAGAAAGATAACAAAATAAAATTCTTACTTAATAAAAACCATAATATTCCTCAAAAAAATGAAAAAGCAAATTGCTTTAAAAATATTTCCGTTCCCACTGCTTGCTTTTTTATCAAATCTAGATTTTTAAATTTTAAGACAGTCACTTATATAAGAATACACTGAAAATTTGGTCAATTTGATTAAATTGTATGAACAAATAAATATTACTAATTAGTTAAGTGCCATTAACTATGTAATTTGAATAATTTATAAATGTAATAAAAATGCATGTGTATTTAAGTTTAAATTAATTTTAATCACATTAAATTGAAATGTAATTTTAATAAAAAACATCAAAATTGATTTTCCTAACATTGAAACAATTAGAAGCAAACGAGAACCTAGATTACTCCATAGGTGCTGTATTTGTTACTTTTTCATTTTTTTAATTCAACATTTATTTAAATAAAATAATTATTTTAATTATATTATGTAATTTGAATCGAACGTTTTTACGTGAACTTTATAACGATTAAACTTAAATAATATATACAGAATTTTCTGATGCAAATAGTTATTTATTTGTTATCAAAATAAAATTTAAATTCCAATTAAAAAAATAACCCATCTTAAATTAATAAAAAATTAACTATATGATAAATAACTATATTATTTTTCGGTACTTCTAATTCCCATTTATTACGTAGTTCTTTAAAAAAAGAAAATAAAAAAATGTTAGCCAGGGACTGATTAAACACTAATTAAAATGAAAACTACTTTTAAAAATTACTTGAATATTTATTGAAATCGTGAATGTAATATTATGCATCTAATAGTTATTTTCCTTTTAAGTCTAATTGAAAAGTAAAAACAAACATTTTAATTAGAGGAAAGATAATTCAAAATCTCAAATGAAAATAACTTTACACATCTCTTTCTCTTTTTAGCTGGTTCAAGAGTGGTCTAAAAAATAATTATCAACATTTTTTCATATAATTAAAAGGTAAATATTAAATAAATTTAAGCAAATACAAATCAAAACCAGCTGCTTGTTGGGGACTTGAGATAACCAAAAGTAACTCCAATCAACACTGGCATGGGTCCATGGTCAACAAGTCAAACCTTTTTCTTACCATTTAAGATAATAATTTATCAGTTTAACATATCAATTTAGTTAAGCCAGGTCCAAATACTACCCACACAACTAAGACATAGAGGTTAACCATTAAAATAAGAATATAAAAATCATAGAAAAGAGCATCATTAAAAATTTCATTTCAATTTCATTATTACTTCATAGTAATTGGGGGAATACAGGCTGTAATCAGTGATCAGATCACAAAATAGTAACTCCTCTTATCATCATCCTCTCACCACAAATGATTACATTACATTCTCATTCAATTATAGGAAAGAACACTGTAACCTCAGCAAATCATGTTAATCCCTTTCTTCCATTTCATTCACTCATTCATCCCAATCTACTTCTCCATTTTCTTTTATTTTATCCAAAAGAGAGGCAAAAATTTACCCTTCCACCGCTTTTGCCTTTCCCAAGTCACCAAAGAGAACAAACAAAAGTTACTGTTGTCACTGCCATCTTCTGCCTTCTGATAGCTTTATCCAGAAAGCCCCATTGTTATTCTAAGAATAAACAAAAAAAAAAAGTACCCTATACTTTCATTTACCAAACCAACCCATCTAATCCTATTCTTAATTTCTTAATTCTTCTGCCCCTATTAATAATATTGATATTCACCCTGTAGAAACTAAAACCTATAACCCATTTCCCAACCCAAAAAAACAAACAAAATACTAATACTAACTTAAAAAGAAAAACTAAATACTAAAAAACACTATCACCCACTTCCCAACCCAAAAAACTTAAAAAAAAAAAAAACTATCAAACTGTCACCCATTTCCCAACTCAAAAAACAAAGCTCCAACTACTGATTGATAATAACGATCCGCTTCATTGATCATTTCAATAAGTCCATTCCTGAGGCAGATGAATCTCTTGGTTCACCACTTGTGTCTGCTGGTGCTTCAAATTGTTGTTGTTACGCTTCTGATAAGTATGATAACCATAACCATTCCAATTACTATTATTGTTGAAATTATTACTCTTAACCCTGGTAACCACCGATCCTGCACATGACAAACAACTCAGACATTATTCATATATTATTCTCATTACCCATAAAACGTGCCCCCCACTTCCAAAAAATAAAATAAAATAAATAAGGAAAAATGCAAATTCAACTTTACCTTTCAAAAGAGACTTCTGCTGGTGCTGGTGCTGGTGTTGGTGGTTCAAGTTTCCACCAACCATACCTTCCAATTTCAGATTCAAGGCTTGTGCAACTCTATCAGGCACCAACACAGTGTTACACCCTACAACAAAAAAAACACACCCACATGTTAGAAATGAAACTAAATTCATAAAAAACATTAATTAATCAAAAGGGTCATTGAATTAAGCAAAAGGAGGAAATCATTACCTGGTTTTTTTCGAGCTTCATGAACACGAGGGAGGAAAACACCGGTTCCTGTGCTTTCTCTTTTCCCACCCAGAAAAACGGCCCTCATGCCAGAACCATGAGGCCATGCAGTAGCAGACAAACCCAATCCAACATTGTTTGTGGTGTTGGTGTTGCCACCCCTCACGCCGTTGTTGTTATTGTTGTTGTTCCTTTCTCTGTTGGGGACCATTTGACTCTGTTGCTGCTGCTTCGCCATTTGTTGCTGCCTCATCATCTGAAACTACAACACAAAAAGAAAAAAAAACTCAAAAATTAAAATCAATAATTAAATAATTGTGAATAAACCAAAAAAAAAAAAACAAAACTAAAAGAGAAGCTGTTATTGGTTTTTCTTTCACGCTTTTTCACTCACTTGAGCAATATGTAACTGCTGCTGAGAAAGTGATGGCTGTTGCTGTTGCTGGGAGTTGTAAAATCCAAAGCCGTTAAAGTTAACGGCGTTAACCTTCGGCGCGGCGTTATTAAAGCTGAAACCGTAACGGCGGTTATCCTCTTCACTTAGCCGCATCCTCTCCACTTCCCCTGCAGCCGCGCGCAGCAGATCAAAAGTCGCCGAGCTACAGTCAGCATTCGAAACGCCGCCGTTTGGACTCGACCCCTTCCCGCTGCTCCCAAACGCACTTAAAGTCGACTGCGGCGACCCTCCCGCAAACACGCCCTTCACAAAATAAAAACAAAAACTAATTAGTATTTTAACTTATCATTATTAATTTATTATTCATTATTATCATTATAAATTACACAGTTAAACCTCTTCCAATTTATTGAAACAAAACAAAAACACTGCGTTTTCGAGTTTTCTTTTCTTTTCTTTTTTTTGCGTTTTTGTGGTTACCTTGGGTTGATGTTCCGAGTGATGCAGATCGAGTTGGAGCGCGACTCGGCGAGTCAACTCGGCGAGGTGATCCTCCTCGTCGCTGCTTTCAGTCTCGCTGGAGGAACTTAGGTAAGGAAACAGAGACTTCGTCACGGCGTTGAAAACGTCGTCGTTTTTCGGATTTTTGCTGCAAAACGACGCGTCCTCGTCGTCGTCGGTGAGAAACTGCGAAGGAAGCCAAAACTCGCCGTCGTCCAAGTTCTCAGCCATGACAAAAAAAAAAACACAACACAAAAACTGAATTTGAATTTGAGTAACTGAAGAAGCTTTTGCCACAAAAGAGAGGGAAATGGAATGAAATGAAAGAAAAAAACTGTGTGAGAGAGAGAACAGAGCCTTCCCTTAAGTACACTCTGTCTCGAAACACAGTGAAACGGTTTTCGTGTTTTTTTTTTTTTAATTATTAAAATTAAAATAATAAATTAAGAGTGGGAGAGGGAAAAGAGGCGGTGCTTTTCATTCCACGCGCCGCGAGTTGCGGTGACGAGCACGCGCCTTGATGGGTGATGGGTCTTTCCATTTTCTAACTTGCGCCGTTTCACGGTTTCTCAGTTTTTTTTTTCTCCCTTCTCAAGGGTCGTGTGTTGGTTGGCACTAAACACGTGAGGGAGAAAAATTAGATTCTAAAAGGAATATTTGTCGTAAATCATTTATTTCAGAGAGAAGAAATAAAATTATAAAAGGTAAAAATTTTAAACAATAAAGGTAAAATTTGAATTTGACAAGGATAAAATTAATGTTTGAATTCATGTTGTGCATGGAAATTCATGTTGTGCATGGAAAGTTTGTACTATGGAATGTTATTTTTATTTTCTAAGTAAAAATATAGTTTGTAAGGTAAAATTAAGAAAAAAATAAAGACATTAAATATATTATTACAATTCGAGGTTTCAATGTTTCATATTATGATGGCTGTGTTTAGAGAAAATTAAAAAAACATTATATTAGTTTATGATCGATTATAATCATAATATTTTTTGTTTGAATAAATTTAGAAAAGTTGTTTGAAAAACCATTAATCATATTTAGATAAAAAAAACAAGATTTTATAGAATAAAATAGTCAAACAAATTTATAAATATTCATCAGTTACGAACTTTTAGATTAAAAAACAAGCTTATTTTGTACTTAAATTTTAAAAAATTATGAATATCATTTTAAAATGATTAATTTCGCTTAGATGAAATACAAATAAGCTTTTATGTAATAAAAAACATAATATTTATTTGTTAATTTTTAATTAAATTATAATTTTATTTTATATTTTATAATTTGAGTTTAATTGTTTTCTTAATGTTAATTTATAATATCCCTCATTAGAAATAATTTTTATATGGTTTTAAGACTATTATTATTAAAATAAAAAATTTAACGTATAGTATAAGGACAATTTGTAATTGAACGATAATGTAAAAAAATTACATAATAAATATATTATATTTTAAAAAAATATTATTAGTTATTAATTAATGAAATTCCGTCTGTAAAAAAATTAATTAATGAAATACCAAATATCTTTTATCATTAAATAATATCCTATTTTAAAATTTGTAACATTTCGTGTGTGACATTATTTTATGAAAAACCAAAACGAGATATGTCATCACGAGTACATTAACAGTCCTCTTGTTTCAGTTATTTATTGTTATAATACATAAGTTAAAAAATATAACTTAGATTTTCATTTGTGTCAAAGATATTTATATATTATTGATATTTATTATTTTATAACTTCATTTATTATTTATGATTACATTAATTAATTATTTAATATTTAATTAAAAATATTTAATTCCATATTAAAAGTTTAATATAATAGATGAATAAAATAAATGTTTTCATAAAATGAAAATAAAAGGAAATACAAAAACAATAGTTAAATATATCTTTAGTCTTCTAAATACGTGTTTGATTTTATTTTAGTACCTAAAAAAATTATTGATTTTGGCCTCAAAATTTTTAAAATAAGTGAAATTCATATTCAAATTCTTAAAAATAGGTGAAATTAGCTCTTATTCTTAATTATGTTAACATTTTTGTTATCAATTAAGTGACTAGATACATCATTAGGAATTCTTTTTTTTTTTTTTAAGTTCTCATATTTAAAAAATAGTTGATTATGTTAAACAAGTTTGAAAAGAAAATAGACATATTTTACAAAAATAAGAAACAAAACTATCTTGTAACTTTCAAATGACTTAAAAAGTTACCAAACTACAAACATTGTTATTGTTAGAAATAAACATGCAAAAAAATTCGACTCGCAAAACTTGAAATACATATTCTAAACAAAATTATTATAATTAAGCATGTACAAACTTATTATAATTAAGCATGTACTTGTTTTGCAAACTTGTAATTTAGCAAAACGATCCAAATAAAAAAGGAAAAAATATTTATTTTTAAATTTTTTTATTTAATCTATTATAAAAGTCTTGATATTATTTAAATTCATTACACAATAAGTTATAAGATAATTATTAGGCCAAGTAAAACTATTAAATAGTTAAATAGTTAAGCAGTATGACAATCATAATTTAAAATGTTATTAGCTTATACGAGGTTATTGTTTTTAAAGTCTTAAAAAAATCACTCTTTATAATTGAAATTTAAAATATTTTTCTAGTTTTGAAATTAATTTGATTTTTGTATTAAAATTGTCTATTTATAATTTTTTATGTATTTATCTTTGTTCAATATGAAATTAAATATTAAAGAGATTAAAGTTTAGAAAGACAGTGATTCCTAAGTATAAAAACTATCAACAATCTTTTAACAGCGAAAAGAAAGCTTAAAAGTTAATAACAAACTAAAAAAATATTTTTAGATTTCAATGATTAAAAGTAATTTTGATAAAAATTTAATAAAAAAAAACTTATTTAAGCAATTTTATTTTTGGGGAGCCTACGTAAACTCATAAATAAGGGATAAATTTCACTTAATTTAATAAGTTTAAGGAAAAAAATAAATGAAATTTTTTTCAAGATACTAAAATCAAATCCAATATATTTTCTAAGAAAAGTATATTTAGCCCTAAAACTAATAAAGTTTCATTACCCATATTTAATAATCCGCGTTTCTAATGTTAGAGTTTTATTTTAACATTAATGAACATTGAGATATGTTCAACAATTTTTTATGAGTTAAAAAAAAAAAAAAAAGCAACTCACTTTTTAGTTATGATAAATTTTAGTTAGGATAAATTTGTTGAATTTATTAATTGATAATTTAAAAGTTATATAAATAAAAATATATAATTAAATGTGAGTATAAGTGTTTGTTTGACAATAGTTTTATAAAACTGTTTGCAGTATTTTAGTTTTTAAAAACTAAAAAACTTGTTTGAGTAGTGTTTTCTTAAAACAGTTAT
Organism: Psophocarpus tetragonolobus; assembly: GCA_037954015.1. Lineage (NCBI taxonomy): Eukaryota > Viridiplantae > Streptophyta > Magnoliopsida > Fabales > Fabaceae > Psophocarpus > Psophocarpus tetragonolobus. The sequence goes on from CM075693.1 coordinate 66,132,418, forward strand.
GATTTTTTAGTTTTTAAAAACTAAAAAACTGAAACAGTTGAAAATAATTTTGTTTTTCAGTTTTCTATTTTTGTTTTAAAAATTCAAAATATAATCAAAATATGTTGTTTTTTGCTTTTCATTAATGAAATTCTAATACACATGAACAATTTTTTTCATTTTTACATTTTCAAAAAATTTTCAAATATCACTTGCCAAACAAGATTTTTTTTTTCTTCCCAAAAATAGTTTTTTAAAATTATTTTTTAAAACTTTTTTCAAGAACAAAAAAAACAAAATAAAACTAATCAGATGCTAGTATTTTTTCACACTATCCGTCTATACTAATTAAACTTATTTTTTATTATTTGTAGTAATATTTTTCACACGTTTGATTCTAATAAAGCTTATCTACACGATTTTTATTATTATAGAACTAAACCTGAATTTTTTTAATGAAGTCTTAGATTTGAATTTTGTAAATGAAAAAAAATCATATTAAAGGTGATTAATTTCTATAATAGATACTAGTGATTGTTAAAACTACACTTTGCATTAACATATAAAAATAAATATTATCTCGTTATATTATTTTAAAGTAATGCACTTATTTTATAAAATAATTAATTATATTTTTTTGTCCTCCATATCTATTTTTTATTTTAGTCTTATAATACAAAGAACATTTACTTTTAGTCCCTATAAAAAAAATTAGACATATTAGAATAGTTTAGGACTATTTCAAAATGAATAACATGTTAGATAGACAAAACTGAAAAACTAGATATATTAGAAGTACTAAAAATTAAGCATGATAAAATAAAAAATTACGGCAACAAAAAGTCAAGTAAACATTTGGTAAAAAAAATCAAGTAAAAATTTTTAGAAATAAAATACAAAATACAATTATATTTTAGAGCGTGAAAATGTATTAAGCCAATACAAAGTACGTATATTTTAATACATGTGGAGTAATATAAGTATTAAATTTTGTAATAATTAGAATTTATTTATTAATAATTATATATATATATATATACATTTATAATAAATGGAGATCACAAATATCTGTAAATTTTAATCAATAATAAAAATACATTAAAAAATGTGTTATTAATATTTAATTGAGATTTTTTTAATCAATACTTACAGATTAAGAGACTAAAATAAGAAATAATTATTGAACATTGTAGGTGAAAATAATTTAAAATGAGAGCATAATTTTACATATCCTAATAATAAAATTTTTTCCTAAAAAATATTCTAGAATAACATGTAACACTTTCCTTTTTTACTAGATTCAAGCTAATCGTCTCACATTCTAATTTTCTTTTATTTTTTTTCTAACTAAAACTTTGTAAATGACATGCAGTAACTATCTTTTATTTCTTATAATTAAATACTTTTTTAATATTTTTATTTTTTCTTTTATGTATCATTTTTCTAAACCTAGACTAACATTTTATAAAAATAAAAATAACATTCTTTCAATTTTAAATCACTTTTTTTATTGTTATATTTCAAAACTTACATTTTATTCTTATATTGTAAAAAAAAAAATTATTCTTCATTTTAAATCATTTTAATATATTGCAAATGGACAGGTGAAAAATAACCAGTTTCTTAAAAGAAAATGTCTTTCAATTTATTCCCATTTCTTAATAATCATTGTTTTTTTTCTCGTGAAAGAGGAAAACGGGTCTAATGACTCTTCATATTCAGTTTTTTAATTGGGCTGTTTGTTTTTAGCATTTTTCGTTTTCATTCACATAAAATAAAATAAAATAGCTAGAGTATTATGTTTGATTATAATTTAAAAAATATTTTTTAAATTTTAAAAAATTAAAATTATTTTTGGTGTTTCAGTGTAAAAATTATGTATAATCTTCATAATAATATTGTAATATAAAAAAAAGTCAAATATATATAAATATATTTTAAATTATATGTAAATATTTTAAGCTTAACTGCATTTTTTTACCTTACTTTTTATAATTATAGAAAAAATTTTCAACTTTTATTTTTTAACATTTTATCCATAATTTTTTAAATACAGAAATTTCTCGTACCATTAAATGAGTGATTCACGTTGATCATGTATAAAAAGATGCAGACGAGTTGAATCACTCTTTACGATTCAGTTTCATTTCTTTATTGGTTTTTTTTAGGGTTGTGTTTTTTAACAAGTTTCATTTTCATTCACATAAAATAAATACGTTTGTTTACAATTTAAATAATGTTTTTAAAATATTTTTAAAAATAACTGAGAATAAAAAAAATATTTTTAGTGTTTCAAAGTAAAAATTATGTAAAATCCTAATAACAATATTGTAATTATAAATATATTTTAAATTATACATATAAATATTTTAACCTTAACTGCATTTATTACCCTTACTTTTTTTAATTATAGACAAATTTTCCAACTTTTAATTTTTAACAGCTAATCCCTAATTTTTTAAATTAAGTGACTGACTCAAATTGATCATCTGTGAAGATACACACCAGTTGAATTACTCTTCATGATTCAGTTTCAGTTTTTTATTTGACTACTTTTTAGGTTTGTGTTTTTTTACTATGCTTCATTTTCATTACATAAAATAAATATGTTTGCTTACAATTGAAATAATATTTTTTAAATATTTTTAAAAATTAAATGAACATAAAAATAAATTATTTTTAGTGTTTCAAAGTAAAATTTTTGTAAAATCTTAATAAAAATATTATAAAAAGTTATAGCAAAAAGTCAAAAACTATATATAAATATATTTAAATTATATATATATAAATATTTTAAGTTTAATTGCATTTTTACCCTTACTTTTTTTTTTAAAATATGGACAACTTTTCCAGCTTTTGATTTTTAACATTTTATTCATAATTTTTTAAATATAGACGTTTCTCTTACCATTAAGTGAGTGACTCACGTTGTGAGTGACTCACGTTAATCATATGTGCAGATGCACTCGACTTGAATCACTCTTTATGATTCGGTTTCATTCTTTTGTTCCGCCATTTTTTAGGGTTGTGTTTTTTTAGCATGTTTCATTTCATTCACATAAACTAAATAAGTTTGTTTACAATTTAAATAATATTTTTTAAATATTTTTAAAAATTCTCTGAAAATAAAAATAAATTATTTTCAGTGTTTCAAAGTAAAAATTATGTAAAATCTTAATAAAAATATTATAATTATAGTAAAAAGTCAAAAACTATATAAATATATTTAAATTATATATATAAATATTTTAAGCTTAACTGCAATTTTTTACACTTACTTTTTTTAAATATGGACAACTTTTCCAGCTTTTAATTTTTAACATTTTATTTCTAATTTTTTAAATACAGACGTTTCTCTGACTATTAAGTGAGTGACTCACGTTGATCATATGTGGAGGTACACACGAGTTAAATCACTCTTCATGATTCTGGTTTCATTCTTTTATTCTGCTGTTTTGTAGGCTTGTATTTTCTTAGCATGTTTCATTTTCATTCACATAAAGTAAATACTTTTGGTCACAATTTAAATAATATTTTTAAAGATTAACTGAAAAAATAAATAAATTATTTTCGGTGTTTCAAAGTAAAAATTATGTAAAATCTTAATACAAATATTGTAATTATAGCAAAAAATAAAAAACTATATATAAATATATCTAAATTATATATATAAATATTTTAAACTTAACTGCATTTTTTACCCTTACTTTTTTTTTTAATTATGGACAATTTTTCCAGCTTTTAATTTTTAACATTTTGTTCCTAATTTTTTAAATACAAAAATTTCTATAACAATTAAGTGACTCACATTGATCATGTGAAAAGACATGCACACGTTAAATGACTCTTCATGATTCAGTTTCATATTTTTTATTTTTCTGTTTTTAGATTTGTATTTTTTTTAGTATGTTTCATTTTCATTTAGATATAATAAATACATTTGTTTACAATTTAAATAATATTTTTTAAATATTTTAAAAATTAATTGAAAATAAAAAAATAAATTATTGCCAGTATTTCAAAGTAAAAATTATATAAAATCTTAATAATAATATTGTAATTATAACCAAAAATAAAAAACTATATATAAATATATTTTAAATTATATATATAGATATTTTAGACTTAGTTGCAGTTTTTACCCTTTACTTTTTTAATTATGAACAATCTTTTTTTTACAGAAAATTTTCCTACTATTAAGTGTCTCAGGTTGATCATTTGTAGAAATGCATGAGTGTCATGTGTTGAATCCAAAAGTGTATATTAAGAGATACGAAATACACGTTTTTATCTATCATTGGATTTTTAACATGTGATAATCATCCAGTTTCCACAAACGTTGAATATTTATAACCTAATAGTTGGACAAAATTCCATAATTTAATAAGGTTGGGCAAAATTTCCGAAATTAAAATGTAAAGAACAAAATATTCAAAATTCGAAAGTGAAAGATAAAAAAGTAGTAATTCAATATTTGATAATATTTTATTAAAATTTGTTAAAATAACACTTTTTTAAGAATAAAAATTAAACAAAAACAAACGTGTTTTATGAAAGCTAAAAATGAAAATAATTGTTTTAAAAAGCAGGATTCTACGGATCCAAATCCGATAACTCCATAATGTGAAAACGGGTGGGTCGACCCAATGGGTTAAGAAAAAGATTCGGAAGGTGTGTGAAACACGCTATTGGTGAGGTGTGAAGGTGAATAATCATAAATCGTTCGAAAACGAGTGACTCAGCACCACGACGTGACTGAGTCACCGAGTTGCTCTCCCTCACTCATCTTTCGTTTGCTTAGCGGTTGAACCATTACGCACGCAGCACACCACTCTCCCCCTGGCTGGGCCCCACACAAAAACTAATAAAAATAAATAATATTTTCCATAATAAAATACAATGTTTTTTTCTTAAAAAAATATTTGTTAACAAGTTTTATATTATCATTTAAATACAATAATTAATATTAATTTTGTTAATTTTATCAATTCATATTTTAAAAATTATTTAATATAAATATGTGATTAATTGTCACTGTAATATTTTTTTATACTTATTAATTAAATTTATAATTTATATATAAGTAAATTTATTAACTTTATCAATTAATATTTAAAATGATACAAATAATAAACTATAATTAAATATTTATTTCCAAAAAATAGTGATTCAGTGTATTTTATTTAATATTTATTTTCATTCTTAAATATTATTTTTAATATTTTTATAAAAATATTTATTTTCATTCTTAAATATTTTTAATTATTTAACTGGAAATAATAGCAATAATATCATTTTAATCACTGGTTACATAGAGTTTAATAAAACAATCTAATGTTTTTCTTAATCATTTATAAACTTGTTTGATATTTACATGGTGAAGGATGTTGAGAAATTAAAACAATGGTACATTAATTTAATTTTTTAAAGAAAAAAGTACTTATTTAAATATGATAAAATATTTGTTGTAACTTTTTTGTAATTTTTTAGGTGCTTGATTTTTTAAATAAAAAATAGAAATTAAAAAAAATATTTTAAAAACCTACTTAAAATAGCTTTTTAAAATAAACTCGGTCAGACGTTGAAATTTAAAAAACATAAATGTCTTTAATTAAAAATACACTATTTATAAGTGTATTTAAACATAAAAAAATATATATTTTATTAAAATAACTTATTTTTCAATTTAAATAAATTCACCCAATATTTAATAATGACTTATGCAAATATGGACTAAAATCAAAATTGTTACCTGAAAATAGGACTATAAAAATAAAAAGAAGGCCCAAAATAAAATTTAAATTACGAAAATAAAAAGACTTTATTTTTCAAGAATAAAAATTTATTTGAGCCTTTTTAAATTTATTTATTGAACTTAATTTTTTTACATTCTGTAAGTTATTTTATTTTTTCATGAAGTTTTTCTTTTTTTTTTCTATAAATTTGGAATTTTATATGTCCATGGCAAATGTCCACCTGGCAGTGTGCCCTAGTTCCAGTGCATACGATTTTCAGCTTCTTTTTTTTTTTTTTTTCTGAGATATCTTTTTAATATATATTTTTTTCTTGTGTTGGGTTCTTTTTCCCCTGTTTTCTTCAACTTGTCCACTAAGTATCCTTTGCTTGCAAGTTTTTTGTTTTCACATTATCTTAGTTACTCCTTTTCACTATTTTTGACATTTTATGTTGTAGCTTAATTCTCAAGATAGCTTTTTCGAATGAACAAAGTTTAGCCTTTTAAGTGTTTGAGATAATATTTATATTATTATGGAAATCTGGAAAAGAATACTGTTTACAAAACAAATTATATGAGTACGTCCCAACAGTAACACTTTTTTTGCACTAGAGATGAAATACTAAACATAAAAATATATTATTTAAATGAATAGGAATAAATTAATGAGTTTCTATGTGTTTAATTAAGTGAAAAGAAATAAACAAATTGTATGCAAAATATTCTTATACTACTTGAAAATATTTTAATACAAGATTAAATATTTTATTTCTTTTTTCGTAACAGATTTTTTTTTTATTTTGCAATATTTTATAAGAAACTACAGTGATAAAATAATTTATATATATATATATATATATATATATATATATATATATATATATAAACTTAGTGTTTTGTATATTACAGGTTTATACAAAAAATAAGAACTAGTTAAATAAATATTTAATGTGTAATATATTATTATGTGTTTTAATTATATACAATAGTATTTGTGTGTCCATAACTTACTTACATTCTTAGATGAGTCACCAAAAAAGCTAATTTGTCTTAAATTTTATTCTTATATTTTTTAATCAAAGTCGTCTAGAAAGATTTAAACAGAAAAAAGAATTATATATGAGAGACAATAAACCATACAAAAAGACGTCCTCGGAACTATCCAAATGCATTGTGTAGGGATTATAATTAAGGGCCTATTTTTAATAGGTTACAAATTAGTAGGGTAAATAATGCAAAGATGAAATTATTAGTTAATTTGAGGTGTGGTGGGTTTTTAGATGTAACAGTGGCATGCCTTCTTGAATTTGGTGATGACCAGAAAAGTAAAGAAGCGAGAAGAAATTATAATATTTTGTTTCGGAAGATTTGGGATGAATTTTAAGGAGTTTTGGAACTCTAATTAGGAGGAGTGAAAATAGAAAGTTGAACTTATTAAATACACATTTATATTCTAATATTTCCTTTTTCTCTTTGATTTTCTTTTTCCCCCTAAATTTTCTTCCTTTCTCTTCTCACCCACAGTTTTCTCTCTCTTTCTCACCATAATCTATTTTGTTTCGGAAGATTTGGGATGAATTTTAAGGAGTTTTGGAACTCTAATTAGGAGGGGTGAAAATAGAAAGTTGAACTTACTAAATACACATTTATATTCTAATATTTCCTTTTTCTCTTTGATTTTCTTTTTCCCCCTAAATTTTCTTCCTTTCTCTTCTCACCCACAGTTTTCTCTCTCTTTCTCACCATAATTTATGTTGCTTGCATGGTCAGCTTCATATTAATGAATTTAGATGTGATCTCTTTCATAACTCCTAATTCTGAACAATCACTGTTGTAGGTAAGTCTAATTATGAATCATCGAACCTTTTTCCATTCGTTTTGATCCTTTGTTTTCGTTGGAAAGAGAATTCCTTTAGAAATTCTAATTTTTTAAGTTCCAATTGATTTTGGGTTTCCTGCAAGGTTTTTGAGAATTTCTTCAGGTCAATCCTCCCTTTTTATGTTAAGTAGGTGTTTGAATGAAGAAATAGGTAAGGGAAGCTAATTTCATGCTTTTAAGTTGAAAAATTATGGTTTTGAGGTTGATATAATGTAATTGATTGAATTTTTTAGGTGAATATGATGATTAGACGAAATAGTTTTGTGTTAGTAAAAGTGTTATTCTTTGCATTGTTGAGAGATTGTTATTTTGATGAAATGGATGAATTGAAGGGTTGCTATGTATTATGAGAAATTGATGTTAATTGTTGGCTATGACGTGGATCATAATTATTTGCAATGCATATATTGTAATGCATGATGTCGAGGTGTATGTTGAACCTATTGAATGTGGGTGATTACAGGTACTAACTAAACCTTGGTTGTGGCCTATGCAGTTGTTTTACATTGTGGTTCCAATACTCCACAATTGGGGGTATCTAAGGAATATACTTAGACAATAGTTGTGTGGTATAAGGGTCAAGTACACTCTAGGTAATAATGTTTGATGAGTATGCTAAAACTTCAATTGGTTATTAGATGGGTCAAGTAGATTATAGACACCAATTGTGAGAGGTCTTTAGCCGCCTTAGTGTCCTACTCAATATAGTTTTTTTGAAAAACACCAATTGAAAGTTGTGATTTGCTTATACTCAAGGGAACATAAGCGTGATTGTTTTACACCAACAGTTATATGTTGATTTGATTGAATAATAAAATTGTGAAACTTTAATACTCTTGATTATTATGTTGTTATTTGGTTACCCTTGCAATTATTTACATATGTTGTATGATTGTGATGGTCGTGCTTTGCAGATGAGCAGGCAGCAATGATGATGCTGAGAGGAAGAATGAACTGGAGTGAAAGATATCCATTTATGTGAACATGTTGTACTGAGGCAACTAAAATATGTTGTATATGTTGAACTTGATAAGTAATTGAAAATATGAATAATGTTATGATTTGTAGTTATTTGTTAATAGGTTTTAGTTGAATTTTTGCAGTAAAGGTTTTGTTATCTGCAGAGCCTCGCTAGGCTACAGGTCTCACCCAATGAACTTTAGTCTCTATTAGACCTATATTTCAGCTTTACACCCAGCAAGAGGTTTCGTCCAGCGCAAAGTTGTCTCATATTGGATTATAATGAGATTTGCGTCCATTGAGAGGTCTCGCTCAGTGCAAATTACTCTCTGTTTGTAAATAAATAGATTTTTTCTCAATGACATGTCTTGTTGAGCAACATCCTTATTACTAGGATAGTTTGATACAGGATCATCGCTAAGCAATGGTTGTTACTAAGCGAGCTACCCTAGATTTTGCCAAGTAACGAGATTTGCTAGGCTAGTTGAGATTGTGTGTACCATGTTATATATTGTTTTGAACTTTGAAATTATTGAGATGTATGTTGTAATATTGAGTGTAATGTAATGAAATTTTTATATCTTAGTATTTTGGAATATAGATTGTAAGAAAAGCGAATTAAAATGACATAAATAATATAAATATTTTGGGATGTTACGTAAACATAATTTTTTTAATGTTTGGAGCAATTGAGAGTGCTTTATAAGGTTATGAAAGTAGGACATGTCACTATCAATCATCTACCCAAAAAAGAAGTATTAGTTGATCTAGGACATTTGACATCACTATGAGATGAAGTTCTTCAAAACATATAAACCCCTCCATCGTAGTTGAAAATATTTATTATTGCTAAAATATCTAGTTCATGTTGATTTAAAGTATGAGAACCTTTTTTTTGTCTAAATTGCTTGAATCTTTACTACTTTAGGAATTATGTATACTTGGGCAAGATAATTTTATTAAGCTTTTGAGCAAGTAAGTAGACTATGAAGGAGATGCTTGAGAAATTATGGAAGGCTCGAGAGGAGACTAAATTAATGGATGAGTGAAATAGTAATTATATAGTGAAGTTCAATGCAGAGGAAGATAGGGGAGCCCGTTTGTTTAAGATTATTTCTTAAAATAATAATTATATTTACAAAAACACTTATAAGAATTTTTAAAATGTTTGTCTAAACTTTTTTCAAGAAGTAGAATTAGAAAATAATCAATTTTCTATTTTTTTTAAAGAAGCAACTTAGAGTTGCTTCTCAAAAAAAGCAGTTGCAATAAAAGAGAGACAAAATATTTAAAAAAATAGGAGCCTTTTTATTTCTTGACACGTTAAAGTTGAAAATAATTTTTTATGATTGTGACCTAACGAAAATTTAGTTCTGATTATGCAAGAATCTCTAAAAAAATAAAATTTTTAAAACAATTTTAAAAAGTGCATTTTTTAAGCACAAACAAAATTGCCGAAATTCATAACTTGTGATCTATAGATGTTTTTTTACCATTATCTAGAAGGTGTTTAGAACAAACAATTTATTATGTGAATTATTATAAGGGTTGTGGTTCATTTCCCTAACTCAAATATTGTATATTATGATAAATATTTTTGCTTGCATTGGATTTTGTTTTTAAGTAGCCTATTAAGGTGTTAAGAGGAATGTTTTCAAGAGTGTGTTTGTAAAGTTGAAAAATTTTAGGTTGATATACAATGTACAAAGTAATTTATGATGGATTACATATTATTTATTGCAATCGTGGATGATATGATGATGTTACCATATATTATTTACTTACACCTCCCTCTCCTTCACAACAAGAAGAAACGACATAACCTTGAGCAATTAGAGGTAATGTCAAGGCTATAAGTGTCAAAGATAGAGTTATTATATAAATTAATAATTAGGATTGAGGTAGTAAGGAGATTGCAAAAGTTATGTAAAAGATTTATGAGAATTGGATGATTGTTGCTAAAAAAAATGACATACTAATATTGTTGTATAAAAAAAAAGGATAATAATAAAGTTCTAATTATGCAACATAATAAGTTCCAATCTTTGGCATTTAACGCACTAAGTAAAAATGGGATTGAAGGGTATTAATGTTAGCCAAGAAGGTAGTGATTATGCTAAAATAATGACAATTATTAAATTGGTTGAAAACATAAACAAATCTAAGGAGTGAATGACTTTTATAAAGATGACATCCCTGGTGCCTTTAAGTCAAAATTCCAATAATGATATTGGGGCCTCTTCAATGATGAATAAAACTTTTTGAGGGAATAAATATATTGATGGATAATAAAGAAAATGGACCCAAGATAAAAAAAAAAGGATTATATGGGTCAAAACTTGCCCAACTTGGGTGATGTTAGAGGTAGGGATCATTTAAAGGCATAAACTCACAGTGTACCACATAATCATTTGGAAGATGTTATAGAATGCACAATAGCAATTAATTTTACATTACCAATTTTAGATCTGTGCGTTGATTTTTTTAGACTAAATGTTAATTTTGGCCCTTTATGTTTTAGTTTTTTTTGTTTTGGTACATTAAATTTTAAAAATTTCATTTTGATCCTTTATATTTTTTAAAGAATTTATTTTGGTCTTTTATAAAAAACATACTTCTATGTTTTCCCATTCCCTACTTGATTTGTGCAACGAATTATCTCTACACACACTTTATGTCATTGAGAAAATTATTGTGCGCAACTATACTAGTTGTAATGTTAAATATGAATTGTATCACGAGAAGTAATAATGGTTGTTGTAGATGTGGTTTGAGAAGATTAATAGAATTGAAATAAATATAGTATTGTTTTTACTATTACTATTTTAATTCAACAATTTCAAAATTTTAAAGTTGTATAAAACAAACAGAATATGAAATAATGGACTAAAATGAAACTTTCAAAAACATAAAGGATCATAATGAAACTTTTAAAATTTAATGTACAAAAAAAAAGAAGATAAAACATAATGGACTAAAATTTAAAGTTTAATTTTGATTTGATTTTCTATCTCGAATGGGTGATAAAAAAACAATGTATTATAACTAAAATTTTTATATTTTTTCCTATGACTGTAAAAATTTTAATTGACTTTTTGTGCATATTTTAGCTTGTGGATAATTATGCAATCATGCTAGTGGGCGACCGACTTTTCAGTCACTTTATATAACTATTTCACTACTAGAAAAACATAACCTTCTGATCACTAGCCAAAATCAGACAACCCACTCTCTGATTCCATTCTCCTCTAAAACACTAAGAAAACCCTAACTCACTAGAGAAGCAAAACCTCACTTTCAATCTCAAATGAATCTTTACCCCTATATCTCCACATCGGACGTATACTTGGAAGTTCTTTGCTAATCGATTCCTTCATTTATAGTCACAAAGAACGACTCTTCATTCTTGTAGATCTCTCTCATTTTTTCACAGGTTTCAATTTGTGCAAAATCAATACCCTATTGTGATTATTTGATTTTTATTATGTGATTTATATTGTTTTTGTTGCATTTTTCTGTCATTAAAAATTTGAATAAAAAAAACCCTTTTCTTCTCTCATTTTGAGTTCCCTCATCTCTTAATAGTTGAGTTGACAATTCACGGTTCACACTCAAATTGGAACTTAATAGCCTCAAAAGGAATAAGAGTTTGCAATCACATTACAGTTAACTCATGGTGAGTTTTCTAACCTCGTCAAATCTTGGGTGATTAAGGTTAAGGTTTTTAATTTGTGTTTGTTGACGAAGGTTAGCATTTCATTTATTCTATTTAAGGTTTATGTTTGATGTCACTTTTAGATTATTAAGGTAGTTCCCTATTTCTACTTGGTCAATTGGGTATTTTAGATTGTTTTGGTCATGCATGTGTTGCTGTTCTTTTCATTGCTACTAAACTTTATGATTATGTAGTATGTTTGACTTAATCTATGTGTTAGTTTTCATGGAAAAGTATACATAAGTTCATTATATAAGTTATAGGAATTTAATAAGTCTTATTTTAATGTAAATTTTCTTCTAAGTATAATTTTGTTATCTCTTTTATGATTTTGAATACGTTAATGTTATTTTGGTAGCTACAAACTTCTTTGCTTTGATGTGAGTTACAATGACTTTGGTGAATGAAAACTCAAAAAAAAATTATTCAAACATGTGGGGTGTCGCTAAATTAATCATAAAATTGTTCTAAGTATACCTCATATGAAATGGGTTAATTAAAACATTGTTTCATAAAACAGCTACTGCAATTATAATATGTAGGAAAAGTAGAGAAAGATATCTTAGGGTTTGTTCCTTTAAAGAAGCAAGTTTGTAAGTTGAAAGAAAATACTAATAAAATTATGAGTGAATAAGTAAGATTTTTTATATATAATCATATAATCTCATGGAAATATTAACAAATATTGTTGAATAATCTAATGGAACATGAAAAACATTATTGAAAGTTGGCAGCCAATTTATTAGTTCTTTATATTATGCTCACTATCAACCACAAAAAAAGTGATATAGTATATTATGTTTTTTCAATTATAAAAAAATGAAGCATATTATTTATTATTTTATCTTATGAATGGATTAATAATTTATACTTTTTCTTAATGTTTTAGGACATTTAATGTGATATATACAAGACATATAATGAATATAACAAGGGAAAAGACATTAAGTTAGTGGGTTAAACATATTTCAAAAACACCATTTTTGTTTAATGATTTTTTGCAAGTTAGAGAGTGAATAATAGGGAATTAAGAGGTTTCAAAGTAAAGGAAAATTACACACATCTACCATACATATTCTCATTTTAGTTCACCTTTTTTCTTAGATTCTAAGCTTTTTAAATTAGACACTAAGAACACTAGACTTGCTATCTTGATTTTGTTTTACTAGAATTTATTTTGTTCATTGAGGGAAAGCATGCTTCTATTTCAACTACAATGAATTGTTTGGTGTACAATGATTGTAAGCAAGTTAAAAAAGAAAAAGAAAATAGAAAAAACTAAAAAGGTTATTAAGTTAAGGTTAAGAGATCAAAGGACAAGAGTTTCTCAATTTTATTGACATGGTGCTTGTTAGAGTAGTTTACCAACCATAAATATGTATAATAAATTTAGAAGTACATTATATAAACCCTTTGGGTTTGTCTTTATTATTGCACTTACTACTCATCAATTTTTTTACATTACTTTTAGTCCTTCAAGGGGTTTGATGTAGTATTATTTTTTGCTTTAGAGGGGAATCAATGTAATGAAAGTTAAAATATTAGAGAGGTTAAAAAAAGAAGGGGTGCTAGGTATAATTTAATTACTAAAAATTAATAAATAATTTTAAATAATTAATTTGGATTGTTAAATATTTTATTAAGAAATCTATTGGTCAAAATTTATCAGTTCAACATAAACCATGTGATAAAAAGCTTCATTCTAGGCATGGTCATATGTTAATGGATTTTTATATAGGAAAAAATATTCTAATTAAACTAGCTCTTACTTATGAAACTTAGATGATATTATACCTAAAAAATAACTTATAATAATTGATTTTAACTATGATTATAGGAAAATATGAGAAATGTCCAAACAATGTAACTAGGAAAATGGGTGTTCGTATTGCATTGATTTTGTAATTGTGGTATGTACTACATTTTCTCACCATAGATACGTAAATAGTTCTTTTGCCTCTTGATAATATAAGTTCTATTTGAATTTACTTATTATTAGTTTTTTTGGGTGATTTATCCAAGTTTGATGCACCCGACTTAATGAATTTAGTTTGTTTATGATGTTGATGCATTGGTTGTGTAAATTTTGATCTCATTTTTTTAAAAGTTCTTTTCACCCCTATATGCATGATAAAATTGATTTGACATAATGCACTTCTATGAATGTGATATGTACTTAGTTCAAGTTAAATTTGTCAATAAGTATACTTTTGTCCAATTGCTTTATATATTATTATTTCACTTCTTTGTTACATTGTTGCTTTATAAATAGAAAATGATATAATAATTGTAATAATATTGATATGTTGAAAAACATTATTTTAGTCAAAATTAAAAAAATAACATATTTACTTTTATTATTACATGAAAATTCTTTATGTTTTGGTAAGATTTATCTATTAATTCCCCCTTTCCCCCCTCCTAAAAAATTTGATTTGTTCTTTGTAGACAATGCTATTTTGTTTTCTAAGTCTTAGGTCTCCTAGGTGAAGAATATGTTAAACCTTGTTGATAGATTTTGCGAATGTCTAGCTTTAAAATTAATATTTGTAACTTTAGGGCTCACTACATTAGAGATATCTCTTAAATAAAATGAGAGGTTATTATACCATTTTGGAATAATTTTGTATTTTAATATTGACAAATATTTTTGGTTTTCAATACATGGTTATAGAATAAGAGAAAGCTTAAGATTTTGATCCTATTCTTTAGTGGTTTGATTTTGGATTATGCTATCTTAGAAATGAATACTGATAAACAAGGTATGTTACACAACTCTTAGCTTATCTATTCTATCTTTTGTATTTTGCCCAATGCAAATCTATTTGTTATCATGGTGAGTAAGCAACAAAATGGATTCCATAATCAATAGTTTTTTTTGGAAAGATTTATTTGAAAATGATTTTTTTTAGTTAAAATACAATATCTAAACTTAAATGGTTTAGTGGGCTTAATTTGCATAAACTTATCATCTTTAACATGCTATTTGCAAAGTTTTTGACACAATGGAACATCATTTCACTTTTCATATAGAGAATGACATATCTTTTATAGGTAGGAAGAAAATAAACCTTTATGCCCTAAGGTATAATGTGTAAAATTAATGAATTGATTATCATAGTCAAAAAATGTGATTAAGATTAGAAATGGAATCGAGTTAATATTATTAGCACAATTTATTTATTTTTAGTTTATATGGTCTTTGTTTCTTTCTCTATTGGTCATAAACGATTTAAAGATTAAATAATACGTGCTTTTAGTAGTAAAAGAATTTATATGATTCACTCACCTTATATTGATTCTGAGTGTAACAAGATAGAAATACAGAGGGAGGGGGTGAATGGATTTCTTAAAAACTATTTTCTTTGATCATTAAAAACTTTTTTCCATTCAGACGAAAAATTAATCAAACTTTCAAATCAAATGATTAATAAAATTTTCCAAAAAGAGAAAAGAGAGAAAATGCACAAAGTTTATATTGGTTTTGCATAAAAAGACTTACATTCAGTTTGATTTATCTACACTAGATAAATCTTCTGTTAATCTTTGTGTATTATAAACACTATGCACACACAAACAAAAATTAAACTCTATTTTCACTCTATCCTTGAACCTTATAAGGAAAGAAAAGGCTAAACCTTGATCAAATCCTATGATCAATAGCCTAAATGCAAACTCTATGCATTACCAATGCAATAATAAAATTAAAGATTGGATTAAAATACACCTAATTTGTGCACATAATCCATATTGACATAATATTTGTGAAGAAAATTGTTTGATTTGCTCTCATAATTGTTCAAAGAATATATAAATGTTTTCAAGAATTTTCTAAGAGTTTTCTAGGCATTCTCTATCATGAATGAGCAGTCAATTATTTAAAGAAAATTGATTTTTGACGAGTTTAATCGATTAAAAAGTAAAGTAATTGATTAAAGTGTTCCAAATAGCTACTAACATAAAAATAAGAATTATGTAATTGCAGAAAGGTATAATCGATAATTTCGTTCTTTTTTCAGTTTTTAGTTTTATAACGTAATCTGTTACAAAAATTTGTAACTTGTTAAAATAGAAAACCTGATTTTGAGCAAAATGAACTGTGTAATTCATTATGAAAAAGCTGTAATTGATTATCACGATAAGATTTTCAAAAGCTAGCATTTTGTTCAATCTCAGTTGAAGTTCTTAACAACAAATTATTAAACTTGGTAATCCATTATTTCAATACAAAAATTGTTTTTAAGTATAAATCTGACTTTGAACAAGAACAACACAAATTCTAAAATGTTGACTTGAATAAAACTCATTCATATATGCCTATTTTAAACAAATAATACAAAGTCACACATTTAAAACATGTTTAGCTTTCAAAATAACAAAATCAAAATTATCAAAATCCAGAAAGAGATGAAAGATAATCCATACTCCATAACCTTACTCTTGGTTAATTACTCGATTGCTCATAGCAACTCCTAAATATTATTATTCATGCCTAGGTTTTGGAAATTGGTCATATCTGATAAAATTCTATTTATGGCTAGCTGAGTATAATTTAGATTTGGAAACTCATTTATAAACTTAATTGATTTTAGTGCATCGAGTTAATTGTTACATATTTAGTTAATTGTAGTTTAAACATTTTTTAATATTGTTACATGACGTGGAAGGAGAATTGATAGATTTTTCAGTTCTCCCAAAAATATTGTTATCTTTTGTTTTACTTAATTAGCTATTGTATTGTATGATACATTTTTCCTTTACTAGATTATATATTTTATTTTCCAAAAAACATACACAATTTATTTTAACATTTACTAAAATCTCCTCCTTTATAGGAATACATTGTAATATTTTTTAAATAATTAAGGAATGTAAAAAGAATGTTGTTATAGAGATAGTTTTATAATTTGTTTAGTCTAATTTTATTATGTATTAGCATTAATTTTTATTTTAATTTTATTCAAATATCAAATATAAAAAACTACATATTTGTTTATTTGGTTAATTACCAAAATGGTCATGGTCCCCAAAAATAAAAATTTGAATAAAATTAGACTAATAATTTATACCGATACATAATAATTTATTTACTATATTTTATATTTAAAGCTATTTATTTAAAAATAATAGTATAATAAATAGAATATTGATATCTATTATGAAAATCATGAATACTTAATTATCAAAATTATATTTATATATAACTAGTACCAATCATTATTACACACAAAAATTATTTTATTATTTTAAAATATTTATTTATAAAAAAAATTAAAAATTCACAAAAAATTATATTTAGATACTAACTTATATCATTAAATATTATTTAAAATTTAATTCAATATTTATAAAAATTATAATTTTAATTTTTATTAATCAACTATATATTAAAGAAACTAATTAATAATATAAAATCTATTTTTTTATTTCTATATTCAATTATCAGTAAAAATAAAATATTATAAATTATTTTAAATTTATATAACTATCAATAAAATCACTAACTTTGAAATATATTTAACTTTATTACAATATTTAGTGTTAATATTGCCTAATTTAATATAATAATAATAATAATAATAATAATAATAATAATAATAATAATTTTGAAGTGATTTGAACCTTAAAAAAATACAAATAATTGGTTTTACACATAATAACTACATGTTATGCTATATGAACTAATCTTGTATTTAAAATAACTAACACTTTATATTATTTTATCTTGATAAAAATTTAACTTGAATATTATAAGCTTTCCAATTACATACTATGCTCAACTAATATTTTATATTCAAAACATTAATAATATTTATTTATATTTATGTTGGAATATATTTATAAAAGTATTTCATATTTATATGTACATAAAAATAATTAATATACTTTGTGTAAGTATATACTAATATATATTTTAAAATTAATTTATGTCCATAAAGTTATCAGCATTAATTTATTAGAAGTTTATATATTTAGTGGAAATAAGTATTAACCGCAAGGATGATAAATTTTCTCGACATATAAATAAAAATTAATATAGTCTATATATTTGTTAAGATTTATTTAAAAATAGTGAAGGGTTTAACTCCATGCATATTTTTTTACTATTTTCAACACTGATAATTGTAATACTTGAAAGCTTTTTATTAAACACATTTATTAATATATATATATATATATATATTATATTAAATACATTTATTATTAATATATATATATATATATATATATTTATATTTGTATTTGAGATATGTTATCTAATAATATCGTGAAACAAAAGTAGTAGTAAGTATATTATAATACACTTCTTCCGTTCCTTTTAATTGTCATTGAAATTTTTTTATTTTATTTAAACATCATTTTAAAATTCAAGATAATATTTATTACTTTTTTTAATTACAAATTTTCTTTCTAAGTGGTCATTAATTAATTTACACATTCATTTATTGTAAAGTAGAATTAAGAAGGATAAAATAAAATATCACTATTATTTTATTAAGAGTTTTTCTAATGTGTGTCTTACACATGTTAATAATTATTAAAATCTAATTTTCAATGTAATTTTTTATGTATTTATTATGTGAGAGAATGAATATAGTTAAAGAACATTAAATCTATTTTTTAATATTAATTTACTTCCAATTTTAACTTTGCTTTTTCACTTCAATTCTATTTTATTTTTTATATTATTACTTTTGCATTTTTTTCATATTATTTTTTTTTAAAAAAAGAATAAACCCAACGTAACACATATTTATTATAGAGTTTAATTGGTATATACTGTCAGTATAAAAATTTTTACACTGATATTTAATCACAACCCTTTAATCATAGTAAATTTGTTGACTTTGCTCATAAATAAAAAGTCATGATTAAATCTTAGTGTAAAAATCTTTTACATGAACAATATATACCAATTAAACTCTTTATTATATTAATAACCATGTTTTCCTCATTTTATTTTTTAATATTATTATTTATTTATTTATAATATTGTGATTAGTTTGAATGACAAATAAAAGGTAATATCATAATGGAAAAGGTATAAAATAGTTTTAAAAGGATAAAATAGTTTCAATTTAAATCTTTAATCATATTGTTTAAATTCAACACAATACTTAATTAAAAAAATATAATAGTGCTAAGCACCATTATATTTTAAATGAATATGTGTTGCGCTAAGTTTATTCTTTTTTAAAAAAATAATATGAAAAAAAAGTAGAAGTAAAAATTAAAGAAGGATTAAAATAAAAAACAAGATTAAAATTGAAAGTAAATTAGTATTAAAAAAAGATTTAATTTTTTTTAACCATATTTACTTTCTCACATAATAAATGTACCAAAAGTTACTATGAAAATTAAATTTTAATAATTATTAAAATGTCTCATTCGAAAAATCATTTTATTAAAAGCAAGAATATTGTTTTAATATAAAAATTAAAAACCTTAAAAGATATATAAAATAAATAAGTATATTATTTTATAATCATATATTTACTATGTCGTCATTTAATGATACATTTATTACATATGTTTAAGGTATATTTACTACAACAAAAATTAATACACTTTTTTTATTTTTTAGATTTTAATTAGTATGCATTAACATTTAATCACAACTCTTTATGGTAAGTTTGTTGATTTTACCCATTAAAATTTTAAAAGTTATATAAATGAAGATTTGTTATTTAACGTTAGTGTAAAACTCTTTTACTACATACTAATTAAAATTTTTTTAATTGTTTTTTCATTTTAATTTATATATCATTTTAAAAAATTTAAGATAATATTAATTAATATTTTAATTATATCTTTGTTTTCTATGCGGTCATTAATTAATTTACCCATTTCATTTATGGTAAAGCAGAACTAAAAAGATAAAATAAGAGTCTCACTACTATTTTATTGAAATCAAGAATAATTTTTTATATACAGACCTTAAAAAGATAAATAAAATAAATACATATATCTAAGATTTATTATAATCATATATTTACTATAACTTTATTTAATGATAGATTTATTACATATATCTAAGATACTTTTATCGCAATATAAATTAATACATAATTTAATAACAAATTTAATGCATACATTTATGGTGCATTATTTATTATTATTATTATTATTATTATTATTATTATTATTATTATGTATTAAATTATAGTAATAATAACAAAAATAATAAATTTACCATAAATGTATGTGTTAAATTTATTATTAAATTAAAAATATTAATTTATGTTGTAATAAATGTACCTTAAATATATGTAATAAATCTATCATTAAATGATCATAGCAAGTATATGATTATAAAATACTATATTTATTTATATTTTAAGAGTTTTATTTAAAAAATGTTATTGATTTTAGTAAAATAGTAGTGGGATTTTTGTTTTATTCTTTTTAGTTCTACTTACAATAAAAAAGTGTAATTAATTAATGATTACGTAGAAAACAAAGATGTAATTAAAAATGGTAATAAATATTATCTTAATTTTTAAAATTATATATAAATAAAAATGAAAATTTTTCTATAACAATTAAAAAGAAATGGAAGAAGTATATTAATTTATGTTATAATAAATGTTCCTTAAATATATTATGTAATAAATGTATTATTAAATGAAGTTAGAGTAAATATATGATTATAAAATATTATATTTATTTATTTTATTTATATTTTCAGGTTTTTATATAAAAAATATTTTTTATTTTAATAAAATTGTATGATACTTTAATTTATCCTTTTTACTACATTACGATAAATAATGTGTAAATTAATTAATGACTACGTAGAAAGCAAAAATTTAATTGAAAATTAATACATATTATCTTGGATTTTAAAATGATATATAAATAAAAATTAAAATTTTTCAATGTCAATTAAAACGAACAAAAGAAGTTTATTATAATATACTTACTACTACTTTTGTTTCACAATATTTATCATTAACTAACTATTCCTTATTAGATAACATATCTAAACTAGTCCAAATCACATAAAAATTAATATACTTGATTATTAATATTATATATATATGTATATTTATAATAAATGTGCTTAATAAAAAGCTTTCCGGTATTACAATTATGCAATATTAAAAATATGTATGGAAGTTAAACCCTTTACCTTATATTTTCACAATAAATCTTAACAAATATATAGAATAATAAATTTTCTTGACCTATAAATAAAATTAAAATATAAACTACTAAATATATACTATATTAATTTTTATTTATATGTTGAGAAAATTTATTATCCTTATGGTTAATATTTATTTCTACTAAATATATAAACTTACTAATAGATTAATACTTATAACATTATGGACACATATAAATTTATATATATATATATATATATATATATATATTATATTTAGTTTTAATATATTTATATAAGTATTCGTATCTATATTTACATAAAAAATAATTAATATACATTGTGTAAATGTGGATACGAATACTTATATAAATATATTCAAACTAAATATAATATATATATATATATAATTGTCTTCTATTTCTAATTTTTTATCAGGACAAAAACTGTAATATAATAGTTATTTTAAATATGAGGTTGGTTTATATATATAATATCGCATAATAGATACATGGATTTATTAAGGGTAAAATCAATTATTTGTAAATTTTGTTTTAGGTTCAAAGGACTTCAAAATTATTATTATTATTATTATTATTATTATTATTATTATTATTATTATGTAATTGTGTTAAATTAGAAAACATTAACACTAAATATTGTAAATAAAAATTAATATATTTGAAAATTAATTATTTTATTGATACGTAGATAAATTTAAAGTGATTCATAATATTTTATTTTTACTGATAATTGAACATAGAAATAAAATATAGATTATTTATTATTTAATTAGTTACTTTAAATTATAGTCTATTAATAAAAGTAAAACTTTTATCAATATTGAATTAAATTTTAAATAATATTTAATGATATAAATTATAATCTAAATATACATTTTGTGAATTTTTAATTATGTTCTATAGATAAATATTTTTAAAATAATAAAATAATTTATTTGTAATAATGATTGACATTAATTCTGTTTAAATATAATTTTGATAATTAAGCATTAATTTTGATGATTTATTAAATACCAATATTCTATTTATTATACTATCTTTTAAATTAATAACTTTAAACATAAAATATAGTAAATAAATTATTACGTATCAGTATAAAATACTTTTAAGAACTATAGCTAAGAACAAAGTTACGCATGCTTTCCAAATTCGTTTCCCAAGGTAATGAGCATTACTATTTTCTTGGATATTAATTAGTTATAGGGTGACGTGCCTTTTGCTTGGTTGAATAATTTACTGGAAGGATAATATACTTAAAAGCTATATATTTAATTCAAATTTTAATTTTAAAACTTTAATTTATAATGTTTTATTATTATCATTATATGGATATTTCGGAATAATTAAATAGATAAACATATGCATCTTAAAAGTAGATTTCTAGAGGTAAATTTAAGCCTATACATTTCAACATGTATTATTTTGGAGGTTAAAACTCTAATTGTACAACCTAAATTCTATGAGTGTAACTATAAATATAGAATAAATACTCAGGTTTGATATTCTCTTATTATTGTATCCTTAATTGGTTGACAATCATTTTACACCTTTACTTTTAACCTACACGAGGTCAAATCCTTTTTACTTGAGCCACAAAGCGTTATTATAGGTACCCACTTGTGCATGTCTTAGATGCTCAACTTGGATACTCATTAGAGTAAGAGCAGAAAAAAGACATCCCTACAGACTTAAGTACTCAGTCATATTTGTGTAGGTACATTTTGACATGCACCATGATGTCGGTTAAAACTTTTCCTGACCACACATATAAAACAATATCTATTCAGAAAAGTTTAGGAGGATTCAATAGTCAATGCCATTTTTAATCCGACGGTCAACTCTCTTCAAATTTGTATGAACATACTTATCCGAGAATTGAGAATACATACAATTTTGTGCAAGATCCCACTTCGGTCCCTTCATAACAAAATGCTTCCCTCTTAAACTTCAAGTTTAGGTAAGGATGCACTTGATGAAGATGTCAACAACCCTCATAAACTCCAAGTTTAGATAAGGACGTACATATCTTAAGGAACATAGATTTCCCTCCCAAACTTTGAGTTTGAGTAAGGATGCACCTTTTCGAAATGTCAACAAAGATTTCCCTCCTAGCCAATAGGTTTGGGTAACAATATATCTTTTGAGTACACCTCTCGACACTTAGCCTTGAGTACACCCTTTGCCACTCAACCTCAAGTGCACCCCTTAACACAATCTTGAGTGCACCCCTCGATAATCAATCTTGAGTAAACCTCTTAGCACTTAGCCTTGAGTTTTTTTTTAAAAAAAAAATCCTATTTTTAGTTACAACTACTTTTTTCTAGAACTTTATCATTTATTAATGGATTATCTCCTACCGTTTTTCTCTCTTCACTTGTCACAATTTTATAATACAATTGTTATAATTTTTAAATATTTAATTACCTAATATTGAGATTATTAACATATATAATCATAATAATTTATAATTTAAATATGTAATTATAGTAATTTAAAATTTAAATATTTAATTATATAAATTATAATGTAAATATATAATCATAATAATTTATAATTTAAATACTTAATTATAAAAATTTACAATTTAAATATAAAATTACAAAAAATTATAATTTAAAAATGTAATATAAAAATTTACAATTTTAAATATTAATCAATTTATATTATTAAAATATAATATAATTATTTTAAATATGTCATTTATTAATCTAATAATTGATAATATCCTTATTTATGTTGATCAATCAATTTTTACGAACCCAATTTTTTTAACTTTCAAGTACTTTTCCCAAATACATAAACATCCTTATACAAGTAAACATCATCTTAGCACTTTTTCTTTTCTTTTTTAGATTGTGATTTTTATATTGTAGTGAAACAATTACTTCGACCTTACGTAGAAACTAGAGTAAACACAAAGATTTAATTCATATTATTTTAAGTGCACTTTTTGCAACTTTGGCACCGAAAGAGTGTGTGACTACGTAAGTCCTTCTCACCCTACTTAGACCGTTTCATTATCATTTTTTCTTTTTGTTTCTTTCTCACTTAATGAAACAAATCACAAGTCTATTTTTCAGGCACCTAAAATAATCTTCAAAATTGCCACATGCAAATGACTCAAAAATTAAAAATAAAATGCGCCTGTGATTAGGCAAATTGACAGTTGGCAACCCATAATTCAGTTTCCAAAAGGGACACAAACTAGGGCTCTTGTTATGCTAAGAGATATCATTGTCAATGACTCATCAATGGCTTCATTCTTCACAAACATTTTATCTCTCCCTACATATTCAATGGAATAATTATTAACATCCAACTAAAATTTTGAAAAGTGGCTACTTCATCTTTTGGAATCCTAAAATTGTAAACAAGTGTTAGATAAACTTTTCAAATATAAATTTCAAGTTTGTGTTAAGTATTTAAAATATTGTTATTTATAAGCTTGATAGTTATGTACTTAAATTTATTTAATAACAAATAATAAATTATTTTATTGGTATAAGTTTTGGGTTAATTATTCTAAAAGTTAACAAATTTAGTATATGATTAAATAATTGTATAAAATTTTGAATTAGTTGCAATTTGGTCCTCTAGTTTAAAATAGAGACTTTTTTTTTTTCAAATTCTTAATAATGATCACCCTATTTTAAAACATTTTGATCCTTCTATGAAAATCAAAGTATTAACCGTTAAGAATTAATATGATGTAATCCAACAAATTATTTATTTAATTAACGTTATAGTCTACTATAATTCAGAACTAGTCAATGTTTTTTTGCAGATTTTATAAAATTACTGACTAAATATTTTATTATAAAATAGAGAAAAAAATCACGGATTTTGAAAAATAGAAAATTGAATGTCTTTACTTTAAAATAAAAGGACAAAATTATGAATTTAAAAAATAAATAAATAAATTACAATTAAGTCTAATATATTTTTTACATAATGTATAATTTTTTTTAATAGTATTACTCTACTCGAACATTATATCTTTAATCTCTATAAAAAATAAAGACAAAAAAATACTAGTAACATACTCTCTAACATATTTATTTTAACAAATTTTATTATGGGTTATAATTTATTAATTTTTTTAAAAAAAAGTCAAATCACATAATTTTATAATTTTTAATAAATTTAAACTAATAAAGATATGTATTTAAAAGAATGTGTGGAAAAATGAGTTGGTAATATTTCTCAAAAGATTCTTAGGTTACTCGTGTGTGTGAATCATAAACTAGTCAAAACATCAAGCTAAGCAAGCAATGTTATTGCTTCTTGCTCCCATTACACAGGAAAGTGATAACTTCAACTTTGCCATATCCACACTAAACGCAGTGTTTATCTTACTAAATCTTTAATCCAAAACAAATATTTTAATATATATGACTCACTATCCACTCTATTAGCAAATTATTATCACTCTTTGCTTATCTTTTTTGCAATACCTTGACTTACTTTGTATTAAGGATCGTGCTAGATATACATTAAGCCACACCTTTCTTTTCATTAGATTTTTTCTACACATAAAAATTCAAAGTTATTTTTATTATATTTATTTAGTGTCATCCAAATATGTAAATAGTCATTTTTTTCAACTGGTTTTTCATGTGGGCCTGATCATGTTGCAAATATTTGGTGTAATCCCAAATCAGGTAGGCATTGTGTTGGGTTTGACCATTTTAAAATGTTGTTTTGTCTTCAAATTCCTTTACACAAAATATGCATCAACTTTAGTAACTTTATATTTTGTTTAGTTAAGCACAGTGTTTAGTGCAATCACTTTGGCATTATTATATATAATATATAATAATAATAGGCTTTAATGGTACTAACAAATAATTTTTTTTGTCCTTTAATTTTCTTTTTGAATTTGATCTTTTAATTTTTCTTTGTTTAGTTCTAGTTTATTTTCCAAAAAATAGTATTAATTGAGAGATAAAAGGGATGTTAGCAGTTCAAAAACTTGTTACATTATCAAATAGTCTGAGAGATAACCTACAAATCATCTTAAAATTTTTTAAGGCTCTGTTCTAATAAGAAAATTGGGTCCGTTTGTCCCTAATATTTAAAAATAAAAGCACAATTTTAATAAAAGGTTGATGCTAATTTTTTGACTTTTAAATTTTGGAGAACCTTAGTAATTGGAGGCTAGAGGGTGTACTTATACATATTGTTTTGCAGGTTTGGGAAAGTTTAGTGTAATTCTTTAATAAACTATATTTTTAAAGTTTAGTGTAATTCTTTAATAAACTATATTTTTAATCACTTATAAATCTGTTTGATGTCATTTAATATTTTGAACTGATAGGAGATTAAAAAAATATAATTTGTCTTAAAAAATTACAGTAGACCATATCTTCAAACTCCTTAATAATATGGTAAGTCACCGAATGCAAAAGTCACTCTTATCTAACTTTGTTGCTTGAAAGTAAGGACTGAAAATAAAAATACTATTTGATGATGGGAACTAAAACCAAATAAAAAAAATCTTTGAAGGATCAAATTTAATTTTTTTTGTAAGACTTTGTTAAGTTGCATAGAAAGAAAATTAAAGAAAATAAAAAAAAAAGAGATACAATACAATGAAAACTAAAGTTGTTTTGTTGAAATGCATGGTATAAATTAACGTGATTACAAAATAACTGATATAGTATACTATGGTTTGTAGACACATGATATATGCTAACAAAGGATGATTTTAAAGGATGAAAATCTTTTGTTTGCATCTCGCATCCTCTTCTTGTGCTCACCACTAAAAATGTCATGTCATTTAATGAGTTATATATGATTTTTTTTATATTAATTTTATATAACTCATTAAATGACATGAAAAGAAGATAGTAAATAGAAAAGAGGATTTTCATCCAATTTTAAAATGACCAATTTTCTCTTACAATTCTCTTCCATTTTTAGATTTGTTTTGAGTGGAAAGTATAATAATTGAGGGTCACCAATTATTGACATATTTTCCTTCCTAATTTCTTTGCTATTGAGTGAGAGAAATATTGTTTTTCTTCTTATTGACAACAAATGAATATTTTTATTTTTTTTATAAGTGAATGTTAGGTGTTAATGTATTAGTTTTGTTGAAGGAAAGATTTAAACTCACGACTCCTGCCTCTCTCTTCTTCTCACATGTAGATTTTGTCACTAAATCAATCAATCTTATAACCTTGTGAACATTTTTCTTAATGAAGATAATTTATTTGTGAACATTATTTTTCTTTTATGGATTAGTTTATCATTTTCAATACAAACAATGTTTTTTCAACTTATTACTACAACATGCAGCTTCAATCTAAAAAGTTTTACATCGTAAATTAATAAAAAAAATATTTAAAGGACATTTAGGAAGATTATCATAAAAGGCAACCAACATACAATAAAATGTGAATAATTATAATTGGATCACCTTGTAAAATCCCTTCAATCGGTGACTTAACTTTCTTATTTCACTTTCTTATTTTTGTCTTTGTTTCTATATATATATATTTTTTTATTAACATGGTTTCTCAGCATTTTATATACTTAAACCCTATGATACTTTCATGAACGAATTTTCTTCATGATTAAAACATTATACCATGGCATGTTTAGATTTCTTCCAATTTTTTCCAGCCATTAGCACAAGTTACTTTTTCTTATGCGAGTTGTCTATCCAGATTTAGATTTTCTTCCACTCCATAGTCAAAATCTTTAATTAGACCCACCACACATTAAACAATTTATTTTTACAGAAAATAAGTATGAAAACCGAAACTTTTGAATGAATATGGACAACAACAAGAAGCTCACAATCGTCCACACATGCCGTTCGGATTCACCACTTTTCTGCAATTCTCAGTGTTAAACAATTATTAAACTAGTCATGCACGTTTAAATAAACTATTCATAGGTTTCACATTTCATTTTTTTTTTTATTATTATTAACATTGGCTTGATTCACAACATGAATAAGAACAAGAACAACCTCCACTTTTGGGAATTGATAGCGGCGCATGAAACCCTAGATTATCGTGAATTTACTATTTAGAGGTTTGATGATGGTATGGGATAAGCATGATGCTTTATTTACAAAAATAAAAGTAGACAACCTTGGTGAGTCATCATGCTTAATCATGTCCAAATGTCAAATAATATAATGAGTTATATTTTCAAAAAAAAAAAAAATTGTCTCAAAACATATGTTAAGGCTTGTTAGGTGGTTTTTGTTTTTAATTTTAAAATTTATAAAAATAAAAATTTAAATTTCCAAATTTAAAATATTGTTTTCAAATTTTATAACACTACAATCATTCTTCTTAAAGACTGAAAATTAATAGTATCAATAATCAGGAGGTTTTTCAACTGTAGGAGACTCTTTTCTCAAAATAGTAGTAATAGTATAACTAAAAAATTGATAACTAAAAATTAACTCAGTTTAGCTATTGAAAAATTGGTCAATAAACATTATGACTTCTATACTAGTAAGTGGAACCTTAATTACTATCAAATCATACTTCATATCTTGTGACATCAAATACATTGATCTATAAACCTTATAATTAAGGTTATTAAAATCGAGAATTTATGTAAATTCGTGAAAGCTCAGTAAACTCAACTTGTAAAATCATAAGAATTTAGTTAATTAAAAATATGACTATAAATTGCATGAAATTGAAAGTTTTGAATATATAATAAGTTCAAATCTACGTAACAGTCTAAATTACTCTAAATAAGTAGAAATTAGAATCAAAACACTCAAAATTTCAAAACCTTTTTAAACATAAGAACAAATGATATTCAAAATACTCAAAATTATAATTAGCATAGAAAAACATCACCTAATAAATTTGTTCACAAATCTACTCATGAGTTTACAAGTTTACTCCGATTTTACGAGTTTACTATTCTTCTAATTTTACATGCGATTTAACTCGTTAGGGACTTGTAAACTCATAAACTTGTATGATTTTATGAGTTAACTCGTGATTTTCATAACTATGCTTATAATGTTAATTAACTAATTAAATAACTAAATAAAATATATTTGTTGAAATAAGAGAAGTGCTAGTAATACACCCTTTTTGACACACTTTTTTCAACACACTATTATTTTTTAAATATATATTAAAAACTATAAAATATAAGAGTTTAACATTTATGCACTGACAGTGTAAAAGAATTTTATACCGATGTTTAATCACAACCCTTCATTTATATGACTTTAAAGTATTAATTAGTAAAATCAATAAACTTAGCATATATAAAGGGTTATGATTAAGGGTTAGGTAAAACTTTTTACACTGACTGTTTATAAGTGTTTTTCTCAAAATATAAAGACCCACATAAATTTGTGTTTTTATATAAATTTTAATTAATTATATGGAGTGTATTCAAAAGAGAGTGTCGCAAGAATTTTTTAAAAAATAATAATGTAATAACATAATAAAGAAATAGAAAAACATTTATAGTAAAAAGTTTTATATTAATAGTTAATCATAATCTTATTTATATATGGTAAGTTTATTAACTTTACTAATAAATATTTTAAAAATTATGTAAATCAAAGGTCATAATTAACTATCATTCTAAAACTCTTTACACTAATCGTTTATAGGTGTTAAACTCATAAAAAAATATATTTTATGAATTAATAACACGATATAATATTATTGTAAAAATCATCCAACATCCATTTTACTCTTTCATGTGTGAATGTATCACTATCATGCAATGAAGAGTAATTTTTTTCCACCTCTTTTCTTTACTTTCCATTTGCTGGAGTTGAATAATTGGTTGAGTTTGCATTGTACGTGGATCACTTTGTGGTTACAATATATAGGTATACCAACAATATCTATCAACGAGTTAAAATGCTTGACAACCAATATAGGTTAAACATGGCTAATCTTAAGATGAACATAAAAGGAAATAAGAGTGAAAGTTTTACTTAAATTCAAGATTTACTTAAAGCATGAAGCAGGGGTTTCTTCTAATTCATACCAAACAAAGCGATCTATAGGAAATAATATGAAGAAAAAAAAGTTTTTCAATCTATCGCATTGACAATAATTTATAGATTTCTCATAGTTTTTTTTTTTATTATTTAGAAAAGAAAGTAAAAGAAAAGGAAGGAAAAAAAAAGCAAGAGAAAAGGAGATGTTTTAAGTTGTTTGGGTCACTGGGTATATAGAAGGTAAAAGAAAAGGGAAAAAAATGTATATAAAATTAGATAAATATCCGAGTAAAAAAATTAGTATGTAAAAGGATAATTTTATAATTTGGGTTAAGAAAAGTTTCTTCGCCTAACTCTTATTCCTAGATCGGCCAAAACCATAAAATTGGTAGGAACATGTACAATAATTTTTCTTCTTTGCTATATTATTTCGTATCTAATGAGAGAAAAACAAAAAAAATGACATGTACGTTTTTTCTTACAGAGAAACAAGACAGATTTGTGATAAAGTGTAAATAAAGTAGTAGAAATAAATCTTCCTAACTTGTAAAAGTTTATAAGGAGCAATGACAAATGTATAACACTAATAAATCATCATTCTCACAAAATAAGACACTAAGATATTTTAACGTAGAAAACCTTTCAAAGTAAGATAAAAATCACTGGTAGTCCAGACTAAAGAAATAACTTCACTATTATCAATAAAGAGTACAAAATAGTCTCAATCAAGTGCAATGGTCAATGCCGATATCAACATCAAACAATAAAGCAATGACACTTACAGATAAAGAATAAGGAAGATGAGAAAAACCCCAAAAATATTGTTGTCGTGTGAATTGATTATCTTTCAACTTAGACCTTGTTTCAACGATCCTAATGTCAAAATGAAGAACCATATGTTTCAAACATGGTGTCCAAAAATTAGCCCGATCCAACGGGAAACGAATCTACAATAGCGAATTTATGATTGCAACTCTGTGTAAAAACGAGAATAATTTTCTCTCTTCTTTTCTCTAAAACTATTGGTGTATTTCTCTAATTAATGAGTTTATCTCTGCCTACCCCACTTTAGAAGCACCTTCTCCACTTAGGTTAAATGAGATATCAACTGAGTTTCTCAATTTGGGTCTTTTTCTTCTCATAGGAAGGGAACTCAATACCCAACAAATCTCCCCCTCATAACTATGTGGAGAGAACCGCTAAGCTGACAATCTCACAACAGACTTCAAACTTTCCTCTTGACAGTGCTTTAGTCATTATGTCAGCACAAGTATCATCAATATGAACTTTAACCAACTCTAACAACTTAGCATACAAAATATCAAGTATCCAATGATACCTTACATAAATATGGTTGGACTTAGAATGGAAAGTTGAATTCTTACCAAGATGGATAACATTCTGACTATCAACAAGTAATGAATAGTTATGTTGAACAAAACCAAGCTCCTGCAAGAATTTATTCAACTATAGCAACTCCTTGCATGCTTTAGTAATTTCAATGAACTCCACATCAATAGTAAACAAAGCCACACACTTTGCAACTTAGTTTACCAAGCCACAACTCCCCCTGCAAACTTAATCAAATATCCAGATGTAGACCTTCTAGAATCAATCTCTCTAGCCATATTTGAGTCTGAGTAGCCTACCAAAATAGGCTCATCACCTCCCAAGCAAAACTTCTTACCAATGGTATTATGAAGATACCTCAAAATCCATTTCGCAACTCTTCAATGCCCTTTGCCTAGGTTTGAGAAAAACCTACTGCCTGTACCAACAACATGAGAAATATCATGTCTCGTACACAACATTGCATACATCAAACTACCCACCGCAGATCCATAAGAAACTATCTCCATGTGTAATTTTTCAGCTTCATTTGAAGGACTCTTTTTAACACTCAATTTAAAATGAGCTGTAAGAGGAGTGCTCACAGCCTTAGATTTTTCCATCTGGAATCTCTGCAACACCCTTTTAATATAATGCTCTTGTGACAACTACAATTTCTTTTTGTCTCTGTCACAAATGATTCTTATACCAAAAATTTGCTTAGTAGCTCCCAAGTCTTTCATGGCAAATGACTCGACCAATTGCTTTTTTAACTTGTCAATCATGGAAACATTTTTCCCAAAAATAAACATGTCATTAACATACAATAACATGATAATAGTCATCATTTGAAAACTTTATAACAAAGACACAATGATTAGAAGTAGTCTTCTTGTAGCCTTGCTCACATATACAAGACTCTTTCTCAATCTATACATATAACCTTCCTTGCCTTTAAGCTAAAAACCATAAGGTTGCTTAATATAGATCTCTTCCTTCAAATCACCATGAAGGAAAGCATTTATCACATTCATTTACTCTACCTCCAAATCAAGAATAGCAGCCA
Organism: Psophocarpus tetragonolobus; assembly: GCA_037954015.1. NCBI lineage: Eukaryota > Viridiplantae > Streptophyta > Magnoliopsida > Fabales > Fabaceae > Psophocarpus > Psophocarpus tetragonolobus. The sequence continues at coordinate 66,165,159 of CM075693.1, forward strand.
AACTCAAAACTGCTCTAATGGATGGCATCTTCACCACAAGTGAAAAAATCTCATTGAAATCAACACCCTTTCTCCCTTTCACCACTAATCTGGCTTTATACCTTGGAGACATAGAATTATTCTCATGTTTCACCTTGAATATCCACCTGTTTTCTAATGCTCTCTTGCCTTTAGGCAATCTCACGAAGTCATAAGTGTGATTATCATGCAAAGATTTAATCTCATCTTGCATTGCATCTAGCCACTGTTTCTTTTCTTCACTTTCCAAAGCATCTTCGAAACACTCCACCATTAATCAAAATCACATATTCATCAGAAGAATATCTGATAAATGGTTGTTTATTTCTATTAGACCTCCTGAGTTGGACATGAGGGAATTCAGGTGCATCATCAAGATTTTCATCAAGTCACCTCTCATGCTCTTCCTAGTAATCATTAATAGGAACATTTAATTCACCTCCAAACTGTTGATCAACAATAGCATCTTGTTGTTCACCATTACCTTCAACATTATCTAGATCGTGAATAGGTGATCGCATAGGTTGAATATTTGTCAAATTTTTATCTTTTTCGGGTGTAGTCTTCTCTACCTTATCAATTTCCTCAATGATTTGGTCTTTCATGAACTATACATCACAACTTCTAACAAGCTTCTTCTCAACAAAATCATAAAACCTATAGCCAAATTCATCTTTACCATAGCCAATGAAGATGCATTGCCTTGTCTTTGCATCCAACTTGAATCTTTCATCCTTTGGAACATGAACAAACGCTTTGCAACCGAAGACATGCAAATGATCATAGCTCACATTCTTCCCAAACCAAATTTTATCTAGCATTTTACTGTCCAAAACAACAATAAGAGTGAGATTAATAACATGCATCATCATGTACAATGTCTCACCCAAAAATTCTTAGGTAATTTAACATCTGAGAGTATACATTTCATTCTCTCAAGCAATATACTATTCATTCTCTCTACTAAACCATTCAACTGAGGAGTTTTAGGAGGAATCTTCTTATGTGTAATACCATGTTGCTTGCAATAAATATCAAAGGGTCCACGATACTCACCACCATTGCCAGTATGAATGCATTTTAGCTTCTTGTCTGAGTTTCTTTAACCAAAGTATAAACTTGTTTAAATTTATCTAGCACCTAATCTTTTCTCTGCAAAGCATAGACCCATAGTTTCCTGGAACAATCATCAATAAAGGTAACAAAATAAAGTGCATCACTAAAGGATTTTATCTTGAATGGACTACAAATATCAGAATGTACCAATTACAACAACTCTAACTTCCTTGAGGGAGGATGCTTATTAAAGGATACTCTAGTTTGCTTGCTAGTCATGCAATGAGAATATCTCTTCAATTCTACATTTTTTAGTCCTTTAAAACATCCTTTTTAGCTAACTAATTCAACCCTTTTTCACTAATATGACTAAGCCTTCGGTGCCACAAAGATGCCTTCATATCTACAACATTCACACTATCTTTAGCAACCAAAGCTTTTGTCCAATACAATTTAGAAATCTTCTCCCCTCTAGCCACAACCAAATTACCTTTGGTGAGTTTTTAGTTTCCAGAACCAGTGATTATCATAATCACCATCACCAAGCATTTGCATAGGTATTAAATTAAAACGAACATCAGGAGCATGCTTGACTCCTGTAAGTAAAAACTGCATTCCCATGCTGGTTTGCAGACAAACATCACCAACACTAATCACCTTAGACACACCATCATTACTCATTTTCAACACTCCAAAATCACCAGAAGTGTAAGATGTGAAGAACTCTTTCCTTGGTGTAACATGAAATGAACCACTATCAACAATCTACATGCTCTCATCTGATACAAGATTAAATAACTCATTGTCACGGAGATTAACAAGATCATCACAAGTAGCAGTAGCAACACGATTATCATCATCATGATATTTCTCTTTCTGCTTACCCTTCTTATCTTTGTTCTTATTTTTCGATAGAAAACAATATTTTTGTATGTGTCCTATCGTATGAAAATAATGACACTCCATATTATTGTATTTAGACTTGCACTTACTCCCCCTCTGCTTTCTACCACCCTTCAATTCTTTTCTCTAACTTTTCCCCTTATTTTCAGTGAAGAGTACTTCAAGTTAAGATGAAAAACCCTGTGTCTTCCTTTTCATTTCTTCATTAAGAGCACCACTTTTTTCCGCTTGCAAAGAAACAACACCAATAGGGACTGAGTTGGTAATAGAAACTCAAAATGTCTCCCAAGACTCCGGTAATGTATTTAATAGCTATAGTTCTAAAACTTCATCATCAAATTTCCAGATGATTGATTTAGGAGCCCTTGAAATTCATTCAAGTGATCTGAAATATTCATCAGACAATTCAATAAATACAATTTATTCTTCCCTGATTTAGAAGCATACAATGATTCAATCTTCTCCCACAACGTTCTCACATGTGTCTCATTAGCAATGTGATTATAAACACTGTTTTCTACAAATTTCCGAATAAAACCACATACCCGTTGGTGTTCAAAATCTCAGTCTTCCTCACACATAGAATCCAGCTTTTGAGTAGAAAAAAAATGAATATGCATTTTCTTCACAAATAGCAAGTTTTTCATCTTACCTTTCCACAAGTGATAATTAGTGTCATTCAAAGAAATCAATTTTGTATTTTCCTTCATCATTCAAGCAAGTCAAATGGTCCCAAAACCAAAACCAAAAAGCTCTGATGGAGGAAATAAGAGAACTTTGTAACAAAGTGTAAACAATGCAACAGAAATAAATTCCCCTAACTTGCAAGAATCTATGAGAGCAACAACAAATGCATAACACTAACAAATCACCATTCTCACAAAATAAGACACCTATATTTTAACGTGGAAAATCCCTCAAAGTAAGGGTAAAAATCATGGGTTGCTTAAACCAAAGAAATAGCTTCACTATTATCAATAATGAATACAAAATATTCTCAATTAAGTGCAATGATCAATGATCAATGACAAGATCAACATCAAACAATAAAGCAATAAAGCTTACAAATAGAGAACAAGATGAAAAACTCCCAAAACACTATTGTCATGCGAATTGATTATCACTCAACTTAGACACCTTTTCAATGATCAGAACGGTTAAAATGAAGAACCATATATTTTGAATCTTTGGTCCAAAAATCAGTCTGATCCAATGATGAACGAATCTGTAGTGGAAAATTTATGGTTGCATCTCTATGTAAAAATGAGAATAACTTTCTCTCTTCTTTTTTCTCAAACTATTGTTGTATTTCTCTGAATAATGAGTTTCTATCTGTCTACTTCCCTTTAGAAGCACATTCTCCACTTAAGTTAAATGAAACATCAAGTGGGTTTTTCAATTTGAGAATTTTCTCCATATAGGAAGGAACCTAATATCCAATATTTTCCTTTCCTCATTCCAACCATTTTCAGCAATATTAAACTATAAACTACTATTATCCCATGTCTATGATTTCATCATCTTCGTTTTAATTGTATGAAACCTTCTCCCACACCATGGATTTCTTACTTTTCCTACGTTTTATCTTAACATAGGATATGTATAACATTCTACATTGGCCTTCGACTTGTTTGACTTCATTGATTTACAACTTTGTGAAGGCCATGAAAGGTGATTTGTAACATCACTCATATTTTCTACTTATTCAAGTCATGGAAAACTTGTTCATCTTATACCAAGACCAACTTGTAAAGTTATATGGATGACTAATTGTGAGTAGTCTTGTTGGGAGTTGAACTTGAGATCTTGATTCTGATACCAATTGTTGGATCAAAGACTTATCACTAGCTAAAAGCTATAACTGACACAGGGTAGTTGATGCTATAACTAGGCAAACATAGTCAATATGCTTCCTATTAGGGTTCCTAAATTGAATTTGACTTGGTGATATGCCTTACATGTACCCTAAGACGTGTCATTCCTTTAAGTTATGATCTAATCCTTCATTCTCATATATATTGTATAGAAATAGACTTTTTTTTGTATAAGATAAAATTTTATTCAGCAATATAAAATTCATCCTAATCATAAGACATGGTAGGATGTCTTGCAGAAATATACAACAAGGATCACATATTAGTAGATAACATAAAGCAAAGATCCTAAAAATATGTTGGAGTGTGTGAAATAAATTAAGAATGGAAAACTAAATTTAAGTATAATTAATAAATTAATTACGGAGTATTTGATTAAAGTGTTTATATATATATATATATATATATATATATATATATATATATATATGTGTGTGTTATGTTGATGAAAGGTGTTTAGTTAATTATGAAGGTAATAGAATTTAAGTAATCTATAAATTATGGAAATGGAGTGAGCTTATTTAATTAGATGTGAAATAGAATATATATATATATATATATATATATATATATATATATATATATACTCTTTGGAATTAAGTATTCGAAAAGTTATTATGAGGGGTTACGGTTAGTAAGTCAGAATCTCCAAATGGAACCTAGTTCACTTTTTCCTTTTCCTTTTCTTCTTTCCCTTTTTTTCCCTTTTCTTCTTCACTTTCTTTCTCCTTTTCTCTCTCACAAACCTCTCTCTCCTCTTGCATGTGAGCCTTCAGGTCGGTGGAATTCAAAGAAACTTCTTCCATTGTTCCTGATTTTGAGTGCTAATCATTATAGGTTTTGAGTGATTCCTATGATCAAATTCTCCTTTCTTATCAAATTTGGCTTTTAAGGGAGACATAGGTAAGATGAGCTTTATATTTGTTTAATTTCAAACAAATTATGATTTGATAATGTGGAAACCATTGCATATGATTGATTTAAGTTTTGGAATGTATTTGATGATTAAATGTGTTTGGGTTAGGTGAAGTATGTATGATTTGTGATTTGAGTGTTTGGAGGTGATTGAGTTGCATTGAGATACTACATATAATGAATTCAATGAATGTATGAAACAATGAGTAGTAAATTATACAGTGGGTCGTCACAAGGATGTAATGAAGCCTTTGTGTAGTGAGTTGAGTTAGGATACCTTTGAGGTTGTAATCCTAGTATTATACGCCGAGAGGATGTACTCAGATAGCAATTGTGTGTTCATATTAGTCAAGTTGACGCCATACACAAGTTAAGGGACAATTGAATGTTCGTATGAGTCCCATGGATGCCAAACATTATTTGAAAGAATTAGATAAGTATTACAAGACCTATCTAGTCATCTGTATGGGTCAAATTGATGTAAGATCCCAGTTGAAATATGTAGTCTGAATGGGCCACCTAGTATCCGAATTCAATGCATGTTTTTCAAAAAATGTCAAGTCATAAGATTATATTGTAATGATTGCTTATGTTCAAAGGGGATATAAGCATGTTTGGTGACTTATTTATGATTGTTTGATGATTTGAGAAAAAGGGAGGAATGATTCTAATATTGACATAACTACGATTGTATTAATTTTTATTCGATAAGATTAACCTTACATTATACGTGTTTGATGTATGACTATGATTATTGGGGTTAACAAAGAGTAGATAGCGGAGCTGATCTAGAGAGACTTGTTGATAGGGAATGAAGAATCTCAGGTAGGACAGCTAGAGTTGGGAGCTTTTTGGATCTTTTATTATAGTTTGTGTTTTGAATGTAGTTACATGTAGCTAGGAACCATACTTTGGAATTTTTATACTTGAATGTGTAATTAGGTTATGATATTAGAATCTTTTAGTGCCTTGTGAACTTGATAAGTTTATATGATAATATGTAGGAAGTTAGCATGAGAATTGGTTTTATAAATGTTTGCTGGTTGAGATTATGAAGTAGAGGTTTTGCAATTCTGTAGAGTCTTGTTGGGTGATAAATTTTGCCTCATGCAAAGTTGCCACTGTTAGGAAATTTTGGAGCTTTGCGCCTAACAATGTGTCTCGTCCAATACAAAGTACCCACTATTTGAATTTTGTGTAGTTTTTTGCCTAGTGACACTTCTCGTTGAAAGAAACCCACTTTCATTAGGAACCCTTAGCCCATGAACCTTGTTGAGTAACACTAGTTGCTAGGCGAAGAACCTCAGTCCTATTGGGCGAAATCCCTCATTGGGTGGGCTATTCAAGGACTTTATTATTGTGTGTTTGGATTTTTTTAATATTTTGAGTATAAGTTGAATGATAATAAGGTATCATAATTTGTGAATATTATTATTTGTAATGGTAGTTGTTTGGGATGCTACAACTTATAGCAGCATTTCCAAATTTGATATGTCAAGGGACATGTTACAAGCATGTGTGAAACAAACTTTGAAGTTGTATTACATATCGAACAAAGATCACCATTTAGCAAATTTATGTTTCTTTTAACGAGTTTCACCTTTGATGAGGTTTAGTTCAGAGCAACTTTCCATGCAAAGGCAAAGTGTAACATCCTAAAATTCTAATATTATTCATACCAATTGTTTTCTTAATCCAAATATTTTCTCATAAAATTAATTATCCAAAAACTGGGGTTTAAAATTTTCATTACAATATAATCAATCTAACATCACACCATCTTCATGCATTTAGAATTTCTATTGATATTTATAACATAATAAACAACAACAACTCATCTAATAAAACTCGTCACCTGGCGAGACTCAGGGATGTCGCCTAGTGACAACCATTTCTTAGCAAGAACCCTATAGTAGATGATCCTAGTAATAGGGACGTCACTCAGCGAGACATATTGTTGGGCAAAAAACCTATTTAATTCTAAACAATGAGTCATTTGCACTGGGCGAGATTGCTCGTTAGGTGTAATTCCATAAAAGATCCAACCTAAGACAACTTTGTGCTAGGAAAGACCTCTCGTTAGGCACAAAACTGTAAAACATGTATAATAGAGGCAAAAGCTCATTGAGCGAGAGATGCTGCCCAACAAGACACTACAGATAGCAGAACTTCTACTACATAATCCAATCAACCTGCTAACTTGTAATTCTACATTCATCTAGCATACATAACATATTTAATTTATCTCTTTACAACAAGTTCACATGAACCTCCCTACAAAACATAACTAACATATAACTTAACAATAGTATTTTCCAAAACATAAACCATAGTGTTTCTAACATAAATCCCTTATTTTGATAATAAACTACAAAATGACATCATAAAAAATTCCATGCACTGTTTGACATCAATTAATCCACAACTTCATGTCTCTCGACATCATTTCCACTATCCGCTTCTATGCAAAACACAATCATCACAGTCATACTCAAACAAGTGCACAAATTGCAAGGGTAAGCTCATAGACTAAAAATCAATATAAACATATACGTAACATACAATTACATACAAATCCAATCTTAGTCACATTCATAACAATTCAACTATACTCATGTTCACCTGAGAAATCAACATATACTCTTATGCTTTCCAAAAAGACTCGTTGAATTCAGATACTTGACGACCTATATGAGTTCCATCACACTAATATTTGATGTCTACTTGACCCATTATGATAATCAGTTGAAATCTAGACATACTCATTTGATACCCATTGTTGTTTGGCATCCTCTTCACCCTTTTTGACAACCAGTTTCTATTTGAGTACATTCCTTTAGGTACATGTTCGCCCTGATTTAGCCTTGGTATCGGTATTATCTTCCCTTTGATTAAGCATAAATACCAGGATCATATAGCCAATATGTATCCCTAATTCAATGTACCAAAATCAACATATTGTTACCTACTAGTAACAGTCCACATCATACCTCATCAATAATTATCTCAATCAATGAATGATCAATCTCATAATATACATAATTTCAAGATCACAATTAAATTCCAAAGCATTTAAATCATTAGTCGATCAGAATTTCTTCAAACTCACAATTAGACAAATAATTTCCATAACATTATCAAACTTAAAATACTAATCAAAATCTCATTCAAATACATTCAAAACTACCAAAACAAAGTTTCCATAAATCAAACTAAGTATAAAACTTCCCTTACCTATTTCTCCCTAAAAAAAAGCTTAATCAAACGAAAAGAGAGGAATCCACCTAGAAATATTACCCAAGAACCTAACAAAAATCCCAATTTCAACACGAACTTAAGAAATTAGATTTTCAAGGAAATTCCTTTTCAACGGGAATAACAGGATCGAAAACAAACGAAAAAAGGTTTAGGGAACTACAATCAAGCATACCTATACAGATCACATCTCATAATCACGAGCAATGGAAGAGATTTTGTCAAATTCCGCTTGAGTTTAGATGCCCATGCAGAGGAGAGAAGAAAATAGCCATTTTAGAGAAACGAAGAATGGAAAATTCACTCTAAAGAAGAAAGAGAAAGGAGAAAAAATTTACCGGGCTAAGGTGTACTTAGTAATTCTGGTCTTGCTACTCATACTTCCACTTTACAAAAATAATTAAAGTTTTTAGAACTACCTGAAACTCAACTAAAATCTTCTAAAATAAAAGAATAATAATTATTCTCACCTCCTCATCCTTCTACCTTCAACTGAATGCAACCACATAGTATCAACACAACTAATAAATCTATCACATCTCAAATCAATTAGTAATTTAAGTAAAAGTTTAAATTTAATTTCTCTTACTATTTATTCTATGAATTTATAATCTATTAAATAAACAGGTCCTTATACAAAAACTTTTATGGAACCTTTGCACTTTATATCGTCTTGTAAAATTTGGAATTTTGAATGTCAACATCTTTGCGGGATACCTTACATGTTTCCTTGATGTTAGAACATGCAATAATATAAATACTTACAAGATGTAAATCTCATTTATTTCTATTTGTTTTAAATTAGTAAATTTTGTCTACATATTTAATTAGGATATTGTATTTTAGAAAAACATTGAATTCTACTTTTGATTTTAGAGAAATGTTTACTAACTACAAAACTATGGATAAAGACATTATTTGTTCTTAGTCATTAATTAAAAAGTTAAGGACATAATCTATAATCATAAAAAAATTGGTTTGATGCATTATTTACAATCAATGAGGAAAGGTTGGGTGAGTTGTTGAGGTGATGAGAATGAGTTTTCTTAAAACTACTTCTCCTCTCTCCTCTCTATATATAAGTAAAAAAAGTTCTCTTATCTATTTATTATTTCTTAAGTTATCAATTTAATTTCAATTATAACTCTTTTTTATTTATGGTATTAATTTCAATTTTTAAAAAATAATCTTAATTTTTACTTGAGATAAATAAAATTACATTATAAAAACTAATTTTCTTTAGTATAAGATTAATTATTTTTACTCATATAAGAGTTTAGGAAATTAAATAGGTAGATAATGATAAGGAGTTGCATAGGATAGTATTAAGACTATTGTGCTGTTAGAAACTAGATTTTTATTTTTTTGCCTTGACGTTAGACAAGTTTAATTTTATGTGACACTAACTGGATGTTTATGTAACCTTTCCATGGCTTTGATAAGACTAAATTAAACATCAAAATTTAGAACTACTTTTAAATTTCAATAGTTTTGATAAGACTAAATTAAACAGTAAAATTTTCAACAACTTTTAAATCCAAAATATAAACTAAGGAAAAAAAATACAAATTTTTCCTTGAAAGATACAATAAGAATATTTTTTCTCTTAAAAAGAAGAAGAAGACGACAAGTTTAATAAAACTAAGGACTTATTTGATTTATATTTTTTAGAGTGAATCTTATATTTTTTACAAAAAAACACAGTTAAAATTGGTTAATTATTTTATAAAAATTGTCATGTAAACTTGTCCTCTATGATATTTTTTTTATATAAATAAACCCTAACAACTTTTACACGTTGAAATTATACGGTTGATTTAATGATAAAGTGAAGAGTAAGAAATTATGAGTTCAAATACTTTTACTAAAAAACTAATATACTAACTATTAACATTTAACCTATAAATTTTTTTTTACATGTTATCTTCTCACTCCCAAAAGAAGTTAAGATATGTTTCCTCTTTTTCAACATTCTTGACCCCTTTCCCACCTTAAGTAGCTTCCTTTTCTCTTCCTTCTTCATCTCTCTTCTCTCTCCCATAATTGTCCTGAAGAATTTCTATGACCTTAATTTGTTTCAAATGTATCTTGCTTCCTAGTGAAGACCTGAAAATCAGGACAAGATAGTGCTCAAATGGAAAGCATATTTTGGATCCATAGACAAAAGAAAAATCTAGCTAGGGAAGGTGAAAGTGTTGTCCACTAGTTTCATTTCTCTACAGTGATCCATATTTTGGCTAAGATCGTTGTTTTAAGGAAGATTCGTTGATAGAGAGAGTGGAATCTAAAATCAACATAAGGGCCAAGATGTTTGGAAGAAAATTGATATAGATGGAATCCAATCAAATCTTCTTTCTTACTTTTAAAACTAAGTTCAAAGTGTTTAATTTATATTTATTATCACTAAATATGTACCTAATGAGAGTTCAACTTATTACTATTATCAATAATTTATGTTTATTATCGCTAAATATGTATCTAATTAATTAGTATGTAATAAAAATATAAAAAAGTTTTACATCGATGTTCAATTATAATTATTTATTTATATAACTTTTAAAATATTAATTAATAAAATCAATAAACTTATCACATAGTTGTAATTGAATCTTAATGTAAAAGCACTAATTTTTTATGCTAACACTGCATCATCCTTTTTCTCAATAATTAAATTCTATTAAATATCTATTTTGACTTATTTAAACTTAGAATTCATGTAAAGTAAATTAATTTGGAAGGATGGACTATAAAAAATTCTTTAAAATAGAGAACACAAAATCATGCGTGCCAAAATGCTTAACACTTACCATTTTATACCTATAATTATTAATTGGGTTTAATTAGTATGCATTGATAGTATAAAAAAATTTTACTTTTAGTTTCAATAATAATTCTTCATTTATATCACTTCTAAAATATTAATTGATAAAGTCAACAAACTTATCATAAATAAATGGCTGTAATTGAATGTCAATGTAAAACTTTTTAAAATATTTTTTCTCTCATTAATTAGCATATATTGTTTCGAAAGGTTATTATAAGACTCGAATAACTCATTTATTAAGATTAAAAAAGTTGGTTTGTTTTAGATGAAAATAATATATCTCTTTTAAATTTATATTTCTTTTTATAGTGATCCCTATTCTTAAAATCATTGTATTTCATTTAGTTATTTAGCTAAGAAAATGATGTATATATTTTTATAAAAGAAAAATAATTAATGCATAAGACATTATGAATTGATCTTATAAATAGAAGAATTAATTAAGTTTTTAGTCTTTAATTTTTAAAAAAATTTATTTTTAATCACTAAAATTTAGTTTAACTAATTAAGCCTAAACTTTTAAAAGATTAAGTTTTTAATCTTTAAACAAAATTTTGACGGATAAAAAGTCCTTAAGCCTTTTACAATTTTGGTTTTAGTTCCTAAATTTTTAAAAATATAAATTTTAGTCCTTAAATTAATGGGATTTCAAGGATTAAAAGTTAACTTTTTTAAAAAAATTTAGAACTAAAAATTGAATGTTTAAAAAGTTTAAAGACTTTAACGGGTTAAACTAAAGTTTATGGACTAAAAACTAAATTTTAAAAATGTTCATGTATCTTAAATAGTCAAACTGAGATTTAGAGACTAAACACCAAAATTTTGATAAACTTAGTCCTTACAAAAGTTTTTACTTTTTTAATTTGAGAAGAGAAATAGGTTTGGTAAAATAGTTTTTATTTGATTTGTTATTTATTTTCAAAATAATTTTTATCCTATTTAAAAAACAATACAATTTGGTTTGGAGATTTTCTTTCTCTTTTTACTCAAACTTGTTATTCATCGTCACTCGCTTCCACTAATGTCACTTTCATCCATGTTTCATCCATGGTCATTGACTGATACCTTTGTATGTTGATAACTAGTTGTCACTTCTAACTATTGGTTACAAGTTGTTATTTGCGACTGTTGTCTGTCACCTTTGACTGTCATTTATTGACCATTGTCTTCAATTGTTGATCACTGACCGTTAACTTTGACAATTTGTCACTAGTTGTCATCTCTAGTCATTAGTTGTCAGTCACTAGCACCAACCACTACCTCAGATTACTGGTTGCCAACTTCAGTCATCGACCACCGATTGTCACTTGTCAATCATCGATCACTAGTTATCAACCATCACCTTCAATAATTGATCATCAACTGTCATCTCCAATTGTTGGTTATTGTTCAACAATCTTTGACTGTCAATGGCTTATTACTAGTCAACAGTCACTAGTCAACGATCATCATCTGTGATTACTGATCACCAGTTATCACCTCTTATCTTTTGTCACCAGTTGTCACTCCTAACTACGGATCACATTGTCAAGGTTGAATGATTTTAATGAGATTAAGATTTGAGAAAAATATTTTAAAATTATAAACCAAAAATATTTTAATAAATTTAAAAATATAAAACTAAAACTAATTTTTATTTTTATAAATTTAAAAACTGAAAAAAATAAAAAACTAGAATTTAATCCCAAAAGAAAATTTAAGTTTTATAATAAGGACATAGGATTTACTATATTGACAAAAGATATTTAGAAGAACATAAAAAAAAGTGAAAATATTGATATTCATGAAAAGCCAGGAAGCACGTTTGAGAATCAAAATTTGAGTGTAGTGCATGGCAGTTAATGAGTGGGGTAATACTACTACAAGGTGGTTATATTGTGTTAGTGTTTTTAATATTATTATTATTATTATTATTATTATTGATTGATTGATTAAAAATTGATGGGGTGCATGGCAGTTAAATAGTGGGTAATGGGGGTGGGGTTGGAAAGTGAGCATGTGAGGCATGTATGTATGTATGACGATGATGTATGTACCGTTCACTAAGTGGTGGGGCCCACATTCCCGGCCACGCTGGTGTGGTCGACAAGGAGACCAAGTGGCCTCCTGATTGTCGTCTTCTAACCCTGCACACTGCGCCTCCAGCTGCACACAACCATTCTTTTCGCATGTCACCTTGTTTTTCCTCTCACCTTTCACTCGCTTCTCACCTCTCCTTAAAACGCGTGTTGTGCACGTCAACTCTGTCACTAATATTTTACCCTTAAATATAATATATGACTTTAATTAGAATACACAGTTTGCAAAAATTTTTATACGGGTATTGCGTCAATCTTTTATTTATGGTAAATTTGTTAATTTTTACTCATTACTATTTTAAAAGTCATATAAATAAAAAATCATAAAACCAACTAAACTCATAATATATATCTCCAAATTTTTTCACTTTTAGACATTGTATTCTCGTATTTTAAAATTGTGACATTATGTTTTTAAATTTTAAAAATGTTTGAATTGATATTATTCCCATAAATTGTTGACATATTAATTTTGAGTATGTTGACTATCACGTATAAGAAATTACTTAATGTGTCACATAATTATTGTTTAATAAAATTATTAATTTAACATATTAGAATTTAGGTGGTATCAATGAATATGATATACACATTCTTTTTACCATTGATATCATGCAAATCCTAAAATATTAAATTAATAATTTTATTAAATAATAATTGTGTGTCACGTTACACACTTACAATTAACATTTAACAATTCCTGAAAGGAATATAAATTCGAACATTTTTAAAATGTGAGGATATTATTCATGATTTTAAAATATAGAAACATAATATATAAAATTAAAAAAATTTGGATGTATCAATTATATTTAAATAAATATTTTTTTATCATGTATTTTTTTTCACGTTATTAAAAATTTGAAATAATTACATATATTTACTCACATACTTACTTAATTTATTAAATATTAGTAATGTATTCACTTAACGATCATCATAATATGATGACAAAGCCTATTTTTAAATGAAAATATATTTTAGACACTAAATTATAAAAAAATTTAAACGAATAAAATAAAAAATAAATACTTTTCAGAACTAAAGAATTAATTAATACTTTGTTAAAATTTATTGAAAAATGAGTGTTAGTAAGAACTCAAAAGTAGAGTTGACTCACACTCCTATTTTTATAATACTTTCACAATATTTTGAAACATCGAGAATTGTTAAAAAATTCTTTTTCTTTTATCTATCCTGATTTGTTTTCAGTTTTGAAATTTATAAAAACAAAAATTATTTTTGTTTTAAATTTTTTTAAAATAACATTGTTTTAATTTCTAAATTTAAAATATCATTTTTAAATCTTAACGACACTATAATGTTTTTCTCCAAAGATCAATAATGACTAGTGGTCGATGTTGAAAGTGAAAGTTAGAGTTAGCAGTTGGTGATTGTCAATCATAGATGACAGTCGATGAAGAGCATTGGTTGGAGGTGATAGTCAAGGGTGGTGAATGATGACCGACAATTGAAGGTAGTGGCAGATTGTCAGGGGTTATGAGATGAAAATAAAACAAAATCAACTTGGCTTTGAGATGAAATCAAAATGAAATAACCAGAAATGAGAGAAAAATATACTTATTGGTGGGAGTGATATAGTGAAAAATACATGCGATATCTTTAAATAAATTGTTTTAATATAAATTCTTTATTTAAATATAGATGACTACAAAATGTTCTTATCATTATCACATAAGAACATTATCCTTATGTAATATGCTCATAGGAAGGAAAAGATCTACTTACTCCAAGAGTAAGTATAAAAAATTTACTTTTTATCCTCACAATTTATTTTCTTAAAATCTAATGGTTGAGATTCATTATTTATTATAACCCTTAAATTTTAAAAAAATTAAGAGTAAATTTCTTGTGCTTACTTTTAGAATGAGTAAATCCTACTTCTCTATATATAAACTTTGTTTTATATAATTAAAAATGAATTGCTAAATTCATATAAGAATTATAAAATGATGTATTTAATTCGACCCAGGTTGTCATTAAGTAGTAAATAAATTGAATTAATTAATTGGATTGAACTCATTAAAAAAGTGGATTGTAAAAAGGTGTTGTTAGTTACTTGCACGAGAAGAGAAAAAGTTACTCATACAAATGCATTAAATCCCTACTCAGAAATTTGTGCAATAATAGAAAAACCGAACTCTAAAAAGAAGATATCCAACATACATTTAATGCAGACCAAAACATTCAGTTCTTAATTTGATTTTCTCAAGTCTACATACAATGCTCAATGTAAATAGACATTTAGGAAAATGAAAAACATGCTAACAAAATTGATTGCAAACATGGATTCTCATTTATATGTCTTTAGATTCTTACAACATTTCTAGTGGAACATTAGTTTTTTTTTATCTTAGTTTATTTTTTTATGATCTCACAATTTCACGTCATATTGAAGATCTATTCCATTTTTTACTTTAATAGAAGATTATATTTTGTGATCTTTCAACACTTTTAGTAAATTATGTAATGCTTGTTCTTATATATTGAACTAAAGAAAGAGACACTAAAAAACAATTTTTTTTTAATATTGGATTGATCTTACTTGTTTTTATAGAAGAACAATATCTCCACTTGAAGATAAATTCTTTTTCTCCAATGGTTGATCTTGTCAAGATCAGATCTTGGATCTTGCCTTCAAGGTTAACTTTCAAGAACATCCACTGGAGATGTTCTTATTGTATTAACATTTTAAACCTAGATTGAGAGATATTGTATCAAACCATAGGTGTTCTTTATCCAAATAATTGCCTAAAACCATTCGATGTATTTATTTTTGTTTTTAGTTTTGGAACACTTTCAATATGTAGAACTTAAAAAGACTTTATTGAGAGAAAAATAAGATTTTGAGCTCAAAATATTTTTGAAATAATATTTGTGAAATAATAAGATTTTGCAAAAGTATGTGGTTTAAATGGTAAATTAAGATAAACAGCTTCTATGAGTTATTGGTTAAATTCTTAAGAACAATTATGATGATAATTGTTGTAAAAGGTTTAACTTTTTAGAAAGGATGTAATCATAATTATGTTGGAACCAAAGGGACTCCTTGAAGACTTGTGGAGTTTTGGTTTTGTTTTTCTCTCTTTATTTTTGCTCTTAATCAATTTTATGGTACCAAACACGTTTATAGTTGTGGTATTTGTATTGTGTGTTTCGGATAGGCTTGAGAATGTGTTTGGGATAGTTTTGGATAGATTACATAGGTTGGGTTGTGCTGAAAAAGCTTCAAAAATGGATTTTTAGGTAAGGTAATCGACTACCTAAAAATGGTAATCGATTACCTTGCAAGAATTTTTTAAAACTGAAATTGATGCTCTCTGTGATAATCGATTACCTGATTTCAGTAATCGGTTACCCCCAAGAACAAACACTTTGATTCAATTTTGTGCAGGATATTAGGTAATCAAGTGGGTAATCGATTACCTTGCATAAAAATTGATATAAAAGCATTTTGAAAACAAATTTAACAACTTTTGAACAATTCAATCAACTTTTAAAAACTAATCTATTACAATTTCTTGCTGCAGATCAAATTCTTGATATATAATTACTTGACTTTAAATTTGGGTCTTTAACCCATATTTTGGGTGGTTTTATTTTTTTACTTTTTCTACTCCTCTCTTTTGATTCTGAACTACTTGATTAAATATTCTTGCTAAGTTTTTGAGCTACTTTGTTTGAAATCATCATTGGAGGAATTAAATTGATTGGTGATTTGCTTAAAGGGTTAAATTCTTGAAAACCAATTTTTGTAAAAGATTTTGAAAATTTCAAAAAGGGATTGTTTTTGAAAATACTCTAATCCTGTTGAATAGAAAACTTTGAAAAATAATTTGGTGAATCTATTCAATCCTTCTTCTAGATTCCACCCTGGGACCAACAATTGGCATCAAGAGCGGGATCTTGAAAAATATTCAAGATTATATCGATCCATTTCCAGACCACCATTATTCATTGGTGAGAACTATGTTTTTTGGAAAGTTAGAATGAGAATCTTTATGGAGTCTGTAAACAGAGGCATCTAGCAAGCTATTGTAACTGACTATAAAATTCCTACATATATGGTTGAATATCAAATAGTTGAAAAACCATATGAGTTGTGGACTACTGATGAATTCAAACGTGTTGAGAATGATTCAAAAGCCTTAAATATTATACATTATGCCTTGAATAGTGATGAGTTTTTCAGGGTGTCATCATGCAATATAGCTAAGGAAGCATGTGATCTAATCTAAGTCACCCATGAAGGTACATCTGAAGTAAGACGGGCCAAGAAGAACACCTTGATCCAAGAGTATGAAATGTTCCGCATGAATCAAGGTGAAACTATCATGGATGTACAGAAAAGATTTACACACATAATCAATCATCTGAAGGGACTTGGAAAGTTGTTTAAGGGAGAAAAGCTGAATGTAAAGATACTCAAATCTCTCAACCGAAAATGGCAACCCACTGTGACAGCAATCACTGAATCAAAGAACTTAGTGACGATGACAAATGCTTAACTCTTTGGAAAGCTTAGAGAGTATGAGATGGATATGACTAGGATGACAGAAAAAGAACAGAAGGAAAAAAAGGCAAAGACTTAACACTCAAAGTTCATGATCAATCGAGTGATAATGAAGGCACAAAGAGTGAATCTTCAGAATCTGAGGACATGAGTCTCATGGTAAGGAAATTCAAAAGATTCATGAAGAAGAAGAATAACAAAGAAAAGTTCTCAATTGGTAGAAAGCAATCAAAGAAGGGGAATACAACTCCTCCAAAGTTCACTTGCTTTGAATGTGGTAAGACAGGTCAGATGAAAGCTGATTGTCCTTCCAGAAAGCAGAACAGTGAAGAGCCTAGATCAAAATTCAAAAAGAATAAGAAGAAGAATACTTACATTCCTTGGGAAGACAATGCCTCCACAACTTCCTCAAGTGAAAGTCAAAGTGACCAAGAAGCAAATCTCTGCTTGATGACCAAAGCCAAAGCAGAAAAAGAGGCAAGTAATTCTAGCTCTGACTCTTCTTGTGATTGTGGTTATGATCAACTCCAAGAAGTTTTCATTGAAATGCATGGTGAGGCTAAAAGATTAAGCCGCCTCAATTTTGGTCTCAAAAAGCAGATCAAGGAATATGAAGCTAGCATAAATGACTTGCAAAAAGAAATGGAAGTTTTAAAAGATGAAAATTTGAAATTAAAAACCATTTCTAATTGCAATCATGCTTCATTCTCCACCTGTGCTAACTGTAAAGTGCTTCAAGGTAAAATGGATTATCTTACAAAAGCACTTTCTAAGTTTAATACGAGAAGTGCTAACCTTGATGCTTTTTTGGGAAAACAACATGGCATTTCTTCAAAAGTTGGTCTTGGATATCAGAATACCACTAAGAAAAAGGCCTTAAAAAAATTTCAATTCTAGGAAATCTTATAGACCTTATGTCTCTTGCCAATATTGTTTTCATAAAGGAAATACTACATATAATTGCGTTATCAGAAGGATTGGTGTTCCTACTTGGAAATATGTATGGGTTCCCAAAGGATGCAAAATTTTTACTAATCCAAATGGACCCAACTCCATTTGGGAACCAAAATAAGCAATTAACTTATTTTGCAGGTGTGCCTTAAAGGAAAGAAGTCCTTGTGGTACCTGGACATTGGATGCTCAAGGGACATCACAGGAGATAGAAGCAAGTTCATTTCCCTACAACCAAAAATAGGTGGTTTTGTCACTTATGGAGACAACAATAAAGGTAAAATCCTTGGGAGTTTCCTTGGTAGAAGATGATGATATAGGTACAGGTGATATTCCTCCTGAAAAGTCAAAAGATACCATCAACTTGGAGGAAAAGGAAGTCTCAAATGAAGTTGAAACTCAACCTCTACCCAAAGAATGGAGGACACCCTGAGATTTCTCCCTGGACAACATACTTGGTGATATTGAGAAGGGAGTTACTACTAGACATTCTCTAAATCTTTTATGTGAACATATGACTTTTGTTTCTCAAATTGAACCATCTTGTGTGGATGATGCTTTAAATGATGAATTTTGGTTATTAGCCATGCATGATGAATTGAATAAATTTAAAAGAAATGATGTTTGGGAACTAGTGCCATATAAGAGTTTTATGAATGTCATAGGAACTAAATAGGTGTTTAGAAACAAATTAGATGAAATAGGAACCATAACCAGAAATAAGGCTGGATTAGTAACTAAGGGCTATAATCAACAAGAAGGTATAGACTTTGGTGAAACATATGCTCTAGTAGCTAGATTAGAAGTTGTTAGGCTCCTTCTTACTTTTGCATGTGTGTTTGACTTTAAGCTATATCAAATGGATATGGAAAGTGCCTTTTTAAATGGTTTCCTAGATGAAGAAGTATTTGTTTCACAACCTCCTGGTTTTGTAGATCACAGATTTCCTCACCACGTGCATAAGCTTAAGAAAGTCCTTTATGATCTTAAGTAAGCTCCGAGGCAATGGTATGAAAGGTTAAGTAAATTTATCTTGTCTCAAAAATTTGAAAGAGGAATGGTAGACAAAACCTTATTCATTATAAGATCTTTTGAAGATATATTGTTGGTTCAGGTATACGTAAATGATTTATATTTGGTTCTACTAACACATATCTCTATGAGGGCTTTGTTTCCAAAATGTATGGGGAGTTTGATATGTCCATGATAGGGGAACTAAATTTCTTCCTAGGCTTGCAAGTCAAGCAAACGGAGAAAGGAATCTTCCTTCACCAAACCAAATATACAAAGGAGCTACTCAAGAAATTTGACATGCAAGAGTGCAAAGTATCTAATATTCTAATGGGAATCGACTGCTACCTAGATGTTAACCTGAAAGGACATCCAGTAGAAGTGTCCAAATATAGAGGAATGATAGGTTCACTACTATATTTAACTGCTAGTAGACCTGACATTATGTTCAGTGTTTGTCTTTATGCTAAGTACCAGGCTGCACCAAAAGAATCACACATGACAGCAGTAAAAAGGATCATGAAGTACCTCAAAGGAACACTTAATGTAGGATTGTGGTATCCCAAATGTACAAATCCTTTCTTAATTGGATTTTCTGACTCAAAATTTGTAGGTTGCAAGTTGGACAGGAAAAGTATGAGTGGAACTTGTCACTTATTTGGAAATAGTCTGGTATCTTGGACAAGCAAAAAGCAAGCCTGTGTCGCTTTATCAACTGCTGAGGCAAAATACATAGTTGTTGGAAGTTGTTGTGCCCAATCCCTATGATTGAGGCAACAACTTGAAAACTTTGGCATCACAATCAACAAAATACCTCTCAAGTGTGACAACACAAGTGCAATAAATCTAACGAAGAATCCTATACTTCACTCAAAGAAAAAGCATATAGAATTTCGTTATCACTTCTTGAGAGATCAAGGAGATTGTGAAGTCCAATTCATAGAAATGGAGTTCTAGCTAGCTGACATATTCACAAAACCACTACCAAGGGAAAGGTTTTACAAGCTTAGAAGAGAGGTTGGTATAGTAAGTGTTCATGAACTGTAACTTTGATTATGTTTGATTGATCCTAGAATGCATAAATTGTTTGGACTGAATGGACTTATGAGTCATTGCATGAATTGGTTGAAAATTGATAGCATTTGATGATTATTCATGCATTAAAAGCATTGCATTTTGGTAAAATGGAATGGGATTGCATAATTTGCATATACAAGGGTTTTTGTTCTACAGTAATCAATTACCACTGCAGGTAATCGATTATCCCAGAGGCTGGATTTTTCAGAATCAGTCCCAGACCTCGTGGTAGTCGATTACCCAAAAGCAGTAATTGATTACCTACACCAGTTTTTCAATTATGAGTTTAATTCAAAAGGGCGCAAATTATAAGAGATGTTCACTTTGTCAAAGACCGTGCTCTGAAGATGATGAAGCTGATTAAAATCGATGAAGGATGGTTAACAAAGGAAGAACTTTAAGCTAAGGATGAAGATGAGTCGGTGGAACCAAAGGTGCTAACTCCTTTTGAAGACATGATCCCAAAGCAAATGGGGGAATTACAAGCTTCACAAGAAAGGGAGTTTCGGGAGATAAAAGACTCCTTGGAATCAATCTCGGAGAGGCTAGATTTATTGGATGTCCCCTTCCCTGGTCCATAGGATTAAGACGTGTGTATGCATCCTCATTTTAAGCTTAGCCATCTTAGGAATTGCATCTTTTATGTCTTGTCTTTCATCTTATCTTCCTTGCACTTGTCTTTATGTTTACTCAACCTCTTACATGTTTCTTTTCAGAACTCAGAATCTATGTTGGTACCTTGATTAAGCTTGTACTCTAAATTGACTCTGCTTCAATGTAATATCATTCATATCATCAATGAAAGCTTAATTCTTGAATATGAATTTGTGTATTGGCTGATTGCTTTATTGATTTACTGTCTGCAAAATTGAATTTTATTTGAGCTAACTTGAACCTTGTTTGATAAGGAATAGAGGTAGCTACATATCTTATATTTGCAGGTCCATGAAAGTTCAAATTTTGCAGGTTTTCTTTTTTTGGTTATTAGTGCATTATGCAACATTTTTTCTCCATAATCCTGCAGAATATGTTGAGTGCAAAATGTATACTACACTAGTTAAAGTTTCTTCCTTGTGAAATTTGCCTTCCCAGCTATCTCTTTATCCCTAACATATCACTTTTATTATATGCATCTTGTCTATTTCACCTTTTTGTTTGAAGTGCCAAAAGGGGGAAAAGACTTGTATAAGCATTGTAGAAGATATGGTGAAGCCATAGGGAGAAGACTTGGTGAAGTCATTACTACATTTCTCAAGTTTTGATTCAAGAGCAAAAAGCTATGGTACAAGAAGAATGAAGCTCAGCCTAAAAGAAGCTTGAAGAGTGGTTTAGCTCATCAAAAGCAAAAAAGGGAAAGATTGTTGGAAGCAAAGGGACTCATTGAGGATTTGTGGAGTTTTGGTTTTGTTTTTCTCTCTTAGTTTTTTCTTTTAAATCAATTTTATGGTACCAAACACATTTATAGGTGTGGTACTTCTATTGTGTGTTTTAGATAGGCTTGAGAATGTGTTTAGGATAGTTTTGGATAGATTACATAGGCTGGGTTGTACTGGAAAAGCTTCGAATATGGATTTTTAGGTAAGGTAATCGATTACCTAAAAATGGTAATCGATTACCTAAAAATGGTAATCGATTACCCTGCAAGAACTTTTGAAAATTGAAATTGATGCTCTATGTGATAATCGATTACCTGATTTCAATAATCGATTACCCTCGAGAACAAGCACTTTGGTTCAATTTTGTGCAGGATATCAGCTAATCAAGTGGGTAATCGATTACCTGCAAAAAAACTAATATAAAAGCATTTTGAAAATGGATTTAACAACTTTTGAACAGTCCAATCAAGTGCTTGCTTTTCATATACGATTTCTAAGAATTCTCTCCAAGATTCATACCCATTTTTTATGGTTTGAAAATGCTTCCAATTCAAGATTCAAGGAAGAGACTCCATTGATTTCTAATCTTTCTTGTTGGGTATTCTTCACATCAGGTGATATTGTTCTATACCCTTTTCTTTGTTTTTGCACTAGGTTTACAATCTCTTGAGGTGTTCTTGAGATTGTGGGAAAATCTTGCAGCGGGGTGTTGCAAGTGAGGCGTTGTGAGTGGCAAGGTGTCACATTGTAACAAACTCTTGTGGTGTGGAAGAGGAAGCCATCTATTGTGTGATTTAAATCTTTCTGGAA
The DNA here is from genome assembly GCA_037954015.1 of Psophocarpus tetragonolobus. Lineage (NCBI taxonomy): Eukaryota > Viridiplantae > Streptophyta > Magnoliopsida > Fabales > Fabaceae > Psophocarpus > Psophocarpus tetragonolobus. Next base: position 66,187,841 of record CM075693.1, read on the forward strand.
TTAAAATTTGTATGTGTGGTGTACATGTACTGAGATGTTAGTGTAAAACAGATTAGCGAAAGACTAAGTCTATAAATTGGATATAGGTCAGTTGGACCGAACCAGTATAAATCACTATGCAAATGCTCTCTTCCTTATACTCCTTAAATTTAGTCTTTATTAAATTCTTGGAGCACTAACATCTGGTTTTTTGCAGCTGAATATGATCTATTACAATTTCTTGCTACAAATCAAATTCTTGATATATAATTACTTGACTTTAAATTTGGGTCTTTAACCCATATTTTGGGTGGTTTGATTTTTTAACTCTTTCTACTTCTCTCTTTTGATTCTAAACTACTTGATTAAACATTCTTGCTAAGTTTCTTAGCTACTTTGGTTGAAATCATCATTGGAAGAATTGAATTGATTGGTGCTTTGCTTAAAGGGTTGAATTCTTGAAAATCCATTTTTGTAAAAGAAGGAAGATTTTGAAAATTTCAAAAGGGGACTGTTTGTGAAAATACTCTAATCCTGTTGAATAGAAAACTTTCAAAATTAATTTGGTGAATCTATTCAACCCCTCTTCTAGATTCCCTCCTTGGACCAACAAATTATTCTTAAATTTTTAACCTTTTAGAGCAATTATTTTAATAATAGTTCTAAAAAGAAATAAGTTTTGAGAACAATCGTTAAGAAACCGTTATAAAAAGAGATAACTTTTAAGAAAATTTTTTAGAATAAAATTTTTTAAAAGTGTAATTTTAAAAGAGAACCATCATATAATTGTTTTTAAAAATTAGTTTTAGTCAATTCTTAAAAGTCTTTTTTGCAGTAATGCTTTGGTAATCATCACTTACTCTCCACATTCATTGGTGTCAAGCGCGACTATTGAGTGCAAAATGAACTCTTCTCTCGCTTAGTCTCTGAATTCTTGCTCTTTATAATCTCTACGTTATCGCCTGTTAGTTCCTATTTTATCATTGCCTATGTCAATCATGACCTTTGAGTGTAACCCTACTTGATTTCATTCCAAGAGCTAGGACAATCTTAGTTGAATGTTTTAATTCACTTTATAAAGATAAATTAATTAAATAAATTTCCTTAATAATTATTAATCTTGTCTTGTATATAAAGGTAGTTAAGCAAACAAAACAACTTACTTAAATAAATATATTTCATCAATAGTTATTAATAGTATTACAAAATTTATTCAGTTATCTAACCCAACATAGGATAATCTTAGTATCTTACCCATTTTTCTTGTATAATGATTCTTTAATTTGATAGTTTTAAAGAGGAGGAATTATGCCAAACTCTCTTGAGATCTTTGTAATTGGCCCTTACATGTTTTTGAGCTTTTAAATAACAACACATTGTCCTTTGATATTAAAAGTAGTAGTTACATCCTTTATTGTATTCAATTAAATGATAAACATTATATATGATAAAAATGTGTCAAGTGTTAATTGGGTCAACCTAATAACCAGATGAAATATTTTAACTTTGAATTTTGATCACTAATCATGTAACATCCCACCAAATTACTAATACTAATAATATTATCCACAATCTATAGCATCTATTTGCAATATAACTCATACTCAAAATATTAAAATTTCAAAACAATAACATAAATCATATATTGAACAATTTGTCCAACAAGTTATGATGCTCAACTACAACCAGGATACGCATTCAACGACAAGTGTTTCCCATCAAAGGTTTGGGCTATGATTTTTCAAAGAAGGATTTCACTTAGTGATATACGTAGTTGGGCGAAAAATTACACAAAAATCCTGGCAGAGGGGACTTTCCACCAATCGAGACATGTCGCTAGTGCAAATCCATAAAAGCAAACGCCTGCTGGGGCGAAGAAGAAGAAGATCTTTTTGCATCAAACCTCATCCCCTCTAATGACCATAAAGTCTCTAGCCACTCAACTAACAATTCTTCACCTTGGCTAGACTTTATGCTACATAACTTGCATTATATTCACACATAATTGAACTTAGGTCTTGGAAGTGCCTTGGTTAAAGCATTTGCTGGATTATCATCAGTGTTGACCTTCTTTAGAATCACTTCTCCTCTTGTGATGATCTTTCTCAAAAAATGGATTCTAACATCTATATGCTTCGTTATTTCACGATACGTATGGTTCTTTGCTAAGTGTATACCACTTTAACTGTCCCAAAATACCTTTGGAACCCTTTTTCCAGCATGCATACTTTTAGCCATTCCTTTCATCAATACAACTTCTTTACAACCTCAATAAGAGCAATGAATTTTGCTTTAGTAGTGGACAAAGATACCACATATTGAAGGTTGCACTTCAAATTTATCGTGTTACCATAGTACCTAAATATATATCCTATCAATGACCTTTTAGTATCAAGGCATCTAACATTGTTTGAATCAATAAATCCAATAACATCACCGATCTGACTTCCATGCTTAGCATATAACAAACCAACTTTTGAAGTACCTTTAAAATATCTAAAGATCCACTTAGTGTTTCCTAGTGCCTTTTACCTGGTTTTCCCATGTATCAACTCACCAAGCTAATTGCATAAGCTAAATCAGGCCTTGCGCACCTCATAACATACTTAAGACTGCCTACAACATTAGCTTATGGCACTTTCTTCATGTAAGCAACTTCCTCTTCAGTTTTGGGTGAGTCTTTATGTGACAGTTTAAAGTGTTGTGCCATAGGAGTTATAATAGGCTTAGATTAATCTATATTAAAGCCTTTTTAGAACCTTGCCTATGTAACCTTTCTAGCCCACCCGTAACTGTCAATTTACCTTGTCTCTATTGATTTGCATACCCATAATTTTACTTGTAGCTCCCATATTCTTCATTTCAAACTCACTCTTTAGCATCAATTTCACCATATCGATTTCCTTATTGCTTTTGCAAGCAATTATCATGTCATCTACATAGAGGAATAGGTAAATGACAATACCTCCTTCTGCTTCCTTCAAGTACAAACAACTATTATGTTCACATCTTTTGAATCCAATATGCACAATGTAGGTATCAAACCTTTTATACCACTGCCTTAGGGATTGTTCAAGACCATAGATTGATCTCTTCAATAGGAACACCTTGTTTTCTTCCCATTTCTGTATGAAACCTTTTGGCTGAGTCATATGGAGTTTCTCCTCAAGTTTACCATGCAGAAAAACTATTCTAACATCCAGTTGTTCTAATGTCATGTCATCTTGAAGAACTAAAGTCAACATCATTCGCGTAGATGTATGTTTTACCATAAGGGAGAAAACCTCATTATAGTCTATTCCTTCCCTCTTTGTATATCCCTTAGAAACAATCTTGCTTTGAACCTAGCCTTCTCAACTCCTGGAATTTCATTTTCCAGCTTGAATAGCTATTTGTAGCTGACAAGCTTGGGTCCTTTTGACTTGTCCGCTAGAGTTTGGGTGCCATTCATGTGCAGAGAATCCATTTCCTCCTTCACAACAGTAATCCAATTATGAATTGTTGCTATTTATAACTTCTACATAACTTCCAGATTCCTTTTCTTGAACCCCTTCAACTACACTTAGTGCAAAGGCAACCATATTTTCATATCCAAATTTATTAGAGGGTTTGTGACTTTATTTTCTCTATCTCTTGCAACATATAATTCTATAGGTCTGGTTGTGGGTTGGTACTGCCTTGCTGTTGTTATTCAATTGTAACCTCAACATTGCTTGAGCCTTTTAAGTACTCTACCTCCAATTAAACATTCTCATTTTTAGTCACTTTTGATTTTCCCTAACTTGAAGATTCCTTTGAGTGAAACATTTTTTATTATTTGAACGCCATATCCCTACTAATTAGCACTTGAGGGTGACCTTTCTCTCTATGTACCATAGTTTATACCCTTTAACTCTTTGAGGGCATCCGAGAAACATACATTTTTAAGGCCTTTGGTTCAAGTTTGCTCTACCTTATGTGTGCCATGCCACACATCCAAACACTTTCAAGTTTGCTAAGTTGGGAGGTGACCACTCCACATTTCTTCAGGTGTCTTTAGACTAATGGCAGTGGATGGACTCCTATTTATAAGATAAGCCATTGTCATCACAATTTCAGCCCAGAAATGTGCAGGGCAGTTAACATCAGAAAGCAAACATCTGACTTTTTCCATGATAGTTTTATTCATCCTCTTAGCCAAAAAATTCTGTTGTGGGATTCCTTTCACTGTCCTATGCCTTTCAATCCCGTTTCTGTTGCAAAATTGGTTGAGTTTATCAGAACAAAACTCCAAACCATTATCAGCTTTCAACTTGCTCACCTTCGTATTGGTTTGGGTCTAAACAAGTACCTTCTAGTCCTTGAACCTTGGAAATGCCTCACTTTTATTGTTCAAGATATAAATAAATACCTTTCTAGAAAAAATCATCAATGATGGATAAGTAAGACCTTGATCCAATGTGTGATGAAACCCTTGTGGCCCCCTAGATGACTATGGATGTAATCTAAAGTTCCTTTTGAGTGATGAACAACAATGGAAAATTTTAACTCTTGGCCTTTTCGAAGATGCAATGTTCACAGAATGCCAATGCATCAATGTTGTCCTTGCCAAGCAAGTTTTGTTTGTTGAGTTCTTTCAATCCCCCTGCATTGATATGGGTAAGTCTATTATGCAAGAGACTTACTTAGGATTTTTTCTGCTCACTTACTGCAACAGTTGTGTCATTAGCAATGGTTCCCTTTAAGATATACAAACCATGCTCGAACTTTCCTTTCATGAACACCATAAAACCCTTAGTGACCTTAAGGACTCCACCTTCAGCTTTGCACACAAACCCTTTCTTGTCAAGTATTCCAAGGGAAATCAGGTTCCTTCTCAAGGCAATTACATGCCTCACATCTTACAACGCTCTCATTGAACCATCTACAAGCCTGAGCTTTATATTCCCAATACCGATCACTTTGCAAGCCTTATTATCACCTAATAGAACCTGCCCTTCATGGTTTCCATAATATGAATTGAACCATTTTTTGTTGGGACACGTATGAAAAGAGCATCCTCAATCCAAGACCTAATTTGGTTTGGCTCCAATCTGTTAAATACACAGAACATCAACAATATCATATCCTTTAGAGCCAACATTAGCATCACCATTATGGTTCCTTCAATCTCCTTACTTCCCTTTTTTTTTGTACTTGGGGCACTCTTTCTTGCGGTGTTCTTCACCATTACAGAGGAAGCACTTCCTCTTTTCCCCATCTTTGGATTTGGATTTTGGCTATTTCTTGTTTTTTTTTACCATTCTTCTCTTATCTTCCTCTAATGCACAAGCCTTTAACCTTTTGATCACTCTTTACCTCTAACCTCATTTTCAATTCCTTTGAGCACAAGGAAGTTTGCACCTCCTCCAATGATAACATGTCCCTACCATATATAAGTGTATCTAAGAGGCTATAAAATTCACTTGGTAATGATATAAGCAAAAGTAGTGTCTGATCCTTATCATCCACCTTGATTTCAATGTTTTCCAGATCAAGAATGATCTTGTTGAAATAATCCAAGTGATCCTTCAAAGCTTTTCCCAAAGGCATCCTAAAGATGTACAATTTCTGCTTCAAGAATAACCTATTTACCAAAGGTTTGGTAATGTACAAACTTTCCAGTTTCAGCCAAATAGTGGCAACAAATTTCTCCTTTGATCCCTTAGAACCTTGTCACCCAAAGACATAATTAAGGCACTATGGACTTTTTCCAACAGATCCTTCTTCTCCTTTTCTAGCATGTTGGCTGGAAAGGTCTTTTCTTTGGGTGCTTGTGCCAATCCTTGTTGAACAAATAATGCCTTCATCTTCATTCTTCATTAGTTGAAATCACTCTTGCTCGTAAACTTCACTATATCAAATTTTGCAGAACCCATTCTTTGATTTATAAAGAACACTCCCACAGATCAATCCCATTCTGAGCTCTTGATACCAATTTGTTATGCACACAAATACTGCAGAATTGATTCTCAGAGAAACAAAAAAAAATGAGAATTGAGAATTTCAAAGAGAGTAACTAAGAGGAATGAGGAGTATTATTATCCAAATGAATGGGAGTCAATCACTCAATAACAAAGTAGTTTGAGTAGCCCTTAAAAGCTAACTAAATTTTGTTAAAAAGGCAATAACAGAATAACAGAACTAAGTACCATAATTCCTTTTAATGACCATAAAATCCTTATCCACTCAATTAGCAAAGATAAACATATTTCTTTATCGAAACATACTTTTCACTTTTATAAATAAGATTTTTTTCCTCAACTATATGCTTACATAAAATTCTTTGTTGTTGGAGAAATACGTGTCTTTCACATGTTTATTCTTACGTAGTTATGTACAATTAACTAATAATTAACTATCTAATTTCTTTTGTTTTTTATTACTTAATATATCATATGAAAATTTTAAAAATATTATTTAATTGAAACCAATCCCTATTTTTTGTAAATTTCAATCATATTGTTGTACCATTAAATTGTAAATCGATGTTTTCATTGGTTTAATGACCCATTTGATTTTAAAAACATAGTAAAAATAGTTAAATTTTTTAAGCAAGATTGATAAAGAAATCACAATAGCACAATTGTAATATTTAAAACACTAAAATCAATTAGTAAAAACTTAGAATACAAAATTTGTATAATTGCGATACTTAGATAATTAAAAGTGTATATAAGCCAAAAGTAAAATAATGAATATAAAACTTTAAACATGTGTAAAAAAAAGTTTAATTACATTTTGTACTTCTAATTTTTTTTAAATTTTGATACTGTGAATCTAATTTTTAAATGACTTGATTGAGTTTAAAAGTTATATACTTAGTTTAAAATTATTTTATATTATTATTCAATTACAATCCATTGTTTAATAATGTAGAATGTTTTATATTATCAATGAATTACCTATTACGCTTGACGTGTTTAAGTTTATTCTGTTCATAACTCACCAAAATCAGATCAAATAGACTCTAAGAAGCAAAATGTACATCCACACCAATAGGTCCTATTCAATTTTGCATTCTAGCAACAAGTGGGTTAGTTTATAAATATCATAACAAAATAAAAGGAAAAGGCAAAGCAAATTCCATCCATGTCAACAATTTGAGATACATGGATGTCAACCTCAAAAAGATGCAGATTTTATGGAAGAAAAAAAAAATGATAATAGAAGGCGTTAGTAGTGGTGAATGGTGAGTGAGAAGTGACTAAGTGGAATCCAGGAAGGTTTGTGGGTCTTACATTACATTACAGCTTCTAATTCTCTTTTTAAGGCACATAACAAGGTACCATATTGGGCCTGCATGTCTTTAAATCTTAGTACAAATTGTTGGGATTTGCATTTCATTTGTTTAAATTTTTATAATAAAAATAACTTATTTAAATAGAGTAATTATTTATTGTAAACTTTTAGATGATTAGGTAAAATTTTATAAAAAGCTAAAGTTAAAAAAGAGATTCAAACACATAAGAAGTACGAAAATTTCTATTGTTTGAAGTGTCTTTATGTTGGAGATGTTTCAGATACGAACATATTTAAGACACCAACACTTATCTTACACTTTTAGTTAGGTATCTAATTAATTTTATTTTATTTTTTGCTTAGAAACTTAAACTTACATTTATATACAATTCATATACCTAACCTGACACCTCAACATAGATAAACACACTAATAGTATTAAAAAAATAATATTGATATTTTTTTACTTGTTATTATAGAAAATTTGTTTAAACAACTGTCACTTTAGTTAATTTATTATATTACTCATATTTTATTTAGTTAAAATCTCATTATTTATATGTATGTAAGTTGTATCCCTGTGTTTTATATTTTAGACATTAGTTCTTGTTAGCATTTTTGTGTCTATGTGCACATACATGTGTTTTTAAACTCAAAACAACTTATTTTAAAAAACTATTTTGAGTATCTTTTTAAAATAAATTGATGCAAAAACAATTTTATGAGAAACTGAAAGCTGTTTTATAAGTAGCTGTATATTTAAAAAATACTTTATAATTATACCCAAACATAAAATTTTTTGTTTTTATGAAAATACCTTCTAAATAAATAATTTTTTTTAAATTATTTATTTTTATTCTAAACAAACTAATCCTGTATATAATTCCATTATTTCTGAGTATCTGTGACTCTTAAATTATTCCTTCTTTGTGTCCCCTGTTTCATTCAATTCCTTTTGATAGCCACGTCTCTTTTCTCTTTTATGGAAAAAAAAAGAAGAAGTTCTCTCTCTCTGTCTCATTCAACTTACTGCATCAACTCTTTCTTTTTATAAACCAGCAATTATGTTCCAGTTATACAAAATTACTGTAATCAACAATTATTTTCGAGTCAAATACAACCATTATAAGTAACAGTCATGTTTGAATATGAAAAATTATTAGAATTTAATTATATACACAGTGAGTTAAATATTTTTATACTAACATTTAATTATAACTTTTTATTTATGATAATTTTGTTAAATTTATTTATTTTTTTCATGAATAATATCAAACTTTTATTTTCATCTTTAGGTCCCATTTGTTATATTTATTCATTCTTTGTGATAACCTCGTAGGACCCTTTTGCAAAAGGAAGCATATATTTAGGTGATTCGGTTCAATCACAAATTGGGGTGTGATTGGACTTCATTTCTATGGGTACAATGATTGTTTTGTGATATTATACCTTGAGAAATGACATTTGAATTAGCTTTGATGATGGGGTAATTAGTCAAAGTTCTATCCATATATGGATGTTTGTGACCCACTCATGTTTTACTTTGGATGCTAAAAGTGTTTGTTGGGATTAATGCATATTATGCTCTTTTCTTTTATTACTAAAGTTATGTTAATATAGCTTCTCTAGGTTTCATCACTAAGGCAAATAGTATGTATATAAAAGAATCATGATGTTCTTAATTAAAATAATAGTGTTATTTTAACATTAACAATTAGACAGCAAATCATATCGTAACAAGAATGAATCGATCGATTTGTGTTTTGGTTGGGAAGAACAGATCAAGTCACAAGCCAGTGAAAACTTTGGCATTTTCTATTGTTGCAAGATTGTGATTTGAGAGTGTATAGAATTTGTCATCATTTTTTTAGTTTAATCACGACATAATTGACATATATGACAATAATTTAGCCACAAGGTGTAACTCTTTTGTGACTTATGATGTGATTCACTCTTTTTTTTTTTTTTAAGTAATGTATTTTATCATTGATGTTTAGAAAAATCATGGAAAGTTAGCAGATAGTTAATAGTTGTTAAACTAAGTTATTCAATTATATATATTTAATAATTATTTGATGAAGTAATTAAAAATATAAAATGATATAAATAAAATAAAATGAATTTTTATCTTATATAGAAAATATTAAAAAAATAAATATTAAAAAAAATAAACATAAAAATTTAGAAGTTAAAAGTTAAAAACTAGCATTTTAAATTATACTACTATAAGTAGGGTTTCAAAACATACTAGAAGCTACTAAAAGAATTGTTTATCAAATAGTGAAACAAGATTTTATCTAATAAAAATAACTATAAGCTAACTAAAATATTTGATCAAACATAATCATTGTTTCTGTAAATAATAATGAAAATTTTAAATTACACAACTCTTTAATGTTTACTTTTATTACAGTTTACACCTCTTCATTTTTTAACTCTATAGAAATCTTTTTTCATTTTTTAACTTTCATTACACTAATATCCATGAGGTTTTACTTTTATAACATCACTCTCTATTAGACCAAAAATAACACTACACTAACCCTTCTTGAAGCTAGCACTAATGTAAAATAAAATAAAATAAAATAGAAAAATAATATGTGAAATAAAGAAAACTGAAGAGTATGTATAGTTTACTATTAAAAAAAGGTTTAACTCGATGCTTACAAGTGTTCGTGGTGTAATTTTACATTTAAAATAATTCTAAACCAAAGTAAAAACATAAGTGTAGTGTAATTTGGTTTGATTTAGATTCATTATAAAATCCAAATCATACCAAACCAATCTTTTATAGTTTGTTTTGGTTTAATATTTTTTTTTTGGGTTTAAAAATTTATGAAGCATTAAAAATACATTCAAAACTTTTTTTTCCAGAATTATATGAAAAAAATACTCACTTTCAACAAAATTATATATAAAAGTAGCACCCATAAAGTTAAAGTACAAATAATTAATCATTTAACCATTATATGTTACTTGTAGTCAAATTATATCCAATGAAGTTAAAATAAATAGTCATGCTAAAATATTAATTTACTAACCAATTCATATTAATTAAAAAGTTCAATTAAATTAAGTCCAAATTAAAAAAACTTTGAAAGTAAAAATAATTGCATATGTCTTTTCGTGAATTTACCAAAATAACTAGGTTCAACTATTTGATATGATTCCAACATATCAAATTACAAATTGAATTGAACTGCACAATTTAATAATTACAAAAATCAAATTATTTTATTTTTTTATTTTTTTTACATTTTTCGGCTTTTTCAAATTTTACTTTAATTTTTAATTTGATTTGGTTAAATTTTAAATACTAATTTCAATGCTAGGTCAAGGATGGGTGACTTTTTATGTGTGGTGTTTATACAACCGAAAAAGGTAGACAGATTCAATTTCAAAGAGTGTCACAATTTTTTCAATGGAAAATAAGGCTTTGGTAGCAAGCAGGGACAAACCCAAATTAAAATAGAAGAGGGGGCCAGGCATTCAAACAAAAGTTCAGCCAATAAATATATAAGCCACAAATATTTTATAATTATATATTAAAAACGTTAATTACATTAATAGTGTATCAAAATATTAATGAAAAACTGTATTTATATGAAAGTCAAATTACATACTTTCCATCTCAAAACAAGTCTCGTTGTAAGTGTTTCACTCATGGTATAAAAAAAATTGTCAGTCCCTTAAATAGTGTTGGTAGGCATAGTTAATTGGTAAAAGTTAATAAATAAGACTTTATTATAAAATAAATTCTAATAATTAAAAAGTATAAAGGTAATGCTAATAAAGTTATTTGATTATAAATGTTATCATAATAATTAATTTTTTTTATAAAAAAATATTAATGGTTAGTGTGTTAATTTTGTAAGTAGAGAGATTTGAATTCACCACCTGCATGCCTATATTCTCTGCTGTAACTCTAAACGTTAATACTACTGAAAATTTGGTATTGAAATGTATTAACATATTTTGGAACTTTATTTTTTAAACAATGTTATATATTTTTAAAATATATTTTAAGAAATTAATTTCTGAAAAGAAGTGTACAATTGTTAAAATGGGTACATTTAACAATTAGGAAGGGTCAATTGCCCATGAAACATTTGTTAATAATCAGTGTCTCTTTTCAGAGCATTCATTTGGATAAATCACAACAAATGGTTACTATTTGCACTTCCCGTATTACTAGTACACTCCTACACTAGGTTTTCCCCCCCAAACTATTATGGATTCCAAAAAATAATACAATTTTTATGGTCTCCCAAAGCCCCAACAAACACCAAATAAGCCCATGCATGCTCAATGGTTAATTCTTTCTTGAGAAATTTTCCCTGCACCTCCATAATTTTTCCCTACATCTCTATAAAGGTAGAAAAAGTCTCAAATATCCTAGGTAAAAAAAAACTTTAATCCTAGTAAAAAATTTGTAAATTTTTTTACAAGTCCAGATAGGGGGTTTTCGGACTTAATCCAGATAAGGGTTTCTGGACTCAATCTAGATAGGGGTGTCTGGACTTGTAAAAAAAATTGTAATTTTTTTTACATGCCCAGATCGTCCGGACAGGGATATCCGGACTAGTGAAAAAAATAAAAAAAAATTGCAAAATCTTTTATGAGTTCGGACAGGGGTGTTCGGATTTGTAAAATAAAATTTGCAAATATTTTTACAAGTCCGGACAGGGGTGTCCAGACTTGCAAAAAAGAATTGCAAATTTTTTTACAAGTTCGGATAAGGGTGTTCGGACTTGTAAAAAGAACTAATGTATTGAGAGAAGATAAACGCAAAGTTCAATTATGAATGCAAAGTTGAACCACGAAGAACAAAACAAACGCAGAGGGGATGAACAACAACACACGAAGAAGAAGAGAAAACCACAGATTCAGTGAGAAGAAAAATGAAGTCGTGCAAGAGAAGCTAACGAGAGAGATGTGAAACGAGAAACGTACAAAACGAGAGAGGCGCAAATGAAACAGAAAAGAAAGATATACATGGTAATTAAATTTTTACTGTTTTTCATTAAGAGTTTTTTTGCCATTTTAAAAAATTATGGAGGCGTAGAGAGAACTTATTAGAGTATAGGGAGAAATACTCTTCTTTCTTTTATTAGAAATTCTCATTTTGTTGGGCTGTAAGTGCCAAACTGTTACATTGGGGAGGGATTTTTATTTTTGCACTCCCTATTTGTCTTTTTGCACCACCAATTTTTTAAAATTTCAAAATTACCTCAACCATTTTAAGCTAACTTCATTTAATCTTGTGGACATATGTGTAATATGCTCATGCTTATATATATTGTGGATCTTATGAACTACAATATACATGCACACATTATTAAAAACAAGATCCTCAACATACCATAGTTTGTAAATATTACTCATGATATCCATAATGTAATACAGTGTATTATGAATGATATGATCGTTAATCGTGTAATTATATAATTGCAAATCATGTGATGTGTAATATTTTTTATATCTATATTGTAGATCGCATGAACCACAACGTTTTTCATGCCCTTTTACCTTTGCAAATGTAGATACAATTCAAAATATTCTTGCGGATGCAACCATATGTAATATTACCAATTGGGGATATGTGGATATTATGGTTATTTATTACACATGCAACAATTGAATGTGCCAATACAAGATAAATGAGTGGGTTGAGGGATAAGTGGGGGCAGGGTTTTGAAAAAATAGATAAGTGGGAGGTGTATTAGTTCCTAAAATACAAGATATATTAGAAAAAATATTTTGAAACGATAGTGAATTAATAATAATGGGGAGTGTAAATAGTAGCTACTGGTTTATAAATGGACCGGCCCTGCTTTATATTGTTTTTCTTTCTAGGGCTCTAAGATGTTGAATTTGGTTCTTTTTGTGTGGACAATTAGTTTATGAATGATCAATTTAGATTTTGAACTATATTTGGAGAGTCGTAAATACAAAAGATGCATCCACACTCAAATCTATTGGAGTTGTAATAGAGTAACAGCAAGGAATAGAATAATTTTTATCATATTACGGATAACTTCTTTTTTTTAATGCTATCTTCTATTTAAGTTTATAAATATTATATTAATATTTTTATCAAATTTTACACTATGTGGAAAAATAGTGATTAAAAAAATAGAGCATACATAATTACATTATTTTACAAGTGTTGCTATAATTTGTTCAAAAAGTTTCTTAACGTACCACATTTATACGCATAAAATATAATGGAAATTGAATTGCACAAACACCTCAATTGTCATTAGATGATATGATAATTCCTTAGAGCCAAAGCATTTTAGTGGAAGGGTTTTCTTTCTTCAAGATTTCTCTCTCTAATGGCATGTTTAATGGAGGATCTTGAATTTTTGCCACATCTATCACTAAAGAAAGTTATAGGATCTCCACACTTGAGAATGAGTCTTCTACAAGATCTTTCAAGATTTGTATGACATTCAACATGAGCATGTACATTTATTGATGCGAAACAAAATGTGTATGCGTATTTCACTCGATAGTTAAATATAGATGCCATAATATGAAGCAAAATGTGCATGCCTATTCTATTGATATTGCAGTTTGTCCAGTGACTGTTGATGATCTTTCTACAGTTTCCAATTAATCAAAGTGTCAATAATGTAATAGGTGTATTTTTCATGCTCAATACCTTCATTATTAAATTTAATTTTTCATACTTAATATGAATATTAGTATTTTTTTCTATTCAATGTTATGATTAATGTTAATGTTAAATTATTTTTATTTTTATTTTTTGTTTTTTATGTATTTAATTTAATTAATTAAGTTTTACTTTTAAAATAACTTTAATATTTTAAAAAAATGTAAATAAAATAATAGTGGGTATATTACCGGACTCATACAAAGTATCTTAAGATTCGAATATGAGATATTCCAATAAGAAAATAAAAAAGATCTTAAAATATATATAACATTATAGAGTTAAAAAAAAAAGTTCAATAAATCTCAAATGAGATATAGGGATGAAAATGCCCTAACCTATTTCGGAAGTGTATTTTCACTATAGATATATCATTCCAAAGGTTTTGGAATAGGATGTAGGAAGAAATTATGTCTTAGTGGAAGCTTGAAGTGTTGGGCTGATTGACCCAAGTAAGTTTATTTTTTTAAAAAATTACCAAGATGGGTCTCTTTTATAAAATATTACCAGTATGGGTCTGTTTTGGTAGTTGACTTGGTCAAACCGCAACTCCGAATTGCGGTTTCCGTGCCACGTCAACAACGTGATTACGTGGAAACCAGCGTGGCAAAACTGACTATGAAACCGCAAGTGGGAATTGTTGTTTGACTGGTCTTTGACCAGCACCTCCTTCTTCTCCAATGGGTAAAAAAACACAGAAAACGATGTCTGTAAAACCGCAAGTTAGACTTGCAGTTTGACTGGTGTTTAACCGGCCCCCCCTTTACCCAACAGTTGCAAAAAAATACAAATTTTTACTCCCATAAAACTACAAGTGGCATCTGCAGTTTGACTGGTGTTTAACCGGCCCCCCTTTACCCAACAGTTGCAAAAAAATACAAATTTGTACTCCCATAAAACCGCAAGTGGCATCTGCGGTTTGAATTAAAAAATGAAAAAAAAAATTTTCGTTGCCCATCGGTTTTAACCCACGAAGAGGAAAGGGGGCGGATTTTTAGAAAGGGGCGGATTTTTAGAAAGGGGTGCGGATTTTTACGAAGGGGTGCGGATTTTTAGGAAGATACACGGTTTTTTACGCAAGCAGAACCGCAAGTGCGAACTGCGGTTTGCATTAAATAATATTTTTCACATAAACTGCAGATCAGACTTGCGGTTTATGTGGAGTTCTTCTCCTATAAGATCACCTCGTCGCCCACAGAACCGCACACCCCTTCGCCGTAGAGAATCGCACACCTAGTTGGAGACCACATAGTGATAATCAAAGAAAGCTTTTGTTTTCTAAAAATTATTTCTAAATATTGAGGTTAGTTTTCTTATATAATATTTTGATATATGTTTGTTATATATTATTAATTTTATATTATGTATATATTATTTTGTGTATTATGTTAACATAATATTTTGTATTAAATTGTAGCAATTGTCATGGCATCATCTTCTTCTCGCCCTTCTATTGATTGTGTTCATTCTGGACCTCTGGAGAATGACGTGTTGTACATGCAAAATCAACACGTTTCTCAACATATATGGAATGGGGAGGACGATAGAAAACTCTTAATCAGACGTGCAGTTCCCACGTACAATGGAGAAGAGTCAATTCCTCCTCAAATTGTACGATATTTACGACAAACGGGATTTTACACGGTCGCCTAGATGAGTTTTTTTCGTATTAATACAGGTTTAATTAATGCATTTGTTGAGCGGTGGAGACCGGAAACTCATACTTTCCACATGAGATGTGGAGAATGCACTATCACCCTTCAAGATGTTGCAATTTTGTTGGGTTTACGAGCAACTGGCATTCTTGTCATAGTTTCAACCTTTAGCTTCAAGATGTTGCACAAGAGACATAATCCCAGCATGCCGATCAGAAATTAGACATATTCCTTGTTTTTGTGTCACATGCAGTCGTATGTGGGATAGGAACCAAAACCACGACGACAAGTTTTCACTTTCAACCACAGCAAAAGCTAAAGGTAATACATTGCTTTCCATCTTGTGTGGTTGCGATTAACAACGTTCCACGATACTTTCCATGTAAATGTGTTCCATCAACCTGTATCAATGGCTTACAGTAGTTAAAGGCATCAGCATACTGCTTAAATGTCCAAAACACTCTTTGAAACTGTTGGTATTGACGGTAACCTCGATTGCCAACAACAAGATCATCATGACATATTTGATAGAAAAAACCTGGAGATTTACTTTGAATGAATTTCAAAAATGTTGGAAGAGTCGCGAATGATTCATCCTAGTCCCCATAAACACGCACAATTGCTTTTTGTTTTGCTTTCCATGTTTTCCTGTATGATATTTTGTATCCATATTGACTAGTAATTCTCTCATGAATCAAATTAATTCTTAAAGAAGGGTCTGAACCAACCATTCCTAAAAAAATTAAAAACTTAATAACAAATCATAATAGTTTAATTTAAATATTACGTTATATAGACAAGTTAGCAAACCTGATATCAAGTTACTAATGAAAGTTGAGTTTAATTTTTTGTGGTCTTGTAAGAGTGCCGGATTGAGACATACATGATCTCCACCCCATTGAGTAACCGTCCAATTTACTGTTTTTTGAGACAAAATTCCCCTCATATAGAATGGACACCCATCTTTATAGTTTTTGACTCCACAACATGATACGTTTGATGTGTTCGCATTGAATATTGTATCAATGCATTTTTTAGATCTGCTTTTGTCTCAAACTGTAGACCTTTGTACAATGCATCTCCAACATTCCATGACTCATGCAACTCTTGCCTAAAATATCTTCTTGATCAGGATGCAACAAATTAATGTGTGTATAATGAGCTGCATCAGTCCAAGGTGGACGTTACCCTGCAAGTGTAACAATATTCTTATTTATGTGTCTCTTATTCAACAAATTAAAGTAGTTATTCTTAACAAAATAATAATTATTGTTAAACATACCTTGTTCGACATTTCTTACCGACAATGACTCCATATTACGAGTTTCATCATCAGCAGTATCAGATGAATTATCATCAATTGGAACATCATTTTCTTTGTCAGATGTTTCCTCACCACATGATTCACCAATAACATGATCATCATCTACTTCAACTATGTCAGAATTCATTATACAGTGTCTACTGCAGTGCCTGAACTAGTACCAACTGATGATTTCTGAACATACAATTCTATTATATGAACATTATTTTGTTGTTCAAAAGCATTCAACATAATTTCAATATCTTCATCATCAACAATTTGTAGTGGCACATATTTTTCAGAAAATAAAAATCTACAAGTTACAGATGATATAAATTCATTTGATTGCATTTTTAACTTTTCCTGAATTTTATTCTTTAATGAAGTAAAACTCATAGCATGCGTAATTCTAATTGCTCTTCTACTCCCTTAAAAAATAACACCTTCGTCTCCTTCGTACATTCTTCCATCACTATAAATGAAGGTGACAATTGGAGCAGACATAATATTGTTAAATGTACCTACAAATAAATAATAAAGTAAATTTAAACATAAAAAACAGAGTTAAAAAAGGAATTTGTTTTTAAAAATATTGAAAAACACAAAAATTTTATAAATTACATTTTTTACCTGAAAAACTGGATTGTAACGTAAAGCTTTGTTTTACGTCGGGTGCAACTAGATGTACGGTTCTCTGGGTCGAAGGGGTATGTGGCTCTGTGGGGCGACGGGGGGTTTAAATAGCAACTCCACGTAAACCGCAAGTTTGATCTGCGGTTTATGTGAAAAATAATATTTAATGCAAACCACAGATCGCACTTGCGGTTTTGCTTTAGTAAAAATCCGCCCCCCTTTCCTCTTCGTGTGTTAAAACCGATGGACAATGAAAAATAATATTTAATGCAAACCGCAGTTCGCACTTGCAGTTTTGCTTCAGTAAAAATCCGCACCCTTTTCTCTTCGCGGGTTAAAACCGATGGACAATAAAAAATAAATTTAATTCAAACCGCAGATGCCACTTGCGGTTTTATGGGAGTACAAATTTGTATTTTTTTGCAACTGTTGGGTAAAGAGGGGGTCCGGTTAAACACCAGTCAAATCGTAAGTCTGACTTGCGGTTTTACAGGCGTCGTTTTCTGTGTTTTTTTACCCATTGGAGAAGAAGGAGGTGCTGGTCAAAGACCAATCAAACCGCAATTCCCACTTGCGGTTTCATAGTCAGTTTTGCCACACTGGTTTCCACGTAATCACGTTGTTGACGTGGCATGGAAACCGCAATTCGGAGTTGCGGTTTGACTGGTGTTCCCAAATATGTTCTAACAAATCTGCTAAAGTTGTTGATGAACGTCTTTTGTATGCATGTAACGTTGTGTTTGCAAGTGACATTGTTTTCACAAATGTGACTCAATCAGGATAAATTCCATTAGCAAGATAATAACACATATTGTATTGGATTCATTAACTATAAATTGTACTGGAGGAGTTTGACCTTGCAAAACATAATTAAACATAGGAGATTGATTTAACACATTAATATCATTGTTAGAACCTAGAACTCTAAAAAATGCATGTCAAATCCATAAGTCTTGTAATGCGATAGCTTTAAGTATAACTGTGGATTTGCGATTATCACCTTTACGATATTTTCCTTGTCAAACAACTGGACAATTTTTCCATTCTCAATGCATGCAATCAATAGAACTCAATATACTTGAAAATATACATGCCCTTCCAAATTGTAGCAAGTGATTGATGTCGTTGTAGTTAAGCTTTCTTAGGTACCCATCTCCAGATATCTTGTTGATAACAAAAGCTTCTAAACATTCAACTGTAGTGTTTTTACAAATTTTAACATACTCATCAACATTATCCACAAGGATTCCATATGCCAATATACGTATTGTTGCAATGCACTTCTGCAACGGAGAAAGACCCTATCTACCAGTAGCATCAATTCTCATTTGGAAATATGGATAACGAGAACTAAGAACATCCACTATTTGAATGAACAATTGCTTTTTCATTCGAAACCTCCGCCAAAATTGAACCTCAATGTATACACAATTCTCAACGAAGTAGTCATTTAACATATATGTATGTTCATCCTCACGATTGTGATTTATAGTTATGTCTGGGTTAATTACTGCTTTCTACTTGTTGTTGGAGTTGACGTAGATATGTTCATCTCCTCCCTTCAATAAAATAGATATAAGTATTGTCGTTTAATATTTAATGTTACATAATCTGGTTATTAAATCAACATATTAATTTGATGCAAACAACTAAGATTTAAGTACAAGTTAAGTATCAAAATAAACGTGCTAATTTTTTATTCTTCATAAGATAAGTTTTTCTGTATCTCTATCGTGCTATATTGTAATATGCTTCGTATATATAAATTATAAGTATGAACTGGCATTGATTGATTGGAACCTCTAGGAAACCCTTTGCCTTTTTTTTTTTTTATTTATTATTTTCCATGATTCTCATTTAACTATACAAGTTTCATTTTATTTTTTTATCCAAAATTTATATCTCGTGGGGAAAAAAAATTGTAATCCAACTATTCCCCCCTCTATTCTTTTGGAATCATATCTGATACGAAGGAAAATTTATTCTATGTGATTGCTTAGCAAGAAAATAAAGAACAAAAAAAGAAAAGAAAAGAGAGTTGTCCTAACTCCTAAAAGTCAATAACTGTTTTTATTTTTCTTTTCTTAAGACTAAATTATAATATTTTTTAATTTTAGTCTCTAGATTTTAAAAAATATACCATATTGGTATAATTCTTAATTTTTAGAATATGTTTTAATTTTTTTATTTTGGTCCAGTGAATCGTAAACATAATATGTTTATTTAAGATATCATTAAGAAATAATTTAATTAATTAAAATAAAAATAAAATAAATAAAACATATGTAAAGATGAATATTAGATTAAAATTATAGATTTTTAAATGTGATGATTAAAATTGCAAAACATAGAGTCTAACTTGGTTGAGCATTCCTACACATAAAGAATATAAAGCTTTTAAAACTAAGTTATAAATAAAGTTGTTAAAATAAATCTGACCTAAAGTCTGTAAAATGGACAGGATTAGATTTTAAAAAATAATTTTAAATAAAAGCAAATTTCTTTTTACCCAAAATAAACCTAGACTCTACTGATCGACTCAATATATGAGCCATGGGCTGAAAAAGGAAATGGAGGAAGTTATGGAGGAAGGGTGGACGGAGGTGAGGAGAAGAAAATATGTCAATGGAGGAAGGGAATCTTTAACGAAGGGAGGGAACGGAAACGGGTGCATAACTTCGGTTTTTTTCACCCATTTTCCAGAAGACTATATGGCTAAAGACATGTGGGAGATCTTCGGCAGGTACGCCAAAGTCCAGGATGTTGTGATTCCAAACAAGCGGAATAAGACGGGACAAAGGTTCGGGTTCGCTAGGTTTAGGGATGTAGAGGATGTGAAAATGCTGGTGATTAAACTGGACAATATCTTTATTGGAACAGAAAAGTTGTGGGTAAACTTACCACGGTATGATCAGCGAACAGAGCAAAATTACCGACAGAGGAACATAGGGAGGGGGAAACTAGATCACAATGCACATCATCCAGGGGTTAGGCAAACGGGGCAACACAGGAGGAATAATGGTAACAAGAAAAAATCATACGCAGCGGTAGTAAGTGATCATGAGGGTGCTAGGAATACAGATGCGCGAATAGTGGCAGAAAGGAAGGAGGACGCGCAATTGAAGCTGGTGTATTCGGCACCAGTGGAAAACGTGATTCGGCTCCAGAAGGCGTATGTGGGAGAAGTTTGTAAGAGAGGGACGGCTTTCAGGACGAAGCTATTCCTAATGACTCACGGTATTTACAATGTGAGCACAACTCCCATGGGGGCAAACAAGGTACTGCTGGAAGTAGAAGGGGAGGAGACATTACATGAGATTATGGTAAGGAAGAAGCAGTCGTTTGACCAATGGTTTACTAGGATTCAGAAGTGGGAGCCGGGATCGGTAGACACAGATAGGAGGGTCAAGGTGAACTGCTATGGGATTCCATTACATGTATGGGGAGAAAAGTTTTTCTCCACGCTACTCGCTCCTTTTGGAGAGTTGCTGAATGTGGAGGAAATCACTCTAAAAAAGCAACGTTACGATGTAGCACAGATGGTGTTGTCTTGGAAGGACATGAGGAAGCTCGACGCGACTGTACGGGTGAGTATAGACGGGTGGGAGTTTGACATTAGGGTGACGGAGGTGGAGCAGATGAACGAGATGAAGTACAGTAGTGATATTACTACCTACGGGTCCGAAATGAGTTCCTGTTCGGGGGAGGAGGAGTTTGATGAGTCGGCAGAGGCGGAAAGAAGGCTGGATGAGCTAAAGCAGGAAATGTTTCAAAAAGGAATATGGAAGGACTAGGAGGAGGTGAAGCTCCGGAACGGTGAACATGGTGGCCCGGCTCTTGGGCTCGGAGGAGATCCGGCTGACAAAGAAACAAATCGGTCCACATTAGGTGGAGGGACCTCGCCGGAAAGGGGGAGACGCGCAGGTCCGGTGGTAGTTGTCACAAGTGACGACTCCGACCGGGATGCTTAGGAGAGGCGGGGCGGGGAGCCAACAAGAAAGGGGACAAGATCCCATCTTTCACGCACAGGAGAGTCGACCGAATAGGGAAAGATGCAGGGAATAGGGGAGGATGGCAGGTGTAGACGCAGTGATAAAACGGTGTATGAGAAGGGCTTTTCAAAGAAAGCTGGACAGAAGAATGCCTCACGGGTGAATAATGGGGAAGATGAAGACGGGATGTGGCTTTTGCGTGAGGAGCGTAGTCTGACAGCACGGAGCACGAGGTCTGAATGTACATCACGTCAGAAAGGACAGCAGGATGCGTGGCAGGGCTTTGTCCGTTCTGACAGGCACAGGCACGAAGCTCGAAACACGCTTCTCCAGAATCATGTGCAACTGGTGCGCGGCTCTGCGTGGAGAAATCGGACCGTTGAGTCTGGGCCTGGATCCAGTGCAGGCGCGCGGTCGAAGGCCCAAAACACGTCTCCGTGTGGCCCAAAATCCAGCTGGGCGTGGAGGGATCGGGCGCGCGATGAATGGGCCGGGGCTAGGAACAGTGAAGGCTATGTCACGGGTGCAGTCATGGGATTTACTATTCGGCACTGCAGGAAAGTTTCCGAAATAGACATTGGTTACGAATGGAAGGAGGCCACTATGGTGAATAAGGATTACGGAAAAAATGACTCTATTTCTACATTACCATATGATTACAAGAAATGAGTTTTAGTAGGAGGTGAAGAGGTGTCCGGAGGAGGTGAAGGGCAAAGGAGAGAGGTATCAATATGGAAACAACTAAGGAGGAACAATTTGGATGTGGGTGAAGTAATGAGGCGACGACAACCAGAGGTCCCAAACGAACATGAGTTAGGACAAGGTAATATGGAGGATGAAGAGGTGAAAATGTGGAGGGCGATGAGGGAAATCGGAATATCGGGTCAACAACCAGACATCATATACATTCAGGAATTACGAAACATGGAGATGAGGGATAAAAGGGAGCAGGATAGAAGGGAAATGAGGAGTAATCGGAATAATTAAATGAAGATTCTTTCTTTAAATGTGAGGGGATTTCGGGATCGGGTCAAGCGAAGAAGGATAAGGAGACTGTAAAAAATAATGACATTGATATTTGTCTATTTCAGGAGACAAAATGCAGGGAGGTAAAGGAGTGAGAAGTGAAGGAGGTTTGGGGGTCGACAGGGTGCGAGTGGAAAATTTTACCATCAACAGGGCTTAGTGGAGGCTGCCTGACAATCTGGAAGAAACAGTTGTTGGAAGTTGTTTGGGTTATACAAGGGTAGGGATTCCTTGGAATCGGCTTTAGAGGGAAGAGTTCTTCTGTAGTTAATTGCGTGGTTAATGTATATGCTCCATGCTCACTTCAAGGTAAGAGGAAGGTATGGGACGATCTGATGATAACAAAACGAGGCTTTCCGGAGGTTAAGTGGGTACTGGGTGGAGATTTTAACGCGGTGCTGGATAGGAGTGAGTTTAAAGGGAGATCAGACTATCATTCATCAATTGAGATGTCTGATTTCAAATTCTTTATTCACTCCATGGGTCTGTTGGATATTCCAGTCATCAGAAAAGGAGCAACGTGGATAAGTCCGAACGGAGAGTCATCTAGTAGGTTGGATCAGTTTTTATTTTCCCCGGATCTGATGGAGGAGTGGGGAGTTATAGCTCAAAGAGTGGGCTCTAGAGAGTTCTCCTATCACAGCTGGATAATTACAGAAGTGAATACTCAGAATTAGGGCCCTAAACCTTTCAAGTTTTTTTATCATTGGTTGCAGGAGCCAGGATTTATGGACCTAGTAAAAGACTTCTGGACAGCAGATCACGGGCAAGGATGGAGGATGTATCAGCTGGTGTGCAAGTTAAAAGGTTTGAAGAAGAAGATTAAGATGTGGAAAGAAGGAAATGGGAGTAAAGATGAGAAGTTCTTGGTAGAGAAGGTTTTAGAATTGGAGAGTGCGGATATCCAGCTAGGCCTAGGAGCCAACGGGAGTGATCGGCAGAGACAACAGATCTTATCAGAGTATTGGGGGAAGGCAAGGAGCATGGAACAGTCCATATTTCAGAAATCTCGGGTAAAATGGGCTCGAAAGGGGGAAAGGAATACAAGCTACTTTCATAGATGTTTTAAGGAGAGATGTTATGCAAACTCCTTACTGGCAGTTAAATCAGATGGGGGTTGGGTGGAGGGCATTCAGGATATTCGACATTATGTGTTAAATCATTTCTCAAGGTTCTTCAACGAGGATCGACAGTCGAGACCAAAGATGGATGGGGTGTCTTTTAATCAGTTGAGTGATCAGCAGAGACAAAGCCTAGAAGAGCCTTTTTTCAGCGGAAGAGATAAAGGAGACAGTTTGGGCTTGTGAGGGAGGCAAAAGCCCGGGCCCCGATGGTTTTGGATTTCATTTCTATCAATCATGTTGGGAAATAATAAGGGAATACGTGGTAAAGGCAGTTCAAGAATTCCATCAGTCAGGCGCCCTACCAAGAGCAGCGACATCTTCTTTTCTTACACTCATCCCCAAGGTGGCAAAGCCGGACAGGTTAGAACAATATAGACCAATCTCCTTAATTTCAAGCATTCAAAAGATCGTATCCAAACTGTTGGCATTGAGAATGAAGAAAGTCATGGGGAACTTAATCTCAAAGTGTCAGTAAGCATTTTTGCAAGGTAGATCGATCCTGGATGGGGTACTGGCAGCGAATGAAATAGTGGATTGGGCGAAAAGGAAAAAGAAACCATGTTTTCTGTTTAAGGTAGATTTCCAGAAGGTGTACGATTCGGTAAATTGGGATTTTCTGGATTATATGTTGGCTAGGATGGGGTTTGGGAGTACATGGAGAAAGTGGATGTTTAGTATTGTAAGGAATAACCAAGTCTCAATTTTAGTTAATGGGAGTCCTACGGAGGAATTTAAGCTGGGGAGAGGCTTGAAGCAGGGAGACCCACTCTGTCCTTTTTTGTTTCTTCTGGTAGCCGAAGCTTTAGCTGGTTTGTTCAAGACAGTTGTAGGGAAAGGGGTGTTTAAAGAGCTCAATATTGGTGTCGAGGCAAAGTTTTCAATTCTGCAATACGCAGATGATGTTATAATGATGGGGGAAGCTGATATGCAATCAGTATGGTATTTGAAGGTCATTCTCCGTGGATTTGAGCTGACATCGGGGTTAAAGGTGAATTACAGTAAAAGCCAATTTTTTGGTTTAAATGTAGATGATTCATTTACACGAGCTGTAAAAAATCTCTTGAATTGTGCTGTATCATCACCGCCATTTAAGTTTTTGGGGGTTCCGGTGGGAGCGAACCCAAGGAGGGTACAAATGTGGGCACCAATCATTGAACAATTTCAGAGGAAATGGACAATGTGGAGGGCAAAACAAATGACGTTCGCAGGAAGGTTAGTTATGTTAAATTCAGTATTGTCTAGCCTTCCACTATACCTCTTCTCCTTTTACAAGGTGCCCAAGAAAGTCCTAAAAGTCATCACCGGTCTACAGCGCTCCTTTCTGTGGGGAGGGACTGACCAGGAGAACAAAATTGCGTGGGTTAGCTGGAAACAGGTGTGTCGGCCCAAGGAAGAAGAGGGTTTGGGGGTAAAGTGTTTGTGGAACTTTAATCTGAGTTTGCTTGCAAAGTGGAGGTGGAGGTTATTATAAGAGCCAAATGCAATTTGGGCAAGTTTGCTGGAGAGTAGATATGGCCAGACATACAAATCTAATCAAAGACAACAGAATTTATCTACAGAGTCGCAGTGGTGGCAGGATTTATAGGACATTGACGGACCGAAAGCAGTGAAACCAGACTGGTTCGTAGATAACGTCATGAAAAAAGTCAGGAATGGAAAGGATACGTTGTTTTGGGAACAGAATTGGATTAGAGAGGGACCTTTCAGCTTAAAGTTCCCCATGTTATATGGGTTAGCGGTTGATAAAGGTACCACTATTAACCAAAAAAAGCAAACATCTGAGGGGTGGAGTTGGGTATGGAGGAGGGAACTATTTGTTTGCGAAGAAGATCAGCTTCGTCTCTTAGAAAGTGTGCTACAGCCAGTGGTAACTGTGGATTACAGGTTGGATAGATGGATCTGGAGGTCTAGTAGGGATGGTGGTTTCTCAGTTGCTGAGGCTTATGTGGTACTGAGCTCGCAACAGAACTCACTGACACTCACCGAGGTGGAACCGAACCAATTGAGACGAATATGGGAAGATAGACTTCCCTCCAAGGTAATTGCTTTCTCATGGAGATTATTGCTGGATAGATTACCAACCATTGATAATCTACTGAAGAGAGGCGTCGAGATTCCAGGAGAGGGGGCTCTATGTGTCCTTTGTAGAAGCAATATGGAAAGTAGGAATCATCTGTTCTTAACGTGTGCCAAAGCTCAATCAGTGTGGAGCAATATAATTAGCTGGCTGGGAATCCAGGGACCTATTCCGGGGGATTTGAATCAACTTTTTCTTTCATCGTCAGCATGGGTGGTTGGGAAGAGAAAGAAGTAGTGCAGGTATGTTTTCTGGCTGGCTGGTTGTTGGGGAATCTGGATTACTAGAAATCAGATTGTTTTTTATAGAAAACAGGTGGAGTCAGTAGACATTCTGATGGCTATAAAGGTAATCTCGTGGAAATGGTTGTCATGTTCCTTCGAGTTTAATAGGGGGTGTGTATTCTCGGATTGGTATGCTAACCCTAGAGAGTGTTTATTAAATATGTCTTAGGCGGATAAGTCTTAGCATGCTTCAATAGGATTTCGAGGAATATGTTGTCCGTTCTTTGTATTATAAGAAACTCTTGGTTTCTTTTATGAATAAAATCTTAGCTTTTCAAAAAAAAAAAAATGAGCCATGGGCTGGTACAAATAAAAATAATTTTTAAAAATATATAATATATTGTTAAAGAAATACATTAAATTGTCCTAAGTTAGTAACTTTAGAGCTGGTTCTGTAACATTTATACCTTCCAGGACTAAAAATACAATAAAAGAAATGTAAAATCTTTTTTTATAATGTTTGTCCTGAAACCAAACTAGTATTCAGGATGTTTTAAATCCAACAATTCAACATTCTTCTCAAATTACATCTCAGTACAAAAGAAATCGTCTATCTTGTTTCCATTTTAAAATTTAAAAATATTTGAATAAATTACACCAACACGATAAATATTATAATATAATTATATCTATAATTTTTTTTAATTATTACCTTTTACATCTTTAAAGGAGTGTTACACCTTTTAAAGTAATGTTAATGTAAGGTTTCAAATAGATATTATTATAACATTTTTAAATAATATATATATATATATATAATTAATGATAATGCAATGTTTAATTTAACAAAAATTGAAGAGATACATATATAATTTGCTTAAAGTATTTTTAAGAGTACTAAAAAATTAACCTAACGTTTTTAGTATCTTCATGTCATTCTTATATTATATTCCAAAAATAATATTTACAGAAATAAAAAACGATTCAATTAAACAATATTCAATTAATAAATTATAATAAAATAATAACATAAAATTATTTTATAATACATTATCATTAAAATCTGCATTAAGAAAAAAAAAAAAAAGTTTGGTTTAAGGTGGCTACAGATTGGTCAGGTGATTGGCAGAATGGACCAAAGTTTTGTTCAAATCGTGAAAGCCAATTATCAGCCTTTCTGAAGAACCATCGTCAAAGCATGGTTTTCTGTTTTGTCACTCTTTTAATATTTTATCTCTTTATTTTTAAATCAATGATATTATATATCAAGATTTTTAAATTATTAAATTTGCATCTAATCGATAATATATTAACATTAATTATTAAATAATAAACATTTAACTGATACGTAAAAGTAATTTGATAATGTAATAAAGTTAATTTTATGATTTAAATATATTAAATTAATTATAAATTATTTCTGATTTATTCAAATTACCTTCAAATAATTAAAATAAAATAAAATAAAAATTTTAATGCATAAAAAAGTGTAACTTCTAGAGATGAAAAATTCATAACAAAAAATATTAAAATAGATATACACTGCATTTTCTCTAGTAGTAAAATAAAGAAATAGAAGAGAGATGGTAAATTTTAATCTCTTTATTAGCAATAACTAAATATTTAACAAGTAAAATTTGACTTATAAAAAAATTAAATTTTAATTATTTGATTTATTTTTAATTTTATTCTCACACAAGATGCTAAAAATACGTTTAATTTTAACTTAGAGAACTACTTTTTAGAAATATTTTTAAAATTTACTGAAAACAGAAAATAATAAAAAAAAATACTGTTTTGAATGTTTTAAAAAATCGTGGTAAATACCAAGAAAAAGAGAGGGAGACAATTAACTAGGTTTATACGGCGGTAGTCCGCGCAATACCAGTTATCAAGGGCACACCTTATGAGTTTCTCAACCCGACAAGGCTTACAAATCCCAGGTTTTCGAAAAATAAGGGTAAACCCAGGTTTTCAGAAAGAAAAAGAGAGGGAGACAATTAGCTGGGTTTATACGACGGTAGTCCGCGCAATACCAATTATCAAGGGCACACCTTATGAGTTTCTCAACCCGACAAGGCTTACAAATCCCAGATTTTCGAAAAATCAAGGGTAAACCCAGGTTTTCAGAAGAAGATGAGAAAGATGGTGAATATACAAACATATGATAAGCCTTTAAATGATTATCGCATCTTTAAGTATTTATTGTTTTAGGCATCCGAAGATACCTTAGAAAAGCGACTACTCCATGATTAAATTACATAAACATGAAACATGATATACTTACAGAGGGGAGGAGAGGGGAGGGGTGAAGAAGAACTTCGAATTTTATTGCAGAGAAGAGGTGTATACAACAGGAGAGTTTAGAGAGAAGGGAGAGAGTTGAGAGAGAGAGGGAGGGTGTGTTCTCAGACCTTCTCCGCATAAGAGTTTTATGGTCTATTTATATACAAAATGTGTAACCGGAAACCGGCTGTGTAGGTAACCTAGTAACTGGCAACCTGCTGTGTAGGTTTTTACCCTTCAGTCTATTACCGTGAGGTAAAATTACTATGTCACAGGTAAAAACTTTTATTTTATCCGCGTAATTGATACGGTAAATTCTTGGGATTCTTCTTCCATCTGTTTAGGGAGGGATTGATCGTCTCCTCCTTCGAAAGGGAGAGAAGATTCTCCGGGTGTGTTCTGCCCATAACAACCAGCTTCTTCATAGATTTCTTTATAGATCCTTTTCTTTTCAAAATGTCTGACCAAAGAAGGATTGACTTCAGATGGGAAAGGATGAAATTTCGATCCCATGTTCTTTTTTCAGTAAAGCTTGGAATCTGTTGTTTCTTTTAGCAGTATCAGGGTTTTTGAATCATGTTTTGAAAATCCCCAATTTGAACCTTCTGTATATGCCTTCCATAAATTATATTGGTAGGTCTTATTTTTGTTTAGAGAGAGTCCTTTCAAATCATCGTGTTCCATAGACATGAAAGAATGTATTTCTGCATTTGACTCAGTGTATAATTTTATAACATGTGTAGGAAAACTATCCGGAAAATGTATGCTTCTTGGGGAAGTGGTTATTTGCAAAGCCACTTTCTGCATGTGTTCCGCCTGAATATCGTTTATTATAGAGTTTACAGGGGCGGAGAGTGAATTGAATCTGTCTGTAGGTGGGATTACTATTGAATGAAGACACCCTACTTCTAATAAAGCCATGGGTGAAATAAGAAAATCCCTGTGTAAAAGTTGTTCAAATTCTTCATTTATTTGTGCCTTTCGGACAAGGAACCTCAGCTGACAGGTGCAGTCTTTGGTTACTGTTTTACAATATTCGGAAGAGACTAGACAAATAGTCTTATGGTTAAAATAAGTTTGTAGTTTGACAAACAAGCCATTGTATTTTATGACTTCTGAATGTACTTCGAACAAAAATTCTTGTATAAGATTAAATTTGCTCAAAAGGATGTTTGGGTTAAGGGTGTGTGGAATACTACTTGCAGCTCCAGCATAAGTTTGTGTTTGAGCTCGATGCTCCATTTGTAAGGCAGACTTGATTTTTTCTTCATCAATAGTTTTAAGACGAACTGCCATTTGTGCTTCCTCTTTTGAGTAAAAGCCTTTGTATGTAGACCAGAATTGGTCTTGTTTGGCTTCAGAAAGATCTCTGAATGAGGTATATACCCCTTTGTTAGGCCCATCTATTAAGGCAAAGTGTGTAAAACCTTTACCCGAAGGTGAGACTGAAGAAGTTAAAACGACTCCTTGATTATTTTGGCCAAAGAAGTGGTAAAGTGCACATATAATGCTTTGTTTGACTTTTGTCACTTGTGATTCATTTTGTAATGTGTACTTTGGAATTTTCCAAATGTTGTCGATCAAGACATTTAGCTTGATATTTGTATTGTCTCTACCAGGATATTGGTAAATATTTGTAAGTATTGGTAACTCTTGTTTATCGTATTTTGTGTATTGGTCTACCTGAAAAGGTGACCTAACTTGTTTAGGGCCCACGGCTCCTTTCTTGGTATTTTCCAAAGAAAAATGGATAATATTTTTAAAAATGACAAATCTTTCACATGTGTCTACATTGATGACATACTAGTCTTTTCTAAAACAAAAGAAGAACATTTTCTTCACCTAAAACAAGTTTTATACAAATTAGAACATTACGGACTAATAGTTTCTAAATCAAAAATGGAAACCTGTAAAAATTTCATCGAATTTTTAGGAGCATAAATTGGTAATGGAACTATAAAACTCCAACCGCATATTTCTAAAAAAATACAAGAATTTCCTGATAAAATGGAAGATATCAAAACTCTTAGATCCTTTTTAGGATTATTAAATTATGCAAGAAGTTTCATTCCTAATTTAGGAAAATATACATCTTCTTTGTATAACAAAACTGCATTGAAATGAGAAAGAAAATTTAACTCCGAAGACATAAAATTAGTCCAAAAATTAAAACAAACGGTAATGAATTTACCAACTCTACAACTACCATTAGATTCAGATTATTTAGTAATTGAATATGATGGTTGCGAACTTGGATGAGGAGCAATTCTCAAACGAAAGAAAAACAAACATTTATAAAAAACAGAAGAACAAATTTGTAGGTATGCTTCTGGAAAATACACAACAAAACCAAAAATTTATAAAACAAGCACTGATTACGAAGTCAATGCTATAATACACGCAATGGATGCCTTCAAATTATTTTTAATAAATAAAAAAGAAATAACCATTAGAACAGACTGTGAAGCCATAGTCTCCTATGGTAAAAACCAACTTAATAATGACAAAAAACCACATAAAAGGTGGTTACTTTTAAAAGATTATATAAATTTTTCTGAAAAAATATTTACTTCGTCTCCTCCTTCGGAAGGGAGAGAAGATTCTCCGGGTGTGTTCTGCCCATAGCAACCAGCTTCTTCATAGATTTCTTTATAGATCCTTTCCTTTTCAAAATGTCTGACCAAAGAAGGATTGACTTCAGATGGGAAAGGATGAAATTTCGATCCCATGTTCTTTTTCCAGTAAAGCTTGGAATCTGTTGTTTCTTTTAGCAGTATCAGGGTTTCTGAATCATGTTTTGAAAATCCCCAATGTGAACCTTCTGTATATGCCTTCCATAAATTATATTGGTAGGTCTTATTTTTGTTTAGAGAGAGTCCTTTCAAATCATCGTGTTCCATAGACATGAAAGAATGTATTTCTGGATTTGACTCAGTGTATAATTTTATAACATGTGTAGGAAAACTATCCGGAAAATGTATGCTTCTTGGGGAAGTGGTTATTTGCAAAGCCACTTTCTGCATGTGTTCTGCCTGAATATCGTTTATTATAGAGTTTACAGGGGCGGAGAGTGAATTGAATCTGTGTGTAGGTGGAATTACTATTGAATGAAGACACCCTACTTCTAATAAAACCATGGGTGAAATAAGAAAATCTCTGTGTAAAAGTTGTTCAAATTCTTCTTCATTTAATAATAATATTATAATTATAACAAAACTATATAAACATATTATAAATTATATAAATAAATTATATAAATATTTTATAATATTTTTACTAAAATGTATTAATTTAACAATTTTATTTTAAAAATAAAAATATAAAATAAAATAAACATATATTTTAAAATTAAAAAATAAAACAAAACGAATGAAACATGTGTTCTTCGCTGGAACAACGTTTTTGTCTCTTTCGGTTGCGGGACGTTAAGCAAAAGATCATAATTACCTGCGGACCCACTAATATACACCAATTACCAACGGCTGTGATTGAATTTCAACTCTGACCAGTGATGTGATGTGCAGATGAATTTAATGCAAATAAAACCATCAAACAGTGAAAGGTTTCAGAGACATCGAATTTGAATAAAAAAATCAAAACCACGGAATTATCGCTTTGTCCCATTACTTAATTAGATTCTCATATTATGTGTCATGTGCATGTTTACTTCTTTCATTCTCTTGCTATTATTGCAACAATATCATTGGTACATATAAGTGTTAGAACAACTTTTAGAATTATTTTTTCAATTTATTTTATAATTAGTTAAAATTTATTAAAAATTATTAATTTTAAGGTTTTTGTTATTAGATTATTTTTTTAATAATTATTAATGTTTGTTTGACAACAGTTTTAAAAAATTGTTTTAAATATTTTAGTATTTAAAAACTAAAAAACTTATTTGCTTACTGTTTTTTTAAAATAGTTTTCAAAAACAGTTTTGATTTTTTAGTTTTTAAAAACTAAAATACAGGAATAATTATAAGTGTTTGTTTGACAATAATTTTATGAAACTGTTTTCAATATGTTTGTTTAACAACAGTTTTATAAAACCTGTTTTCAGTATTTTAGTATTTAAAAACTAAAAAACTCGTTTGGTTACTTTTTTCTTAAAACAATTCTGATTTTTTAGATTTTAAAAACTAAAAAACAAGAATAATTATAAGTAGCTTTGCTTTTCAGTTTTTTATTTTCGTTTTAAAAATTCAAAATAGGATGAGAATGTATTTTTTTTTCTTGCTTTTCATTAATCAAATTTTCATAAATATGAACCCATATTTTTTTATTTTTACATCTCCAGTTTTCAAATAATACTTACTAAACAAGTTTTTTTTCTCTTTCTTCAGAAAATAGTTTTTGAAAATTCTTTTTAAAAACTAAAAAAAAAACAAACCAATCAAGCCCTAAGTAATTTTATTTTTTAACTTTCTACTTTTTGTTTTCAAAGCTTAAAATGCAATAAGAATATATTGCTTTTTACTTTTCATTAATGACATTTTGTAAATATAAACACGTTTTTTTTATTTTCATATCTTCAAAACAATTTTCAAATAATACTTACCAAACAAGTTTTTTTTTTCTCTTCCTCAAGAAAATAATTTTTGAAAACTCTTTTAAAAAAACAAAAGCAAACCAATCAACCTCTTACTCTCCCTAGTCTTTTAAGTGTCATTTAGGATTAGATTTATGGGTGTTTATTGGTTGGATTGATCCGAAGAACTTAGGGATCCAAATCATACTAATTAAATTAGTTCAGATTTTTTTTTTTGGGTTAGACTCGAACCAAACTAGTGGGAACCAATTAAGTTTGGTTTGGTTCGCATATTCTAAATTTAAAAATCCGATCCAAACTGAATCAAACCAATTACTATATTTTTTAGATATTATATATTAAGAGTTTAATTAGTATACACTATCAGTGTAAAGATTTTTACACTGACATTCAATCACAACCCTTTATTCATGGTAAGTTTGTTGACTTTATTAATTAGTACTTTAAAAGTCACATACATGAAAAATTATAATTGAACGTCACTGTAAAAGTCTTTTACACTAACAGTATATACCCATTAAACTCATATATTAAAGTTAAAAACTATTGATGCCTTGCCTTCGTGCACTTAGTCATTTGGACTGTTGACTTATGGCTGATCTCACTCTTCCCTCACAAGTCTCACACAACCCTAAATATCGCTTTCTCTTGTCTCTCACTTTGTTCACTACAAAGTTGTTGATCACTTTCTTCTCCAACTTTTCTGCTTTTCTTGATGAGTACTCGTCTTCTTTGTTTAGAGAAGTCAAAGTCTTTTTATATCTACTCTATCATAAGAAAACCAATATAAATTTTATTAAAAGAAGAATACTAATTAGTGCCATTGTATATATTTAGAAACTAAAAAGATACTTTTTTTAAGAAGAAGTTACAACATCTTCTAAAGTTTTCATGCAAATATACAATCATTTTATACTTTTTCAAACCATTACTTTATCTCTTATGAAATAATATTAGTGTAATATTTTTAAACACATAAGATATGTTAATGTAATATTTTTAAAGTAAAAAAATTAATATAAAAAATAAACTTATATATAATTTGATAAAATTGTGGAAATAGTACTATAATTTATTATTTTATTAAAATATACAAAAGTAATTTCACGTATAATTTTTCAATAAATATTTTTTGCTTGTGGTCCTTAATTTAAATATTGATTAACCAAATTTATTTTTTAAGAAGAGAGATGAAATTGCACCAATGTAACTCATATCAAGTGTTATACTATTGAATAATTTTTCATTGAATTTTATTTTTGTTAAGACTAACCCGTTAAATTAAAAATTCATTTCAAATAAATTATATATACAAAATTTTATATTAATCCATAAATCATATATAGAAAATTTTATATTAATCCAAAATCTATTGTTACTTCATTCATGTAAATCAAAATTGACGTATTATATAATTATCAAAGTATGAATTACTTTATTATACTTTTATTAATCTCCAATTTTTATAAAATTTAATAGATATAATACTAGTTAAAACTTTCCATTAAATATAAGTTAAATGAACTTTCAAATAGTGTATTTAAGATAAAATTATTCATTCAATTGAAGGTTACTAAGTAATGTAACATGCATATTCAATTTTTTAGAGGTGCTTAAATCATAAAAGGTAAAAAATAATATAAAAATTAATGTCTTAGCTTGATCAAAAGAGAATTATTTATCTTCGGTTTGGAAGAACTTATAATAGAAAAACTTTTTTACGAATTCTCTCAAATTTAATAAACTATTTATATTTTTATATACAAACTTAAAAACTTTTATGTAAAAGTAAAATGTATGAATATATATAAAGAGATGGAGCGAAAAAAAATCTAGTAACAAATTTTAATCATAAAAAAAAAAAGAAAAATAAAAATGAAAAAAGTGAAAATTTTTAATAAATTTAAAACAATTTTTTGAAAAAATTATTGTAAATTATTTAAATAAGTTTAAAACTATTTATATAACATATAACTATTTTTATAAATGAATTTAATTAGTATATATATAAAAATTTTTACACATTAATTATAATTTTTTATTCATAAAAAATTTATTAACTTTACTAATTATTACTAATGAAAAATCATGATTAAGTAAACTCTTTATAAATTTATACAAATACATGTATAATTTCTTGTACGATAACAACCTAGTATAAATTGAAAATTGGCCTTAAGCTTCTGGGAATATACACGCGTCAATGATGAAGCTTTACTATTACTACTTTTCCTTTATATAATCATATTACTACTCTGTCCAAACTCCAAAGTGTTAAATCTAAACCCCCTCTTCAGTTTCTTTGTCACCCCACTCTGTTTCTTTCTCTAACTTCACACACAAAAAAACATGGCGAAAGATAGAACCATTGGTGTGGCTTTGGATTTCTCCAAGAGCAGCAAGTATGCTCTAAAATGGGCACTGGAAAACTTAGCAGATAAAGGTGACACCATTTATGTCCTTCACATCAACCACAGCTCTAAAGCTGAGTCTCAACATCTACTTTGGGCCAAAAATGGTTCTCGTAAGTGTCAATTTTATTTTTGGGTATTGTTTATTTGGTATAAATTTTTTATTTTTTCATTCATAGATGTTAATTGTTAGTATTTGATGTCAAATTTTTCTATCAAGATTCACGATCTATTTTTTATTTTTTATCAATTCAATCTTATAATGACTAGTTTTTGGTATGTTTTGATCTGGGTTTGATCTGATTTGATCTATTTTGATTTTGTGTCATGTTTTTGCAGCACTTATTCCTTTGTCAGAGTTCAGAGAGCCTAAGATTATGCAGAAGTACGGTCTTGAAATTGACATTGAGGTTCTTGATTTGCTTGATACTTTTTCCAGACAGAAAGAGGTGATTTTTATTTTTTAATAAAAAAAAATTCTTTCTTTCTTTCTCTCTCTTTCTGCTGTGATAGTACTAAATAGGATTCCATTTGGGCAACGATTTGTTTTGGTGTTTCTATGTTTCAGCGTTGTGTCTGAGATTGTTGTTGGTGTTGTTGATGTTTTCAGATTAACATTGTTTCAAAAATTTACTGGGGTGATGCAAGAGAGAAACTTTTAGATGCTATTGAAGATCTGAGTCTGGATTCTCTGGTTTTAGGAAGCAGAGGCCTCAGCAAAATCCAAAGGTGCCTACTCCTTTTTCTTCCCCTATTTTCTTGATTTTACTGTTGAAGAGTGCTTTTTCTGAATATTTTATGTGATTGGTCAGAAACTCAGATTGAATTGAAAATCACCCATTCTAATATAAAAAAATTATTTAATAACAAGTGGGGGAAAAATTTATTTAATAACAAGTGAAATCTATAAGAATGAGTGGTTTTTAATAAATTTTAAAAAGATTTCAGAACTGTCATAAAAATGAGTAAGGAAGAATTCACATAGAGCTTCTGAGATTTTACTGTTTTATTGTTTCATCATGTCTCAACAAGAATTTTAATAGAATTATTGACACAGATATTATTGGAGGTGATTTCTTGAATTAGTGTTTTCTTTTTTTTTTTTACAATTTACAAATAGTTTAGAAAGAAGGGATGTGTCCATAGAAAATGTCTTTGCATTTAAAGAACACTTACAGAACTTATATTTCATCTCAATTCATCAGATGTTAGATGTGAGACTTCACTCTATGAATTCTGGTCAAATTTTATCATTATATCAATCTCATCCTTTTAGAAAGGATTTTGTAGTTTGATTTTCTCTTGTTAAAATTTTCCCTTTTAATTTTTTTTGTGATGGGACTTTTGATCTGCATTTGGGTCTCACTGACATGTCTTTTTGTGACTCAAAACCCCCAAAACAGGATCTTATTGGGAAGTGTAAGCAACTTTGTGATGACTCATGCCCCTTGCCCTGTGACTATTGTTAAAGAACCTGTTAGCAGCAGCAGCAAGTAACGATGATCAATTTGGGAAAGAGCATTTAAATTTCATATGATCTTTATCTTGCATTGAACTTGATCTAGTTGGGTCATATTCCCATTCCTGAGATGAGAATTTGATACTGTACTTTAGCTTTTGCTGAAGGAATAATTTCATTTGAGTGCCATATAAGGCCATTAGGCCTCCAAAATTTTATTAATGTATTGAATTTCTGGGATTTATGTAAGCTTCCATTAGAGTTTGGCCATTGAATCATATGCTCTGCACAGATTGGACCCATTTAATGGAAAATTTCTTAATGTATGCCAATTTTTCCTTTGGTGGTTGGTGATATCTTGTTGACAATTAAAACATGTCAAATTAGTCTAAAAATCCCATGTAATTTTTATACTCTATAATCTGAGGCATATTTTCTTGATGTGTTAAAAGTTAGCACGGCATTGCCATTTTCAAGATCAATTTGGAAAAGAAAAGGATGCTTAACTTGAATGAAAAGATAGAATAACAAACCCAAAGTGCATTTTGAAAAAATTAATGCTATGCATTACTTTTAACTGTTGAATGAGAATAAGTTCCCTTTTTCCGTTTTATACCAAATGCAAGACACCTTGCATTCTCACTGGCATCCATGTAACAAAGAAAATTCAATTTTATTGGTTGTAACTTGTAACAACTTTGAGTGAATCGGGTTTGGTACTGAAAGTTATAAGATCGACATTTAGATTTTTAAGAGAAATTTACTGATAAATTAGTTTTAATAGTTAGTGATTAACTTTTAAAGTATTCTAAAGTGTTATTATTTATTAGCTTTCAACATCAATGGATTGCTTGTGGAAGAGGATTTACTTATACTTATTTAATTACTTAATTGTGTGAAAGTCAACTCTGTTTAATGTCTAAAAATGCTTTTAATCTAAAGAGAGGTATCTATATGATTCGCGTACAAATTATTAGAGACTTTTATGTTCTGCAAGATTCCGAATTAATATTAATAATTTTTATCTTAATTCTTACCAAGATACATTATTTGTTCAAAAACAATTAGAAGCTTTTCTGTTTTTTATGATTATAAGTCAACACTAACATTTTTGAATCTTGATGTATGTTGTTTTTTACAAGTCAATTATATCATGTCTTATGATTTGGTCATCTGCCGAATAAAATTATATATAAAAAAAACACTAAATTTTTGAAAGTTTACTCAATAAATTTTAGACAAGTTGAATTTCAGAGATTCATCCGGTCTAGAAAAGGATTCAAAAATCAAAATGCTATGAGTATTGTACACCCTAGTCGCCTTTACACCAACAGACTTGCCCAATCCTTAGTCGCGTTCTACCAACACTCGTGACAAGGGAGTTATTTACCCTTAGTCGTTCTTACATTAACTGCTCCCTCTCGGCATATCCCGTCCTGAGACTGACGATTACTAAGAGATAAAGCCACCTTGCAATTGTCGCTCACGACCCTCATACCCTAACTATTCTTCCCCCTTTTTCTACTATTTTTTCATAATCATCGCTCGTTCCTATCTCTCACGCTTTATCTATATTAATAATATATTCAAAATCCTAACCGTCTAATTATATTAAGATAAATGTATCCTGGATCCCTCAAAATACCCACTCCCCACATTAAGATAATATATAGTCACTTCTTAAACTTAATGTTCTCAGTCTGGATACACTCTCATTAGAGTTTACTTAAATTTGATAACAAGTATTTATAGAAATATTTACAAATTACTTACCAAGAAAATCTTCATATTAATGGTAGAAATTGAACTCGTGTTCTCATAAAAATATAAATTCATTTTTTACCAATTGAATAAATTTTTGTCGACTCAAGTGTATTCTCACTGGCATCCACTTGCAAAGAGTGCATGCTTGAGTCCTTGTCGTGTAATTGTATTCTAATTCTAACATTTCGTAACATCGAAGAGCCACTGTCATGGGAGCATGGGTTCGTTGAATTGGCATCATTATGGGGAAAAAAGCTCTCTTATAACAACTTCTAGTATCTTAAAAAGAAAATACTTAAATTAAAATATTTTATAAATTATTACTTTTTCAACTAGGTTATTGGTATAAAATATTTATCATTTTGTCGATAACTAATTTCTTTAAAATCTGATTTATAACTTTTAATGAAGTCTCTGTTTTCAACTATATATATATATATATATATATATATATATATATATATATATATATATATATATTATACACAAAACTCGAATGTAAACCCTACCTAAAGAAAACAAGTTAAGTATCATTTGAGAAATGACTTATTAACGAATATTATTATTATTATTTGTTTTAACTTTAATGAATTTTGTTATGTTATCTTTTCGTTGGCTTTAAAAAAATGTGATTTTTATGAGAAACAAGTTATACTCTTTTCTTAAGGAACAAATTATAATGTATTTTACGTTATGCCTTATTTTTTTATATAAAATATAATATTTAAGAATTTTAAATATATATAAATAAATAAAGTTGACGGAAACAATTATCATTTATATAATTTAATAGAACGCTAGCTATTTATATTAATTATTGGATTTTTTTACCAAATTTTAAAATATAAAAATAATTTATAACTATAAATATATATTGCATTAAAAAAATTTAGTAAGAACATCTGCCTTTGAATAGATATGTCTATCCGGCCGTTTCGTTGGATATTATTCTTTTGTTTCCAAAATATTTTTAAAATTTTCTTTAATTTTTCTTTTACTTTTGGTTCCTGATTTTTTTTTTAATTTTTATATTTTTTTTATTAAATTTTAACTTGTCAAATTAATAGAGCCAATATAAGGATAGATATACGACACTGGTAAAATATTTCAAAAACTAAAAACCTGCTTAATTCTAAATGGCAAAACCTTTTTTCTTACACCATAATTGTCAAATCAATTAACTTCAATGGTGCTTATAACTAATAACTGATTCTTACTTCTAAGAACTAATTAAGTAATTAACTCTCATTAGAGTTGCTTGATGATTTGAGAATGAAGTAACGTGTGATCTTGACAAATATATTTTCAGTTAGAAAATGTGGGTTGGATGAAAGCCAAAGAAATGACCTAGCAAGTGAGGAAAAATTGATAGAAGAAATAATGTTAATAAAAAAAGGCTAGAATGTAGATTGATGCTTCACCAAGAAAAGAGAATGTGGATCCATATATAGAATCTTTAATTTAATGGAAAATAGTTGACTAGTTAATCAATAAGAAAAGGGGAATTAGTACTTACACGCATTGTTTTGGTTTTTACACCTTGGAATTTTTTCAAATTCTAAATTTATTTGATGACCAATCGAATATACTTTTAGGTCTTAAATTAATAAATTTTAAAGTGATACTTTTTAAAACTAATAATAATACCTTTACATATTAAAGATCAGACATGGTTAGTGTAAAAGTGATGATTAATGAAAATTAATTGTTTATATGAATTTTAAAAATGATTGTAATTAAGTGATTGTGTAAAATTTTACATTAGCAATGCGAGATTTTTTCTCATATTTTTATCGGGTTAATTTAGATGAGAGTTAATATAATTAAAAAAAGATGTCTTTAATATAGTTTATTGAGAGATATTTTTATTAATTAAAATTAATGAATAATTATTTATTAAATGAGAAAAATAAAACAAATAATTATGAGGCTTACCTTTTGACCTTTTTGCCTTCTATTTTTAAATTATGACGCCATGTTTCAAATTTTTTAAATTGTTAAGTTTGAATATAGTCGATAATGATTTGACGTTACTACTAAGTGATGAACATTTTGATTAACACCTAACAAAAATTTAATAATAACATGAAATATACCAATTTTGTGATTTAAAGTGATTTGAATAAAAAAAAAAGGAAAAGAGATATACTTACTTCAACAATAATTATAAGAGATTTAGGTGGCGTTTGGTTTGAAAAATGTTTTTTGTTTTCATTTTGTATTTTTATTTTTTGAAAATTATTTTTATTTTCAAATTTTCAACATTTAGAAAATGTTTGTTTTCACTTGATATTTTTATTTTTAAATATTTCCATTTTAAAAAAATAATATTGTTAAGTTTAATCAATTTTAGCAAAAATATTATAAATTATTTATATATATAATTTAAAATATATTTATATATTATTTTTTTATATAATTACAATGTTGTTATCAAGTTTTCACATACTGTTAACTTTTGAAAACACCGAAAACAATTTTTTTTTTGTTTTCTGTTTTCAGTTTTTTTCTGAAAATGTTTTTAGTAAAAATGTTTTCAAATTATAACGAAACATATTTTCATTTCTGTTCTCTGAAAATATAAATAGAAAATAGGCAAAATAAACGTCACCTTAATATTTATTCTCATCGATCATTTCTTAAATCTAACGATTGAGGTTAGTTATTTGTTATAACCCTTAGATTTTAAGAAAATAAATAATGGAGATAAGAGGCAACTGTTTTTAATATTTTAGTATTTAAACTAAAAACTCGTTTGGTTACTGTTTTTTTAAAACAGTTTCCGAAAACAATTGTTATTTTTTAGTTTTTAAAAATAAAAAATTGCAACAACTATAAATAGTTTTACTTTTCAGATTTCTTTTTTATTTAAACTTGAAATACAATGAAAATATGTTGTTTTTTTATTTTGATTAATGAAATTTCCGTGAATATAAACTAGTTTTTTCATTTTTACATATTCAAAACAGTTTTCAAATAACACTTACCAAACAAGTTTTTTTTTTTCTTTTATTCCCAAAAGAAATTTTTGAAAACTATTTTTAAAAACTAAAAAACAAAATCAAACTAATCAATACTTTATGTCATTCAACAATATTTATCACTTAATTATCAACGTCAATCTCCTAACCACTTACAGTAGGACACAAATTTAACAAAGTTAAAAATATAATGTAATGATTTAAAAATAAAAGAATATCAAAATTTGACAAAATAGAAAAGCATAAAGTATTATCAATCCTATAAATATTAAAACAACGACAACAGCCTAGGATTGTTAATACGAACATAAATCTTAGGACACTATTAGTATGATTGGTTTCACATTTTCACATCAAATAAGAAGCTAGTAACTATTGCTATTATATTCTAAACATGATTTCATATTTCTCAAGAGTTTCCAAACACATTACACATCTAGTTTGAAGGGGCAAGGCTTTCAAGACGAGCCTTGAATGCAGCAAAAAATGGTTCTCTAGGTGGAAGAGTTTCTTTAACAAAAGAAAGATTCAGCACTTCATGGGTCCAATTATAGAGCTTTGGAAATTTGTCACTGGTTAACAGCTACAACCCCACAAGCTTTTCAATAGCTGTGAGCCAAAATGCTATGAAAGTGCCAACAATGTCCACAAACCCAAATGCTTCTCCACCAAAGAACTTGCCCTTTAGCTCATTCTCAAGAATATGCAAAACCTCTTGTGATTCTTCAATGGCCTTATCACGTTCTTTTGCATCAAAGGTTGATGCAGATTTCCATACAGCAGACAAACACTATTTCATATATTAAAGTATTCAACTAGGTTATATAAAATGATTCAGTTGGTTAAGAAATGAGAAATGTGAGAAAAAATTATCGATTTGATCTCACCATTAACAAAAACAAATAATACTAACAATATTAATATTTAAGGTTATAAAAAATCAATTATTTGTCTTTTTTTATAAGATCCTTTTTTTAGGGTGATTGATCAAATTGAGTTTTTATTTTTATTTTAAATATTCACTTAAATGGATCTTTTTTCAAAATATTTACCAAAATGGATATGATTTAATCGTTAATTGATTCAAATCGTAGTTTAAAACTGTAGTTTCACTGTCACTGTAGGATTTTATACACCATAGATGATACGGTAGGTCTCTTTTCAAAGATTAATAAATTCATCATAAATAGTAGATTGTAATAAGATGAGATTACTAAATTTTTGTATAACCTATTTTCTTATTAAAACTGTAGTTTCACTGTTTTTATACGATTTTAGACACCATAGATAACATGATAGGTCTCTTTTCAAAGGTTGAATAAATTCATCATAAATAGTGAATTGTAATAAGATGAGATTACTAAATTTTTGTATAACCCATTTTCTTATTAAAAAAAATTTAAAAACCTAAATTTAAAAACATTATTTTTTAAGAAGAATGTTAGTTAGTAATTTAGTACCTTTGTAAACTCATGATGGGTGTTCAATTCCTATTAAAAATTATGTTGAAGCTTTTGATAATTTCTGGTAGCCAAGTTTATAGTGTGGTACTAAATTAATCTAATCTAACTAAGTGAAATTGCTTATATAAAGTATCTAAACTATTGTTATTCAATTGGGAAGCAAAAATGGATAATGGTATGGATTGGTGTGGTTGTTGGCTTGTCTTGTTTCCAAAGATATGTTACAAAAAATAGGGTACCTAAAGTAGTACTAAGAGTGGTTTGGACTTTTGCAGAAGTTACTGAAATGAAAATGAAAGGATATGGCCCACTTTGTTTTATCACCATTTTTTCAACAGTTGAATTAAGCTTTATTATTTTCTAATAAACATCACTTTCACCTAAAAAAAGACATAGATGTCATACTTGTTTTATGTAAAATATGTTTTTCATTCTATAAAATTTGTAATATATTAAATATGTCTTTGTAAATTTATTTTAATGTTATTTTCGTCTCTATAAAAGTTTAATATATTTCTTTTATCTTCGTAAGTAAACATTAGTAATGATATCGTGATTGACGACTTAACACGTGAAATTAATAATTAAAAGAGTAAAATATATTTTGTTCTATGAAAGAAAAAAAAAATATGTATATATATTTTGTTCTGGTCCACGCGTATTGTTTTTATTAATATGTAATATATTTTAATTGTTTAAGATTTATTAACTACGTAAATCATCAAATGAAGTCCTAAAATTTATTCTGTTCATGTTGTTTGTTTGGTCATTTATCTTTTAATTTCAACTTACACAATTAATAAATCCTAAACAATTAAGATATATTACATTTCAATAAAAGTATATACTTGAACTCGTAATTTTATGACACTTTTCATCCAAAAACGTTTATTAACTATGTTAGTATCGTTATTAATGTTGTTACTAACAAGAACGAAAAAAATATATTAAACTTCTATAGGAGCAAAAATAATATAAAAAATTTTACAATAACATATTTAATATTTT
The DNA here is from genome assembly GCA_037954015.1 of Psophocarpus tetragonolobus. Lineage (NCBI taxonomy): Eukaryota > Viridiplantae > Streptophyta > Magnoliopsida > Fabales > Fabaceae > Psophocarpus > Psophocarpus tetragonolobus. The sequence goes on from CM075693.1 coordinate 66,231,717, forward strand.
ACAAACATTATAGGAATAAAAAACATATTTTATCCTTTTAATTACCAAATCTACTTGTTAAATTGTCAATCGCACTAATATCGTCTAATAAAGAGAAACAATATATTTAATTTTTATAAAGACAAAAAGAATACAAAAAATTTTACAGAACTTGTTTAATATTTTAAAAATTTTATAGGAACGAAATATATATTTTATCCTGTGCAATATATTTGCAAAAATCTTAAATTCTGACCTGTATGGCCCATTTAAATTTTTTTAGCTGTATGGTCAATTTTTTTAACTATGAGTATGAACGAGTCATCCTAACCTATAATGACTAAGTAAAAAATCTTCTAACATAAATATTTTCTAACAATATAATTCACTTCACATCCAAAGCACTCAAACCATAACTATTTAATTTAAACAATAAGCACATACATTTTCAACTGCATAGATCTTAACCCTTTAGAAAGAAAAATTATTTTTATATTAAATTGAAACAGGTTTTTTTTTAAAAAAAATAAATAAATTAATGAAATTCTCAGCTCCAGTGAGTGGTGACACATGGGATGGTTCCCACAAACTTTAAGGTAGAGAGCCAATTGTGTTAGAACTACTTTACTTTATCACCATTTGTTCTACACTAAAAGGATTTTTTTTTTTTGAAAAATAAGTAATAGGACAAAGAGGTATTATTGTCTATTGTTTTTATTTGTTTATTTAATATTGAGAAGTGTTAATAACATTTTTCTAACATTTTTTATAGTTTAATTAAATTCGTGAACAAAACACTAATGTCTTATTTAAAATTTTGTAGCTAGACCAGACACGAAGAACAGACAATATCGTACTACTAAAAATATAATTGAAGTATTGATGTATTTAATTGGTGCGTATTAAATAGAATGGGTCAATTACTTTAAACAACTGGCAGTTGATAGCAAATGATGACAAATTGATTAATATCCAATTGACTAAATTTTATTTTTGATCTTTGAAAATTAAAAATAATTTTTTTTCTTGAAATTTAAAACAAAAAAAAATTATTTTTTATTTTTAAAGATCAGAAAGTGAAATTTATTTAAATTTTAGAAATGAAAATCAACTATAAGATAACATCACACTTGTAACAATTCAGACAACCTGAATCAATTCAATTAATGAACAAACTTTAATAAATTTTAGAAATAAGTTGAAACTTATTTAATTAATAGAGTTTAATTGGTATACATTGTGATCGTGAGTGTAAAAGATTTTTACACTGAGATTCAATTATGATTAATTTATGTGACTTTTAAAATAATAATGAGTAAAATAAACAAATTTATTGTAATTGAATGTAAGTATAACGATGTATACTAATTAGCTTCTCTTCGTAAATGTCATTTTGTTATTTAATGAACAAGTTTTAATAAATACTAAAGTGTGTATTAAGTTTAGTTTAAACAAAATAAATTTGTTTAAAAAACCTATTTTAATAACTTTGAGAAGTGAATCTTCATTCCTCACACAAATTATACAGGAGAAGACAAACTTATCTTTTCATGAACAAAATAAAATTTTAAAAAACATTCCATATGAAACTTCTAAAACTTAAACCCTAAACTTCTAAAATTTAACATATTAAAACGAAAAAACACTCAAATATAATAGATCACCAAAATTAACATTTACCGTAATTAAAAGAATTGGGAAAGTAAAAAAACAAAAAAAGACATACATTTTCATCAATGAACTTGGCCCAAAACCGTGCCAAGGCTCTTGCATAAGGTTCTTGAGGCAAGATGGGTTGGTTCTGTTTCCAAGTGTCATCTATATACTCAAGAATCACAAGGGAATCTATTATGGGCTGCCCTTTGTGAACTAGCACAGGAACCTTCTTATCAATAGGGTTTTATTTGAGTAAAAGTTCACTTTTGTGCTCCAAATTATCTTCAAGAAATTCATATTCCAAGCTGCACCCTGTAAACAAATGGTCTTCCAACAACCCCCAAAAGTTTCACTTCTTCTTTCTGATTTTCAGCCATTGAATGAAGAAGCACTTCAATTTGGTGGACCTAATTAAAGAACCCTAGTGGTTAATTACTTGTTTTTGGTCTTTGGTTTTCTTCCCACTAAGTGTTTTTGCTTCTCTTTATTAGGATGTTGAAAGAAGGAAGGTAGATTTGGCTTTTCAATGTATATAGACTTGTTCAACTTAGACGACTTTATTTTAAATATATCTTCATTAGAGAGAAAAAAAATATATTATAATACAAGAATATCAAGATGGCATTGATAGTTGGCAATGAACCAAGGCTCGGTTTTGCCTTTTCACTCTTGTTCCTGTAAAAAATGCAGAATAGATTTTAATTCATGTATAAAAGAAGTACATATCAAATTTTAATATTTATTTTGATTCGTATGGGATATTTTGGATTTAGATATATACATGAGTAATTCATTATATTATTTTTATAATTTTTTTTTATTTTTTTATTATTAAATAAATTATATATTAAATTATTAATTATATTTTAATTTAAAAGTTTAAAAATTATATTTTGAATTAAATATATAATTTTAAGTTTGTTATATAATTATAACAATTAAATACAAAACAAGTAGTTACTTACTACAGTACTTGTATCTAATTTAAAGAATCAAGTAACACTCAAAAGATAATACTCGTCATTCGGACAGATTTGACACGATACATGTGAGTACGAATTTATTACGAATATTATTATCATTCCTACTTGGAAGCCTGAATTGTGAAGAATGTCCTATGTGTTACACTATTATTACAATATGTTTGGCAAACCAACATAACAGAATTTTTATAAAAAAGTTATAAGATTAATCTAGTGGTAACTTGATGAGCTGAAAAAAGAAGTCGTGAATTCAAATCATTCCACTAACAACAAAATTAACTTATAAAAAAAACAATATACACAATTTTTATGATCAAGTGATTAGAGGAATGTAATTAATAATCATGCGTCAGGTTTATAAGTTTATTGATACCATATGTTAAATTCAGTTATATTATATCTACAATAACTTTAAGTAAAATAAAAATTTAACTAATCTAATTATTAAATTTTATAATATTATCTTATCGATCATGCTTATAAAATTTTACATAGTTTGAAATTTTCTAGATGTGTTATTTAATAATAAATATTTGTATATTTTTAAATATCATATTATATGCTAAAATTAAGTAGTATGATGAACTACCAAATAATTTTGAAATTGTATAAAATTTTATATATTTAATCTAATTAATAAAAATATAAAGTTCAATGGTTGAATAGTTTAAATTTGTATTTTATATAATGGTATTAAAAGTGTAATTTGATAAAGTTTGATATATATAGAGAACATTCAAGCAAGAAAAAATAGTTTATTGTGAGAAATGAGAGGATTTAATAACAACCGTATGATTAAATTTAACAATATTGATTACATTGATTATCAAAACTAACAATTTGTCACCATAGGTGGATCTATGAGCATTGCATGGAAGAAGAAAAATATGGTAACCTATGCATGATTACATTTTAATAATGAAATTATATTTTAGCCACTTAAATGTGGTTGCAAAATTGGTAAGGGAAAAGTATTGATAGGTACACATAAGCACACTAATGGAGAATTTGCATGTGAATGGGAAAGTTAGAGAAATTGAAGTAAGTCTAGTTCTATTAATAATGATAATGTGCATTTTGTGTGAGGTTAGCTTAATATGTTTCTTTTTGTGTTCTTTATAGGAAAAAAAAATTTAAGCATATGAATTGAATGGAAGTATTCCAAAAGATATAACAAGTCAATATTTCTTAACTTAGACTCTAAGAAGTAAAGAACACTATGGATGGTTCGGGGGAAAGGGAGGGGAGGTTAGGATTAGGGTCTTGCCTATCTAGGATGTCTGGACACACTATATGTTTGTACAGTGAGATATGATCATCTTTCACTTCTTATAAAGAGTTACAAAATGAGGTTAATATCCATACAATGTGTTTGAAGTTAGTCGATTTTGGTTTAACATTAATTTATTTTCTCAAAATGTAATAAATTATGATATTGGGTTAGTTTGGTTCTACATATTTCAATGAGATTGTAGATTTGATTTAATGATGATATTTTCTATTTTTAAATTATGCATAAAACCACAATAGTCTGATACTACATATTCTGTTTGGATATGTTAAGTGTTTTACATTTGCTAAATTTTGGTACTGCATTATTGCATATTCTAAAAACATAATAAATTACTATTTTTCATTAGTTTAGTTATGTATATTTTAACAAGAGACTATAGATTTTGATCTTAAAATGATGTTTTCTGATTTTAGATTATGCAAGAAACTAATATATTTTTGTATTACATATTTTGGTCTCATATTGAATATGGAATTGATGCAGAATTTGGTACTATGTATTTTCTTTAAGATATATTATGTATTTTAAAATTAGCTAATTTTAGTGTGAATTTAGTACTTCATATAGAATTGATGTAGAATTTAGTACTTCATATAGGTTTTGATGTTTTTGAAACATGTTATTGAATTCATTAAGTGTGTGTTTTCAAATAGGTTACTAAATTGAAATAACAAATGGTGGAACAAAATCAGCAAATTATTCAACAACATAAGCAAATTGAAGAACAATATAAAATATTTGAAGTAATGATGAGTTTTTTGCACAAAATTATTCAGGTGAAGGGTTTTCTAAAATGGTTATATTTCAAGTTTCACAATAAAATTTTAAATTTAAATTTAATTTATAAATATTTCAATATCTAATTTATATTTCTAACTATGTTTTATATTATATTTTAAGCATATGACCGAGAAAGAGCACAACCGACTAATGTGCTTAATCATTCTCCAAGTGATTCTCTCAACACAAAAAAGAATAGGATTACATTTGTTTACTTGTTAATTTTATGGATTATTTGTTTTCTTATATTTTGATTTTTGAATATTTATTAAACTTAAAATTTTCATATTTAAACATAAGAATTTCTATTTAATTAGGATACAAATTATAAAATACAATAATATTATTTATGAATAAGATTTTATTGATGGATATTATATATGATGTTAAAAATATTTGGTAAGATTTAAAAGTTGCTAAAAATAAAAAGAAGTTTATATCCATTCTGATATTGACAGAGGTTTAGAACTATTGGTATAATTTAGGGGCCATACAAATTATACGTATTATTTATCATGTTAACATGAAGTTTAAAGTTGTTGATAAAACAAAATTTGATTGCTTATGAATTGACAGATATTTAAAATTGCAAGTAAAGTACAGTATTAACAAAGGTTTATAACAGTAGGTAAAAGTACGTGAGTACATAATTATGGATAATGTTATTTGCATTAAAAAGGGTTCGTCAATGCAGTAAAATATAGGGGTTAGATTAAGGGGGTTGATAAACATAGGTAAAATGTAGGGGTTGCATAATGGTAGGAAATGTTTATACATTAACGACACGGTTCACAATCATAAGTAAATTGGAAGAGTTTCATAATTGTGAGTAATGTTTATTACATTAATAGGGATTCACAACTACGAATAAGTTATGCGTTTTTGGAGGGTTGGCCAAGACTACTTTTAAAGTATTTGTCACAGATGCTTTAACAACAAAACACGTAACTGCAAAAAATGCATTTGTTTAGGATTAAAACTGTGGAAAATGCCAAGTATAACCCTTAGTAAATTTAGTAATAATATCAAATAAATGTTAATATCATATATTGTTAAATGTTGCATTATATAAAACGCTATCATGTTCCCTATCCATTTGATATACCATTAAATATGATAACATTTTATATAATACAAAATTAGTTTTTATAAATAGAAGTTTAGCCACGCATATCTATGACAAACCCATATCATATGCACACAATGTCATTAAAAAATTTTAATAAAATAAACTAAACTTGATATCTAGTTATAGGTTTAAGAAAATTTTTAGGAAATGAAAATTGAAAATGAAATAAACTTTTTTATAAGATAAAATTATTTTACGCGTAACTTAAAAGTCATCTTTTACGTAGAAAAAAAATTATGAGAGTTTTTATAAATTAGTTTGTGGATAAGTCAATTTTAATTTATGAAAAAACTCATTTATGAAAAAACTCATTTTTTCCCCTAAAAAGTACCTTTAGGAAACTTATCTACCCATGCATGTCCATACAAATTGTAGCCTGTTTATTAATTATATAAATATTTATCCAAATAATGACTTCAATTTCTTTATATAATTTTAAAATGGATTACATTAATTTAATTATGCTATTAATATTTAAATTAAGGCTTATTTAATTTTTAAATGCCATTTTTAAGTATATAAAAGAAAAGCACACATCTTGATGTTTTAACGTTTACAAAATAACCTACAACAAAGCATGAAAAAGTTAAAATTTAAAAAAAAAACTATATTCAAAGAAGAAAAAAATGATTTATACTATAACTTAAATATTAAATTGAAACAAAAATGGACAAACACTACAAACTTACTTGAAGTCAAGGATTGTAGACCCTCCCTCACTATGTCACCTACACCTTACAAGATTTATTTCACAATAGTTCTCCAAATCATGAATCTCTACCTATAATAAAATACTTTAAAAATTATTAAATAATTTTAAATCACCACTTATTAATTTATCATCATAATCAATCTTCATATATAAAATATTTAAAAATGTTATAAATTAAAAAAATTAACCACATTTTTTATTTATATGACTTTTAAAGTATTAATTGGTAAAATTAATAAATTTACTATAAATTAAAAGTTTGTGATTGAATGTGAGTGTAAAATATTTTACGCTCACATTCAATCACAAACTTTTAATTTATCATAAATTTATTTTACATCATACTAATTAAACTCTAATTTTTATCTAACAACATATTCATAAAATGGAAATCTTTTATCTTCAATTAGAGTCTTATTTTCTATTTCCACCAATCAAGATCGTGTCATTTAATAAACTACATAAAAAATAAAAAAATATAAAAAAATTATAAAAAATAACTAGGCATTTTATGATAATAAAAACAGAAATAACATAAAATAAGAATAGAGGATTTTCATGTCACATTCACACAAGCCCACAATTAAGTATTTGTCTATTTTGAAGCATTAATGATGGATGCATATCTTGCTTTGAAGAACCCCACAACTTTATCTCTTTGGGGGAGGTTCTCTTTCACCACAACATGGTTGGTGTATTCTTCACTCCATTTAGAGAGCTTTGGAAACTTCTCATGGGTCAGAATTTTCAACCCCACAGCCTCTTCAATAGCAGGGAGCCAGAAAGCTATGAAGCCAGCTGCTATGTCCACTATGCCAATGGTTTCTCCTCCAAAGAACTTGTGTTTCAGTTCATTCTCAAGGAATTCAAGAGCCTCAAGTGATTCCTCTGTGCCCTTGTCTCGTTCTTCCTTGCATGCAGTAAATGACGCCTTTGATATTGGCGGGAGACACTAGTTGAGAGAAAAATTGGCGAAGATTCGTGTTAATTAATTTTTCATATGATAAATGATGATGATTGATCCATGGTTACATTCATGAAGTGAGAAATTTTCTGTGTTTTCTCAAAATATCAACTAAGAAAATTCTTATTTTGAAACTCTTTGATGGTGACCATAATGAGTTTCACTTCTAGTTTTCAAACTAACATATGAACTTTGACAAACTTAACCATTGAAAAAAAGAGTTTATCTTTACATGGAGGTGTTACTCTTTTACAAAAACAAACAAGATAAGTTCAATATTAAAAAAAATAATGTCTATTATATTTAAAAATAAATATATGTGAACTCCACTAAAAGTTTCTAAGATCACAAAATAAAGTGTCATAAAATCATAACATATGATCTTTGAAATCAATTTTTAAGATGATTTGACAAGGTAGAATCCACAAAAACATTACCTAAGATAAAAAAATCTTATCTTCTATATGCTAATCCATTTAGAAAGAGAGTTTTTCCTACACTTATCTTGACATTGATTGATGTGTATCTCAAAGTAGTAGTACTATTTTTTTTTATTTAATAGTTAAATTTTTGAAATATTTTGTTCATGTCATTTTCAGAATTGCAAATAATACACGGTGCTTAACATCGATATTCAATGAATCTTAAACAAGATTCTTAACAAATCTATTAAAGATTATACGAAAATGTTGCTTAACCTTCTAAAAAATAAATTCAACTAAATCTGAGCCTTTAAAAAATTATATGAATCTTGTTATTTACTTTTCTAACTAATACCCTTAGCCTTCTAGAAAAACAAACTAATATCCTTAATATTTTCCACAATTAATTTTAGGAATGAACCACTTATAGCATGTAATTTCTTATTTTCATTTAAGAGTGTTGGAAAAATATTCTGTAACACTTCCTTCTTAACACACTTTATTATTTAATAAATTGACTAAAACTTTTAAAATTAAAAAAATGAAATTATTAAATGAAAAATAAAACACAAAATATTATAATTTTAATATTATAATTAGTGTATACCATATAGAGTAATTTTAAGCTAATTAGTATATGAATTAGTGTAAAATTCTATTATTTAATCATATGGTTATGATTTTTAAGATATTGATTGATAAATAAAAAAATTATTACCAAATAAAAGATTGTGATTAAATAATAATAATTATGTTTTACACAGTAAATACATAACCTTTATTTTATCCATATATGAATATAAATAGTAATTCCCATAAAAGTAGAAGATAATAGTAATAACTTACTTTCTCGTCAATGAATTTGGACCAAAATCGAGCCAATGCTCTATCATAAGGCTCTTGAGGCAAGAAGGGGTGGTTCCTCCAAATCTCATCAATGTATTCAATGATCACAAGTGACTCAGCCAAGGGTTTTCCATTGTGGACAAGCACAGGCACCTTCTTGTGAATAGGGTTGTATTTGAGAAGAAGATCACTCTTATTCTTGAGATCTTCTTCAATGAAGGTGTATTTGACACCCTTCAGTTCTAGAGCAATCTGAACCCTTCTCACAAAGGGGCTTCCCACCACACCAAACAATTTAACTTCTCCATAGTCTTTGGCCATTGCAAGTTTAGGTTAGAACTTGTAAGTTTTGTACAAGTGTTACTATGGCCTATGGTTTTATATATAAGGGTTTAAGTCATGGTGGAAAGTGTGATATGGAAAGTTGGGTGTTACCACACCCTTAGAAAGATGAAACATTGGGTTAAGTCTAATTAAGAGAGGTAGGTAGAATTGGTGATTGAGAGGCCACAACCTATTTACGTATATGGTAAATGCCTTTAATGCTATAGTTATTACAGGAAGAAGAAAAATTAATGTGATTTAATATTTAAAAAAGATAATAATTAATTTTATTATTTTATTAACTTATAAATGGATTCTACTCCATCCACCACATTGTCATACACAACTCATTATTATTTTCAAGTTTGTTATAGGGATGACAACACGGACGGAAGTGAGTTTGACCCTCTCCATTTTTTAACTTGGGAAGTGTGAAGCGGGAGCGAGTTTGGATATAAAAGAAATATCTATAAAATTTTAATTTTGTCTTCATCTTTGTTGAATATTTTCAGGTTTGGGTATATGTACGAGTAATCCATTATATTTTTTTTACAATATAAATTTACTTATTTATTATTAAATAAATTATATATTAAGTTATTAATTAATTATATTTTAATTTTAAAAATATATCACTACCCATAGTGAATTTTTCAGAGCATTGTGATCTCGACCGCAACATTATGATTCTTGTGCAATCATGTTTTAATAATTCATAAGAGTGTAAATTTGTACATATACATGTAGAATTATAAATATATCTATAAAATTTTGTTTAACATAAAAGCGAAATGAGGGTGGGACAAAGACCAACAAGCTCACCTGCACTCCCTTCCCTGATTTTTTTAGGCGGAGAAAATATAACCTTGACGTCACTCTGGTCAACGCAGGTTTTTCCCATAAAAATCGAGGCGGGATGGGTATCGGCAAGAGCGAGTATGATTATTATCCCTAGTTTACTCCAACCTTAGTTTCTTATAAGTAATATAAACTTTTATAATTTTTTATTTTTTTTCAATTAACTTATTTTTTACAACTTAAAATTTTAATTTAATTATTATAAATAAATAAAAATTTAATGAAGAATACCACAAAATATTAGTTTTTACAAAACTAAGCCTGGATGCTTGTATAAAAACCAATGCTAATTTCTAAGAAACAGTAAATAAATGTTATGACAACTCCCTCCAATACAAATTTCTTACCGACAACATTCCTTATTGTTATGCAATTGAAATAAGTTACCTGCATTATAGTTACTTTTAGTTAGAGAATGTTTGCATCCTACACCAAAATTTTTTTGGAAAAAAAAAAAAAAGTCATTTGTTAAATTAAATTTAAGTTGAGGATATCTTAGTAATTTTATACTCTCTCCACTTACATTATGCAATATATTAATTACTTTTTAAAACAATATCATTTTTCAGTCCTAACTTTAGTTATTTTATAAAATTAATAATTTTAATAAAAAATTACATAATAATTTTAGAAGGTTTTTTAATAGATTTATACTCTTTCTGTATTTTAAAAAAAATGCACCTAAAAAATCACATTAAAATTATAAATTAATAATTCTTTAAAGGTTTAAATATATTAGTACTTAGAAAATTGAAGGTTTGATTTTCAGTTTTGAAATTTATAAAAATAAAAAGAAGTTTTGGTTTTAAGTTTTTAAATTTTTAAAAATAACATTCTTTTGCTTTTCAAATTTAAAACATATTTTTAAATCTTAATCACATTATAATTTTTCCTCTTTAAAGATCAAAGATGATAGTCAAATGACTGACAATTGGTGTCAAAGGTGGAGGTTGTGACCGGTGATCAACAATCAGAAGTGATAGAAGTCAGTGGTCGTCAATTGGGAGTGGCAACCCTTTATTGCCTATTAGAGGAGATAGAGGTGGTGGTCGAGAGTGGCGACTAATCAAAGGTGATGATCGGTCAGAGGTGGCAGATGGTGATAGTCGGTTAGAGGTGATGGTCAGTGATGAAGAATGTCAAGTGATGAACTCAAATAAAAACAGAAACATAAATTTGAAAACCAAATTTTATTATTTTTTAAATTGAATGAAATATGTTTCGAAAATAACTAAAAAAAATTAGAACCATTTTTGTCACACATGTCTTTATTTTTAAAATACATTTTAAAACAAAATATCAGAAACTCAAACCACATCCCCTAACTTTCAATTTTTAGATTTAAATACTAACATTTTTAATATTTGAAATTAATACATGTCATTAAATGTCTTTTGTTAATAGATGATGTAAACGAAAGTGTTACATCATCAACTCCACATCATTTACTTAAAGTTGCAGAATTAAAATTCACGTAATTTTATGATAGATACCTTTATCAAAAATAAAAAAATTTCAGCTACCAAAATCAACATATAAATAAAGGTTAGGTGCCAAAACTAAAATGATTTTATCTTTTAGGTACCAAAACTATTTAAGCCTATAAAAAGTTAATTATAATTATTATTTCATTACCCATTCTATGTGATATAATATGCCCCCTAATTGATCTCCTTATTAAGGATGACAAAAATACTCATATCTATGGATATCGCTTCGATTTTGAAGGTTATTATCCGTTTTGACCAAGTATGAGCATGGGTGTGAATATTACACGATGTGATGAACCGGATATGGGTATATGACTACATGTCTCGTACCCGAACTCATACATGCCCATTATACTTTTAATAATTATATAATAAATTTAAATTTATATATTTAATTAAAAATTTTAATTTTTAAATTTATTGTTATTAATTATTATTTATATATTTTTAAATTAAAATATAGTTAATAACTTAATATATAATTAATTTAATAATAAATAAGTAAATTTAAATTGTAAAAAATAATATAACAGGTACTCGTAGTATACTAGAAACTCAAAAATACATGACAGAGACAGAGATTAAAATTTCATACCCGTTCTATTTATACTCGAAGCTGCCCCGCACTTTCCAGAGATGGGGATGAGGAGGGTCAAAACCACTCCTACCCTGCCCTGTTACCATCCCTACTCATTATTTTAAAAATCTTTCAAATGTTACTGGTGAAATAAAACATAAAAAATAAAACCATTAGAAAAGTTGCATAGTGAAATGATTATATCTAAATAATTAATTTTTAAATAATGAGATCCTTTATTTCTTTAACAGACTAAATTAAAAAATATATTAAAAAAAGCTATATATATTATTCTAAATATATTCATGAATTTTGCTATAAAATTTTTTCATCACTACCTTTAATCAGTTTTTTTTTTATTTTTTTACTTTAGATTCAATTTGAGGTAGCCAAAAATGCGGTCAGAATAGTACTCCCCTTCACCTAAATATAATTTCCTTTTTGGGTTAGTAGATCCAACAACATTGGTATAATATGTTAGTGTGGGTTTTGGATCCTACTGCACCCACCAAATTGATACTTACATATGAGTACACCCATTTTTAGAGTTTTTTATTTAATATCTATTCATTTTTTATTTTCCACTTACTTGTGGAAAAAATATCATTATGCCTTTTATTTTTTATTCTCTGGCAAGGCAACACTGGAGAATAAAAAAACATTGCAATTTTTTTTCTTTCTCTGACCGTGCATCACTGAAGAAGAAAAAAAATTTGCAAATTTTTTTCCTTCTCCAGTGGTGCATTGCCGGAGAAGAAAAAAAATTGCAAATGTTATTAAAATTTATTACTCATAAATGTTATTAATCTCAATTTAATTATAACAAAAAATTAAATTACTCATAAATGTTAAAAATTTATATTATAAATAACAAAAAATAATAATATATTATAATATTTATAAAATTTGCAAATATTTATAAAATTTGAAATGAAAATATTACTCATATAATATATTACAATATTTATAAAATTTACAATTTTTTTTTTGCACAGCCGGAGAGGAAAAAAAGACAAAAAAAAAATTATTACTCATAAATGTTATTAGTCTAAATTAAATTACTCATAAATATTGTTAGTATCAATTTAATTATAACAGAAATAATAATAATAATAATAATAATTAGAGTAATTAACATGAGTGTAATAATAATAATAATAATAATTAGAGTAATTAACATCAGTATAATTAGACTCATAATAGTTAGAGTAATTAACATTATCTAATTAAAGTAATTAGAGTAATTATGTCATTTAATTAGAATAAAATAATTAGAGTAATTAGATTCAAAGTAACCAGAGTAATTTGCAGATTTTTTTAGGTAGTGTATTGTCGAAGAAGTAAAAAATTTAAGAGAATGTTTCATAATAAATTTTATTTTAAAATATAAAATTTTAATAAAATTTTAAAAAATTATGTTATAAATAAATTATATTATTAAAATATAAAATATTATAAAGATCATGTAAATAGTTAAATAATTTTTTAATTAATTTTTTATTTGAAAAGTTTATTTCATAGAATAAGTTATTTTATTTTGAAATGTGAGTGAGTGTGGTTAATTTACTAGACTAGGTGTTCAGAGAGATAAAATTAATTTATTATGGTAGGTGTTAAGATAGATAATTAGGTTTAAGGGTATTTTTTAAGTTTTTCAAAAGTTATTTAGGTAGGTAGGTGTTAAATGAAAAAGGGGTAGATGTGAAATGAAAATCTCCATTTTTACATCTAAAAAATTCAAATCCAAAATGTATTCGAAAGATGCAATACCAATATGATGGGATCCAAGAAATAAAATCCTATTAGTGTTAGGGACTTGCCCTAAAGTTCAATCCTTCTATTTTTCTTATTTGACCTATAATACCCTAAAATAATGCATAGGACAAATCTTTTAGTATAGTGATCCAAATGAAAATATAATACTACTTCTAATCTGACTTCTAACACTACTTCTTGGTCTTGTTCTTATTATAGGATCCAAATAATTAATTCACCAAGATTAAGAAAATAGGTTTCTTAGGTTGAAAACAAATAAAAATGTTTTTTAGGTTTCCAAATTTTCTTTTTCAAAAAGCAAAAGTGGTGTCAACATAGTTAGGATCTCCTTTAGTATAGTGATACCTTTACCGTTTCATTAAAAAAAACAAAAAGCAAAATGAGACTATTTATATTTCACTCAATTATTAAATGGAGACACTTGCGTATCATGGTGACTTTGCTGACTTAAGCATCTTTGCAGACACACTTCCAACACTGTTTTCAGAGTTTGGATTTGAGCATTCATACCACACCCATTTCAGCTCAAGGGCTTCAATCTTCTGGTGCTGATTTCCCAATAATTTGAACTTTGAAAATGAGGTTATTATTTCTTATACTTCTATAAACTTCTCCCGGGATGGCTACACCTCTATAATATATTAAAGACAAAAATATTCTTGAATGACTTTTTAAAATACGTTATCCAGATTTAATTTTTGTCAAATCTAGATTATTTAATTTATATTCATTAAAATTTGTTTTTTTTTAAAGTTTGGATTAGGTAATTGAAGGTCACTTCTTTCTTCTTTTTTTCTTTTTTTTTTACTAATTTATATTTATTAAAGTATATTTTTACAAGTCTAAATCATCTAATCCAGACTTATTTTAAAAAGCATAGTTTTAATGAATTGGTACATGTTCGGATCAGATAATCAGAACTTGCAAAAACAAAAGAACTTCAACTTATCAAATCTGGACTTATAAAAAAATACATTTTTTATGAATATGGATTTGTGGGGAAAAAAATTTCAAATTACTTAATCTAAACTAAAAAAAAATTTAATGAGTCTAGGTTAGGTGATCCAAATTTAACAAAAACTAATCTGAATTACTTATTCCTGAAAGTCACTTGAGGATATTTTGATCTTTAATATATATTATGAAAATGCGGAAAGAGTTTATGGAGGTGTAGAAAGAAAAATCCTAAAATTGAACATTGCACCATCCAGATAACTTGGGGATCGAAGCCCAAATCATATGATATTACAACAGTAATACAACAGTAAAGTCCAATGCAAAAACTGCAACTTTTCTCTGTATTTCCATATTTCTCTCTGCAGTCAACTAGAGTAAAAATGTATCTCCTGAATGAGGTGTACGAAAAAATTGTCTCAAAGAACTTTATCATTAGAAGAATAAACAGTATTTAAATTATGAAATTATCTTTCATTCTTTTGCTCTCCTTGTGTATAAAGAAAATGTACTGAAAACTTGGTGGATAATGTATTCACCTAGTGTTTTCTCTTAATTAGAGAAGCTTTTTGTGAACATCATAAATGATCATGCTTTTATTTTGAGCACAATCCATCATCAACAGTATAACTGAAATAGAGAAAATATATGTAATGATGTTTAACCCTTTGGAGATAAGAACATTAATAGTGAAGGAAAGTTTAAGTTTAACACTTATCCTCTTGCACCAAAAATCATATAATGCACACTCATTTGGGCATGGTTTCAATTTAGTTAACAAATCAGCAACAAATTATAGCACCACTTTTTCAGTTGAAATTAAAATAGCCAATACCCTCAACCAAATCACAGTCAATCAAAACAGAAAACAAGCTTTTCCTCACAACAAAATCATTATTTTGCCAGAAAATTAAGGTAACTAACTACTCATCCTAGCAATAAAAAAGGTTCTAATTTTTACCAGAAGCTTTGAAGAAAGCAAACAATTCATCTCTAGGAGGAAGACCCTCTTTGATCACAGGGTGATTGATGAACTCTTGACTCCAATTATATAATTTTGGAAATTTCTCATTAGTAAGCAACTCCAACCCTGTAATTTCTTGCAATATGGCAACCCAATAGGCAATGAAATTGGCTGCAATATCAACCAATCCTATTTTCTCTCCTCCAAAGAACTTCTTGCCTTGAAGTGCTTCTTGAAAGATCTTCAAAGCTTCCAAGGCTTCTTCCACTGCTTTCTCACGTCCATTCTCATCACTCCAGCAAGCATTCCATATAGCAAGCAAGATCTAAAACCAAAAAGAAAAAAAAAAAGGTCAAAATTCTATCCTAAAAGAATGTTCCGACCAAACTTTATTTTTTCTCACTTCTCTCTAAAACAAAATCTCCTCTAAGAACTGTGTTTTTCAACTCTTGGTTGCTTGAAAAGAGACTTGTACTTTTAAAACTTCTTCAAAGGGACCAAACATAGATACACTTTCTTAAGTGTCTGTTTATGTTATTCTGTAAGCAAATTTAAAATTTTGTCTTTATTAATATAACTTATCAAAATATACCTCTAACTTTAATTAAATCATGCATGCACAGAATCGGATTTCTTGCAATGCTTATAAGTGAATCAAATAGAGGTGGTGGAGTTGATCAAGGTTAGAAGCTGGTTGTGAACAAAAGCTAAACTTGAAAAAGCAAGGATATCTTATTATGAGTAGTGGTTAAACCAGTAATGTGTGAATCTTCTCTGTAAAACTAGGACAATATCTTGATGTAAAGGGTAAGGGACTAAGGGTACCCCTTTTAACTCCTATCTTTCAAAACATATTATCAAGAAAAAATAACACTAAAGGTACTATATATCAAAGTTTAATTTGCCCCTCTGACAGTTATGTTTGATTAGACTCCTTTGATACCTCAATGGTTGAACACGTGTAAATTTGACTTTGAAGTAAAATAATATTTTTTTATTATTTTTATTCTAAAACTAAGTAAGCAATAAACAAATTCAGTACAAATTAACTTCAAATAATTAAGTCAACCAAAATTCAATATTAGACTTATAACCACTTCCTAATTAAATAGAAGATCAAATATATATACATTAACCTAAAATCACTTTACTTAACTTTCCAATCTGTCTTCTATATTCAAATATGAATCCAACCATGCAACAGTCAAAACAAGTGAAACAAAAGAACAAAACAAGATTACTAACCTTGTCATCTAAGGTCTTAGCCCAGAACCGAGCCAAGGCTCTCTCATAAGGGTCTTGAGGCAAGAGGGGGTTATTTTTCCACATCTCGTCAATGTATTCAACAATGATAAGTGACTCAGGTAAAGGGTTCCCATTATGGACCAAAACTGGGACCTTCTTGTGAACAGGGTTGTACTTGAGTAAATCATCACTCATGTTAGCAGGATCTTCCTTAGAGTATTTGTAGGGCACACCCTTGAGCTTGAGGGCAAGCTCTACTCTGTTGCTAAATGGGCTAGCCCACTTGCCAAAAAGCCTCACTTCTTGGTTCTCTGAAGCCATTGGAAGTGCTCAAAATTGAAGTGTGATGCAAAGGTGCAACTTCTAAGGTGAATTTGTTAGGCTATGGCTTATGGTTTATAGTTTATGGGTTTGGTATTTATATTAGAGAGGACACAAGGACTGAGGCTGTTATAGGAGTGTGATAGGTAGCTTCCTTGAATCTCATAGTTCCATATTAATGGATGGTAAATGGACCCAAATGTACCCACAAAAATACTCTTATAGATCCATAAAATTGGTATACGTATGAGTGGATTTAGATTCAAAAAAAATATATGGGTATGAGGATCGGGATATAGATCGGTATTATAATACTTGGTCCACACTTACTCCAAGAGTAAGTTTAAAATAGCTATTTTTCATCCATATAATTCATTTTATTGAAATATAATGATTGTAATGAATAATTAATTTTAAGCAAATAAAGGGTTAAGATGAAGAGAAGTGTTTTAAATTTATTCTTAGAGTAAGTGGATCCCTTCCCTATATATATAATATTATTTAATATAATTATATTATATAATTCTACATAATTAATTTTGAGTAAAAATATTATTTGCATTATAATTTATGATAAGTAGTATGATTATAGATTAAAAAGTAACATATAATATATTTATGCAAATTTAATAAATAAAAATAAAATTTACAAGAAATTAAGTTATTCATAAAATAATTCTTAATATAACGTTTTTTAGTCTTATGATAAAAAAAATATAGTTTATGTGTAATTATATAAAACTTTAGGGAGTATTTTATAATTTTTCTATGTTGAATATTATGCAAACTTTTTTTATATTATTTTATGAATAACTTAATTTCTTGTAATTTTTTTTTATTTATTAAAATTATTTTTACTCATGTAAAAAAAAAATTATTTATTGTCTTTATACTTAAGTAAACTACAAGTCATAGGTGTAGATATCAGTATATAGGTACCTAAGAGGTGCGGGTATAGGGATCAAAGTTGTTACCTATGCCTGCGCGGGTATGAAACTAGGTATGAGCACATTTTTTATACATGAGTACAAGGATAGGTAATATAATACCCTATCAAAACCCTACCAATTGTCATCCCTATATATTTTATTATGGTTTTGATGCTTTTGCAACAAAATAATCTTAAAATTTAGATCAAATTCAAAAAACATTGTAAGAAACTAAAATTTAGTATAATTATATATGTATTTTTTTTAACCATTTCTCTTAAGAAGTGTTAATGTGTTTGAATGAGAGATTTAAAAAAGATCATGATCACGTATGCAGAAATTTTAGCATAACTGTTTAGAAATCATTATTCAAATACGTAAGTATAGTTGAAATAATTTTTTTTGTTTTTACATCATAAAATGTGTGTTTAAACTGTTAATCAACTAAATACTTATTAATTGGCTTTAAGTAGGAGTGAACACAAGTTTTATTGGGTTGAGTTTAAGTAAATTTAAGACTCAATCCAATCATAACATATTGAGTTAAGTTGATTTTTTTTCATTAAATCCAATCTAACTTAACTCAACCGTTCTTTTAACAGGTTAGATTGAGTTGTGTTAATTGGGTTATAATTTGAATTTTTTTTTAAAAAATAAAATTTTAGAATATTTTTTTATTTACTTTTTTAGGATATTATTTCAATAAATAGACTATATAGTTATAAATTACATATCAAAACTAAAATAAATTAAATTAACATATAATTAAATTGCCAAACAATAATAACTAAATAAAGATTTATCCAAAACAAAAGTAAAAACATTTTTCCAAGCTAATCAAGCCATAAAAATAAATACAAACTACATAATTTGTCCAAACTAAGAAAACTCATAATATAAAAAAACACATATTTCAAATAATAATAATAATAAATAATTATTTAATATTATGATAAGGTTTTCAATTTATGAACTCGTCGCTAAACTTATAGAGTATTGAGTTTGATTATATTAGATCAGATTTTGTCTCATAACAAAAAAAAAAAAAAGAAAACTCAATCTAATTTATTTGAGTTAAATTGGTTAAAATTAATTCTTCAATTTAAATTTTCTGTGATCACTTTATAATTATAGACAGCTATCATTACAATCTAACAGTTAAAATTTTTAATTTTATATATTTTTATTATAAGATTTATTGTTATGGTACTTTTCATTAATGCCTTGGTTTGATAACTTATGTCAGAAAATTCGCAGGTAAAAGTTGGACCATTTCCTCTCAACATTCAAACAAAGTCTTTATATGAGATTTTTTATGCAAATAAAACGAG
This sequence comes from Psophocarpus tetragonolobus, assembly GCA_037954015.1. NCBI lineage: Eukaryota > Viridiplantae > Streptophyta > Magnoliopsida > Fabales > Fabaceae > Psophocarpus > Psophocarpus tetragonolobus. The sequence continues at coordinate 66,251,251 of CM075693.1, forward strand.
AAGATCATGATGTAATAATATTTAAATATTATTATCTTTTGTATTTCTTGTTAAAAAATAGTCAATAACAACCTGTTCATAATTAAGATTGTTTTATTTTATATAATAATATTTTTATATGTTTTAATTATGTGAATATTTGTTTTAATATTTATAAAATTACATAAAAAAATTTATGTCCATTTAAAATAAGTTATGGATGGTTGTCAGTAGGTCACATGGACCACTTGGTTGCGCAAACCAATGTTTTAGTATATTTAAATTTAAAATCGGAAAATTCTTTTTCTAAATGAGATTTGAATCAATTTGACACTAACTCCATGGCTTCTAATTCAGTCGGATCGAAAATCTAATAACATTATTTTATATATAATTTTATAAAATTGTTGAAATATGTCAAGTTGTTTGGTGGAATGAAATTAACTGTTAAGTAATAAATATTAATTAATACATACAACGTGATAAATTTTAATTTTATGATTTTAAAAATAATTTAATTAATTATATTTTTTTATTATCTAAATTACCTTAAAATCATAAAATTGTGATATGAGACTAATTAAATTACTGTGACGTGTGAATAGATAATTGTCAATTAACAGTAAACATCATTCTTATTCCTTTTAATAACTGAACATAAATTTAATAATTTAATTTTAAAATAGAGGAACAATATTAATAAAGAACAAAATGTGATAAAGCGGTGGTATAAAGTGTGTCAAATCTAAATCGGTTACTCGTTATATCTTCAGTAACATAAATATTTGTAGATATCACGGAAAAAACAGTAACATAAACACATCCCATAGGATTTCATACAAAATAGGGAATTTTTTTACACTTCCATTTTACTTTTTGTAGATTATTAAATTTTTGTAGATTATTAAATAGAAAGACCATTTTGACTTTATAAAGTTTAAGTTTTTTTTTTTTCTTATTTTTCACTGTTGCATTATCGCAAAGACCTTGTGAGCTTTTATTTTGAAGGTTTTTACACAATGTGTTGTATCCATGATAGTCTGTGTTGATTTTCTTATTCTAGAAATACTTTACAATGTCATATTGTAGGTTTTCTCTTCATGAAAACAAGTAAATTATTTTAGTTAGTAAAGTTTTTTATAGTTAAGGATTTCATTATTCGAAAAAGCAATTTATTTGCTATATTGAGATCATCAAATGTGTAACACATGATTTTTTTCTTTATTGTGGATAATAAAATCTACAACTATGACAAGTAAGATAGTTGCAGATTAGGTAATTCGCAATACATTGATTTAATATACATTGTAGATCACCTGATCCGCAATATATTATTACATAATTACAAATCATGTGATCCATAATACAAATATCTTATACGCCTAGTAAATACATTATGAATTACAAAGTCTCTAATATAGTTATAAATTTACAAATTACGAAATTCATAATACATATAAAAAATCAATTATAGATGCTAAGATCAATAACACACTTTAAAAAATACATTGTGGATCCTAAAATTAAGAATGACAAAATGTGAGGGTGGATAATTACCTAAAAAAATGGGTCCAGGTATGAGACGGTTCTACACCAGCAAAAAATATGCAAGTCCCTACACCTTATACATATAATATTGTTTAGTATAATTATAGTATATAGTGAAAATATTGTTAAAAATATTATTTGTATTGTAATTTATGTTAAATAATATAATTATAGAATAAAGAAAGACATGGTATATTTTACACAAATTTTTAACAACATAAAACATAATTTACAAGAAATTGAGTTATTTATAAAATAATTCTTAATAAAATTAAACATTATTTAATGTTATGGTAAAAAAAAAAAGTTTACGTTTAATCATATAAAACTTTAGAGAGTATTTTATAATATGTTCTATTTAATGTTATGTTGGTTTATCTTTTATATTATGTTTATTTAGATATAAAATATATTGATTTATTATCTTTATAAATAAGTAAAGTACAAATCACGAATACAAAGTATAATATGAGTATATAGATACTCAGTGAATACCTGTCTCGATTATAAATACATTTTTTAAATATGGTATAGAGGCAATACTATATAACTCTACCAAGACTCCACATATTGTCATCCCTACCTAAAATCCACAATACACTTAAAAAAAACACATTATGGATTAAGAAAGCCACAATATACAGTAATTTGGTAATTTTCAAAATTTCAGGTGTAAAAATAAAAAAAAAAGGTGTTGCAGAAAGAAAAAATCTAAAAGACCACAATGAAAATCACATCCTAACTTAGATTCATTTCTTCTTCGGAAAAACAAAAGTTGGATTAATTGCAATTTGTGCTAGGAGTTTTTGTAGCTTGAATACTTTAATGGGCCATAAATATTGACCCATTAGTTCCTTCAGATCCTTAGAATTTAATAAGAATTCTAGTTATTGACACCCCTTTGTTGATATTCAAACTTCATAGACATAAGTTGTATTTATTTTGTATTTATTTTGACGAAAATGTCTCACAAAACATAAACAAGTTTTCATTGTATAGAAATACATATACACAATAGAAACTTAATATTGTTGTATATTTTGTCCACTTAAATACTCAATGAAGATTTATTTTCATTTATACTTTTGAAGAAAATAACAAAACCAAATATTTTTTTTAAAAAAAAATTGAAAATTATCATAACACCAGGAAAGTCTTGCAACAAATAGAATATAAATGAAATTAGACAAGTCTTTACATTCTTTTAGAGTACGAGTTCTAGATTTTGACTCCAAGTCATAATCTATGCAAAAAAAAAATAAAATGTAAGAATGTTCATGTCATCACTGGTTTTTTGTTACCAAGAAAAAAGTTCAACTATATTTTTAGTTTGTATTATAATCTATGTATTAATTGGTAAATTTAATAAACTTACCATATATAAAAAAATATGATTAAATGTAAGCATAAAACCTTTTACATTTACATTGACAATGCATAATTTATTTTATCTTTATTTTATTTTTATAAATATTAATAATAAATATTTGGCTTAAATACAATTCATGTCCCCAAGTTTTATCCATTTGAGACATTGTGTACCAGATTACAAAATAGTGACATTTTATCCTAACATTTTAAAAATGTGTCAATTAGTATCTCTTTAGGACTCGTTCACAAAATGTAAGAGTTGGATTGATTTGATTTTGTTTTTTAATTTTTGAAAAGAATTTTCAAGAATAGTTTTCAAAAACTGTTTTCGAAAAGAAAACAAAAACTTGTTAGGTAAGTATTATTTGAAAATTGTTTTAAAAATGTAAAAATGGAAAAATTTGTTCATATTTAACTAAATTTCATTAATGAAAAGCAAAAACCAACATATTCTGATTGTATTTTGAGTTTTCAAAATAAAAATAGAAAACTGAAAAGCAAAACTTATTTCAGCTGTTCCTATTTTTTAGTTTTTAAAAACTAAAAAATCAAAACTATTTTCGAAAACTGTTTTCAGAAAACATCATCTAAATGAGTTTTTTAGTTTTTAAATAATAAAATACTGAAAACAGTTTTATAAAATTGTTGCGAAACAATCACTAAATGCTTGTTTGGTAACAATTTTATAAAACTGTTTTCAGTATTTTAGCATTTAAAAACTAAAAAGCATTTTTTGAAAACAGTTGTGGTTTTGTAGTTTTTAAAAACTAAAAAACAAAAACAATTAAAAGTAGTTTTGCTTTTCAGTTTCTATTTTTGTTTTGAAAACTCAAAATACAATCAAAATATGCTGTTTTTTGCTATTCATTAATAAAATTTTAATAAATATAAACAAGTTTTTCCATTTTTATATCTTCAGTTTTCAAATAATATTTACCAAACAAATTTTTTTCCTTTTCTACCTAAAAATAATTTTTGAAAACTCTTTTTAAAACTAAAAAACAATATAAAATCAATCAAGCCCTAAGTATTTTGAAATCCGTTTACTCCATTCTTTAATCTTCATTTGGGAATGTCTCTTTTCCATTCTCCATTTTGAAATCTATATAAAATGTGCATAATGTGTGGAGCTGAAAATTGCATATAATCCATCGTGAGCATTTAGTCCTTCTCTCATCAAAGTTAGTAACATACTGCTAAATTTTTTTTTCCCTTTCAACCATGGTTATCAAAATCACGAGTTAACTCATAAAATCGTTCGAGTTTACAAATTCCCAACAAGTTAAATCGCATGTAAAATCGGAATAATAGTAAACTCGGTAAAATCGGAGAAAACTTGTAAAATCGGAGTAAACTCATGAACAAATTTCTTAGGGGATATTTTTCTATGTTGATTCTAATTTTGAATATAATTTGTTCTTATGTCTAAAAAGGTTTTAAAATTTTGATTGTTTCGACTTTAATTTCTATTTATTTGGAGTAATTTAAATTTATTATGTAGATTTAAACTTATTATTTATTGAAAAATTTTAATTTTTATGTGATTTGTAGTTATATTTTTAATAAAGTTAACTCTTACAATTTTACAAATCGATTTTATAATACTCTCACAAATTTATATAAATTTTCGATTTTAATAACCTTCTTACCCTACTAAATGTGCCTCATTTGATTAAAAGGATGGGAGATTGACTTTGTCTTTTATTATCTTCTTTTGCATCTTATGTTTATTTCCACCCAACTGGAGTAAACAGTAATATAAAGTATAGGGAAATTATAAGTTACTATAACAAAATCTTAAACTTATATAATCAAACATAGTAATAGTTTCATTAGGGTATAAATTTTTTGCACTTGAACAAAAACAGTTGGAGGAATTGAAAGACACAATGAACTGAACTGTAACATTAACATATAATTAAACTTATATAATAAACTAGTTAAATCCAAAACACCAGAGTCAAACTATTTGAATTCCTTCTGAAGACTTTTAAGAATCAACTTTCACGAGCCAATTCTACACTTTTCAGCACCTGAACATTGCCACACTCATAACACAAAAATGTAAATGGAGAATGGAGATTGGGAATTGAAGAATGGAGTAAGGAGATTTCAAAAGGCTTATGTTTTGTGAACAAGCCTAAGAGAGACACATGTTTTGACTTTTCTATTTTCCACTAAAACTGTATTCCAAAACCTCACAATTAAATGCCATGTCACTATAATCTGTATACATAACAATCAATTTTTTAAAATCTAATAGTCCACAGTCATAAATTGACAAAAGAAAGCATAAATAACACATTTTTAATATGTTGATAGAAAATGTTACGATTTTGTAATATGAAAATACAATGTTTCAAATCTAAAAAACCTAAATACATGAATCGTATTTAGTCTTAAATATTTTTTAGGCCTATAACCAAGTTTTTTTTAGAACCTAGATAGGGTGCAGCATGTGGGTTGGGTTGCCCTGAATATAATACTGAATTTTGTGAACGAAAGTTAAAATGTTAAATAGAAATATTTTTTAAAAAATTCAACGCTTAAAAAAAAAATGAACGGGGGAATATGTAATTAATATGAAGGGGTTTTGCTTGTCTTGTCTGTAGTATTTGACTGTAACTGTCTTGTGATTGTTATTGTGTCCTGTGAAGTAAATAAAATGTCTTTCCATTTAAAAAAAAAAGTTAAATTGGTATACACGGTTAATGTATATACATTCGATCATAACTTTTTATTTATGTAACTTTAAAGTAGTAATGAGGAAAGTTAACAAATTTATCATGAATAAAAGGTTGTGATTGAGTATCAATGTAAAAATTTTTACACTATCAGTGTATACCCATTAAATTCTTTAAAAAAATAATACAATTTTGTTTCCTTATTTAGTTTAGAGTTTAATTGGTATACACTATCAGTACAGTATAAAGATGTTAAAAGTTACGTAAATAAAAAATTATGATTGAATGTTACTGATATATACCAATTAAACTCTTTATTTAATATGTAATTTTAATTCATTTGTTTTAAAATAGAAATATTTGATCTCTTATTTAAAAAAATTCATAACTTTTTTCTAAACATTATTTTTGTCTACGTTAATTGAATACTAAACTCAACACATTAATTTAAGGTATCATTATGAAATAATTTTATTAATTAAAATATAAAAATAAAAAATACATTTACCCACATGTCCACCGGTTGACATTCAACAAAAAAAGAAAAAACATGTCCACCGGTTGTTACAATCCACATGTTGACCGAATAAACAAATTCAACATTGAAAATTAGACAAAAATTATAGATATTTTAAAATAGGAGATAATTTTAAAATAAAGCAATCAAAATTATATATTTAACAAAATATAATAACTATACGTTGTATTTAAGTCAAATACTTTTTTTAAGTATAACAATAACTAAAATTAGAGAAAAACACTTTGGTTTGATTTTAATTTTTGAAAAGAGTTTTCAGAAATAATTTTTAAAAACTGTTTTTTGTAAAGAAGAGAAAAAAATTGTTTGATAAGTATTATTTAAAAACTGTTTTGATGACATGAAAATGAAAAAAACTTGTTCATATTTACCAAAATGACTTTAATAAAAAGCAAAAAGCAACATATTTTTATTGTATTTTGAGTTTTCAAAACAAAAAATAAAAAATCGAAAAGTAAAACTACTTTTTTTCGTATTTAAAAACTAAAAAGTCAAAATTGTTTTCGAAAATTGTTTTAAAAAATCAATAACCAAACAAGTTTTTTAATTTTTAAATACTAAAATACTGAAAATGATTTTATAAAACTGTCGTCAAACAATTACTTTACACTACCAATGTAAAATGTTTTATACTAACATTCAAGCACAATCATTTATGTATAATTAATTTATTGACTTTACTAATGAATACTTTAAAAATCATGTAAATGAAAGGTTGTGATTCAACCTCTTATAAAAATCTTTTACCCTAGCATTAAATAAGTGTTAAACTCTTAAAGTTATAATAACAGGAAATGCATTTTCGGAGTAATTAATGTAGAAAGAAATGACTTTTCGTTATACAAGTTTTAAGTTAAATCTTGTCGGAAAAATTCTAAAATAAATTATTGAGTGGTATAGGTTAGCTAGGTTAAATATCATAGTTAGAGAATTGGTGGCCAAAACTTTCAATTCTGAGGAGGTTTCTCCTTCCCTTGCAGAGACTCTTATTGTCCTTATCCCTAAAGTGGATGATCCTGTTTCTTTGAAAGACTTTAGGCCCATCAGCCTCTGCGATGTTCTCATGAAAGTGGTGTCTAAAGTGATAGTGCAGTGTATCAGACATCATCTTGCTAGTTTTATAGGCCCCTTTCAAAGCAGCTTTATATCAGGAAGAGAAACTTATGACAATGCAATGATAGCTTAAGAGATCATCCACTACATGCACAAGAAAAAGGTTAAGAAAGGTATTGTTTTCCTTAAAGTTGATTTTGAGAAGGCTTATGACAGAGTTGAATGGAACTTCTTGAGACTCTCCTTGGCTCAATTTGGTTTCCCTTCTTCTATCATTCAACTTATTATGAATTGTATTTCTACTACTTCTCTTGCTCTAAAGTGGAACAATGAAGTCAGTGAGAGTTTTTCTCCTAGAAGAGGCTTTCGCTAGAGTGACCCTTTATTCCTACCTCTTTCTCTCTTTATCCAGAAGAAAGTAGAGTCTGGGGATTGACATCCTGTGATAATTTACAAAGATGGCCCAACCTTTTCCCACCTTTTCTTTGCAAACGATTGTTTTTTGTTTGCTAAAGCTTGTCTTAGCCAAGTTTTTTAATTAAGTAACCTCTTAACATATTTTGCAGAGCTTCAGGCTTTAAGGTGAATATTCAAAAGTTGAGATTTGTCACTTCCAAGAATGTTAGGCAAAGACATGTTTCCAAATTTTCCAACATAATTGGTTTTACCCATACCACAAAAATTGGAAAATATTTGGGCTTCCCCTTACTTGCTAGAGATGTTAAAAAGTCTGATTTTTCTTTTATCATGGATCACATTAACTATAGATTGGCTGGTTAGAAGTCAAAGATGTTGAATAGAGCAGGGAAAGTTACTCTGGCTAAGTCAGTTTTGAATTCTATCCGAGTTTATGCCATGCAATTGATACATCCACTCAAGCCTTTATTTGGGGTAAACCTACTAAAGACTAGGTTAATTGGGATGTGGTTACTAGACCCAAGAATATGGGAGGCTTGGGAGTTTGCACCACTAGAGAATCTAATATTGATAAGTTTGGTAAGCATGTTTGTTGTCTCCACAATGAACCTGATAAACTTTGGGTCCAAATTCTGGATAACAAATACCTTACGGGTACCTATATCCTTGCTTCTAAGGAGTATGCTAATGCTTCTTACTTTTGGAATTCCATCTTCAAAGTTGTTAATTATGTTAAAGATGGTTTCCATTTCTAGGTGGGTAAGGGCGATCTTTCCCTTTGGTATGATCGATTTCAGGATATTTATAATAATGGTATGTGGTTGTGGAACCTACTTGCTAATCCCTTTATAACTGAAGTAAAAAATGAAATTTGTGGTGTTTTCATTAGTTAAGACAAAAAGGATGTCATCACTTGGGATCCTACTCCAGATGGAACTTATTCTGCTCAAACTACATACAAGTGGCTCACTAGAATGCTTTCAACCCATGGAACGCAAGAAGCAATGACACTTGAATGTGGTCTCTTCAGTTACTAGAACACATAAAATTCTTCCTTTGGCTCCTTCACCATAAAAGCCTTCCGAATAACTCCTTTCATTTCAAAAGACACATTTCTACTAATTTTATTTGTTGCAGGTGTGGTGTTGGGGAGGAGAGTATTCTCCCACTTTCTGAAGGATTGACCTAAAACTAAATTGGTTTTGGACCTTTTGTACTTTAATGTTTTGACGGATACAATGGAGGAGGACTCAAAGAAGTGGCTTCAGTAATACAGTTAGGTGATAATGAAGTGTTGTTCATTGTTGCTTGTTGGTATATTTGGAAGGCTAGGAATCTTGAAGCGTTTCAATTCGTGTCAACTGATCCTAGGAGCGTGGCAACACAAGTTCAAGGTCTTCTCTACCTCTTAAATTTATCTCTTCTTCACCTTGTTGGTGCTTGAATGACTCGCTATGTCAGATGGATTCACCCCTAGCAGGTATTTTTAAGATTATATCAAACTTAAAACGTGTTACGGTGAGTAAATATAAATATATAAATATATATATATATATATATATATATATATATATATATATATATAAGAGGATAAGATTGGATGAAATTATCTTTATCTAACTAAGGATATTTCTAAGTAACTAAAACATTAAAACTAAACTATGTAATGATGACAAGAAAAAAAAAATTAGTGGAGTACTACAACATGAAACTATAAATAGTGAGTAGCGTAAGATGAAATAGCAGAAGGAGATTTTGGGAAGAAAATTGGAAGTGATAATGATAAAGTATTTATTCGGAGAAAAAAAATTCAAACTCTTGTATTATTTCAATTACTAAGGTAAAGAGGAGGAGACATTTTCGATTTTAATTATTATGCTTACTTACTTGTTTATTTTATGTTACTTTTAAATATAATTACTTAGTGAGGTGTCTATAATCTCGTTCTATTTATTATTTTATGATACTATTAGTTATAATTTATTTAGTGAGGTGTCCCTAATCTTACTTTATTTATTATTTTATGTTACTTTTAACTATGATTATTTAATGAGGTGTTCCTAACCTCGTTCTATTTATTATTTTATGTTACTTTTAACTATAAATATTCATTGAGGTGTCTCTAACCCTGTCTTATTTGTTATTTTATGCTACTTTTAGTTATAATTATTTAATTTGTTGTTTATAGTCTTATTTGATTTACTAAATTAGTTTTTTTACTAACTGTTTTATTTTAAACATAATGGTTATTTTTTATTATTTTGTACATAAAAAGTTAATAAAAGTTTTAATCTTTAAATAAAGATTTGAATTAAGTTGTAGATGGAGGTTTGACCTTGGAGATTTAAATGAGTAAATATTCAAGGTGACATATCCTTGTATTCTTTAAAAACCATGGTAAAGAAACTCATTTATTCTAACTAGTCACTACAAAAATAATTCAAATTTTTAGAAAAAGAAAAAAAAATATATACACACACACACACACACATATATATATATATATATATATATATGATTATTAAAAACAGAATTATATATATGTGTAATAATTATAATCAAGTATCTATATATAGATATTTATATTTATTTTATTTAAATTATTTTTATTTAAATTATCATTATGTAAACTATTTATATGATAATTGTTCTCACTCCTTTATTTTCTTATATCTTATAAAAAATGGAATTTGCAAACTTAAAGGATGAATGCACCAAATGCCCCAACCTCTTTTACTGTACTTATTTTGGCTACCTTTCCAGGCAACAATTGGGTCACCAATGTAATTGAGAATTCAGTTACATTTAGAGTAACTGGTGTATCAACTTTAATGTTTTACTACGAGCTAGATGGACCCATAATCATTGAGGGAACAATAGTTGTTATGTTTTATCTTCCATCAACTAACTATACAAATCCCTTATTGAATATTTTTCCACCAACCATGTAAATATTGTAGTAAAGAAAAAAAATTTCTAAGTAAAGGGGAGAATCGTACATAAATAAAATCTTCCCTATATATATAAATATGTATATAGTAGAAATATATATAATATTATAAATATAACTTGTGAATATATATAAATATGGTTTTGTTTATGATTTTATTTTACTTTGTTAAATAAATAATTGAAGAAAAAAAATTATTTGTAAAAAAAATAATTAATTAGAAAAATAAATTATTTCCTTGTAACTAATAACAAGTTTAAATGAAAAAAAAATTATCATAAAATTAGGATATAAAAAAAGAAATGTTACAGTCTTTAACAAGCTTGGAGTAAAAACTTCACAAACATTATTTGTGAGTCTAATTCTAGGTGTGTTCTTTATCTCAACAAGTAAGATGTTAACCAACATCATCCTCATTCCCCCATTGCTTAGAAGATTGATTCAATCTTTCAAGTCTCGTCAATGGAATCTCACCTTTAGTCATACTTTACGTGAAGGAAATTCGGTGGCAGATTGGGTGTCCAAGAAAAGAGTTAATGAAGTTCATCGTCTTATGCTCTATGATAATCCACCTTCTGGTGTTATTTCTATTTTTGTTGCTGATGCTTAAAGTATTAACTTTATTCGTTTGTAGTTTTTGCTTATCTTCCTTTCTTATGTATAAAAAAAAAATAGTGAGTTGTATAAATTTTCTTACATTTTATTCTTATAAATACAAACGGAAATAAAAAAAAACTTTCATTTTCTAATCTTCTTACATTTTATTCTTATTTAAATATCATAGTGAGTTATATATTTTCATTTTCTAATATAATTTTGTTCTTCAATAATTTTTTTAACTTTTTGATCCTAATGAATTTGTTATTTTATTTTTGTTCCTCAAATACTTTTATAGAAAATAGGTGGTACACTTTTATACGGTCATTCAATTATAATATAGTATTTGATATACACTATCCGTGTAAAGATTTTTACACTGGCATTTAATCACAATCTTTCATTCATGGTAAATTTGTTGATATTACTCATTACTACTTTAAAAGTCATATAAATGAAAACTCATGATTGAATGTTAGTATAAAAATCTTTTACACTGACAGTATATACCAATTAAACTCATAGTATTTATAGTAAATTTATTAATTTTTACAATAAGTTATAACAACAATGTATTGTTATTTTTTACACTATCAATGTATCTCTTAAAATCGTATTTTTAAACGGCTTTTCAAACTATTATCTAAAGAGTTTAATTGGTATACATTATCAGTGTAAAGATTTTTACAATGACATTCAATCACAACTCTTCATTCATCGTAAATTTGTTGACTTTACTCATTAGTACTTTAAAAGTCACATAAATGAAAAGTCATGATTGAATGTCAGTGTAAAAATCTTTTATATTGATAGTGTATACCCATTGAACTCTTATCTAAAAACAAATGATAAAAAATAAAATAAAATCTATTATGAAAAAATGAAAATAAAATCATTAAAACAGAAACAAAAATAAGTACTTTTATTCTATGGTTTAAAAAACAGACCGGTCATCGAACCCATAAAAGTACTAGTTCACAGTTTATTGGTTTAACCTGTTATTGAACTAGTGGTTAAACCGGTCATACTAAAATAATATTTTTTTATTATTAATGTATTATAAAAATTAAGATTTTAAAAGAAAAAAATTGTCAAGAAATTAATTAAAAAATATTTTTAAATATACCTTAATATTGCTAAGTTAACCCCTATTTTTATTAATTTTTGAATTTAAAAAGGGGTGAACTTAGGAAAAAAAGGGATGCATTTAGCAAAACTAAAAAAAAAATAAAAAAAATTATGAATCAATTCAACTGGTTGAACCATTGGTTTTATCGATTCATGACTAGTTTTAAGACCGATTCTCTGTATTGATTGAACCGGTTACCAGAAAATTGGTCCAACCGTCTGGTTCGGTCCAATTTTTAAACATAGCTTTTATTAAAAAAAGAAAATATTTAATTAAGAGTCATACATAATTAGTGTAGAAATAAATTACCTCTTCTACTACAATAAACATCAAACGACATGGTCATTAATGAGAATTGGTACTTTAATTAGTCTTGTTTAATCAATAACATAACTTGCCCAATATTTATAACTTTTGTATTTTTTTTAATATATGAAAAATAAAAATGTCTTGTTTAATATTTTGATACTATAAAATAATTTTGTACTATCATTTAATCACAAGTTAATTCTAGTTTAAATGACTTTTGGAATCATTACTATGTAATGATGTTTGATCCTTGGAGATAAGAACATTAACCGTGAAGAAAAGTTGACAAGCTGAAGTACAATCCTGATTCCTCTTGCACCAAAAATCCTATAATGCATACGTATTTGGGCATGGTTTCAATTTAGTTGAGAAATCAGCAACATATCAGAACACCACTTTTTCTTAGTTGAAGTTAAAATAGTCAATACCCTCAACCAAATCACAGTCAATCAAAACAGAACAACAACAAAATGATTATTTTGCAAGAAAATCAAGGTAACTAACTACTAATCCTAGCTCTAAAAACGTTCTACTTTTTAGCAGAAGCTTTGAAGAAAGCAAACAATTCATCTCTAGGAGGAAGACCCTCTTTGATCACAGGGTGATTGATAAACTCTTGACTCCATTTATATAACTTTGGAAATTTCTGATCGGTAAGCAACTCCAACCCTGAAATTTCTTGCAATATGGCTACCCAATAGCCAATGAAATTGGCTGCAATATCAACCAATCCTATGTTCTCTCCTCCAAAGAACTTTTTCTCTTGAAGTGCTTCTTGCAAGATCTTCAAAGCTTCCAAAGCTTCTTCCACTGCTTTCTCACGTCCATTCTCGTCACTCCAGCAAGCATTCCATATAGCAGGCAAGATCTAAAACCAAAAAGGAAAAAAAAGGGTCAAAATTCTATCCTAAAAGAATGTTCTGACCAAACTTTATTTTTTCTCACTTCTCTTTAAAACAAAATGTCCTCTAATCTAAGAACTGTGTTTTTCAACTCTTGGTCTTTTAAAAAGATACTTCTATTCTTAAAACTTCTTCAAAGGGAGGGACCAAACATATATACACTTACTTAAGTGTCTGTTTATGTTATTCTGTAAGCAAATTTACAATTTTGTCTTTATCAATATAACTTATCAAAATATAACTCTAATTTTCATTAAATTATGGATGCACAGAATCAGATTTCTTGCAATGCTTATAAGTGAATCAAATAGAGGTGATGCAATTGATCAAGGTTAGAAGCTGGTTATGAACAAAAGCAAAATTTGAAAAAGCAAGGATGTCTTATTATGAGTGGTGGTTATTGTCTATCTTCTCTGTAAAACTAGGACAGTATCTAATGGTCGATGTAAAGGGTAAGAGACTAAGGGTACCCCTTTAACTCCTATCTTTCAATAAAAAATTATCAAGAAAAAAGTAACACTAAAAGTACCTAAAAACTGTATCAGAGTTTAATTTGCCCCTTTGACAGTTGTTTGATTAGACTCCTTTTATAGCCCAATGCTTGAAAACGTGTATAACTAAGTAAGCAATAAACAAAATTCAGTGGAAATATTCTATCCTACACAAAACTACTTATAATTAATTCAACCAAAATTCAATTTTAGACTCATAAGTCATAATCACTTCCTAAAACATTAATCTAAAATCGCCTTATTTAATATTCCAATCTGAATTTCTACGTTCAAATATGAATCCAACCATGCAACAATCAAAACAAGTGAAACAAAACAAAACAAGATTACTAACCTTGTCATCTAAGGTCTTAGCCCAGAACCTAGCCAAGGCTCTCTCATAAGGGTCTTGAGGCAAGAGGGGGTTATTTTTCCACATCTCATCAATGTATTCAACAATGATAAGTGACTCAGGTAAAGGGTTCCCATTATGGACCAAAACTGGGACCTTCTTGTGAACAGGGTTGTACTCGAGTAAATCATCACTCTTGTTAGCAAGATCTTCCTCAGAGTATTTGTAGGACACACCCTTGAGCTTGAGGGCAAGGTCTACTCTGTTGCTAAATGGGCTGGCCCACTTGCCCAAAAGCCTCACTTCTTGGTTTTCTGAAGCCATTGGAAGTGCTCAAAATTGAAGTGTGAAGCAAAAGTGCAACTTGTAAGGTGAATTTGTTAGGGTATGGCTTATAGGCTATGAGATTGGTCTTTATATTAGAGAGAGCACAAGGATCAGTGATCAAATTGGAATTTGGAGTTAGTTTTGTTCTTTGTTTGTGTGGTGGTTTTGGTCAACTTCGGGGGACTGAGGTTTGGTGGAGAAGGTGGTAGGTGGGTTCCTTGAATCTCATATAGTTCTATATTATATTATGGTTTTGGTGTAATACTTAGTTTTAGAAGTAATTTTTACTTATTAATTTTGTGTTAAGGGAAAAATGTTTCTTAATTTGAGTTGTATTATTTTTTTATATACTTTTTATAATTATTTTTCAATTGTAAAAACAGTGCTTCATTGCATAAAAGTTAAAGTCGTTAAAAAAAGCTGTAACATTTTTTTTTCTTTCAGTTTTACTAGTTTATCTGATCTACGGCCTGTTTGAATAATTTTCTTTAGAAACACTGACAATAGGAAAAATTAAAAAATAAATATTTTTTATAAAAGTAATTAACTTATGAGGAAATTGCAGATTATCTTTTAAAAAACTAATACAATTTTTTAAATTGTTTTTTGCTGAAATATATTTTTTTTAAAAACAACTTTATGCATAAGCTAAGTTTAACTTATAAAGAATTTTTGTACCAATTTTTTTTATTATTTTTCTCTTACAATTATTTTTAAAGATTTTTTCTAATTTCATTTTATTAAGGAAAAAATTTATCGAAATATACTGCTAATAGTTTCTGGTTGTAATTATAAGCATGGATACAATGATGATGATGGTAAATTACATATATTTCCTAATATTTATTCTTATTAAGTTGTTATAATTATTCTTTTTTTTTATTTTTAAACCCTATAAAAATAATTTTTTATTTTTTTATTTTTATTATACCAATCTTTTAAGGTTTTAACTAATTTCATTAGAGGAACTTTTCTTAGATAATAGTAATATATTCCAGCCCCTCCTTATGAACTAAAAAAATATAAAAATATAGATGAATGGTTTTTTTTTTTTTTTGGTGTAGTATAATAAAAAGAAACTTTAAAGAAATCTATGTAATTTACTCTAAAAAAATTCATACGACAGCTCACAATGCTCAGGTTAAGTGATTTAGTATTTGAGTTGTGATAATTTTAATTTAGCTATATAAAGCAAACCATGTTAAAAAAATATTTACTTTATATATTTAATTTAAAATTTTTTAGGAAGTATGGTCACTTTCTGCCATTAATTCGTACCAGGATCATGAGCATGTATGCAGAACTTTTAGCCTAAGGGTTTAGAAGTCACTAATAAGATATGTAATTACCGTTAAAAATAAAAATTATTTTTCATTGTTTTTATTTATACGAACTTTAATTAGTATACATCTTTAGTGTTAAAATTTTTACATTAATATTAAGTCACAATATTTATAATAATTTTATTGATTTTAATAATTAATGTTTTAAAAATTATATAAATATAGAATTGTGTTTAAATGTCAAGATTATCTTAAGCGTGTATATTAATTAAACTCGTTTATATATCATAAAACATGTGTTTAAACTATTAATCAATCAAACACTTATTAATTAAGGCATGGTTTGATAAGTTGTCTCAAGAAGTTCGTAGGTAAGGGTTGAACCCATTTCCTCTAAACATAAGAAGTCTTCCAAGACGTATCTGAGATTTTTTATGCCAATAAAACGAGAAAATGATAATGTAATAATTATTTAAATATGATTATTTTTTGTGTTTCTTGTTTAAAATTGTCAATATAATCTGTTCATGATTAATATTGTTTTATTATATATAGTAATATTTATATGTTTTAATTATATGAGTATTTGTTTCGATATTTATAAAATTACATAAAAATTTTGGTGTGCATTTAAAAATAAGTCATGGGTGGTTGTCAATAGGTCACATGGACCACTTGGTTGTGCGAACCAATGTTTTAGTATATTTAAATAATTTGAACCAAATTTAATTAGCAGAGTAGTAAATTATTTTTTGTATACACGCGTAGTAAATTATTTTTTTTTATAAGCCACACGTAGTAAACTTAGCTATATTTTGTGTATTTTTATTTTTTAATTTTTAATATTTTGTTTTTTATACTGAAATCATAACGTTAAGTCGTCCAGTTTTATAAAATTGTACAACTTTGTCTCGTTAATCAGTATTGACGGACACAAATTACATGATAAATTTTAATTACCTTAAAGTTGTACAATTATGATATTATACGTAATTAAATTATTCTCATGTGTATTGAAGTTTATCAATGTGTATATATATATAATAAACAGTCGAACAAAGCCCAAATGAATGTACACAATTTATCATGGAAAAAGCAGTAACATACAAACATTCCACAGGATTTCAAGGCTTGGAGGATGGAATATGAATTATGGAGAAAATTATACTATTTTTGTTACACCATCATTTCGCTATTTCTACACTATTAAATAAAAATTTGTTTATTGCGAGCGATAAAAATAAATATTTAAAATCAATAAATTATCATTTCTGAATCTAAAAACTAAATAAATTTATTTTGATGGACTTTTAGAATACAAAGATATATGTATGTGCAAATTCTTTTTGTTCAAATTGATTGTAATTAATGAAGTCCCGAAACATAAAATATTGATTTAGGGGACTTAAGATTTTGATGAAAACATGATTTTGTTTATTTAATTCCAAATTAAAAAGAAAGTGATCCTAGATAGGATGTACTTGAAATTGTAGAGTGTGTTTAATTTATCATCTCAGTTAGCTGAAGACTGAAAAATTAGCTGAAATACTCTAAATATCTTTTCCAATAAATCTCCTATTTTCAGTTACTAGCGGGTTTCACTTTTATATGTTTACCACTAATACTCTTTCATCACATGATACATTCTCTCTCTTTCTTTTTTTTCTCCTTCATTAATATAATTATAATAATTTATAGTATAAATGTATAATTATAGAAAATTATAATTTAAATATCAATTATAGTAATTTATTATTTAAATACGTAATTACATAAATTTATAACTTAAATATGTAATTATAATTTAAATATATTATTATAAAAATTTATAATTTAAATATATAATTAATTTATATTATTAAAATATGTTATCATTATTTTAAATACCTCATTGTTGATTTAATAATTAATGATACTCTTATTTGTCAGTTTATAACTTTCAGCTAGTTGATAAGCTAATTTTATCAAACAGTTACAACTAGCTTTTCAACTTTTATCTAGTTTTTCAGCTTTCAGCTAAATTTTAGTTTTCAGTTAGTTTTTCAGCTTTTAGTTAGCTTTTCAACTAGTTTTACCAAACACACTCTAAATGTGCAATAAAATAAATGAAATGTGACAAAGGAAATTTGCAGAATGAACTGTCTTCAAAAGTGGTACAAACATACATGATAATTTCTTTACTTACAAAATATTATATGAATGTTCCACCTCGATTTTGGTGTGAATGAAGAGTATTTATAGGCATTTCTATAACTGACTCTTGTCTCTAGAATTTGAAAGAAAATAATATTCTATTCTTCAACGGAAATAAACTTCCAAAAACCTCCTAACTTTTAGTATAATAACTTCCACTCTTGACTTTTGACCTTTATTCATTGACTTTTGACTTTAGTTCTCTTTACAGCTTTTTATCCTTCATAAATGCCTTTGTTCCTTGAAATGCCTCCATCTTCATATCTCCATCTCTCTTCTTGAGTCACATTGCTTGATCAGACTTTTAGTGTCCTAACCTCGAATGGACTTTGAATTTAGAGAGTTCCTCTCAGTTGTTGATTTGAGCGGACAACCTCTTTGTCTTGCTTCTCGAGATCGAGCCTTCATCCAATAGTCAGACCTTACACTTTTTCGATCTCGAGATTCTTCCTTTATTGTCTCCTTCAAATGTTATCTCCCTCAATCTTAGTGCACTTAGCATTTCATACCATCATTAAACATTACTTCCCTTAGTCTAATTTGCAATATCTCAAGGTCCATCAATTATGGACAGAGAACACCACATTTAATTAGATTTTATTTTCTTCACCCAACAAGATCATTTTGCCCTTATAACTTTATAAAATTCAAGTTTTTTTTTTCTTATTTCTCACTGTTGCATTATTTTGAACATCCCTTTGGCATTTTATTTTGAATATTTTCTACAATATGTTGTACCGACATGCTGTGTGCTGATTTTCTTATCTAGAGAAACCTCATAACATCACATTATAGTTTTTCTTTTTTTTGTAGAAAAATAAGTAAACTATTTTAATAGTAAAGTTTTTAATACTTACAGATTTGATGATCCAAAAAGTAATTTTTTGCTATATTGGAGATTACAAAATCTACAATATATTGATTTTTTTTTTCATTGTAGATCATAAATCCACAACTATTGCAAACAATATAGTTGTGAATCTACAACACATTGGTTTAATAATATGTTGTGGATTACTTTATTTGCAATATATTATTACATAATTGCATATAATATGATCTATAATAAAAATATCTTATAGACCTAGTAACTACACTATGATTCCGAAATCTTCAATATAGTTAAAAAAATTAAGGATTAGGAAATTCATAATACTGTTAAAAATCTATTATAGATGCTAAGATAAGTAATAAACTTTAAAAATTACATTGCAGATCCTAAAATTCAAGAATTGGGTGTAAAACGAAACAACGGTTGCATAAAGAAAATGCCTAAAATAGCACAATGAAACTCACTTCTTAACTTAGATTCAATAATTCTTAAAAAAAAAAATGGATTAAGCGCAATTTGTGGAGAATTTTTTCCAACATATCTATAGTTTCTTTTTACACCTTCATAATTTTTTAAAATGTTAAAAATGTTTTTGGTAAAAAAAAGTAAAAATTTAATTACTTCTATTGTGCCTCTCTCATAAAAGAATTTGTAAATTTTTTTATAAGTTCTAATGGGTTTTTTTGGATTTATAAAAAAATTTATAATTACAAGTCTGAATAGGCCTGTCTGGACTTATAAAAAAAAATTGCAAATATTTTTACCAATCTAAATAGGCCTGTCTGGACTTATAAAAAAATTTGCATCTGAACAGGCTCAAAGTATCAATTATGATAGTTTAGTGTTACAAGTCCGAATAGTATCAAAGTATCAGTAATTGTCTACAACAGATAATGATATCAAATGGATATTTCAATACTTTATAATTATTAAATCATGTGAAAACCACAAAAGATGCTCTTTTAAAACTTATGTAATTAAAACTCATGGCAATACTTTAAAACTTAAATCATGTGAAAACCACAAAAGATGCTCTTTTGACTTCATTGTCTGCACAAGAAAGGTTCTGGTTTGATACTTCGATGCTATTCGAACTTGTAACACCAAACTATCATAACATTAACAGATGAGCCTATCTGGATGCAAATATTTTTATAAGTTCTGACAGTTCTATCTGGACTTGTACCTTGAAGCAAGAACGGAGTCCGAAGCGCAAAACAGATGCATCACAAGATGTGGATGGAGTTGGGAGACCAAAGGAACTTGGAGGAAGGGTGTGTCATAAGAACTCGAAGGAAAAGTGTATACAAACTCAAACGAAGGGTGTCAGACTCAGAAGAAATCCAATATAGAGGTAGACAGAGGCACGAGGTGAGAGAAAGAACTTTAACCTTTTTTTATCTAAAAATATTTTAGAAATTTCATAAGGTTATGAAAGATTTAGAGAGAAAATATAGAAATACAAGAAAAATTCTCAAGTTTGTGTAATTTGATACCTTAATGGGCCAGAGATACCTGTGTGTTCTTTGGATCCTTAGAATTCAATAAGGATTCTTGTTATGGACACTCCTCAGTGAGATTCAAAGCTGCTAGACATAAGTTGAATTTGTTTTGACGAAAATGTCTTAAAAACATAAAATAGTTTTCACCGTGCAAGTGAGAAAAAATATGAAGAAAACAAGTTTTAATTCTATATAAAAAAATACATAAACACAACAGAAACTTGATATTGTTGTATATTTTGCCCACCTACATACTCGATGAAGATTTATTTTCATTATATACATTTGAAGTCAATAACATAACAAAGCAATTTTTTATTAAAAAAAAATGAAAATTAACATAACAACGAGAAAGTCTGGCAACAAATAGAATATAAATGAAATTAGACAAGTCTTTACATTCTTTTAGAATACCAGTTCCAAAGTTTGACTCCAATTCATAATCCATGCAAAAGATGTAAGAATGTTCATGTCATTATTAGTTTTTTGTCACCAAGATAAAAGTTCGACTATAATTTTAGTTTGTATTATAAACTACGTATACTTTAGATCCTTTATTTTATTTTTTAATTTGACATTTGATGTTTTTAAAATTAAGAAAAATTAGTTTCTTTATGATTTTTGTTATCCAAAACTCTTAAACTTTGTTTTTTATTCAAATATTCACAAATTGAATCAATTAATCAAGTTGCAATTTTCGACTACTGAAAAATAGGCGGCTAAAACATCTAATTCTACCTATTAAAAATTCAGTCATTAAACCATAATTTCTTATCCTATGAATATTTTTTATATTTATCAATTCTTTGCCAAATTTTTATCTTTTAAAAATCGATATCTATACTTATTTAAATATAAAAATTTTCAAACTATTCAAATATATAGAAAAATTCCTAAATTATATTTAGGAAAATTTAAATAATTTAGAATATAAAATACTCCAACCTATTTAAAAGTTGTTAAAAATTAATTCTTTTAAAATGGGACAATAAATGTAAAATAATTGTCTTTCTAAATTAGTCAGTAGTATTACGGTTTATAATTATAAGAGTTTTTTTTAATAGGTTAAATGCTAATATTGTGAATAATGTTAGTTTTTTAATAAGAGAGTTATTTAATTTTTTTTTTATAAAAGTTTGTTTTGAATGAATTATTTTTATTAATTTTAATCATTACAATTGATATTATTTTTAATTTTTTTTTCTCTATCCTAATTAAATTGGAGAAAAAGAAATTAAATTTCATTAAGTTGAGGATAAATTTGAAAAAATATTATATTTACAAATTAAGCCTCATTATACTATTATATAAATTTATTTATTTTCTTAATAAGTGAAAATTAGTAAATATCATTTTATAACTAGAGACAAGTGAAGAAACTTTTCTCACCTAAAACATGCCAAATAACTTTAAAAAAATTGCTATTATAAATTAAAAAAAAAGCTCATGCATTACCCGTGTTACACTCACAACCTTTTTATTTATATATATATATATATATATATATATATATAATATATATATAACTTATATTGATTGATAAATTCTATAAATACATCATACATAAAGAGGTGTTATTGAATGTAATTATTTTTTAATTAAAATTGTTGCCAAAAATCTCGCTAACTATCAATGGCTAACCAACATTATTTTTAATTTTAATAAAAAATAACAAAATTATAATTTTAATATAGAAACTGCAACTATTATATTATTAAATTAAAAAAATTATATATTATTTCTCTAGTCATATTTCTTATGATGCGATAAATTATTTAGTTGTTAACATGATAATTATATCATTAAAAAATGCTATTATTTAGGGACTAAAATTAAAATTTCCAAAATTTAGAGTAAAAAAATAATTAATCTGAAGTTAATTTATTCTATTTATATAAAATTATAATTTAAAGGTTTTAATGAATATTTAATATTTAATTTATTAAATATTATTGTCTTTAAAATTGACAATAAAATTTAGTTACTAACCAACATTATTTTTAATTTTATTAAAAAATAATAAAATTATAATTTTAATATAAAAACTGCAACTACTGTATTATTAAATTCAAAAAATTATATATGATTTCTCTATTCATATTTCTTGATGATTTCATAAATTGTTTAGTTGTTAACATGATTATTATTATGTCATTAAAAATTGCTATTATTCATTGACTAAAAATAAAATTTCCAAAATTTAGAGTAAAAAAGTACCATCTTCAAATTTTTAAAATAAAAATTATTTAATTTAATAAATAATTCATAATACTTTACTTACCAAATAAATAATAATATTAAGGTGTTATCTGATTAAATAAAAAAATTATTAAAATAAAGATTATTAGAATTTAAAAGAAAAGAAAGAATTAGTTTGAATATTAAAAAATAAAAGTTGATAGAATTTATATTCAAATTAAAATATTAGGAGTTTATTATTACTATAGTTTAGATAAAATATTTGTTATATTTTAATTGATGATCAGTAATGATGTGAAATTTGTATTTAGTGTTATATTAATGTGAAATTTATATAAGATAGTAGTATATTTTATTTAGTCATATATCATATTAAATATAATAAAATAAAAATACAGATAAAATAATATATTAAATTTTCTTAGATAAAATAAAAGAAAAAAGATAATAATTAGGTGAAAATCAATCAAATAGCTAAAAGATTAAAGATAAATTGCTTTAAGATAATATTACTTTTAAAATAGAAATAAGATAAAATAAATCAAGATTTGATATCATCTTGAATTTGAATTATAAAAACTAATATTTTATCAAAAAGATAATATAGAGGGGAAAATCAACCTTAAGCTATTATACATAGGTAGTTCCATTCATAGAAATATATAGATTAGTTGACTATTCAATGGTTGAGAAAGAGGAATAGAAGAGTCGAAGAAAATAAATTCAAGTTGTGAGATCTCGCTTCAAGAGGTAAGTAAAACAACTTTCAAAACCTTTCATGGTATGATTTTAAAAGTTGTTGTTGATCTATTTTATGCTTGAAAATTATTTTTGTATTGTTTGAGATACCTCCATTTGGAATGGAGATGAAATTACCTTTTGATGAATCTATTAAAAATTTGGTTTTGGAACAATAGAGTGAGAGTGAGTGATCATGAGTATCAGTATAATTTATGGATTGTGTGTTTTCATCGAAAACTATTTTTTATCATGTTTATTATTATTGCTAGAAATTATTTGGATTAAATCATAATTTATATATATAAAAAAATATTTATTACTATCGGTACCATGATTGTTTTCCAGATTATGCATCGAGTGAGAATAACATTGTTTGCGAACCTCTTTTTAAAAGTTTATTTTATTCATTAGATTATTATCTCATTAGAAATGTTGTTTGTAGAGAAAAACGAAGGAAAACTTGAAGATCTAATTTAATATTAATTAACATTTCCTTATAATATTGACTTGTATCTAGTTTAGAATAAATGTTCTTGTAATTATTTTTGTTTTCTATTGTATTCTTTTATAGAGGTCTAAATTTGAAAATTATATTTTATTTTTTTATAGGATTTAGGTATTTATTTACCTTATTTTAATACAAAATTTATTATTTTTAAAAATTATTTACTATTTTTATTATGGGTTATTATCGTAATGAAGGATGTTAAAAAAATTAATCCAAATTTAATTTATTCTATTTATAAATTTATAATTTAAAGGTTTCAATTAATATTTAATTATTTACTTTTATTAAATATTATTGTTTTTAAAATTGACAATAAAGTTATTACAGTGACGGTTTCAAACAAATAATATATTAAAATTATTATTTTTAATTATTTAATTTTTATTATTCTATTATGCTAATTAAAATATTGGTAATTAAAAATAGTGGTTGGATTGGATGATTTGAACAGAATGAACTGATTTATATTAAAAAATTAATATATATATATATATATATAATTATATATATATATAATTATATATATATATATATATATATATATATAACATAAATTCATACTTAAAAATATATATTTTATTCTTCTATGTTGTATTGAAATTTGATGAATATATATTAAGTTACGTATGTATGCAAAAACATTTAACATCAGTTATTCTAAAATGAAGGGAGTGTTAATAATTTGGAATGACTCTTTACAACAAAAATAAAAATAAAAAAACAAAAAAAAAATCGGAAAACTCTACCTTTATTCTTTTTTCTGAATCACTTCACTTTGAAATTCAAATTTAAAACATTAACGTGCATCATTTATGGTATATATTAATTAATCTTGGTCAACTTAATTATTTAATAGAAGCAAATAAATATTTCTTTTGAAATGGGCTATAATAAATGAGAAGCTTTAAATAATAATAATAACTTTTCATTTCTAACATCAGTGGAGCCTTAAGTGTATTAAAAGCAGAACTATGATCTTAAACACAGCATTTAAAATATCATACCACACAAAATAAAACAAGACATTGATCAAACTTTGAAGTTTTCATTTTTGCTTCTAAAGTTTCTCAAAATTTTAATCCTCACCAACCCAGTTGTTGTGTTGGCCTTTGGTAGAAGCTTTTGGACTCTGCAAAATCTGTTGGAACAACTATCATTATGAGTGAAGAGAAAAAAATTGTCAGTGTTCTTGAGACTAGGCAAAGCCGTGTAAGGTAAGTCAGAAACTAAGTTATTATTATTATTATTATCATAGGTTATTTATTAGATCTCAACTGCAACTTACTTATCTTAAAGTAATGTCCTTTTTCATTATTTGAAAATGATTTTTTTTTAGTTGAATATGTTGCAACCTTGCTTTGTTTGGCTGAAAAGAAGTTTTTTTTTTTTTTTTAAGGTTTTAAAGTTTTCAAGATTTTATTTTTAGTGTTTGTTTGACTAATTCCTAATAAATATTTTAAGACACAAAATAAAATGTAATGTGATAGTAGTTTTAGTTTGAATGTTGAACATAATTGGTATCCAAACATATCTTAGTCTTTAAATGTATTTCTTTTATTCATTTATGTTTCTTTTAATTTTATTCGATTTTGATTTTTAGTTTTTTAATTTTTTTTTCATTTTTACTTTTAGAATGAGGAGATTTTCCTCAATAGGAACTAAAATAAGGGAGAAAAAAAAATATCTAAGAGATGGTGACTAGGAAAAATAATAAACCAAGAAGATATATGCCCTTTCTTTTGTATAGGGATGACATAGTTATAAAGTCTATTTGAGTGATTTTTTTAAAAAGTAGAAATTAATTTATGTTCATAATTACAAAAAGATAACTTTTTTAAAGAGAAAGTAGTTGACTTTTATGAAAAGCTGAAATAAATCATAAAAATTTAAGTTTATAATTGTTTTTTATTCTTAACATTTCATCATTTTGAAAAAAAATGAAATTAATTAAGGATAAAAAAAATTAAGGAAAAAAGTAATGTAGCTAAATAATGTTTATGCCATGGGGAAATATTGGTCATTTGTGGCACACAAAAGAAGGACTTGAATCCCTAGAAAAAAGCATGAAAAGGAACAGAAACAAAATCATATGTTTAGTATTAGATAGAAGGCCCTATGCACAGTTCCAAATGTACCCTCTTGACAAGTTGATGATTTATTCCTTTAAAACCCTAATTTTAGAAAAATTCTTTTGTGGAAAAGCAAAATAGCTTTGTGATTCTTGGAACTCCCCATGTGATGTAAGGAACAAGGAGACAGAAACATCCCTTTTATAAGACATCCCTTGTTACCATCAAACACTGGCCCATAAGAGCCTACAAACCTCAGATCCTGTAATTTAATTCACTGTTACTCTTTTTGCTTGGTGATGTAATCTTTTACAGCATAACAATGTTACAGCATGCTTGGTTTTGCACACAAAAAAAAGAAAAAAGAAAAGTATGTTTAGTTTTCAGTTTATCCTGTGTGATGTGCTTTTTTTTACGAGAAAAATAAAAGTTATTCAGAATATATTAAACTTACAGATGAAAAATGAATTTGCATTAGTTTAACTTGAGCTAACATATTTATATAATTGAAAGTGTTAGTAATATATTTTTTTAAATCCACTTTATTTTATTATTCATTGAATTTTATTAAAAATTATAAAATTATGTTAGAAAAACGTTAAATAAGATGTGAAATTTACTAAAATTTATATTTTTTTAATAAATTTTAACTAATACTTTCTTGTATATAAACAAAAATATATAATTTTATTAATTTTAAGTATAAAATAAAATTATTTCTAACACATCCTTTATTAAAATTTAATCATAAATAAAAAAATCATATTATAATTAAATAAAGAATATTTTAAAAATAATAACATTAAATATTACAAAATTATTTAAATTTATTTATATTTAAATTCATTACATAACTCAATTTTTTTGCTAATATATAAATCTAAAGAAAATAATAAATAGTGTATTTAAAACAACTTTTCTAAAATTGTATTGCTAATATTTTTCTTATTCTCTCTGATTTATATTATAAGACATATTTATATATAATTCACATAAACTAATAAAATTAATTAATCTCGTTGATTTTATTGATTTTTTAAACAAATGATACTTAAAGTATTTTAATAAGAATAACTAGTTTAAACAAAAATTAAATATCGGATAGAAATTCCGAAATGCCTTATAAAGAAATTTATAATTTCTTTCAAAAATTGTGTCTGACCAAAAGGAGTGTGATATTCACTTTTCTTATTCACGTATTTGACGAGAAAAATGAAGCTATTAAAATTAAAAGAAATTTGAGCAGCACGAATATTTTTTGACACTCTCTTTTGAAAACCACCTCCACGACTTGATTAGAATTAATTATTAAAAATCAATTTAAGTAGGTTTTACTTTCTCATTTAATGGTTATCTCTCTTCATTTATGCTGAAATAAGTATTTTTAATAAATTTTAACCATAAAAAATTTTAAAAAAAAGAAAAATATTAAAGAGAGTCCCACTATCATTTCACTTTTAAGAGTTTGAATGTGAAAAATAAATAACTTCACACTTATACAATTTTCACTCTCTTAGTCTTACTTATCCATGTGACATTTCACTTCATTTGTCTCTACAAAAATTCACCATTGTTCTAAAAGAAATGGATATAACTTTATTGGATGAATTGACACACTGGAGCGTAGACATAACAAATTGAAGATACAACCTTGACGTGTCATAATAATTGGTAAAGTCAAATTGAAAGAGACTCCTAAGACAGAAAATCTCAAATAATTATGTGTGTTTTTTTAAGGCAATTATTTTATGTAGGTTATCTTTGAAAGCCTTATTGTTTTTAGTGAAATAATAAGAATTTAATAATATTCTAAAATTATGATAAATTTATTATTTTAATCATTTATTTATCTTCTTACAATACGTCTTTCTTAATTTAAAAGTAGAAGATTTGCCTCTTCCAAAACTTCTCTCCAAATATATCCAAGAATGTAATCATATGCTTTGCATTAGTCTTTATTTTAAAAATGACACTCTTGAGCTTTGCATTATAAAATAATTTAATTTGGTGTAATAATCTATATACTATCAATTAGTTAGAAATAATTTTAAATACAAAATTTAAAGTAATTATATAAAAATAAATATTTTATCATATATGAAATGGATGATTGAACCTAAATCAATTAAAAAAATCATGTTAGATATGACTTTTAAGTTACCATAAAAATGAAAAAAAAAATTTAGTATAATGTGACAATACATAATTGAATAATATTTCAAAGCTTTTTCTTTCTTTCTTTTTCTGATTGCTGAATATTTAAAAGCTCTTGCTATTATTAGTACATTAATTTAAATTGAATTCTTGAAAGAGTGTTCTAATTAAAATCCTGAATATGGCGAATATAATGTTGTTACTCTTTACTTAATTATAAGAAAAAATGAAATAAATGTTAACAAAGAGAGTCACTAGCATCTTGTCATGGGAAGTTTATGTGTAGAGCATTCTATATTAAATGAAGTCAACAATGTTTTTTTTTTTTTTTCTCATGTCTCTCTCATATTCACGTGTTTGAGCAATGTTCAATACCAATGATGATTGGTTTCACTTTCATTCTTCACGTATAAGTAAGCAATAAGACATAGCCCACAAAATGGTCCATCAGTATATCTATCTACCCTTCACTATCAAACATGGTTGACAACTTATGAAAAGTTCTTTCACCAAACAAGGGGCATAACCTCAACAACAACATTAACATTATCAATAGCTTAAGCAATGTGCCCCATTAATTCAACTCATTTTTCCATTTTGATGTTATAGGTGTCTCAATCTTGTCAAAGCTTTCTCTACTTTCAAAAGGGTATGGCATGACAAGGAGCGAGCATGCTGTTATTATAGCAAACATCATTGTCTTCTAACCTGTGGTGGGTTTAGTGAAAGAGGGAAAGAGGCCATGGAAGGTGAGGGTCTGATAAAGAAGGTTGAAGATGTTGAAGCAACCAAAGAATGGGAAAATGGTTGCAATGATAATGGTTTTGTTGGTTTGATTAAAGGAAAGTGTGAAGAGAGCATTTGCAGCTCTGAAGTTATGTCATCTCATATGACTGAACTTGATGGTCAAAGTCAAGGAAGTGCTGAAGATTCATCTTCATCAAGTTCCATGGATTGGCCTCAGGAAATCTCAGTTTCCAATTGTACAAGTCCAATTGCAAGTAATGCAGAGAAAAAGGAGTCGCATAATGACAATTTTGAGGAGTTACCAATTCCAGGTAAATGTGTTTATGTACATAATCTATGTTAAATTTAGCTGATAATATCAACATAGTATGTTCTCTGATATGGTTTTGGTTCTCAGTGTTGGAGCTTGAATTGATGAAGGAGAGGTTTGCAAAATTGTTACTTGGAGAGGACATGTCAGGTTCTGGAGCTGGAGTCCCTACAGCTTTGGCTATATCCAATGCCATCACTAATCTATGTGGTATGTTCCATGGAACAGTTTCTTGATGCAGGTTTGCTGTAGTGAATTTTAAATTACTGCAATTCTTGGTTCTGAATATGATGTTCTGATTGTTATCCAAACATTTTCTGAACTTGTAGCTACCATCTTTGGCCAACTTTGGAGATTGGAGCCTTTGCAACCAGAGAAGAAAGCAATGTGGAGAAGGGAGATGGAGTGGCTTTTATGTGTCAGTGATCATATTGTTGAATTGAAGCCTACATGGCAAACATTTCCTGATGGAAGCAAGCTTGAGGTACAAGTTCAACTTTAAGAACAATTTTGATGTGGATTTATGTAACTATTTGATGCATGTTGTGGTTATAGATATATGCTTCTTTTCCCCTTCTACCCTTTCGAGATAACATTCATTTGGCATATTGTAATACAAGATTTTCACAGAAACAAAATTCCCTCTTCAGTTTTCCATATGGTTTGTGAATGGATGCATTGTCCACTGGTCTTTAGATTCATATTGTAATGTCAGTTGGATATAGTAATGAAGTTCATATACATAATAATTTAAGTTTAAGGGACTGTTTGGTAAACTTTTCCTAAATCATTTTTAGAGAAGAAAAAAGTTTTAAAAGTTTTTTTAAAAGATGTGAAACTTTTCTCAATATAATTTTAGCTAATATATAAAAGCTTTCTCAAAAAATATATTAATTTGTAAAAAGTCATATCATTTAAAAATTTGAATTTGTTTTTCTATTTTTTTCTCATAGGAGTGCTTCCGGAAGAAAAACCACCCAAACATACCCTAAAGTTTTCTAGACATTTATGATAGATGACACGTGTGTTTTAAAAAGGAAAACATGAAGTTTATAATTATAATACAAATTAATACTATCTAGCTAAGTAAGGTAATAAACCATGATAAATTTTTTGAAGTGTTTGAGGTTAGATGTATGTGTTAAAAATGTACTCCACCCTTCATGTTTAACTATAAGATAACCATCATCATGATCATGTATTGCATGCACAATGCAAGATCTGCAGGGTCTGCCTCTTTGCAATATTTATAAGATCACATAGTGATGCAAAAGAAAGGATATAATATCCATGATTTTTCTTCTTTCTTGATTGATTAACCTCTCTATCAAATAAGTTATATGCTACATATGTAGATAGTTATTGATGTTTAGTACTGTTTATTTTCACATGTGAATCAGGTCATGACCACTAGACCTCGTTCAGATCTTTATGTTAATCTGCCAGCACTGAGGAAATTAGATAACATGCTTCTTGTAAGATTTTACAGTATTCACTTCACATTAATCCACTTTCAAGAACCATGGCATACTAAACATTTTCTCTTTACACAGGAAATACTAGATAGTTTTGTGAATCCAGAGTTTATGTATGTGGACCAAGGAGTTGTGGCCCCAGAAGGTGATGGTTCATCTTCTTTTCGCCAAGCTCTTCAGAGACTTGAGGAGAAATGGTGGCTTCCTGTACCTCAAGTTCCTCTTAGTGGTCTCCATGAAAGTTCAAGAAAGCAGTTGCAGCACAAGAGGGATTGTGCAAACCAGATACTAAAAGCTGCAATGGCCATTAACAGCATTACTTTAGCTGATATGGAGATTCCTGAAACTTACTTGGAATCTCTTCCAAAGGTATAATGTGAATCTTCATTACCTAATCTTTCAAAAATTCAAACATCATGAGATACTAATAACATATGTGTGCATTTGGTTAAACTGTTTGATTAAGCACCTTTTGATAAACTTATCATGTGATGGCTTGTACCATGAGATACTAATAACATATGTTATATGTTTTTAGTCCCTAAACTTGTAAAATTTGATTTAGTATCTAAGCAAATTTTTTAACATTTTTAGTCCTATACATTTTCTCTGTTACTAGTTTTAGTCTATATAACTAATTAATTGCATTTCTTGATGACTTGAATGACTTACCATGTCTTTCAGAGTTTAATGGTAGTAGACATGTAATTTTTTTGATAAATTGTATTTTTAATCCCTCATTTATTCATAATAACCGATGATGTTAGACTATTTAAGAAAGATTAAAAACACATCTTCCAAAAAAAAAAAATTTACATTTAACTATCTTATTAGACTCGTTGTGACAAGTTATTAAACTGTCAATAGTTATGAAAAAACATGATTACTTGACAATAGAAGCAAAAGAAAAATATAAGAACTAAAAATGTTAAAAAATTTGTTTAGTTTAAAAATGTTAAAGAACCAATATCAAAATTAACTCTAAACTTAACTGTGAAGCTTACAATAGTTTATAAATCACTTTTATAAACCCAAATGAGATTTTCATAAATTATTCCAAACTCCCTATTAAATTGTGATCTAACCCTTCTTTCAGACTGCAAGAGCTAGCTTGGGGGATGTCATACATAGATACATGACAACAGACAATTTTTCGCCTGAATGTTTGCTAGCTTGCCTTGATTTATCTTCTGAACATCAAGCCATAGAGATTGCCAACAGAGTTGAGGCTTCCATTTATATTTGGCGTAAAAAGACTAATCCAAAGCCTGCAAGGTCTAGTTCAAAATCATCATGGGAAATATTCAAGGATCTGATTGTTGAGGGAGACAAAAGTGAAACGCTTGCAGAAAGAGCAGAAAGCCTTCTTCTCTCCTTGAAGCAGCGTTTCCCTGCTCTCCCTCAAACAGCTTTGGATATGAGCAAAATCCAATGCAACAAGGTTAGTATCTATTTTTTTTTTTTTATAGAAAATGTTAGTTATTAGTGTATTAGTTTTTATTAGTAGAAAGATTCAAATCTATGACCTCTTCCTTATGTAAATTTTTTTGTCAATAAACCAACATTATAACTCCTTATTTGACATGCTCCACCTTAAAGCCTTTCAATATTTACATATGTTTTTGGTAGTTTTGCTTTTGTCCCCAAATTTAATACAAATAATGTTTTGTCTGCAACAAGGTTTTAAATTGTGATCACAGTTGCAACTGTAGTTTGGTTGTGACTAAGAAAATTACAAACAAATGTGGTTGGTACAGTTGTAATTGTGGCCTTAGAGACATCAAAGACCTTAACACTGTAATTACAAATTCACAATTGCAATTGTGAACCATTTATCAAAAATCATTGATCAACAATTAAAAGGGATTGTAGTGCATGATTTTGTAATTTCTAGAGTAAATTACAGATTCTTTAAGCTTGTCTTTATTATACATACTATTTTTTTTTTTTTTTCTTTTTACATTATATTTAGCTTCCAAAGAGGTTGGTGCAGTAACTTTTTTGGCCTAGCTAAGATGAGAGTTAGTGTAATGAAAGTAAAACTTCATAGGACAAATCTTAGGGATGTGTATAAATTACTCTAGTTTTGAAGACTAAAAATAAAGTCAAATTTTCAAGTACCAAAATATGTGCTAAGCCTTTTTCATGTGATGAGTTTTGAAAAATTTTTATCTCAGCACTTCAAATTGTTCTGTTTTCTAGGATGTTGGGAAATCCATTCTGGAGAGCTACTCACGAGTACTAGAGAGTTTGGCATCAAACATTGTAGCACGCATTGATGATGTACTCTATGTTGCTGACTTGACTAAACATTCTGATCAATTCCCATCTGTGTCAAATGTTGGTGTAATTGCTCACAAGAGCATTTCAGTTCCATTCTCAAGGCCTGGCCAAACCACTCCTCCATATAAACCATCTTTTAGCACACCAACTTTTTCTCCTGCAAGATGTGTTAGCCCTGCAAGGGGAGCAAAATCACCACTCATCAACAGAAGCACCCTTCCCAATAGAGGGGTAGGAGCTAACAAAGTTTTGATTCAGTTTAGTAGCAATGAGAGGAAAGAGAAGGACCATGGCTTCTCTCCAATGGAGAAGTTTGTTCCAACATTGAAACCATTTGATGAGGTGCCAGCATGTGAAATTGATATGGAGTCAAGTGATTGCACAGAAGAAGATGTCAAGCTCAATGTACTAGACCAGGCATGGCTAGAGTGAAAGGATTTTGATTGACCATTATCAATGAGTTTAATTTTGATACATTGTTAATGTAAAAGTTTTTATATTGTCAACTAAAAGGTTGATAATTTTTAATAATATGGTCATTCATAATTAGTTGACAGTATAAAAATTATTTACATTATTAGTGTATTTCAATTGTTCTTTTTAGTCTTTGTAGTAGGTATATCAAATATGTAGAAGACATGGTTTTAATTAGTTGCAACAGTTTGTGCAGCAAAAAAAACAAGTTGCAACTGCAACTGTATGTTATAGGAAAATTGTGGTTGATTTGGTTTAATTTGCAATCAGAAATTGATGGGGTAGCAACAGTAGTCACTCCTATTTAGATGTTGTGGCTTCATCATATATTTAGTTTAACATCTTGAAAGAAGGATATTAATTTCTGAGTAATTATTTAGGTTTACCGAACTTTTGTTTCTTAAATATGATACTCATTTTGCTTCTATATTATATATAATAGGGTGGGTGAGTATATGGATTTATATGTTCCGTTTAAGTTCGGTCTGTGAAATTTACATTTCAAACAAGGCGGATAAATTCAATTTTCTAAAATAAATGGACTTTTTTGTAAATCCGTATCCGGTTTGCGAATTTCGCAAGCTTAACAGATAAGTCCGTGGACATACACATATTTTTTATAAAAATAATAAAAAAATTCTTAATATTTTTTAAACTAACTAAATTATAATATATCAAACTAAAAATTATATAATTAATTATAATAATCTAAAACATTAAATATTTTCAATATTAAAAGTGTAAAATATCTCAATTTACAACAAAAAAATCACAATATTAGCACAAATTAAAAACCTAAATGACTATTTTGACCCTTTAAACGGACTATGGACCAAGCCTGTGAATCCGCAGATCTAATTCGCGGATTTTGTGGATTGATTTCAAATTTCTCCTATAGTTATGATTCTTTTTTTAAAAAAAAAGTCTAAAACTCACACGGGTTTAAAGGCCCGTGGACTTGAGTCCATACCTACCTACCGCTATTAATATGACAAAGTTTTCACTTTTGAAATGAATTTCTATTTAAAAATGTTAAAACTTATGGGTAGGTTTAAGATATTTTTTAGCATGTTATTATATAGCATTTTTAAAGCATTTAAAGGTGTTGTCTAAAATACTTTAAAGACTAATTTACATAATAACATAATTATTAAAAGATTAATTTATCTAAAAATTTTATGGATAAACAAAAAAAAATCTATATCTCTAAATTTTAAAGACCAAAATGATAGTTTACTCGTTACAAAGTAGTTTACAGTTTTGTTCCTACCATTACAAAAGGATCAAAGTGGAGAATGAACAAAGGCGAATTGAAAAACTATTTCAAGCAAAGAGATTGATTTAGAAACTTTTATTTTGTTTACTGTAAAAATAAAATTGAAAACGAGTGTCAGATATAAAAAAAATTTAATTTTTATTGTTGTCACAGTGAGGTGCTTTTTCTATGCTATAATTACCTCTTGAATCAATGTGAATGATATAGAAAATAAAAAAATGGAAATATATTTTCAAAACCTTATTACATGTCTACCATTAATTTGAGTATGTACATGTGTGTGAAAACAAATTTACTTGCAGTTGAAATGAGTGTCCTTGCGTGTGTTAAAGACCAAAATGAATGCATAACTGGACATAAAATCTACCTTATCTAGTTGAGCATAAAAGAAGAGTGTGGTAGTGTTGTTGAGGCAAAAATAGCAGGGAAGTTAAAAAGATAATGAAAATTATTCAATAAACTCTTACATAGTAAGTAAATTAAATATTGATACAATGCTATTTATGGTTATTGATTAAGTATATGTAATATATTATTATGGCCCACACCAATTTTTTTATTGAATTAGTACTAGATTTACAGTATTCAATCGAGTCCTAAGAATACAATCATAATGCTATTGAACTTTTAGTTTTCTAGTCAAGTCATCTAGTTTGACTTCAATTTTGAAGTTAACATAATAATGGCTAAAATACATTTTTTTCCCTTTGTCCTATTTTCAGGTTTCAGTTTGGTTCCATCTTAAAGTATTTTTTGTCAAATTATGTTGGTTCTTTCGTTAGTTTATGACAATAGATTGAACAACTTGATAATATACGACAAACTATGAGAGGTACCATCTACCATGTTAGTCACAAAATTAACATTGGTAGTGCCTGATAGAAGAAAATCAACTTGGTTTAATATAATTTTTTTTATAAACAAATGTTAGTTATTAATGTGTTAATTTTGTTAGAAGAAAGATTTGAACATATAACTTCTTTCTTCCCGTCTCTCCATTTTACCACCAGACCAACCTTATAACTTCAATCTAATATGAACATTAAGGCTAAAACAAAACATTAGAACCGTGAATTATATATGGAATCAAACATTTTTAATGTTGA
The DNA here is from genome assembly GCA_037954015.1 of Psophocarpus tetragonolobus. NCBI lineage: Eukaryota > Viridiplantae > Streptophyta > Magnoliopsida > Fabales > Fabaceae > Psophocarpus > Psophocarpus tetragonolobus. The sequence goes on from CM075693.1 coordinate 66,287,050, forward strand.
GGACGGAATATATTAAATATGAAATTTACAATACTAAACAACATCTATAAGTAGTCATATATATCCAATTAATCTCGTTAAGATAGGTTCTGATACCATCATAAAAATGTTTGGAGTTGACTCTAAACTTGTTATAAGCATCTCAAAATATTGCAACCTTGCTAATTGACTAGTTGGTTACAAGTGTGAACGCAAGTATATATATTCTATTTCATATTCTCTTGTGTCTAAGTTTTTTTTTGTTTTTTAATTTGACTCGTCTAGATATAGAGAGAAACAATTATATACTAATAATGTAAAATAGTTTTGAGAAAATAGGTGATGTCTGTTGTTAATTAATTTGTTATATATTGATAGCAAATCACAGGAAATCATCTTTTTTTTTATTTTCTTTCGTGTTTCACTAATAAAAAAACACTATATCATTTAATGAGCTATAAAAAAGATAAAAAAATTAAGTATAACTTATTAAATGAAATGATGTTTTTGGATTAGTGGGGATAAGAAATGGATACAAAATGAAAATAGAAGATTTTTATTCCAAATGATGTTTGTTTACGGTACCTTTAAGGGTTAGGGTAACCTTATTAACTTTTTTTTTTTTTTTTATAATACCTTGAAAGTTGTACAAATAATAAGTATGATTAAATGATAATGTATATGTATGACTTTTAAACCCTAAGTGTTTTATAGTCATTCAATAAAAAATCAGCTCTTGTATGATTTTTAAGATTGTTATTGAAAAAATTAATAGACTTACCATCCACATTTTTTAGTAATTAATTAGAGCATACATAGTATAGAACTATTATGTGTTGTTATTAAAAACTTGACATATATAAGAAGATGTGTTTAATATTATCTTTTAATACTTATATACAATTAATTTTGTATTGGTGTTCACTCACAACTTTTTATTTATATGATTTTTAAAATATTAATGGATAAAATTAATAAATTTATTGTAATTGTCAGGGCATAAATGTTTTTCTCTTATTTTAAGATTATTTAAGTTTACAAGATATTTTAACTAAAATTAGAACAAAACTTCAATACGTTTTATAAGTGTAATTTTTTGGATTTTTTTATCAGCAAAGCACAAAAGCTGTTAATTAAAATTGTGACTACAAAAATATGTTTTACGTCCTTGTAACTTTCTGATATAATAGCTCTCTACAAAAAATTAGTTATATATTAATTTAATTTATTTTAGTTTTGATATGTAATTTGTACTATAATTTATTATTTATTTTTATGTTATAAAAATTATATAGTCTATTTTTTAAAATAATATCTTAAAAACGTTAATAAAAAAATATTCTAATTTTTTTAAAAAATATTTTTAAAATTGTGATCCAATTAACCCAACTCAATCCAACATGTTCGAGAGTTGGATTCTGTTTAAATGAAGAAAAAAAAAAATCAAACCAACTCAATCCGACCTATGTTCGCCTCTAATTAGAGATGACCATAGGTAATTTGACCAACAAAACTGCAGCAGCCTGCAACCTACATAATTTGGTCTACAAAGTCTGCATTATAAACGATTCATTATAATTAAATATTCATTTTCCCCATAATATCCATGAGTTTTGTGAGTCAATCCCCATTAAAAAAAGTTTAAAAATATTTATATTTTTATAATTTTTTTCATTTTAAAATATTAAAAAAGATTAATATTATATAAAGTCACCACACAAAGTTACAAGCCAACCATTAACCAAAGTAAAAGTACTTAATTGTTAAATATCATGGCAAACATAATCATAAATATTAAGTTTGAACTTTTCTAATTTCTTTCTTATCATACCTCCTTTTTTATCAATAACATCTTTTAATAAAATGTTATCTATGTAGTATGTAGAGGTCTGTGGATAAACTTGCGAGTTTAGTGAGTTAGCCTAAAAAATCTTTATTTCTAAATGAGTTCAACTTAATGGGCCTAAATTGGGATATATCATCTTTAATGACATATCATCATATTTCTCTTTCTACTTAATTGTTTTCAATCTAATTAATTAATGTATTTTAATCATATTTACAATCTTCATAAAATAGAGAAGACATTTATTATGTAACTAAGAATATTTTGACAAAAAAATAATTAATGCACAAAAAAAATTGAAAAAATATTATAAAATAAAGCAAAGAAACTTTAAAATTATGTTTTACATTTAGGAACAAGTTAGGATAATATTATTTAAAAAATGCACCTTTCATATTAGAAATTTAAATATCTTTTTATGATGTTCGATTATATATCCATTTTTGCACAAATCACCTCATCATGCGTGAAATATTTTTGTGTAGTTCCCATCAATTTTGCATGTGTTTCACATATATAAAATGAAGAAAAACTCTATGAAGCATAATTTAAAAGTCCAGATCGACCTGGACAGTCTAACTAGTTGAACCACGAACTAGTGATTTGATAAGGTCCAGTTGATCATCTGATCGACATGTCATAAACTCAAAATTATCCGGGTTGAACCAATGACCTAGTGTGATCAGACTAGTGACCCAATTTGGTTGAATTGATAATCCAAATAACCTGACTTGGTCATTCAATTTTTTTAAAATTAATAAAAACATAATATTTATTATTAATTATGATTTTTATTAATATGTTGTCGAGTGTATTTTTTACTATTCTATGTTCTTTTTTAATTTTTGTAAACTTTTATTCATGTTAAAATTGTAAATTCATCATTAATATACTTATGAAACTTACTTGTTATTCGAGGTTATTATTATAAGTTGTTATAAATTTAGAATTGATTTTATTTTTTTAGAATACATATATGAATATGAATGAATTTAATTTACACGAAAAAGAAAATTTTTTTAAATTATATTACTTGAGATGTTAGTTAATTATATTTATTTGTGATGTTAAAATGTAATTTGTTTTATATATTATTGAAGAAAGTATATGAAATTTTTATTTTTTGTAAAAATTGGACCATCCAAATCAATTATTATACTATCAACTAGATCAACCTCCAAGTCAATGTTAAAAACCATGCCATGGAGGAATGAATCATCACAAATCACTTCTCCACAATTTCTTTGCTTATATTCAAATGCAAGTGTTGAATTAAAATTGAGATAAAAAGAGAAGAAAGATAAATAATTAATATAATAAGCAATATAATAATATAAAAACTAAGGATGTGATTGGTTTGATCTTGTTTTTTAATTTTTTAAAATAGTTCTCAAGAACTATTTTCTAGAAAAAAAAATTGTTTAGTAAATATTATTTGTAAATTATTTTGGGAATGTAAAAATGAAAAATTTTTTTCATATTTACGAAAAATTTCATCAATGAAAAACAAAAAATAACATATTTTTATTGTATTTTGAGTTTTTAAAACAAAAATACAAAACTAAAAAATAAAACTACTTACAGTTGTTCTCCTTTTTTAGTTTTTAAAAACTCATAAATGAAAACTATTTTTTAAAACTATTTTAAGAAAACACTAACCAAACAAAGTGTTGTTTTTAAACTGTTTTGGAGATGTAAAAATGAAAAAAATTGTTGATATTTCTAAAAATGTCATTAATGAAAAGCAACACACAACCTATTCTCTTTGTATTTTAAGTTTTCAAAATAAAAATACACAACTAAAAAGCAAAACTATTTATAATTATTCCTTTTTTTAGTTTTTGAAAACTAATATACAAAAACTATTTTTAAAAATTGATTTAAGAAAACACTTATCAAACTTTTCTCTCCTAAAATATAGTTATTGAAAACTATTTTTATGCGAGAAAATTTATACCATCACACGACACACTAGTTGTTGACTTATTGGTACGTGTTAATTTTGGGAGTTTTGTATATTTGTGAAGACCGTGGTAAGATAGATAGAAGAAAGAAGTTGTAAGACAATGCCTTCAACTCACAAAAAAAGAGCATAACTATCTATAATTTTGATGATGGTGTATTTATCCAAAAAGCTAATTTATAGTTATGATTTAAAATTATCACAATCATTTTTACAAAAGTAAATTAAAAAATATTTTGGAAATTAAAAATTCTAGCAAATTATGAAACCATAAATACAACAAACAAAAAGGACAAAAAGTAAGTTTTAAAAATTTGAGAACTAACAAATCTTTATAAAGTAATAATAAAACTGTAATTTTATAGGTACTAAAAACTTAATCAAGTCAACAATAATTTTAAAACATAATAAAACAATACAAAAAAAAAATGAATAAACATAATGTACCAAGATAATATTTTAGCCAAAACTTTGACTCCGTTTAGGGTGATTCTGAGTTTCTGATTTTTGGTTTTGAAATGTATTTTGAAAATAGAAACTTGTTCGACAAAAATGGTTTTGTTTTGGTTTTTTACTTATTTTTTAAACAGTTTTCACTCAATTTTAAAAACAATAAAATTTGATTTTTAGATTTCTGTTTCTGTTTTTAGTTAAGCTCATTACTTGACGTCACTTGTTACTATTGATCATCACTTCTGATCAGTAGTCATCAGCCTCCACCTTCGACCAGCAGTCATCGGTCGTCACCTCCGATCGACGATCACCGATCACCACCTCCAATCAGCAGTCACCAACCGCCACCTCCGACAGGCGGTCATTGACCGCCACCTCCGATTGATAGTCACCGGCCCCACCTCCAACTGGCGATCACTGGCCCCACCTTCGATCGGTGGTCACCGACCCCACCTCCAACCGGCGGTCATTGGTGCCATTTCCGATCGGCGATCACCGTCCACCATTTCTGTCCCGCGATCACCGACTGCTACATCTGACCGGCGATCACCTTTAACCGATGGTCACCAACCACCACCTCCGACTGGCGATCGCCAATAACCGACTGCCACCTTCAACTGCTGTCTCGATCGTTACCTTCAACTAGTATTTTGGTTAAGATTTGAAACCAATGTTATAAATTTGAAAACAAAAACAATGTTGTTTTTAAAATTTTGAAAACTTAAACTAAAACTAGTTTTTGTTTTTAGAAATTTCAAAACTAGAAACCAAAAATCACTCCGAATGGAGCCTAAATTAGCCTAGCTTTATTTATTTCTTTATATTATATGTTCAAAAGAAGAGGCCAACGAAAGTTTTCAAGAATTTATCTACACCTTCTACTTAACCAAGATAATTCTCAGGATTTTGAGGTAAAGACATCAAGTGGTAGTGTACAGTCAAAATGAGAAGTGCTAACAGCATATTTTATCTTAATAAATTTATTAGAAACTACAATATTAAAAGAAAGAGTCACTTAATAACAAGTGAAACCCACATAAATTTATTTTTTAATAAATTTCAACTAACCACAAATAGTAAGTTAAAAAAAGTGTGTAACAAATAAGGGTGGGTATGTAGGCCCGAGTTCGCATATGTCATAAGTTTGTGTAGTTTTTGAACTTTTTTTTATGCTAGTAAGAAAAATTTGAGTCTAATCTATGAAGCTTGCTGACTAAGTTTGCAGATTCACGGGTTTGATTCATAGTTTATTTAAAAGAATAAATTTTTCATTTGCACTATTAATTTGTGTTAATGTTGAAATTTATTTGTTGTGAATTGCGATATTTAAGATTTTTAGTATTAAAAATATTTAGTATTTTATATTATTATAAATGATGATATAATTTTTAGTATGATAGAATAAAATTGTTAGTTTAAAATGTAAGAGTTTTTTAATTATTTAAAAAAAATGTGCAAGCCTACAAACTAGTCCATTGAGTCTGCAGACTTCACAAACCAGATATAAACTTAAAAAAAGTCCATTATTTTGACATACTAGACTTATCAATTCCATTTAAAATATGAACTTTACAAACTGAACCTTAAATGGGTCAAATCAATAAGTTTGTCTACCCCACCCATAATTACAGAATATATTGCTAACATTTCTCTAACTAAAATATTATAATTATTATTTTCTTTTTGAAGTTTCCCTAAATATTTTTAAAAACAAATATTCATAATAATGCTTAATGTAAATTAATTTTTATTTTTATTTAATCTAATTATGTGAAATAAATACTTTTTTTTAAATCAACTTCATTACAACGATAGCATAATTGATATGTATACTATTTTCCATATAAGATTATGAATAAAACATGTCAAAACCAAACGTTTTTACATAATTTACCTAACTTACACTAAATATTGTGATTAGAAGGGCTATATGAATGAATCGTAGAAAGCTCATACATAGGACTACTAGGTTGACATAATAGCAAGGAAAGTTGGGGTTAAGAGGAATTAGGTTTGATGTTTAAGCCTTGTTTAGCTCGGGGGACGTAAGGAGAAGAAGTTACATACTTTTTTATTTTTATTATATTTTAAAAGTTTACTTGACTACTTATTACATGGAACTTAGACATATTTTTATATTAATTTAGACTTATTTATAATGTGTTTTAGATTGATTTAGTTTGTTGTTTTGAATTTGTTTGAGTTTGTATTATAAAACAATTTTTTTTTTAAATAAAATTTAATTTTGACTTTTAAAAAAAAGGACCTATTTTGGCCTGGTGGCCAAATATAAATTCAGGTTGGACTTAGAAATATGCAGCTTGAATAAAATATGGGTTCCGTGAGTCTAACCTATTTTGTTGTAAAAATTTGACAGGTCAAATTGCTAGCTCTAATTTAAGTTGCGGTTTAGGACAAGCAGTATTGTTAAAAAATATACTTGGAAAGCAAAGTAGGCTTGAGCATCGATGCCAAATTATTGGGAACAAATTGGGAAAGAGCTAGTACATAGACCTTTCCTTATTTCATGATATTATTTTAGACAACAAATGAAATTACATTTTCCAATTTAAATTTTTATTTCATAATATTTTAAAATTTTTCTTTCATTATACTTTTTTAAATACAACGTTAGTTTTTTTAATTAACTTTAAAGCATATTTTTTGAAGATTATTACAAGATCTATATATTTTTTTCTCAAATGTTTTGAAACAACAAAAAAATATTTTCTATACCTGGACTGGTCAATAAAATGTTTGTGTATCAAAACCATAAATTAAAAAAAGTTCATGTACTAAAAACATAGTTTATAATAAAATAATAATAAAACAATGACACATTACTACTTAACAGCTAAAATAAACATAAAAGATAAAATGTTGGACAAAAAAATGTTTGTATACCTCGACCAATAAAAAAAAAGTTTATGTACAAAAATGATAAAGTTAAAAAAGTTCATGTACCGAAAACATAGTTTACCCTATTTTAATCCTTTTACTTTATAATTTGTTATTTTGGTCCTTCAACTTTTAAAATTACATAATTTTAGCTTAACCATCCATTCATAAGAATTTTTTGACATTTAGTTTATCCCTTTTTATGGGCTTACAGGCCTAACCATCCATTCATAATATTTTCAATTACTTGCAAAGCTGCAAAATGGGCTTGATGTGACCGTAAACAGCCAACACAACTCATAATATCACAGTTAATCTTGTCTGATCATTTCATCACAGAGGATGTTAGTCAACCTTTTGTTTTAATTACCTTACCTCCGCTAGAGAGTTTCAATGTCACATACTTTAAGTCGTCTTCACACTTTAATTTATTTGTTTCCACTCATGAATATGTATTTAGCTTGATTTATTTCAACTTACTCTGATTTTTTCCTTTGGTTTCTGAATTGATTTACTTTAATTTAGTTAATTGATTTACTCTAATTTACTTATTCTAAAATCTAGATATGTTTTTTTTCAATTTAGTTATTCAAAATCTTATAAGTTAAATTTTGAAAAATTAAAAATTAATTTTATTTTTTATAGTTGTGATAGCTAGTTTGTCTAGCCCAAGAGTTAAGTAGGATTATCATGGGCTTCACAAATAATTACAAGTTAGCTTTTTAGCTAGTCCTACTAAACATAGTCTAAAATCATGAAAATATAAAAAAAGGACTAAAAATTACATATTATAAATTATAGAGGATAAAAATTATAATTTAGTTATCTATTTTACACTTTAATTAAAATTTAATACAACTAAATAAAATATTAAACAACAAAAGAATGGCGAGTGTTGATATCTCATAAATTAAATATTATGATTGTGTATTTACGAAGGATTTTTGCAAAGGTTTTTATCCCTCGCTAATATTAATTTTTTTCTTTACAACTATCGGATCTTAGAAAGCAAAGGATTATCAAGGGATAATTCCTTAGCTAACTTATTTAAAAATATGGTGAAGTAACAACAAGGAAATATTGCTTAGCTAATATTTTAGAAAAATGGAGAGAAAATATTCCTCGGCTAATTTATTTGGAAATATGATGAGATAATTGCGAGAGAATATTCCTTTGCTATTTATTTAGAATATGGCAAGGGAATCACGAGAGAAATACTCTATAACTAGTTTATTTTGAAATATGACATGGGAATCGCAAGAGAAATTTTCCCCATTAAAGTTTGTACCTTCGCTAACCCTACGCTATTTAGCGAGAGAAATGTTTCCTCTCTAAAATCTCTCGTTATTTAGTGAATTTCTTGTAGCACTTTGATCTTCGATTTCCATTCAACTTTGAGAGGAGACAATTTCCATTAACTCTATGTTTTGCTTAACAAAAGGTAAGACAGTTATTATACAATGTAGGATTTTTTTCCTAGACTATAGTATTTACTCAAGGGGCATCTCTATGTAGCTTTTTCTAGAGATAGGCCAAGGAGAAGCTTAAAAACCTTAATTTTAGATGTTGATGGAAAAGTTAGTAATTCCACAACAAATGTTCTCTACAGAAAATTCTTTTATAACATTATTTATTCCTAATTCTAGAAATATTTATCTTTGAAAATTTTCAAGACATTATTTTTCTTAGCCTAATTAATTACTCCTATATTTGAAAAATGTACAATATCTTTGTTTTCATTATTTAAAATAATGCACATTTCATATTAAAAAGTTAAATATCTATCAATTTTCGCACAAATCACCTCATCTCATAGGTGAGACATTTTTGTGTGGTTCCCATTAAGTTTTTATGTGTTTCACTCACATATATGAAATAAAGGAAAACTCCATGAAGCATCGTTTCAAAGCCCAAATCAACTTGATGACCTAACTAGTTGAACCACAAACAAATGGTTTGATCAAGTCTAGTTGATTATTAGACTGACATCTCATAAACTCAGAATTATCCAAGTTGAATTGATAACCTAGTGCAATTAAATCGGTGACTCAGTTTTGTTGAACTAATAACCCAATGACTTGACTCGATCATTCTTTTTTTTTTTAAATTAATAAAAACATAATATGTTTTATTAATTATGATTTTTATTAATATATTGTCAAATACATTTTTTTATTATTCTATATTTTTTCTTCATTTGTTACTATGTGATTATTAAAATTATAAATTTATCATTAATATACTAGGAAACTTATTTGTTATCCGAGGTTATGATAAGTTGTTACAAATTTAGAACTTATTTTGTTTCTTTAGAATTCATAGATGAATGTGCATGAATTTAATTGAAACCGAAAGGATAGATTTATTAAATTATATTTAGTTGAGATGTTAGTTAATTTGAAGTTTAAGAATAAATTTGTGAAATTATATTTACTTATGATGTTAAAATGTAATTTGTTTGATATATTGTAGAAGAAAGTGTATGAAGTTGTTTTTGGTAAAAACTGAAAATGCAAGTCAATTATTATGCTATAGATCATATCAACCTCCAATTCAATTTTTAAAACTATGTCATTGATGAATGAATCATCACAAATCACTTCTCCACAATTTCTTTGCTTATATTCAAATGCAAGAGTTAGATCCAAATTTACATAAAAAGAGAGGAAAGATAAATAAGTAGTATAATAAACACTATAATATATAAAAAAGAAGAAGACAAATTGCAAAGAGAAGTATCTAACAACCGGTTATATTTTTAGGATGTCTAAAAATCAAGATTCTAAATAAGTAAATATACCCTTACTTTCTAATGTAAGAGAAGTCAAATCAAACAGTGAAACGTGGCACTCACAGAGTGTCTATGATGAGTAGGATAGTGAACTATGTAGTGGTGGTATCTTTGACTCTTTAACAAGAAGCAATAACATGCATCGAAAGAGAAAAAGGTAAGAGAGATAAAATCTTCAACAACCAGACACATAGTCACAGCAAATAGAAAAAAACAAAAGAGACAAAGCAGCAAAGAGCCCAAAGGGTACTACTGAAGAGGCTTTGTTTGTCCCAAACGTTGATGGATAAGGATAAGGATAGGTGAAGGTGATGGGTCAGATTTTGAATGGGGAATATTATGCATAGACTCGAAGTCTTTTTTAGCTAAGATAAAAAGCTTAATAGACTAATGGCTTAAGTGAATGTTTTGTTTTGTGTTATTTAGAATTGATTTTTAGATAAATTTTGATTTTTTTTATTTTAAGTTAAAAAAGAATTCAAAATTAATTCTGAGTATAGAATTGATTTTGGGTTCAAATAATTTGACCTAACTATTAAATAAAAAATTTTATATATGATTTTATCAAGATCAATTTTATAAAATTAATTATATATAAAATCAATTTTATTAACATTCATCCAAATATGTACTAAATTCATTTTGGTTTCAAGTTATAAAAATAGTTATTTTAGATAATTTTTTATATATTAATTATTCGTTAAAAAAAATAGAATAGAAGCAACCAAAAATAATTTCTTTATAGAATTAACAAATTTTTAATGTATTTCAATCTTAACTTGTTTTTATCACATAGAGATTAATATCAGGGGTTCACATTCAATCACAACTCTTAATTTATGATAAATTTATTAATTTTATTTATCAATATCTTAAAAGTCAGAATAAATTGTGACAAAATCTAAGTATAAAACTCTTTTATACTTTCATAGATCCACATAAATCACATCATTCCAAAATCAATTCTAATCAAAACCCATTTTACTAAATCAATTTTATTAACATTCATTCAAACAGGTAAGGATGCTTGTTGGGCCACCATCTCTCAAAGCAGTTATAGCTTTTATCACTCCATGCATGACAATGTCTTTGCTTGACTTTTTTTTCTAGGGTTCGAATATGGTTCACGAACCTGTCTATGGTTTTTCATTGGTTTCTTTGCTTGATTGGTGCACGCAAGTTTTGAGTTGATGGATGAGAGGGAAAGACAAGAGTAAAGTGAAGTGTGGTGATGAGATGATTCGGTTGGTGTTTGTCAGTTATACTTGTGTGAGTGAGTTGCTTTTGATGTGGAAATGCAAGACTCTTTAAGGAATATCTTTTGATTGTTCTATGTACGGTAGCATCCATTTACATCACTCTTGCAGCAATAATTACCCCAAAATCAATAGTACTATCACATGGTTTTTTGTTTCTCACAAAAGATAAATATGCAGATCATTGGTGATTCAACACGTTTCAAGTTCAACCAAAAGGTTTTTTGGTGTATCAAGTTACCTTAATGAAAGTCTTGTAGAAATCATGTAAAGGCAACTAACTAATCAAGTAGTGTTCTTTTCTTTTCTTTTTTTTCTTAACAAAAGTGGTAGAACAAAGAGACACTCAATCTATTGAGTAAGACACCATGACATGTTGGAACATTGGCACTATACAAGCATAAATCACAAGTAGTTGTGGATATATAGAAATCGAACTTAGTATCAAAGAGATTATATTACTCATACTCAGACACATTGTTTAACTTGTAGTTAGTTTGGATTTTCATCTAAACAAGATGGATGTGCATTATGAAAGTAAGAAATAGTTGCTTTTGCATGTATTTTGACATGTTTAAGGCACACAACTGGATTAGAGATGATAACCAAACACATATTTGTTGAACTAGATTCTTTTGCTAGCAACAATGTTGTTAAATAACTGATATACTAGTGCTATGGCGTCATACCTGGCATTACCACACCATAGGGCCAATGCATGTGCTTATAGTGAAAATTTGGATTTATTCTACCACTTGATAACATGGCAATATTACTTAGTAACAACTACTCAAGTCGTCTTTTAACATTAAAGGATTTTCTTGAGGAGGTTTTCCAATTATACATAAAGTTGTCAAAATAGATTGTATAATCGGATCTTATCTATCGAGTCAAGTTTAAAAAATGAGTTTAGCTAGATCAATATTTAACATGATTTATATTTTTCTAGACTTAGTTAAGTTCGGTGACATATTGGTCTAGCCTAAATAAGTCTTTTTTTGTATAAATTTTAAAGAAAAATAAAAATTTAAATAATGTCAAGTTCAAGATTTAGATTTATCAAAATCTAGCATAGTCCTACTGGTTTATCATTCCGATTTCCGACTCATTTTATCGTATTCAACTCATTTTGACAGCTTTAATCATAGTGTACTAGCCATATATAAGTGCATTTTTCCAATCATATACTGATATGCCTTAGTAGCTATACAAGTGCGTTTTGTATAGTCATCGGTAATCATGTTTCAACCTCGTGGACTTTAAAGTGGAAAACCTAGAAAAAGAAGTGCAGTGTGCTTCTAACAAGTAAAACGACAAGGACCATAAAGTTTGCTAAGATTCTTGTTGAAAATAGAAAGTCGTGGTGATACAACCATGTGTGCGTGGTAGGTAGATAATAAAAGACTACTTGGGCTCTTGAAACTTTGACCAATTAAAGAACTCTAACACATAATTCTCCAAGATGAATTTTTCTTGTTTGGGTTAGCATTAAGAGAAAAGGTTCTTTCAAGATTTGATTGAATGAAATAAGAAAATTGTTGGAATATGTTAGGTGAAAATTGGTCTAAACTTCAAAGATAATTTATTTTGTTGAGTTTGGATTGTCCTAAAGATCTTATTCTTTATGGTAAAACTAAAACACAGGATATAAAATCATGAGTTTATATTTAAGATGAGTTATTACAAATGCTTGTTCAATAAAAATAAAAATATTTGTCAAACACCCAGAAATATTGATGTTTTTGGTCTACGTAACCAACTACCAAATATACTTAGATTCGAGAAAAAAAAAAAGAAGAAGATAAGTTGTTATGACTTAAATAGAAAAATAAAATTAACTAAAAATAAGTTGATAGAATTTAATCATAAACTCTAAAATCTTTTTCATCGTCAAAAAGATTATTTTCTTAATATAAATTAATGGTAGCTCATGTTTTGTACAAGTAAAAAATAGTAAAAAGAGAGAAAATTAAAAAAAAGAAGAAATAAATTAGAAAAAACATAAAATAAAATTGATTATCAATAGTACTTAACATTAATAGTTCCTTTTTGTTACATGATAATCTTAGTAAATAATCTAATTCAAGCATAATAATAGAACCAAACATGATAATAATAAGATCAACTGTAACAGAGTAGAGGTAAAACAAGTAAAGATAATTTCTTCAATTAAAGTAAATAATTATAAAGCTTCAGCCACACGAGTAGCTGATAAAGCAGCATAGAATTCCTATATAACTTTTGCAATAGGATGATTGAGCATAATATCCTTTACAGTAAAATTAAAAAGAAACGCAAATGATTGTAGATTCATATGAAGATTCTGTCACAGCCTGAGAAACCAACTTGCTGTCCACAACCCTTTTGAATACTGTATAGTTCTTCCATATAACAATGTTAAACTATCCATCTATGTACCTACAATATGCATTCAATTTTAATAAAAAAAATGTTAGATTAGGAAAATTACTAGATTTCTAGAAATAGGATCAGATGTATAAGAATTATATGTATGAATTTAGAAATAAATAAAAATCAATAGATCCTGAATTCAGTCTACTTCAAATTTTGATATTGTGATTCAATTAGGCAGGGTGTAGAGGCTAAGGTAAGTTCCATGTATACATGATTCAGCCAATTTGATTTTAAACCCTTCACAACAATTCTCTTTGTTTTCTAAGGCTTCTTTGTCAAAGGTAAAAGAGTAATTACAATCTGAGCGTGTCTGGATCGACATTTACAAAATTGATTCTAAATGAAATTGATTTCTGCAAAATTGATTATGATTAAAATTGATTTTAAGATTATGCAATTTATGTTTGGATGTTTGTATTTATTATAAAAGCAAGTGAAAATTAATATATAGTGTAAAATTATTCATCAAATGCAAAAGATACTCTCAATTGCTTCAATCCAGAATCAATTTTGAGTCAAAATCAATTCTTGAATGTGAAACCAAATACACACTCTTAGATTTTCTCGGATTATACTAATACACCAGTTTTTAAAATCCTACACAGACTTTGTAAAAGTTCCATTTGGGTACAGATTCAGAAGATCAGACATACCTTGGGGAGCACATAACTTCGTAAGAGTGAGTTAATAATAGAGACCCCCTGTGGATAGAAAGTTAACAGACAGCAAAAGAATGAGAACTTTGTGACAGACAAATACAATCCATATGTAAAGTTTTAGACCACAAATCTATTAGAGAAGAATATGTCATAACATGCCTTGCCACCAATTTCCTCTTGAAGCAAATTCTACATCATCTTCTCCTTCCTCATTCCTATGCTGATAGACAAAAAAATTATGTCAGAACATTCTTCATATTGAAAATAACCATCAACCAAAATAATCCAATCTGTTTTGTACTCTATAGGGATTGGTTTATAATTTGACATGAAAAAAAGAGAGATATCGTGGATTCGAATGTTGATAGAAATCTAACACACTAACAGCTAATATTTTTTGATAAAAAATATACAGAATTGAAAAATATTATAAAATTGAGCAATCCAAGGCATAAGACTCCATAGAGTGTGTAGTAAGGTGGATGTATGCAACCTTCTGCAAGTATTGGGACCATTTCCTGAATTTGAACCTGTGACCTCTACCTCATTCTCTAATATTACAACAAAACTAACTAAATAATAAAAGCATTGTCACTCACCAAAGAGTTGAATCCATCTCTCTGTGCACTCTGAGGAGTAGAATAAATGTCCTGGCCACCATAATAAATTGATGAACTAAGGTGACATGGTTGAACCCTTTGATCCTGATACATGGAACTCATATCCTTGCTCACTGCATTCTGAGCTTCACTACCATTGCCCTTGGAGGAGTTATCTGCATTGAATGGAGGGATAAGGCATGAAAACTAAGGAAAAAAGGGAAAATTTGAAAAGAAACACTATACTTAAAAGTTATTAAAAAATTGCTCCTATAGTTTTTTTATGCTACTGTAAATTTAGATACAGAGCATATATTATTCAGTATATACAAAATCTTAACCTGCTAAATTCAATGGGACCAAACTGAATGATAAAATTTACAAATAGATTTTTTTTTTTTTGTGCATGCTACTATAGATTTAGATACAGTATATATTATTCGGTATATGCAAAATCTTAACCAGCTAAATTCAATGGAACCAAACTGAATAATAAAATTTACAAATAGATATCTTTATGATCTTTATCCAAATAAAAAAATTATTACGATTAGATCACTCCTTTTGCAGATAATTCAGACACAAGGTATGTAAGGAAAGTTTAGAAAAATGGAAAATGACGCAAAAGGAAATACACCATTTTGTGGTTTTTTTTTAAAAATTGTGTGTTAAAAAGTTACTAAAAATTATGGATATGACCAAATCTGTGAAAACCAGGGCCGAAAACAGAGTATCATACCTTGAGTACCAATTTTGGGGTTCCAGGTTTCATTGGCTATTTTGCCACTCAATTCAGAGCGCAGAGATTCTCTCCCTAACACCTAAAATTGAATAAAACCAATCCAAAAAAAAAAAAAATGGACATGTTATATGATTCAACCCAATTCAATTATTCAAACAAGAAATTTAATAGATAGATAAATTTGTTCATTAAGGTGGTGTGATTACCAGCTTTGTTCATCAAATTGAAATTGAATTCCAAAAAAAAATGAAAATAAGTTTAGAAAAAGACATGGCCAAACAGAAAACTCCAATTTTAAGCTTTAACACAGCACAAAACAACTAACAACACATAACAGAAACCAAATATCAACTCAACCATGAAATGCAGAAAAACAAAAACAAAGAGATTGGTTTGGAATAACAAGGCAACAACCAAAAAAGGTGATGAGAATTGAAATGAAAAGCACACCTTAGAAGATGGAGGAGAAAAAATGGACCCAAAAATCCCAGAAGAAGAAGAAGGGTGAGACTCTTTGGACCCAAAGAGCTCAGAAGTGAATGAAGAAGAAGTACCCTTTTGCTTATTCCCTTCCATTCTCCTCTCACCAAACAAAAACTGAAACTTTTGTGTATCAAAATCACTACTTTGAATCAAAAGTGAAAGTGTGTTGTGATTGTGAGGGTCCTTTAAATAAGACCACCCCACAAAATTACACCAACCACCGCCTGAGAAAATCCTTAAAATGATGAGAAAATAAAACCCCAAATACTTTTTTTCTTTCTCAGGAAACAAACAGAAACGTAAGAGAAGAGAAGAGGGAAAAAAAAAATGAGAGAGACACGTGAATGAAGAGACCCCTCTTCTGAGAGTGTATGTTTTTCAAATGAAACCGTTCCTCACACCCTTTTATAAGGCAGAAAAAATGGACTAAAAATTTTAAAAGAAAATTAAAAAAAGTTTCAACCTTTGGTATTAATTTTCTTACATGAATCTTGGGTGTGTCTTTTTTTTTTTTTTTTGTTCTTTTAACCCCAAAAGAGAAACTGAAGGAACCAGACAGAGAGAGAGAGAGAGAGCAGTTTCTTAAATGTTTCTTTCTTTGCTGGGTTTCTCTGGTTTTCAGTTTTTCAGTTTCTGGTTTTTTTCACTTCTAACAAGTCCTTGTATTGAGTTCAGCATGTAACAGAATTCAGCCACGTGTGTTATTGGTGGGCCCAGGAAGCGAATCCCAACCTTTTAATGCCACGAGTACTTCGAGGATAATAATAACAGACACCCAAAACCTTTTGTCCAATGTTCTCTCAGTTTAAGGGTTGTTTGGTTTTGGATTTTTCAACCACTTTTTCTTTTATTTTGGCAAAAGAACATATAAAAAATTTTATACTCATATTTAATAATAATTTTTTATATATGACAACAAATTTGCTTATTTTATCAATTTTAAAAGTTATATAAATAAATTTTTATAATTAAAAAGTTTAATTAATATATACTGTGTAAAAATTTTTAATTATGATCCTTTATTTATCGTAAATAAATTAATTTTACTAATTATTTATTTTAAAAATTACATAAATGAAAAGTTATAATTTATTATGGATATCAATTAAATTTATAATTAAAATATTAATATAAAACTTTCTTGTTAAGTATAAATATTAAACTTTTTTATTTTTAAAATAAATTATATTTTTTTATAGATTTATTTTTATTATACTTAACATTCTTTAAAAAAAAAAAGGTGTAATGACACTAAAATTTTAGAAGGAAGTTTAATAACATTGATAAAATAAAGTTTTTTTAATGAATAAAGAAGAAAAAGTTTGAATTTTTTTTATTAAAAAAACTAATAAATTAACAACAAGGAACACTTGTGTGTAAAAAATATAAAGATAAATAAATTAATTTCTTTTACAAGTTCAAAGATAGATTAGTATTGAGTGTAAGAAAGAAAGAAAAAATTATCGGTTATATTTTTGTAATTCACTCATTTTTATCATTTGGAGTGCATTAATGTCACAAAAGTCGCAACTCAGGTTATTATTATATCCATCCTAGTGGTTCATTTAATTTTATCTATTTAACTTTCGAGCCATAAGTACATATTATTAATGTACGCATTTAAATTTGTTAATTCATCATAAACTATATTTAGTATAATTTTAAATATAATTATTCATGAAAGATAATTCTTTAAGTTAATTTTACTAATTATTTTTGGTACATAATAAACTTATAAATATAATTTTTATTAAATGACAATATATTATTAGTGTATGTAAAATTTTTTATTTTTATATATTTTTTTATACAAAATAATATCTTTCCATATGTTATAGATTAAGATAAAATGATTTTATATTGTTAGTGTAAGTAACATTTCTTTATTTTTCTGTTTTAGGAATTATATATATTTAGATTCCATTTCATTTAACTTACTTTTACCTTAAAAGTTACTTTTGATTTAAAATAAAAAAAAAATTAGAGCTTACAAAAATAAGTATAGGTTGTTTATAAAATTTTATTTTTTAAAGCTTCTTTTAATTTGAAAATGCTTAGATAAATTATTATTTTCTATTTACAACTGTAAAGTATATTTACAAAATAAAAATTTAAGTATAAACGTTATACCCCAACTTCGTTTTAAATGTGACTTTTATGTAAAAATAAATTGAACTAAATGAGCCTTAATATAACTTTTAAGATAGTTAATATTAAAAACCTTATTAATTGGAAAGTCGTATTTCTTTAATTATGTTGGTATGTTTTTATTTTTATTTTCCTTTTTATAAATTGTATTTTGTATAATGTTTATGATAAATTATAAAATAAATAAACTATTATATATTATAATTTATAATTGAATAAAACTATAATGATAGTATAAATACTATTTATTCTTATTTTTATTTTAAAATTTATATTTGATATAATTTTAAAATAATTATATAGCAATTAATAAATTTACTATGTATTACAATTAATAATTAAATGATACTACAATTTTTGTGACCATATTATTGGTACATATTAGTCAGTCGTACATGTGACAATATTATTTATTTTGTGTATTCTCTTTCTTTTTAAGAAATTACAAAATTTTTGTATTCTCTTTCTTTTCAAAAACATTACAATGAATATTTTTACTGTTTTACATGTATTAATTAATTGTAATACAATTAATACAATTAATAATTAAATGATACTATAATTAATTTTTATTATATTATTGGTACATATTAGTCCTTGTCCGAATGCAATAACTAAACTTTATTAAGTACATTAAATGTAAATAATTAATTTTTAGTATACATGTGACAATATTATTCATTTTTTTGTATTCTCTTTCTTTTTAAAAAATTCCAATTAATACAACTTTTAAGTTAATAATATAAAATTTAATATATGTATCATACATTTTAATTTGTGAATAAATGGCACTATATAGCTAATGCATGCATTATCCATTTAATGTTTTCAATTCTAGAAATTAATTAAATTTATTATTAAATTTATTATATATGAACATTTTTAATATGATGAATTATAAATTTTCAATTTAGTTTGGTTATTAACCATAAGAATCGTTTTTCACAAAACAATAAATTAAAGGAGAACACCAATTCTCCATGGTGAAGAATTGTTCTCCTTGAAAAATTGTTTTTCATTAAAAACTAATGTAGATCAATTATAAATTTTTAAAAATAATCTAAGAATTCAGATTAGTCTTATTATTAAAGTAAAATTTTATAAAAATTCTTTGATTATATATATATATATATATATATATATATATATATATATGCACGCGTATGTGTCACATTAGGAGACTTACAAAAAATATTCTAAAAAATTTATGATTAATTTGAAATTATGATGCTTAGTGCATGAATTATTTATTCTTTCATAATTATAAACACTATTTGTGGGAAGGAGAAACTGAAGATGAGAATAAGAACTCACTAGAATTGACCTTTTTCCTTGGTCTTATTCTCATCTTGATATCTTGTTGGGTCTAAAACTGGAATTTTTTGTCAAAGAAGATTTTTTCTTTTTTTTTTATAATTAAAAATCATGGCCATAAATATAAAGTTATTTTTTAAAATGTATTTTCTCATGAAAATAAGAGAAATGTGTAAAAATGTAATTAGTAACTGTTTATGAAAACATTAATTAAATGGAAATACATAATTTTTTCTCTCAAAAATTGGGTGAGTTGGAGTTTATTAGTTGTTTGTTATTCTTCACTACTCTCACTTTAAAATGTTGAGATTTTGTTGCTCTTTTGAACAATGAATAAAGGAGATTAGATTGGCAATTTAGGAAGTTGAGTTGATAAGGGTATATTGAATCTTTTTTTGTTGTTACTATAAGCTCACAAATAAAGACACATAAATTATGTCTTTCTTTAGAAAATGGATAAGGTACGCAAGTCTGAGTACAAAATAAAAGTTAATTCTAACTATTCATAAATATATTTTATTGGACGATTCAAATAGATCACTTGTATGAGTATTATCAACAATTCTATTTATATATTTATGTAAAATATAAATATAAATCAATCTTACTATAATTAAGATGACTCGAATAACTTAAAAAAAAAGAAGAATATTTCTAGCAATGGGTAGAGTGTGGTCGGTAAGATACGATTGACTGTTTGCATAATCAAGTTTAAAGATTGTTTTAATAGTTGATCTCATATTTACGTGAATATCAATTTTAATCTTTATTCTCGTATCCTTTAATATAGTTATATAGTTGTACGTATGTAATGGCAGTCCACATTTTACTTGTATGTAGGGAAAATAAATCAATGTCATGTATTTATAAACACATACACAAACATAAATGTTTTTCCAAATTCAAATATTATAAAGATAATAAACCAATATAGTAATTTATAAAATTTATGTTGTAATTATTTAACAAAAAATAAATCTCACATCATTCTTAATTAATATTTTGACATATTATTTAATGTTGATTTGTAAAAAAATTGTCAAAGTCATTTAATTTATATTTATTTTAATTATATGCTAAGAATAAATTTTCAATTTTGTAAAAATAATAGTCATAAATTTATTATTATATTTTTTTTTACAATGAACGAGCTAAAATATTAATATAAATAAATATTGAAATATATAATTATATACTAATGAGTGCTTGAGTTAATTATATAAATTTTGATGAGCATCTTGTCAGTTAATATATATATATATATATAAATAAAATGAGTGGGGAAGAAAAAGTGTTACAGTGTTCATATCCACCTAATCACTAGTTCCAAATAAGAATATTTTTACATGTGTTTGTAGGATTCAAATATATTTTGTCATCTTTCTATTATCAAATTTAATAATGGGTATACTTTTTATATCTGAACTCTAAATGCCAATTTTTTTTTTTTTTGCAAGACATGTATTTTTTTTTTATAATCCAAAATTTATTGAGGTATGGCTATGTTAAGAACAAGGAATGGCTAATCAAAGCCTATATTCAATTGTAAAAAAAAAAATAAAAAAAAATGAACTAAACAGAGTCTAAAACAAACTGCTCGACATATTGGAACTCCAAAAATATATTTATTATATTTTAATGCGTATTATGATAAAATATATTTACTATTCATAAAAAAAAATTAATTAATTTTTATATAGTTTTAATGTATTTGTTAAATGCAGTTTGCGTAAAACTGTATTTGTGCAATATAGTTTTTTTTTTCTGGTAAGAAAAAACTAAGGTATTTTTTCTCTCATGAATTGTGTTTACCTATTTGTCTTTAAAATACAATTATAGCATACATAATAACATATAAAATTTTCATTTTTAATTTTTTTTATAAGCTAAATATTAATCGTTAATTTGTTAGTTTTTAAATATTAATTATTAATTAAAATAAATTAGTTCTAAATTTAACCAAATATATAAAATATTTTATTTAATTATTTAAAAATATATTTTTCAGAAAAAATAAATTAAACTCATAAATGGGAATATTTATTTTTTAATGCATATCCTTCATTATTAATTTTAAAATTAATTATATATTATTTTATATTTAACTAATTATTTAAAATATCATTACAATTTTAATTATTATTTCCATGAATATATTTAATTATATAAATTTATAATTTAAATATATAATTACATAAATATATAATTTAAATATATAATTATAAAAATGTATAATTTAATATATAATTATAATAATTTATAATTTAAATATATAATTAATTTATATTATTAAAATATATTATCATTATTTTAAATATGTCATTGTTGATCTAATAATTAATAATACTCTTATTTATCATTTTATAACTTTGAGCGAATTGATCAGCTAGTTTCTTCAAAATGTTCTAAGAACATTTGTTAAAAATAATTAATAACATTGAATTTTAAAAAAATTCATAATTAATTGTGCTAATTTAATAATCATTAATAAATTTTTACTTTATTTAAAGATAAAAATTTTCATTAATTTTTTTAATTGATATTTTATTTAATGCACATAAAAAAATTTAAAAATTAAAAATGAAATAATTTTAAGGTATAAATTTTTCATATTAGCGTTGCTGAAAATTAAAAGAATATAAAAAATATTAAAACTATAAACTTTAAACGTTAAAATTATTTTTTTTAATTTTTTTATTTTCAGCAGCATTAAAATAAAAAAAATAATATAAGAATGTTTAAATTATTTTATATTAAATTTTTTTGAGTTTTTTTATGTACATAAAATAAAACATCAAATAACACCACTCATTGAACATTTTATCTTTAAATAAAGTAAAATTCATTAATGCTTATTAAGATCAATCATAATTTATTTAATATTACAGTTAACAATAAATATTTATAAAATTTAATGTTGATTGATTATTATTAACCCGGACACAGGTTATCGGACCTATGTTATCAAATTCATCTTTATCCCTCCCTCTCTCTAAAAATTTATTATTAAGTACAAATCAATTGTTACAGAATTTAACTTTTATCTCCTTTGTCTCTCACTTCATATAAATTTTAAATTTAACATTAATGTAATATTTATTGTTATTAATTTAATGTTCGTATATTACACATTTTGTTCCCATATTTTTACAAATTTAAAAATTTTATCTCCCTGTTTTAAAATTTGGAAATTATGTCCTATAATTTTTAAAAGTTCACATTTTTTTTTGTCAAAACCCTTAAATGAAAAGTGTTACCTTCAATAAACTTCTTGTAAACTTAATTTGGTGAGATTGATTGAAAGGTGATTAATCTATTAACTAATAATAAACGATAAAAAAATCGAAAGTTATTTCTAATATTTATATTTTATTGCATTAATTGATTAATTACCTTTTCTAATAAACTTGTAATTAGGCTTCATGTCATCCAATTAATTATGGACAAAAGCTGTGAATTTTCAAAGACCGAAGACCACAATTTAGAAATTTTAAAATATAAGGACAAAATTTTTAAATTTTCAAAATAGAGAGGATAAATGTGAAATTAATCTATTTAAAAATAATAATAATAATAAATATTTAATAAAATATAATAAGAGTTAATTATATATACACTTCCTCAAGTTTAGTGAAATTACATATACACTTTCTCTTCTTTTTTTTTTTTTTACACTAAACATAATCCTCTTATTTTTATGTATTTATACCCATATACATTTGAAAACCTTAGACAAGCACATCTCTCAAATCTTACACTAATACCTCTAAGGGATGGAAAAGTAATGTTTTAAAAAGTAAGGAGTGCATGTGTAATTACATTAAACTTCATAGGGTATATTCATAATTAACTCTAATATATTTTAAATCAAATAATTCAAAAATTAATTTTTTTTAAAAAAATAAATTTTTTTTAAGAAGTATTAATATAATAGATAAATATATTTGCTTATAAAAAATAGATAAATATATTTAAATTTAAGAATTAATGTAATATTCAATGCTATTAATGCAACATTTATATCTTTTTAAAATTCTTATAAAATTATTAAAAAATAACACTATATATACAAAGAGAAATATGTTTACATGTCAATTGAAATTGAGGAGTTTAAGGAAACTTTAATAAACTTACTCCTTAAAACTACTAAAATTAATGATTTTCAATCAATTATAATCAAGGTGTATCTACATGGGCATTGGTGAAAGAAAATTTTTGGAGTGGTCTAATTTCAAGCGATTATACTCGTTATGGTGGGGTATGACTTTCCATATAAACAACGATTATCTGTATAGGTAATGAAAATAAAATATGTGATATTTTTATTCATGGTGGAGATTGTTGAAATTGATAAAAATAGTGCATCTTATAAGTCCTACATTATTTAAGGTATGATGGATGAAGTCACACATTGCTTAGGATGAACAAGGGAGTAGGTGAACTAGGCTATGTAATAGACTTGAGTCATTTTATTAAAGTTTATCAATCAAAACCACTTTAAGCTTGTTTTAGAGTGTTGTAAGTTTTGGTTAAGTTACTTGCTTTGAAGAGTGATGATGTATTGGGTTTGAAGAGTGATGATGTATTGGGTTTGAAGAGTGATGATGTATTGGGGTTAGACAGAGAAGTCTATGTGTTGTAAAAATTTTGACATAATGTTATTCTCTGATTGTTATTAGATAAATGAATATGGTTTTTCTTTGGTTTTGGATTTTTCATGCTATATTCTTGTGTTATTATTTTATCTAACTTCTCTATTTAAAATAATAATTCTCAAGGGTGTAATGACATTTTTTTAACCAATAATGGTATCAAGAACCTATGGTTAGGTATAATATTTTTAGTATGTTATGTGGTTACAGCTAGTCTGATCTTTCACATCAGAAAAGAGTAATTCCTTATTTTTGAAGAATCATTTTGGTTAGTGAAAATACTTTTACAGTGCTATCAAATGTGACATAGAAAAATTTGATGGAAGGATAAATTTTATAGCAGACACAAGTCAAAGATGTGTTAATGAATTATATAGGGCATTGAAACAGATGAGTCATATTTGTGGGAAGAAAATTTTATAGGAGTGATTCAAGTGGAAAACCTCCATATCTAGTTATCCTCTTTTCTTTCTTGAGGATCAAGTTTCTAACTATAAAACAATGATAGACCTATTTTGCAAGGACTTATTTGAGTTTGATGATTTTGCTTAGGTTAGTGATGATTTGTTTTATGAACTGAAGAATTTTGTTAAGTTATTGGAAGGTGTAAAAAATTATACATAGAAGTACTTATATTCACTTAAAGACAAAGGCAGATTGTGTTTCGCCAAGGTTTTCCTCCACCTTTACCTTCTCCACCACCTTTACTGTTGAGGTTCCTATATCTCATATTGATGATTCTCCTTTAGTTGAGGTTCTTTTTCATGGTCAAACCTTTCAAGTTTTTGTTGTCTTTCTTGTTTCTAATCCCAATCCTTAAGCATTTTTCAAATCACCAAAAGAGACTTCATTCAAAGAAACAAAAGTCAGTCATATCAAGAATTTCAAGTTGTAAAATAATATGTTAAATCATGTTATGTTATGTATGGGTTGCAAGTTAGAAGCGATAAATATGTGCATTTGATTAAAGAAAAGTGCATGTTATTTCTCCACTGAGATACAAATATTTGGAAAGGAAAATTGGAAAAAGATTTTGAAGTCCATTCTTCCATTAAAAACTCCAACTCAAATTGCAGCTCACGGTAAAAAAATACTTCATGCATGTCGCAAGAAGGATAAGAAAACAAAAAACATCCATGATATAAAGTTGAATGATAAAGATACCTCTCATAAAAAAGGATGGTATAGAGAATTTTAAAATGGTTCCCACCATAGTGAGAATAGTTGAGTTTCTTATCTAGATCTCTCGGTTAAAAGTTACTCATATATAAAAAGACCAAGCTAGTTGAAACAGGCAAACAATAACATATTAATTAAGAGAAAACCAATTTTGTAAAAGTCTATAGGCGACTTTGTTGTGAGTGTTGAAAATTTTGCTTTATTTATTTAACATGTAAAATTGTAAGTTTTATAGTGTTGTTATGGAAATCTTGTCGAGACAAAAAAAATATTGAAAAACTTAAATCTCATAATATGATCAAACAAAAATATATAAATGAGATATAAATCTTATCTTATAAAATCGATTTTGTAATAATGAATGTTGAATTTTACTATTTTTAATATGTGTGAGAAAGATTATGCATCAATGCATTACATATTGTAAATTCTCAACTTTAGTTAATTTCCATTAAGCAAGTATTTACCATGTCCATTATCGATATTTTTTTGTAACGAACATAAAATCTATATAGAATGTCATATTTTATTGGACAACAAATAATCAAACCAATTCATCCACGTTATATAAGTCATTAACGTAAAAAAAAAATTATTTATTAAGTAATCAAAACCTAAATCAAATGAGTCACAGTAAGTCACTCTCTAGAATAATAATGGTTTGCATATTTCATGAACAACACCAGCTTCACAATTATTAATGTAAAAAAATAGTAAATTACACTTTTTTTTTAGTCTTTTTTATTACATCTACTATGTATAATTTTGTTTACATTCATTTTACTCAAGGGGTAGTTTTATTTTTTGTTTATGATTGAGAGATTGTAATAAAAGTAGAATGGCAACCGGGCGGAGTGAATACGAGTTTGACATTTTAATATAATAGTAGAATGCCAAATGCGGGTGGACTCTGGTATAAAAAGAACGGATATGAAATTTTAATCTCATCTCTGTCCTTATCAGGTATTTTTGAGTTTTGATATACCCGTGAGTATACCCGCGCAGGTATCCGTCATATTATTTTTTACAATTTAAATTTACTTATTTATTATTAAATAAATTATATAATAAGTTATTAATTATATTTTAATTTAAAAAGTATATAAAGAATAATTAATAACAAGAAATTCTAAATTAAAGTTTAAACCATAGTTTTAAAAATTAAACCAGATTTACTATAGTTCGACTGGTCCAATTGGAATGGATTTAGTATTTGATCGAATAATTCCAAAATTGAATCATTAATTTAAACCGTAAGATTTTATATTAAATCAATCGAATCTGCCCAAACTTAATCTGCCCAAAGTTAGTGCAAATTACTAAAAAACATGTCACATTTTTTAATTTAATCTAAAATAAAATACTTGATAAATAATAAACATAATTAAATATTACCAAATAAATATATTAATTTTTAATTATAAAGAACATATCTACTGTTATATACTCTGATGATGCTGTGCAGAAATTATCTTTCCAAATCATGTTGAGCACTTTCTAGAAAACTTATCATAGTTACTCGTAAGTTAAGTTCCCCAAGATACAACAATGGGAACCCTTTCCATGGGCGTTGAAACTACAAAACTGACAAAAAAAATGAAATGAGAACCTAGAGAAAAAATAAAATAAAATACAATTAATATAACGACTGTATTTTAATTAAATTTAATAACACGATCAGTCCAACAGATTTAATATATATATATATATATATATATATATATAATTTTTATAATTTATATTATTTTATTAGTTAAAATATTTTATAATATTAAAAATATAAATTTAAGTTCACCTGTCAGTGATTTAGAGTTTGTTAAAGTCGAGAGTGTTATCTTAAAGTTATTAATTAAAACTTCATTAATTAATTTTTATAAATACTCTCTATCTTAAAATAAGAATTGTATGTTTTATTAATTAGTATTTTAAAAATTATATAATAAAAAATAGAGATGAAATGTCTTCTATAAATGTTAAACACTTCTTATATTTTATCTTGTAAAGTAGATTCCTTTTACTACCCATCAAGGAAAAGAAAACAAACAAAAGAACTATGAATTACCACACGGAAGTCCACAAAGAGCAATTTCAAATATTACTTTCAAGCCATTAGAGGAAACAAGACAGAACAGCCGAACACGATCATAAAACTTTTTCGATGTAATGGTTGTTTGGGACCTATCTTCCATTATTTTTTCAGAAAAAATATAAAAAAAATTAAAATAATTATTTATCAATTTTTTGAATGATATGTTACTTTTTACAAACAAATTTTAAAAAATTTTATCTCTTTTTTTAAAAAAATTATAACAAAAAGTTTTACGTATTAGTTAAAATTACCTTAAAAAAGTTTTATATTTTTTAAAATGAAATTATAAAAAAAATTTAGATTTTTTTATATTTTTTAACCCTTACCCAAACATTTACAATAGTCTATTAAATAAATAAAAGTTTTTTAACCAAACAAATCAACATGAAGTTTATGTTATGTTACTAGCTTTTCATTATAGTTAAGGTAACAACATAGGAGACATTCTTCGTTTTAGAGTTTGATAACTCTATTACGGTTTTATGGATTAAGAGAGAAAAATATTTATATACAATCTTTAAAAAAAAAAAGAAAAAAAGAAACAGTCTTAAATCATCTTATTCCTTCCACATAGGTTCATTTGGATAACTTTCAATATAAAACTTATTGTAATAATAAGCAAATAAAAAAAAAGTTATACATTTTCCTAAGTAGTACTTGAAAGAGAAGATTTTATGGTAAATTATATATGAGCATAATTTAAAGTTAGGGATAAATATAATTTCATATATTAATAATAAAAAAATTAATTTCTTAACTAGTATGTTGGTTATATTAGTCCTAAAAAAACACTACTCGAAGGTCAAAAGTTACCAATTAATTAATTTTATACACTAAAATAAACACAGGTCCTTCTAAAAATTCTCTAAAACGAAATATTAGGCGTTTAATTAATGTAAAATATTAGGTATTTAATTATTAGTTAAATATAAACTTAAATTTTTATAATATTTATATTATTTATTTATTATTGTTGTTATATTTTTTAAAATTTTAAAAATATTAAAATATATTTTTAAAGAGAATGATGAAGAAAAAATAGATTGAGACCTTTTATATATTTTTTAAATTTTGGCTTAATTTTAAATTTTAAAAATTTCTTTAATATTAAAATTTTCAATTTTCTTCTTAAATAAACAACGAAGTAATTTAGACTTTTTAAATAAACTTTCTTAGTGTTTTCCCCCCCAAAAGTTAGGCTATGTCAGAAAAAGGAACTATATTAGGAAGCAGAAAAAAACATTTAGGCAACATTGGGTAAAATAGGCTCGAAACTATTTAGGGAAAGTCTTGTTGATGTTGTACATTCATATCTTTGAGAGATATCATATAGATATCATAGAGATAAGCATAAAATTTTAGAAAGTGTAGTACTTGTTGTCTCGCTAATAGACACTTCATTTCATCCATTAATTTGTTGCATGTTAATGAATGAATTGAAAGCACTAATATATTGCAGGTGTTGTTACAAATTTCTTTGGTCATTAATTAAGGAATTAAAAGAAAAATGTTTTTATAAGAGTTATATGTGATTGTGACTCAAAATAGTATACCAACACAATTTTACATATTCAAATAAAATATATTTTTCTTATAATTCTTTAACCAATTTTTTAATAGCATATTCAACACTAGCTGTTTATAAGAAACTCATTAAGGTTCTTAACCTATTTTAAATGAATTTCATTACACTATATCATTTATAAGCAACTCATGTCATTTTTTACAAGTTTTGCTTTAATGATGGGTTTTTGTAAGCAATTCAAACTTTTAGAATTTTTATTCAAATTAACTTATTAATTTAATGTAGAGTACCAAAAAATATTAGTTTTGACAAGATAAGTATGAGTGTTTATATAAGAATCAATGTTTATTTTTAAACAACACAAATTTGTATCATCAAATTTTAACAAAAGTTACTAATAAACATTGTTTCTTATGGACAAGATACACAAATTAAGAACCTACATTAAAGAGATGTTCTAAGCACTAGTTATAATTCTCCCATAACAATTTATGCAATAAAATTAAATTCCAAAATTTTACTTCTTCCTTTCTATCTTAAAAATGAATGTCATAAATCCTAGGTTATTACTTATTTTACACAAAGCAATGAAAATTTATAAATAAATGAAAGAAAGTAGTGATTTGACAAACTAACCTTAAAATTAATATTACATTAAAAAATTGACATTATTAGACATATTAGTTGAAAAAATCAATTAATATTACATTAAAAAGCTAAATGCATAGCTTATCTTGGAACAAAATTTGATCAAAATTTACGATATAAACACTTCTCAAACAACTCTTCTAAGCAACTTTGTCTTTTTAAATATTATAAAACAAACAATACTTAAAGTCTTAAACTTAATATAATGGATTACATTTGTGTACTATTATATTATAACTTATTTTTTTCTTAATATATTACTATTATATTATTGAAAAATGTAAAAAGAAAAAAGTATTTTATTAAACCTAGTTCAATTCTTATTCAATCTTTGAACCCTAAACTCATACTTTCACCGATTTCATTACTGGTCCAATTTTAAAAACATTGTGTTTAGCCAAACTTCTTTCCAATACAAACACATGCTTAGTGCTTGTTTGATAACAATTTTATAAAACTGTTTTCAGTATTTTAGTATTTAAAAACTAAAAAACTTGTTTCGATAGCGTTTTCTTAAAACAGTTTTCGAAAACAGTTCTGATTTTTTACTTTTTAAAAACTAAAAAATAGGAACAACTGTAAATAGTTTTATTTTTCAGTTTTCTATTTTTTATTTTGAAAACTCAAAATATAAAGAGAGTATATTGCTTTTTGCTTTTTATCAATGACATTTTTATAAATATAAACAAGTTTTTTTCATTTTCACATTTTTAAATAGTTTTCAAATAACACTTATCAAATAAGTTTTTTCTTTCTTCTTCCAGAAAATAGTTTTCTAAACTGATTTTGAAAACTCTTTTCAAAAAACTAAAAAGCAAAATCAAATCAATCTAGCATTAATTTACTTTTCTTTTTAATTACTTCTTAGCCTAATCATCCTGTACTTTTGTTTTCCTTTTTCAAGTAAGAAGAACCACTTGTATTGGATAAGACCTTCTAAATGAAGAATTTAACATTTGTGAATGACACGTAGAAAGGCTCATAATGTTTTGGATAAGAAAGTGGTAATAGGATTGCACTAATTGAGTTCATTAAGAACAATGTATCATGAACCAAAGGTTTTGGATAAGAAGAAAGAAATGCATTAGCCATTTAGCCATTAGGGGTGCATCAATTGATTATTTAAATGTATAAGATGACACCATATGAATGGGACCACTTAGCAAAAGAAACATATGCATGCAATGCTAAGCATGAATTCATCTCAAGATAATAATAACCACCAAGAGAAATGAGATATTTTATCAACAAAAATCCTAAAATTAATGATGATTAAATGGGTGATTTTTAATTATAGTGGATAAGAACAGGTTAATTATGGTAATGGCCCCATTGGGATTTGCACAAAAAATTTGGAACAGTGAAAAATAATTATAACATAAGATGGCAAAACAAAGGTCCATATTGTAGGCTAAGTCTTTGCACGATGTAGCACTCTTTGTCTCTGTTGTTGTCGCAGCGACATGAAAATGAAAGCTCTATGTAATCGTAAAATGATTATAAAGAGGAAAATAAATTAAAAACAAGATGTGTTTTCTTAATCTTAATATAAACAAAGAAAAAGAATGTTCTTTCTTTATTTAGATCTAAGTTAAGAAAAAATAATCTATATATATAGGAGTATGATTTACTCCAAAAATAAATTTAAAAGATTTAAGACTTGATTGATTTTATTTTATTTTTGAGTTTTTAAAAAGAATTTTTAATAATAGATTTGAAAAATTGTTTTTGGAGAAAAAAAAAACTTATTTGACAAATGTTATTTCAAAACTGTTTTGAAGATGTAAAAATGAAAAAACTTGTTTATATTTATTAAAATTTTATTAATGAAAAACAAAAAATAACACACAATTTATAAACTTAAACGAAAATATTCGTATGAAGTGGAAAAAACATAATATGTTACCGAAAATATATGTTTCTTTTAAGTTAAAATATAAAATGAATTTTCCTTTCGTAGTTTCCCCCTTAGGAAGGAAAGATTTATTTGTTTGGGTCTCAAAAAAAAAAATTAATTCCCTCTATTTCCATTAAAGCAAATAAGGAAAATGTTTAACGTAGAAATCATACGTATGCACATAACTTTTTTCATTCAATCAAGGTGTTTAATAGAGTGCGTGAGTTATAGTAATTTTTTTATATATTTATTTTTACTAAAAAATAGGTTTAATTAATTTTTTTATCCTAATATTTTTGCATTTGATTTTGGTTTTTATTGATTTTTTTTTTGTTTTTAATCCTTTTTAAATTTTTTATTTTTTGAAAATATTTTCTACTATTTATAAAAAATTGTTAAACGTTGATGTGATTAATGATATACGGCAACATCACATCCATTAAGACAAAGTGTTGATTAACTATGTCTAATAAATATTATATGCACTTTTATTTATTATTGATCTTTTAAAAGAAAAATATTTTAAATCACTCTCACTGTTATTACCTCCATCTTCATTTTTCCCGTTGACAAACTAAACCTATACTCTCAAAATAAAGTCATTACATTCTGTTAGTTAATGTCATTATTTAACAATTTTGTACTATTTTAAAAATAAAATTTAAAAGAAATTAAAATAAAAAAGTATTACAATAGAAACTAAAATCAAAATCCAAAAAATAAATAAAAAGTTAATTAAGCAAAAAATTCGAAAACATTAATAACGAATAAAAGAGTAATTGTAGAAGAAATAGTTTTTTTTTTTCAATATATGAAATTATCAGACATGAAAAGCAAATAAAAGATTTCAACCCCTATGCATTACCTTTTATGGTTTAAATTTTGGACAGTATATGCAAATGAAGGAATCTGTAAATCTAATTAATTAATCCAAAATAAACGAAAATTCCAATAAGCTTTGAGTATAAAGTAGAAGATCATTTGATTAATTTCATGATATCCTTTTTATTTGATATTGTTCTGTACATGATTTGTATGAAATTTGCTATTATATTTATTAGAAGGATAAAGAGGAATCTCAACATCTTCTACTTTGGTGGTAAGTAAGGCCTGGGAGTTTGGAATTTATTTTAGTACTCTTAATATTTTAAAAACTAAATTATATTTGGTATTTCTCGATTTCAGTATTTGTTAATTTTTTTCTTCAGTTTTGAAGTTTAAATTTAAAAAATGTTAACAAATTGTTCTTTCATTAAAATGAGACACCAGGATTAGTGAAGTAACATTATTAGGTTGGCAATTTTAATTAGAAAAATATAGTAGCCTGGTTCAAACTTGAAACCTCAAAGTAACACACCATAACTCATACTATTAGATCAAGTGTTAAGTCTAGTTTTATTTTACAATTAAAATCTACCTAAACTTTAACTGAAAACATGACAATCTTAATTTGAAAAAATATATAAAAGTAAAGACAACTCAAGATTTAAACTTGAGACTTCCAAATGATGGGTCATACATTATACCACTTGACTAAATGTTTCATTTGATCTTATTTTGCTATTCAAATTTAATTAAGCTTTAATTAACATTAGTTTCAAAATTACTTAAAACATAAATTTAAATATATATGAGTAGGGATTAAAATTAAAAGTTAAAATTAAAAAATAAAAATTTAATTTATATATTTATTAATTATTTATTATAATAAATTCCTAGGGATTACAAATTAAAAATTAAAAATAATTAAAAATATAAATTAAAATTATGAAAAAATAAAACTAAGAACTAAAATTAAAAATAAAATAGAAATTAAAATGAAGAATTAAAATTTAAATTAAATTTTTTAATAATTTAGTTCTTAATTTAAATTATAATTTTAATTTAAATTTTAATTCTTAATTTTAATTTTAATTTCTATTTTATTTTTAAATTTATTTATTAACTTAATTTAAATTAAAAATTAAAATTTAATTTAACTTAAGAATTAAAATAATGTATTTAATTTAAATTTTAATTTAAATTTTAATAAATAAAACTAAGAACTAAAATTAAAAATAAAATAGAAATTCAAACTAAGAATTAAAATTTAAATTAAAATATTGTAATTTTAGTTCTTAGTTTTATTTTTTAATATTTTAATTTATATTTTTAGTTAGTTTTAATTTTTAATTTATAATCCTTAGAAATTTATTATTAATAAATATATAAATTAAATTTTTAGTTTTTAATTTTAACTTTACATTTGGTCTAGTGGTATGAGTTGTGGTGTGTTACTTTAAAGTCTCAAGTTTAATCCATGTTAAATGGGTGGACTTAGGAAAATGAGGAATGTATTTAACAAAATCCAAAAATTTAGAAAAATAATCCGGTTAAATTACTAGTTTTTACTGGTTTTACGGTTCATAACTGATCTTTTGGTTTTAAAATCGATTCTTTTTTTTTTCTGATTTTTATTATTAATTGAATTAATTATCAAACGATTCACTAATTTTTCAGTTGACCCAACCGGTCTAATTTTTTAAACATAGCTCATAATATATGGTGATGAATATAAAATTGCCTCTTAATTTTGTTGATGATTAATGTTTGTTAAGAAACTTAGTTGTTTTAATAAATCTCTTCCTAACTATTTTTTTTATTTACAAAATTTAAATTTAAAATTATACTTAAAATAATCAAATTTATACACTCGAAACCAACTACTTGTTGAAGAGTTGGATTGCAATTGATAAAAAAGACTAAAATTAAAATATTATTAAATTTACATTTTGAATATATATGTATACTTGGATTAATTTCTCAAATAAAAAACTATGTCGTATATTTGTATAATACTTTGATAAATTTTTTGTGTACAAGATCTGCCTTGGAAACATCCTGGAAAATCCTCGTGAGTTGAACTCAATACATGATGGTTTTACGACCATATCAAGATAACAGTGTATTTCATTCTTACAGTTCTTGTTCACTTTATCAAGAATTTGAATTCCATTTTATTATTTAATAATTAATTTTTTTGTGACGTTTAAATTTACCATTAAAAAAACAGCCTTAACAAGACAATAAATACATAAAATTTTCAAGATATTGACAACTATTTATTTCATATATTTGTTGTCTAATCTGAAATTAACTCACTTTATAGTTAGAGTTAGTGACTTTTGCATTGCATGTAACGTATATATAATAATAATAAGATTTAGGTATAGTCTTATCATCTTACATTGCCAATGAGGAGAGTACTCGAATGGTAGATCACGATTTAGGTAGAATATATAATAATCTTATTATCTTACATTAATTCTTACATGCTAGAATAATATTCTCTTCATAAAAAATCATTATTGTGGTCTTAAATAATAATCAACTTTTTGAAAGGGAAAAAACTTTCCACTATATATATTTTTAATACAAAATCGTAAAGTGTTTGTCAAACTAGTAATTCAACATGTGGACAGCTAGGCTTCAAACCTAAAAATTATAAAACATCAATTCAAGAATCGTAATAGATTCATTCTTTGTATATATAGTTTTATGTTGTCACGTAATCCACATATGTATATGCGTGTGAAAATGAATTTTGACAAGTTTTGTGACTTCAACATTCGTTGCCATAATAAAGCAATTAAGAACTCATTTGGGCACTCAATCAACACTTTGGAATGCCACACTGAAAATTCTTATGCCTTATATATCACAAGACTAGTATGTTAGGGTGGAGAAAAGAATGCATATGATATACATGATTATGTTTCCACAAATATAAATATATAATTTCCAAACTTACTTAATTAGAAAAGTTAAATAAATAAAAACTTAAGTACTTCCATACATATTACGCATCATACTTGATAAATAGTTTTTTGTTCTTTGTTTTAAAAAAATAACTTTACTTCTGGAACAACGATTTAATTTCTTTAAGATGGGGTAAGTTTGCTCTTCCCATCTATGTCTCTGGGAAGTACATGGTGGGGGCAAATATAAAAAATGCAAGTATGAAATTTTATTTTTCATTCTTGTGTAATATTTTTTGATTCAAGTATATCCACAAGTATCCTGTAATATTTTTTTATAGTTTAAATTTAAATTAACTTTTAATTTATTAAATAAATTATATATAAATTTATTAATTATATTTAATTTATTAATTATTAAATAAATTATATATTAAATTATTAATTGTATTTTAGTTTTAATAGTCCATATGAGTGTGAATTTATATACAAATATATGAAATTTTGTTTAACATATAATTATATATTAAACATAGAAGCAGGGTGGATACTGGGACAAATGGGGACTAACAAATCCATATCTCATCCTCGATTATCTTAGGCAGAAATGAGACGAAAACCAACAATGTAAATTTCTCCTGTCAAAATTGGGACAGGAATGAGACGATATCTGTGGGATAGGCATGATTGTCATCCATAAATTTGTTTGATTTATACATAAAAAAATACTTGTTGAAAAAAGTCAATATATATCTTGTTAAAAAGACTAATCTCTTAAATGAATTGAAAAATTAGTCAAGATTAAGAAAAGATACTATTCTCTTAATTTTTTTACTGCTGTGTGTTAATAAATAATAATCATGTAGGCTAAAATATATGTTTTGTCTTTATTTTTTACTAATATTTATTTTGATCCTTTATTTTTAAAAGATTAATTTTTTATCTCTTAAATTTGGGTGAATGTTATCTGTTCTTTCAAAATAATAATTGTTTTTTATTTTGGGATATTATTTTTACTCTTGTTTCGTGTAAGACACAAGACATGTTTCTCATTATATTTATCTACAAGCAAATTATGGAGCGTGACTAATGTTTGAAACAAAAAAACTACAAACATGGTAAAAATAATATGAAAAAAAAAATATCACAAACAACTAAAAAATTAAACATATCTAATATTGATAATTTTTTAATGTCTGTGGAACTCATTTTCTTGCTATTTTTACATGTTTATATCCTTTTGTTTAAACATTAATTAAGTTTTACCACTTTCAAGTAGAACAAATTTCAATTTTTGAAATAGTAAAAAAAGTTAAAAATTGTGTTTTAAAATTAAAAAGAATTGTTTAAGGAATAACATTAAATTGATCCATATTTAAGATGTAAAGGACCAAAATAAATATTTTAAAATATAAATAACTATTTTTTTTATTTATCAGAGTATTGTTAAGCATGAAGATCAAGACTAACCTCTTGATGCTTCATTTAAGGAGTTAACATCTTTTTACAAGTGTTTTTGTTTCTTCGTAAGCTCGTATATTACGGATTGAAACCTATGAGCATATTAAGAAGAAAGACTGTTAGTAAGTAAAATAAGTTTTAGTAAAATAAAACAGGCTAAAAGTGCTTTTTTTTTTTAAATATAATTTCAAATGGAACGACAGTTAAGTAATATTTTCAAATTTTAATTTTGAAATGTCACTTATAATTTTCATTTCACCTTCTAATTAATTTTTATAATGAATAATATAAATTTAAGATTAATTATATATAATAAACAATGTAGAGATTAGAAAGAAAAAAAAAAAGAAAGAAAAACTACCTATAAAAAATTTAATTATTTATATTATTAAAGCAAAATAAAGTGTAATTTCAAGATGGAAGTGTACCATATCTCTACAATAACTCTACTTCATTTTAAATGTGAGATTCATCATGAAATAATTAAAATTAAGTCAAGTATTCAAATGAGATTTATGATTGAAGTAAAAAACTATAAAAACTTTTTAATCTTACCTTACACTAATATTCTACAAAAAATGAGTTGGTAGTTTACTCTAATGCCTTAATTTCTAATTACTTTAATCATCTTCTAACTTTGTAATATTTGCAAGGTTGAAAAACTCTTATATATTCATAGAACGGATAGAGTTAATAATGATAGTTTTGTTTCAAATTTGTGATAAAAATTGGAACTACGTGGCAGAGTGATTGCCATTAACAAAGAACTCAATTTTACTTTAATTAGTTTCCTATTTCACACAAACAACATATGAAAGTTTTTAATTTTATAATAATACGCTTTATATTACTTTGAAAAGCCGTAATATTTGAATATTTTTCCAAAGTCTACATCTACGTTGGATAGAACTTCTTAATCTTCTTTATCAAAATAAGTCTGGTATTTGGAGAAAAAAAATCTTCAAATGTTGCATCTAGCTAGCTTTTAAACATTGTATTATTTGTCTTTTCTACTCAAGTAATTACTTTAGTTTTCAATATAATATTAATATTAATTTTGTAAAATTATTTTTTTTATGACTTTTTGTTTATATGAATTTTTAAATATTTATTGATAAAGTTAATAAATTTACATAAAAAATTATGATTGAAATTTTTTTAATAAGTCAAATATTAGTGTGATTAATAATGTTAGTTTTTTATTAGCAGTAAGAGAAAGGATGAAACCTATAACTTATTTTCTCCTTCGTCTTTTCTTAACCAACTAAGTTATCTTATGTTCTCAAAAATTATAAAAAAAATTAAATTCGCTTAATGAATAATTCCAGAAAAATTTTGAATTTATTCTTTCCAGTAACAAAGATTGCGTTCAAAAGAATTATAGATTTTAATTAAAAAATATTAAATGTAATATATTTTCATTGCTCATGTTTTATTAATATAAAATACAATTGTAATAAAAATAATTTTTAATTATTTTGTAATTTATTTTAAATAATTAAGTGTAAATGATAATTTTAAGATATTAAGTGTAGAATTTTTTTATTGAAATTAACTATGTTTATTAATTTTTATGAGGTTATGATTTAGAAAATAAAAATATCATAAAAGGCGAAGAATGTGACAATATTCAAAAATAAATTTTTTCATATTGACAATATTATCTATGTCGTGCAACTAAGTTTATAGGAATGATACTATACAGTTAAAGTGATGGCTTGTTCGTTTGCAAAAATGAGTTTTAAATCCATCTTTTATGTTTTGTTTTTTCTTTTGCCTTTAAAGCTTTGTTTGTAAAACAGGAACATCTTGTACTTTAACACTGGTTTTGTAAATAAAGTTTTTTTTCTCGATAAAATACATATTTCATTGTCATTATCTTTTAAAAGAGAACAAAAAATCTTGTTCTATAACTATTACAATTATATGCGTAGTTTTGTATAATATATTTGTTCTTTTTTAAAAACAAAATTTTATTAATGCTCGAACAGATTATATGTCACATGACAGTGAACTAAACAGAATTCAAATAAAAAAGTGAATACAAGGAATTTTTAACCTGACCACCATCTTCTAGCTCAGAATTTTCATTCCAATATTAAAACCAAAACACTATACTGTCAAAATGAATTGGCAATAAACTCTACAATTTTAAATGGGTGGAAAGACCATTCAACAAATGAAACAGTTGGAATTTTGCAATACCCTTTAATTCATTGTCAGGACCTTTGCATGATCATTTACCATACTTTTCCCCCAGTGAAAAGTACAAAGATTTAAAAAATATTATAAAATATTTCTCGTAAGAATAAAATTTAGTTCTATACTTAATAACTTCTTGTAAACATCATTTATAATTTGTTTTTCATATTTTTTTATAACATTTGATAGTTTTAATTTAAATTTATATTATTAAGATAAATAAAATATTAAAAAATATTTCATTAATATAAAATATATTATTATATTATTTTAAAATTTTAATTTTTATCAATAGAAATATAAAACAGATACAACCTAAATAATAATTCACGAAATTAGTTAAGTTAGGTTGTAGATTTCAACCCAACAGGTTAATGATAATTATGTGTCATTTATTGTATAGTTTTTTTTCCTCTTTCATAATATAATTGTATAGTTTTATTTTTTTATTTTTTATTTTCTTACCTCTTTCGTAATGATAATTATGCCTCATTTAAAAATTTTATTAACTAACTAAAAAATATATAATTATTCTAAAAGATAATTAATTAAAATAATTATATTTATATAATATAGTTAGATATTTAATTAATTGTATCAAATTTGTGAAATTAAACCTAATAAATATTTTTTTTTTTAAAATTCCTAATCATTGATATATGCTCCGTAGTATTTTTTTATAGGGAGGTAGTATTTTTTATTAGAATTAACTATATTAATTTTTTGTAAAAGATGCCCCTACTATTTAAAAAATAACTACATTAATTTTTTGCTGCGAGACTATAATTTAAAGAATAAAAATATTAAATATGGTATACTATACAATACATATTTCATCTTCCAGAAAGAACTAAACTTGTTCTATAAAAATTAAAAGTATATATGAGTCTAATTTTACAGCGTAAACTCACATAATATTATAAATAAGGTCACATTGATATCATATGATCAATAAAAAAAATAAATCAGACATTATTTTTTCATTGTTTGATTGTGAAAGTTTTAATGTAAAAAAAAAATGTTAAAAGACATAATATTTTTTTTAAAAAAAAATTCAATAAATAAATCATAATTTTAATTTTTTATATCACATATATTGTTGATACTTTAAATTTAAAATTGTGCTCTTTTATTTATACTATAGAAATTGGGATCAAGTTAATAAACTTACAAAAATTATAATTAAAATTTGTATATAAGTCAAATGTTACTGTTGTTAGTAATATTAGTTTTTGTTAATAACAATATTGAAGATCAAATCTACAAGTTATTTCCACTTCCTCTTTTCTTAACTAACTAAACTACCTTATGTCCTCAAAATTATGATTAAATAAATATGTAAATATTTGTTTGGAATACATATCAATATATTGGTTAATTCCAAATAAAAATAATATAAAAAGTAAAAAATTATAATTTATTCGATTTCATTCTCTTTTTAAACAATGAAACAATATTTTTAATCCTTTCTATCATATTTTATTTTTCTCTATTATATTTTTTTAAGCTATTATTTCATTGCATTTCCCTCTCTATCATCTAATATTTATTATTATTATTATTATTATTATTATATACATAAATAATTAGAGGCAAAATTTATTAGTGATTTTTAATAGAAATATTAATATAATATCTTGTTTTTATTAATTGTCTTTAATATTTTTTTAATTATTTTCTTCGCAAAGATGTGGGAGGAGGAGTGCATAACTGTAATTTGGGAGGACAATGAGAAAAGGGAAGCATATAATTTCTTTCTTAGGAGCTTAAAAAAAGGAATAAAACTTATCAAAATTATAATTTCAACCTAATTAGCAACCTTTATTCATCTTCAATACAAACTGTAATTGGCAAACTATTAAACCAAAATTCTAAATTTAATTGAAAGGCAACACTAAAAATACTTGAAAGAACTAATCTATGTTTATTGTTTTGTTTATGTGAAAAAACTAGTCTCATTGTAATGCTACTAAAACAAACATCATAAGGAGGAAAAGTTATTGTGAGTGCTAAAATCCTCAGTTTTTTTTTTTCATTATATTTTTTGTTCATATGGGATGCCTCTAATACAAAAAATTGTTTCATTTTTAATAAGTTGTAACTTTTAAAACTTTTGTTCAATCCTATTTTTCTCATTTTGTTCTATCCTCCATTTATTATTTAAATCAAATGATGGATTTTTTTTTTTTGTCTTGGACAATCATCTAAATTTTAGGAAAACAAGTCTCTTCAATTCAGCTTAAGCAGTTTTGCTTTTTTGTTAGCATAATCTCTTCCTGCACCCCACCTCTACATTCTTCATTGAGCTTTTTGGAATAGGATAATGGAGGTTCAAAGAGATTTAACAGAGGTACATGAAGAAATTTCCTTCCTTCTATCAGCTTTAACTTGTTGGCATATTTCATTGGTTAAAATATTTTAAAAATTTGAAAATACCCTCTTACTCATTTTAACTTAACTCATTTTTTTACTCAAGAAACATAGCAACAACTCCCTTGTGAATGTGGCAGTTGATAGTAACAAGGCAGAGTTAAGTGCTACAAAGATTTACAATTGCAAGCAATGGGAGTGTGTGGGGTAGGAAGAAATGTCATGGGGAGGGAAAGGGATCAGGCAGTTGGTTAGCACCTGGAGGCAGGTTCGAAGGCATAGTGTTGACGGAAGCGACTGGCATAGGGCTAATTGGGAGGGAGAAGAGGAGCAAATAAGTCAAAAGAAGGAAGGAGGAGGTAATGATATGCGGAACATGTGGTTAGCAATGAAGGCGATAGGAATAACTGGGGAGAAATCTGACGAGGTGTATATAGCAGAATTACAAAAAATGGAAGATATAGCCAAGGCGGAAAAGGACAAGAGGGAAAGGAGGGAGCAACAGGTAGTTTAAATGAAGCTACTATCATTGAATGTGAGGGGTCTAAGGGACCGGGTGAAAAGGAGGCGAATTAAGAGGATGGTAGTGGGAAACCAAATAGACATATGTTTGTTCCAGGAAACAAAATGTTCCAATCTGATGGAGTGGGAGATCAAGGAGGTTTGGGGGAGTGTGGAATGCGGTTGGAGAATGCTCCCATCAACGGGGTTGAGTGGGGGGTGCGTCACAATTTGGAGGAAAGAGCTGTTAGAGATGGTGTGGAAAATTCAAGGGCACGGTTTTCTAGGAGTAGCCTTTAAAGGGAAGAATTCAGATGAGGTCAACTGTGTTATCAACGTGTATGCTCCCTGCACTTTGGAAGGAAAGAGAAAGATGTGGACCGACCTAATGATGACTAGAAAAGGGGTTCCAAATGTGAGATGGGTAGTTGGTGGCGATTTTAATGCGGTTACAGGAAGGTCTGAATCTTCGTATCATTCGAGGAGGGAGATGGATGAATTTGAATTCTTCATCCAACAGATGGGACTGATAGACATTCCAGTCATTGGCAAAGGGGTGACATGGATTTCACCAGATGGGCTGGATGAGTGGGGAATCAATGCACAGAAGGTAGGGTTGAGGGAGTTCTCTGATCATTGCTGGATAAGCACCAACGATAACAAGCAGAATTGGGGACCTAAGCCGTTCAAATTCTTTGATTATTGGTTGGAAAAGGCCTCCTTTGGTGAGTTGATAGCCAAAAAGTGGAACCTATTACAGGTCTCAGGGTGGAAGATGTACCAGCTGGCAAGGAAGTTAAAGGCAATTAAAGGAGACATAAAAAAGTGGTCTGAAGATGTATGGAAAACAGATGACAAATTTCTGGCCGAAAGGGTCCGGGAGATGGAAGTGGTTGACCAACAGTTAGTGGCTGGCGTCCAGGTGGATAATAAAGCTAGACATGACCTCCTGACAAAGTACTGGTCCAAAGCAAGGGTAATGGAACATGCATTGGCACAAAAATCAAGGGTGAAATGGGCACTTAATGGAGACAATAATTCCAGGTACTTTCATAATTGTTTTAAGTCGAGATGTCATGAAAATGCCATTGTGACAGTCCAATCGGATTCAGGGTGGCTGGAGAGTGTGTCTGATATTAGAGCCAAAATATTAGAACACTTTACTGGGAACTTCCAGGAAAGCTGGATGGATCGACCGACGATCGACGGTGTGACTATCGCACAAATATCAGATCAGCAAAAGCAGGGGCTGGAGGAACCTTTTCTAGAGGAGGAGATTAAGGCGGATGTGTGGGCCTGTGAAGGCGGGAAAAGCCCAGGGCCCGACGGTTTTGGAATGAATTTTTACAGATCATGTTGGGAAGTAATTGGGGCAGATGTGGTCAAGGCAGTACAGGAGTTTCATGGGACTGGGATTTTATCGAGAGGGGTAAGTTCTTCTTTTATTGCTCTCATTCCAAAGGTGGCCAGACCTGCAGGCTTAAGCCAGTACAGGCCTATCTCTCTAATATCAAGTGTGCAGAAGATTATTTCGAAGTTACTGGCTGAGAGGTTGAAAAAAGTGCTGGTCGGGCTAATATCGTCCTCTCAGACGGCTTTCTTGTCTGGGAGATCAATATTGGATGGAGTAGTCGTGGCAAATGAGCTTATGGACTGGGCAAAAAGAAGGCGACATCCGTGTTTCTTTTTCAAGGTGGATTTTGAGAAGGCTTACGACTCGGTCAGCTGGAATTTTCTGGATTATATGCTGGGTAGGATGGGGTTTGGCTGGAGATGGAGATTGTGGATTAGGGCGATAGTCCGAAATAGCTATGTATCAATCCTAGTAAACGGAAGTCCGTCCCCAGAGTTTAAACCAGCGAGAGGGTTGAAGCAGGGAGATCCGTTGTCGCCTTTTCTGTTTTTGATAGTGGCGGAAGCACTACCAGCTTTTTTTAGAACAACCATTCAAAAAGGCTTGTACAAAGAACTTAAGGTACAAGAGGATGTGAAATATTCAGTGTTACAGTATGCTGATGATGTCATCATGATGGGTGAAGCGGACTTACAATCGGTATGGTATATGAAGGTAATTCTCCGGGGGTTTGAAATGGTGTTAGGTTTAAAGGTAAATTTTAGTAAAAGCAGTTTCCATGGTCTAAATATGTCAGAATCGTCCACTTTGGCGGCTACTGGCATGCTAAGCTGTAATGTTGGCTCAATACCATTCAAATTCTTGGGGATACCAGTGGGAGTAAACCCTAAGTCGGAACAACTGTGGAAGCCAGTTATAGATCAGTTCAAAAGGCGGTTGACAGGTTGGAAGGCAAGGAATATGACTTTTGCTGGGAGGTTGGTATTACTGAATTCTGTGTTAAGTGCGCTTCCTCTGTACCTTTTCTCATTTTATAAGGCTCCTAAGTCAGTGTTGAGGTCCCTCAAGAGGATGCAACGTACGTTCTTATGGGGAGGTAATGAAAGCAAGTCCAAAATTGCATGGGTGAAATGGGAAAAAATATGTAGACCAAAAGATGAGAGAGGGCTAGGAGTGAAGTGTCTGGAAAAATTTAACTTGAGCTTGCTGGCAAAGTGGAGGTGGAGACTATTATCAGATGAATCGGCTATTTGGGGACCGTTGTTGAGAAGCCGGTACAGGAAGGTAGATGGGTTTGTGGAGCGGCCCACGTCTTTTGCTCAAGTATCACAGTGGTGGAAAGATATATGGGCCATTGATGGACCAAATGCGACCTTGCCTGGATGGTTCAAAACTCGAATTAACAGGATAGTAAGGTCCGGAGGGGGCACTTTATTTTGGGAGCAGAGGTGGTTGGGAGATACAGCTCTCAGTGAACTCTTCCCTAGATTGTATATGTTGGCAGAGGATAAGTTTATATGCATTAAGGACAAGCGTGACTCAGGACATCATTTATCATCATGGAAATGGGCCTGGAGGAGAGATTTGTTCGTCTGGGAAGAGCACTTGCTTCTGGATTTACAGGAGGTGGTAAGTGAAGTGGTATTGGTAGAGCGGGTTGCAGACGAGTGGGGATGGAACTCAGGTGTGGGGGGGGATATGCAGTGGCGGAAGGATATAAGGTGTTGAACGTAGGAGTATCTGACCTAGGAATCAACTCTGTGGAATCCCACGATTTACGAAGGTTGTGGAAG
Source organism: Psophocarpus tetragonolobus (assembly GCA_037954015.1). Classification (NCBI taxonomy): domain Eukaryota; kingdom Viridiplantae; phylum Streptophyta; class Magnoliopsida; order Fabales; family Fabaceae; genus Psophocarpus; species Psophocarpus tetragonolobus. The sequence continues at coordinate 66,332,004 of CM075693.1, forward strand.
GAAAAGCTGCCGTCAAAGGTTCTGGCGTTCTCTTGGAGACTGCTAAGGGACCGATTGCCCACAGTTGAAAATCTGCTAAGGAGAGGGATACAGGATCCGGCGCTCAATCCAGTCTGTGTGTTTTGTAGAAGTGGGATAGAGACCAAGGAACACTTATTTTTACACTGCTCCATAGTACAAAGGTTGTGGTATAAAGTTATCAGTTGGGTTGGGATAGAGACACCACTCCCGGCAGATTTGAACCAATTGTTTCTATTATCCCCGGCCTGGGTGGTGGGAAAGTGGAAGGAAAAATGCAGGTATGTCTTTTGGATCTCTGTATGTTGGAGTATTTGGTTATCAAGGAATGACGTGATTTTTCAAAGGATCAATGCTGATTCTCTTGATATGTTAATGAGGATAAAAATAATGTCTTGGCAATGGTTGTTGTATTCTTTTGGTTTTAAGGCAGGGTGCGTATTCTCTGACTGGTGCCTCCACCCCAGATTGTGTATGCTGAATATGAAATAGAGTTATAGGTTATGTGGGGCATAGTCAGTGTAATACTATATTATTGTATATCACGTTGAAACGTTGTGTTTCAACTATCTTTAATACGATATAATTTTGCTGTTCAAAAAAAAAAAAGCAACAACTCCCCTTCATTTAGCCACACTCCCTTTCCTCTGCACACCTCTCTCTCCCCAATGCATCTCCTCTCTCCCTTCCATCATCTCCCCCTTCCATTTTCTCTACCTCCCGCATGAAGCTATGTGGTGATATGAGCATGAAGCCACTTGAAATCTCTATCGCACATCACACATAAGTAGGCTTCCATGACTACACATTTCCCTCCTTTCCATGATTCCAAATCAGTTCATCCAGAATCAACTTTTTAACTGTGATTTATGTGTTTCCTAGATCATTTGGTCTAAAATTTTTCTTGTTATCTATTTCAAATCAAATGATCCAAAGTTGTGTGTTTTTTTTAGTAACCGAGTCAATTGATCTAGAATACATAGAATGTCAATTCTAGATCAAGTAAGCTAGAAGTGTTTTAATTTTGTAGTCCAGATCAACTGATCTAGAATTAACTTTCTTAAGTATGCTAAATCAAATGATTAGGAATTATGCAAATAAGTGTTAATTTTAGAGTTTAAAATAAGGATTGTGTTTTAAGTGAGTGCTAATAGCAAATGTTGGGTGCCAAAACAAATTACCCAACTTTTTGGAGGTCCAAACAACTAATTTGGCCTGATTACTAAAATTGAAAACTAGCCCTGCAGCCGAAGGTATTTGAGAAGAAATTTGTTTGGCTTATAAAAAGTCTTTAGCCTATATGTGAATACAAGACCTAGGGTTACTCTCCCTTTTGGAAATTGGATTTCTTTATGTAAGACCCGTACTGCACATATTCGAATATCTCTTATTAATCAAAATTAGTAATTAATATTTTCTAGATAAAAAACTGAAAAAAAAAATTGTAAGTCTTCAAATTCTTTAAGAGTATTCATAAAATATTAATTAATAAAATCATAATTATGAAAGTCGGTTCAGATTTGCCCGTTAGACTGGTTCGACCGTGATCCGGTAACATAACCGGACCGGTTTTTCCAACAAACTGGATTTGCAGTTGCCTGTTTTCAAAAAAAAAAATGAGACGACGTTGTTTCTTACTTTTTTTTTATATTTTTTAATACAACTTGCAAATGTAGAAAATAAAAATTGTGATATTAAATTTATATATATATATATATATATATATATATTCTACTTTATATATATATATAAACTCGATTAAACTATGATAATTGATACAATCATTAATTCATTGACCCATTATTTAGTCGAGTTAGTAATCGAGCTAGTTTTCCAACCCTTAACAAAATAGTCATAGTCAAACCTCTCAAAACCAATCTTCCACTTGCTTTAAAGAAATTCATTTAAGGCTAGGAAATTTCACATTTTTTTAACGCTAGAAAATTTGTTACAATTTTTAAATTGTCAAAATAATTTTATAAAATAGTTAAATTTTGTCTTGAAAGTCAACATGAGAAAACTTGCTTCCTAATTATTATTTCTTTTGGTAAATTATTGTACCACTCTCTTTATTTTTATCAAATTACACATAATTTTATTTTTATAATTTTTTTTTACATTAATCTCTTTTAAGTTTAAAAATATTACATTAACATTTCTTAAATATTTGAAAACATTGTACTAATATTTCTCTCAAACCTTATACTAACATGCTATCAATAGACGTAAAAATAATAATTAAAAAAGTACAAAATTTAATTACATTAAAATTTAATAGTATTGTTGTGATTTATTCTAGTTTTATTAATTATATTAATGATACAAAGTATATTCATAAACTTTATTGATGACTAATTTCTGTTGAAAAGCCAGGCTCATCACCTTTCATAGAGTCTTTTTACTACTATTTTCTCTGTACACAACACTGGAATCTAATAACTTATTTAAGATAATTGAATCCATTATTTTTAAACGAAAACAAAAATGAGGTAAGTAGGGCAATTGATAAGTTTTTTTATCATTTGTTAGTTTTCATAGATTCAATCGAAGTACTGGAAACTCTTGCGTGGTAATTGCTGATATTCCAAACTAAAGTTTGGTTTTGTTAGAAAAAGGGAATAACCAAATTCATACCAACTATGCCAATGACTAATTGATATAATGCTGATTCTCTGTGGGTTGCCAAATCAACCCACTTACCAACCATTCTTTTTTTTTTTCTTCTTAAAATACAATTTTGGTCTTCTAGATTTACATTTTCTAGATTTTGATTTCTACTTTTTAAGTCTTAATTTTTATTTTCTTAGATAGTGTTTGTTCTGAATTTTTTTTTATAAAAAATAAAATAATAACAAAAATATGTTTGATTATAATTTAGAAGATATTTTTAGAGAAAATATTTTCAAATATTAATTGAAAATAGAAAAAAAAATATTTTTAGTATTTTTAAAAAACAAAACTATATAAAAACTTAATACAGTGTTGTAATTATAACAAAAATATATATAATTGTATTTTAAATTGTATATAAATATTTTATAATATTTTTAATAATTAAATGTAACAATTTTATTTTTAAATAGAAAATATTCTGTGAAAATAAACATATTTTTTAATGTAAAAAACTTAAAATAAAAATCATTTTTAAATAAAATAGAAAATGGAATTAGAAAATATTTTGTTAAATCAAAGGTCCCTTAGTTTTCTCAAATGGCATTTCCATTAGGTTTAAACTATTAGCTGTATTTTTTAATATGGACCCTTACTTTTCTAGTAAACTTTTCTTGTTAATTAGTGATTAGTCTCTTAATTTAGTATACTCTTGGCCATCTAACATGTAATATTGTCAACTAAAGTAAAGGACATAACTTAGGTTCCGTAACTATAAGTAACTTTTGTATAATTTTTTAATTAAATTGAAATTTGTTTCAGTGATGCAAACATTAAAGATTGATATTAAAATTGACATAAATTATATAGGTGAAATCTTAAAGTTCCTCACAACAAAACCAAATACACCTAATATTATTTTATATAAAATTTGTCCTAAATCATTCTCCCATTTTCTTTATTTGTTATATAAGGTTCTGAACTTGTGGAATAAAAATTAAAAATATAATATATTCTAGTTTTTTTTTAGTTTTTAAAAAATGTCAATTAATTTTTTATTATACTTATTATCTTATATACTAGGTTTGGTTGAACTTTTAGCTACTCTATTTTTATCCAATATTTCTAAATTTTGCTACCTTATTTTGAAATAGATATTTTGTTCTCTGTTTTTAATTAAAAACTAGCAATTTATTTTCTTGTTAAATTAGAATTATCAGTAATTATCAAGTGATTAGGTCATTCTTAATTCATATTTGTGATATGTTAAATTTAGGACCTTATTAACTCTTTTGATATTGAATTGCAAAGTTTTAGCATTAGAGTGGAAGTTGAAAGTAATGTTGCTGGTTCACTTATTCTTTGGTTGAGCAATCTCTCTCAATTTTTGTTTTGGAAAATTGAAGAACTTTTTTTTTTTTTTGGAAGAGCAAAGAATTTATTCAATAAAAAAGAAACAAAGTGTTTCTACATTATACAAGCTGACTTGCGCATCACTTCTAATTCTATTGATGCTTGTCACCACCTTAAAATCCTATCTCATGTTTAACATGCACATTCTAGGATTTGCAAATCAATCTGAAAACACACATCCCCTATTAAAATCAATAGAGTACATTAACCATTTCCACGAGATTACTTTTACAGACATCATAATATCGACAGAATCCGCCGGTAACCTATCAAAAGCAATCTGGTTTCTGGCTATCCAAATATCCCAACACCCAGCAAGCCAAAAAACATACCTACACCTTTTCTTTCGCTTCCCTACCACCCATGCAGACGATGAAAGGAAGAGCTGTGTCAGATCCCCCGGAATTGGTCCTTGAATCCCCAACCAGCTGATCATTTTATTCCACACTGATTGAGCCTGGATACATGTTAAAAAAAGATGATTTCTACTTTCAATGTCATTCCTGCAAAACACACACTGAGCATCTGCTATTGGAATATCGACTCCTCTCTTCAATAGATTATCCATGGTTGGTAATCTATCTAACAATAACCTCCACGACAAAGCAATTACCTTAGATGACAATTTATCCTTCCACATTCGTCGCAAGTCTTTTGGCTCAATCTCAATTAATCTTGATGAAGTCTGTTGCGCGCATAAAACCCTATATGCATCCGCCACAGAAAACCCTTCATCCCTACTTGACCTCCATCTTCATGCATCCGACACCTGGTCCAGAATGACCACCGACTGCAGCAAACTTTCTAATTGACATAGCTGGTCTTCTTCCCATACAAATAACTCCCTCTGCCATACCCATTTCCACCCCAATGATGGTAGTGAAGATTCTTTTTTTTTGTTAATGATGATGAACTTATCTACCGTTATCCCATACAGCCTGGGAAATTTTAAGCTTATAGCTCCAATTCCTAACCAATTATGCTCCCAAAAGAAAGTGTCCTTCCCATTCCCTACATTTCTATTGACATCTCTCAAACCACTCTGGTATCACCCCTTTCGGTCCCTCAATAGCCCATTAATCCCTCCACCACTGAGAAGTTCGAGAAAAATTACCAGGTCTATTATTGAATTTGTAGGACTCCCCGTACCTACTTTTCAGCAACGGCCCCCATATAGCATTATCCTCTGTTAACAGTCGCCACCTCCACTTTGCTAGCAGACTCAAATTAAATTTCCATAAGCACTTTACCCTTAGACCCCCTTCTTCCTTAGGGTGGCACACGTTATCCCAACTAACCCACGCAATCTTGGTCTCTTGGTCTTTTTCCCCCACAGAAAGGAGCGTTGTAGTCCCGTAATAACTTTCAGTACTTTCTTAGGCGCCTTGTAGAAGGAGAAGAAATACAGTGGAAGGCTTGACAGTACTGAATTGATCAAGACTAACCTTCCTGCAAACGACAAATGTTTTACCTTTTCACCCTGACAGTTTCCTCTGAAATTGCTCGATAATTAGCGTCCACACTTCTACCTTCCTTGGATTAACCCCCACTAGTATCCCCAAAAATTTAAATGGCGGTGAAGATACCTCACAATTCAAGAGACTATTCACAGCACACCTAAATGGATCATCCACATTTAAACAAAAAAATTGACTTTTGCTATAATTCACCTTTAACCCCGAAGTCATCTCGAAACCACAGAGAATTACCTTCAACTACCAAACTAATTGCATGTCTGCTTCCCCCATCATAATAACATCATCAGCATATTGTAATATTGAGAATTTTGTCTCGCTCAACAAGCCAGCAATACTTTATGCATAAGGGAAAGATAAAGAAAAATACTTACCATAAGAATAATTAATTAACATTGAATTGATATATTTTTACTTTATTTAAAAGACAAAAATATTCATCAATATTATACTATTTTAATTGATATTTTATTTAATGCAAACCAAAAATCATGAAAATAATTAAACATATAATAATTTAAACATTGTTTTACTATTTTTTTCATTTTAACGTTGCTAAAAACTAAAAAAGATTAAAAATAAACTAATTTTAACATTTTTACTTTATATTTTTACATTTAATTTTTAATTTTTAATTTTTAACCATGTTAAAGAGAAAAAAAATAGTAAAACAATGTTAAAATTATTTTATTTTTAACTTATAAAGTTTTTTGTGTGCATCAAATAAAATATCAATTAAAAACATAGATATGCATTGTTGTCTTTTAAGTAAAGTAAAAACTTATTAATAGATATTAAAATCAAAATTCATTTAATAACATAGTTAACTATGATTTTTTGTTAAATTTAATATTCGTTAACCAAAAAATAAAGTCTCTTGGATGGATTATTTAAAGCTTGTTAATGGGATTTAAGAAGGAATTCTAGAGTTGTTTATGACACTTTAGTGCTTGCTTGTTTGATAATATTTTTATAAACTTTTTTTAATATTTTAGTATTTACAAACTAAAAAATTTATTTGGATAATGTTTTCTTAAAATAGTTTTCAAAAATAATTTTGGTTTTTTAGTTTTTAAAAACTGAAAAGAAAAATAACTGAAAGTAATTTTGCTTTTTAGTTTTATATTTTTTGTTTTGAAAACTCAAAATATAAGGATAATAAGTTTTTTTTTACTTTTAATTAATGAAATTTTTGTAAATAAAAACATATTTTTTTTTATTTTCACATCTCAAATAACTTTCAAATAATACTTTTCAAACAAATGGGTTTTTTTATTCTTCTTAGAGAAAACAATTTTTTGAAATTATTTTTCAAAACTCTTTTAAAAAACTAATAAAAAATCTAAACCAATCAAATCCTTATTCTTGAATTTCACTTTGTATTTTACTTTGTTTTGACCTCTAATAAGCTAGTTTGTTTATCCATTTGTGGGGTTTGGTGTTCTTTGGTAATTACTCTAACTATTTATTTAATGTCATTTATTTTGTGTTATTGTTTTTGTTATAGTTTCCTTACTTTGTTTATGGATTGATCTACCATTTGCATGTTTTATTAGTGTTTTTGTCATTGAAAAATGCTTTTAAATTTAGAACTAGAAAGAGCTTCTAATAAACTCATATTTAAGAATGGAATGATATTTGTTAACCTTTGTTTTGATATATTAATTGATTTAGGCACTTTAACATGACAATATTCAGCTTGAACCCATCTCCGTGATATATGGTTCTGGATGTTTGATTGTTGAGGAGGCTTCTCAGTTGTAGGTGCATATAAGATCCTGTTGGAAGACTCGCTCAGTGGCTTTAGATCCTCCTCGGCATCTCTATTGTTTAGGAGACTTTAGAAGGATAAGTTACCATCTAAGGTTGTTGCTTTCTCTTGGAAGCTCCTTCTGAATAGATTGCCAATGATTGATAATCTGCTGAAAAGAAGAATTCTGATCCCGCCTGAAGAGCAACAATGTCAGTTGTGTAATGGGCTTCTAATACAAGAGTGTAACAATCTGTTTCTCATGTGCCTAGTAGCTCAATCTATGTGGTATAAGGTAATGGTCTAGATTGGTATTCAATCCCCTTTTTCGGAGGATTTGCCCCTCTTGTTTCAAACTGTTAGCTCATGGGTGATTAGTAAATGGAGAAGTAAATGCAGGTTCCTATTTGGTTCTGTGGTTAGCTGGTGTATCTAGGGAACTAGGAACTCCATTATTTTTAAGAGTGCTACTGTGGAGGTATTAGATATCTTTGGCCAAATTCAGCTGACTTCCTAGAAGTGGTTGATGTATAGGTTTAATTTTAACAGGGGGTGTGTCTTTTCAAATTGGTGTAGTAAGTTGTGTATGTGTATTTTGAACATGTAGTTTCCTCATAAGTGTGGATGGGATACCATTGTGGCTTTAGGTTCCCATAAAGTTTTGGTTTTTTTTTTTTTTTGTTTGCGTTGTATCAAGGTTTTAGAAATGAATGGTTTCGTTCATTGGTGTTTATTTAATACATTCTCTTTGCCTTTAAAAAAAAAAAAAGACAAAATTGCTAGGGTAATAAAGTAGGTTAAGGTTATATATAACATTATCATTAGATAGAAAAAAATCTTTATTACACCAAAGTTCACTCTAGCTAAACCAAACACCCCGCATAAAATCCATTTAACCAATCATGTGTTTGATAATTTGTTCTTTAAATTTTCACTTTATTTTTATATTTTACTCTTAGTAATTTTAAATTACTGCACCAATCACAAGCTTACTCTATAATTTTTTTCTATTATATGATTTCAACATAATTATTTAGTACAAACAAATCCTATGGATGATACTTGAAATTTCGATTTACTATTATTTGTGCATTCATTTTGGTTTGGTTGTCAAAGTTAACATTTATTTTGTGCGTACTACTTAAACAGTTAACTTTAAATTATAAGTGTTTTTTTTTTTTAAACTTTCACAAAAAAAATCACTTTTATTTCTTATAATTAAAGAAAAAAAATTTCTAATTCACTTTTAGTCTTATTTTCTTCTTAACACTGTTAAAGAATTATTAATAAAAAACATATTTTTGTACTCGTAAATTAATCTTCTTAATTTTAAATCTTTTAATTTTCAATTTTATATTAGACAGAATCAAATACACATAAATTTATAAATACGAAAAACATTAATTTCAGGAACTTAAACAAATATTTTTTAATTTTAAAAATTAAAAATGATTTTTAAATTCTTAATATTTTGTAATATTTTAAAAAATATCTTAATAAAATTTCTTCGCTTATAGAAAAAATATTTTTTAAAATATCTAAAATGATTGTTTTACCAGTTTAAATTCTTGACGAAAACCAGAGAAAAAAAAAACTAGCGATTTCTATTTTCTGGCACCGTCATTTGTACCTTCCTTCTGAAATTTTCAGCTTTTTCTTAAGCATTGAAGAAAGAAATTTTCCAAGGCATTGTTTTCACGAATTAAATGAAGTCTAAGATGTGTGGCCCTGTCTAATAACTTTTAAATTAAATTAAGTTAATTATGAATTGGAAAAGAAAAAAATTTTTTTTTTCAGAGAGAATACGATAAAATTAAACATGCTGGTCTAAAATAATTAAAAGTGATTAATAAAGCCTAACCTTCATTAAAAAATAAATAAAGCTTAACCTATTTAGGTGCACAGTGTAGAAAATTAATATATTTTAACGTAAAGCTTATTATTTAATGCTCCTTTCCAACTGTTTATCAATTATCAACTTTTGGTTTTGATATATAAGAAAATTTTGATTTAAACATATCTCAATTATATTTATTAATCAACAGTGTTATAAAAAATAAAAACCGTTAATTTCTCATTGCATTTTGGTGGAATATTGTTTTTATTTTTCATTTGGCTCTTTTTTTCTTATTTCCTCTCTTTTATTTTTTCTTTTACTGATTTGCACCATTTTTTTATTATATAAAATACATGTAAGATGTCACCACATAGTATAAAATTAATTACATTTAAAATAAGAAAAAAAATTTAAATCTTGTTACAATATCTTCGTATTAATCTACCTTTTTACTAAATGTAAAAACAATTAATATTTTTAAAATTTGAAGATATTAATTAAATATATTTTTATGAAGTCCCACCTCTACTCCTTTTTTATAAACAAAAAAAAAAACTTTTGGAAAGTTTGTCTTAGTCCTTTTTATACGATTACTTTCTCCCAAATTATCTATTTATTATTTTCTTACAAAATTACTCATAAGTACATATAGATTAATTAATTAACTAGATAAAAATGAATTAAGTAAATGGATAATCTCAACATTTTTTTATCATAATTCTGAAAAACATATAATTTTAACATATTTAATACAATAATTAATTTAACTAAACTATTTATTTATATTTACTAACCAATTCAAGGTTGTCAAAGCTAAGACTGCCGGTAAACTTAAGAGAACCCAATAAACTTAACTACAATCACACAAATCTATTTTGTTAAAAATATATTCATAAATAACATATAATTAAAATTTATTGTCATATAATAAATTCAAATTCACATGATAAATTAAACTATTTCAAATAAATTCAAATTAGAGTCTGAATACTCAAAATTTCAAAACATTTTTAGACACAAAAACAAATTAGAGTCATAGTTAGCATATGGAAACACCATCCAAGAAGTTTGTTCAGAGTTTACTCTAAGTCTACCCTATTTCACTGAGTCTACATTGAGTCTACTTGATTTTTATGAGTCTGCTTCGAGTTTGCTACCTTTCTAAATCTAGGTGCAATTTAAACCGTAAAAGAATTTTAAATTTGTACAATGTATAAATTAACTCATGATTTTGATAAACATATCATTAATCAAAGTGAAATTAATTTAAATTTCTAAAGTAATATCTTGGCTTCAATACTTATGAATAAAAACAATAATTGTAAAAGATTATCCATTCTAGGTGGTAATGCAATTTCTGATAAAGATTATTAATTGACAAAACTAGTTGATATTTCACTTAAATATCATTGTGGAGAAAAATGTTATAATATAAAACATGAGGTAGAATTAACAATATAAATTTAATATGCATTTTCAATGAAAAATATTTTATACTATAAATTAATAGGTAGATATATCTGTTAGAATTATTAGTAGATGATACTATAAAAACTATTTTATTTTCAATGCATAAACTATTTTTAAAAATATGTTGCAATTTAAAACTTTATATCTTTGTACTTTGTTTTGGAAACTTTTACCTTCACCAAGTTAATTTTTTTATCCCATATGATTGACCCACCTGATTTGTATAGGATTTTCATATTCGTTTCTAAATTGGTCCCAGAAATTATCCGTAAAACTTTGGCTCATTTACAAATTCTTCATATAAACATACCTTATTTTTTGAACCAGCATATATAAGATGAGCATTCTTTGAAAATAATATGATTAGATTAACTCAAACCATAACTATGTCAATTCTGGAAAATATGTCTTAATTTATTTGGAGCAAATGGTGACATTATTCAAACTTATGTTGATTTAGAAGTGAAAGTAGGGTCACCGGGATTGCGCAAATGAAGCAAATTGCGAAAATCATGATGCCTTGTTGCAATGCAATCCAGCTATATGATGATAATATGTGTCTATTTACCAAACACTAATTTGTGCATATTACTTAATTTTTGTCAAAGATTTCTGATGCATGGATATATAGCAACACCAATAATTGGATATTCATCATTCTTTCTAGATTTTTGTTTCATTAACTATGAGAAGATCTTGTGCCCAATATGTAAACTTTTCTGAAACATGCTTTGACCCATGAAGACCAGGAAGCCATAATTAACGTATGAAAACCAAACTATAGTACTCAAGATCATGTAAACATGGAAAAGGTTGGGATTCATGTTAAAAAGTATATTTATTCATTATAAGTTATTAACTTTTTAATTAATATTTTAAAAGTTATAGAAATGATAAAATGGTTGGGATTCATGTTAAAAGTATATTTATTCGTTATAAGTTTATTAACTTTTCCATTAATATTTTAAAAGTTATATAAATGATGAGTTGTGATTAAATAATATTGAAAAACTTCTTTAAATACACTTTCAATATATATATAACGACTCAGATTAAAATAACTCATTTAAATCTTGACTCTTTCACGGTAACTTACCCCTACCCTTACCCTCACCCCACCCCTACCCTCAATGTCACTTATACTGTCACCACCATTATCACCGTCATCATTGACAGTCACCACCACCACCACCCTATTGTCGGTGGTGGCAGTGACGATGAGGTGGTATGGTGGTAACTGCGAGGGTGGTGGTGATGTCGGTGGTTGTGGTGAAAATGATGACATGGTGGTGGTGATTGACAATAGTGGTGACCGTCGACAAATATGATTGTCATTGATGATTGTGGTGGTAGCGATAGATGTGATGTTGAGGGTGAAGGTAAGGGTGACGGTGGGAGTGGAGTGAGGGTAAGGGTGAGGTATATGATATTTTGATATGCACCGTTATTTTTAATTTTATATTTATTACTTATTCCTCTCCAGTAGTAATTTTTTTTCTCACTTGATATACTTTTTATATTATTATTATTTTATATATATATATATATAATATTAAACTCTTTATATTATATTCGTCAATTTTTAAGTAAGTCTAGTTTATTGTTTTAGAATATAGGTGCCAGCTAGAATAGGTTCAATTTAAAAGTGTCATTGTTAAAAAAAATAAACAATGAAAAATATAAGATTACTAACGATATGTTGGTTGAACGTTGAATAAGATGAGTTTTACGTCTAATTTTCATGTTAAAGTAGAAATTGCATTTTATTGTTTTATATTATCTTAACTGAGTGAAAGTGTATGTTTTCTGTTTTTTAATCAAATAATCAAGAATTCAAGTTTTTATGATTTTATTTTTGGATTGAAATAAATCATATTGGAAGAAAAATACCAACCTTCTCGACGTAATTTAATGATTATTTCAAAAGGTTATGTGGATAGCGCATTGTATTTAGCATAAATTAAATTAAATGTCATTAAAATCCAAACACACCTCAACTGAATAAACTTTCCCACATAAATACTTGTAATGAGGATAGTTTAATTACATTCAATAGGTAATAGTTCTTTGGAGATATAGGTGAATCTGATAACATTTAAACAAAAATTAATATATTAATGATTAAAATTACTTATCAGTGATTACTACAAACATCAAATGCTTCCCACATCTCACACTCCTTCAATTTATGAAATTTTATATTCTCAAAATTATCCTCTTTGTTTCTATATAAATATTCTAAAATGTGGGAGAGTATCTTTAAAGTTGCACAAAATAAGTTTATTATAATTGCGCAATTCCAAAATATTGTTTCAAAATACATCAAAAGATACATTTTAAAAATTTATTTTCAAAATGTGAAAAAAGTTTATACACTTGTATGCATGTGAAGAAATTACTTCTAATTGATGAGAGACATAAATGAAAAAATTAAAAGGAAACAAGTGGGTTTTGAAAGTAATAGTTGACTATTAATAAGCAACAATCTTCTTGGCCTAGTGTTGTGTAATAAACCTAAAGTCAACTGTTTTTATGTATAGAATTCTCTTGTTAATAGTTATGTTCAAATTATTTAGTGATCATGATAAAATCACTTGTCAAGACATGTTATATTTTGTTTTTCTTTTAAATTTTTTAAAATACAAATCACTTATTTGTTTGTTTTCCTGCTCTTACAAAATGGATCCAATATACCAGTAAATATTTGTTTTTCTATTTGTATATCATAATTTTGCTAACATCTTATCTAATTTAAACATTTTGAAGCCTTTATAGGTGGTACAACCTTGTATCACTAAATTTTAATCTCATCTATGTATCACTAGAAAAAAGTTAGCTAGCTAGATTTTTGAGTAAAAAATAATTATACCTATATCATGATTACCCATCAATAATATGGTTAATTGAGGAGAAAATACACCATCTGTTATCTTTTCAAATTTTCAAAATTGAAATAATAATAATATATATTTGTTTGGAAGTGTTTGCTAAGTTCCTTTTGTTATAATCTGAGATAGTATATCATCACTAACTCAATACTTACCTATTTACCCTTTTAAAATTTAAACTTTTTAGTCTAACATTTTATCATGAAACAATCATTTCAATGATTAAACATTTTGAAAAGAATGTGAAAAGGAATAGTAATACTATATTAGTGGACATGTTGTAGATATTTTTTTGCTGCTGCTCTTGACATATACATCCCAAAATTTAGCAAATATATACACAAAATTTACACTACACAGAACACCAAATCAGATTGAGGAGCTAATTCCTATAAGATCCCTTAAACATAAAGCAAATAAAAGCTAGAAAAAAGCAAAAGATCTAAGAGATTTTTTGGTGAGAATTCCAAGGAGAACACTGCAGATTAGAACAAGACTCTGTCCAAGTGCTTGTGCAGGCACCTCCAACCCCATCACAGCACTTGCAAACAACTCCAAGGGTGGCAAAAATCTTGGAATACCCTGCAATTTCATCACACACCCTAATCAGCAACCACACCACAAGGTAAAAAAGAGAGGGATATTAGTAATTAATTGAGCTTAAGCTTTAATTTATTCACCTTGATGAGATGATGTTAAGGAAAGTGTTCTTCCTTCCACAACAAAAGATTTCTCTGCCACTGATGAAGCAATAAAGATTACCAACACCACCAACACATGAGCCTTATTTACGATCACGCCCATGTTACAAAATTTTTTTCCTTGTAAGATTCAAAGACCGTTTTGAGAGTTAATAGCAAAAATGAACACCCTAAGAGCAAAGATGAACACCCTTTTGAGAGTTAAGGGCCAGGAGAAGGAGCAATGAAGAAATTGACAGATAGAGAGAGAGCTTTTGAGATTTGATTGGATGAATAACTCCAAGATTGGGGGTTTTGGCTGGGAAGTATGAGAGCAATATGATTGCTATTATATTAAGATTTGTAATGACTAGAAATAGTGATAGTGACAGGCCAGATAATCACAGGCCTAGTTTTGTGAAATTTTTTATTTATAGGTATCTAGAAGAAAAGGATGGCTTATTTGTCATATTTTTCCAGCAATTTACAACAACTTTAAAGATTCGTGTAATTATATAATTATTTGAGTAAATATTTGGTAATTATACATCTATTTCTGTTTTTTAATTATTATTTTCACATCTTAAACTATGTTGGTGTAAAGTTAGAAAAATAAAAAAGAATAAAATTATATATAATTTAATAAAAATTAAAAATTATTTTTATAATTTTTTAAATATTTTAATATTTTTTACAAGTTAAATATTAATATTATTATATAAAGTTTCAACCCACAATTTTTCTTATCTTTATCATTCTTTTTCCATCGAACCATCTTATATTATGTAATTTTAATTTTGAATAAATTTAAAATGAATATTAATATAATATTTCTAATTATATAAAAACTGTTTGTATAATAATTTAAATTGGAAGAGAGATTAGTATTAAAATATAAAATAATATAAAATTATATATAATTTAATAAAAAATTATTATATATAATTTCAGGGTAGGCTTCTGGAAGAGACACAGAAATCATGCCACACGTTTCCAACTCCACCACGTCTCCATAGATACGACTAAAGAAAGTGGAAGCCACTTTCCTGCCAAAACCTTTGTTTTTTATTTTTTTTCTGTAAATTAATGCTAAGTGGGGTCCTCTTTGGTTTACGTGAGTAAATAAAAACTAAAATACAAAATCTACATGCTTTACAGCCGGTAACATATTTTAAATATAATATCACTTGAAATTAAGTTAATATTTTAAATCACATAAATAAAAAGTTATAATTTATTATTAAACTTTTACATTATTTATGTTAACTATACAATAGTCTTACATTTTCATTCTTTTATAGGTTATTATTAGAATAATTTTTAGAGTGATTATTATTATAAAAAATAATGATCTATCATGGTTATGATCATCAGCGCAATCATCCTAACAATGTTTTCATACTCACAGTTGAAACCTAACATTGTAAGAAGGGTTTTGCTGCATGGATTATCCTGTCATTCCTTGACTGTAACATTGATACTTGTTTCATTATTTTTAAAATTTTGTATTTTTAAGAGTCATAGTTTATAAACATTTTCTTGCTTAACCTATCAACAATTATAGTAATATATATCATAAATTTTCTATGTATAGTGTTTTTCTCATGTTATATACATGCATATTAATTTATATAATAAATACCCCAAAAAGTGTAAACTAATTTAGGCTTTGAATCAGGTTATAATTTTTAATTTAAAATCTATTTTTAAGCTGAAATAAATTAAATTATAAATATTATAATTTTTTTATCAAATTTTATTTTTTAGTTTTAAATTCTTTTTAAGTTCAAAGTTATAAGTAAATTTTATTTTTATTATCTATAAAAAATATTTATAAAATAAATTTTTACATCATAGAAAATATCTAGCTCCTTAAAATTTTAAATATATACACTGTTTCATCACATTTTATTTTTATAAAAATTTTAAAAAATAGATAAAATAGAACCTTAAAAAGTTTGTTTAAGTTTAATTTGATTTCAAGTTTAAGCACTAATTATATAATTAATTGTGCTAACTATTTATTATGATTATTAAGATAATTATTATAGCAACAAACAAATATATCTTATGATGTAACATGAATGCAAAGTAATTTTTTAATAATATCTGTCTATAAAGTATTCATTCTACCTATGTTATTAATATTGTTAATTTTTTTTCTTCAAAAAAATTTAATATTTTATATTTACTCTTTTTATAAGACTAAAAATCCCAAAGTAAATTATAATAGGTTGTTAAGGTACTACTTTATGACGCAACTAGTGCTAACCAGAGTTTTGGAGTTTTGCAAAGTTTCGATCTTACTATGTATTGGATATAATTTATTTTTGTCAATTAGTGTTAATAAATAAATTTTATTAATTTTTAAGATATTTTAATCTACAGTAATATTTTTTTAATTTATTAAGGATGTCTTTTAAAAAAATATATTAAGGATATTTTTCATAAAATTTTATTTTCACAACTGAAATTACTCTTAAAAAGTTAGAGATGATAAGAGAAATATACATAATTTTTTTATTTATAAAATTCATGAAACAAAAATAGGGTATGTAAGTGTAATACTTTAAACAAAAAATAAGTGAAAAAATATAATAAGAAAAACAAACAATAATTTTCAACGAAAAAAATGTCAAATATTTTTTATTCCATTTACTTTGGTCAATGCCCATACCAGTTCAATGTAAGTATTAAAGCTTTGCGATGAAAAATAGCTAAATATTTTGGGTGAGTTACAAGAAAAAATTATTCATGTGCGCACATGCTGTGACATGGTTAATATGAGTAGAATATTCCATTAGAAATGTGTATTTTTTTAACAAATAAAATCATATTTTAAACATTCTCTTATATTGAGTGTCAACTATAAAACATGAAACTTTTATTTTATTTTCTAGATAAATCATTAGAAATTTAAAATTAATTACTAATAAAGATGAAAGCCAAAAAAAGAAAAAAAAAAGAAGGAAAAAGATATAATTTGGCTTTGTGGTTGGAAAGAGGAAGTATAAAGAGTAAAAGATATCATAAATTCAAAAATATCACACTACACATTAACAAACACATGTTTACCGAATAAAAAATTAAATTAAAATATTAACCATTTAAGTTGTTAATACTAAAATAAATACCTTTTTAGTTTTCTAATTATAATTCCGTGTTGATTAATGTATGTTTATTAAGAAAATGAGTAAATTTAGATAATAATATTAAATTTTTGTACCTAATATTTTTCTAACTTTACCATCAACATTATTAAAATTTATTCTTTCTTTCCGATTTAAATAGCCGGAAAAAGAGAAAATTAAGAATAATATTTAATTATATGAAGCTATTTTAATAATAAAAAATTGATAAAAAATAAATTCTTATAAAACAAAAAATATTATTTCGACACTAAATTAAAAAATTCTAACACACCAAATTATAGCTAAAAAATAATAATAATAAAAATAAATTCTAATAACATATTGATGTAGTCTTGGAAGAGAACAATAGCCTTGAAGTATTTTAAAATAATAAAGTAGCGTTCTTTCTTATACTTTGTATGTGTTTGGTTAAAATTTATTAAAAATCATCTATTTTAATAAATAATTTTACTTCTTATTAAATAAATGTCTTTCTTAATATATAATAAATTTTAACTAAAGCAAAGTATAAGAAAAAAGTTTTACATAACTATTAAAAAACTCTGTAAATTCTATTTTTGAAATTATTTCTCTAATTTATTATAATTGATTGAAAATAATTTATTTTAACAAGTCAAAAATCTAATAAAACTAATAAAGATATCTTTTGAGAGTTTTTCTAGGTGATAATGTTATTTACTTAGAAACAGAAAGTTTATGTAAGATCCCTTAAATGTAATTTTGTGACATTTGGTTATGAATTGAAAAGGCTTCCATTTTTGAAGAACTAAGAAAAATTCCCTATTCTGATTTCTGAAAGTGTCAAAACTTGTAGCAATCGTAACAACGCATAACTCTACACAGCGTCAAAACTTGAATTTGTAAAGCAAAATGAAAGGCACATAACATGGGGCCATTATCACACATTAATATTAGTACCGAAAACCTCACGCAGTACCATACAATATGAAGCAAATCTCCCACATTGTATATATTGCTTCAACTCGACCCATAATTTTTGACTTTTTTAAAATTAAGAACGAGCTTTGTAGCTTATTTAATGTGTTATTCTCAAAATAATTGAAAGTACACAAATAGGGAAGAACAGGATGAGTATAGATAGAATAAGGAGTAAATTTTTTATAAGAGGGGATAAAGTTGTTTTAAGAGTAAGTATAAAAGTTATCTCTTCCCTGGCGGACCGGGCTCATTCTTGACTCAATTCTCTGTTTACCACTTGAAACTAAGGGTTTGATTGATTTGATTTTAGTTTTTAGCTTTTGAAAAGAGTTTTCAAAAATAGCTTTTAAATATTGTTTTCCGGAAGAAAAAAAAATTTGTTTGACAAGTTTTATTTGAAAACCGATTTAAAGATGTAAAAATGGAAAAACTTATTCATATTTATTAGAATTTCATTAATGAAAAAAAACAATATATTATGATTGTAATTTGAGTTTTCAAAACAAAAAATAGAAAACTGAAAAAACTACTTTTAGCTGTTGTTGTTTTTTAGATTTTAAAAACTAAGAGTTTGATTGATTTAATTTTGTTTTTTAGTTTTTAAAAAGAGTTTTTAAGAATAGTTTTCAAAAACTGTTTTCAGGAAAAAAAGAAACAAAAAAACTTGTTTGGCAAGTTTTATTTGAAAACTGTTTTGTAAATGTAAAAATGGAAAAACTTGTTCATATTTATTAGAATTTCATTAATAAAAAGCAAAAAAACAACATATTTTGATTGTATTTTGAGTTTTCAAAACAAAAACAGAAAACTGAAAAGCAAAACCACTTTCAGTTGTTCCTTTTTTTAGTTTTTAAAAACTAAAAAACCAGAACTGTTTTCAGAAAACAATACTCAAACAAGTTGTTTAGTTTTAAAAAACTAAAATACTGAAAACAATTTTATAAAACTGTTGCCAAACAAACACTAAAAAACCATAGCATTGTTCCTTGCCGGTGCAGATAAAGGAGGTTTCTTTTTATTAAACAAAATTATTTATTCCAAATAATGTCTAATATGAATAATTTAGAAACACAAAAAGAGAAGGATATTTTAAATAACACCCTCATAACACAATCGCTGAGAAAAATAGTGATACTCAAGATCACTCACTCCCACTCTATGGTTCCCAGAACCAAGATTTTTAATAGATTCTTCAAAAAGGTTTATGAACTCATATTTCATACAATGACGTCCCAATGCCTTCCCCACGCTATTATGGATCCAGAATCTCTTCTCCATCCCAGATGGAGATATCTAAAATCTCTTCTCCGTATTAAACAAAGGTATCTTATACATCCATCCCGGATGAATGTATCTCAAGTTTTATCTCCACATTAAAGGAAGATGTCTCAAACAATTCTCAATTAAATATTGAGAATTCTCATGCACCAACACCTAAATACCCCAATATAACATAATAACAAATGAGTTAACTTTTTACATAATTGAGTAATAACAATAGAAAAATAATAATAATTAGATAAAACTTTGAATTTGAGTACGCAAAAAGAAGGCAAAGTTGAGTTTCGTTTTCAGCCATTACCCGAGTTCATAACTGTAAAATCAAATTGAATTCTAGTTATAAAATAACATGCGTAACCGCAACATGAATTATATTCGGTCGCAAGAGTCAAAATAGTATACATAATTCCTATAGTTTGCACACCTAAAATTATGTTAAAATTCATGAATGATCGATGGCAAAATAGTTGTTCTATTAGTATTTTTAAATTCTTTCTTTTTATGAAAAACCTTAAAAATTTTATTTCTCTAAAACATACCATGGAGGGGTTTAAAGAAAAGTTTTACTCACTTCTTACCACTTTAATCCTTCTCCTATGTTCCTCTTTCTCAACCCTAGAATAATCAACTAACCTATGATATTATGAGAGAACTAGTTAACCCTATATATAGTAGTTTAGGATTGATTTTCCCCTCTCTATATTTTCTATAAAAGATTATTTTACCAGGTTAAATGTAGTATCAAATATTTAATTATTTTATCTTATTCCTATTTTAAAGGACCTGAATTTTTTATTCAAAGTAATATCAAATCTTTTTATTTATTTTATCTTATTTCTATTTTAAAGGGAATATTATATGAATTTGTTATTCAAAGTGATATCAAATCTTTTTTTATTTGTTTTATCTTATTTCTATTTTAAAGGGAATATTATCTGAATTTGTTATTCAAAGTGATATCAAATCTTTTTATATGTTTTATCTTATTTCTATTTTAAAGGACCAGAATTTGTTAATCAAAGTAATATCAAATCTTTTTATTTTTTTTATTTTTTTTAAAACTTAATCTATCTTTTCTTAACTAAATGTTTATTCGAATATTTGTATATTAAATTTTGGGATGTTACACATTTAAGAATAAGTAATAAAAGTTCTCTATTTTTACTTAGTGAAGGATGGTTACTCCTCATGTATCCATTTATTTTCTTGAAATCTAATACTTATTAATTATTCATTATAAATATTAAATTTGAATAAGTTGAATGGATTGTATAAAGAGTAAGTTTTTTATACTTTCTCTTGGAGTGAGTAGATCTCCTTCTCTCTCCAGATTAATTATTTATTATAACTATTAGATTTCAAGAAAATGAATAGATAGATGAAGAGTAAGTCTTTTATACTTATCCTTGATCTAAGTGGATCTCCTTCTCTCTATAAGATATATATATATATATATATATATATATATATATATATATATGAAAATTTAATATTCGTCTACACTTCAATTGAGTTGTTCAAGTTTGGGTATATCTGCAAGTAATCTACTATACTTTTTTTATATATTTTAAACTAGATTATATATATATATATATATATATATATATATATATATAGTTATTAATTATATCTTAGTTTAGATAGTGTGTAAAAATTAAGAAAAGCAAAGAAATTAAAAATAAAAATTAAGAATTAAATTATATTTTTATTAAATGTAGAAGTTTAAAATTGTTATTCAACTATAATTATAATTATTTAGCTATTAAGCTAATTGATTTATATTTTTAAAAATTATAATAATAAAATCTTTAACATACATAATTAGGTATAGACATGTTGTGACAAAAATAATAAAAAATATAAAAATAATGGATATGATTTGAATATGAGACATGAGTATAAATTTTATATTCATACTTGTTTCTATTAAGATTATTAAAATTAAGAGTTTAGGTAAATTTGTGAAAGTCCAATAAATTCGACTCGTAGTATTGTAAGTGTTTACTTCGTTAAAATTATAGCTATAGATAACATAAAAATTAAAAAATGTCAACATTGAATAAGTTCAATTTCCATGCATAGTGGAGAATAAAAATTTATGTAGTTGTTTGTTATAAATATTTATGTTATTTATGTTGAGTTTTTTTTTTTACGATAGGATGTTATAATAATGATATAATATCTTTTATTCTTGTAGAAAATAATTTTACTTTTATGTTTCATTTTAGAGAAAAGTTTTATGTTACGATGCATATAAGTATTGTCGTCCCTGTATAATATTTCTAATTGCGTCATTGGATTAAAGGGATATCACATCCTATAAATTCTTTCTCTGATAAAAATCTTGTTATAACTATTTTGATTAACTTATACGTAACTATATTTGGAATTATATTATAATATACAATATGTGGATTTTATAATGATAAAATTTGTTTTAATATATTATTTTATAGTAATTTAATTTGTATTTAATAGTGCATTTAGAAAAAAATTTTAAAATATCACACAGGCACGATTTGTGTCCTAAAACTTTAGAATTAAAAACATATAACATCTTATTAATTATTTCTTTAATAATTTTGTTATCACCAATCTTTTTATTAAAAGCTAATTAATTTTAAATATTAAATATTTATATTTAAGACAATAAAAAAACATGAAATTTAAATTAAATTTTATCCTAAATTAGTTTTCTATTTTTTTATTTACTTATTTTTCTTTTCTAATGATTCCTACACTGTGAAATATAATAACAAAATTTTCATATCAATACCTCTCATGATAAACAAAATAAAAAAAAAGGCAAATAGAAAAGATATTGAAAATTAAGCATAACTTCGGAAAGTGGATTCCAAATAAGAATTACCATTAAAAAGTGAATATAATAAAGGAGAAATAACAAGATAGCAACAAACATGCACATTCAAATGAAAAGAGAAGAAACCAATGTTAACCTTTCATAGAGCCACTTTGAAATTATAGAAATGATAGAATTAGGATTACCAACGTAAATGCAACTGAGGGTTTCTAAATGCCAAACATCATCTTCTCTAGAATCCTGTTTGATAACATTTGAGAGAGAGTGGATGGAGTTGGAAGGTATTTGTTTGTGTTAGTATTGCAACCAAAAGAAGAATGAAAAAAAGGAGAAGTGAAACTCAAACATGAAAATGAATGAGTGAATGTTTCAGAGCTTTCCCTTTATGTGTTGTTTTGTGAGTGATTCCCCTTTTGTGTGAATGAAGGTTATATTTTAATAGAGAGGTTATGATATTGAGAGAAAGAAACAAAATAAAAAAAAAAAATTGACAAAGAGTGATATCATAGGTTAGATGGAGATTGACATGGATAACATGAGTATACTAGACATCAACTTTTATGTCTTTCACAATGAAACTAAATGTAAGAGACAAAGCAAAGGAGTGTTTCGCTTAAAACCGACTAATTTTCTTTTTCTTTTTCTTAAATTTTTTTTGTCCCTTTCTTTAGATCCTTTTGCCTTCTCTTTTTGCATTCTTCGTACCATAATGCTTTTTCATTTGTTTTTACACATTTTTATTAATTATTTTTTTTTCTTTTTTTATTGATGGGACTAAAGCAAACTCATTTTAGGAACAAAGTGTGAAACTGTGAAAGTGAAATATTGATAAAAAAAACTAAATAAAATTGAGTGTTTACAATTTCTAAATAATGTAAAGTTTTAAATGTACCGAAATAATATATATATATATATATCATGTTATATAAATAAGTATTTATTAAGACAAAATTTGTACTATTAACATATAGTTATTTTAAAAAATCATGTGTATTTTTTGTCACTTCATGAATGTAAAATACATCTAATGCTTTGTTTGTTATGTGGAGAGGGAAAAAAGAAAGATGAAGTAAAAAAGAGAATAGAAAATAGGTGATTTTTAAGATTATTTGATTTTATAGCAAGTGAAAGAAATTAAAGAAAAAATATAGTATATAAAATAACACAAATATCCAAATAAGGATATATACTTGTTTTTTACACACAAATTTTGTCTATTCATTAACTATTATGATTATTATTATATAAGAAAATAGTATTTTAGTGAAAAAAGATTTTTACGATGTCAATCAATAAAAAAAATACATAATTGCTTTAAAGTCTTTTTAGCAATAATTACTTTAAATTCATTACTAATATGATCTTTTAATGGTTAACAATATAAAATCTTTTTATCTCACACAACTTTTTTTATTACAACAATACACAAAATTTAGTGTTTATTTCACAATAATTTTATAAAATTATTTTTAGTATTTTAGTATTTAAAAACTTATTTGTTACTATTTTCTTAAAACAGTTTTTGAAAATAATTCTTATTACTATAAGTAGTTTTACTTTTCAATTTTTACTTTTTGTTTTAAAAACTCAAATATAATGAGAATATGTTGTTTTTTATTTTTCTTTAATGACATTTCTATAAATATGAATACTGTTTTTTTTCATTTTCATGTCTTTAAAATAATTTTCAAATATTACTTATCTAACAATTTTTTTTTTCAGAAAACAGTTTTTGAAAATTATTTTCAAAATCTAAAAAACAAAACGAATGAAACCCTTAAACACGATTATTATAGTCATTATTATAATTTTTATTTAATCATTATTATTAATTTCACCTATTGAAGTCAAATAATTTCTAGAGCCAAGTCATTAATTTTCTTTCATTTTCTCAAACTAAACCAGTTTGTGGGTCTAACCCATAAGAAATTATTATTAATACATAAGATACTTTTTGTGGCAATTTCTTTTGACATCTTCCATTTTACTATAAGCACCTACAAGAAATCCTAATTATTTCTATTGCCCTCTTCTCCTTCTCCCATTCACTCCGAAAACTGTCCCCACAGCCCCACCAAAGGTTCCCCCACACAACCAAGTGTTTGCCATTCTGGATCATGTTATTTGGACACAATTTTTAATGTACCTTTAGGGTAACTTGATCAATAATCAAACAATCTTTTATATTTTAAATTAATTGATGTGGAATTCTAGGTTTTGGATTAAGTTTTCCAAAATAGTGAAATAGTTTCTAGATGATGCGAAAATGGAATAATATATTTTTTACATTCTAGATCAAGTGATTTGGAAAACACTAGTTGTAGTTTTAAATCAATTAATTCAAAATGCAAATCTATTTCTAGATCAAGTAATCTAGAATCCATTTCACTATTTTGAACAACATAATTTAAAACACACTAGTTATTTATTTTAAAGTAATTGATTTTAAATAAATAAAAACAATTTTTTTCATTTTGAATAAAGGTAATTTGAAATAGACACAAATGGAGGGGCTATTGGGGGGTTTGGATAGAGGGACCACTGGAGGTTGCTGGAGTGTGTGTGGAGTGGTCATGGAGGGAGAGGTTAGAGAGGGAAATAAGAATATTATGGATAATTGGGATTTTTGAGAGGGTTCTAACCTCAATTTTGAGAAGTGCCAAAGAAATTATCTACTTTTGTTGGTTTATTATGCTGCACAGTGGCTGTTTCATGTGTTTTGTTTAGTTTAGTAAACCCATTTATCTCAGATAGCTAATTCTTTTCTACACTTCCTGTTTTATTTACACACTGGTGTTTATATTTTATAACTATTTTTTCTAATAAATACACTCAAAACTAATTTCCAGAAGCAAAAACTTCATATAGAAATAAGGGACAGGAAATTTGTGCATTTTTTTCTTCTTGAAAATGTCTCTTACACTGGTTGATTTCACAAACCAAAATTCAAGAAACTGCTTTAGTAAAGAAGCAAATTCAATCGATGAAAGCAAATTCATTACAATAGAAGTTAGAGGAGAAAGTTTAAGCCCCTTCATGAAATTGAAAATCTCTCTCATTACTAATTAAGGGGCATTTCATAATATGCTAACTAGTTTGGACAGGTGGCCTTATCAGGAGAACTTTGAAAATGCTTTCAAACAAATAATCGATTATTTGGCTAGAAATTATGAGTTAAAAATTTCTACCCATTATGTTGTTGAGATTGAGAACTTGAATATGAAACATCACTACTTGAATTTTGTTTATGAATTCGTTTTTTTTTTATAAGAATTCAACATAAGTATTGAAAGAGATTTATAATTCTCCTATCTGTTCAATTAATTGAATTAGATCTTAATTGAATTAAGAACTTGTATTTGGTACATATTTAATATCAATATTGTTAAATATTTTGATTTTATCGTTAATAATTTTTTATTCTTAAATCTCTTTACGAAGCGCTTTAAAAAGTTTTTAAAAATTGTTTAGACGGTGTTTTAGGGAACAAATAAAAAAAAAATTAGAGATAAAAAGCAAAATTCATTAATTTTTCAAAAAAAAAAAAAAAAGAAGTGAAACTTGTCCTTAATAAACTAAATTGAAACTTGTCAAGTTATAAAAATAAAATAAAATTGAAACTTGTCCTCTTTATAAATAATTCAAGTAATTATGATAGTATTGTTATTCGTGGACGATATGAATGATATGTAACAAACTTATGAAGAATATTTAAATTGAATTTACCTGCAGAAGTTGAAACTATATAATAATCTCTTACAATTAACTCATTTTGTGCTTCATTTAAAGGTTCAGTAGGATGCTTTCACCTTTTGAATTCATTTTATTTTATTCTCCTCCATGTGTTTGTTGAAAAACATTTATATGAAGTTAGTTTAAATTACACTGAATCAATAAAAATGAATAATGACAAAAATGGACTGTTAATATAATTTTGAGTAACACATACTTACAGGCTCTCTCAGATTAACTGAACAATTGAACTATTTTTCCAATAGCAGGGTATTATTCTTAGAGAGAGTTGCTTATTTTTCATTTGAACAAATGTAACTTGCAATTCCTAATCTATTCACTACTTTCCTTTACACTATGCATGTATACAACACAAGAAAGGGAGAGAAATGTTAACAATACACCCTTTTGAAGAGACTATTTGTAATTGGTTGAAATTTATAGAAAAACATAAATTTATGAGTTTCGTCTATCATTAGATTCATCTCTTTTAATGTTGTAATTTTTTATAAATTTCAACCAATAATATTGTGAGTTAGAACAAGTATATTAGAGAGTGTGTTGCTAACATTGCTATCGTAGAAGAAAAGAAGAAAACAAAGTTTCATGTGCACTAGACAGTTGTTTCTAGCTTGTCCCTTCTTCTAGTGGCTCTTATATAACGGAAAACTGACACCAAAAATGTGGTGGCAAGCCCTGCAAGAATGACTCCTGCACCTGCTATGGACTTGTCAAATGAGTGGTGCTGCTGCTTTGACAAATGAACCTGACCATGATGAGGACCCAAAACTGCTCCATCATGTGGTTCAAGAGAAGTTCTCTGATGACTAGGAATGATCCCTTCAGAACTAGAATGCATATTGTTTTCATTTTGTGGGGCTTCAGATGGGGTAGGACTTGTGATTTGGTTATGTTGGTGCTTACCAAGTTTCCTTCCAATAGAGGGTTGTGCTGTGTGTGGTCTTTGGCCACTACAAGGACTCTGAGTCATGTTTGAAGATGGTGCTGAAAGAGATTGGAAAATAATCTGAGATTGGTCTATAACTGTAGCCATGGTTAGTCTCAAAAGGGTATTTGCCAAAATAAAGCACAAGAAAAGAAACTTGGCCATTTTTTTAGAATTTCTCAATATGTTGTGCTTAAGGCTATGTACTATGGAGAGAAAAATGGCTTTGGGGTTGGTTATATAGCTTGTGCATTATTTATAACGAGATCCTACAATCGTGTGGCTTGGCTGAAATTTCCTACTGCTGCTGGATTCTGACAAAATATTTATTTTCAATTCTTTGTGTATATTTTCTGTGGAGTTGTCTGAGTGTGGAGAAACTAAGTTACATGTGGAGGGATTAGAATATGAGAAATACAACTAAGAAACAACCCAAGGGAACAACATGTCACAGATGCTTATATGCAGAGTTGTGATACAATTGGATTCCATAATTGTAAAAATGAGTCTCTAATTACTTTAAAATTTTTCAAAAGCAAGGGAAGATCATTGGAAGTTGCTTGATTTGCCATCAAAGGACCTGATTGTTAACCCTATTGTTTTCATATCACGTGAAAGTGGATACAAGACACCCACATCCTACAACAGCATGGGAAATGCATTTCATGCAGACATAAAAAAGTCTTTTTTTTAATGTATTTTCACTATTTTCAATAGATAGATTAGATCTGCTTTAAAAGCTAACAATACAACTATACAAGTGTTACTGTTTTTGCTTAATTGTAAGAAACTAGCTAGAGCCTAGAGGCTACAACTGGTGCATGTTTTTCTAGATTTACATATTTGAGATATAATATTCAGAGCTAAACTATGGTACATTGCTGCCACTATTTTAGAGAATGTAAATTAAAGTGTAGGCTTCATTAGGAACATGGGTATCCTTGTTTGGATCATTGTCATTAACATGTCATGTTTGCAGGTGAAATAGAACTAAATTGCTAGTCAAATTAGAAAGACAATGAAGCATGGTTCAAGTAAACAATCTTTCAGTCCACTTTCATGCTGTTCCTGAGAAAACCAGGTCTTGTTTTATTATTATTCTCAGGTTTAATTTAATTTTCCACTCAATAAATTTTACTTAACAAGTTTACACAAGGCACTTGCTGCATTGTCTTGTGTCATGTCCCAAAATATTTTTTTCTTGGCATTGCCTCTTAGGTCTATAGCATATCAGCTTCTTCATATGGGTGTCTGCAAACCAATCCAACATTGCAACCACAAAATGGAAACAAAAGGGTGAAAATTGGACTAAACGTTAAGTCAAGGTTTTAAATTCCAAAGTTGGAATTTTTGTCACACTTCTTAATATTGTGGAAAATTATAGTGACCACAATCGCAGTCGAGAAAATCTCATAAAATTGTGCTTCCAATTACTATTTCAGATCCTTTCTCAAAACCTTGTGTTCAGCTACATTTATTTTGTTAACCATCAGTGTCTTTGGCTTCTTGAAAGGAACCAAGGTCTTTCTACAAGTTTCAGTTCAATACAAGTCTCTGTTTAAGACTTAATCACACTTAAAATTCCTCCCTAAAAATATATCCTGTGAGAATCAAAATCTTGTCCCTATCACAAGCTTTATGTTCAGCAACATAGTTGTAAGGTTGTAATTTATATGCTACCTTGTTAGTTACATTAAAGTCTAGTTTCATTGTAAAATCATATTGGTATTAATTAATATTTTGTGAGATAGCTTCCAATTGAAGGTTAGGATACAATTATTAGTAACTAGGACAAGCCAACAACTCAAGTAGACCAAGACCATGCACATAAGACAATCACAAAAAATTCATACACTAATCAGTAAAATGTTTCAATCCTCAAAGACAATAGGGTTGTCTACCTATTGCTACTGATTGCATAATAGGGCTGCTGGTTCACTTATAGGTGACTTAATTTTCCCTTATATGATTCAGGAATATATGCATGTCTGCAGATACACACCATAACAATACCTATCTACATGCACATGCCATAATTTAAACCAAGGAACCCTTAATGACATTCTGGCATATGTAGCTTGTATTTATTTGTGTCTCTCTAGCCAGAGACACAGTGCTGGGTCCAAAACTTTTTTAATTAGAAGCTTCATCCGTACCCCATTAGCTTTACTTTTTTATAATTAATTACCTTATTAGTACAGACTATGAAGTATTTATTGTGGACCATTCAGTGTCAAATTATCATTAAGAAACTGATATATGAATTTTTTTAAGGGTAAGAAACTCAAATTTTTATTTTTAAAATAGTTTTCTTGATTTCATGCAGTGATTAATGGCAAAATATGGTTATTTTATTGTTAAGAAACCATTCCTTACGTAAGAAGAACCTAAAAATAAGAATAAGAAATTTTTGTGACACATAAATTTACTCTAATAAAAGATTTCTTATAACAAATCAACTCTTCAACTTATAAACTCCTGAAGAACTAATTGGAGTTGCTCAACTGCTCTAACTATTTTTAGTAGAATTTTTTCTTCTAACCACGATTTATCTTATAAAAAAACTCGAATCTGAGAGTCAGATCAACAACCTGTTGTTAACCTAACTTTATTTTAATTGACTAACATAACATAATATCATTGATCACTAAGTAACAGGTGTTTTGCATACCTCGGTACCCGGAGCCCCACCACAGAGGTTTATTTGATTATGGGTGTATGTCAGTTGGTGTCTGTGCATTAATTTCTTAATTGAATTTGGTTACTGCAAAATGTTAAAGAAGAAGCAAATGGTACATTAGCCAGCTCATACATCAATGGAATTGAAAGAATAAGAGAAAGATGTGTAGAACCATCACCACGTGCAGTAAGGTAAGAATCGACAAAAAGGGGTGTTGAGGTTCCTAGAGAATGGATCATCAATGTTTTGACATTTTATTGTTGAGGATACAGTACCAACAATTAAAGGATCTTGTTATCTTAAAGGATATATTGTTGGAAGGTTCTGATATTGTCAAAATCACTTCCACTATATTTATTTTGGTTCTTGTTAATCCACATAGTAAGATACTCGTTAAAGAATGAATAAAAAATAGAAATATTTTTTGTTAGGAATAATACAATTTAAACCATAGAGATTATTGCATGGTTTTATAATACCAATTCAACTATGATTTCAACCAATAATAATAGTTATTCTTTTGAATAAATTGATCTATTTCTTTTTAAATTTGATTACTTGTCATATGATTATTAGGCAAGACACACACAATGCAGTATGGAAGAAATTTTATAAATTCTTACTTCAATAATATTATTTTTAGTGGTTTCAAAATTGAGAATTCCAATTTATTTAAATCCAAATAATATAAATAGTATGCATAGAAATATAATATTTTCTAACAAAAATCAAGTCAGAAATTGTTTTCAAAGTTTTGACTAAAGCAAGAAAAGATTTCTGAGAAAAATAAAAGAAAATTAATGAATTTCCAAATTTTTCTTTGGCTTGCATTTTAATATTTTTATTCAATTTATTTAAAAAATATTCTTCAGAGTTCTTTATCTATATGTTATTCTGAATCGTATGAGGAACAGTTCTTGTGTCTAAGAATAAGAACTACAACCATCGATAGAGATGCTATAAGTCAGTTGATAGAATTATATATATATATATATATATATATATATATATATATAATAGATATTGTTATTTTAAAAATGAATTCAATTTATTAATAGGGTAGAATGTGTTATTACTTTTTGTTAAAAATTTTATCTTTTAATTTATTAAAAATAGCACAGGAATTTGTGTTGTGTGCATGAATTTTGCTTTAAAAATACATATGTGAAAAAATATAAAAGACAATTATGTTTTCTGTAACATTAATTATATAACATAAAATAACATAAACAACAACCTTCATTTGACGAAAATCAATATATGTTTTGACAAACTGATTTTTTATCTTTAAACAATGTCCACCCTTCTTTCTCAGTCTCCAAGCTCTTCTCCTCAGATTTAATAGACTTCTACGTACAAATGCTTTTATTCTCCTAATTTGGAATAATATAAATTTTTTAAATGGGAAAAATATTTGTAACAATATAAAATTCAAATTAATAGTTGTGATAAAATTATTAATTAAAAATTAAATTATCTTATACTTTTTATTGATTATAAAAATTGATATTCAAATAATATATTACTATTGTAGTAAGGTAAGACAATTTCTATGGTACCTTTCATAATTTGAGAGTTATTCATACTCTTTTTTTTTTTAATCAATCAAATTGAAAATTTTAATTTTATAAATTAAAATAAATTTTATTTATTTATATTTTTAACAAGAAAAAATAAGTAAATAAGAAAAAAGTCATGGATCGGTACATATTAAAAAACCAGAGATTTTCTTTTGAAAAGATATAGATTAAAGTAATTGTTTTTAAGGAAGTTTATAGTAAAATATTTTTTTAAGGATTTATGTATAAATAAATAAAACTTATTTTAATTTATAAAAAAATATAAAAATAAAATTTTTAATTTGATTGGTTAAAAAAAAGAGAATATCAATATCTCTCAAACTATGGAACACACAGTAGACTCTCCCTTGTAGTAATATATTTGTGTTTCACTTGATAATTAGAGTAAAAAATCTTCAATTTAAATTCATAATTTTAGTATATTTTTTTATCTAATAAATTTTGTATAAAGTAATTGTTTGTTGCATTTAATGTACTTGTTAAATTGCTTTTAAAAAAAATGTACTTGTTAAATTTTGAATTTGAAAACAATGTAATCTATAGCAACATTCTTATATTTTTTTAAAAAAATATATTTAGTATATTAAAATAACTATAAAAATCAAAATTAATTTTAGACTAATCAAAACATACGCTAGTAAAGATCTTTACACTATCATTCAATCACAATCCTTTATTTATGGTAAATTTGTTGACTTTACTTATTACTACTTTAAAAGTCACATAAATGAAAAAGTTATGATTGAATGTCAGTCCAAAAATCTTTTATACTGACAGAGTATACCAATTAAACTCATCAAAATATCATGTTATCATCATTATTATATACTAGCAAAAACACAGGTATTGTCATGTGCATGTGTTTTTGCATTTCTATTTTTATATGTTATAACAATTTTATGGTTTTAATTTAGACTAAGCTATAATTGTGCTCCTCAATTTATTCAATTGCTTATATTTTGACCTCTATTTTTAATTTTTCACATTTTGACCATTCGTTTTATGATTTGATGACATTTGAACCATTTAATAGATGATAGTTGTTGATTGTTAAACTATTAACGTTGACTTCCCACCATATGACTTATTTATGAAAAGTAGGCTAATTCTTGACGGTATATTACTTATGAATGAAGTGATGGATGATGCAAGAAGGAGTAAGGACACCTTAGTGTGCTTAAAGATGGACTTCGAAAAGGCATACAACTCAGTTAGTTGGAAATACTTGTGGTATATTATGAAACACATGGGATTTGGATCAATATGGTTGAAGTAGATCAATGAGTGTATTAGTACTGCTAAAATATCAGTGTTGCTCAATGGTGGCCCTACAGAGGAGTTTGGTGTGTCAAGAGGACTAAGGCAAGGTGACCCGCTATTACCTTTTTTGTTTCTGATAGTTGCGGAGGGTCTGAATCAAATGGTTAAGGAAGCGATGTCAAATGGGTTGTGGTAAGCGTATGATTTGCATAAGAAAGGGGTCATCTTATTACACCTCCAATTTGCAGATGATACCCTGCTTTTGATTAAGCATGATTGCCAATCCATGGAAGTAGTAAAGTCAGTGCTGCAAAAACTTTGAGCTCGTATCGAGTCTAAAAGTAAACTTCCATAAAACTAATCTGGTAGGGGTGAATGTGGAGCAGGAGTGGCTGGAAAAAACTTTTGTATTGTTAAATTTGTAAGGTAGCGACGCTACCTTTTAAATATCTAGGTCTCCTAATAGGTGCAAATCCCTCTCGGTTAGAAACGTAGTCCCTATGTTGATGGTAGTAAAACGTCACTTAGCTTCATGTGAGAGAAAATACTTATCTTCTGTCGGGTGCCTTATGTTATTGAAATCCATCTTGCACATGCTCTCGATTCAAAGTCTAACAAGGTATCAAATCAAACCTTCAATCTTTATTTTCAAATTGTCTATGGGGTGGTAAGGGGTTAAAAAGAAAGTGAGTTGGTGTCTTAGGATAACGTGCATAAGGATAAAGAGGCAGGTAGTCTAAGCATGAGATATATAAAGGCATTTAACCTAGTTCTTCTAGATTGGTGGAAGTGGCGTCTTTTAGTAGAATCTAATAGTATGTGAGCCTGAGTGTTGAGGGCCAACTACTTGCGAGAGGATGGAGAGTGAAAGGTAGGAGGGAGCAAAGTTTCAAGATGGTGGAAGAATTTACAATCCTTAAAGGTGGAAAGGATGGAGTGGTGGTCGAGTTATGTGAGGCATGAACTAGGTGATGGTAGGAACACCCTATTCTGGAAGGAATGGTGGTTAGAAGACTAGTTATTTTGTATTGGTTTTCATAGGTTGTACACTTTAGCTCAAAACCAAGATGCATTAGTGAAAGAAATGTAACGAGTTGATACTAGGTGGCGGTGGGCTTGGAGACATCAACTATTCGTGCGGGAAAACAACCTCCTAAAGGAGTTAACTCATAAGCTAGAAGGACCTCAACTAAGAGAGGGGGGGTCCAGAGGACTACCAGCCGAGCTTCACTGACTAATTTGGCAGCTGGATATGGATAGGTTGCCAACTAGGCACAATTTAGTTCACTATCGAATTGTTCAGCCCGAGAATGGGTTATGCAGGTTGTGTGGTGAAGAGTTGGAAATTGGGGTACATCTTTTCTTATCTTCTTCTAAGGTGTACCAGTTTGACAATTGTTGAGGGGTTGGTGAGGGATTTCTTCAGTAGCCACAAACAAACTTTGAAGTCAATGTTATCAGTTCTTGGGTCTTATTGACGACTTTCATGAACTAAAAAGAGTTGATCTTTTGTTTGGTTGGCTATTATTTAGCATATTTGGAAAACAAGAAACGATGTTGTGTTTAGAAATCAACGGGTTGATGTTCATCAAATTGTGCAGAACGTCCAATTTCAGTCTTTTATGAATTCGTGTCTTTGTATGAATTGAAGTAACATTCTCATTTTCTGCTATTGTGTTCTGTTTTTGTAATGAGGAAGACATTCCTTATGCTTTCTCATATTATTTTTATCAATAAGATTTTTTAGCTTATAAAAAAATTGAGTATTTAAAATAAAATACCCAAGCTTATTTAGAGTTTGTAAAACCTCCTATTTCCAAAATTAGGTGTCAAAGGGTGGGAAAGAACCTATGTGACACCCCTCTACTCCAACAAATTAATAGTAAAAATTAGAGGAAATTAAAATTGAACACGTGTAAAAGAGTTCATATAAACACATACTTCACTTGATAATTCTCAAGAAAACTCAATGTTATAAAATCATACTTCTCCTACCAAAATAAACAACAAATAAAACTCTTATAAATCCGTATTAGCAAAACGACAATTAAATCCTTATAATAAATAGATTCCATTCTAATTAAACATCCTAATAGCCCACTGACACTGCCTTGATGCCATATGCATATTATAGCAACCCAACAACTTCGGTCTCTCTCTTGATACCAGCTCCTTTCTTTTTTGCTACCTTTTGATCTATGGGCGTTCAGTCTCAAAAGAAAACAAACAAAATAACAAACAAAGGGGTGAAAACTTGACTCACATATATTAAGATATGCAAGGAATAACATCGCCCTTTACATACCACATACCATATGATTACACGACCCCTTATAACTTCTCAGTCACATACAAATATATAATAACATATGGAAACATATTAACAACACTCTCATACAATTTAATGTTAGCTCATCAAACACATTCAATTTGTCTTTATGCAAAATGTGTCACAATCATGCATATGCTGTCTCATACAGGTTTGTCATAGGCGTATGCCTTTTCTATGTCAACCATGCGTAGTTCCAATATGTCATGTTATGTATCTACCTTGCCTGAGTTATATTTTGAGAGTGAGTAGATATGTAGGGTTTTGTATAAATAAAATGTTATAAACTTGGTTTGCAATTAGAGTGTTATCTGGAGAGTTGAAACGAAAATTTATTTTGAAAAGTAAAATAGATAGTTAAGTATTAATACTATAATTAGTGTAAATGAATTTAGGATGTTACAAATTTTCTTTATACATGTTATAGATACATACTAGTTACTTCAGCATTTTTTACTTGAAATGTTTCTATTACAAAAGTAAAAAAAATAAATATTAAAACTAATTTTCAATGAGCCTCAGTTGCAGGAAAAATATTTAATATAATGAATTAAAAATATAAAACCATGATTTATTATATTAAAATTATAAAATTTAAAATATTTTAAATTAATTATAAAAAAACTACATAATTTTATAGATAGAAAATATTTATTCTTTAAAAATAATCAGAATAAGTTGAGATGTGAAATCAGGGTCATTAACATGCAAATGTTTTTTTTTAAGTAACTTCTCATATTTTAAAGGATAATTAACTGTACTTTTAAAAAGAATAATTATTTCGATGTAAAGATAAAGAAATAGTTATATATATATAGTTATATATATATATATAATATTATTCTAATTACGTTAAAAATAATAAATAAATTACAATAAAATACTATAATAACAATTTTTTTTTAGCTTATAAAAAATTTCAAATGTTTTTTATTTAAAAAAAAAGTGTATTTGATTAATGATTACGGAGTCATGACAAAACATAATAATGATTTTTTTATGAAGACATAATGGCGATATTAACGTGTAACAAAAATTATTTCAATGTAAAGATAATTATAATAAAAATAATTTGATTAGTTAACTATACTTGATTAAACAGCACTTTTTTTAACTGTACTTTTAAAAAGAATGATTATTGAGTTTAATTGGTATACAATCATGACTTTTTATTTATTAAAAATAATTACAATATATATATTAATTAAACTCATAATTATTAAAATTGTTATATATTTACAATATTATTCTAAATGTGTTTAAAATAATAAATAAATTATAATAAAAATACTATAATACCAATATATTTTAGCATATAAAAAGTTCAAATATTTTTTTGATTTTAAAAAATGTGTATTTTGATTAATGATTACGAATTCATGACAAAACATAATAGAGATTTTTTTAGGAAGACATAATAGTGATATTAATGTATAACAAGAATTAGTAATTTTCTTAAAAAATTTATACTATTAATCCAAAATGAAAACAAATAAATTTAATTATTAGTAGTGAATAATTAGTAAGAAATGGAATTATTAGTAATTATTAATATTTATTATAATTATTCATAATTTAATTATCAATTATTACCAATTAATAATAATATTAGATGATAGATTAAAATTAATTTTGACAGTCATTCAACCATTATTCCGTTAGAAGAAAATAATTTAGATGAAAAATTATCTTTTCTTATTTAATAACCGAGTTCAAAACTGAAATTAAAATAAAAAACTGTCCAAAAAAATCGTTTTAGTTTAGAGTGAGTTGATTTTTATAATTTTCAAACTATGCGGTTTGAGATGTTGAAATCATATCAAACCAAATCAAACCGTTTATCATCAGTTATTTTAGCAAATTCTCAAAAAAGTATATATAATTACTCATTATTATAAAATTTTGACTTAGTCTTTAACTAAGATTTTTAAATTAACATGAATTAGTTGATAAATAAATATTTTAACAAAACTATTTGATTTAATCTTGTTAGATACAATTTGATGTCAACCACTAGAATGTAATGTTTAAAAAAATTAATTGTTTATACTTTAATCTTAATGGTTACTACTTGTATATAATTTTGTTGAGAGTGACTACAATTTTATAAAATTTTAGAAATAAATTTTTTTAATGTATTTTTTAATACTTAATAATATAAATTTTAAATCGCTAAATCAAATCAAACCAAACTACAAAAGATTGACTTGATTTGGATTTTATAATTAATTTAAACCAAAAGTTTGGTATAATTAAAGTATAATTATTTTTAGTATATTTTAAAAAGGAAGTAAGTAAATAACTAAAGGAAAATATACAAATTAAATAGGATTCCTTTCTAAAAAAAGAAAATTCTTGAATAAGATTTCCTATGACGAAAAAGATATTGAAATTTTTTATTACAACTAAAATTATTTTAATTTATGATATTATTAAATAATTAAATTTAAATTATTTTTAGTATAATTATTTTTAAAAATGTCAATTATTATAATAAATTATAAAAACTAAAGTTTTAAAATAAAAGTATGAATATTATAAAGAATTCAACAAATTTACTAGACAGATATCGCAAGACCATATAAATAAAGAAATGATATATCAATGATTAATTATATATTAATTTTAGTTTTTTAAAATAATCTTATATTTTCTGCGTGCATGAAAATTAAGAAATTTTGAGTTTAAAAAAACGGTCGGTAACTTACCTCCGATTTTCACAAGATGGCAGGTAAATTTGAAATTTTTTTTTAAATTGCAAGTAAATTTCATGCAATTATTTTGGTAAAAAATTCATAAAAAATTTATTATGATTATAAATTTTCTTAGAAAAAAATTATCCAAAAACGTTTTAGCTGGGGATAATATTTTACAAGAAAATCCGTAACAAATAGGTTTCTTGTGATTTTTTTTAAAAAATCCACAAATAATATATGAATTTCTAATAATGAACCAAACTGCATCGCACTTCTTTTTATAATTTTGTTCATACTAATTTTATACTCAAAACCGTACCAAATCACAACTACACCCCAATCACCCCTATTAAGAACCATTATATACTGTTTATTCATGATATTTCGTATGACATCATCTAAAATCATAAAATAAGATGTTACGTATGATATATACACATGTAAATAATACAATGGTCTAAGACTTTTTAAATATTTTCAATTAAAATTAATAATTTTTAAAAAGACAATTTAAATAAATTTTTTATTGTATATTGTTACGCCAAAATTATTATTCTCTATTTTGTTTTACAAAATTTAATCCTAAACATATTTTTACAATTTCTCAAATATATATGTACCTCTTTTTTATTAATTATTTTGCTCTTTTCATTGAATCTAACATTTTATTTTGAAATAAAATATAATGTAAAAATAAATATTTTAACATAATAAAAATATTAATTAAAATTATAATTGGAGAAGTATAGAAAAGTGTAATTAAATGGAACGCATAAAATTGGGAAGTATGAAATTAGATATTGAAAATGTGCATTTATTGTGATGAAAGAAGTTATGTTTCTGAAAAGGGAAGAAGTCATACCATGATTATAGGTTAAAATAGTCATAAAATGTTTACACAAAAATATTTTATTCTCATTATATAATACTAACAAAAACAAGGCGATGCCGCGCCTATGTATTCACATTTCTATTTTAATGTATTGTAACAATTGTAGGGTTTTAATTTAATATCTTTTGTAAATTTTTATATTTTGAAATATAAATTGTGACATGTTTTGAGATATATTTTGTTATTTTATATTTTTTTGTTTATGATAACATGATAAAAACATGTTAGATTATCAATAGATATGTCAAATATGGAATGAATATGAAAAGATGGAAAAAAAGAGAGTTTGAATAGAATGTTTAAAAGGTAAAATAATCATAAAATGTGGACATCAAAAGGTCATATTCTCATTATATACTATATAATATATAATATAATATCATATATTATAGATATAATTGGACAATTATGG
Organism: Psophocarpus tetragonolobus; assembly: GCA_037954015.1. Classification (NCBI taxonomy): domain Eukaryota; kingdom Viridiplantae; phylum Streptophyta; class Magnoliopsida; order Fabales; family Fabaceae; genus Psophocarpus; species Psophocarpus tetragonolobus. The sequence goes on from CM075693.1 coordinate 66,370,865, forward strand.
ATATTGAATATCAATATTTTAAAGTAATTGTTTGCTTAAAGTTATAAGATTGATCAAATGATAAAATATATACTTGGGAAATAAGAGAGTATGAGGTTAAGTCCCTAAATTAGTTTATTTTTTTAATTTTAAAATATGTGCAAAGACATAATAGATATTTTGAAAAATAAACATAAAAAAAAAATATTCCTTTTATTAATAATATAGATTATATAAAATTAGAACATAGATACTCGAGGGGTATATGAGGACTAAAGCTTCGAGACAAAAAAATGTGTACCAAGGAGAAGCCATGAGAATTAGGAACCAACTACTGTTTGCTCGCCTCTGACTTGATTTTAAAGCGTAAAACAAAATGTTAACCATTATACATGTTAATACTATAATAGTCTAAGATTTTTAATGTATTTTCAGAATTAAAATTAATATTTTTTAGAAAGAGAATTTAAATAAATTTTTTATTGGATCTCATTGGGCAAAAAATTATTATTCGTTGTATTTTGTTTTACAAAATTTATTCCTAAACCTATTTTACAATTTCTCAAATATATATGTACCTCTTTTTATTAATTATATTGATCTTTCAATTGAATCTAGCATTTTATTTTGAAATATTATATAATATAAAAATAAATATTTTCAAATATAAAAATATTAATTAAAATTATAATTAGAGAATGAAAGAAAAATATAATTAAATGCAACATATACAAAGTTGGGAAATCCGAAATTCCGTATTGAAAATGTAATGTATATTTATTAATATGAGAAAAATTATATTTTTGACGTCCGATAAGTCATAAAATATTTCGAAGAGTAAAATAGTGGACAGCTAAATGGATAGTTTTCTTTATTAATAAAATAAATATAGATTAATATTAATAATATAGATAATAATTTTCTTTTGTGAACAATATAGATAATAGATGATAGAATAATGTTAGTCTTTCACTTGAATCTAACATTTTATTTTCAAATAACATGTAATGTAAAAAATAAATATTTTAAAATAATATAAATATTAATTAAAATTAAAATTAGAGAATGAAAGGAAAGTAATTAAATGGAACGTACAAAATTGGGAAATATGAAATTCAATGTGGAAAATATACATGTATAAACAGAGAAATTAATTGGTATATACTGACATTAAATCACAACCATTCATTTATGGTAAATTTATTGACTTTACTCATTACTACTTTAGATGTTATATAAATTAAAAGAGTCATGTCAATCTAAGAATACTGACCGTGTATACGAGTTAAACTCTCTTATATATATGAGAAAAGTTATATTGTCTAAGAGTGAGATACAATGTTTAAAAGGGTAAAATAATCCTAAAATGTGGATATCAAAACATCTTATTTCCTTTATACAATATTACAACATAGATACATAACAGGTAGTGATGAGTAAAGCTTCTAGATCAAAGATGTTTATGAAGGAGAAGCCATGGGAATTGGAAGAGATCAAAGATCTTATTCCTCTTAATGATTACGGATTCATTACAACACAAAATAGTGATTTTTTTTAGACATAATAGTGACATTAACGTGTAGCAAAAATGAGTAATTTAATTTTTTAAAAATTTTAAACTATTAATGCAAAATAAAAACAAATAAATTTAATTATTAGTAATTAACGATTAGTGAGAAAATGAACTATTAGTAATTATTAATTATATTAGTATTTCAATAGAATCTAGCATTTTATTTTGAAATAATAAATAATGTAAAAAAAATTATTATAAAATAATAAAAATATTAATTAAAATTAGACAATGAAAGAGAAGTGCAATTAAATGGAGTATACAAAATTGAAAAATCCGAAATTAGATATTTTTTAATATGAAAAGATAAAAGTATATTGATTAATATGAAAAGATAAAAGTTATATTTCGGAGATTCAGAGATGCATAAAATGTGAACATCATGTCCTATTCACTTCATTACCCAAATGTGGAGACCAAAATAGGTAATTCTCTTTATTAAAAATAATATAGATATAGATTAATTTTAATAATATAAATAATAATTTTTTTTAAACAGTATAGGTAACATATAATATAATAATTATGTATGTTGAATATAAGTATTTAAAAGTATTTTGTTTGTTCTATACTTTGTGAAGTTAGCTTAGAATAAAGTTCACATGTTGGCTAGAAGAGATAATTGTCAAATCCTTTTTCTAACAAAGCAAAATTCACCTATAATTTTCTTTTTCATTTTTAAATAAATAGTTATTGAAAAATGACTAAGAATAAAATTAAAAATAAAATATGGATACGAAAAAAGTGAATTCTCTTTTAATATATTATAAATTAGATTGATGATAAAATAACTTGGATCTTCGGCTTACAAATGAATTCCCAAGATTTCTTAGCTCTTGCTTGCAATAAGAAGTCGACAAAGATCTCTTATTAGCTAAAATAATTGTTCAACATCTTAATAGCAACAACATTGATTCGCAGTTCGTGAATATGCAATGCATGTCCCTTTATAACCTCTGGCTGCGCAGTAGGCATCACAGTCAAATGTGAACGAGCATATCTTCCCAGGACAGATCGGTAAGTTTACTAAATTGCTACTCAAACCTGCATTTTTATGAATAATTTAAAATTTAAATTATGAAGGATATATAGTAAAGGAACGTGCAAATTATAATTAAAATGTATCGTTAGTAAATCTTTCCTTTGAAATCGACTTGCATACATACCATGTGAAAACAAAACCATAACAACAACTAGAAAGATACATTTCAACATATTGATTGAAACAAGTGGAAAACTCATTTTTGTGTGTTTGCAGGTAAAGACACTATGTATCAAAAGTTAGCCTGAGGTACTAATGTATTATGTATGAGTATCCAATATATTGTCAAGTTTATATAATAATTTGAGCACATATTATGCTTAAAAATATTGTACTTAATGTTATGAGAAAGTCAACTTTACTTATAATATGTTGAAGTTTGATTCATTTGAAATGAGAATTTCATTAAATTTAATAAATATAGGAAAATTAATATTTATTATTTTTATTGTAGTTTAAAATAATTCCTTTGTGAAACATTATAATTAAGGGTGTTCAAAATTGAATGAAATCGAATTGAAACCCAAAAACTGAACCGCCAAAATGAAAAACCGTAAAAAACTACTTTAGTTTTGAGTGGTTTGGTTTTTATAATTTCCGAACCACGCGATTCGGTTCAGTTTGCGGTTTGAGATGTTGAAACCACATCAAATAAAATTAAACTACTCATCCTTAGTTATTTTAGCAAATCTCCAACAAGGCATATACAATTACACAATATTTTTTAAGTTTATAAGATTTTGACTTAATCTTTAATTAATATTTTTAATTAATATGAATTAATTTATGAATAAATATTTTAGCAAAATTATTTTATTTAACTTCATTGGATACCATTTGAGAACAACCGCTAGAATGTACTATTTAAATGAATTGATTGTTTATACTTTCACTTTAATTGTTGCTACTTTTATATAATTTTGTTGGGAGTGACTAAACTTTTATATAATTTTGAAAATAATTTTTTTCAATGTATTTTTTAATACTTAATAATAGAAATTTTAAACTGCAAAACCAAAGCAAACCAAATCGCAAAAAATTGGTTTGGTTTGGTTTGTATTTTATAATTTATGTAAAACGAACCAAACTGTACTGTATTTATTTTTATAGTTTGGTTCAAACTAATTTTAGACTCAAAACAGCATCAAACTGCACCACGAACATGCCTAATTATAATATAGAACAAATTAATGATTTTGGATAAATTGATAAATATATAAACACATCTTTTGCTATCTATAGTATCTAATTTGAAAGATTGAAGCATCTATCTCAATCCCAACCGATCACTAAACGCCGCCTTATTTAATGAGTTATATAAGATATAAAAAAAATTATAAAAGAAAATTCATCAAATGATATGACGTTTATTGATTGGTCGGAACAAAACATTTTCATTCCTAATTTGACTACCCAATATGTGTAGCTCAGTTAACTATACAAACTAATCTTGTCAAATATAATTATAGATTATTATTAATGAATTATTTTTTATGATTAATTTCTTTAATATAATTATATATTATTGTTAATGAATTATGTTTTATGAATTATAGATTACTGTTATTGAATTATCTTTTGGATAATTATAGGTTATTGTTAATGAATTATCTTTTATGATAAACAACGCACGCTAAGTTAACATCACGTTTCTTTTAATGAATTAACTTTATATATTTAGTTAGAAGACAAGTTTTTAGGTGAAAAAATATCTTCTTTTTTATTTGATAAAACATTAGGAACCATTAAACTTAGTTTATTCATGTTATTGATCTACTACTACTTACTACCCTGTGACATGATTTTAAGTTATAAAACAATACTTTAAGCATGATATATACACATGTTAATAATATAATAGTCGAGGATTTTAAAAATATTTTTAAAATTGAAATTAATTTTTAAAAATACAAAATCAACTTTTTATTGAATTTTGTTAGGCAAAAAAAATATTATTCGTTTTGTTTTGTTTTGCAACATTTATTCCCAAACATATTTTACAATTTCTCAAATATATATGTATTTATTTTTATTAATTATATTAGTCTTTCTATTGAATCTAGCATTTTATTTTGAAATAATATATAATGTAAAAAGTATTTATTTTAAAATAATAATAATATTAAATAAAATTATAATTAGAGAATGAAAGGAAAGTGCAATTAAATGGAGCATACAAAATTGGGAAATACGAAATTGGAAAATGTATATTGATTACTATGAGAAGAGAAAAATTATATATCTGAGAGTGAGAGAAAGCATAAAATGTTTAGAAAAATAAAATAGTCACAAAATGTGGATATCAAAAGGTCTTATTCGCGTTATATAATACTAGCAAAAAATAAGCATTATTGCGCTATGTATTCATGTTTTTATTGTATAAATCTTGGTCACGGAAAATGGCAGTTTGCGAGTAAGACCGCACGTGAGTACATGTTCAGTTATAGTATATTTCTTGTTTATGAATATGTTAGTTACAGTTATAATTAACGGCACAATTCAGTACCAAAATGTGAACACCAAATGAGTAGTTCTCTTTATTAATTAGTGAAAACATAGGCGTTACTGTGCTTGTGTGTTCGCTTTTTTATTTTAATTTGATATATTTAATTATGTATTTGAAATTAAATATCATATTTGTATGATTTTGTACACTATTTTAACTTGACTTGTAATAGTATATAAAAGACTTCCACTATATACAAAACGGATAATATAAGTTGAGAAATACTAAATTTTATGTAATTGAATCGATCAAATTTGTTTACCCAAGAGGTGTGTCAATGTTTTATAATTAAAATTGATTATGATTAAAATTGACTATAACTGGACAATAAAATATACAAAAGCAAAATATATCTACTAATTACGTAATGTTAATATGGCTCTCGAGTAATTAAAATCTTCTTTAATTGATTCAATTAAACTAAATTTGTAAATTTAATATTGTTTTAGTTATTAAATTACATAATTATAACCTTAATCATGAATACAAAAATACATGTAAAGATATATATGTGCCTAAGTTTGAGATAACAAAATTTCTTTAAACATAATATTTTTTGTAAAGTTCTCATCTGGTTCATCAAGTTGTCCTTCTTTAATAAGTATTTTTGTGGTAGCTTGAAAAACACCTCTTGATAAAGCAATGTATAATTGACCATGACTGAAAATATGTCGTGGAAGATAAATTCCAACATTTGGTATGGTCTATCCTTACGATTTATTTATTGTAAATGCAAAACTTAATTTGACAGGAAATTGTTTTCTACTAAGCACAAAGGGAAGTTCTGCATTATCTATTGTCTTATGTTTGATTCTAGGCAAGAAAGCTTTTTTCCCATTATAGTGGCATGTTAGGGTTTCGACATCCAACATGTTCCTAAAAAATCCTTGACACAATAATCTTGTTCATTACATAGCCCTGATTTAAGATCTATGTTTCGTAATAACGTCAAGGGTGCACCTTTTTTAACCTTTAAAACATGTGAAGGCAAGCCACGTAAGGCCATAGTGTGCAAGAACTTTTGCTGATATAAGTTGTGTATCCCCTTCAATCTCATCAAATGATAACAACTCATGTTCTTCTCTTGAAAATTGATTAATAATCATATCATTAAGTAGCTGAACATCATCATTTTTCGACCACGTGTCATTGATTCAACATCTCCATCGACAATAATTGCTGTAACTTGTGGTGCTATTGGGAGATTATGTTATGGTTGAATAGCTGGACGTTCTTTTATAAGTAAACTACATTCATAAACTTCTTCACGTAGTGCAAGTTGTCTAAATACATGCACGAATGGGTTGTATTGATGAAGTATTTGTTGCAACTTATAAACCAATATTTGATGAAGTTGAGGGTCTTCCAACATCCTATTTTGCAACTCATGTTCTGTGTCATAGATATACAACTGCAAGAAACGTGACCTAAAACCCTCGTTTGGATAGAACCCTCCTATGTTATTATATATTGTACCTTGAGCATGAAAACTATATATATCACGTCTAGTTGCAATCATATTTTCATCAATATGAACTCCAAGTGAAGTAAAGGAAAGTATATGGTTGTAACTTCTAATATGTTGTCTAAAATATCTCCCTTCAGATGAAGCATCTGAGAATATTTCAAGCAACTCTATAGGAGCACTAACATTTGAAAATGACATTTTCCTACCAGAACATCATGTGTCACGTGACTCATGGTAAAATAAATGTGTGTTACACCTGTACATGTAGTTGGGGTATGTATTTGAAATGTGACCATTGTCATACTGTTTTGAAAATTCCGAGCACAATTATGTGTTTGTTTAAATGTTCGTTAGATTTCTGCATCATTAAAAAAATACATTATTTAAATTAAAGCTACAGAAGAGATAAAAGAATTTAGATTCATGATAAATACAATTTTGTCACGATAATTAATAAATTTTCTGATAAAGAATGTATACTTTTTATTTATACTATACAATTTTTTACTTTAAGTATTTTTTAAGTATATAATATATATATATATATATATATATATATATATATATATATGTATATTTATAATCTACATTATGTCATTGGTTTTTGTAACATGAAAAATTGTCCATTTGCATGAGGTTATCATAAAAGTGGTAGAAAGTATCATACTAACCTTGTAGAAGGTTAAATGCATGCACATTACTTGGTCCTGCCTCATAGTCATTGGTGGTCGAAAATCTTATTTGTTCAAAATTGCAACCTGGTACATATCTAACATTTGATTAAGAAAACCAGTTACTAATATAATTTTAAACATGTAATATCATATGAAGAGATGAAACAAAAAAAGTGGACGTCAAAATTAGGTATTTCCTAAATCAGGATAACCCTATTCTATTGAATATGTTATGAAATTCATTTTTTTATTATTATACTAACTTGGGAATTTAAATTCACAAAAAAAAAGAAGAAATGGGAAATTAAATCTTAACATAAAATATTTATAGACATATTTTACTCAAATTTGATATTGAGAATTTACTTTTTGTAAGATGAAAATTGTCCATTTGCATGAGGTTAAATACTAATCTTGTGTAAGGTTAGATGCATGCCTATTACTTGGTCTTGCCTCATGATCATTGGCTCCCCAAAATCTTGTTGATTGAAAATTGAAACCTGCTACATATTTAAGGTTTGATTATTTGAAAATAAGTATTAGTAATCACTAATTAATTAATTATCATGTAAAATTATACATGATTGTAAAATATGATAACTAAGTTTATATTTTGAAATTTGAAAACATTTTGATAGTCCTAATATTTTATATGCAAATTATGTTACTGGACTAAAAATGAAAATTCCCTTGACACCGTTAAAGTGTAACCAATTTTAATAAGGTTAAATATAAAAAAAAATGTTCTCCTCTCCATGTGGAAATTGAGAAACATCCACATTACTTGGTGTTAGTTGATGAGAATTAGTTCTTTGAGATCCCGGAAATACAAGATGACAACCTACATGATTAAGTAATTTAAAAATAGTAAGTAATTATTGTTAACATTAGCAAGTGTATATATATGTTTAGTAATAACAAATTGTACACCTGGAATGGTTTATTGATAATTTATTGTCTGAGTTAATCGTCGTACAGATGACAATCTCATTGTAGGTTTGTTACCTTACATGCAAATATTATTTGTTCTTCCTTGCCTGTAACTTGCCTATGCTGTAGATAAGTGATTTTGTTGTTGTTTCATGATCATTCTGTTTCTTCTATCTCTTTCATGTTGTCTCCATCTATGTATTTGTTGTTGTCTTTGACTATTTAAAATTTTCATATTTAGATATCACCTGGCGATAAATGAGGTAAGATGGAAGATTAAAGAAAATATATATACTTTAAATAAAAATTTCACACAAAAATGCAGAACATTAAAAAATGAGCATTTTTTATTTAAAAACCGGATAGTTATATTTAAAAGTGGACATTTTCTATTTAAAAATAGGCAGTTATAGCTTTTTAAAAAAAATCAAGAAGAAAAGAGAAAAAGTTTGTAATTTTTGCTCTCACAGTTTTAAATAATGAAAATTTAGAAAATTGAGATTAGAAAAAAATAGAAATTTAGGAAACTTTTTTAAGACATGAGAAAGAAATAATATGAAATATATACACTTTGTTGGATCGAAAGGGACAGATATATTCAAAAACTCAAATTTATTTTGTTCTTTTTTGAATTTTTTTGCTTTCTTATTCGGAAGAACGCTTTTCTGATTCCAAATCAGGTACCTTTCTGTCACTACCAAAAGTTTCTTCATTCTTTCATTTGAATCTCTCGTTTAAAAATTCTTAGGTCCAATTTTCTTGCTTTTCTTGCTTTCTTATCTAGAATGTGGAATATACTCGCTTACTATTTTTAAATTTCTTGCTTTCTTATCTAGATGGTGGAATATACTCCCTTACTATTTTCTATGATATTTTATAGAAAATTTGTTAACATATCCAATTTTCTTGCTTTTCTTGGTTAACATATCAAAATAGAAATGTGAGTATATTTCACCTTTTTGTGTCAAACTAGTGATTGAAAAATATTATGATATCTTATAACAAGAACACTTTTCTTGCTTTCTTTTCTGGAAGAACACTTTTCTTCGTTCTTTCATATTAAATTAGAATTTTAAATTTGTTATAACATGTAAAAAAATCATCAATAAATAGAAAATAAATTACAAGCAATAATAATAAAAGATAGAAGACCAATATTATTATATACTCACAACTAATAATATCAAACTAACCCTGCAATGATACCGATGTTTTCTCTAGATTTTGATTTTTCATATCCGTGAAAACTAACTCTCAAATAACTAATTTGTCTATCTAATGTGGTGGTCACGTGGGTGTCACTCAAGAGAGAGAAAGTGACACAAGATAAGTTTATTTGGATAGTTATAATTTAGGCATTGTGAAAAAGATAAGTTTATTTGAGTAGGTATAGATTCTGAGTCATATATTCACACAAATAATGTGACATATTTTCAAAATATGACACATAATTTGAAATATATATAGATTAATTTGAAAATATAAAAGTAATTACATATATATTAATTTGAAATGTTGTGGTTCAATGGTGTTGGTTTTCAAATAAGTATGTTCAGATGCGGTTGTCTTCACTGCACTTCAGGTGTGTTTCCATCAAAATCATGATTGAGATTGACACTATAGAAGTGTGAAAATCTGCTTTTGCTTCCTCTAGTACTTTTCATTCCTACCCCCTTTTTTCTTTTCGTGTTTTTGGTTTTTTGTTTAGTGGTTTTGTTAGATTTCTTTTTAACGCCTAAGATTATAAAAAAGCATTTTTTTTTATCAACACCATATGCTTTTATTTAGATAATATATAAGAGGAACACAACGAAAACGGAAAATCGAAGCAATCGCAAAGCAAAAAAACGAAGATGAAGAAGAAGGATAATAATTAATAATAAATAAATAAAATAAAACAAAAAAGAAAAACAAAAATCCGAGGATTGTTGAAAATAAAGACAAAATATTATCGAGATTATTTGGACAATTTTTATCTAGATTGATAGTTTTTATTTGATCTGGATTGATAGTTTTTGTTTGGTTAGTTATTAAAAAAATGATTTTTCTATTAAAATTGACAGTTTTTATAAGTTATAATGAAAACGGGTTATTCCATAGATATAGATTAATATTAACAGTATTGATAATATTTTTTTTGTGGACAGTATAAATAATAGAACAATTATGTATGTTGAATATAAATATTTGAAAATAATTTGTTTGTTCTATGGTTATGAAGTTGGCTTAGAGGGAAAGTCCACATGTGGGTAGAGAGACATCATAGGTTCAAACTATAATTTTCTTTTTCCTTTTCAAATAAGTAGTTATTGAAAAAATTAATATAGGTAAAATTGAAAATAAAATGTGAATACCAAAAGGGTAAATTCCCTTTTAATAAATTTAGACTAGAATTCATGACATGATAATTTGGTTCTTCGTCTTACAAACAAATTCCCAACATTTCTTAGTTCTTGCTTGCAATAACAAGCCAAAAAAGATCTCTTCTTAACTAAAACAATTGTTCAACATCTTAATAGCAACAACACTCATTCTTAGTTGGTCAATATGAAATACATGTCCCTTTATAACCTCTGGCCGCGCAATAGGCATCATAGTCAAATGTGAAAGCATATCTTCCCAGGAAAGATGGGTAAGTTCACTAAATTGCTACTGAACCTGCATTTTTATGAGTAATTTAAAATTTGAATTATGAATGATATATAGTAAAGAAACCTGTAAATTAAAATGTAGCATTAGTAAATCATTCCTTTGAAATCGACTTGTATACATACCATGCGGAAATAAAACTATAACAACAACTATAAAGATAAATTTCAACATATTGATTGAAACAAATGGACGAGTCAGTTTTGTTAAGCATGATATATATACATGTGACATCGAATAATCTCTGTTACATGAATTTAAAATCATAAAACAATATTTTAAGCATGATATATACACATGTTAATAATATAATAGTCTAGGATTTTTTAAATATTTTTAGCATTAAAATTAATAATTTTTAAAAGGACAATTTACATAAATTTTTATTGGGTTTCATTAGGCAAAAAATTATTATTCGTTTTATTTTGTTTTACAACATTTATTCCTAAACATATTTTACAATTTCTCAAATATATATATGTATCTCTTTTTATTAATTATATTAGTCTTTCAATCGAATCTAGCATTTTATTTTGAAATAATATATAATTTAAAAAATAATTATTTTAAATTAATAAAAATGTTAATTAAAATTATAATTAGAGAATGAAAGGAAAGTGCAATTAAATGGAGCATACAAAATTGAGAAATCCGAAATTGGATATTGAAAATGTGCATTTATTAATGTGAAAAAATTATATTTTTGAGAGAGAAATTATAAAATTGTTTAGAATGGTAAAATAGTCATAAAATGTGGACACCAAAAGGTTTTATTCGTATTATATAATATAATATATGCAACATCCCAAATTATTTATATGAATCATACTAGTAATATTCAACTATTTAATTTCATCTAATTATATATTATAATCCAAATCATAGATATAAAATTTTGTCACAATATTTGAGCACACAACACAATAATTTCAAAGTTCAAAGCGATATATACAATGTACATTCAACAATAACTTGCCCAATGACATCATGTCTCATGACAAGACCCAGGGTAGTTTGCCTAGTGACAATCATTTCCTAGTAAGGACTATGTATCAGACTGTCCCAATGATAGGGACTTTGCTTAGCAAGACTCATTGTTGGGCGAAAAACCTATTGAATTCCAAACAGTGAGTAATTTGCACTAGGCGAGACCTCTTGTTTAGAGCAAATTTAGAAAATAACCCTAACAGAGGTTAGAGGTTAAAGCTCACTAGATGAGACTTGCCGCATAATGAGAACCTGTAGATAGCAAAACCTTTACTACATAAATTCAACTAAACCTACAACATGACATCTATCAATTTATACATCTTATACCACACATTTAGACTGCCTCATTTCAACATATCTAGGTTAGTTTCTTCTACAAAACATAATTCTAAGATAACCATAAACTACAGTATTCCTCAAAACACTTAAAATGTTGTGTTTCAAACATAATTCACTTAATTACATAACTAAACATAAAAGACTTGATGAGCCTCTCCAAGTACAGCCCAAGATCAGTCACACCACTGCATCATGTTCTTCAACCTTAACATCACCATATGCTCTCGTGTAAAGCACAATCATCATAGTCATGCACAAACAAGCATACAAAATGCAAGAGTAAGCTCATAGACTAAAAATCAATACAAATATATACCTAACATACAATTTCATTCACAAATCATCTCATTCACATTCATAACAATTCAACCACACTCATGTTCATGATAAACCTGAGCAATCAATATATACTCTGACACTTTTTGGAAAGGCTCATTGAATATAGATACTCGACAACCTATCTAACTTCCCTCACACTAATATCTAGCATCTACTTGACTCATTATGATAATCAATTGAAGTCTAGGCATACTCATTTGATACCCAACTGTTGTCTGGCGTCCTCTTAACCCACTTGACAACTAGCTGCTATTTGAGTACATCTCTTTAGATACACTCTTACCATAACTAGGCCTTGGTACCGATATTTACTCACCATAACTCGGCCTTACTACTAGGAATTACTATGGCCACTATGTATCCCTAACCCAATATACCACAATCACACTTTATTACTACTCACAACAATACATATCACATCTCGTTTCTCTTTAATCAATCATTTACCAATCTTAAAATAGTCAATAATTCAATATCACAATCATATTTCAAAGTATTTAAATCATCAATCATAATTTCTTTCCAATCATCACTAGACAAATTATTCAAAAATCCTCATAACATAATCACATTCATAATACAAATCAAAATCTCAATCATACTAATATAAACACATTAAAATACATTGAATCAAATTTTACTCAATTAAAAAAAAAGTATCGAACTTTCCTTACCTATTTCTCCACTCAATAGCTAGATACAATCAAACGAGGGGAATCTGCCTAAAGAAAACACTAAGAAATCTGACAGGAATTTTAGAAATAAAAATTTTTAATGAAATTTCCTTTTTAACGAGAATAATAGGATAAAAAATGAATAGGAAAAAGGTTAAAGGAATAATAATCAAACTTACCTATATTTATCACCTCTCAAAATCAGGAGCAACGAAAGAGATTTTGTCTGATTCCATTGATCTTAAGTCAACCATGCAAAATAGAAAGAGGACGGTGAGGGAGAGAGAATTAGAGCGATGAGAGAAGAAAGAAATTCAAGGAAAAGAAGATAGGTGAAGAAGAAAGAAGAAGAAGGTGGGGATGCACTTAGTAAGTGCAACTTACTATTTGTGGCCCCTTCCTAAACAGATTTGCGAGAACTATTCAAAACTTTCCAAAATTGACAAATCACAATTATATTCCCCTTCTATTTGAGGGGATGCGCTTAGTAAGTGCAACTTACTATTTGTGGCCCCCTTCCTAAATAGATTTGCGAGAACTATTCAAAATTCAATCAAAACTTTCCAAAATTGACAAATCACAATTATATTCCCCTTTCTACCTCTTAACCATTCTCTCAAAATTAATCAACTATTATTGATAGTATTGATAAACTTGGTTATTCTCTTGTTACTATATTAATCTAAATATAACTAAACATTTACTTCCCATAATATTCATTTTCCTCCCACCAATAACCTATTAATTAATCTGGTCCTTACAATATAATATTATAGATTATAAATATAGATTACAGATAGTAAGATAATTCTGCTTGTTGGATATAAATGTTTTAAAGTAGTTTTTTTCTTAAGATTATAAGATTGTTCTAGTGGCATACTCCATATATGGTCAGAGAGATTGTGGTTTTAAATCTTTCTTTATAAAAATTAGTTCTTCTTTTTGTTTTTTTAATTTTGAAATAGGTATGAGAGTAAAATTGGAAATAAAACATGGGAGTTATGATCTACTCCATTTTTTTCTCTTCATTTCCTTCGATTACTATGTTTTTCAATAAATAAATATTATATTCTATAAAAGTTATATCATCTATATTCAATTAACATTTTCAAAGTATAGGAAATTTAAAGGAAATAGAAGAAATGAACAAAAAGGAAATAAAGAAGATTCATTTTCAAAATGTGGACACCAAAAGGATGAATTTCCTCTATATATGTCATAAATAGATACTAATTGATTCTGACATTTTTTAATTGAAATGCTTCTATTAAAAAAGGCTAAATTACACTCGGTGGCCCCCACTTTCACATTTGGTTATTTTTGTGCCCCCTCCCCTCCCCCCTTTTTCTTACCTTTTTCCCTCATTTTTTTAAAAGAAGGGTAAAATTTGAACTTTCATCAAAATGACCCCGTTGACTATTAACATTTGCATGTTGACTTGCTTAGGGATTTAATTGTTGTCTGACTTGGCCATTAGTATCAACCAGGTGTCCAAAATCACGAAATTGATATAGGGTTTAATGTAAGTTACCTTTTGCTGGTTCAAAATCCCTAAATTGTTTAAAAGTTTGGCCTGACGTTCGTACTCACTTTCATGTTGAGGTTCGTCCTCATGTTTTGTCTTGGACGCCTATTCAACTTGTTGCCCAAATTGCATACTGCATGGAAGCAAGCGACATGTCGTACAACTCAAAGTCTGAAGCTCGAAGGCGACGAATGGTCTACAATTGCAAGTTGGAAGCTCCATTAGTGAGATCTTAGATGTAGAATAACTCTGGGAGAAGATTTTACGAGTGTGGCTCTTATAGGGTGGGGTAGGGATGGTATCATTAGAACTACAATGGAAGTCTTTGTGTTTTAGATTTTGCATGTTTTGACTTGTAACTCATGTTATGAAATAGATGAAATACAAGTGACAGGAAGTAAATGTTACAACTTTTTTTAATGGTGTGATCAAGTATTGAACATTAGAGTAAAAAAGGATCACTTTTGGTTTGTTGATGAGGGTCGAAGAGCTGCAATAATCAAACTATAGAAATGAAAAAAATTGAAAGAACTGAATAAAAGAGAAATCTTACTTGCTGTTGGGTTGGTTATGAATATAAGAATTATGTTTATTTTTACTGTTACCATTGATGTAAGGGGAACTTGATGATGTAGTGGTTATTGTTTTAGTTTAGGGAAAATTGTTGATGTCAGCGGTTATTGGTTTAGTTTAGGGGGAAATTTTTTATGTTAGGGGTTATTGGCTTGAAATTTGGATGTATCTATTTTGTCATATTAATCTTATGAGATGTTGAAGTTCAATTTTAATTTCATTTGAGTGCATTCTGATATTGTGTTGTCATGCAGCATAAAAAAACCAAATCTGCCAAATATTTACAAAAACCATATAGTTTGTACCATTTCACATAAACTAAATGTACCAGTTTGAAAATCTGTCATTTGACATAAATCAGGAAGCAGAGCACATGTACCATTTCAGTAACCAAATCTGTCATAGCATATAAACCACTGCCATTTAGATATTTCTCTATCCTAATTCCTTAGCAATAGAGAACTAAATTATCAAAGGTTCTCCTAATTTCTTGGCAGGAATGACTCTAATAATTTGATTAAGCGCAAAACAATTATTAAACCAGGCACATAGATCTTACTTTATTCCTAAGCATAGTCACTATGTGAAGAACTTCCTGGTTCTATAATTTCATGTATCTCCCAATATTAGAAGTTAAATAGATCATGTTATAAGTTGATCACACAAATAACGAGCATTAAACACAAGGAAGATTTAAAATAGATAAATAAAACTCAAATAAAAGTAAAGTAAATTATAGAGTATTGATTAGTGCCTCAGCCCCTGACAATCTTGCCTAGATAGATCTCACCATGGATTATGTACAAGGATGGAAAGAGAAGGGGGAGAAAATTAGAGAAGTTTTGGGGGATGGAATAAAGTGCCTTTTCTCTTCCCTTCACCTTGCATCTATATTTATAGGCTGCAACAGGAGAAAATTCACTAAGCAAAATTAGATTCGCTGAGTGAAATGCCCTTTGCCTTGATTTCGCTGAGTGAAAGTTGATTCGCTCAACAAGTGCTTAATTTGTGCAATTATTTTGAGGGACTTCGCTCAACAAAAAACTATTCGCTAAGCGACCTTTAGAGCTCAATTCTTCCTTGGCTCATAGAATTCTAAGCTTGGTTTGAAGTCCTTTGTTTGTTCTTTTCATTCCTTTGGTCAAGCTAGGTTCTTCTATCCTTCAAAGCACATGAATTAACGCTGAAACGTTGTTGTAAGTTTTATATTGTCGCTTCCTACTCCTTGTTCTATGCTTATGTTTAAGGTGAGATACTTAAAAATTCTAAGGTTAATTACACCAATTCAATACTCTTGTTCAAAACAAAATATTTTTGTAAAAAGAAGTTGGCTTACACAAAGTATTTAATTTAATTTCCTAGTTAGATAAGTGTCTTAAAAATATAGATTTTTGCATAAAATAAACACTTATCATTATGCAGAATTTATAGCAGAATCAGCCAACTTTCTTTTCTTGTTTCTTTAGCATTAGTTGCTGGTGTAGATGATGGCCCAACTTTTGTTTTACTTTTTAGTTTCTGAAAATAAAAATAAATTCTCAGTGAAGTGATTGCACAATGAATGCAAGCTCACTTTATGGTAATACCTTGTTCCCCTTTTGGGAATTTTTCTGTCTACATTTGTCTTCGCTTTGCAAGTTCTCATATTGTGCCGAACTTCACCACAGTATGACAAACAAATAAGGTGGACTATCTTCCTAACCTTGTGCTGCTTCTGGGCTCATCATTTTCCTTATTTCTGACTTTCTTTGGTCTGCTAGTGGCTCTCCTTATTGATGGTCACAAAATTGGCTCACTTGTATCTTTGGTCCACGAGTTTGGTCCATTGCATGGCAACACAATGTAGGAATACGTTGGCATAAATGTATTTTTCTTGTCAATGTAGAAACATAAATCAGATGGTAGATATCAAAGAACTTGTATCATGAACGAAAGTTACTAACATGTAGAAGTTGTCTACATATTCCTTAGCCTTTATGTTAGTGTACCATATGCTGGATATGGCATGGCAGTAGGGTACACCACTAATATCCCATTTCCTGTAGCTACAACTTATCTGATTCAAGTCCACCATATACTTACTACCATCCTTATACACCTCAAACAGGAACATACCATCATCACTAGCCCAATTAGGAGTCCAATATTGCGATCTTTCTTATGTTTTTTTTTAGAATTTGTTGTATTTTAGGGCATATGAGCCCTTTATATCTCTACATTAAACCCCTTAAGTTGACAATCCTCCATGTGATGTAAAACTTGACTCCTTCTAACAGTGTAATTATTGGTTTGTCCTTATACTCCACAATTGCTTTGTTAAATGCCTCACACATATTATTGACCTAAAGGTTACATTTGGTGTTTGCGGGGTAGGGATAACATGTTCAAGTTGAATGAGTTCTATTGTTCAAATCCTCCCAGACATCTTTGTTGAAACTTTTCAGATTCTTCATTGCTCTCTGAAAATCAAGAAAGGTTGTTGCTCTTGCAATTGACCAGAACATTTCCTTCAACTATCCACATAGAAACTTCTTCCTCTAGTTCCGATACAGAGACCTAACACATAATCGATGTTGGACATTCTCTTCATATAATTTCTCAATGTTTGCGATAAACCCTGCAACATAAACCTAAATACATGTAAATAACTTGTTATTGAAAATCTATACAAATTAATTAGGATATTTAAGGTACCTTTTGCTGATCTGAAATACTTTCAAATACAGGTCCACTACTAGTCATTTCACATTTGATTTTGATAGTACCATTAGGATTTTTATGCAACAATTCTTCAGCATAACTTATGAGATTACTATACTGTGCCTTAAAGGCATCATGTATTTTATCAAGAGCTCTAACTTTTGCTCTATATATCTTATGGCGATTCTACTTCACACCCCACTTGTCTATCGCAAGTGTCACAAAAGCACTTGTCTTCATATCAGGAGTGTCCCCTAAGAAAGGGACAAATCTTTTTGCCAACCATTCTCTTTTGGCTTGCTTGTAGCATGAAGTCCTAACATAGTTGTGGTCATTCCAAAACTCACCACTTGCCAATTTTGACTTTGCTAAGACTTACTCACTCTTAGATGAAATGGACAATCCTTTACACATTTAATGACTACCCTCTTTTGACAGCTTTTCCTAAACCTTAGATTTTTTTTCGTGACTATTGCAAATGTCTTCACAGCCTCTGTTATATCGTTTTTACTAATGAATAACATCCCAGGTTCCAAAATGAGTATCATTGTCATCTTTAGCTTTTCTAAATGTTGAAAATTTAGCTTTTATTGTACCATTCTCATCACTCCCAACTGGTGTATCAACTTGATCCGAAAAACCATCCTCATCTACAAAATCTGGAATTACTGGTTTATCCAAGTTACCATCTCCATCATTATCAAGGTTTGCAAATGTTTGAATTTTCAGCACTAAGGTCCAATCCCAATCCTCTTCATATTCACTCTCCTCAATAGCTGAACCATCATTGTCCTTCTCAGATTCATCTGCTACTAGACTAGTTTGCTATGCAGCAACATTTTCACCCTTTTTTTCTTGTGCACCTAAATTTTCAAGGCCATTTTGGTTTGTTCCAACATTTTGAGGTCCATTTTCCTCTGTCCCAACATTTTTGAGGTCACTTTCCTCTGCCCCAACATTTTGAGGCTCACTTTCCTCTGTCCCAATATTTTCAAGCCCACTTTGCTTTGTCCCTAAATTTTTAGGCCCATTTTTGCTCTATCCCAACATTTTCAAGCCCACTTTCTTGTACACATACAAACACAATCTCTCATCCAACAGTGTGACTTCCAGCCACATTCTCATTTGTAGTACCATCATCCTCATCCAAATCAACCACACCCACAGGTAATTATTGTCTATCTTCAACTATATCAACAACATCAATACTATGATCAACAAATAAATCAATTATTTCATGACTTTTGGCATCCTCTGCCAATGTCAATACATTTTTGTCACACTCTAACAGAAGTAATTCACTCCTAATACTTAACTCAAGGTGTCTTTACCATAAAGCTTTGAAATCAACATAGCCAAAACCTTTTATGAGTTTGCAGATATCCATGTAGAACATCTCATCCACATCCCACCCCATTCTTCTAGACTTGACACCCTATTTAGATACTCTATTTTCAAATTTTTTAGCTAAGGTACCACCATGATGTATATTAAACTTGATTCTATGAACATTAGTGGTCTGTCAATAAATTAGCGTAAACTAATATATAAACAATGTTTAAGCACAGAAGAAAAGAACCTCACGAGGACACTATTTAATTCCCAAGTATCTGGTCCCCTTTTACACGAACCAACAGTAAGGTAAATGACAAAGGAAGTAAAGTTCCAACAGGTGATACTTTCACTTAACCCTAGACACCCCCTGAACCCTAAAACAAGTACAAATATTCTCTTTTGAAGTAAAATACTCTAAACCCATGATCCCACAATAACTAAATGACAGAATACACCATAGTCACTTACCTGGAACAGTATATAGTGACCATTGAGCTTCACTCTGTCACCATTTTTGTTTCTTCCCTTTTGCATCTCTAATGAGTTAGGGTTTCAAAACTTGCAATATTTCAAAACTTGCAATATTTCAATGGCGTTCGACGTCGCATCTCCAAGCGTAGGGACTTCACAGTTGTCGTAGTAAATGGAACAATTACTGTTCCCACCCAATTTAACTTTAGTAACTTCCTAAGCACCCAAATTAATATTAATCCTTAATTAAGCATGTCACATATGTTAAACAATTTCTTAAACCACCACATAAGCAAGTTAATGTGCAAATATTAAAAGTTAATAAGGTCATTTTGACGGAAGGTCAAATTTTACTTCTTTTCTAAAAAAGGAGGGCAAAAAGTGAGAAAAAAAATGGAGGCACAAAACTAACCAAACCTAAAAGTGGGGGGCACAAAGTGTAATTAAATAAAAAAAATAAAACTAATTTTTGTTGATAATGAGTTACAGGAAAAATATTTAATATAATAAATTAAAAATATAAAAAAACAAGATTTAGTATATTTAAATTTTAAATTAAAATTTAAAATAATAAAATTTAAAATATTTTAAATTAATTTTAAAAAACTACACGATTTGATATATTGGAAATATTTATTGTTTAAAAATAATCAGAATAATTGGAGATGTGAAATCAGGGTAATTACCATAACTAATCAGGGTAATTGTTTTTAAGTAATTTCTCATCTTTTCAAGGATAATTAACTGTGCTTTTAAAAAGAATAATTATTTTGATGTAAACATAAAAAAATATAGTTATATATTTACAATATTATTCTAAATACGTTAAAAATAATAAATAAATATAATAAAAATACTGTAATATAAATTTTTTTAGCTTATAAAAAAATTTCAAATATTTTTTTTTGTTTTAAAAAATGCGTATTTTATTAATAATTATCGATTCAAGACAAAACATAATAGTAATTTTTTTATGAAAACATAATAGTGATATTAACGTGTAACAAAATTTAGTAATTTTTCTTAAAAACTTAATGCAAAATAAAAATATATAAATTTGATTATTATTTATTAGAAAGAAAAGGAATTATTAGTATTTATTAATAATGATTCATAATTTAATTATAAATTTTACCAATTAATATTGATATTAGATGATAGATTAAAATTAATATTGACAGTCATTCAACCGTTATTTGCTTAGAAGACAATTTTTTAAGGTGAAAAATTATATTTTTTTTTTCTTATTTGATAAAACATTAGAAACCATTAAACCAGTTTATTCATGGTATTGATCTAACATTTTGTTATTAATTATTTTGGTTTTTCAATCTAACATTTTATTTTGAAAAATGTATAATGTAAAAATAAATATTTTAAAATAATATAAATATTAATTAAAATTATAATTAGAGAACGAAAGAAAAGTGTAATTAAATCAACTTCTAAAGATCATCATTTACATATTGAGAGGAGGGAAAAAAAGAGGTCCATAAGTTTGAATTTTTTCACTAGGAAAAGTTAACACATTAATAACTAATATTTAACCTATAAAAAAAATGATACCAATAAATTATAGCGTCGGATACTCCAGACACATCAATTTGGATTAGGCTGAATTCAGGATTCTTCTTGGAGCATCACCTGAACTGCTTTCTGCACCTCCTTAAGAGCTGTTTTGGGCCGATGTTAGAGGCTTGTCGATCTGCACCTCCTGATGTACATGTGACATCTATTGGCCCATGCCAACTATTGGGCTCCTTTCTGCACCTCTTATTGTGTTTGGATTCTCCTCTTCACCCACCTTAGCACCTTCATTTTGGGCTACTGGGATAATAGATCTCCCTCAAATCCTAGTTCAAAATCCCCGATTTGTGCAAAGATGTTAAAGCCCCTACTATTTCCTTGATTTTCATAATTATTGTCATAGAAATTGTGCCCACTTGCCACTTAATTTTCAAATTCGTTTTCGTTTTCCACTATTTCATTCGCTATTGCTGTTTCAATGCCACCTCCTTCCCGATTTTGGGTTACATTTGAAAGATGTGCTCTTTCCAAAACCCTTTCATCTTCCTTTATTCCTCATTATACCTTTCACTCTCTATTTCAAACTCATTTGATTGATTACCAGACTCTATCAAACGAACAAATGTCTCTTCTAATTCACTTTCCAACCAGACTTTCGAGTCACTTTCTCATTTGGACATAGTCCTCATGTATAAAATTTAATTCCATATCATCCACCATAATCAAGTAGTGTTTACAATTGGACTTAGGTGATCTATCAACATAACATGTTTCTTCAACCACCAAAAGGACACAAAATTCCATTAATCTTAATTCTTTTAACCCGACTAATAGGTTCCATTGAAGAGTTTTTAACTAGAATCCTTGCACATTCAAAATTTTAGAACTGGACCTTTTGGAAATTTCAACCCAGTACCTAACTTCATCAGCAACTTTTGTGAATCTATCTACCTTCCAACAAATTTTACCTAACTCCATATATTTAAACTCAAGTTCGGAGGAAGGAATTTGCAATAAAACAAATAGATAGAATCGAAATTTTAATCTAAAAATGGAAATGAATTGAAAAATTCAACCTGAATTTTAAGATTTTTTTTTTTGGAATATAAAAATGCATTTTGTTTCTATGATTATTAAGATATTCAGTAACCACCAACACCTCAACCAGACAACTACTAGATCCAATGAAAGGCACCTTGTTGAGATTAAAGGATTGGAAAGCATGGTGAAGCATCTCAAGTCCTTTGAAGTTTTGGTTTTGTACTGTTAGCTTAATTCATTTTTTATGGTATCAAACATGTTTAACAAGTGTGGTACTTGTATTGATTGTTTAGATATGCATGAGAACGTGTTTAAACACCAAAGGGATCAAAATTACTAAGTTAAAGGTTGATTTATCTCATAGGTAATCGATTACTTAAGTTGGTAATAAATTAACTAAGCTGAAAAGTGCTGAAAAATCATCAAAACTGAGTTTTCTCAGGAGATAATCGATTCACATAATTTGGGTTTTGAGTCTCCCTCTCTCAGGAATAATCAATTACTTGGAAAAGTTAATTGATTAAACCAAAGACCAAGTTGTTTTGGGTCAATTTTGAGATAACTAACCAATAATTGAGCAGGTAATTGATTACCCTAGCCTATGACACATATAAAAGGATTTTAAAATAGTTTTTTCATAACAGGATTTCAAATAAAAAAGACCTCAAAGAAAGCTTGTCAATTCTTTAAAGAAAAACCCATATTATACCAGAGAAAAACCTAGAAATTGATGACTTGAAGAATCAACAATTGATTGATCAAATAGGGAGAAAGAATACTTATCTTGAATTCTATTGTTCTTGGGTATTCATCACAATTGGGTGATATTGTTCTGTGTCCTTTTCTTGTGTTTTTGCACAAGTTTTTTACAATCTTTTGAGATGCTCTTAAAGTTATTGTGAAATCTTGCAACAGGGTGTTGTGAGTGGTAGGATGTCACAATTTAGAAAACTTTTGTAGGGTATAAGAGGAAACCTTTTTTGTGTGTGTTGTTTTGAATCTTTCTAGGTAAAAATTTGTAGGGTACAAGAGGAAGCTTTTTTTTGTATCCATTAACTTTGGTTACAAAATATTCTGTGTTTGGAATTCATATTGTGATTTAACTAAGTGCAAATTGGAAACCATTGTTAAAGGAATTGGTTTTGTTTAAGCTTTGGTGTTAAAATCTTATAAAGTGTTTAATCTTGAACATTGTTTCAAACTTTATTTGAAAACTTATTTTTGGAAATTTCTTTAAAGGGGATATTTTGAAAAGTTTGATGTTATTTTTTAATAGAAGAAGTTTGTGAAAATATTTTTGGAATCTATTTAGCTCCTTCTAAATTCTCAGGAACCAACAATTGGCATCAAGAGTCACATCTTGAGAAATATTAAATATTATGTCTATCCTTTTTTTTAAAACATGTTGGAGAATAACTACCTTTCAATGAGAGTGCCCTCTGTTAAGAGACCTCCATCATTCATTGGTGAAAATTATTCCATTTGAAAAATAAAGATGAAAATCTTTATGAAATCTGTAAATCATGGTATATGGCAAACTGTGATATTTGACTATAAAATTCCTACATATATGGTTGACAATGAAATAGTTGAAAAACCATATGAAAAATTGTAGACTCATGAAGAAATAAGATGTGTTAAAAATGATTCTAAGGCTTTGAATATTATACATTCTGCTTTGAATAGTGATAAAATTTTCAAGTTCTTAACATATGTGACTATTACTAAGTTTTTATTTTTAAATTTAAATAATTTTAACTAAATAATACTATGCTAATTAAATATGTAATTTAGAAAAGTAAAAAGAAAGAAAAGTTTAAAAACTATTAGGCCGAGAATAATATTGATCATGATAGTGAAGTTAGTATTAAATCTATAAAATTTTAATTTTTATATTTGATTTTTGATATTTTTATAATAACTAAATTAGAAGATATCTAAAATGATAATTTTTAGTCTTGATAACTTTTACCATAACCAAATTGAAATTACATTTTAAAGTAGTTATTATGAAAGCTTTATATGCCTTTTGTGTTATTTTTTTAGACTACATTACTTTTGGTGTTATTATGAAAGATTTATATGTCTTTTGTGTTATTTTTTAGACTAATATTTTTTCATTTTCGTACTTTTTGTCCCTTATTTTTTTTTAGGATTAATGATGTGACATTGTTAATGCCACAACTGCAAAAATTACTTTTGGTGCTCCTCAAAAACCTGTGTATATGGACAAAATACTCAACCACTACACCAAATGTTTTTTTTATTATGCTTTGAAATTTAAATATAGTTAAACTATCATTAAGGTTAATTTCAAAAACACCAAAATCACAAATAAAAAAAATGAACACACAAAGATTCAAACCCAGTACCATACACTCCCAAAACTAGCAATCATACCACTAGACTAAGCACCCACATTAACATTAACATCTCTTTCAACATACTTTCTTTTTATTCCCTAGTATATTTTTATTGTAAATTAAAAAGTAAATAGACATAGTGGTGTGTGCAATGACATGTTTCAATCTTTTAAATGAAGACATTTTATAAATTTTGAAAAATAAAAAATTAAAAACTAAAAATTAAAACTAAAATCTAAAATTTAAAAATTAAAAAAATATATAATATAAATTTAAAATTAAAACTAAAATTTAAAATTATAAATTTAATTTATATATTTATTAATATTTTTTAATTTAAATAAAGTTAAAAATAAAGATAGAAATTAAGATTAAAATGAAAATTTGAAAATTGATTATATAAAGTATTCTATTTTAAATATAATTAATATCATGTTAGTTTTAAATATTGTGGGGGTGTGAATAACAAATGAGAAGTGTTAAAAGAAATTGTCAATAAGGAAGTGAATTTCATAAAAGAAAGGAAAATAGAAAGTAATTTAACTAATTAAAGAAGAAAAGTGAAAAAAGGTTGAAGGTTTTGATCTTACTATTAACAAAAACTAACATTATTAATAACATTAAAATTTATCTTATAAAAAATAAAAATAAAAAAAATAAAAGATAAATGGATATCGTGCTTTGTTTTTATTAATTAATTTTTATTTTCATTTTTTATATGTTTACTTGTTGGCTTTTTTTTTATTAGATTTATCTGTAATGCATGGGGATTATAGAAAACGGGCCAAAACCAATATTTTTTCACTTCTGCATCGTTTTCTATTTATTCCCACCAGTAATGCTAAAAACACCCCAATTTTCCAAATATTCAGCTGGACTGTGCAATTCTATTTACACCTCCAGTTTTCATTCAGTACACATCCACTTTTATTTAAGGGACCAACACATTTCCTTAAGATATGCGATCCACGCCTGTAAAGCTTTCTAAATACACCGCCTTGTTTCTCACAGATAGGAATGACAAAAAAATTACGCTTGTAGGTGTTCGCATATTAAACCTGTAAAAATACTCACATGAGTAATTCAAGTGAGTACCTGCCACCTGCAAATATGAATTTTTTTTAACATATTTAATTTAAAAAATAATATTTCTACTTATATCTTGTCTCAACCTGTTGTCACTCTTACTTACAAACAACAGTAAATTTTTTTACTTCTAAGATATTTCTACTTATACTTTCAAACTTACTTAATGAAACCTTGTAGATTTTTTCAAATAGAACCCAGCTACATTTAAAATAACACCTATACTAACAAAAAAATTAAACATTATTTTGAATTTAATTAAATTAACTAAACAGAAAAATTTAACTTAAATTTAATTAACCAATAAATAATTTAATTAATTTTAATTAAAGTGTAAATATAAAAAAATACTTCACACATATAGCATAGTAATCTCAGACTATTTTATACTTTTTCTTTAAGCAGCTTCGTCATGCGATGGTGATCATCTTCAGTGTAAACATCCCCAACGCAGTTTCTGATCTCATTTCTCAGACGCAAAATTGTTTTTACTGCTAGAGACACTTATTTTGGAGATAAAAAATTTTTTTGGAAAGATAATCTTTTACTCTCGAATAGCCTTATTTAGAAAACAATTTTTTTTTTCTTTTTAATTCCGAACACCTCTTTTAAAAAAAATAAAATAAAAATATAACTTTTATAACAGATTTAATAAGAGGCCTGTCTGTCTTTTTGTATAAATAGAAAGTAAGTGTTATTTGAAAAAGTGGTGGTGTTATTATAAAATCACTATCCTTTTCACAGTTTTTCAACCCAGCAACTTTCAGTTCTAAATTTTTGCTGTTTACACTAATAAGCTAACCTCCTTTGAACTCAACTTTTTTTATTTTTGTTGTTTACACTGATAAATTTAATAAATGCACCTTTCTTTTATCTTAACAACCTAATATGTATTTTCATGGTGTATTTAGCAAAGATGTTAGTCTAAATAGTATGTACCTATTTTTATTTTTCTATTAGTGTTTACTTCAATGGGGTTAAAAAGGCACATTTTATCTTTTACATTTTTTTAAAAGAATTTACAGGTCACTCCAATCTAAAAACTTGTGAAACTGATGTTTTAAACCTAATTTTAAATTGAACCTAATTCAAAGCAAACATTTTAAACAAGTTGAAGAACAGAGTTGAATTAAACTCATCTTCACATATTTAGCTATAGTTGTTTTCAACATTTTTTGTTTTCATTTTTATATAAAATAATTATTTGGATATAATTTAGCAAATATTTTTTTTGGAAGCATTTGTAAAAATTAGCTGAACAAAAAATGGAAAAAAATTATTTTTAGTATTTCAAAAATTAAAACTATGTAAAAATTTAATGATAATATTGTAATTATAACAAAAACTATATATAAGTATATTTTAAATTATATATATAAATATTTATAATACTTTTATCAAAATTTATTACAATTAATAATTTTTTAAAATAAAATATTAAGTGAAAATAAAAATATTTTCTAAATGTTAAAAATTTAAAATAAAAACTATATTTAAAATAAAAATAAAAACAAAAAATATATTCTCAAACAAAATAACCGTAAATACAAAAGCATGTGAAGAAATTGTTTTCTTTTTTTCTCTGCATCACTTTTCTGCCCAGAAAAAAACATTGCTGTATATTTTGATAAGTTCAAAAAAGTATAAATTATTTTAAATATAGTATCATGGATTCATTGCATGCATTCATGAATATCAATCATATGATATGAAAAACGAAGAAAAGGTGTGTTTGATTGTGTTTTCTTTTCTTTTTTAAATTTATTTTATAAGATAATTTCAAAAAGATCAGTATTGATATTTTAATATATTCATCACTTATTGTGTATGTTTAGTTGAAGTAACTTGTAATAATTTCTGCATTAGATACAAAATTTTATACTGAATTGGATTTTTGAACTTATTTTTTTGAAAAAAAATCTAAACATAAATCACATCATGAAAAAATAAATTTTAAATAAAATCAATTTCATTTAAAATTAATTTTTTCTATGTTTTCAATGATAGAGTATGTTAAAAGTTTTTCTTATAAACACTCATCTTAAAATATTATTTATTAATAAATTTAGATTTAATTCAATCTCAAAAGTTAATTTATGGTATGAGAATTATTTCTCAATTTATGTACTACTTTTATCATATATTAGTTGACATAATTTTTTTAATAAATAAGATATTTTCCTTTAAAAATTACAAAAGTAGTGTATTATTAAAAACATATCCATATATGGTGTAATTTGTTTTTTTAAGTAACATGGTATTAGACATTAGAAGGATTATTCAATACCACTAAGCATTCACAAGTTAAATATTTTCTCTTCGAATATGATTTGTTCCATACCCATAGTAGTTGAAGTAACAGTAAACCCAAGATCACTTAATTAAAAAATATAATTTTTAATTATTTTTTGCGTCCATCCATGTTCATTTTGTATGGTGTAAGTTGGTAATGTAAAAGTAGATTTTGCTTTATTTTAATATTTAATCTTTTAATGGTTTTGGTTTTATTTTAATATTTAATTTTTTAATAAAATACCGAAATTTTTTTTTGTCCAAAAAACAGAAACAACACCAAATTTTTTGGACTTTGAAGTTTAAACCTCTATTAGTCTTCGGCCTTAATAAATTAATGGGCCATCTCGTGACAGTATCTCTTTCCAACGTCAAATTACGTTACTTGAACATTTCTTAGAAGAAAGAAAATTAACTTACGGCATTAAAATATATTTTATAATTTTTTAACAGCACATAATTAAATATATTTTATCATTGTAGTATTGATACATAATAATCACAGTAAAAATTAATTATTACACCCTGTTGAACACTTTATATAAAAATAAAATGAATATATTTTTTTTTCAAACATTTATGAATGTGTTTGATTTGTGCAACTAGTTAAAAGTTAAAAAATTAGTTGAAATAATTTTAACTTTGTTTATATAGAAAAATCTATGATCCAATTTAAAACTAAACACCTCCGACCTAATTGAAAACTTCTATAAGAAATTTACGAAATTAATTTTCCATTTCCAGAAAGAATATAATTAATAACTTTAAGTTCCAGATTATCTCTTTCTTGGAACATATCTTAGGAATTTTTCTAGGAAATACCGGATTTTTAAAAAAAACTACTTCAAGTAACTTTTCTAAAAGGTCTTATTTTTTAACTATGGATTTTATTTTTACATATTTACCTTTCATTAATTAATGCATTGTCCCAGACTTATTTTCTCTTTTTACATTATACATTCTCTCTCTTTTATTAATTAATGTAATTATAGTCATTTATAATATAAATATATAATTATTGAAAATTATAATTTAAAATTTATATATTTAATTATAGAAATTATAATTTAAATATTAATTATAGTAATTTATTATTTAAATATGTAATTACATAAATTTATAATTTAAATATATAATTATAATTTAAATATTTTATTATTAGAAATTATAGTTTAAATATATAATTATAATAATTTGTAATTTTAAATATATAATTAATTTATATTATTAAAACATATTATAATTATTTTAAATACTGAGTTGTTGTTCTAATGATTAATAATATTTTTATTTGTCATTTTATAATTTTTAATTAATTTATAAGCTAATTTTATCAAAATACTAACAACTACTTTATCAACTTTTAATTAATTTTTTCAGAATACATCCATAATATCGTACTCAAACCTTAAATTAGTTTGTTAAGGAATAAAACAAGTAACTCACTAGCTATCACCTAATTTCCCATTTTGACTTTCATCTTGTCCAACCAATAATGTAGCAACAACATTCTTTATGTATAGGTGACACAAATCATTAGCTATACCATATATCTATTCTATTCTTATTCTAGAACGTAAATGTTTATCCAATAGCGATGTTTTATGATGAAGAATGAGATTAGGAATAAGAAGAGAATTGTTTATCTCGTGTTTTAATGAATGAATAATAAAATAATGATTTCATATTTTTTAATGATGATTCCATTTCATTATTTTCGCCCCCTGTATGTGTTTATAAAATTATTTGAAGAATTTTCTTTTTAAATTATAATATATTTTAGTCACATTCTTACATAATAATGAATCATTCTAAAAACGTTTTATTATACAAACTATAATATTTTTTTTAAAATACACTTTTGGTTCCCCTATTTTTTAAATAAAAATTTATTTTTATATCTTAAAATAGAAATATTTGGTCTCTATTTTTTAAAATTCGTAATTCATATCATATTATTTAAAATGTGAATTCAAAAAATTTGGTTAGGACATCAATACTGGTAAACTGCAAAGTGTGGTCCTTGCCATTCAAATATTTGGGCCTATCAATTAAGGTCAATCCATTAAAATTAACAACCAGGAAGCTAATGGTGATTATGGTGAAGAAGCAATTAGCAAGATGGAAAATAAGTATGTATCCATGGCAGGAAGAGTCGTGCTCATTAAAGATGCATTGTTTGTGCTGCCAATCTACTTCCTTTCCCTTCTCAAGGCTCCTAAAGGTATAATTTCCCAACTTCACTCTATTTTCTCTAACTTTTTGTGGGCAGAAAATGCTATTGGTAGGAAAGTTTGTTAGGTGTCCTAGAGGAAAGAAAGTGTGTCAGTCAAAGGGAGATGGGAGATTAAGACTG
Organism: Psophocarpus tetragonolobus; assembly: GCA_037954015.1. Lineage (NCBI taxonomy): Eukaryota > Viridiplantae > Streptophyta > Magnoliopsida > Fabales > Fabaceae > Psophocarpus > Psophocarpus tetragonolobus. The sequence continues at coordinate 66,401,297 of CM075693.1, forward strand.
AGAGACATGAGAAAGTTTAATTTTATCCTTACTAGCAAAATGGAAGTTGAGGTTGATGATGGAACCAGATAGTTTATGGGTGTAATTGTTTAAGTCAAAGTACGAGTGGGAAGATGAGTTATGGAAAGGAAGGGGTAGGCATTGTTCTCGGTGGTGGATGGATTTGGGGGTGTATTGATGAGGAGACAAAGGGTCATACGGGGTGATGGTCTCAGAATGTAAGGTGCAGGAGGAGTTGGAACTAGGTGGTCTTGGTGCTGACCAAATCCACCAAATCCATCTTGCCTTTATAATTTAGCATGCAACAAAAATAGTTTTGTGAGAGATAGGTGAAACCATGGGGTAGAGGAGTTGGAACTAGGATTGGTGGAGGGAACTATTTGCTTGGAAGGCTGAGATGGTAGAGAAATTACACTCACGATTGAGAGAAGCTAACTTCAAAGTCGGGATATCAGACAGGTGGATTTGGTAAGTAGATGAATTGGGATTCTACTAAGTTTCTTCTGCTTACAGGATATTGACAACTGAACCACATCAACAAAAAGAGTCTTTTTAAAATTATATTGGGCAAATCAGGTACTCCAAAAGTTTAGATATTAGTCTGACAATTAGAAGCTAATAAATTACCAACGAAGGAACTTGGTAAAGCGTGTGATTATCAACAATAAAGGAACTGGTTACAGGTTGTGTGAGAATGAGTTAAAATCAAACCCACACTTATTTATATCTTGCTAAATATTAACTAAAGTGTGGATGAATATATGTGCATGGTAGGGAGTATCTACAGTCTTACAAAAAGAATTTTGACAACACAAATTACAATTCATGTGATTGATTAATGGTAGCAAGGCAATTCGCAAGGTCTGATAATTAGTATGTTTTCAATAGTAAAGAACCATGTGTAACTGCAATAGTTTTTTCAATCCAACTTAGTACGTGAGAATGGAGTCGAGTACAAAGTTAACCTGTCATAGTTTCTGCAGAGTGAGTAATGAATCCGTCTTTCTGTGCTACCAGTACGGGTATAGGATCTGGGCTTAATCGATGTTAATAAAGCTTGGTCCTATAATTTCATTTCTATTTTTATTGTTGACTGTTTTGTAACGCAATGTGAAAAACATATTTTATGCTTTCTCTTGTTTATTTTTAATAATATTGTTTGACTTAAAAAAATCATATTATTTAAAAATAAGGACAATTAGTCTCTAATTTTATAAAGTCTCTTCATCCTTCTATGAAATGAAATTGAAAAGTTTATTGAAAAGGATATAACTTTATCGTGATCAAAATTTAATAACATGAAATGAAATTATTTGCTTAATTCACAACATAGTCAATGTTAATATAGTAGTAGTCAACGTCTTTAGATTCATCCGGTGATTAAAATTTTGAATTTTATAAGATTAAAATTATAAATTTTAAAAGTATCAAAACTAAATGTCTTTATTTAAAATATAGGATTAAAATTACAATATTTAAAAATACTAACCAAACTTATATTTTAGATTTTTTTTCTTATTCAGTTTATACAAACTATTTATTGTCACATGAAAAGGATAAATGAAAAGTAATATCAACTTTACTATTTTAATTTTTATAGCTGGTATGAATTAAAAAGAAAAAGAAAATATTTTATAAAAAATAATATAATTGAAACAATTATTGAGAAACATGATATATTTATTCTAAAAAGAAAATAGACTGTACAATTTAGTTTAAACGTGGTACATTTCAATGCTAAAAGTTTTCACTTTGGAAGAAATAATTTTGTGAGAAAACTATTATTTATTGCAAGTTGTAAGCCTAAATGCGACATGACTCAATATGGCAACAATCATCAATAATTCTCTTCTGTGAGATGGATGATGTAACAGCATCCTATCCCTCAAAATATTAGGCAATTATAAATTACACTCAGTATATTATAATAATAATTTATACTATTAATAAAGGAAATACTGCTTTTGATGTTTTCTTTTCAAAATACTTATTTTACCCTTACACTTATTTTAAAATTAAAAAAATAAATTAATTGGACATAAGAGTGACTTGAACCCATAACATCTTATTTCCCAAACATATATTTTACAACTAAACAAACCTTATAACTGTAAGCAAAAAATCACTTTAAAATATTGATAGCCAACATACATAATTGTCCAATTATATTAATAATGTATAATATATGATATTATATTATATATTATATTATTATATAATGAGAATATTTATTTTTATAAAATTATTATATAATTTCCGCTACTACTAACACTACTACTAATAATAATAATTAATAAATTTTTTTTAGAAAATATTTATTTTTAATTATACAATAATCTTATATATGTTTTAACTTATAATATTGTGTGCATATATAATCAAATTTTTATTTCAGTCTTCAATAAGCTTTTTTAATCTTTTTAATTTTTAATAATTTATTTATTTATTTATTTTTCTCTCAACAATATTGAAAACTAAAATCAAATTTCAATCATTTATCATGAAAAAAAATGTAAGTCTATGAAATATTATCTTTTTTCGTTTCGAAATTTGGTATAAGAAATTGTGAAGTATATACTTCTTTAATTATAATTTTCTATTTTCTTTTTATATAATATTTAAAATAAAAATAAAGTAAAAACATATTGATTAAACTTAAGGCTTTATTTAGTTTGATGGAGTTGAGGAAAGAGGAAAGAAATTTTAGCCACGTGTATACTTTCAGAGTGGAAGAAAAATACTCTATACTTTGTTGTATTTGGGGTGAGATAATTATCTTATTAACTAAAACCTAATTGACTACTTATTTATATGCAAATTACATTATTTCATTTATGGCTTTGTGAATTATACTACATTATCATGGATAAATTTCTAAATCAATTTTTCTTTCTGTGCACTTACCATACCTTTATAGATTGTGTTACACTATTAAAGATGAACCTTTGGTGCATTTAGACTGTTAGTCTTACAAATGTATGAACTTTTTGATCTTAACACCTTTTTAAGTGAAGTCGATAACGTTTGCTAGCTAACATATAGGAATATAACTTTCATTCTTACACATTTTCAAATCATTTTCCTACTCATCTTGACATTCGAAAGTTACCAACTATGTTAGTGAAATATGTATAGGCGCGCATACATTAAGCACAATGCATACCTGATACCAAATCTACACCTGCGAACCAAGCACGAGTTTCAATACTTAACAGTCCTATACTCACAAACTAAGCACGAGTGTGCATACTTTAAGCAGAAAGAGTGCATATTCAGCATGGACAATGCATATTTAAGCATACTTAAGCAAAAAGAGTTCATATTAAGCATGAACAATGCAAATGTAAGCACAAATTGTGCATATATAAGCACAGTCGGTGCATACTCACCAGCCATGTATATCTAAGCATGCACAATGCATACTTAAGCACAGTCATGTGCAAATTTAACCATAAGATTTGCATATGTAAGCACGAGTAGTGCATACTTAAGCATGAGTAGTGCATATCTAAACAGGGGCCATGCATACTTAGAATAGACCCTAGGAAGTACAAACTCTAAACTTTCCTATTTAGGTATTAATTCCAAAATTTCACTATGCTCTTGAGAGTTATCTCTACACCATTCACACAGAGAATCAATCATAGAGAAATATCACAAGATACACATGAACTCTAGTTATACAAAGAGCCAAAACTTTATTCATACAAACAATAATATGTTATTTTTCTAAAACAAAAAAGAAATATCACATACACATAATAATAATATTATTATTATTATTATTATTATTATTATTAATATATAATTAATTCTTAAATTTCACTATGCTCTAAGGGTTATCTATACACCATTCACATGAACTCTAGTCATACAAAGAGGCAAAACTTAGTTCATACAAACAATACAATTATATTAGGCAAACCTTTATTAAAAATATATTATTTTTCTAAAACAAAAAATGAGATGTACATGTTATTATTGTAATTGGATTTCACATTTATATGATTTTATCCTCGTATAATTAATGTGAAGTGAAGACTAGTTTCATTAGAGTCTTTTTGGTTTGGATGACAGTTTACAAACTACAAAGGGAAGCAAAAAAAACAAAAAGGATATGTTATTTTATATATCAATTTGTGTATTTCCTTGGATAATTGTTCTTATAAACTATTATTATTATTATTATTATTATTATTATTATTATTATTATTATTATTATTATTATTATTATTATTTTTATTTAATTATCATGAACTCATCTTTTTCAATTAAGAATATCATGTATGCATAATTAATTTTATTTGTATTTGGACCAAAAGTTACATCATATTTATGCAGTTAAACATGAGCACAAGATAATAAATTATCAGGTCAAGACCGATGTATATGTTTATTCTTATTTGTAAATGTAATGACCGGTTTAAATAAAAGATTATGAGTGAAAGTGAAATAAATATTACGAAAAATTAAATGTTTAATTATATTAGATTAATATAGTAATGAGAGAATAATTAAGTTTATTAGTAATATCAATATTAGTTAATTAATTTTGAGGGAATAATTAGGAAGTGGGAAGTGAAATATAATAATTATTTCTTGGTTTTGGAGAATTTTGATTGATTTTTGAGGAGTTTTTGGAATGTTTAGATGGGGATCAACTCAGAAGTTTGATATGTTCAACAACCCCAAGAGTTTAAAGTACTTTGCATCAGTAAGGAGGTGAACGTGAACCAACAGTGATGGACAATTCTGTAAAGGTTATGCTTTCAGTGTATGAACCTATTGTAGAAGATGAATCTGCAAAAGAATCGTTAATGGATGCAATGCTACCCTTATTTCTGTAAGGAAAAGAACATTTTTCATAGAGGTGATATCCTGTTTGAATAACAAGAAAGTGGATCAACAGGACTCGACAGTAGATTGCGTTATACTGAAAAAGTAACTGTTGACATAAAAGAGGTTAAAAGTAAGAATAGAGATGAGACAAAGTCTTTGTATCTATCTTATTCAAAACATATGTTTATGATGGATTGCATATAGATACCATATGGAAAATTCGTAGAGAAAGCTTGGGTAAAGTTTAAGGGAATAACAAAAAATCCTTAAATTCTTCATACTAGTAGAACACGTGAGGGTAGGATTAGAATTAGAAGTCAATATCTTTAACTAGTTGCTAAAGCTTATGTATAGATAGAATACCATATCCAAGTTGGTGAGTGTTAGATACAAAAGTTGGAACAATTCAGTTAGAGTTGAAACTATGCATTTTAGGTACTCATTAATAACCTAAGTGAGAAAAAGTATCAACTTTGCTACTGCATAACTTTTTGTGTAGGATGATTTTTGGAACGAAACTTTTTTCCACTGTTTTGTATTACCAAATTATAGTTACACGCCAAATGTCGTAATCAGTGGACATGTAACTTATTTTGGACCCCTAAGTTCATGTAATGACTTGAAAAGACTAACTTTTGATTCAAGCGTAATTTTAACATGAAACCAATTTCTACAACCTTGGTTTTTGGTTTAGAATTTTTTTTTTTAGGATTTTTTAGAGTTCTTCCTATGGACTTCAAATTCACCTTTGAAAACCATTCATTTTCTAAGTTGTGCATTTACTCAAAAATTGAAATGGACACAACTTTCAAACCGTTTAAGTTTTTAAAGTGAAAAAAAGCTCAAAATATTTGTTTTAACTCCCTCTAAATCTGTTTTGGCATTTTTTAGAGTTTGAGCATTTTTACAAAGAATTTGGTAGAAAACCCTTTTTTAGAAATCTAGATCTTTTGCTAACTTGTAAAGGACATTATTTCCTAATGTTTGGCAGAATTCTGTTTTTGGGGTTTTTTTAGGAGTTTGGGCTTTTTTACAAAAAATTGGGTAGAAAACCCCTTTTAGAAATCTAGGTGCTTGCTTGGCAACAATTTTATAAAACTGTTTTCAGTATTTTAGGCCCCATTCGGGGTGGTTCTGAGTTTCTGGTTTTTTGTTTTGAAATGTATTTTGAAAATAGAAACTTGTTCGGAAAAAATGGTTCTGTTTTGATTTTTTACTCATTTTCGAAACAGTTTTCACTCAATTTTAAAAACAATAAAATTTGGTTTTTAGATTTCTGTTTCTGTTTTTATTTAAATTCATTAATTAACGTCATTTGTCATCATTGACCATCACCTCTGACCAAAATTCATTGACGGTCATCGATCATCACCTCCGATCGGCGATCACCAGCCCCTACCTCCGACTAGCAGTCATCGGTCGTCACTTTTGATTGACAGTCACCAATTGCCACCTCCAACAGGTTGTCACCGATGACCACCTCCAACTGCCGGTCACCAACTGCCACCTCCCATCTCTGACTGCGATCACCGGCCGCCACCTTCGATTGACGGTCACAAGCCGCCACCTCCGACTAATGATCACCGATCGCCACCTCTGACCAACGGTCACCGGCCGCCACCTCCGACCGGCGATCACCGACTGCCACCTCCGACCAACAGTCACTGGTCGCCATCACTGACCAATGGTCACTAGTCGCCACCCCCGACCGGCGATCACCGACCGTCACCTCCGACCAACATTCACCGGTAGCTACCTCAGACCGGCGGTCACCAACCACACCTCCGACTGGCGATCGCCAATGACCGATTGTCACCTTCAACGATCGCTACCTTCAATTAGTGTTTTGGTTAAGATTCGAAACCAATGTTTTAAATTTGGAAACAAAACAATTTTTTTCAAATTTTGAAAACTTAAAACTAAAACTAATTTTTTATTTTAGAAATTTTAAAACTAGAAACCAAAAACCACTCCGAACGGGGCCTTAGTTTTTAAAAACTAAAAAACTTGCTTGGGTAGTGACAACTGAAAACAGTTTTTGAAAATAGTTCTGGTTTTTTAGTTTTTAAAAACTAAAAAACTGGAACAACTTAAAGTAGTTTTGCTTTTCAGTTTTCTGTGTTTTTTTTTAAAACTCAAAATACAATCAGAATATATTGTTTTTTGCTTTTTCATTAATGCAATTCTAATAAATATCAACAAATTTTTCCATTTTTACATCTTCAAAATAGTTTTCAAATATCACTTGCCAAACAACTTTTTTTTTTCTTCCCAAAAGCAGTTTTTGAAAACTATTTTTGAAATTTTTTTTCAAAAACTAAAAAACAAAACCAAACCAATAAGCCCTAGATCTTTTGCACACTTGTAAAGGGAATTATTTTCTAATGTTTGACAGAATTGAGTCAAACCAAATATGTTAGGTCGTATTTCATGTATACAAAATCTATTCTTGAGTTTCAGAAGGTTTTGAGTTGTGTATCAAAATTGGTGCAGAAAACTGATTTGAAGAATTTCCTAAAACTACAAACTTCTAATGTGCGTAAATTTTCAAACCGTAGCTCCAATTTGGATGAAATCAAAACCTAGGTTCTTGATTTTTGGTATACTAAATCTATTTTTGGTCCTTAGAGTGATTTAATCACAGATTGGAAGTGTTCCTTCCCAAAGTTTCCTTGTAGAGAGCCTAGTTTGAAGGAGATTCTTAGGTGAAAGTCTTTTCGATTGACCTACAAGTTACATTAAAGCTAGTTCCTAGCATTTATGTGATAGAAGAAGTGGATTGCTAATAAGAACGATGTATTTTAATTGGAATTGATGAAATTAAATATGGTGATTAAATATGATAAGAGTAAGATAAAAGGTGATGGATTAACTGAATAATTGATAAGTGGTTTGTATCACTTTACACTTAGCACATTTTTTAGGACGAAAATTTATTTGTTGAGAGTATTGTAAGGACTAGTTTAAATTATAGATTATTAGTGAAAGTGAAATAAATATTACAAAAAATTAAATATTTAATTATATTATATTAATATAGTAATGAGAGAATAACTAAATTTATTTATAATATCAATATTAGTTAATTAATTTTGAGGGAATAGTTGAGAGGTGGAAAATGAAATATAATAATTATTTCTTGGTTTTAGCGAATTTTGATTGAGTTACAAGGAGTTTTTTAAAATCTTTATAGAAGAAGGTGAAAATAACAAGTTAAAATTCATTAAGTTAACCCTCACACTCTCTTTCTTTCTCTTTCTTCTTTTCCTTACTTTTTCTTTCTTCTTATTTGAACACTCTTCTTCCACCATCAAATTCTTTCTCCCTCACCATCCCCTCTTTGCTTTGCATGTGAAGCTTTTGGTTGATGGATTTAACACGGTCTCTTCCGTAACTCGTGTTGCTGAGTGATCGTTATTATACGTAACTCTGATAAAGGATTAACAAACCTTTTTTCGATAATTTTTTATCATGTTATTCACATTAAAAGAGAATTTATTTGAAAATCCTAATTTCTAAAATTTCTGTTTAATTTAGGGATGTTATAGTAAAAATCTTCATATATTTAATCAAGAATTATGTTATAATTAATCTTTACAAATTTAAAATAATTTATTTAAAAAAATTATAATTTTAGCATTTATATATGATTAATTTTTAATAATATTAAATATTAATTTATTATTATGACCATATTCCATATTAGGTCTCATTAAGCAAGTTCATTAAAATTATTATAAAAATTAAAAAAATACATGGGTATCACCTGTAAGGTAAATAACGTTTGTATTTTTTTTTTTCAATTACCTTTGTTTTTTCTTATTTCATTGTCTTTTTTTTCTTTTCCGTTTTAAGTGGTATTTACCTGTTTTTGGTCCAAAGCACAACCACCACTAAGTTAGTTTGTTATAAATTTAAAATAATTTATTTAAATATTAATTTTTAATAAAATTAAATATGAGTTTAATTTGTATACACTGTCACATAAATGAAAAGTCATGAATAAATGTCAGTGTAAATATTATTAGGATATCCAAATTGGTATACAGTGTAAATGTCAGTGTAAAGATCTTTTACACTGGCAGTATATACCAATTAAACTCATTAAATATTATTAGGATACTCATTACAGATATATATATATATATATATATATATATATATATATATATACTATTAATAAAGAGAATACACCCTTTTGACGTTCACTTTTCAAAATACTTATTCTATCCTTACACCTATTTTAAAATTAAAAACTAAATTACTTTTGTTATAAAAGAAACTCAAACCCACAACTTCTTACTTTTCAAACATAAACTTTACCATTAGACCAACCTTATAACTTTAAGTAAAAAATTACTTAAAAATATTGATATCCAAGATACATAATTGTCAAACTATATCTATAGTTTACGATATATGATAATATATTATATACTATATATATATATTATATAATGAGAATATGACTTTTAAGTGTCCATATTTTATGACTATTTTACCTTCTAAACATTTTATGACTATTCTCACTTTTGCAAATATAATTTCTCCTTATTAATATATGCACATTTTCCTAATTTCTACCTTATCACACATCAATCTTCCTTAAACATGATTAATATATGTATACATCTCATGATAAATATTCTTAATAAACATGCAAATACATAGGTGTGACAATATTTTGAGTTCTATTCAAACTATTTCCTCTTTCCATTTTTTCATATTCATTGCATATTTGACATATTTATTGATGATCTCACATATTTTTATCATGTTATCATAAACAAAAAAAATATAAAATTAACAAAATATATTTTAAAACATGTCACATAATAATTTATATTTCAAAATATAAAAATTTACAAAAGATATTAAATTAAAACCCTAAAATTGTTATAACATATTAACATAGAAATGCGGATAAACAGGTGCGGCATCGCCTGTGTTTTCGCTAGTTATATATAAAGGCAATACCCTATTTTCATTTGCACTTTTATTAATACTTATTATACCCTTATACCTGTTTGAAAATTAAAAAATAAATTACTTTCTTAAAGGTAGGGTTTGAACCCATAATCTTTGGCTTCCTAAACATCAACTTTATCACTAGACCAACTTTATAACTTTAATAATAAAATAAATTTAAAACCTTTATATCCAACATCAATAATTGTTCTATTATCAATAATTCATGATCTATATTATATATATATATATATATATATATTATCTATACTTTTATACTATAGATAAAGACAATATATATATTATCTATACTTTTATACTATAGATAAAGACAATACTCCTTTTTTATTTGCGCTTTTATTAATACATATTTTATCCTTATATCTATTTGAAAATGAAAAAATAAATTACTTTGCCAAATGGAGGATTTGAACCATTAGCCTCTTGATACCTAAACATCAACTTTGCCACTAGACTAATCTTATAATCTTAATAATAAAATTTCTTTAAAAGTTTTATATTCAACATTCATAATTGTTCTACTATCAACAATCTATGATCTATAATATATATATATATATATATATATATATATATATATATATATATATTATCTATACTATTAATAAATGGAATACCTCCTTTTGATGTCCACTTTTCAAAATACTTATTCTTCACTTACACCTATTTTAAAATTAAAAAATAAATTACTTTGTTATAAGAAGGACTCAAACCAACAACCTCCCACTCTCCCAACATAAACTTTACCACTAGACCAACCTTATAACTTTAAGCAAAAAATTACTTTAAAATATTGATATCCAACTATATCTATAATTTATAATATATCTATACTATTAAGAAAGAGAATACCCCTTTTGATATCAACTTTTCAAAATAACTATTCTACCCTTGCACCCATTTTAAAATTAAAAAATAAATTACTTTGCCATAAAGAGGGACTCAAACCCACAACCTCTCACTCCCCCAAACATAAACTTTAACACTAGACAAACCTTATAACTTGAAGCGAATATTACTTTAAAATATTGATATCCAACATACATAATTGTCTAACTATATGATATTATATTATATACTATATATCTATACTATTAATTTATACTAAAAGGAAATATACTATTAATAAAGAGAATACTCCCTTTTGACGTCCACTTTTCAAAATACATATTTTATTCTTACACCTATTTTAAAATTAAAAAATAAATTACTTTGTCATAAGAGGACTTGAACCCATAATCTCTCACTCCCCAAACATAAGAGGACTTTAAAATATTGATATCAAACATACATAATTGTCCAACTATATCTATAATATATGATATTATATCTGTACTATTAATAAAGGGAATACACCATATTCTATCCTTATACCTATTTTAAAATTAAAAAATAAATTATTTTGTCATAAGAGGGACTCAAACCCACAACAACCTCTCACTCCCCAAATGTAAACTTTACCACTAGACAAACCTTATAACTTTAAGCAAAAAATTACTTTAAAATATTAGTATCCAACATACATAATTGTTCAACTATATCTATAGTTTATAATATATTATTTTATACACTATATCTATACTTCTATACTATTAATAAAGAGAATACCCTCTTTTGATGTCCACTTTTCAAAATACTTATTCTACCATTACACCTATTAATAAAGGGAATACCCCTTTTGATGTTCACTTTTCAAAATATCTATTCTACCCTTACACCTATTTTAAAATTAAAAAATAAATTACTTTATCATAAGAGGGATTTGAACTCACAACCTCTCACTCCTCAGATGTAAACTTTACCACTAGACAAACCTTATAACTTTAAACAAAAAATTACTTTAAAATATTGATATCCAATATACATAATTGTCCAACTATATCTATAATTTATAATATATGATATTATATTATATACTATATATTATATAATGAGAATATGACCTTTTGGTGTTCACATTTTATAACTATTTTACCTTCTAGACATTTTATGATTGTTCCCACTTTCGCAAATATAATTTCTCCCTATTAATGTATGCACATTTTCACAATTTCTATTTTATCACAAATTAATCTTCCTTAAACATGATTAATATATGTATACATTTCATGATAAATATTCTTAATAAACATGCAAATACACAAGTGCGACAATATTTTAAGTTCTATTCAAACTCTTTCTTCTTTCATTTACACTTTTATTAATACCTATTTTACCCTTATACCTATTCGAAAATGAAAAAATAAACTACTTTATCAAAGAGGGAATTTGAAATCACAACCTCTAACTTCCTAAACTTCAATTTGTCAGACGAACCTTATAACCTTGATAATAAAGTTACTTTAGAACTTTTATATCCTACATCCATAATAGTTTTACTATCAATCATTTATGATCTATAATATAATATATATATATATATATATATATATAAAAGTATATATATATATATATATATATATATAATCTATCTATACTATATATAAAGGCAATACTATATTTCATTTGCACTTCTATTAATACATATTCTACCCTTATACCTATTCTACGTATTTGAAAATTAAAAAATAAATTAATTAATCAAATGGGAAATTTGAACCCCTCCTTTGGCTCCCTAAACATCAATTTTGCCACTAGACCAACCTTGTAACCTTAATAATAAAATTACTTTAAAACCTTTATATGCAACATCAACAATTTAAAAAAAAAACTAATTTTTTAAAGAGAGGATTTCAACCCATCCCTTGGCTCCCTAATTGTTAGTTTTTCCACTAGACCAACCTTATAACCTTAATAATAAAATTACTTTAAAACTTTTATATCCAACATGCATAATTGTTCTACTATCAATAATCTATGATTATATATATATATATATATATATTATCTATACTATATATAAAGATAATACCCCTTTTAATTTGCACTTTTATTAATACTTATTCTACCCTTATACCTATTTGAAAAATAAAAAATAAACTAAGGGGAGATTTAAACCCACAACCTTTGGCTTCCCAAATATCAACTCTGCCACTAGATAAACCTTACAGCCTTGATAATAAAATTACTTTAAAACTTTTATATCCAACATCAATAATTCTTCTATTATCAATAATCTATGATCTATAATATATATATATATATATATATATATATATATATATATGTGTGTGTGTGTGTGTGTGTATTATCTATACTATATATATAAAGACAATACTCCCTTTTCATTTATATTTTTATTAATACATATTCTACCTTTATACCTATTTGAAAATTAAAAAATAAACTCCTTTGTCAAAGAGGAAATTTGAAACCACAATCTCTAATTCCTTAAACATCAACTTTATTAGTAGAAGAATCTTATATCCTTGATAATAAAATTACTTAAAAACCTTTATACCCTACATCCATAATTGTTCTACTATCAATAATCTATGATCTATAATATATATATATATATATATATATATATATATATATATATATATATATATGTATTATCTATCTATACTATATATAAAGACAATACTTCATTTTTATTTCAGTTTTATTAATACATATTTTACCCTTATATCTATTCTATCTATCTGCAAATTAAAAAATAAACTTATTTGTTAGAGGGGAGATTTGAACCCATCATCTAGCTCCCAAAATATCAACTGTGCCACTAAACCAATCTTATAACCTTAATAATAAAATTACTTTAAAACCTTTCTATCCAACATCAATAATGAAAAAAAAAAACTAATTTGTCAAAGGGGGCATTTGAGCGCATCCTCTGACTCCTTAGTAATATATAATGGGAATAAAACATTTTGATGTCCGCAATTTATGACTATTTTACTCTTCTAAACATTTTATGACTTCTCTCACAATAATAAATATACATTTTCACATGTTCTACCTTACCAAAAATCAAACTTCTTTAAACATCATTAATATATGTTTACCTTCGATCATAAATAAAAATGTGAATATCCAGGTGTTGTTGCACTTGTGTTTTCGCTAGTATATATATAAAGGCAATACCCCCTTTTTCATTTGCACTTTTGTTAATACCTATTCTACCGTTATACCTATTTGAAAATTAAAAGATAAGCTACTTTGTTAAAAAGGGTATTTAAATCCACAACTTCTGGCTCCCTAAACATCAACTTTACCATTAGACCAACCTTATAACCTTAAGAACAAAATTACTTTAAAATCTTTATATTTAACATCCATAATTATTCTACTATCAATAATATACTATATATAATTTAATACCCCATTTTTATTTGCACTTTTATTAATATCTATTCTACCTTTATACCTATTTGAAAATTAACAAATAAACTACTTTGTCATAAGAAGGACTTGAACCCACAACCTTTGTTAGGCGGTTGCTACTAGATTACTTGTAATGATTGCACACAGGAACAAAGGTTACCAAAAGATGTAAGAAAAAAACGAAAAGAAAACTGCAGAATTCATTCAGTCCCTAGCATAAACGCTAAAAGGATATTAAATACTAAGAAAGCAACATAAACAACATTAGGCCACACAAGGGTCCATCACAACTGATAAAACTTAACAAAAGAAAATTAAAAGAGCTTCACAAATCAAACATAATCTGAAAGGCAACCAGACCTTCTTGTTTCTACTTTTGCACTCTTTAGGCCTATAGAGCCCACAAAAATGCCTCCCACTCCACCAGACACTTTCTCTTCAAAGTGTGATATAGGGTTGCTAAAGTAAGAGGGTGGGGATTACTAGCGTGGTGCCAAATTTGGACGGTAGGATTGAAAAGGGTACGTGTGTGTTATTGTGAGCATGTGAAATGATAGGAATACGCTGGATAGGTAATTGTGGATAGTTAATGAGAGGGTTGGACCATTGGGGAATGGATAGGTGGGATTTAGGATGGGAGTGATGTGTGATAGCTGGGGGGCAAATGTTTGGGGCTCAAAGACAATGGTAACTGGTCCCTAGGAAGAGTGAAGTGAGTTTCAACAACTAGATCTAGAGGGTTAGGGAGGTCAGTTGAAACATTTAGGTGATAAGGAGAGGGTAAAACTATGGAGACGAAAGGTTGGTAGTGTCAAAGGAGGTTGTGTTGGGGTTCTAGGAAGTAGAGGACACATGTGTGGTGCTGAGGGAGGAGTGTGGCAGAGCCGGCAAAAGTTGCAACAGGGATGGTGGTTGCAGTTCATGAAAGGCACAAAGAAGGGATATATGGACCATGTCGTGATGTGCGACTTCGGTGGAAGGCGCAACTAGCAGGCAACTTTATCTTTGTCAATGCGACAAATAATTTGAAAAGGCCCAAAGAAACGGTGACCCAGTTTCATCGATGAACAACGAGCAACATTGAACTGACGATAAGGATGAAGTTTCAACCAAACCCAACCTTCTACCTTATTTGATGCTTTTTATTAACTTGATTGATCATGTGTTGACGTGCCCGCCGTAAATTTTCTTTGATTTGAACTAAAATCTCATTGTGTTCGTGCATACGAATATGGGAGGCTCATCCAAGAATTGGCACGATAGGGCATCGGCTAAAGCGTTGGAACGACCAGGTTTTTAAAAAATCTCAAAATGAAACTCTTGTAGTTTTGTTGTCCATTTCTAGTTTTCAATTGTTTGGATAGTCTGTGTGAGTAGAGTCTTGAGACTTTTCTGATTTGTGTATATTGATGCCACTTTTTGACAGATTCAGTTATGGTGATGAAGCACGTATTCTGTGGCATATTTTCTTGATAAAATACGCAACGGGATGTCCCTTTTGAACCAACACTGCACTAATGGAAATGGAGGATGCATCAGTCTTCACAATGAACAATTCACAAAATTTGGGAGAGCTAAGACTAGCAGTGTAGTCATTTTTTCTTTTATTTTTGTAAATGCCTTGACGGCCTCTGTACTGCAACTAAAATTAGTAAAAATGAGAATGTCGTTGAGAGGAGTAATTCACAAAATTTGGGAGAGCTAAGACTAGCAGTGTAGTCATTTTTTTTTTATTTTTGTAAATGCCTTGACGGCCTCTATATTGCAACTAAAATTAGTAAAAATGAGAATGTCGGTGAGAGGAGTAGCTAGAGTAGCATAGTGACGCACAAAACATCAATAAAAATCAGTGAGTCCTAAAAACTCACGGAGGGACCTGTGTAAACGTGGCTGAGGCCAATCCAGCATAGCTTGCACTTTTTCTCTATCATTAGAAATAACATTGCCTAGGTATTGCACCGTTTTCACCCAAAACCAACACTTTAGCAAAATTTGTTGCAAAATAATTAGAATGCAATAAAGCAAGAATAATAGTTAAAGTGAGATAAATGAGAGTTAAAATTAGAACTATAAATAAGGATGTCATAAAAGGAAACGAGTGTAAAATGGAGTAAATAGGGTCTTAATAAATCCTTCATGGCTAATTGGAATGTAGAGAGAGCATTAGTTAAACCAAAAGGCATAATTAAGAACTCATAGTGTCCATCTAAGGTGTGAAAGACTGTTTTGTAAGTGTCTTCAAGTAGTTTGGCCTAACTCATTTAGTAGCTCTTCAATAGTTAGAATGGGAAAGCGATGCTTAATTGTAACTGCATTTAATGAGAAATAATCAACACAAACGCTAAGAACCATTTTTTTAGCGAACCAATAAAACTGGGGATGAAAATGGGTTATTGCTTGGTTTGGTGATCCCTTCGTCAAGCATGTCTTGTATTAGTTGGGTCATGGTTGACTTTTGTGTGTGTGGGTATATGTACAACTTAACATGGATAGGGGGAGTGTTGGGCAACAAGGGTATGTGATGATCATGGGTATGAGGTAGTGGTAGGCCTTGGGGTTTTTGAAAGACCTCTTTATAGATTAGTAAAAGGGATTGTATGGATGCAGCTATGGTCTCAAAAAAGTTTTAATGAGGAGTGAAGGTTCAGTTGGAGCTGGTGGGGTGGGTGTTGTTAATAAATGTAGCGAGGCAATTTAGTTTTGTTGAAGTAGGTCACATAATTGCAAGAGGGTGGAAAAATTGGGGCTAGATGGGGCATCAATGTGTAATGGATTGATTTTGGTAAGTAAAGGACAGGCTAGGGATGGAAAAATATTCCAAAATTGGGTCCAAAGATCGTAACCATTCTATCCCCAAAACAACATTTACACCTTCAATGGGGAGTAAATAGAAATCGATGGCAGAAGATGCCTGCTGTAGAAATATTTGCACATCTGGGCATAGTCCTTGACACTGAATACGGTCACCATTTCCAATCATAACAGAGAAAGTTGTGATTGGAGAAATAGGCAATTTGAAATGCTTTGCAATTCGAGGCTAAATTATATTATGGGAACTACCATAATTAATAAACACCTTTACTACTAAGGTAGAAATGGATCCACTAAATTTTAATGTTTGACGGGAGGGTAGACCTGTTAGGGCTTGAGGGGATAACTGAAAATGGATATTTAGATCAGGGGGTCAGGAAGGTCTTGGGGAAAAGTCTGGTCAGGCTAATTGGGTCTTCAAAAGAATCATCCTCCACTAACAATAGATGAGAACGAGACTTGTTACACTTTTGACTGGATACGATGATATGAATGTAACTGGTAGTTAAGTGTCTAACAGGTAGGGAAGATGGGGTAGGGTATGTTTGGGTTGGGGTGGTAGTGGGTCTGGTGGGTTGGGAAATTTGAGGGATAGTGGAAGGGTTGCTGGTTGAGGAAAAACAGATGTGTTTAGGTTTGGAATCACAAATTTTGTCCTCTACCAATTAGCAGCCTAATAGCCTGGAAGATGGAAGTGGGTTTAAGAATTGCTAGTTCTCGAAGAATATCAGGGATCAAGCCTGAAATAAAATAGTCAAGAATATCCTTTTTGGAAAGATCAACCACCTGATTACATAATTTTTCAAATTGGGCCTGATATTTGGTGATCAACCCAAATTGTCTTAGCTTAAAGAGTTCTGCTTGGTGGTTTTCATAGGAGAAAGGTCCAAAACGAAATTCAAGAGCCTCTGTAAAGGATTCCCAATCAGTAAATTATGAGGTTTTGTTCATCCATTTGAACCAATTTAGAGATTCATTCTTCATGTAAAAAGAAGCTAAATGAAGATAGTTATTAAGTGGAACTTGAGTGGCAGTAGGGGTTAGGTTAATTTGAGAGGGGTTAGAGGTGAGTGATGATACCTGATTTTGAACGGAGGTGATGGTGAGTGTAAGATCCTCAAGGTGGGAATCCATACTTTCTTGCAGCTGTTGTTGCCTCTCCTCTTGGCTTGCAAGCTGAATTTGTAATCGGGCATCTTGGGTAGTGATTTGGTCTTGGAGTGAGCTAAAAAGCGAAGCCCATGGATTGCTTTGAAGAGATCCTCAGTCTTCTTGGAAGAATGAGACATTGTTTGAGGGGATGAAAACACCAAATTTGTTAGGCGGTTGCTACTAGGTCACTCACATTGATTGCCCGTAGAACCAAAGTAACCAAAAGATGAAAGAAAAAAAAAAGGAAAGGAAACTGCATAATTCATTCATTCTCTATCATAAACCCTAAAAGGGTATTAAATACTAGGGAAGCAACATAAACAACATTGGGCCACACAAGGATTTATCACAGCTGATAAAATTTAACAAAAAACAAAATTAAAAGAGGTTCAAAAATTAGACATAATCTGAAAGCTAAATGGGCCTTCTTGTTTATCTTTTTGCACTCCTTGGGCCCATAAAGCCCGTAACAAATTGTCTTTTCCAAAACATAAATTTTATCATTAGATCAACCTTATAATTTTATACATAAACTATTTTAAAATATTAATATCCAACATGCACATTGTCCTACTATATTTATAATTTTTAATATATGATATTATATACTATATCTATAGTCTATACTATGTATAATGGCAATACCCCCTTTTCATTTTCACTTTTATTCATTCTACTCATATGCCTATTTAAAAGTTAAAAATAAACTACTTTGTCAAAGAAGGGACTTAAACTCACAATCTTTCTCTTTCAAAACGTAAATTTTACCACTAGATCAACATTATAACTTCACACATAAACTACTTTAAAATATTGATATCCAATATACATATTGTCCTATTATATCTATAATATATGATATTATATATTATATATTATATAACGAGAATATGACATTTTGGTGTTCACATTTTATGACTATTTTAACACTCTAAACATTTTATGACTGTTTTCACTTTTGCAAATATAACTCTTCCTCGTTAATATATGCACATCTTCACAATTTCTATCTTGTCACAAACCAATATTCCTTAGATATAATTAATATATGTATACATTTCATGATAAAAATTTTAATAAACATTCAAATACACAAATGAGACAATATTTTGAGTTCTATTCAAACTTTCTTCTTTCCTTTTTTTTTTAAATTCATTGTATATTTGACATATTCATTAATGATCTGATATTTTTTTATAATATTATCATAAAAAAAATATAAAAATCAACAAAATATATTTTAAAATATATCACATAATAATTTATATTTCAAAATATAAAAAATTACAAAAAATATTAAATTAAAATCTTCAAATTATTATAATATATGAAAATAGAAATGCGAATATAATATACAAAATGGATCTGTGCTAGTTATTATTAATTTTTCAAGCTTTTATTCTTTGTTTTTCATTTTATATTCCCGCTTTGCATTTGATTTTCAAGCAGGCAAAAGGCACGGGTTTCAAGGTACTGGAAAGTAGGGATGAAAATATTTATGTCATCTTATTCGTTTATAATAAAAAATTACCCATTCAATCTCTGCATAAATGTGGTTTATTGTTTTACATTACTTTTTTTCCTTTTTAAATTTTTTATTTTAAATTATATTTATATTTTTTATATTATAATTGATTATCAATTTTTTAATTAATGAGTGGATTATTCAATGGTATAGATATTTGTAAAATTTGATGTATTAGTAAAAGTAAGAATATGGTTGAAAAATACGGTAGATATAATCTTTTATTTGTAAATAACTATAATTTTAGTATGAGAAAATATATATTAGAAGTTAATGCATAATCATTAAAAATATTAATTATAAATTTAGTCTAATTAGTATGTACAAATAATTTAAAAGAGTTGTACATGTTTTATCACAACTTTTTCTTTTACATTACTTTTAGAATATTAATGAGTAAAGTTAATAAATTTATGATAAATAAAATGTTAAAATTAAATACTAGCGTAAAATTTTTTACTCTAACAATTTGTATACTAAAATATATCTATAATCTATAATATAAGATATTATATTATATATTATATTTATACTATTAATAAAGGAAATATCCCTTTTGATGTTCACTTTTTAATATACTTATTTTATCTTAATGCCTATTTAAAAAATAAACTACTTCTTAATCATAAGAGGAACTCTAACTCACAACTTTTTCTTTCCCTAATATAAATTTTACAATAAAATCAACCTTATAACTTTAAGTAAAAACTAATTTAAAATATTGATATCCAATATACATAATTATCTTATTATATCTATATTATTAATATTAAAATAAAAATACGAATACACAGGCATGTTTGTGTTTTCGCTAATTATGATAATAATATAAATTATATATACTTATTATTAGTTATAATTTTATATATGTATATCTTGGAGCAAGTAATATCATCCTAGGTTGATTAAACTAAGTATACCATAACATAGAGATTTACATTGGTCATAATCCTAAGAAGAAAAAATTATACATAGTTCGAGACCACTATGTCATTTGTGATCTCAATCAATTAGCATTAGCATGAAACATATAATTAGTTGAGTGTGATAATTTATGAAATAAATTAATTATACATTGATCACAAGATGATGTATTGATTTGGGATAATGCAATAAATTTCTCCTAACAAACACATTTTAGAATATGTAAAGACAATTAATTTGATGTTTTACAAAATAATAATTAATTATTATTTAGGTCATAATTCATCTATAGTCAATAATAAACATTAATTTTTTTATAATTTTAATTTAATACAGAGTTTGAATGCATAATATAGTTCTACTAAGTAAAAAATTTAAAATGACTTATATATCTTTAGGAAAAAATGATCTAGCATATAAAGATAAAAATTATAATAATATTATCACTCTAAAAATTTTAAAAATAATGGTATAATAATTTATTTAAACTAATAATTATGGATAGATATTAAAAATTTATATAATATAAAATTTATTTTTATTTGATTATTTTATAATATTCTTTGTAAATGGAGCCTATAATGTTTTAAGGTGAAAATGTAGAGATAGAATGTTGTGATAGGATTGTGATTTTTGTGCTGGGAGGAGTTCAAATGGTTATATACAATTTCTTTTTTCATAAATTGTGACATCATGAAAGAAATATGAGTGAAAATATATTGTTATTCAAATGAACATTGCGTGATGTTTTAATTAATTACTTTTATGGAGGAAGAATGGCTGGTTGACCCAAGTGAGTTTATTTTTTTAAAAAATTACCAGTATGGGTCTCTTTTGAAAAATATTACCAGCATGGGTCTGTTTTGGTAGTTGACTCGGTCAAACCGCAATTCCGAATTGCGGTTTCTTTGCCACGTCAGCAACGTGATTACGTGGAAGTCAGCGTAGAAAAAATGACTATGAAACCGCAAGTGGGAATTGCAGTTTGAGTGGTCTTTGACCAGCATCGCCTTGTTGTCCAATGGGTAAAAAAACACAGAAAACAATGCCTATAAAACCGCAAGTCAGAGTTGCGGTTTTACTGGGGTTCAACCGGCCCCCCCCTTTACCCGACGGTTGCAAAAAGGATCCCTATAAACCCGCAAGTCATAGTTGCGGTTTGACTGGGGTTTAACCGGCCCCCCTCCTTACCCGATGGTTTTTTACGAACGGGTGCAACCGTCGGGTAAAGGGGGGGCCGGTTAAACGGCAGTAAAACCGCAACTCTGACTTGCGGTTTTACAGACATCATTTTTTGTGTTTTTTTAACCATTGGACAACAAGGCGGTGCTGGTCAAAGACCAGTCAAACCGCAATTCCCACTTGCGGTTTCATAGTCGTTTTTCTACGCTGGCTTCCACGTAATCACGTTGCTGACGTAGCAAAGAAACTGCAATTCATAATTGCGGTTTGACCGAGTCAACTACCAAAACAGACCCATGCTGGTAATATTTTTCAAAAGAGACTCATACTGGTAATTTTTTTAAAAAATAAACCCACTTGGGTCAATCCGCCAGAATAATAGGTGAACAAAGCTGACAATGTGTTGCAACATAGGGAATGCCATATGTACTTGTTTTTACTTTTTAACTACTTATGCTTTGTCTTTTTACAATAAAATATAAAAATAGATAGGATATAATGAAAATAATTAAATTAAACCTACTTTATATTGGACAACACTTCACAAGCATTTTTTTTTTTTAAGAACTAAGCATATATCTGTACGAGTTGTTTACAATTATTTTTTTATTACTTTTAAAAAAACCAGAAATACATTATTTTTTTGTTATTTAAGCCAAAATATAAGGAAGAATGGTTTTATCTATACCATCGTATAAAAGGAGAATGCAGTGTCTAAAATTATTAATACTAAGATTACTTTTTATTTGTCTTTCAAATTTTATTTACAAAAACACTTTTAATGTTCACTCTCCTTAAATACTTCATGGGTATTTAAAACATATATATATATATATATATATAATAACAATATGTGCTGAAATAGTGCCAAAAATTATATAAAAATATTATATATTTAAAATAATTATTTAAATATTAATTTTTAATATAATTAAATATTATTAGAACACTCATTATTTATATAAAATCTAACAAAAGATATTTTATCATGAGATGGTATAAGACAACTTATTTATCATCTCATTCATTAGCATAATGGATAATGAATTTATGTTATTGTATCGAGTGACCGAATGATTTAGTTAAGTTAGATGAAATACCCATTACTCTAATTTGATTATCATTGTATTCTATTACAGAGAAACATTTCTTGTGTTTTTATTATCTTTTATAAAATTCTAATGGCTTACCAAAAGAAATATATATATATATATATATATATATATATATAAATGCTAACACACAAACATTTTTTAGTTCGAGTGTATTATCAACATCAAAATATTTAAACATAAAAATCAATATTTTTATCTTAAATAACTTTTATCAAATATATTATTGATTTTTAATAAAAAAATATATTTTAAGAAATATATTAAGAAATTATGAAGTTTTTATAAAATTAATTTTAAAATTAGAATTATAATAAAAAATGAAAGAAGAATACAACATGAACTATATTAAAAAGTTTAATATTGCAGCGGTGACAGAAGAATATCAATGAAAGAAAAAAAGCGAGAGAAAAGAGAATTTTAATTTTTAAAATTAAATATTAAAAACTGTTTCATTTGATTTTGTCTTTAACATATGACATTTGATTTTGTTTTAACTTATGTTTTTGAGACCGTTAAAAATATTGATTCGTAATTTATGATTATTAATGTATTACAAAATTAAGATTATAAAAAAATTTTATTAAAAAGTAATTATAAAAGAAAAAACTATTTTTATTAAATGTACTTTAATATTTCTAAGTTAATTTTTATGTTTATTAATTTTTTAATTTAAAAAGGATTAACTTAAAAAACAAAGGGATGCATTTGTAAAAAAAAATTAAGAATCGGTTTAACCAATTGAACCACCCATTTTACTTGTTTTATGATCAATTTTTTTTGCTTGACTTATTTTTTGCTTTAACCAAACTAGCTATTAGACTAATTTACTATTTTTTCAGTTGAACCGACGGATCTAATCTATTTTTTAATCATAGGTTTTAACATACTTTTTCAGTCGACCAAAAAGTAATCTTTTATTTATTTTAAAAAGATTATACTTGATATTTGTTTTTACATTAACTTCCGTCCAAGTTCTAAAAACATAAAAGTCATATAGTAGGAGTGAAATACATAAAGAGAAATATAAGTGTATTTGAAAAAAACATCTCAACATATATTTATGTATTTTTTTATGGTATATTTTTTATTTGCATTCAACTGTGATTAATTGTCTGTGGTAGAGATCTACAGGTCCTCCGCAAACCATATCCATCATTGTTCTTTGCTAGCATCGATTCAAGCCTCAGCCACTTACATTGGACTTGTAATGAACAAGAAATCACTGGATGAAATAGATTCGAAGAAATCCAATTAAATTGGCATTATCAAGGTTTTTAAAATTTGATCCATCATTGAACTAATAAAGACATAAGTTTAGATTTAAAAGTTAAATCTAAGTTGAAGCAAATTCAATAAAATATTAATTTTTACTAATATAATATTATATTATAGAAAAAATAAGTTATATATAATTTATAATATACAAATATTATATATTTTATCAAATATAAATATTGCTATTTTTATAATATTACAAAAAGATAAAATCACATATTGTCTAAAATAATTTTTTAAAAAATATTTATATTTTAAATTATGATAAAGATATAAGTATAGAATGTTTCACGTACGAAGATGAACATTTTTCTTTGTGAACTTAAAATTTTAAAAACTCTTATTTTTTTAACTTTTTTGTATTTTTCTCCTGCTTTTATATATAAAAAAAAAAATTTTGACCTTGACAGAATCTCCCAATTCCAAACCAGTTTAATCTCCTTGATTATTTAGAAACTTTAAATCAAACATTTATTTTGAGACAAAGGAAAAATTATTCTAGAAAAATAAATACTCTGTTTGTTCTAAATTAGATTATTTCATCTGACTTACCATTGAAAACTAAGCTAACCTTAATTTTAATATTGTATTGAAAATCTAAAGTAAATTAACCACTATTAATAAAAAAATAATATTATATTTGCAAATTCAGGAAAAAAATAATTTTTTTTACACTTACTATAGAAGAAGAGTATCACATTCCTCAAAGTTAAAAAAATATTATTGTTGATTATAAAAAATATAAAACATCCACTTATGTTTAGCTTGTTATTTCCATAATAAAAGAAGATTGTTTTACATTTCCATGAAAATAGAAATAACTCCTACAACAACTAAAATCTATTTTCATTTCATTGTTTCACGACAATATTCTTCTGTTTTTATTTTATAATTTTTAATTAATTACTTTAAAAATTACTAAATGTCAATAAAAAAATAAATAACACTTTTAAGAAAGAACAAAATGGTTGTGTTGAAGCTTATAAATAGATCATAAAATTAACATTTGTAATGGACCAAGAAACTAGTAAGTCATTTTCAATCAAAGATATTCCAATTATTTCTCTAAGATATTCTTTTCAACTAAGTCTATACCACAAATTTGTTTCCCTATACTTTCTACCAATGAAAGGAGCTTTAATTATTTCATAATTCTAAAACTATGAGTGACATTAGAGTTACGTTCGGTCATGTACTGAAAGTAGAAATATTACCCCACTATCTCCAAAAATCTCCCAACATCCTACTCACTCCCAAAAATTTCTAACTCATGGCAAACAACATTCAACCATCATTTATCCCTATTCCCATTTTTAATGTTGAAAATTATGATTTATGGAACACAAAAATAAAGACATATTTTACCTCCCAAGATTTGTGGGATATAATAAAAGAAGAATTTTATGCCCCAAAAGACATCTGAGCTTTTACTGTGACTCAAAAAAAGGAGCCGAAGTAGAACAAACAAAAGAATTCAAAGGCACTATTTATTTTGCAATAATGTGTGACAGACGCAATTTTTCGAGAATAATGGATGTTAAAACAGCAAAAGAAGCATGAACTATGTTGCAAGAGAGGGGTTTCAAGGAAGTGAAAAGGTACGTATTGTAAAACTCCAAACTCTACGGCTTATCTTAGAATAATAGTCCTTTACAGTCTCAATTCTTTCATTTTTAATAATTCAAAGATAAAAGAAATAGTTAACCAAATGAAAGTCTACGAAAATTATTGTGAAAATTATAATTGTTGTTCCCCATAAAATGATCCAATCGTGACAGTGATTGAGTCAACAAAAGATCTATCTACCTTGTCAGTGACAAAACTGACAGGGTTACTTGAAGCTTACAAGCAAAGGTTGAATAGGTATGATGAAGACTCGGTAGAAAATCTCTTTCAATCAAAGCTTAAATTATGGTCTAAAAAAAAGGAAATGCAGAAAAAAAGAATAATAGAGAAACTTCTAGAAATAAAGAGAATTCTAGAAATTTCCAAAAATTATTAAAATGAATATCTCTATGCCGCATTTGTAAGAGAAAAAATCATGCTGAGAAAGATTACCAATATCGTGGAAAGTCAAAATGTCATCACTACAATAAATTCAAACATGTGAAGAAGTATTGTTGCAACAAAAATAAGCATTAAGCCAATTTTGCTGAAAAACATGATCAAGAGTAGCATTTTTTCTATGCTACCCAAGATTCCAGTAGTGAAATAGGTGGAAGTTGGTATTTGGATAGTGGCTGTAGCAATCATATGGACAAAGATGCAAGCATCTTCAAGGATATTGATGAATCTGTGAAAGTGAAAGTTCAAATGGGGAATGGTACTGTCGTTTAATCAAAAGGCAAAGACACTGTTATATTGGACACAAAGAAAGGTACGAGACTTATTACTAACATTCTACTAGTTTCCAACCTCAAAGAAAACCTCTTAAGCATAGGCCAAATGATAAAGAAAGGTTACACTATCCACTTTGAAGGAGACACATGTAGAATATATGATAATAAAAGACTAAAGATTGGTTGTGTAAAAATGGAGAAGGGGAACAAAAGTTTCCCAATAACCGTGAGACAAGACTCTAAAATTGTCATGATAACTCTAGAATAATATATGATATCTCTAAAATGATTGTGTTGAAGCCTATAAATAAGCCATAAACTCAACATTTGTAATAGACCAATAAACTAGCAAGTAATTTCCAATCAAAGGTATTACAACTATTTCTTTAAGCTAGTTTTCCTTTCAGCTAAACCTACACCACAAATTGGCTTTCCTATCTTTTTTACCAATCAAAAGAGCTTCAATTATTTCATAATTCTAAAACTAGTGATCTTCGAATAAGGAGATTCTAATGATACTAATGTGATGACAATGGTGGTTACGATGGGGACCAATGTAGTAGATATAGCATTTAAGGTGATAGTTGGTAGTTAAACATATACTCAAAGATATAACATTTAAGATGATAGTTGGTAGTTAAACATATACTCAAGGAGATAATACATTAGTGGAATAGGTGAGGTTATGACAATGGTGGACCAAACAATAATAATAGGATAAGTTACAACTGTAATATATTAGGAAGTTAAAGATGCACGGAAGTATGTGTATCGTGATTAATAATGTATTATGCATGCTTAGTTCTATTAATATATCATAAATTTTACTTAAAAAAATATTATCTTCGGATATTTTATCATAACCATACATCCCGTCCTAAAGGATAAAGCTCAAGAAGATAAAGAAAATGTCAAATCTTAATATATAATTAAAATGTTAGGAGCGAGTAACATCCACACTCATAAACCTATATGTATATACCAACAAAGAATGATTCTAACAACTCAACTGGAAGAACTAATCCTTGTTTGGTCAACGACACCTTAACCTAATTGCATCATACAAAAAGAAATCCAATAGGTGCGATCGAATTGGATTGCTACAATGTCACTCATTCATGCCATAGCCACTTTCGGTATAGGCATGCTTTCAAAATCGTTTCAAATGATAAAATAAATTGACCATTAGTAGAAAATATTCTTGATATTGTGGTGTTTCTTCAACCCTTATTCAATACACATGATTAGTTTACGTTAAATCTATTGAAACTTAACTTAGTGAAGTGATACCTTTTAACAATATTTGTTTATAACTTTTGGTGATAGTCGATTGTGCTCAAAGAACCCAATTAGAATATTGCACCTTAATTTTGGAGTCCCATCTCTATCATATCGATAATGTCTAAGTGCCTAATACGTTGGCTCTGAAAACTACCTTTCAAGAGTCATGAAAAATATAGATATTTTGTGGATAAATACATGTATGTGTACGGTATATATTTCTTTGTTCTATAATGACAAATTAAAATTTAGGAGGTATAAGATGAATTTAATGGTTGAAGAGCGTTGGTTTGAGTTTTATATTTATAAAATAACAATTAATTAGCATTTATTGATAAAAAAATATGAACCTAGAGTAATAAATTACAAGTCAAATAAAGGGCATAATTCAAAACTTTAAAAAAGAAAAAAATCATAATAACATAATAATGAAAAATAAAAATGTAAATGAATTGATGGACTAATATGACCTATCAAGAGTTGAATCCAGATGTAAGGGATTATAAGTGGGTTGACCTATTTTTTTATATAATTAATTTATTTTTTTATAAAAAAATGTAACATGGATTCTTGATCAACTACAATGAACCATGAGTCCAAACTTATTTTGATATTCTAATGATGTTATGTTGATGTTGATATAAATTATAACTTTCTCAATTTGTAATATTAAATTATTTTTATTATTTCAAAAGAGAATTATTATTTAAAATTTTGTATAAAGATAAAATAAATATTAGATATTTACCTTCAAAACCAATCAATAATTTTTAATTTTAAAATAAAAGTAGTTTAAAACAAATTAACACTAAATTTTAACAATTATTTTGCAACAAAAACTCTTTCTACCGACTGCATTAATTTCTATTAATAAGGTCAAAGTCCAACCTTGATTATGGTCACTTTCTTATCTGTTTCACTTTCTCCCTAACAGTATGGTCTAGTGGTTGCAACATGTAGGATCCAATCATCTTGAAACATCTCTAATTCAATTAATTAGTACATTTTATCTTATTTAAAATCATGATGGAGATGTCACTACCCAATAAAAGTACTCAGGTTCCATCAACTTTATATTTATGTGTACATAATTTTAAAAAATAATTATTAACAAATTAGCTTTGCCGTTTTACTTTCTGTACCATTTTTTAATTTAACAAAAAAAAATCAAAATTCAATTTTATTTTTTCGACTATTTCCTTTGCAATTTGAAAAAAAATAATTAAAAAACAAAAAAAAATATTTTCATAATTTTTCAAGAGTGCGCATACACTGCTTGTCATTGCTTTCGGTTCTTTTACTTTAGTTGGATATAACCTCTCCTGTCAAAGGTTCTTCCAACAATAAGATAAGCACCATTCACGTAATTCACAGCACTATATTGATATGATGTACGGTGCTACAAATGTTTATATATATATATATATATATATATATATATATATATATATATATATATATATATATATATATATATATATATATATATATATATATATATATATATATCCATTGTATTGGTTTGGAGATAATCTAAGTTTGGTTGATAGATTTTTCCTTCAAACTATATTTTTTATCTTTCATAAAATTTGAATTCAAGACATTTTTTAAAGATATATATGATATGAAGTGTATAACCATAAAATAAAAGTTGTGTCTAATACTACTATATTTTGGATTTTGGTATAACCAAAATCCGAAATATATAAAAACACACTATACTACCAACTTGAATCCTTCTGAGACACTTCGGATTTCGGCAGAATAAAAAATCGAAGTACATGAATCAACAAAAACAATGACAAGAATAGATAGACTTCAAAATATAGATTTTAGATTTCGCCCAAGCCGAAATCCGAACTACTTCAAAAGAAATAAAATCAACATAAGGTCAGAGGATAAGATCAGCATAATCACCAATTAGCACTATTCCCCATAAAGCAGAGAGGGACCTGCCAAATATCTGCTGGATAAAAGCAAGACCCACCAGGTAAAAGAAGTACAACCATCGTAAAAAGTATTAACCGATAGGTAATAATTACATTTTTTTTACTATCAATACAAGACGAGAGGTACATGTCCACTACTCATTCAGGAAAAATACTTATCTCTTTCTATCCCTCTCTCTCTTCCCTTTTTTGCTCATCTATTAACTTGAGCGTCGGAGTCTTCTTTTGCAGACTCTCCCCCTTCGTGGCTTATTCTAGAAGATATTCGGATACCTCTTCAACCTCATCTAGTGCATCTCGACAGGTTCGTAACGACTTGTGTTCAGATACATTTCGGTAAGAACATCAAGTATCACCTAAATCAACAATTTGTTGGTGCATGAATTTGTAGATGACTAATATTTGTTATAAGATTTAGTTAGTCACTTTTAATGGAGTCTGTCTTCTTTTTATCCATAAAATTAGGAGTGTTTATTGGATCAGATTACTCAAAAACCAAATCCAACCCAAGCAGATTGAATTGGGTTCTTTTTGTGATTGAGTAAAGAAATGGTTCAACTCAATCAAACTCAATCCATTACGGGTTAGGTGATGGGTCTAGTAAATTGAACTTGGATCCAACCAACCTAGTCTAACAATAATTTTAAATTATTATTTATTATTATTATTTAAAATTATGTGTTTCATTTGATATTATGTGTTTTGTGAGTTTAGACAAACTGTATAATTTACAATTATTTTTACGGCTAGGTTCTTGGACAAATTATATTTACTTTTTATTTTTTATAAATGTTTCTTTAGTTATTATTGTTTCGCAATTTAATTATATGTTAATTTTAATTTCTTTAGTTTTGATATGTAATTTGTAACATAATTTATTTTTTATTTTTATTTTCATGTAATAACAATGATATATAATGAAAATTCTTATGTCTGAAGAAATTTTTATTTTTATTTTCATGTAATAACAATGATATATAATGAAAATTCTTATGTCTGAAGTGAAGAAGAAGAAAATTCTTATGTCTGAAGAAATTTTTCTGAGTATTGGTAGTATTTCTAATGATGAAATTCATGTTTCTATGGATGATTTGAAAAGGGAGAATGTGACATATAATAAGGTGGATTTGTATAAGTCTATGTTAATGAATCCAGTGGAATGGGAAGAAGGAAAAACAGCTAAGAGGAATGAGAAGAAGAAAATCATGTATAACACAGGTTACATGAAAATGGATGATAAGCTACTTCACTACTTTTTAGCATGGATTATTGCTGTCGGGAGGAGTAATCATGCTCAAATCAATGAAGAGGATATGATTATTATTTGTGCTATTAAGAATTGTGTTATGGTAAATTGGGTGAAGGCTATTATGGATACTTTGATTAAAGATTAGAAGGTTGGAAGATTACAAGTGTCTGTATGCTCTCTTTATCTCAAAAGTTTTGGAACACCATGGAGTTGACACATCAAATGAAGCAAGAGAAATAACTTGGGATGTTCATTTTGTGAAAGATAGAGCATTGAAAATGGTGTAGTTAGTCAAAACTGATGAAGGATGGCTGAACAAGGAAGAAATTCAAGCGGAAAGAAATTTTGATGAGTTTGAGCCCAAAGCTTTTTCACTGTTTTAAGAGATGACTATGAAGAAGCTAGGTGCTATGCAAGAAATGCACAAAAGAGAGTTCAAGGAGATGAAAGATAGTCTAGAATCTATTTTTGAAAGATTGGATATGCTAAATGTTTCATTTTCAAAGAACTAGAATGCACTATTAGTACATTTTTAACATTTAAGCATTTAGGATTTCTATTTGCATTTTGCACTATGTGTTTCATTTCAAGTTTGAATGTTTCAATTTCTGTTTGTGTGAAATTTAGTTTGATGTTTAAGCTCTGCTTATGTTTAGTGGTTGATTAAAATGTAATTCCAATCTATGTTTGGTTAATGGAAGTTGAATTTGGTATGAATTTTCTTTTTGAAATCTTCAATTTTATGCCTTATGTTATAAGCTAACAATACCCTGTTTTGAGGAATAGAGGTTACCAAGCTTTAAGTTGAATTTGTAGGATTTTTGGTAACCATATGGAGTTGCATTATTCAGAATTTATGCTACATAATTATGTAGATTTTTGCAGCATCTTAGTGCAAAATTTTGAGTAGAATTATGTAGGATTGTTAGGCAAAAACTGTAGCCCATTTTATGCAAATTTTGTGTACAACTTGTTCAGAATTTGTGTAGTAGAATTGAGTAGTTTCTAACACTGTATTTTGCAAGTTTTCTAATTCAAAATTATGAAGAATTCCAGTTCTGATAAAAGGACTATTATCTTTCTTTGATCTTTTTACTTTGAAGTGCGAAAAGGGGGAAAATATAATGTGTCTTTATTATTAGCTCTGATAATAACTATCTGGTAATAACTATCCGATAATAACTATCCTGTTAATGCCAGGAGATTTGTTTTATCATGTTACAAGATAAATAAGACTCAAACCCCATTGCCTTATATGGAAAGTATTGAAAGTGTTTGGTAACATCAAAAACAAAAAGGGGGAGACAATTGAGATTGTTGAAAAAGATTGGGCGAACCTTTGATGGAGCTTTCTCTCAAGACTCAGTATCTTATAGTTTTGGTTTTTGTTCATTTCAATTCATTTTATGGTACCAAACACGTTTCAAAAGGTGTGGTACTTGTATTGTATGTTTTAAATAGGCATGGGTATGTGGTTTAATTGTTTGACTTTTTTATTTCTATCTCTTTCATGATTGAATTAAGATCTTTATGATGTTTTCTTGTTTGGAAAGCAAAGGTGTCAATATTAGTAAATAGAGTGTTGATTTGCCTCAAGGGGAATCAATTTCTTAAGTTGGTTATAAAATACCTTAGCTTAAACAAGCAGAAAACTCCTAAATTTGAGTTTTATCGGAAGGTAATTGATTACCATACTTAAGTTATCAATTAACCTACGCAAAATTCATCTCACTCATTAAGCTCTCTGCAATAATCAATTACCTAATTTTGTTAATCAACTATCGCAAAAAAGGTGTCATTCTAGGCTATTTTGATTGAACTACCAGGTAATTAAGTGGTTACGAATGGTAATCGATTACTCTGGGTTTTCACTCACTTTTAAATCCTTTTACAATCAGTTTTCTTTATTGAAAGAAAGTGGTATTTAGGTTTTCATGAGAGAAAAATTGAAATTCAAGAGAGAAAATCTTTGAAAACCAAAGAAAACCTAGAATTTCACAGAATGAGTTTCAAGATTTATTTATTGAAGGTGTAAGGAGACAAAGAGAAACGCTATTTTTTTTAGGTATTCTTTACACAAGGTGATATTGTTCTTAACCCAAATATTTGATTTTGTTTGTGTTTGATAATCTCTTGATGCATGCTCTTTAGATTATTGTGGAATCTCATGATGGGGTGTCATGAGTGAGGCTATTGTGAGTGGTGGAGTGTCCCAGTTTAGGAATCTCTTGTCAGTGCAAAGGTATGCCTCTTTGTTTATGTGTTGTTAATCTTTCTATAAATTATGTATGTGTGGTGTGCATGTATACAATTTTAGTGGAAAACAGATTTGGCGGAAGGTTGAATTCTGAAAATGGGATATAGGTCATTGAGGATTGAACTAGTATAAACATTCGTGTTAATCTCTCTTTTTTACTCTCTTTTTAGTTTGATTATTATTATGTAGATTTTACTACGATTGTTAAATCTTTGTAATTGTAACATTGAAATCTTGGAATCAAATTTGGGTGTTTTGCAAATCTTGAATTAACCATATGTTGTAGAGATTATATTAGTCTTGGTATTTTCTAACTCTTGAAAAGAATTGATTCATTGTACAAGTTCAATTTTAATTGAATTTCTTTTTAAAACTCTTGATAATTTTGATGATTTTTTTAAGAGGTAATTTTTGTTCTGAAAACTCTGATATTGTGAAAACTTTAAAAATGTTTTAGAATCTATTCAAGCTCCCCTTCTAGATTCCCCTCTAGGACTAAGAAAGTGTCCATGAATAAGTTTCTTCATTTCTACCAGTTTAAAGTTGGTCATTCAATATGTTGGATTTCCTTAAAAATGGGGTGAACAAAGGTCTATTTACTTTGTGTTATCCCTCTTACAAGGGTTTTAAGAAGGATTTCGTCTGACTTGACTCTGTTGTTAACTACTATGCAACAAAATTTTTTGGAGGTGGATGGGAGAGCCAAGACTAAATAGCAAATTAAATCTTGCTCCCTACTCCTTATAACAACCACGCCACATCCAATCTTTCTCTATTAATGTGGCTTCATCAAGACTCTGAAATTCACAATACAAATTGTAATAGTCCAATTTTCATAAATGGAGTATTTTAGTTTATTTTAAATTAATTCAATTAGTTAATATGAATTTAGTCATTTATCACAATTATTTATTTCAAAATGGCTAAAGTATATATATTATTATCAGAAAAGAGAATAAAATAAATGTTTTTAGAAACAATAATAACGAGAGAGTATATTTATATTGTTAGTAGACATTTGCATATTATATTAAGTTAAGTGAGAAAGTAAAAAGTTGGATCATGGATGGGCTAAGCCCATTAGGGTTGTTACATAAGGAAAGAGGGAAGAAGTGTGGTCACTATTGTCTCATTTTTTCCCTAAAATTTCCTGAAGCTTGGTTAAAGAAAAAGAGAAGCCATAGAGAGAAAAAGGAAGACAGAAAGTTATTCTCGCACAAACTCTATGCAGTTTCTTAATATGATCACTACAAAGTCTTAACCATTGGATTATATTAGACATTGGACAGTAGGTTCTAGACGTGTGGGTCTCCATTCTAATTGTTCGGATCTGCATTTGCAAGTCTGGTTTGGGAGAAAATAGTAGCGCAACAAAAACTCTATTTTGGCACTGTTTGTCAGATCAGGAAAGGAAATTTTTTGTTCGTCTTTATTTCTTCATTGATGTAACTGGGTGAGTTTACCTCGCTGAATGCATGTTAAGGGATATGGGGTAGTGAGGGTCAGTCATAAGTCCTCTTGAGTTATTTTACGGTTGAATTTGCATTTGTTTGTATTTATTTTTGTTTCTTTGAGATGCTTTTGGGTCTTGTTGATTAGTATGTAAATTGTGTTAAATTACATAAGTAAACGATGTGGTGAATCTTATGTTTTGGTGGGTTGAGTAATGTTTTGATCTGGCAAGATGATTGTGTAAATATTGGATGTTATTGGATTGTTCGGTTTAAATCTTGGTTGTGAAATCAATTATGCAGTATGAGTGTAAAGGGAAGGTAAAATCTTGGTTATGAAATCACATGTTACTTCATCTTATGTCTTGCGTCTAATGAACTTCGCCTAACTAGATTATATTGCGTCTGACTTTATCTGGAGCCTCTAAAAGATTTGTTAACCATTAGACTTGGTTTAGTTTTGGACAGTAGGTTCATAAGATAGTAACATTTATTTTCAACTATGGGATCGTCGAAATAATGTTTGGAGTGAAGGATAATAAAGCTAGAGTAAGAACTATATTTTTAGGATCTTACACAAGTGACAAACTTCTTCTAGAGCCTTTACCGAATTTGTTAACCATTGGATTTTGCTTGTTTTTGTACAGTAGGTTTGTAAGATGTTAATATTTAATTTCAATGGTGGGATCATCAAAATACAGTTTGGAGTGAGAGATAATAAAGTGCAAGTAATTAGCTATGTTTTTAGGATCTTATGCTACTTATGGATTTTAAATGGATAGTTGTCTTGATCTAGGATAGTTCCATAGTGACTTAGGTTGTTAGTATTGATGATGAATTCTTTTATTAGCTATAATATATGTTAAAAATTATTTTGTGGATGGATGTATTGAAAGTGTCTTGTAGTGTGGTGAATTTATGTTATATTAATGAGTATAAAATGAAGTGTTTTATTTAATTTATAAATACATGTGATGTGTAGAGGATATGAACATGATGTTAATATTATGTGTATGATTTATAAATTGTGTGATGTATTGATGAACATAACATGATTTGAAATAGTGTTATTGATGATATGAGTCATGTTTGTCTGATAGGGATCCATTCCAGTTGTGGTTGGGAATGAAATTTCATACTATTGTGAGGTATTGTTCTTATGAATGTAACATGAGCATGAATGAACATGTTGCATACTAGCAACTTAAGGACTTTTATAAGGTTTGCCCATTAGGTGACATTCTGAACAGTTTTGGAACATTATCTTAAGATGATGTGTATGATTTATAAATGTGTGATGTATTGATGAACATGAACATGATTTGAGATAGTATAATTAATAATATGAGTCATGGGTGTCTGATAGGGAGCCATTCCAGTTGTGGTTGGGAATGAAATTTAATACCATTGTGAGATATTGTTGTTATGACTGTAACCTAAGCATAGATAAGCATATTGCATACTGACAACTTAGGGAGTTCTATAAGGTCTGCCCATTATGTGACATTCTAGACCAATTTTTCTTAAGTTGTGTGAAACCTACACATGACTAGTGTAAAAGAGGTTTATGCCTATTGGAACCTACGCGTGATTGTTGTAGAAGAGGCGTATGTCTAGGACGAACTTGCATGAGTCAACATGTGCATGATTGTGACACATTTTGCATAGAGATTAATTGCATGTGTTTTATGTGTGAACGTTAAATGGTATGAGAGTGTTGTTAACATGTTTCCATATGCTACTATATATTTGTATGTGATTGGGAAGTTGTAAGTGACTAAATTTAATTATATGATATATGGCATATAAAGGGTAGTATTATTGCTTGCATGCCTTAATATATGTAAGTCAAATTTTTACCCATTTACTTGTTATGTTGTTTATTTGTTTTGAGGTTGAACGTCCGTAGGTCAAAAGGCAACAAAAGACATAAGAGCTAGTATTGAGGAAAAAACTAGAGTTGTTTTAATACGCATATGACATCAAGACAACGAACTATTATGATGTTTAGCTATTTTTAATTAGAATGAAAACTATTTATTATAAAAATTTAATTATCATTTTGGTAATTTTAATTATTGTTTATTTTAGTAGAACAACTATAATGTTTTCTTGATCTCCCTGTGAAAGACAATTTAAGGGATTCTATTAAGTTCTCCATCCTCTTATCTTTTAAAATTTCTTCTAGAAAAGTGCACCGAACCTTTACCATTGGATGATAGCTCTACCTTTGCCCTTCCCTTTAACCCGAGACCATGCATCCACCTTCTCTTTCTCTGTCTCCTCCCTCATCATGCTTATAGCTACAATTTAACTTGAGAAAACACATTGTTCAGTGCACCGCAATATCATGAATTATGTTTGCATTAATGTCCTAACATCAAATTCTAAACTCCTCACCTACACTTAATTAAGAATGAAAGGAGTAGGATTTAGTGTGTATTTATATTATGACACGTTTGTGACATCGAAACTTATTATGGAACATTTCTAGTTATATATTTAATTAAAAAATTATTATTTATGCTTAGAACTTAAACTTAAATTTGTATACAATTTAGATAGTTAAACCAACACTTAACATAGATGGGCACACACTAATATTATAAAATAAAAAAAATAATGTTGGACCTATTGGTATCTTATTATTTATATGTATGTAAGTCATATTCTCATATCCTATACTTTAGATATTAGTCGTGTTTATTGTGTCCGTGCCATGTTCGTATGCATGTCTCTGTCCATGCTTATTAGGGAGGTAGTCAAACTTTATTTTGTTTTGATCAATTGTCAGCGGAGAGATTCGAACCTATAATGTATTTTTTTTTTCCTTTTTACTTTACCACCAGACCAATCTTGTAACTTTTAACAATATAATTTTTAATAATATAATTTATATTATATAAATTGCATTATCTCAAAATCACTAAAAATATTTAAATATAGACATAACTTCGTACTTACTATGTACGTTCTTTATTTTATTTTTATTTTTTATTTTTTTTGTCCTACCCTTGCTAGTTAGTGTGTGCTTGCGTGAGTGGACGTGAAACAAATAGAACTCCAAATAGCTTTTATGCATTTAATTGAATTAGACGTGAATTTATTAATGAACGTGCGTGAAATACATAGAACCAAACACATGCTTATTTGACTTAAAGGGTGTTTTTCTTCAATTGGTGCAAACGTGCAATCATGCTTCCAAATTAATTAATTGTTGACTTCCTCTATGGTGCGCAATAATTCCACTTCAGCTATGCAACATTCTTTTCCACCTATGAGAATCCGACCAGAATGTAAAGATTACAACAAATCTTTCTTTTTTTTTTTTGAAAGAAAAAATTAGTATATTATAAATAAAAGAAAATAAGTGAACAAAAAAATTCAAAAACCCTGTACAATCAGTATTAAAGATAATCACT
The DNA here is from genome assembly GCA_037954015.1 of Psophocarpus tetragonolobus. NCBI lineage: Eukaryota > Viridiplantae > Streptophyta > Magnoliopsida > Fabales > Fabaceae > Psophocarpus > Psophocarpus tetragonolobus. The sequence goes on from CM075693.1 coordinate 66,439,326, forward strand.
AAGTGTCTACTATATATGTCATACTAAAACAATATAGCCGGAGATTATTACACCAATCAGAGGACACAATATCTTTATTAAAACTAAATCTATACAACAATCATTTTTAAGAGATAGTTTGAATAGAGCCAAAGATATCCAAAGACTTCACTATTCCATTATTAAAACAATGACGTTTTCATATATTCAAATATTCCAACAGATCACATGCCTAAAGAACTAGCTAAGAGAAATAAAAGAGGAAGTTAATCAGGTAGTGGAGACTCAAAACCAATCCACTTCTTCATAACCCTATATCACAATATTTGAGCAACTGGACATGACAAAAAAAATGTTTACTATCCTCTACATGATCCTTGCACATAGAGCACAAATGTATATCAGAATGAATTATGACTTCTAGCTTCAACAAATTATCAATTGTGGGCAGCCTATTCAGGAAAAGCTTCCAAGAAAATGTCAGAAATTTAGAAGGTATTTTTTGTCGTTCCATAACTTCCTAAACAAAAGAGAATTGAAAGCTGACCTATTTTCAATATACGTAGCATCTAATAAGATCCTGTAAGCACCTGCAACAGAGAATTGTCATGAGCTATCTGGCTTCCAAGACCAATGATCCTAGTGGCGATTATCAATCACTAAATTCTGCAGCATACCTTCCAAAGACATCAACACCTCCTCCTCCCAAACGAATAGTCTCCTCCTCCATTCTCATTTCCACCCTAAGAACCCAAGTTAGTGCCTCTCATGGCTTTGACTAAGGAATTCTTATGAGTGGTAACTCAAACAATCTTGGAAACAACACTTTCAGGGAACCATCACCTAACCAGTTATGATTCCAAAACAAGGTGTCACCCTCATTCCCCATTAACCTCCTCATATTGGATTCGAGCCAACCCTGTCAATGTGCAATAGGACCATCTAATGACAAAATATCCTTTTACCAAATTGAACATTTTGATGTTGATGGAATTTGATATGATAGATTTTGAAAGTCTCCATATCTACTCTCAAGTAATGAGCCCCATAAGGTATTTTTCTCAGATAAGAACTTCCATCTCTATTTAGCAAGGAGACTTAGGTTAAATCTCAATAGGCATTTAATCCCCAATACAAAAATCTATATGTATCAATAGAATTAAACCTATTACAAGCTTCCAATTCGAATATATTTTTCTCTTTTTTTTTTAAGATGATTTAATTAAGTTTTTAGTCTCTAAAATTTGATGAAATACCACTTTTGGTCCTTGAAATTTAAAATTAATTTTTTAATCTTTGAAATTAATTTACTTTTATTTTAATATTGTTTGTTTAGAAGTATCATTAGTGGTATGCTGATATGACCAAAACATGATTTTTCATGTGTACTTTATTTAGAATGTATGTTTTAATTCCTGACATTAAACGTCAACCTCCATTAACCACATCAATAAATTCTTAACATAAGAACAAGGACTAAATGTAATTCAAGAATTAAAATTTTTTTTTAAATTTCAAGTACCAAAAGTGATATTTTCTCAAATTTAAGAGACTAAAAATTTAATTAAGCTTAAGAAAAATATTTATATCAATTTTATGATTTCTGATTATGCATTTATGAAGCAAATTTTAATGAGAAAAATATTCATTTTGTGTACCTTTGAAGTCTCATAAAATGTACTTTACTACTAGCAATTAAAAAAAAAAGTCATTTTAAAAACGGTTTTAGAATGAGTTTAATAAGATATTTTATTAGTTTATAAACTAGTTTTGATTAGTAGCTTATAAATTAGGTTGAAAAAATTAAAAATTTTTTCTTATATAAATTTATGTTAGTAATTTACAACTTATTTTTATTAATTGGTTCAAGTTGTTGATACAAAGAAGTCAACTTGTAAGTTATATATTTTTTTTTTGTTTTATCGACCAATTTCATTCCACTAACTTACAAGTGTTCGAAAAATAAAAATTATTGTCTACTTTTTAAGATTTCTTTCAATAAAAAATTAATAGAAATAATTCAATTAAAGATATTGAAATATACATAAATATGTATATAACTAAATAACTAAATATGTTATTTTAAGTCATTTAATATTTATGAATTAATTTATTACTTAATTCTATCAAACACTTTTAATTAAGTTAACTAATCTATAAGTTTAAACAAGTCTATCAACATCAGTTAATTTATAAGTTAGTTCACTTTTGATGGTGAAGAGTTCTAACATGTATCCAAAATGGGGTAAATATATGGGTAGAAAGAGGAGAAATATAAAAGCTAGCTACAAAAGAAAAATAGAGAAAATGGCTAAGTACTATAAATAATTAAATAAAAAATAAGAAAAAAGACAAGAAGAAAATATGTGAAAATAAAAAAAAAAGAGAGAATGAAGAAATGTTTATAATTTTGTATCCCATGAGGCAAGCCATCATATTTTTTTTATCAATTTTTTTTAGTACAGATTATCATTTTTTTTCTGAAATTTAGAGGCATTTGCACTTCTGAATTAAATTTTTGGACAAGTTAATCTCCTAATAATTATATTATTATATTGGTTTTAAATAACTTTAGATAATTCTTAAAAATATATATATTCAATCTATATCAACCAATTCTAATATATTTCAAGAAGGGAGTGTGCTCCAATTTTTCCATTAAAAAATTAATAAGCTTATTGATCAATTTAAACTTGATAATCAATCACTATATAGTGGCAACTATGGAATTTACCATGAATCCATGCCAACAATAATGTGACAGCAGTGCTGCATGAGTTGGATATAATAACAACCTTTCCATTAACATTTATGCTGTATCATAATTCATAAACTTACTATTACACGACAACTCAAGAAAAAAGTAAGATCAGTCTCTTTAGATTCTCTTCAACTTTAATATAGTGTTAGCTTTACTCAGTTATACTATAGACTATAGAGCATGTGCTTAGTGTGCATTTCTCTTGGTGTTTTTTTAGCAGTATATATTCTCTAATGATCAGGACTAGCTAACCCAACATTCAGATTCCCAATTTTTTCATATCGTAAAAATTGAAAAAACAAAAAACTTAAATAACATTTTGGTTTATGAAAAATAATTCATTTTTTTGGTTTTGATTCTTTAAATAATTTTTTAATTTCGTCTTGTATACAAAATTTTGTTTTGTTTGAGAAACCGAGACATTAGCAATCTAACAACTTATTACATCATTAGAAAGTTTAATAGGATAATTTTTCTATAAGTCAAATGTTAGTTGATGATGTATTAGTTTTTGTTAATGAATGATTTCGAATTCACGACCTTTTCTCATCAACCTTATAACTTTGTTTTAATAAGATAGTTTAGCCTTAGACTAACTTTAAACATTGTTTAATAGGATAGTTTAATGTGATCTTTTGAGTAAACTGTAATTTTAATCACTTTAATCAAATTGTTTAGTGTTTTAAGTTATTTTAAATAAACAAGAGGTTAAAAATACAATTTATCCTAAAAATTATATAGAGATATATATTTCAGACTCTTTGATAACATGATAAGTTTTTGTATTGAAAAAGTTACTTAATCAACACTATTTCTTATACGAACTAAAAACAAAATTTTATTTAACAACAAGATTAAAATCAAACAAAAATATTGAAATGACTAAATTAAAAAATCTTTAAAAAAACAAAATAAAAATTGTCTCTATTTTTTATAATTTTTCTTTTAAAAAAAAGCTAGTAGATCGAGTTGAATTTGCATGTTGATAACACAGGAACAATATTCTAATGGCTGGTGGTCCCATATATATTCCATATTTTTTATTGAGTGTCTACTTATCAATTCAATTTTCCAATATCGATAACTCTAAATTCAAGCTGCAATTGGAGAACATAAATCAGCATGTAAATCACGTGATGCATTGAATAAATTAAAGGCTTGGTGGTATGCTGTCTTGTATTGCATTTGATTTGATATGATAATAATAATTTTTTTGACAAAATATGGTAATAATAATTAATCCACCAACTCAAACTCTTGTTAATTAAAAAGTATTATAACTATGGTTGGCCTAGCTAGACTATAATTAAAAATGGTTAAACTAAGCTTCTTATCTTTTGTATGGTGTTGTTAGCATTGATGAAGATGGAAGTGCTCTGTCCACAACTCGTTAAGCTCTTAATCCTGGCCACTAAATGAGATTTGGGCTTAGTTACCAATTGACCATTATCTCTTTACTGTTAGTATTTGTCACTGCATATTATGGGAGTAATTAAAAAGGAGAAAGAAAATGTCAACAATTATAGTGGATAAATTCGAATATCCTTCAAATTATTAAAGGACACATTAAAGTCATATGATAAACCCTTTGACAACCCTTCTGATTAACTAAACAGATAAAGTCGTATATTAAACGGCTAAAGATCTGACAAAACTTTAGTAAATTTTATTATAAATTTACAAGTAGATTAAGTTAATTTTGGCTTAATTAAGGATAATTTTATATTAGTGACTCCTAACTAAAAAAATCAAAGTCTATTTCATTTCCATTTATAAATAAGGGATAATTAATGAAGTTTGAACAACTATTTATTCTTTCTTTAACTCTCATTTTATTGTGTTATTATTACTCCGAATCGATCTCCTTTTAACTTTGAACAATGGCGTGTTTTTGCAGATAACTTCACTTGGTTCAGATAATTAATTCCTACCATTTCAAAGTATAACTATATATACAGGCCGTTTCAAAGGATAGTAAATGGTTCTCAAAGATATTTGTAAGGACACAACTATTATTTAGCTAGTTATATTATGGTGTATTTGGCTAGTTAGAAATTAATTAGTGTTAAAAGGGATTCATTTTATATCTCAAAATTTTAGTATAATACCTTTCACATTTGTGCAGACACAACTATTATTTAGCATTATGGTATATTTGGCTAGTTAAAAATTAATTAGTGTTCAAAAGGATTCATTTTATACCTCAAAATTTTAGTATAATGCTTTACAAAGATTGTCTTGCTAGATTAGAGCTCACTATAAAAGAATATTATTTTCATTTTATGAGTGATAAGTGGAATTGGAATATTGTTTTAAGAGCTTCGAATAGACTTTACTTGGGTGGAATTGTAGCTGGAGTTTTTATATTGTCTGTTATTTTAGAATAGACTCTACTTGATCCTGCAATTGTTTAATAAAAATCTTACAAAAAAACATAAATTAGCGATTGATTAATATTATCAAACAGATGAACATGATTATTACTTTTAAACTATGCGTATTATTTATTAGCGTGTTAATTTTTTTAAGTAGAAGAAATTCAAATCTATAATTTTCATTTCCTTTTTTTTTCCTTCATGTCAATTTTGTTCTAACTTATCTCTATAACCAAATCATCTCTATGACTTCTTTGAATTGATTCTGGTCAACCAGTTATATATAAGCCCAAGTTCTTGGTATAAAGTTGATTAATAGGCTTAAATATTAATATTTAGAAGAAAAGCTTTATAATATTGCTAATTATTTGATTCAAACGAAAAGGATATATATATATATATATATATATATATATATATATATATATATATGAAGTGGGATTGGTTGGATGCAATATTATAAAGTGTTTTTATTGTAATAATGTGATTATGTGAAGTATTCTAAAGTTGAATAATGTTGTGGCAAATGTTCTTCTCCTGTAATAAAGATGTTGCTCTATAGGTAACAAAACAAGGAAATTAACAAACATTATTAATTAGGATAAAAAAAAACACACATACACTAGTGGGTTTTAAAAGGTTTTAATATATTTAAAACTGAATTTTCATTGGTGTTGTATATTCCGTATAAGGAAATGATGTCATAAAAAATCAATAAGTTATCATTGTTTTAAATGTGTTTCATTACTATAAAAGTTTCACGTTGACATAATATATAACTGGGCTATACCCATCCCCCTCTAATAGTTGAAGAAAAATAAAATAAATTAAAAATATATCTTTTTAAAAAAATTATTCTCGAAACATGATTCTCTAAAGCCACTATATGTGCTTTAGCTCAATTAAAACATTGAATCTCTAAAGCAACTAGAGGCACTTTGATAATGACACTAAACTCTAAGAAAAAATATGGGTGTTTTAGTGATTTGAAACAAAAATGGAGTAGGGATTAGGTAGGTAAGTATATATTTATTCTCATCCTTATATTTGACTGAGCAAATTTAACATTGCTTATATTTGTAATTGTGTCCGGTCAAAAACTGGGACAAGTTCTGATATTACAAATGGATATATATACTTTATTTGTCATCCTTATCCACGGGAGAAATTCAAAGTGAATAATATCATTCTGGTGTCAAATTTGATTAGGGGTGGGCAAAAACTAGTTTTTCAAAAAAATCGAACCAAACCGAATTGTTTGAAATAATTTGGTTTTTAAACTTAAAAAGTAAACTATTTTAGAAAACTGGTTTGGAACCAAATTGTTTTTATAAAACTGGTTCTAAACTGGTTCAGAACTAACTCGAAACAAGATTAAACTAGTTCCGAATTAGTTTTGAACTGAGTTTTTTTTCAGTTCTTTTTTTATAGTGTTGAGGACATGACTATAATAATGTGACAACTAAAGGGAGTGTTTTACTAGTAAGCACGTTTCTCATATGATTGTGGAAAGTTTCACAAAGGTGTGGGATACGAAGAAAATTATAAACTAATAAACTAAACTATTTATAAAATTGGTTCGGTTCGAACTAAATTAGTTTAAAAATAATTCATCTCAAACCAAATTGGTTTTAAAAATAGTTTGATTAATTTTTATTAAACTGGTTTGACTCAAAATTAATTTGATGCGGTTCGAACTAATTTTTTTGTACTCCCCTAAATTTTATTATTCCACCATTGACTAGTTCAAATAAGTATGATGTGAATGAGAATGGATTTAAACAACTATGGTAATGACCAAGGACAAATTTTTACTTTTTTATCTTAACAATTTCTTATTTTTCAACATATTTTTCTTAATTTTTAATTTTTAACACACAGTAATTGTCATGAAACCAATTTTAGAGCAATTTCACATTAATACTATATTTTTAACCTTGATAATTACACTATTTGGATTTCTTAGTATAAGGTTTAATTTATATTTCAAGCTTTTTATTCATTCTTAAGAGGAAGAAAAAAATTTTTAATAATTAGAAGATTCTATTATTAAGAGGAAAAAGATTTAAAATCCTTACATATGAAGCTCACCCACTTATACAAGTGGATTAGATTCACAAAGATCTCGAGTCTTTCTGTCTCCAACTAAATCTCTTAGAAGATTCTATTATTAAGATAAACCAAACTCTTCTAAAAAATATATTATTATATTATAATAAATTCAATTCTTCTTTTCACATATTTCTAACTAATTACAGTCATGAAGTATACATTATTATTCACAATGTTATTTTAATTAACTAGAATAAAAAAGAAATATTTTAAAATATTTAGTTCATAAACAAACATGACATTAACTTTTTACGGTATAAGTGCAAGCTATCATTCTTGAAAATAGGATAATCTTTATCATACATATTCTCTTTTCACGGTGTCTTGTATCTTTTCCTTTCCGTGCATGTCTTATAAGTTTTTCTATTAAATCAAATTAATTTTACTCAATTCAATTAATTTTGTTAATTCTATTTCAATAATATATTTTATTAAAGGATGTTTATATTTATTTTAATTGATAGCTAAATTTCGATTATGAACATAAAACATAATAAAATATTCACGAATTCTTATAAAATAATTTATAAATTAAGCTAAGTTTTAAAACTTTAAATGCCTACGTAATTAACATTTTTATAAATGTAAAGTAATCACTCCTTAAGTATTTTTAAATTTTCATCTTTTGTTAGCCAAATGGTCAATCAATATTTAAGGGAAAACGTGTTGGGTTTGTTAAAAACTATTTTACAAAACTATTACACATACCTTCAACAACCTATAAAACCCCTTTCCCAATAACACCAAAGGCACTCCATCATTTTTTATAGTACAAATAAAAAAATGACAAAAGCTATGACTCAATTACAAAAACAAAATTATAGGAAAAGTAAATATTATTAATAAAAGTTAAGGGTAACACATGAAGTATACAAATAATAAAAAGATATAACCTGAAGTGGCTACAAGGTCACACATCTTACAACATATATTAACACATGACCTTACACATTGTTTTCACCATACAAATTTGAAATTTAAATTTAAATTCAAATTTCGACTCAGATCTAGTTAATCTATAATCACTCCTCTATTAGCTGAGTCGCAACCAAGGTCATCACCACTACCATGTTATTCTTTCCTATAGAAAATAACAAATCATACCTTATCACATCCTCCTTCACCACATCAATTTCAAAGTGAAGACAACATCAATCCTACTTCAATTTCTTATGTCTTATTTCTATTAAAAAGAAAGCCTATTTAAAATTATATTTATTTTTCAAAAAAAATTATTTAATAAATTTTTCACCTTTAATTTTGAATATATTTATTTAGATTGAGAAAACAAGTTATGAGAATATATTTTTTCATCTATCTCCAATTATATTCAATTTCAAATATATTGATTTGGATAAAATATAAAGACATCTTATTTACATCAATTCAATTTCTAAACCAACTTTTATTTTCCAAAATTTCTAATGATCTAATATAAAAAAATACATAGCCAATATATCTGACATTATTACTATTAGGAGTTATATAAGGTCAATTTGGTGACAAACTTTACATGTGTAACATCCCAAGTCCATTTATACTAATTAAATTATTAATGCTCAACTATCTAATTCACCGTTTGTACCAACGACAATCATCCCCTAGTGAGGACCTTGTATCATATTGTCCCAATAATAGGGACTTCGCTCAATAAGACAAGTTGCTGGGCGAAAATCCTATTTGATTTTAAACAGAGAATAATTACAATATACATCACATAACTCAATTATTTCATCCCTGCAACTTCCTAACATGAACACATTACTATAACATACATGTCAACTACATCTAACAGCCTAACGAGCATACATTTCAACTGATTCCAGCACACACCCATATCCAGTATTTATTTATCTATATGTATACACACACACACATTTTACTCATATATTTAGTTCTTAGACATCACTATCCACACATTTCGAGCACTACATATTCTTTGAGCATTACATAATGCTAATAGCAAAACATAAATTCCTTTAACTTAGATCATAGCAAAATTCTTTAATTTACATTTACAAGTAAAAAATAAAATCTTCAAATCTCAAGAAATCTGCATACTCCTCAGTCCAGTTCTTCTTGCCTCTGAATCACACCATTGTCATCTACTCTCGTGCATAGCATGATCATCATAGTCATGCATAAATCACAAGCAGTGCAAGGGTAAACTTATCATAATAACACTAACATAAAGAAATGTTGCACATCATCAATAATCAGTACATCCCTACATATCCATTAAAAACAAACAACAACACTCATGTTCTTCTGAACATAAGCAAGCATAGCTCATAACTGATACTTTTCATAAAGACTTTATTAAGTAGGACACAAAGCGGCTAAAGACCTCTCACATTTGGAATTTAGAGTCTTAATGGCCCTTTTGACAACCAACTGAAGTCAATAGCATATTCATCCAACATTGTTGCTTAGAATCTATTTGACTCTTATGGCATACAACTGTTGCACAAACATCTTAAGTACTTCCAACACAAAACTACAAGTGTACTTCGTAGTGACTGAGTACTTAAATTGGAACCTCCAATACAAGACTACAACTGTACTCCCCAGTAGAGTACTTATATTGGAGTAGCAAAATCATAATGCAAGACTACAAGTGTACTCCCCAACAAGGAAAACTTACATTAACCTTATCAATGTCACTAATTCACTACTCAACACTCATATTATCAACATACTCATACAATATTGTTGCTTAGAGTTTGTTGACTTTATGGCATACAACTGTTACACAAGCATATTTTTTAAGTTCTTCTAATTGCAATACTATAGGTGTACTTCCCAAAGACGAAGTACTTACATTGGAACCTCCAATGCAAGACTACAAGTGTACTCCCCAACAACAAAGTACTTACAATAGAGTATCAAAATCACAATCCAAGACTACAGGTGTACTCCCCAATAGAGAGTAGTTAATTGACTTTATTGGTATCACTAATTACTCAACACCCATATTATTTACATATGGGTCACAACCAAGGTTAAGTTACCACCTATAACTATCCGCATTAAACAAGTTTAACAACATCTCATCATCATCATGCATTACAACATATGCATTACAAAACAAACTATGTTCAACATCATATTAACAACCAACATTAAATTCTCATAATATACAATACTTCAATTCATTCATTTCATCAAAATCAACATCATAATAACTATCTCTCAACATTTGCAAAGAGCAACATTTCAAACATCAATATTTTCAACACAACCAATTTTACAAAATCATGGTATTCAATTCAAAAGTTCAATTAATTCTTTTTCCAACAATCTCACAACCTCCAAAACCATAATAACTTTTCAACTTAAAAGCACAAATTTAACTTTCCTTGCCTATTTCTCCCTTTAAAAGATGACTCAAGTAGAAATAAGAGAATCAACGCGAAGAGATCTCTCAGAACCTAACAGAAAGCTCAATTTTAGCAAAAACTTAAGAAATTAGAATTTTCAAAGAAAATCATTTTTCAACAGTAACAACAGGATCGAAAACAAATGAAAAAAGGTTCAAGAAATTACAATCAAACTTATCTATATTGATCACCTCTCAAAATCAGAAGCTATAGAAGAGACTACGTTCAAATCCAACCACAAATGCCACTGAATATTGCAATAAGTGAGAGAGAGGTACGATAGCTTTTCGGAACAATTGCAGAAAAAGAGTGAAAATTAAAGTGAGGAAGAAAGGAAGTTTATATATATATATATATATATATATATCATGAGATATATTTAGTATTGCTAAATGCAACGACCTCATAATGGATTTTTTTAAAATTTCTCAAAATTCAACTAAAACCTTTTGAAACAGAAAAATAACAATTATTTCTCACCCCTCCACCCTTTCTCTATCAACCAAATATCACCCCAAAACATTAACATCAATAATAAACACATCACACCTCAATTCAATTAATAATTTAACTAAAAACTTAAAATTTAATTCTCTTTATTATACTAAATTACATAACCAAATATTTAATTATATGTAATATTTATTTTTCTTCCATGAATAACCTATTAATTAAATCGTTTCTTACAACACGTTGGGGGAGAAGGGAAAAAGGAGAGGTTGTGAATTCGAATCTCTTCCCTAACAAAAAACTAACACATTAATAACTAACATTTGCTCTATAAAAAAAATGTTGCTATTATAATTTTATCTTTTTTACTTTTTTCAATGATTTAAGAGTTAAAATGACGTTGGACTATCTCTTGTTTATGCAAAGGATTTAAATTTATTTAGTAAACTGTTATTCGATTCGCTAATAAATTTTCGACTTCGACCCGCACGTTTCACCAAAACATATATCATTTGTCTTCTTTCGAATTTATCGTGAGTAAAATAAAATTATAAAATTGATCAAATAAAAAAAATCTCTATAAAAAATAAAATTATATAACACTTAAAATAGAATTATAATATTCATCTAGCAATAAAAATTCCATATAAAAATGAATTTGAATCTTTTTTGCTAACAAAATTAACATAAAAACGAACAATATTTATTGAATGTTTAACTTGTGCTCGTACACATGAGGCAATACTAAATCTAGTTTTTCAGACATTCTAAATTATTTTTAAAATTATAAACTAACTTTGGTATTTCTGGATATAAATATTTTTTAAATAAAAACTTGACTTCTGACTTTTGTCACATGGGCAGTATTAATTAAATAATAAAAGAATACACTACATGGAGAATAGTGATATTAAACTTTATTTCTTTTCAATAAATACTAATGTATTTTACTATCTTTTCCAGTTATATCCATCTATAATTATATTAAACTTTTTTATTAATTCTTTATTCAATATTTTTCAAAAAAAAAATTAGAAACCCTCAATAAAAAACTCTTTTGTCATTTGTTTATTCCATAGTGATATTAGTGGCTATTGCCTATAAAGTCAACTTTTGAATATCTCCAATTCCATGTGCTTCAGACACACATATACTGACACCAATATCCATCTGCATTACACTAGAGTTGGAACAAAACTTGGAAATACTCGATAGTGATTACATTAATTTTTTATTAATTAAGAAAAATGTAGGTCAACCTAATATATTAAGCAATAAAAATTAGATATGCATTCATATTTTATGTTTTTATTCAGTTTCCTTGTAGATAAGTTAAGAAAAATAGTGAAAACAAATAATATCATAAAATCAAAATTCAAAACAAATGTAAATATTTTGAAGAATTAATAAAAGAATTTAATTAGTATATGCTGTCACAGTAAACATTTTTATACTTGTATTTAATTACAATCATTCATTTAAGTTAAATCAGTTTATTTAATTAATTAATACTTTAGAAATAATATAAATAAAGATGTATGATTATACATTAGTGTAAAACTCTTTTACATTATAATGCATACTAATTAAACTTTTAATAAAAATATTTAATTAAATATAATAATAAATTTTTGTCAAGATTGTGAAAGCATGTTACGAAAAATATAAAATCTTCGTCCTATTATGTGCTTAAAAGCATCCTATAGGTTATTAACAGCAAATTAAATTGAAAAGGAAATTAACAAACACTACTAGAAAGGAAAGATAATGTTTTTTTAAAATTAAACTTATAGATATTTTGTTTAAAAAATCAGCAGTATAAACCCTAAACAAAAAAATATATTACATGGTATATCTTTTATACATTGAGTTAAGTCTAAACTAAAAGATCATAAAATCATATTGAAATTTTAAATTGATGTAAAAAAATAGTATTATATATCAAGAAGACTAAAATTAGTAAATAAATAGTTGAATATTGATACATTTTATGCATAAAAAATATTAATACATTTCCAGTATATAAAACTACTTTTTATACTTTAACTAATTGAAAAGAGAACATAGGGTTGGGACACTGTAAATCATTTTATACTATTATTTAATAAGAATTCTCTTCCTCACTTTCATAATTTCTCCATTATACATCTGAAAAGTACACTTCCGGAATGGGAAGCACGAGGAATTCCGGAGGTATAGGAAAAAAATTGCCTATTTAGTGGCAACTTATTGTATATGAGACCTACATTGGCTGATATTTACAATAAATATTTTAAATTTTTTATAATTAAATGATAGTGCAAAATCATTTTTAATGACAATAACCTTTAAACTTATTAAAAAAGTTTAAATATAATTCTAAAAAAAATATTAAAAATTAATAAATTTATATGATAATTAATATGGGTTAATTGTGTAAAAAGTTTACATTATTGATAACTTGATATATTATCTCTATCTCTAAAAATGTGTAAGACACTTTTAATTAATTCACACTTCTTAATAAAATTAACTGATTTAGGTGAGAATATTAAATTTGTGAACAAATTCTATTTCTTTTTCGTAATTACCTTTAAAGTTAATGGAACTCATAATCTTTTTCGTTCAACTTAATTATTTTTTCCTGCCTAATTAATGTATTTTAATCGCAATCTCTAATATTCCTAAAAAAAGAATACTCACAAAACAGTGCCTTAAATCATTGGATTAAGAGGTATAGCAAGAAAACATTTTTATTGAATCACACAAAATTACATTCAACTCGATATTAAACTATGATAACGTATAATACTCAATTTAATTCTTGTATTTAGCAACTTATCTTATTAATTTATACTATACATCTAGGTATGGCAAAGGGGAGGGGTGAGAGGAGTTTGACCCTCCCTATTCTTGACCAAGAAAGTGCAGATTTTTGTTCAAGTATAAAAAAATCAGGTATAGAATTTTAATCTCATCTTTATTTTCATCAAGTATTTTTAGTTCAGATAACCCTTATGTTATTTTTATAATATAAATTTACTTATTTATTATTAAATAAATTAAATATTAAGTTATTAATATATTTTAATTTAAAATTATATCATTACTCACCATACATCTTTCACAATAGTGTGGTATCGACCACAATCCTGTAGTTCTTGCTCAATCATATTTTAATGATCCACAAAAGTGTGGATCTATACATAAACATGTGGGATTATAAATATATACATGAAATTTTGTTTGATACATAACCCAAACAGTGACCAACAAACTCATCCTCGCCTCCTATTTTCTTAGGCTGGGAAAACCTAACCCAACCTAGTCAACATAGGTTTTTTCCATCAAAGTCAAGACGGGATGAGTCCATACCCACAAAGGTGGGTGTGATTGTTATTCATAACTATGTCTTTTTTATTTATTTTTTTATAAGATGCAATTGTCAAAATACACATATTAATAAAGTGAGTTAATTCAGTTATTTGTGTCTTAAACTATAATTAATATTTTTTATATGTACCCTTAACATGAATAGAAGCCAATTTTCATCTTCTCCCGTCTTTATAGGAGACACAAAGAAACAATTAAGGGTGTTTTAGTAAAAAAATAAAATATAAAAATATTTTACAAAAAGGACAAAAAATAATGTTAACTTATAGATGCACCCCTTAGATTTAATGAAATTATAAACACATTCATTCAAGACAAAAATTAATTTTAACACAGTTTAAAATTATGAGAGTGCAACTACCATTAGTATATAAAAGTAAGGAAACTCTCTGTAATAAAAAAAGGAGATATATGCATGTATAATTTTACTAAATCTAAGATGTGTATATGTAATTTACTTATATATTTAAAAGACCTTCTACAAATTAAATTGTATATAAATTATTTTAATATATGAGTGTTTAGAAAGGTTAATTATGATAGTGTGATATGCCTTCAAACTAACATGGTGGATGCATGCTGGAAATAAATAAAAGTGTTAGTGACTCAATTATTTAACCCTAACCAAGCCAAATGATATCAGATATGAGTCAAATCAGTTTGGATTTACCTATAATAATTGAAAGAATTGAAAGGTCCTCAAGATCACATCGGAATCGTCCATGAAATTAAGAAGATCCACTGTAAAAGAGAATCATATTCTTTCCCGTGAACCTAGGCTTTTCCGATGTAGAAGAGGTTGATCTAGTTCATAGGTTTAATTGGAAGAGCATATATTAGTGGAAGTTGGTGGTCGAAGAGGAAGATATGTCGATCATTCTTTTGTTTTATTAGATTTCAAGTTATGTTATGCAACTAATTGTGTATTTGAATTAATTAAAGGGTGATTATACACTAATATGGTAAATAGTTTTATGTTATTATTTTTTCATAACTTATTTGGTGAGTTAATTTGTTGATTTTATAGATAAATATTTTAAAAATAATGTAAATTATATGATTTAATATAAAACTAGTATATTTCCTTGAAATCCTATAAAAAAATTGTTTGTGACATGAAAATTTGTGGGTAACCCAACATTAAAAATGAAATAATAGAATTTGATAGTGTAATTAATAGAATCAAATTAAATGAGAAATAGGTGATGTACGGAGAGTATGATAAATTTGCAAATATTTTTATAATAAAACCTTAAAATGTATATAAAAGTTATAATTGATTAATACTTAAATCCAAATCTTATAGACGTGTTGTTTTGTTTATATTATATGAGCACTTATATCATACGAAACCATAATCCTTAGCTAGGAAACAAGATCGTTGTGATATTTAGGCATTATTATAGTTAGTTAATTTTTAATTATAACTAATTCTTAAGAATTTACCATCGTTGCTTGATTCAATCAACTATCAGATCTTATTAGCTGAATTTTGAAGAAATTTTATCTTCATTAATGTGAAATCAGCAAAATAGCTTTTATCACCCCCACTTACCCTCAACCCCTCTAGGCAAAAAAAAAAATAAATTTGTGTCATCTGCAAACTATAAGTGAGATAACATAGATTCTACCCTTCTAGTGCTATTAAGAATAAGAATGGAGATAAAAGACCATTTTGTGAGTTTGTCTGAGACCATGACCGCTGCAGAACTCCTCAGTGGGACTTCTAGTTACCAACACCAACATTCTTGCTGATTAACACATTCCTTCATCTACCGAAATCACCACACCCCAAAGCTCATTCGATGCATCACCTCCCACTAATAATTCCAGTTTACTGAGTCATATGTAAGTCTTTTCAAAATTCATATTTAGGTACACCAACTCCTTCTTATGTCTTCGGGCATCGTCCATTACCTCATTTACGATCAACACCGCATCTAAAATTTCTCTCCCTATGTCAATTTTAATATTTTATTCTTGAATTGAAAAACATTCGTCTTTAAGAACATCAAATATTTATTTTTCAACAACATCAAACATGTTTGAAAATGCTCTACCATTACAATCACATTTGTAATTTATTATTTCATAGTGATGTTTTGCTAGACATGATTATTTAAGTATTGTGCAATTTATGATTTATTATTTTGAGTTATTATGTTGTTGAGATGTTTAATTGTTGTTGTTTATACATATTTTTTATTATTTTTATATAAAATAAACTCTTACAAGTTTTTTTTATAAGAAAACTCTTACAAGTTTATGAGTCTATATACAATCTCTAGTTTGATAATCTTGTTTACAAAAACATATAAGTTAAGAAAACATGTCGGTTTTCCACGTTGAAAGAATAATTCTTCCTAAAGAATTTATTCTTCATTTTATATGTAAGTATATTATGAGATAATTAAAAGTAAGTTAAGAATTTAAATGAAATCACTGAATAAAAATTTTATAAGAAATATTTAATCTTAAGTGGTAATGGACGTATAAAAATGTTCTAAAAATTCATGGATAAATTTATCATTGTGTCGATGTTCTAAGAAAGGAGAAAAGAGGAATTAAGCAAATTACAAAATGAAAATAAAAATGAGAGAGAAATGTTCAGATGATCAATTAATTAAAATGAATTATATAATATATAAACAGTAAAGGGTTAAACAATATATTTCTAGTAAATAGCTGATTTGCTGCTACTTCTGTGTTAGTTTATAGTAAACTTTCATTTTGATATTTGAAATATATAAACGTGGACATTTATATTCTTTAAAGAAATTTTTTAGACATATTATTAATTCATTCTAAATTAAATAATTAAAGAGAAATTTAAAATACTTTAAAAAATTATTTATATATCATTCTACAGAAAAATATGCACAATAATATAAATCGAATTTAACTGAATTTTTTTTATAATTTTAATATTTACTCTTTTTCTCTTTCAAAAGATTTATATCGACCTTTCGTAAATAAAATGAAAATGAAGGTTTATTTCTTTTATTTTTCGTCGAATGAGTTCTTCTGTATAGTTAGGCCAACAGCTAGCTATCTAGGTTTGAGATTTGCCAAATACAACCTAAGTATTTGGGATTCTCCACCCATCTCTTTGGATTTCCTCCTCTTAAAGGACAATCTAGGTTGATCTCCTACTTTGTTATTTTTTCACTGAATAAAAAAATATATCAGTTAATTATGATTAATTTTATATAAATAATTTGTTTTCACATTATAAATCTAATTTTTCACTCATGAGTCAAAGTATTATTTAATTTATTAGTATGAATTAAAGTATGTATAATAGTTGTTCTTAACTCAATCAATGATTCTAGTGATATACGAACATTATCTTCTTAAACAAGTTATTGAGTTTGAATCTTGTGGGTGGATGTCTAAATTTACAATGCATTCTTTTGCAAAATAGTCAATAAATTTCTAATTTTATATACATAGATTTATTTTGTATTTTTACAATTTTGACTCTCTTGGTATCTACTATCTACTTTGTAATACTGGAAGACATTTTCTTGTGTTTTTTCGTATTTTATCAATATATTATTTTATGTAAAAACATCTTGTAAATTAAGGGAAGAAATCAGGTAAAATAAAGTCCTTATTATTGGAAGAGTTTATTGTGTCTTCCTTTATTTAATAGATATGGATATTTCCAAATCTTTTAACCAATTAGAAAATAGATTTTATACACGTAATATTTTTATAAATTAAAATAAATTTTGAGCTTTAAAAAGCGTGCTGCAGTCGTCATGACATACTTCCGACTCAGTTGTGTTCATGAAGATTTGGATCATTACCAAGTCCTGATCACTCCTCTTAGATCCGTTCTCTATTTTTCTCTCCATTTCTCTTCGCACTCGACTCAATTAATGCAATTCTTCCTCCCCCTTACTGTCTTATGAGTTAATTGAATGAGAAACTTGTGATTTTGAAAAATAAATGGGCACAAGACTCTTATACTTTTAAGGAAAAACACTTAAATAAAATGGGATTGCAATTCTTGGAAAACCCTATATTAGGTACAATGGATGGACAAAACCTAGCTAGAAATGTTTAGATACTAAATAAAATGGGATTGCAATTCTTCACCGTCACGATGAAACGTAAATCTTGTGCCAATATGAACAATGGCGTGGTCCCATTGAAGAAAATGGGTCGAATGCTATTCCATCACAACAATGACGTTTCCCAAGGACAAGTGAGCATCTTTACATGTCTTTCATTTCAAGCCATTCACATCTTAGGTTATAGGACTAATTTGGTAATGAAGTTTATATGTACAAAAAAAAAAGTTATAAATTTAAATTTTTTTACTAACAAAACTAATACATTAACTACCAATAAAAAAATTTTACCCCTTATTTTCTTTAACCTAGCTTTGAGCTGAGATAAATAATAACATAATGTGTTTCTTGGTTAGGTTAAGTTTGAATTCTATGACTATTTTGTATTAGTGTTAAAAATATAAAACCCTTATATTTTCTTTACCAATAATTAAACATGTATTTAATTCACTATTAATAAAAAGTCAATTATCGTCATAACTTCTCACTTGAAAATTGAAGAAATTAAGACTCTGGATAGTGCCTAATGAAGATTTTTAAGAGGTAATAAAGTGATGAAATGTATTTACATGTTTTTAAGAGAAGGAATTTGAATATGATAATGAAATTAGATATGAAATTTTAATCTTCATCGGATGTTTTTGGATATCCCTGCATGTAGTCTATTATGTTTTTTTATAATTAAAATTTAAATTTAATTATAATTTATTAAATAAATTATATGTTAAATTATTAATTATAATTAATTATTAATTAATTAAATAAATTATATATTAAGTTATTAATTATATTTTAATTTTAATGATCAACAAGGGTGTGAATTTGTACACAGACAAGTGAAATTAAAAATATATGATGAAATTTTGTTTAACATAAAAACATGGTGGAGGCAGGTGTAGAGGTAAAACGGGGACCAACAAACTCATTTCGTCTTGTCTCCGATTTTCTTAGATAGAGATGGGACTAGAACCAACAAGAGTTTTTCCGTCAAAATTAAAGCGCAGACGGACCATACTTGTGGGGATAGGGAAGGGGAGGACGAAAATCGTCTATTGTCATCTCTAATCAATATTAACTAACTAATTAAATGTGTTGTCTCCTATACAAATTTTCAAGACATTTGAGAGATAATTAGTAAGGATAATTTAAAAAATATATTTTAGTTTTTTATCAAATCAATAAATTAAATGAAGTTAACTAACTTTCTTATAAAGTTATAAAGTTATGTATATTTGTTTTATTTATATATATATATATATATATAT
The DNA here is from genome assembly GCA_037954015.1 of Psophocarpus tetragonolobus. Lineage (NCBI taxonomy): Eukaryota > Viridiplantae > Streptophyta > Magnoliopsida > Fabales > Fabaceae > Psophocarpus > Psophocarpus tetragonolobus. The sequence continues at coordinate 66,459,099 of CM075693.1, forward strand.
GTCTAAGAGAGTGCAGTAAGATAGTGCAGAAGTAACATATTAGACAAATTCATCCAATATTATTAATTCAGTCAATAAATACTTTTTTAATAAGTGGAAAAAAGTCTTTGTCGCAAATCTCAATCATTGCATATTGAGAGAGATTTCATATTTTTTTCAAACCCTTAATGGTGAGTCAAAAAGGTCATTATCATCCTCTATATAACGAGGGTCTATGGTGAAGGTTCTCAATGCAATAGCCACAAAATCCAATTGTTCACCATATTCTTGATTGAACACAAGGCTAGCTAGTGTGTATTATTCTACTTATTGCAGCCTCAAATATTAGTCACAAATCATAGCTAGCTAGCATCAAGATGGAGAAGAACAAGGTTGATGCAAATTCTGGGGAAACAATTGAGGATGAGATCAGATGGGTTTGTGATTCCTCATTGGATCACAAAGGTAGAGTTCCTCTCAGAGCTTCAACTGGCTCTTGGAAAGCTTCTTTCTTCATTATTGGTAAGGAATATTACCCTTCATCTTGCTCTTAAGTCTTATACCTACCAATTTGATGTTATCACATCATATCATCTATTAATACTCTATTCGTCCCTTATTTAGAGTTCAACAAAATTCTTTTTATAGGTTAAATATTAATATTATTAGTATTGTTAGTTTTTATTAACAGTGAGATCAAATTTAATCCATGATCATTTTTCTTTCTTAACCAACGTAATTATCTTATATCTTTATGATTAAAAAGATATTTTTAAATTTTAAAGACTACAAGTGATTTTTTATGAAACTTTAAAAATAAAAAACTTATTTAAATATATTTTGTTTTACTCTTTATAAGTCCAAATGTATTTCCATAATTCTTTTTCCTTTTCTTCTATTGATTTCTTATATGTTCTGTAACTTGGTCTTGGAAGCAATGTTCTGGAATATTTCTCTGGTTAGTTTTACTTTTCATGCTTTTTATATGAATAACTTTTAGTCTTACTGTTATAAATAGATTATTAATATTAGAAATAAGTAAAGTTAATCTTGACAAAATTATATGTAATTATGTAATTAAAATTAACAGTTGATCAATTCTATTACACTTATAAAAAAATTGAATTTAGTTTGAATAATGCATTGAGAGTAGCTTGTGCATGTGTGATGACTCGTCACATTTGAATAAATACCATTTTCCAAAGGTGTTGCTGCATTATTAAAGAAACTGAAACTGATTAAATACCAAAAATTCTCAGATGCAAACTAGTATTTTAATTGCTGAGCAAAATATAAAGAAACTTGTAACTAGTTTAAGTTACTGGAAACTGGTTTAATTAGATCATGAGCATTTTCCATTTGTTTTTATTATTATTATTATTATTATTATTATTATTATTATTATTATTATTATTATTATTATTATTATTATTATTATTAGTAATAGTAATAGCAATAGTAGTACTGAAAATGCATGTGGTGTCGCGTCTTTGTATTCGCATTTTTATTTTTATATGTTATAAAAATTTTAGAGTTTTAATAATATGTTTTTTAATAACATGATAGAATTGTGAGAGAAGAGAGTTTAAATATAATTAAACATATTGTCGCTCATGTATATTTATATGTTTATTAAAAATATTTATAATCGAAGGTGTACATAAATTATCTTTTAATTTTTAAACATGTATAAGAGTAGAAGTTGTAGGTTTGGATTAAAAAGAGAAATTTCCTATAGATTATTATTATTTTTGGAATATATAAAGTCTTTTATATACATCATTAGGAAATGAGATTGCTTTTACTTTTCATATATTTACCAACTTCAACCATTACTTTAACTCTCATCCCTACTAAGTTTAGTTTTTGGAACAGTGCTTCTGCTGAATTTGATTTACGAAAATGCATGTTTAAAGAGTTGTATGATTACATCTCCCATTACAACATCCAATTTTTCGCCATACAAAGATTCATTAAAGAAATTAAAGAAAAATTTCATATGAGAATTCATATTGGATTAGTGGTTGGTCTATAGCATAAAAAAATATTACATTAATAGATAAAGTCAATCAACTTATCATAAATGATAGATCGTATAATTAAATACCAGTGTAAAAAATTTTATACTAACAGGACATATTAATTAAACTCTTAATTTTTTACTAATGTAATTTTTATTTGTTGGAAATTAATTTATTAATATGAATATTATCGTCTACACTAATTGTATATTATATTAACGTGTATATTACGTATTACAAATTATTAAAATAGACTCAAGATACTTATGATATTAATAAGAGTAATGATTCTCTTGCATACTAAACAAGGCAAAATTGAGCCTAATCTAATGGACTACCCTAAATAATCCATATTTAAAATGGGATTGGACTCTAAAAATTTAGACCAAGAATAATTAGGCTCATTTGGCTTTATACTCCTATATGTTCAACTAGGCTAGTTAAATGTAGGTCCATAAAAATCATTAATATATTTTTTTGCAAGTTTTATACATACTTTTAATATTTGTATTTTAAATATGTTTTATTTTATAAAAAAATGTATTCTAAAATGTTTTGGCTTATAAAAAAATATGTTTAATTATATTTTTCTTTAATTATAATCAATTTGGTCTAATGATTGCATATAAAGAGGATAAATCAACAAATTTGTATTTCAAATTTTGAGATGAATATACTTTATACTTAATTTAATGATTTTCAACATTTATTTTTTTTTAAATTTTTCTCTTCTTATTACATCTCATAATAAATTACATTAACCATCTATCTTTTATATATATATATATAAATATATATATATATATATATATATATATAAAAAGGAAGCTCACAATTTTTGTGTCCACATTTTTTTTCTAATTTTTTTTTTAATAACTATCTATTTAAAAATATTACTTTTAAAACATTTATAATTAATATACATAATTTTTTTATTATTCTAAAAATTAATTATTTTATTATTATGAGTTACAAAGTGACTCATTTATCAATAGTGTATATAAATGCGATCATATGTTTTTTATTAACAAATTACTTTCTAAAAATATATAGATAGAAATAATAGAAACATTTGCTATTTTCATATTTTATTTCTTGTCTACTAATAAAGAAAACTTCTTCTTAGTGCTTATGATCAAAATAGAGACTTCTTTACCCATCCCATCTTCAAATGCGTGGCAGTATATATCCAAATGTATGCAACCCTAAATGGAGTAATTATTAATACTACAAATTAAGAATATATATATTGCTAATTGGATAGTTCTCATGGCCAGATTCTCCCATGCACTAAATTTGTCAAGAGAAAAATGACCTACAAAGAAGTGGGGCCCACTACCTACAACTAGATACATTTTAATAGCATTAGTAAAGATAATGGATATGAGCCACACAAATTAGGCATTATATACTCACTATTATTACTAGGGAGAAAGATGCTCCACTCTCTACTAAACCAAGTGTGAATTAGAATGTGAGTGTTATTTTTTAGCGGACAAGTATTATGGTATGTATTTTATTAATGGATAAAAAAGAATATTTATTAGGAGTTAAAATCTCTTACGTGATAAAGTGGAGAGATAGAAAAGAGAAAAGTGGAGAGTTCAAATTTTTATTAAAAAAACTAACATATTAATAATTAATATTTAATTTATAAAAAAATTATTTATTAAAATTAGAACCCAGAAAAAGAGTATGGTTGAAAAGATCAGATTTGATGGAATAATCAGACTGAGTTTAAAAAATTTAAGCAAATATAATTGGGTCAAAATGATTAGATATGATAGGTTGAATAAATTGGATTAAACTCTAAAAACATAGATTCATATAAAATTATATCTATTTGAATTTATATTATTTAATTTTTTCTTTTAATTTATATAAATTTAGAGTAAAAGATAAAATGAATAAATTTGACCTGATATGAGAAGCCGGTCTAACCGAACCACAAAATCCAACTCCTAAATTTTGAACCGGCCCGTTCCAGAGCATTTTTCACACTTAGTCCAATAATGGACAAACCGCACATTTTTTTGTACTAAGTAGAATATACATATAATTGCTTATAACAAAACTTCCCTAAAATAGAGTTTATAATTGGCATATTGATAGTGTAAACCAAGTTAGCATTATCTTTTAATTATAAATTACTTTTTAATGATTTTTAAGATAATTGTTATAAAAATTATTAAATTAATAAATTTATGATATATGATAATTTGTAATTGGATGATATCATAAAATAGTTTTATCCTATCATTGTATTATCATTTTCTCATATTAATTTACCATAACCTTAAAATTACAAGGTTTGTGTAGATTATAAGGAAAAAAATAATAAGAAAGTCTAAAAATAATGACAATTATAGATTGTATTGTAATTAAAATTATTATATTTTCTAATAATAATTTAAAAGTTATATTCAAAACAATTTATAGTATAACAAATTTTATGTTGACAGTAATTAAAATTAAAGCCTTATTTGAAGTGTCCCTTAATAGCTCATAGGCTTCAAATGTTGTTAGGCAGCTACATATAGCTTTTGTATAAAAACAACTTTATATTTTCACTATTTATCTGTTGAGCTTTTTAGTTTTTAACGTACTCAACCTTTTAGAATAATTCATTATTCTTAGTTTACCCCATATTGTGTGTGCCAAATTCATGAAACAAGAATGATACTGTACCTGCTTGTTTCTTGGCCAATTAAGAAAAGATATGCTAAGTATAGATTAGGGATTTATGGTTCAAGATGCTTGTTCCATAGATTAGGGATTTATGGTTCAAGATGCTTGTTCCTTTTCTTACTTTTTATCTTTGTCAATCACCTAGTTACATCTTTCATGCACAAAAGCAAGCATGCATTGAAACCACTTAATTGTCTATATCAAAGTGATTCCATAATCCATTTAGTTGAATCTATAAGGAAGCATTCACTCACTTAGTGCATGTTTGGCTCTTCATTGCAAACATATATTTGAGGTCAATGGATAAGAATTTTTGTTTTTACTTTCACTCTAGTTTTATTTGTTGGACTTACACTGAAATGCACTTATAACTTTTGTAACTGCAAATCAAACATGCACTTGGTTCACAACTAGCCATGTATATATTTACAAACTTTGAGTGAATTCTTTCCAATAATAGTAATCATGTGTAGACATTAAATACATACTTTTTATTCTTTTTTTGCAGCAATTGAATTTAGTGAGAGACTGAGCTACTTTGGAATAGCAACTAGTTTGGTGCTTTACCTTACAAAAGTTCTTCATCAAGACCTTAAGACTGCAGTTAAGAATGTGAATTATTGGTCTGGTGTCACCACTTTGATGCCATTGCTTGGAGGGTTCCTAGCTGATGCTTACTTAGGTCGTTACGCCACTGTGATAGCATCATGCATTGTTTATCTCATGGTAATCAATCTCAATAACCACTCAATTAAGCATTTAATGGCATTATACCATAATTAATATGACATTTAATTACAGTGTTATTTCACAATCCACCATTTATATAGCTTTTAAAACAATTATTAATACAGTTAATAAATTTACCATACATGAATAACTGTGTGATTAAATGAATGTGTAAACTTCTTACACTTCATTGTATGATCCTTATATGTTAGTAAGTATTAAAAACTTGTTCTTATTTTTGTGTGGCAGGGTTTGGTTCTGCTTTCTTTGTCATGGTTCTTACCAGGTTTGAAACCATGTGATCATGCTAGTATATGCATTGAACCTAGGAGGATTCATGAAGTGGCTTTCTTCCTAGGCATCTATTTAATCTCAGTAGGAACTGGAGGGCATAAACCTTCGTTGGAGAGCTTTGGTGCTGATCAATTTGATGATAACAATGGTAAAGAAAGGATACAAAAAATGTCCTTTTTCAACTGGTGGAACAGTGGCTTGTGCAGTGGAATCATTCTAGGAGTTACTGTGATTGTTTATGTACAAGACCATGTCAATTGGGGTGTTGCTGATATCATCCTCACTGGGGTCATGGCTATTTCATTGATCATTTTCTTAGTAGGAAGGTCATCATATCGTTACAGAACACCAATTGGAAGCCCTTTGACTCCTATGTTGCAAGTTCTTGTTGCTGCTATTTCCAAAAGAAAGCTTCCACATCCTTCTAATCCAACTCAATTGTATGAAGTTTCCATTTCTGAGGGCAATAGTGAAAGATTTCTAGCTCACACCAAGAAACTCAAGTAAGTTGTAGTAAAACTGAATCACTACATTGAAAAAGAAAGGCCAATTTATAAGCTTATATTATAATATGTAACACAAGCTAATGAGGTAAACAATTGGTTTTTATCTATAAAGATAACATATTTTTATCACAAATAAAAAAGCATTTAAAGTTTACTTTTTAAGTAACTAAAAAAAGCTAGTGTACTCCATTGGTTACAGACTCCTCGCTATGAAAAGGTATGGGGGTTATCAATAGGTTATCAAGATTCAAGACACAAATTTTTAAGTAACTAATTAAAAATACTTAATATGATATTTGATATTTTTAACACTCCTAAGTACTATGAATCATGATGTGAACAAGAGCATAAATTGAACAGTATTATATACATTAAGTGCTTTGTTAACTAGTTTGTTAAAGATATGAAATTAAGAAATATTAAATACATCTTACTAAACACTTTTTAAGTTATTTTAAAAAACAACTTTTGATTGACTTTTCTGTTTTGTTATAATATATATTGTTTTTGGACAAAACCTTCCTAATATTTTGTATATTTTAACTATGTTTTATGATAATGGTAGCAATATTTGCCATATACCAATTATATGTTAATTGATGGTATTATTTGTTTGATCAGATTTCTTGACAAGGCAGCAATTGTTGAAAGTGAAGGGAACATAGCAGAGAAGCAGAGTCCATGGAGACTTACAACAGTAACAAAGGTTGAAGAACTGAAGCTAATCATCAACATGGTCCCCATTTGGGTATTCACTTTACCCTTTGGAATCTGTGCTTCACAAACCTCAACTTTCTTCATCAAGCAAGCTGCCATCATGGACAGAAAAATAGGCAAAAGTTTTGTGGTTCCTCCAGCTTCAATTTTCACTCTTGCAGCACTAGGGATGATAACTTCAGTGATCATTTATGACAAGCTTCTTGTGCCAATCCTAAGAAGACTAACAGGAAATGAAAGAGGAATCAACATCCTCCAAAGGATTGGTATTGGAATGTGTTTCTCTATCATCACAATGATAGTGGCAGCTTTGGTAGAGAAAAAAAGGCTTGATGCTGTTGAAATGAATGGCCCAATAAAGGGTTCTTTGACAATGAGTGTCTTTTGGTTGGCTCCACAATTCATAATAATTGGATTTGGTGATGGGTTTGCTCTTGTGGGCTTGCAAGAGTATTTCTATGACCAAGTGCCAGACTCAATGAGAAGTTTCGGAATAGCACTTTACCTTAGTGTGATTGGGGCAGCAAATTTTCTTAGTAGTTTGTTGATAACAATTGTTGATCATGTCACAAGTACGAGTGGGAAGAGTTGGATTGGTAAGGATTTGAATAGTAGCAGATTGGACAAATTTTATTGGCTTCTGACAGCAATCACCACATTGAACTTGTTCATGTTTGTGTTCTTTGCTAGAAAGTATAACTATAAGAATGTGCAGAAGGTGGTTGTGGCTGATTGCTATGAAGGCAAAAGTGATGATGGTAGAGCAGAGATTGTGGTTTGAACTTTGAATTAGAGAAACTTAGTTCTATTCAGCATAAATGACCAAGATTTCATAGATCAAAATATATAGGTTTCTACTATTAGAATCCTTACATTTCATAGCATATTGTCCAAAAATTATGATCCAAACCAATAGTTATGTGTTTTTTTTTAGGTGTTTATGGTGTCCATGTAATATTATGACAAAAAAGTATGTATGTAATTGTTGTTTCAAAAGGTGACATTCATGTAATTTGCTGTTCAAAATGTCATTTATCTTTTTCTCCTTTTATTTATCTTCAATAATTTCTCCCTGTACTTCAGTTTTTTTCCTCCACTTCATTTTACATCCTTCAAAAGGATCAATTGGAGCAAAAAAAAAAATAAAAATAAAATTATGTATGTAATTTCCATTTCAAAAGGTATCATTGATGTAATTTTCGGTTTCAAAATGTCATTCATGTTTTTCTCCTTTTATCTCAAACCATTTCTTCCTGTACTTCTATTTTTTTTTTTTTCCTACACGCTTTGGAATGATCAAATAAAAGTAAAAATACACCTACCAAATAGGGTACAGAAAAAATTCCAAAAAAGTGTAGGAAGAAATTTACTCATTTTATAGGGATGATTTGCCCTTGTTTTTTTCCTGTGACTCTGAGAATTATCTACTTTTGCTCCAATAACATGCACTGCAAATTATCCATTTGTGGTTATGCCTCTCTTTGGTAAACCGACACTACCAATCAAATAATTAAAACAATAAATTATAAATAAATTGTTGTAAATTCTTGTTATTGGAGTTTGACTCATTTCTTTAAATCAAAAAATAAAATCTATAAATGGATGATAATGGAGTCTAACTTAGTTATCTTAGTCAGACGGCACAGAAAATTCTTGTGGGATGACAATGAGGAAAACTAAAAGATATTAGGACTCAATATGTAAGACTAAGAAGCATGGTGGGCTAGGCATAAAATATGTGATAGATTTCAACAAAGCTGTGCATGAGAAATGGAGATGGAGGATCTTAAAAGGGAAAAAGACACTATGTATCAGAGTACTTGAAGTCAAATATAGAGATGTGAGCAAGTACTTGAAGTCAAATATGGAGTAGGGGATGAATTTTGGCTTACTAATAATATATATGCAGCAGTAGGCGATGGTTCAAAACTCAATTTTGGGAGGATAAATAATACAAGAGGAAATCTCTAAATGATAGTTTTCCAAGGTTATATGTTATTTCAATCTAGAAGAAAATTGCTCTTTCACAAGCTTGGTGGAATTATAGTAGTTGGAAGTGGGACTTGAAATGGTAATGACCTTTGCTAGACTAGGATGTGGAATGGTTGAAGGACCTTCAAAATATACTAAAGGGGTAGTGTTAAAAAGGAGAAAAAAGATAGATGAAAGTGGAGAGGAAGTACAACTAGTAATAATGAATATACAGTAAATGATGTCTATAATGTAATACATGATATGGTAAATCCATAGTACTACCAACTAATTGTACTTATTAATTTTGGTAACACATTGAGGAAGTAGCCAAAAAGAAGGGAAAGAAAATTTTAACAATAATTTAACTAGCTATAATTTTTTATTTGGCTAACTAGAAACGAATTAGTTTTTATAGATTCTATACTTCAAAAGTCTGGTATGACTAATTACAAAATTCATAATATAGATCTACTGTAAAAATGTGTTATTTTCATTTTTTAAGTAACAAGTGCAGCTTAAGAATTGTATTTAGAATATACAATAGGATTCATTTTGTGGAGTTGTAGTTGGGTCTCTATTTCTCTTATTTTGTTCATGCTTTTGTAAAATAGTATTACCTTTTGACAATTAGTGTAAACTTAATGTAGTAAATCTTATAATCTCTTCTATTATTAATGAATAAAACTTTGTTTAAAAAGAAAAAAAAAACTTAGTTGTTTGAGTAATATATGTGAATTATTCTGATTGCAGGGGTATAAGAATTTTTAATTTGTTATAAACTTTCATAAATTGATATTAATTAGTAATTACTTCTAGAAAAACCTTTAAATGATGGCAGGTAAGGGTAAAATTCATCTTCCTGATACTGAAACGATATCACCTTGATAATAAAGATATACTATAAAACTAGCATGTTTAGATCAAAGATTTCAAACTATGGTTTGATCAATGAAAAAAAGTAAATAAGATATACTATGGTTTGATCAAAGATATACTACTTATTTGATAGTTTCAAAAATCAGTATAGTAACTAACTCTGTGGTATGGTATTGGATTTACTCGATCAATGGTTGAACAGTGATTGGATTTGTATCACTCGGTATATATTAAAATTTAAAACATATGAAAAAATTATAAATATATTAATAACTATTCATAAACAAATTTACAAGTACTTATATATAATTCTCAAACACAACAAATTAATAAGCAATATCAAAATCAAATTAATAATAACATTGTAAAAATAAAGTGAAGTGCGCAATCAAAGAAAGAAGATAAAATAATAATGAAGAATACACGGTTGCAACATATTAATAGAAAAATGCAGAATAAATTTTTAAGTAATTTTAAAAAAATAACATGACCTATATGCAGTCATCGAGTTATTAATTCAATCAAATTGGGTCAACGGTTTGACCGCGTTCTGATTTTAAAACTATGCCTATGATTAATTTCATGCACCTTGGAATTATAAACACGTAGGTTATAGTAAGTTTTCATTTAATTTTAATTTCTCCTAAAAATATCCTTTGTAAGAGGGGATCTGATTTTCAATTGGTCCATATATTTTGAAAATTGACAATTTTGGTCGTTCTAGTTTTAATTAATCAAACTCAGTCCACATATTTAAAAGAAATAAAAAAAATTAATATTGTCACTATTTTACCATTTAATTTATAGTAGAAGTAATGACATAAGTTAGACAATTTGTACCACATAATAGCATCTACGTGGCATTAATCATTTAATTATAACAAAGTTAAATAATTTAATATAAAATATCAAATAATCCAATATTGAATATTAAACAAATTATGAAATAATTAAAAAATAAAATCAAAAAAACAAAATCCTGTAGCTTTAAACAAATTAACTAATTGAATTGCTACATTATGAAATATTTAAAAATTGGATGCCAATTTAGCAATGAGATTAAAAATTTCCATTTTTAAATATGTAGACTAAAATCGAGCAATTAAAACATTGGAGAAAAAATTTAAATATATAGAAAAAAATCTAACAATTAAAATTAGAAGGAAAAAATTATCTGGACTCTAAATATAGAAATCTGAAATGCAATTAATCTATGTTTAAAAAATCCGATTGGATGGTTTGACCAGAAAACTGGTGAACCCGTCTGATAAAGACCAGGTCTCAAATTATAGTAACTGGTTCAGTCAATGAAGAGTGCCGGTCAAGTAAAGACCAAGTCTCAAAATCGAAAAATCGATCATGAACCGGTAAAATCAGTGATTGAACCGGTTCTTAATTTTTTTCAAATCTTTTTGCATTTTTCTAAATGCACCACTTTTTTTCCTAAGTTCACCCCTTTTTAAATTAAAAAATTAATAAAAATAGAAGCTAACGTAGCAATATTAAGGTTTATTTAGTAAAAATACATTTTTTATTTTATAATTAACTTCTTATAAATTTTTTTCTTTTATAATCTTAATTTTTATAATACATTAATAAGAAAAAAAATATTATTTTAGTATGACCGATCCAACCACTAGTTTAATTTGGTTGAACCAATGAACCGTGAATCAGTATTTTAACCAGATCAATCACCGGTCTAGTTTTTAAAATATGACAATTAATAGAGAAAAAAAAAACTAATATCTTAAAAGATAACTGTTGACAAATATTAATAAATATTACTCAATCTTCTAGTTAACTTGAAAAATAACTTTTTATTTTTATATAATAATTTTTTTTGGACAAAATTGACCTTCCAACTAATTTCGTACAATTTTTAAATAACGTTCATGCTATCATAGTAGCATTTACCATGTCTTAATTAAAAATTAATTCATGGAATGATTTGTTTGATAAGGTTTCTTGACAAAACATCAATTCTTGCAACCATAATCAAAATTGAAGAACTAAAGCTTATCATCAACATGTTGCTTATTTGGGTATTCACTTTACCATTTGGAATCTATGCCTAGGTTAGAGATTCTCCATTTTGTCAAACCATGTGCAACGATGAATAAAAAAGTGGGAAAAGGATTTGAGATTCTCCACCTTCAAATTCATTCTTTTTTCATTAATAGTAATTATTCGATTGCGAAGTTACTCATATTTAAGATTTTTCACTCTTCTCCAACAGTCTATTCTATGAAAATCAAACTTAGGTATTTTTCAACAAATATGTTGCTAAATTGAATTAGTTTCCAAAATTTGGTATTGGGATGTTTAAAATTTATATAGTAGTATTTAATCATGTCCTTATTTCACCACATCTGATATTATTACGCTTCATTGTTTAGTCATTGCTTTTGTAAAAAAATAATTTGTATGCTTCATTGTCTTTTGTAAAAAAAAAAAACAAAAAAAAAAAAAGAAGAAGAACGAAAGAGAAGACAAATGTCAGCGAAACTTTCTCTCACACTCCTTTCAAAACTCAATTACCAATTTTAGGAGAGAAAGATATTAAATGAGAAGAGGAACATATCATATCAAAATTAGTGATTTCTGAAATTTCTATCAATCATGTGAAGAGTTTTAGGGGAAAAAAAAAAAAAAGTAGAGTTTTGCTAGCTTTTTCTCAAAAAGTAATAGCTTCGTCCCTACACTCTTAACAGTTAACATAGAGTTAATTAGACAGAATTTGCCTTAATTTAATCTTTTATTACACTATTATCTCTGTTTTTTTTTTTTTTTTACATCACTAGCTTTTACGTCGGTTTGATGCAATGAAAGTCAAAAAATTAATAAGATTTTTGTTGGATTTAATAAAAATATAGAAGTTAAGTGTAATAAGAGAAAATATCCCTTGTAATTTACTATAGGCTTAAATAACATTTTGATCAGTGCAAAATAGTGGCCTTTTTATTGGTCCTTTAATTTATTTTTTTTAATTTAGTCATTAAAAAAAAATTAGTTTAGTTTTAATTCCTCTTATCAACTAAAAATTTTATTTTACTTCTTACTTTTAGAAAACCATGTTAATATAACGAATTTAGCAATCCAATAATTTATAACATTATTAGAGAGTAAAACAGGATTAGTCACGTATAATATTTTGTGTTTTCAATCTCTTATCTATTCAAAACGGTTTATGATATATATAATTAGTTTATAAGTAATTAAAAACATAATTTATCCAAAAAATTTACATGTATCTATCACATTAAACTCCTAACATGATTCGTCACTAGATTATTAATATCATTGTTCCGTTTTAATTAACTTTTTTTTTAAGCAAAGACTAACAAAAAAATTCTAGATCAAAATCAAACAAATTAAAAAAATAATAAAAAATCAATATTTTTCAAGGACAAAAATGTTATATAAGACTTTATAACAAATTGTATGATAATTTTCATTAGAGCCACTCATATGTAACTTATGCACATCTAACACTAACCTAAATTATTAAGCTGCTTCATTGTATGATGGGACCTGATTTTCAAACCCTTATAATGCTATTGCCTCTCCTTTATTTATCAAAACCAAAAGAAAAAAGATTTTGCTATTGGCACCATCGTATTGCTTGTGGCACCCTACCTTGACCTTATAATTGAATATTTGAATATAATGACTAAAATGCTATCAAGGCATGTTCACATTAATAGCTTCTATAGTTTTAGTCACTGTTTCAACCTGTTAGAAGACACTTTTTACGTGTTTTTTGAATGTTTAGCTGCCAAGAAAGTATGGAACAATTTTCATACGAGCATTTATCTTTCAATATGTAATAACTTTGTTTGGTTGAGCTAGCTGGAGAATGGGGGAACGTTTTTGTTGAACATTTTTTGTGTCTTTGATTCCTTTCATTTTATGAGCTTAATTCAAGGAGATATGGTTGTCTGTCATAGTTATGCAGTGGTTGTTGCCAAAATTAAAGACTATCTACAACAAACTTGGAATGTTACTTTTCAACACTCTTTAAGGGAATGAAACTAGTGTGAAGATGTTAGCTATTATTATTAGGGTTGATCTCGAACTATATTGCTAAGGGAATAGTTGCTATTTCTCTTTCTTTTTTTTTTTCATCTTTGTTTGTGCATGTATTACCATTAAAACAAGAGTTTAACACCCGTACATTATCAACGTAAAAGAGTTTTATAATAGTTTTTCGTTTAAATGACTTTTAAAGTATTAATTAATAAAGTAAATAAATTTGACATACACAAAGGATTGTAATTAACTGTTAGTTAAAACAGTGTAAAAGAGTTTTACTTTTGTAATGGAAAGAAGTTACTATTATGTATATTCACCACTTTTTTTTTAAGAAAAAAATATCAACTACTTATACAACGAAAACTTATTTCAATTTTGTATTTGATTTAAAATACACAGCAAAACAATGTATTGTGTATATACACTTTTTATCTTAGTATGGTTTACAAGTAATTTTGGTTCATGTTCTTGTTTTTAATAAGAATAATAAATATATATCCTCATTGTAAATCATAGTTTAATATAGTCATTATACTCACACACTCTTAATTTTTAAAAATAAAATTAAATTAAAATTAATAGAATAAGAGAAATTCTAATTCTATTTTGGGTTTACAAAACATTCTCCCACTACATTATCATCATGAGCATCATCCCTGCAGGCCACATCCTCTCTGCTTTAAGTATCAAGGCAACATAGGGTGCCACTCACTCTCCTATATGCTTTCAAATTTCTATAACTATTGTCTCTTATGGCTTTTTCTTTTAGTTGATAAAAAATTATATTTTTTCTTCTGATAATTTGCGTTGTTTGACTTTTTATTTCCTTGGTTAGTATTATGGTATATTTAAACCATGACAATGTAATTGGAAGTTTTTTCATTTTTTAAGAAAAATGAAGAAGGACATAATTTTAAATCACATCGAATTGATGTTGTTTTATTAGTCCCAGATCTCGTTTTATTAGTCCCAATATTTTTTAATTCAGTACATATACAAGTACTTATTATATTATTTATTTATAATTTAAATTTACTTATTTATTATTAAATAAATTACATTTGAACCATAACAATGTAATTGGAAGTTTTTTCATATTTAGAAGGACATAATTTTAAATCACATCGAATTGATCTCGTTTCATTAGTTTCCATATTTTTTAATTCAGTATGCATACAAGTACTCATTATACTATTTATTTATAATTTAAATTTACTTATTTATTATTAAATAAATTATACATATTAAATTATTAATTTAAAAAAGTATATAAAGAAAAATTAATAACAAAAAATTATAAATTAAAATTTAAAAACTAAAGATATTATGTACCTCCTTTATCGTAACTCACCCCACTCTCACCTTCAACAAAAAAAATTGATATTATATTAAAAAATTAACATCACACAAATTTTGAAAATATATATATTTTTTAAACTACAACATTTATTTTAGTTCGAATGAATTACTAAAAGAATTTGGATTATTTAGAGTAGAGTACCAGGCTTTAGATGTGATATTTGTGAACAGTATCCATAATCTTAATAAAACCATATTTTGAATTATTAATTGCCAATGAAAATTGAAACATAATAGATACAACTTTTCTACCAGTGATGTATAACATTTCCAAATTGTAAGATTTTTTTTATTGAAGAAAAATGTTAGCTGTTAATTTATTAATTTTATTTATATATGAATTAATTTGTATATATGACTTCTTTCTTGTTTTAGTTTGCTAGTTTTTAACCATTAATACTTTGTTAAATAATAACATTTTTAGCATATTAAGAAAATTCGTTTATATGTTTGGTAAAACTAATTTATGATATTTTTTTAATATATTTAATTTTAGATACTACTAAACAAAATTTGAATGTATTTGATTGAGCAGAATATGTAAATTGTTATAAATCTACTGACACTATTTTAACTCTATTAAAAAAACAAATTTTATTTTATCTAATTACAAATATTTATTTATTAGAGACTAAATCTTATTCAAATCTTGTAAAATTATTATGAACGACAAACATTTCTTCTCAATATTTAACACAATTATATGTTTAAGATTCAAACTCAATACTAATATGAAGCTAACACAATCATGTGTTACTTAATCTCACACTTGGGTTACTACTAAACATATATATTATGATTAAAAGCGATAAAATCTATTTTAAAAGTGAGGAAATATATAATTTTAATTTATTTTAGTTTAAAGTTTTGAATAGTAATTATAACATACTCTGTTTTGATTTAGATTATAAGAATCCATTAACACAAAAATATTTTAAAAAAATTAAAAATGTTAATTTATAGCAGAGTAAAATATTATCCATCCAGAATAAGTATCATACATTTTGCACAAACTCAAATTTATTTTACTTTTCAAATTTATTATCCCACTGTGTTTGAATTGGAATATTTATGAAAAAACTAATAATCAAAATATTAAAGGAATATTTTTGCCAATAGGTAATCTTTTTGTTTGGCAAAAATATTCTTTAATATTTTGATTAATTATTAAAGTACTCCGAATTATAAAACATATTATTTCCATTAACTATTATTAAAGTAATCTTTTTATTCTAGATTAAAGATCACGAGTGGCTTCGACCTATTGGTTCATAAACTAATTTCAGTCAGGGTTATATTGATCCAAGAAAAAAAATTGCAAATGAAAAAATTAAACTCAAAACCTCCCTTTAAATATAAAAAGAAAAAGATCCAAACGTCATTTTAAGCAGTAATCACTTCTCAAGAAGAAGACCCAAATGTGATTGCAAGCTTTAGTGCAATGTATGAGGTATAGGGTTCATCATGTGATAAAAAATATAAATAGAAAGAGACCCAAACGTCATTGTTTTTATAAATTAACAAAGAGGGGTAATAAAAACAAGGAAAAGTGATAAAGAGAAGAGTGACAAAAACAGAGTAAAACTCATAAAAAAAATTACAAAATTAGTTAAAAAATTTGCCAGGTCATGACAAAACTTATCTTGTTTTTGTCTTTTTTGTCTATTTCCTTTTTTTTTTCCTGTAACAAAAATGCACCCATATTTTTCTCAATGGTTAAAATAATTCTTAAATCTAACATGTGCTAGTATTGTACGTAATACGTAAGGAAATCGATTAAAATTTAGTATTATTTTTAACAGGGTAAAATCAAAATTAAATAAAAAAGTATGCAATTTTTTTTTTTTAAAAGGCAAAATTTTATTAACCTAGCATCGTCAACACCCATGACACAGAGATTAAATGTAGTATAGAATAGAGAAGAACCAATCAAAATAATCTGTTACAGTAATACACTCACATCTTAAATAAACTCCTAGATAAAAAACTTACAAGTATCAATCAATCTCATAAGTGTTAGAAAGTAGCAATTAAGTAGTACTCTTTGAAATTCAAACAATACATGATACTAGTTGAATTGACTATAAACATAGCAGCAGGAGTTTTATATAACCCTTTGATAGAAACCCTTAATAGCACAAACACAATGAATTGTGATGGAAAGTGTCAAAGTGGAACTTTCTTGGTGCATTGTTATTTTGTTATAGGTTTGATTTAAAAACAACCACACATGCTGAGAGCACCATCCCCACCAATCTAATATCCAATACTAATACTATTTTGCCTCCTAAAAAAAAGTCAACATTAATCCACCTTAATAAAATACTACCATATATTATAAATTATAAATTAATCAATCATTCATTGCTAGATAGCATTATAGTGCATTGTTTATAATTTCTTGGTGCATTGTTTACTGCTTTGATTTGAGTATCAAATGACAGCACAGTCATGTAGGCATCATCCATGGACCAATCTAATTTCATTGATCCTCAATGTTATGGTGTGACACCTATCACAATTAACCACTACTTTTGGATATTAAAACCATATAGTACTACAACCACTACCGTGTATTATTATAAATTTCATTTAATCGTTCATCAAATGCTAAATTCCAATCTTCCAATTCAACATAATTTTCAATTCGGCAGCCACACCCCCCAATTCCTATTAACATTTGCAAAATCTCAATTTTAATTTTTAAAACTCCCCAATTCCTTATTAACATTTGCAGAATCTCAATTTTAATTTTAAAATTTAATTAAATTTTTAATTCTTAAAATTTGTCTCTGTTTTTATCTCTGAAAATTAAAAATAAATTTATATTATTTTTAGAGACTAAAAATTTGACTAACTTTAACTAAATTAAAAAACAAACCCTAAATCTTATTTTCAATTCTTAGAAACAAACTTTAAATCTTTTTTAATTCCTTTTTTTTTTAAAAAAAAGCAAAATAAACCATATATATTAAAAGGAAAGATGAAACAAATGTTTCATCCAATATGTACCCCACAAAAGGAAATGATCAAAATGAATTCCAAAAAATGGATCCTCTACCTATATACCACATATAACCCTATACATATCCTATATCTTAAAAGTGAAATTTAATCAAATTTTAAAAATTAAAAATTTAATTTAGCGCAATTTTTAAAAATACCCACTTGCAAAAAAAAAATAAAATAAATAGTGCTAGTTCCAATTAAGCATAATTTGCAATTCAGCAGCCACACATGGTAGGAGTGCGTTATTTTGATAAATTTTTTTTATATAAAAGAAAAAAAAAGTCAATATTTAACTAAGATTTTGTTTAAAAAAATATTAAGAAATAAATCTGAAGGAAAAGTCCCTTTTCCTATCGTGACATTAGGCAAGTTATGAGAGTACTTCACTTGCTAAAGGCTAATTTTTTTGTGGAAAAAAAATGACAATCTCTTCATCTTCCTTATCTATGGGTAGTAAATTGCTGTAATTACAGACTTGATTATTTAATTTTTAACTAAAAAATTAAAAAAAAATCATTATTATTGGTGGCTAAAATTTGTTATAAATATTATTTTGATTAATAAAAGAAAACGAGCGTTAGCTCAATGTTTAACAAAGTTATGTTTAATTTAATTTGTCATTTTTTATTTTTATTTTTTAACAATATCACTAATTGGTCTTAATGAATGGTAATGTATTTCATATTGTCTTATTGAGTGTGTAGGATAAAGATGTGTGTATTTTTTATTGATTTTGAAATTTTAACTTGTTCAACAGTAGGAATCAAGATTCGAAATTTAATAAAATATAATTAATATTTATCAGAGTATCTCTCATTAAGGAAATTTTTTCTTTAAAAAAATAGATAAATTGTTTCACCAAATTAAATTTGTTTTGCTTGTTATTAGAAAAAAGTCATTTTTTATTAAATTAGTATAAATTAATAATAATAAATTTGAGATTTTGTTAGAGTTCCTTATAATTTCTTTTCGTTTGACTATGAGTATCAACATTTAACACTTCTTCTTTTAATGCAATAACTAAATTATGGATAGAGGTGTTTATCAGTTTAGGTCAACATGATAAACTCAATAAATCTTGAGTTTTTAATGTGGTCGGATTTAGACTTAATCTAACTTGTTCAGAACCGGTCATGTCTGGTATTCAGTTTGTAAAAAAAATAATAAAAAAAAAAGAAGAAAGTTTGTCCTCTAGGGTTTGAGCGTGTTCCGTTCCTCTTCTCTCTTTCAGGTTTCGCATTTGCTTCCTCCGTTCCTAAGTGGCATCTTCTTCCTCTTTTCACATGCATCTGCTTCGTGCCTTCGTCTTTCACATGCGATTTGTTCTTCTTCACCTTCGATTCTTTGGAGCTCTTCCTCTCTCTCCGCTCGGCGATCGCTTCGTTTCATCCCCTCCGACTCCATTCTGATTAGAAGGTACATTTTTCTTTCTATTTTCTATCATTTATATTTGCTTGTTACATGTTTCTATGATGTATGTATGCATGCATTCTACCTGTTTGATTTTTTGGTAGAAAGATGAAAAGCGGAAAATGGAAATTGCGATTCTAGATTTCGAAGCACTACCTGTTTGATTTTTTGTCGTGTTAATGGCCAACTGTGTAATCAATTGATTTTCATAAAAATTATCTTATCTCGGATCTGATCAGCCCACTTTCACATTGAATTTTCCAAAGGAAATAAATATCTAAGTTGTTACATTACATGTATTTGATTTTTTTTAATCCTTGTTTCTATATATATCTCACTGCCGAAGTATTGGGTTCAAACTAATAATTTTGAATTTGCAGATCTGATCTGAAATTTTGCTTACAATTGTACGTTTCTTCTTCCAGTTTTCTTGAAAAGAATATTTTATATTGGGTATGATGTTTACTTTGTTTTTTCTTTGGATTCAATCTTTGGACACAAATCTTTTATCAAGCAAACTAGGCATGTGACTTATCTTGGTTCTTTACTGCAAGAATTAATTTGGACCATTTTGAGGGAGACAGACAATAAATTGTGGTTTGGAGACTAATTCCACTACAATTGAAGTTGAGATTGTAGTTTGACTCCAATTGATGGTTTTTTCACATCTTTTCTTGTTGTTTTCACGTTTTTTATTCATGACTTAGAATATCCCTGTAGCAAAATTTAAATTTGTAGCAGTTAGTAGGTTAGTATACAATCCTTCTTTGCTTTCTCTTATTTATTTATGTCACTAACTTGCTATAACTAACTAATATTGTAATTATCCTAACTACCCGTTCCCAAAGTTCTGACATCTCCTCAGTATTTTTGTTGAATTATCTTTTAGAAGATTAGAAAAGATATTTAATTTGAAGTTATCATATATTATTTCATTGTTAATTTGGCAAGATAACTCTGATCGATTATTCTTTGTACTGAAAGATGCGAAATTCTGGATTGGCAATTTAGCATGATTAATGATCTTAACAGTTGCAATATATTGTTAAATTTTTCAATGTTTTAACCAATTAAGGTTGGGCTAGCAGAGGGGGATGGTCCCCACGATTCATGTTGTAGAAGCACTTACATTTAGTATATAGTGTTTGACCATGCCTTCACTAGGATTGCCTCCTATGGAAAATATCTATATCCCAACAAGATTCTTTTCAATTCTTAAAACTTTCAACAAACAGTGATTTACTTTGAATATGAACATTATTTCTTCAGTGTCTTTGTATCCACCAAATAAGTTCTTACTCCAAAGCCTATAGTTATTCCTCTGTTGTCGACAAAGGACTATTGTGATCATATATTATTGTTCAAAAACCTGAAGAATTTTATAAAAAGCAAAGAGTTTTCTCAAGAACTGCACATGTTTTAGGTGTACTGATCACTTGTGTGTAATCATAAGAAATTCATTCCTTCCTACATCACTTCCTATTATATTAGAAATCTGCATTGTAGATCTGTAAATAACGTGCATCCCATATATAAATCTAACACAAATGTTCCAAAACTACAATTTTATTTTTCGTATTCTTTTTTGAATTTTTTTTCTTTCTCTCACTGCCATGATTTTCTTTGTTCTTTCAATCGAATTTCTCGTTTCTCAATTTGTCCAACATGACACACAAACACAAAAACATGTTTTTCATTTGATTATGTTTTGTCGATGCTAGATTCTAGGTTTTTCCAACCCTAAAAATTTCGTGTTTTTTTCCCTCATATTGGATACTGTTTGATTGATCAACAGGAAAATTGGAAGCTTTTTAGGATGCTAGAGAAGTTACTGATATTTACAAAACAGAAAAGCATGTTTTTTTATTTTATTATGTTTTTGTCTCTGTTAGATTCTAGGTTTTTTCCTCTTATTTGATAGTATTTGATTGATCAACAGGAAAATTGGAAGATTTTAAGGATGTTAGAGCAATTACTGATATTTACAAGAGGAGGGTTAATCCTCTGGACTTGTAAGGAACTTGGGAATGCTCTGAAAGGTTCACCAATTGATACCTTGATCCGGTCCTGTCTTTTGGAGGAGCGATCCGGTGCAGCATCATACAATTATGATGCACCTGGTGCTTCCTACTCCCTCAAGTGGACCTTCCACAATGAACTTGGCCTTGTGTTTGTGGCTGTGTATCAACGGATCCTCCACCTGCTGTATGTGGAGGATCTGCTTGCTGTGGTGAAGCGTGAATTTTCGCAGGTTTATGATCCCAAAAGGACTGCTTACCCTGATTTTGATGAGACCTTTAGGCAGCTGAAAATGGAGGCCCTGGCTCGGGCCGAGGATTTGAAGCGATCAAATTCGAATCCAGTGGTTGGGAATGTGAAGAAGCAGGCAAAGGGGAGTAATAAGGTGGGGATTGAGGGAGGGAATAAGAAGAAGAGTGGTGGTGTGGCCAAGAATCGTGCGGATGGCGATGATGGCAATGGGCGGAAGTTGGAGAATGGACACTCCAATGGAAATTTTGTTGTTGCTAAAGATGCTAACCATAGTAGTGATGTAAATGGTAGACAGAATGGAAGCCCCAATGTTGGTGGGGCTTTTGATGTACATAAGCTTCAGAAGCTTAGGACAAAAGGTGGGAAGAAGGCGGATACTGCTGTCAAGGCCTCCAAGGCAGAGCCAAACAAGAAAGTGACAAAGAAAAATAGAGTTTGGGATGATTCTGCAACTAAGGAAACTAAACTGGACTTTACTGATCATTTTGGTGAGGATGGGGACAGAAATGTAGATTATGTGGTTGCTGATCAAGGTGAAAGTATGATGGATAAAGAAGAGATTGTTAGCAGTGAAAGTGAGGATGAGGACGAGGAGGAGGATGTAGGGAAGAACAGAAAGCCCAATGCCAAAAGCAAGGGTTGGTTTTCATCAATGTTCCAGAGGTAAGATTACCCTGCAAATTCTTTTGTTCTTTCCTAAGGTCATTGTCTATCTTTTTGTTAAGTTGTCTGAAAATCTTGCTGAAATTATCTGTATTTTAACACATACTATGTTGCTATTGTCCTATGGGTTTGTTTCTCTCATGAGGGAAGTCCCCAAAATTGATATATAATTGTATATTACTATGGGTTTTGCTGCAATATTGGGTTGTAATAAAATTATGCTGTGTAAATTTTCTTGAATTGGAACCTTATTGGTGAGAAATCAGTTCAGTATCAAGCAATGTTTGGCATGTTATATGTGCATATATCTTCAAGAAACCCCCTTGGTTCACTTTGTAAATTGTAATTGTAATATAATTAGGTGTTCTATCACTTTACCATAAAATAAGGAATGGGGTATGATGCAGAACAGTAATTCAAGAACAGAAACTAGTATGAATTATTATCGAAATGGAAGTATGTATTATTGGCTGAAAAACACTACAATAGAAAAGGATTCTATTGTCCCAAAGCAGAGCTCCTGTAGCAAGCTAGAGCTCACTGCCCATAACTAACAATTCATTCTCTCCCCAAAAGTGATACCCCCCTACTACACACCCCCTCTACTATAACCGTATCTCCTCAATAACCACCTCCAGATCTCCCTTTTCTCACTCTGCCACATCAGCAAGTATCATTCTGCTCTCTTATTCCTTCTAGAATAAACCCCCACACTGTGGATCCCCGATTCATTTGATCAATGATCTAACCTCTTCGGCCCCCCTCCTCATAACCAGACCTATCAGGGTAGAGGAGGGTAGCAAAATAAAATAGTTAGTCATGTTCTTGAAAGTTCATGCTTTTATATCATGAATCAAGTCTCATTTTTGGATAATCAAGGGAAATTCTCCTACTTCTAGTTCCCCCTTCCAGATGTTTACTGGGATAAGATCTAACTTATATCAAGTTCCTTATATCCTTGTCGTTGAGTTCTTAAACAAAAAATAGTGGAATGTAGAATTCTAAAACTTGTTTGTAATGGAGGCTATTTAATGCAGGAAAAAATCCACATGTCATTGTTTGATATGAAATCTTAACTTCTACACCTTCAGTCCTCAACTGACTAAATTAAAAGTTATACTTTAAATTTTTACATTTTTACCTTGCTTTTATTTTTACCTTTTCTCTGAAAGGACTAATTAAAATATTTTCATTTATCACCATGTGCAGCATTGCAGGGAAGGCAAATTTGGAGAAGTCAGACTTAGAACCAGCTTTGAAAGCTCTAAAGGATAGGCTCATGACCAAGAATGTGGTACGTGTTTTAATACTCAATACTCAACAGCATTATTTTTCTTTCCTTTTTCCTTTGTATTTGTTAATGGTCATCTCTTGGGTCCTTTACCTAGCTAATATTGTTTGTATTCTGTCTCTTGTAGGCTGAGGAGATAGCTGAGAAGCTCTGTGAATCAGTGGCAGCAAGTCTTGAAGGCAAAAAGCTGGCTTCATTTACAAGGGTATCTTCAACTGTGCATGTAGGTTTCTGTCCTCCTTCATATTTAAATTTGGTGCTGCCTTTACTTTATGAGTTCACTTGTATAACATTCATACTAACACTATACATAAAAATATCAATGTAGGCAGCAATGGAAGAGGCACTTATTCGAATTTTAACTCCTAGACGTTCTATTGATATACTGAGGGATGTGCATGCTGCTAAGGAGCAAAGGAAACCATATGTTGTTGTATTTGTTGGTGTTAATGGCGTTGGAAAATCTACTAATCTTGCTAAGGTGGAGTAAATCTTATTGCTTCTCCAATATGATTGAGATTCCATGTATTGGGCATGCTTTTTAACTGGAAAAGGTTGGTTTGTTTTGTGTCACTTTGTAGGTTGCATACTGGCTCCTGCAGCATGAGGTCAGTGTTATGATGGCTGCTTGTGACACATTTCGATCAGGGGCTGTTGAGCAGCTGCGGACCCATGCTCGTAGACTTCAGGTTTATACTGATTTTACAGCTTAAAGATTAGTAGTTCTTTAACTAACATATATTCTTATTTTCCTAGTTCATGGCAAAGTTTCTACTAGAAGCATATGTTCTAAGATTTTCCCTGTTTCAGATTCCTATATTTGAGAAGGGCTATGAGAAAGATCCTGCCATTGTGGCAAAAGAAGCAATTCAAGAAGCTTCGCGCAATGGTTCAGATGTGGTTCTTGTTGATACAGCTGGCCGTATGCAGGTATTAATGCAGTTATTACACTTGTCAATTGTTTGATTATTTTATCAGATGCTTGGGTCATATATATGAAGATTGCTAACATACAAATGCTAGGCAACTCCAATCATTGATTCGCCCTGTTGTTCTTTTCTTTTCTTATACAACAATGAACAGTCACAAATCATATACATATTAGTGAGATGGAGAACCATATAAATACTATTAGGTGTTTATTTATTTGAAGTTTTTCTGTTCAAGTGATATGTGGTTGCTGGTTTTCAGGATAATGAACCACTTATGAGAGCACTGTCAAAACTCATCTACCTTAATAATCCAGATCTAGTCTTATTTGTTGGAGAAGCACTGGTTGGTAATGATGCAGTTGATCAGCTTTCAAAGTTCAATCAGGTTTGCTTCTATATTTTGCTCAATGTTGCCCAGCTATAGCTTTTTTCTTAGTTTTTATGAATTTGATTAGAATATACCGACACACTGGTAAGATATTTTTATACTGTCAGGATCATCTAATCATGGTTTTTTATATAATAGAAAGTTATCGACTTTTGTAATAATTACTTTAACAATCATATTTAAGATTATTTCTAATTGTATGTGCAAAGAACTTCACCTTGACAATGTATCAAAATCAAAGTTGGTTAATTAGCAAAGTCTAAATGTGGGGAGAATGGGAAGGAGAAGTCAGAAGTTTGAATTTTTATATTAACAAAAACTAATACAGTAATTAATATTTGTCTATAAAAAAAAATCAAATTCTATTTTAATTTCCTATTTTCAATCCTAATTGTTTCACATTCATCACAGAAATTAGCTGACCTTGCAACATCACCAAATCCAAGATTGATTGATGGGATCTTGCTCACAAAGTTTGACACCATCGATGATAAGGTACATGAATTCTAAAATTTCAAGTATGAGTTTTTTAGTTTAACTACGATATGCATCCTCTTTGATAATGAATAATTAGTGTTTGGTTAGCTGAAGTTTTATAAAATTGTTTCTAGTATTTTAATGATCAAAAACTAAAAAACTAATTTGGTTAGTGTTTCGTTAAAATAGTTTTCAAAAACAATTTTGGTTTTTTAGTTTTTAAAAATAAAAAGGGAAACAATTGTAAGCAGTTTTGCTTTTCAATTTTATATTTTTGTTTTGAAAATTCAAAATACAAGAAGAATAGATTGTTTTTTGTTTTTCATTAATGACACTTTTGTAAATATGGACAATTTTTCTCATTTTCACATCTCTAAAATAATTTTCAAACAATACTTACCAAACTAGTTTTTTTTTTCTTCTTTCAGAAAACAATTCTTAGAACTTATTTTTCAAAATTTTATCAAAAACTAAAAAAATAAAACCAAACCAATGAAATGCTTATTGTTTTACTATGCTTCTCTGTCAGGTGGGAGCTGCACTTTCAATGGTTTACATATCTGGAGCTCCTGTCATGTTTGTTGGCTGTGGACAGTCTTACACTGACCTGAAGAAACTCAATGTTAAATCAATTGTGAAGACTCTCCTTAAATGAGGGCACAAAGTGGTTCATTTTCCCATGCAATCATCTTCACCTATCATTGTGCTTTGACTTTGAGACTATTTGGTTTGCTAAATTAAGAAGCATGTATTCACCATTGTTCTTGTTCCACCCTTTTGAATGATTCTTCATGAGTGTAATATATAGACTTTTCTGTTTTACTCAAGATCTTTGATGAGTGTGCAATAAAAGGATGTTTCCTGCATAACATGAAATTTTTAGAGATCTATGATCAAGTGTAGAGCGTATTTAGTTTTGTTCTCTGTTCTATTCCAATTAAAAAGAAAAATCAAACTTAAAAGACAATTTAAATAATAAAAGCTATATATTTACTTTAAGTATGATTTTAGTCTTAGCAAATTTTGTGGTTTATCTTTATTTATTTTGTGTTTGGTCTTTAGTAATCTTATTTTATTTGACTCAATATTATTTAAATTATTTTTTTAAAATGTTCTATTTAAAGTGTTTTAAACATTAAAAAATTAAAAATTTAATAGAGACCAAACACAGAAAATTCAAGGGATCAAATGCAAAATTTGTTAATTTATTATAATATAAAGAACTAAAAATATATTCAAACTTTATGTGATATAAATTATTTATTTGTTTAATTGAGTGTAATTTTGTTTTGGAAAGTAAGTTTATGTTACTTAGATATTTAATACAGAATCCTTTCTTTAGATATTATAATATAAGAGACATTAAAATTACTACGTGAAAATAAAAATGTATATATCAATTTTATTTTAAAGGAAGAAACAATCATAATACTATAATATTTTTATATTATAAAATTTACTACGTGAAAATAAAAAATGGGTACGTGTGATTTTTTAAGAATTAAATATTTTTATTTTTTATAAAAAAAATTAATGTTTTTTAAATTAAAAATATTTTTCTGTTTGTATAAAAATTTAAGTGAATTTTGTTTTTGATTTTCATAAAATATTTTTATTTTATTTCTTAAATTATGGTATAACAAGTTTATTATGTACGATATTTTATATTAATAAGTTTGTGGAAAAATATTTATCGTAAAAGTCAACTTATTTAAAAGAAAACACATGATACACAATGTAACATTTGATTTATAATATATGTTTTATATAAAAAGTGAATTGTGATTTAATTAAGTAAAATTATTCCATACTATCAATGTATGATCTTAAATCCAATAAATTATACCAACAATGTTTTATATTAAAATGATAATATAAAATTGTTTAATGCCAACCAATATATAATTATTTCACTCATTGATTTATTAATATTTATTTATAGTAAAATTACAAAAATATATAAGTTTTATCTGTATAGAAGGAAAGAATTATGTTGACTATTTTATTATAGAAAACTTATTAATAAAAAGAAAAATTATAAAATTTCAACTTCAAACTCATTTCATTCCCATATAATAAAGTCTGATATGAATATTAAACATGATAAAAAAAATTCTCCTTGAATATGCGTGTTTTATATTTCATACTATATTTTGAATGTATACAATTCATTAAAAGAGTTTAATTCAGGTAGTTGAATAAAGCATATAAGTAGAGATGTGTAAATTTAAGATAAATAATTTTATTTTATTGAGCAAATATTGTTTCAAAATATTTTTATTGAGCACATTTAAATTTTTTGTTTATCACTCACTTAATTGTCTCATTATCACACATATTTTAATTGTTTTTATATGTAATGTATATAAGATAAAATAAAAATTAGACGTGAAAACTGTGAAAGATAAATGAAAACTCAATATGGTTGAATATGAAACTTGAGCTTAATTGGTTTGATTTTGCTTTCTGTGTTTTGAAAAATAGTTTCTAAAATTGTTTTCTAGAAAAAGAAAAAAACTTATTTGGTAAATGTTTGATAATTGTTTTAGAGATGTGAAAATGAAAAAAACAAATTGACCATATTTATGCAAGTGTCATTAATAAAAAGCAAAAAAACAACTTATTGTTCATGCATCATACGGAGAACCAATTTTCCATCTTCCAATAATTTTCTTTAAAAATTTTATATCTAAACATGTTTTTCAATTTCCATTGTATTCTTAGAATAATTTTCCCACTTGTCTTGCAAAACATTACATTCCTATTTTGGTTCCAAAATAATAGTCAATTAAAAAAACTTACCATAACTCTTGAGTTGGATAAAAAAATTTAAATTTAACTTACTTTTAACATGCTTTTATATTATTATTTTTTTGGTGAAGTAACTTACTTTTATATAATAAAAACATACAAATATACTTATAATATCTCAAAATCAAAAGTTTAATCTTAATTAATTTTATAATAGAATAAGCATAATCTATTAAAGAGAAAAATCTTTATACAAGGTCAATGTAAAAAATCTTTACAAACACATTTGTGATGTAAGTCCATTTGAGATGCACCTCCGTTCGCGCATCCTCCACTTCACTCTCGTCCACCTTTGTTCATTCTCCCAAATTTTTTATTGAGTACGGATTAGTCAATCCAATCTTGCAAAAAAAATTGTTTTTGTTAGTCCGGATTACCCAATCCAGACTTGTAATACAATTTGCAATTACAAGTTTAGATTGGATAATCTGAACTTCCAAAAGCAAATTTTTTTGCAGGTTGAGATTGGTCAATTCGGACTCACTAAAAAAATTGTGAGAACAAATGCACGGGAGTGCAATGGAGGGTGCACAAACGGAGGTGTATCACGAATGGACGTGCATTGCCAATGGAGCTACGTTGTGAACGGAGCTACATTGACAATGGAGGTGCGTCGTGAATAAAGTATAAGGAGAAAACGTGGAGGTGCAACGACAATGAAGAAGTGCAAGACGAAGAAGACGAGAGGCACAAGAGAGATAATAGAATTTTAACTTTTTTTACCTAAGGCTATTTTTGTTTATAAAAATTAACGAGGTGCAAGGAGAAAACATGGAGGTGCAAGGAGAAAAACTGTCAAACAAGTTATGTCAGTTTAAGGTTGAATTAATTATATTGATTTGATGGATTATTGTTTTTTACAATTGAGTCGGATCTGAGAAGGACTACTTATAAGCTGACTGGTCTAAAATCTTACACATATTAATGACAAAAATATCTTAAAGAAATATAATTATAAAGATATCTCATATCCAAAGTAAAATGGGGAAACAAGATATGAAAGATGATCCGATCCAATCTTTTTTTTATACTTTGTAATAAAAAAAAACAAAAAAAAGGAGAACCTGAAAGGGTCGAAAGTAATGTCTAACATGAACACAACCCTAAACCTATTAGCTAGAAGGAAATTTTGTTTCTCACCCATTTTTGCTATTTGCATCCTCAAAATCTAATTTCCAACAATACCTCAATCTTCTTCATGTTCATCCATCACCTGCTTACCATTACAGATCACATGGTCCTCAGTTCTATAAGAAAACATTGCAGATCATGTGATCTAGCAAACCAATCTACTACAACGTTCCCTTCCCGCAGAGTATAAATTAACAACACTATCCATTGCTTCTTAATATAAGATATCTATGAATCAGTTTAATTAACAAATTCAATCTTATTTTAGTCAGCAAAATAACACAATTTTGATATATTAATAATAATCCAAGATAAAAAGTCCAAATTTTAAGAAGAACCCTCCAATTAATTTCAATGTTCATTGAAATAAAAGAAAAGCGGGAATTTAAAATCAGGGCTAAACTGAGGTACAATATGAAAGTTGAAGAACTAAATTGAATAAATTTTAGAAAAATAAATCAAAAACTACCTTAAACTTAAAGGACATGATATAAATATTGAGTGAGATTGTCTAAACTTATTTTAAGAAAAAAAATATTTATTTAAGCATAATAAACACTATTTTAATTTTTTTAAAAACCTAAAAATTTAGAAAACATGAAAGTATCTTTAATTAAAATAAATTTTTTTATAATTGTACCCAAACATAAAAAAAGTTTCTACTTTTGTTAAAATCACTTGTAAATAAATCACTTACATTTTAGCTTAAATAAACTCATCCATTATCTAAATACAAGCATCAGGAAAATGGTTATAAAGTAAAGACCTTTCTACTTAAATAACAATTTATTAATAATATTTTGCATTGCTTAAATTATAATTAATAAAAATATTAAACAACATATATTTTATTAAAAAAATACTGAGATGTTGAATACTCAGTTACCATGGGTATCAACTAAGCTTTTACTTTCTATAACCATCAATTTCCTTTTCGCACCCAAACATTTTTAAAATTCTAAAAATTGAACTTAATCATTTTAACCTAATATTGTTTAAGATTGAATATGGATGACAAATAAACTCATATTCATGGGTAATCTTCTAACTCAACCCGAAGTTGACAGAAAATCATCAATTTGACCGGACACAAGTATGACTATAGAAATACCAGATTTGTTAAATTAAGGATGGAAACGGGGATGAGGATATACATACTCACCCCATCCTCGTACCTGCCTCTGTACCTACCCCACTTCACACTTATTTTAATGACTAAAATATTCCCTAAGAAAAGATTGATGTTTAATTAAAAAATTACAAACTTTGTGTTTATTAGAAAACTATTGAATTAATATCATTATATTCAAACAAATTGTTTTCTATTAAATTTTTTTTTTTTTTGCGGGTATGAGTATACCTGATATCTGATGAGGACATAAATCTCATACCCGCTTAGTACGGAAATGGGATGAGGATGAGTTTCAGGAGCGGTAATGAGAATG
Source organism: Psophocarpus tetragonolobus (assembly GCA_037954015.1). Taxonomy (NCBI): domain Eukaryota; kingdom Viridiplantae; phylum Streptophyta; class Magnoliopsida; order Fabales; family Fabaceae; genus Psophocarpus; species Psophocarpus tetragonolobus. The sequence goes on from CM075693.1 coordinate 66,490,102, forward strand.
TCATACCCGTTCTCACCCTGCCCTGTTGCCATATCTAAGGTTGATGATCAACAGATATGCAATATGCATATGCAATATTGAATATAAACAAATCCACAACATTGAATATGCACACAACACATATTTGTGAATCATAAGATCTGCAATTTATGCAAGCTTATGCATACACAGAATGTAAATCTTCTATGAGTGTCTAGATTTGCAATGTTGAAAAATGTATAAAACATACATTGTGAATCATATGATCCGTATTTGTGTAGCATACATTACGGTTCACAAAATTCAAAATTATGTAATTATATAATTGTGGATCATATGATCCGCAATATACCATAGTTTATGAATATTCCAGACCATGAGATTGGTAATATAATATGGTAAATTGTGAATCACAAGATCCATGATTATGTAATTATATAATTGTGGATCTCCGCAATCTATTTCCTCCTTTATGCACTTTTTCACCATTAGGAATCTAGACAGTCGTAATCCAAAATTAATGTTATGAATATAGACATCCTCAATGTAATAACCAAATATACACACTTTTATTGCATTCTACTACATGAGGATCAAATCTCATCATTCTTATCCATGTAATTAAATTTTTGCAGACTTATGCATTTTCAAAAGCCATGGTTGTTGGGAGCATGAGTAATAAAGAAGGCTTGTAGGGTGGCCAATAGGGATGGAAAAATGTACCAAACTTTATTGATACTCGCAAAATTACCCTCAAATAGAGCAAATAAATATCCATAATTTAGATTTGAGTATGAGACTCGTATAGAGCAAATAAATACCCATAATTTAGATTTGAATACGGGACTCGTCTAGACCCACTACAAAAACTAAGTGTAGATAAGGTCATGTATGGGTATTATGATATTCATCCCGCCCCACCCACACTATATATATATATATATATATATATATATATATATATTATTTAATTAGTTAAATAATAAACAACCACCACATAATGATTGATTTGATACTCAAGTTTAATTATTTTTTGTTAAACAATTATAATTTACATTTTATGACTTGTTTTGTTGTGTTATTATCATTTTAGGCTTAAACACAATTAATGATCCCATTCTTTTTTCAATTTTAGACATTTTATCCCCGTATTTTAAAATTGTGATATTATACCCTAAAATTTTAAAAATATGTGAATTGGTAACTCTTCTGTGACTTATTTATATTGATTGTTAATTGTGAGTGTGTTAATCGTCACATGTAAGAAATTACATGATGTAACACATAATTATTGCTTAATAAAGGTTAATTTATATTTTAGGGTTTAGATAGGTATTATATGTCGCATTCTTTTACCCCCTAATACCATGTAAGATGTTAAATTAATCCTTTTATTAAGCAGTAATTTTATGTGTCACGTCACTTAATTTCTTACACGTCACAGTTAACGCACCCACAATTAATAATCAATGTCAACAATTCCTAAAAAGGGTATTAATTCACACATTTTTAAAATTTGGAAACATAATATCACAATTTTAAAATACAGGAATACAATGTCTAAAATTGAAAAAAATTGGGAGCATCAATTGTATTCAAGACATCATTTTAATGTATGAATTTGAATAACATTTATGTTTACTTAATGTTATGTTTGTTGTTGATTTCTTTTTTATATTAAATTCGTTTATATGTATGTAATGTTATTAAAATGCTACCTGAAATAGTTTTTTTTAAAAAGCTACTTGGAGTAACTTTTTTTAAAAGACTAGTAATTCCTAAAAAAAAACTCATAACATTTGTTATCCAAATAGAACTAAAATCATTTTAGCTACCACTGAAAATGCAAACCGAAGACACTCAAAATATGGCATCATAGAATAAACGATTAAGTCAGACAAATGCTCTTATCCACTCGTAGTATGAACCTAGACTCTAATAAAAGAACTTTGGAACAAGGTTTTCTTTCTCAATTGTTAATTGTTAGTATGTAAATTTTTTTGTTAGTGATAAAAATTCAAATTTGCAATCTCTCCTTTCCTTCATCTTCATGTCAACTTTGTCACTAAACTAATTTTATAAATAGACTTTGGATTGAGTATTCATTTGACTAAAGTAATGACTTGAAAAAATTTCAGCTCCAACATTAATACAAACAGTACAACCCCAAAACCAAATGGCTGATCTAATTAATCTTGCAAAATAGCCACTAAACTGTTTATCAAATGCCCCCATTATTATTTGAACAGGTAATGTTACACTAGTTCCGGATAACACTACTTTTTCGACTCTCTTGTAGAAATGTGTGGGCTGTAAATTGACTTCACATGTAAAATCTGAAAAGTGTGAAACAACTACAAACGAAAGCACCAGTTTTGACACCTAAAATCATATAATTCTTCTGTAGGTATGTAAGTACAATTTCCCCCGAAAAGCAAAAATAAACAAGATATTTCATCTCAGAAACATCCCTCCAAAGAAAACCATGTACACACACAAGACTAAGTTACAAAATTGTTAGTGGTGGGAGTTTTCTTTTTTTTTATAAGAATTGAAGACAATGTCAAAAGATTTACATCAACTCACACACCTTACTCAACCAACTGAACTAGACCCCTTGAGAATGGTGGAAGGTTTTGTAACATGTAGAAGGTTTTTCTTTTTATTGACAAATGTTAGTAATTAGTTGTTAGCTTTGTCAATAGGAGGGATCTGACGCTATGACCTCTCACTCCCCTCTTCTTCCTAGCTTTACCACTAAGTCACCTTATAATTGCTACATGTACATGGTCTTAGAATCGAATCTTGGTGCCGTCAATGAACTCTGAATGATAAAAAAATAGTTTGCAAAATATAGTTAAATAAGTTGCAAAATTATAATCCTATAGCTATAACAAATAATGAATACAGACCATGTAAACCAAAATGAATAAATAATGTACATGTCTTATCACAGTCAATCTATACAAAAGCAAAAGGTATTTGCTACAAGATATTAATATGCTTATTCCCTGATCAGGGAATGGGCAGGCTTTTGATTATTTACCTTCTCAGTTCACTTCAGGTCAGAGGGGAGTTGTTGAGTCTCGCAATACAAACTAAAAGAACTCTTTTGCAGTATATTTCTCAGCCTTGAGTCAGCACACTTGCTACTGTCTTCCTCGCCTCTTGGCATAACAAGTCAGGATCCTTTCCAACAATAGGTTTATGTATAACCACTTTCACAGAACCTGCGTTCACTATACCCTCCTTTCCTGCAGGCATGATTTGACCAGTTCCAATAAGGGTGACGGGGACAACTGGTGCATTTGTCTTTGCAGCAACACTGAAAGCACCCTTCTGCATATCACCCCAAAAGGAAACTTACAAAAGTTAGTTTACTGATATGAAGTCTTATACAGAAATAAAGATTAATGGCAAAAAAATCAGAAAATCAAAGAGTAGGAAATAATTTATCTCAATTTGAATACTGACATTCCGTAATCTTCTTTAAAATAAACCGAATGCACTTCTATATTTTCCTAGGTATTATCTTCTTTAGCCAAAGACAGGTTCTCATTATATTGTCATTTTTATCATAATATTTTAATAAGTACTTTCTTTGTATTGTGTTACTTGATTGTTTGATAATAAACTTCACGTTGAATATCGACATTCAGGTAGCATACTGATTGGTTGGTATAAGAAAGTTTTATCAGCAAGCTTTTCCTACTTTTCCATCCATTTACTATAATTTTTACCATGGTACTAAAGAAACACCATTATTAGTAATTTAAGTTGTCACTCTCTCATTGACGAGCCTTATTAGAAATACACAGAATCATGCTAAATATGAAAACATCCTATCATGTGCAAATAGATAGCCAAATTGAAGTTGTTAATTTCCATTGGATCTTGCCTTCAGTCTTTTCTCTCCTTTTAGGATGCTTTTTCTTCTCTCTCCTGCAGTCTTTTCCCTCCCATCTGTCTCTCATGGCTTCTGCTAGATCTGACTCGCCTTTATTTACTAACTATGTCAATATATCTCTCTCCATTGACAAGTTAGATGGCACAAACTATAACACCTAGGCCTCTGACATCAAACTTTGGCTTAAGGGACAGGATTATATTGATCATCTCACTCAAACAACAACCTCCATTGATGAGAAAGATCGTCCACGATCACGATGGTCGAAAGTTGATGCTCAAGTTTGCAGTGTTCTGAAGTCGATTGATTATTCATCCTTCTTTGAAGCAAATATTCCGAGCTCATGACATTTATGCTGGAGTTTAGAATAGACTCGTTGTTGTACACTAATGATACTCAGCGCCTTTATGGCGTGTACTAAGCATCATTGGTTTCCGCCGCCTTGACAGTCCCATGGTTGAATTCTTGGACAATGTTCATGGTCTTCTTAATGACTTCAATGAAGTATTGTCACATGCTATCACTCCTGACCAGGAACTAGAGCAACAATTTTTCCCAGGCATTTTAGACCTTCATGTCTTCCCATGATATTCTTCATCAAACTTCCTGTACCTATAGCCCTCAACAAAATGAGATTGCCGAATGTAAAAATAGACATCTTATTGAAACAACTCGAACTCTTTTACTTCATGGTCATTTTCCTCAACAATTTTGGGGAGATGTTAATCTCATTGCGTGTTACTTTATCAATCACATGTCTTCTTTTATCCTTAATAACCAAATACCTCACTCTATTTTATTTCCTTATGACTCACTCTATCTGTTAACCACTCAAGTTTTTGGCTCCACTTTTTTGTTCGCAACCTTAGTACTGGTCTAAATAAATTGTTTGCTCGATCTCACAAGTATGTCCTTTTAGGTTACCCTAGGTCTCAAAAAGGATATAAGTGTTTCTCATCTTCCCTTCGTCGATTCTTGATCACCGCTAATATTAACTTCTTTGAATTTTCTTTCTACTTTATGTCCAATTCCTCTTCTTCTGAGCTTATTCTTGCCTCCACCATCTCCCTTTTTCTCTTCCGTCCCATAGACACATTTGTTGCCACCACATCCACCTCCTCTCCGGGTTTATCATCATTGACAGCATGTTCGACTTCCCATTGGACCAGCCAATAACTCTACTCCGAGGCCACCTATTACGTCTCCTTTGGCTCTTCCCTGTGCGTCTGATCTACCAATTGCTTTTCGTAAAGATACACACTCCACTCCTAATCCCTTCCCTCATTATGTTAATTTTAGTTATTACAAGTTGTCTCCATTTTTCTATGCTTGTCTTTCTTCTATTTCTTCTATGTCTATTCCTAAAACTGTAGGTGATGCCTTATCCCATCTTGGTTGCAGGCAAGCCATGTTGATGAACTATTTACTCTTCAGAACTGTAGTACTTGGGATCTTGTTCCTTTGCCTCCTGGGAAGTCTGTTGTTGGTTCTCGTGGATCTTTACTATCAAAGTTGACCCTCATAGCACTATTGATTGTCTCAAAGCTTGTTTGATTGCCAAAGGTTATACTCAGATCTGCAGCTTAGACTATAGGGACACATTCACTCTTATTGTCAAAATAGCTTTTGTTCGACTATTTTTAGCCATGGTTGCGCTTTGACATTGGCCCATCTATCAATTGGATATAAAAAATGTATTCCTTTATGGTGATTTGCTCGAAGAGATTTATATGGAGCAACCTCCAGGTTTTGTTGCTCGAAGGGGCGGGAGGGTCTTTCGGATTGGTATGTCATCTTCGCAAATCTTTATATGGTCTTAAACAGTCTCCTAAGGCATGGTTTGATAGATTTAGTGAAGTAGTCCAACAGTTTGGTATGAATCGCAGTGAGGCTGATCATTTTGTGTTTTATCATCATTCAGGAGGTGGCTGCATCTACATGGTAGTGTATGTTGATAACATTGTTATTGGAAGTAGTGATACCCATGGAATTTCACAGATAAAACAATACTTATGTCATCATTTTGATACGAAATACCTTGATAAACTTAGATACTTCTTAGGCATTAAGGTACAGAATCTAACAATGGGATTGTGATTTCCTAGAGAAAGTATGCATTGAACATTTTAGACGAGGTTGGGCTAATGAATTTCATGCCCATTGACACACCTATGGATCCATATGCTAAAGCTACCTCATAGTCACTTGTCCTGACATCTCCTTTGTTGTCAGTGTGGTAAGTCAGTTCCTTAATTCACCATGTAACAAGCTTGGTGCATATGATTTATATGTCCCAACTTGAGGAGGAGCTTTAGATGTATTTCAATATATGGGTCTAAGTCCATCTCTTTGTAATTCATTTGTACAACATATATAATATTCTCCTTAGTTGTGCTGGACACACAAGGATTCATGCATATTCATCTCTTTTTACAATATATATAAATTAGGATGATATCTTTTTCATTATTTCTAGGATTTCTCTCATATTTCTAGGAAACATACTAGTAATAGATTATTCATTTATTCTTTCCTTATTTAGTTCAGATTTACCTAGATTTTATGTTACCTTGTATTCTATAAATATTTATGCATAATTGATATTGATAATAAAATATAGAAGGAATTACCCTTTTTTTTCTTCTATCTTATAATTTTGTATCGCGTACACTCCTAAAAATTAACAATCTCCAATCCATTAATGGATCCCTTCCTATCTAACTTGGATCTAAGTGTCCATCAGTTTTCTTCTTAAATCATAATTTCTATCACATACACTCCTAATAAGAATTACAAGAACTTCTAACACAAGCTCACCTTGAATGTTTCTAGTTTTCCATCTTTACTGCGTGTCCCCTCTGGAAAGAAAAAAACAGAGGCTCCTTTCTTGATAAGATCCATGCATCGTTTAAGACAGTCCTATATGTTAACAAGCAAGCAAAACCATGACCTGAAGGTTATTGGTATCTTTAAATCCAAGGGGCCAAAATAATTTCACAGAAAATACAAACTTCTAATAAAGAAGAACTGGTTAAAATTCATAGCAATAATAACAGGGAAAGAAAACCAGCTGGCTTCGGCTGTCCATGCGCTTCAAAGGAATGACACCCAAAAAAAACATCGCCCACCCAATTACTGGAAACAGGAATATCCCAGTCTTGCTTATGAACTTGAAGCTTCTTCCTAAAGTAAGAAGAGTATATATGTCTAGAAAACTCTGATGATTCGAAATATACACAGCAGGAGTATCTGGAGGTGGCAGGTTCTCCAATCCCTCAAATTCAATTTTGAAAAACGGTGCTACAGTCAGTGTTGCCCATACTTTTGCAACAAAATGATGGAACTTCCTTCGGTAGCGATCAAACAGGAGCACCGATGGATGTCCAACCAGCATCAGTACAAAAAGAAATATAGCAGAAAAGGCAGTGACAACATAAAAACAAGCTCCCCTGACTTTAGATTCCACTTTCAGCTCTGTAATTAAGCAAAGATCATATATGACAAATTAAATCAGCATCCTAGTTCAAACATAAATCACAAAATCAAACAAAATAGAACATCTTATACATGTACCAGATAGCAAATAGCCATCTCCAGCAGACACAGCAGCAGTAAGTTCACATCTTACAACCACATCTCTAGGGAATTTGTTCTGAACATGCAATTTAGGACTAACAGATAGCCATGAAACGTTTTCTTGCTTCTTGGAGATCCCTTGCAAGCTACATTGAGGAGCTATAAAGGAAAAGGAATTCAAGATAAATAATATAAACAAACAAAGTTACACTCAATCATTTACCAAATACTAATCTTTACACCCTCAACCATTTAGCAAGAGTAACCAAACAAAGAAACAAATAAATAAACACCAGAATTACACTAATGCAAAATACTATTAAGAAGAGAAATGATAATAGCAATCTCCTTTTAACACCACTTTATATGAATGACAGAAATTTATTGGAATTCACATTTTGATGGGACTCACTTGAAGGCAGTGAGTCATCAAATGAGAAATGGCTCCCACCAAAATTAGTAATTTTCTATAAATTTCATTCAATAACAGAGATTTAGAAAGTAAAACACTTTCATTCCAACCCTCTTTGTATGATTTAGAAAGTAAAAATTTATCCAAATTCACCAATTTTAATGAGTTGGAAGAGTAGAGTCACAGTAGCAGGGGTATTAGAGAAAAAACAATTAATATTTCATTGAAAAACCAAATGCAGTATTTATTTTAAGACAAATGGAGTAATATATATATAAGTATGCTCTGTGGTTGCGACTACATTATACACGCTTGCAAATGGTATCAGAGCCTAAACGAAAACATTTTCGCTGAAAATATATAAGTATGCTCTGTGGTTGCGACTAGTTCGATCTTCCACATCAGAAGATTTTCTTGTTCAACGTTTGTGAAATTCGGCATTCTTGATCTTCATAATTAACTGAGTTTTCAAGATCTTCATCTTTAACTTATATCATTTTCTATATACTTTTAAAAGCAAGTTTAATAATCTAGAACTCAATCTAGTAATTAGGATGAAGCGTTGGTCAGCCGGTAAGGGTGGTCCCGGTAGTCAGTCGTAAGAGACGCAGTAAATCCGTTGGTTTAGCCTGGTGGTCCCGATTCGGTCCTAATTATTTCAGAAAAATGTCTAGATTAATAAAAATGCTTTCTAAAGGAAAAGAAAAGGTAGATGTTAACAATGAAGAATCGGAAGAAACTAAGTTAAATATGATCCATCATGAATTAAGAATTCTGCAAATAGAACATGAATTAAATAAATGGAATATACCTAAATTAGATATAAAAACTATTTATAAAACCTCTTTTAAAGATATGTTTAAATCCGAATATATCATTAAAACGGTTGAAAAAGAAATAGATTTAAAATCTACCCAACAAGAAATTCCATTAATATCTAATCAATTAATTATGGAACATATAAAAGATTATAGATATTTGCATATAGGGTCAATTCAAATAGCAATAAAACCCCTGTTCCGACTAGGTATGGATATGCCCCTACTAGCCATCCTCAGGGATAATAGACCCAAAGATTTTGAAAACCAAACCCTAGCCTTAATGGAAACAAACCTACATCAAGGCCCGGTATATATTAATAATTATCCTAATTATTCAATTGCTTTAAAAAGTCTTCACGAAACAAATAATAACATAATTTTAACCATAAAAATTCTTGAAGAAAAATGGAATAATAGTTCGTTTCCTTTAACTATAGCATATAGACTATACTATAAAGCTATGAAGACTCAATTGGCTCCAGGAGCCTTAATAATGTCACCTAAAGATGTCACCACTATGTTACTAGTAAATCCCGAAAAGGTTAGCGCCACAGTTCCCCGAACTTTACGACATGAAGAAATAACTTCAGGCTTAAAATGGAAACTAGAAGAAATTCTTCCTCCGGAAAAACTAGAAAATCCTGTTTTAAATAATATTGTTGAATTTAGAGATGGGGCAGTAGAAGTAGCGTTCGCCCCCCTAAGAAGGTCTCTTTCATATAGATCTCCCCAGACCTCTTTTGCCACAGCAAGAAGGTCAATAGATAGATCCGGGTTCTCTATACCTAGGTCTCTGCAATATCTGGGAACAAGGTCGGATCCTACTGTTCCCCAACCAGAATATGAAGAAACTGAAAACCAACCTCATTCTCCACAGTTTGAATCAGCACCTGGTCCTTCAGAATTTAATCAATTAAATGTTATTAAAAATTTTGAAATAAATAAAGATTTATTGAAACAAGAATTTTTGAATCCTGATAATAAAGAAAAAAGAGAATGGTTCTTCGAAAATTTTTCTCAAATAGAATTAAGAGAATACAGATAAAAATATTATAATTATTTAGAAGAACAAGAAGAAAATATTCCCTTCTTTAATTGGTTCTCTGAAAACTGTTTCCATAATCTCCAAATAAATGTTTTAAAAACCGCTGAAAAAATATGGAAAACATCTAAAGGAGAAATTATCAGTATAATTCCCCCATTAGAAGAAGTAAAATTTCCTAATGTTCAAAATCATGAAGTAATAGCCTCTCCTTTTAAAATGATAACTGAAAAAAGGGATATTTCTGTTAAAGATATTCAAAACTTGCATACTCAATTAAATTATACTAATCAAGTTGTTCATATAATTGCGACAGAAATAATAGATAAAGAACTAACCCCTAAGAAGTTAGAAAGATCCTTAATTAAACCTTTTAAGTTCTCAGAAGAATAATTAAAACATATAAAATTAGAAAACCTAACTGAACAATTTAATAATAATATAGGTTCAACCTCTAATTCTCATGAAGAAGAAACAGAATTAATTAATCAAATAAAAATTCTTCAACAAAAATGGCAAATTAAAATAGCTCTATCCATAGGAAACTCTTTTCATAAAAATTTTATAGCATTAGTTGATTCTGGAGCAGATCTAAATTGTATAAGAGAAGGGTTAATTCACACTCAATATTATGAAAAATCTTTACAAAAATTGTACACTGCTAATAACTCTAAATTAAAAGTTCAGTATAAACTATCTAATGCTAATATTTGTAATAAAGGAAAATGTTTTAAAAATAGTTTTATTCTAACTAAAGATATTACGGAAGAAATAATTTTGGGTACTCCTTTTCTAACTCAAATATACCCTTTTGAAGTATCTACCCAAGGAATAAAACATAAAAATCATTTTTTTGAATTTATAAATCCAATAAAATCTAAAGAAGTCTTAACTCTAAAAGATTTAACTGAAGAGAATTTTATAAATAGAATTGAAAGTAAAAATGGGCAGATTTATAAATTACAATTAGAAATAAAATATCAAAGAATTGAAAATCAACTTAATAACAGTTTAATAAAAAAGAATTTTGAAAAAATTCAAAAAGATTTTGAAAACGAAATTTGTGCTGAAATTCCCTCTGCTTTTTGGGATCGAAATTATTTTACTATTAAGTTACCTTACATAGAAGGATTTCATGAAAGTAAAATACCTACAAAAGCTAAACCAGTACAAATGAATAAAGAAACACTTACGTATTGTAGAAAAGAAATACAACAGTTTCTAGATAAAAAATTAATTAGACCAAGTAAATCTCCTTGGAGTTGTTCTGCTTTTTATGTTATGAACGCCTCTGAAATAGAAAGAGGAGAACTCAGGATGGTTATTAATTATAAACCCCTTAATAATGTTTTAAAATGGATTAGATATCCACTTCCTAATAAACAAGAATTAATAGGACGATTATATCAAGCAGTAATTTTTTCGAAATTCGATTTAAAATCAGGATATTATCAAATTAAAGTTTCATAAGAAGATAAATACAAAACTGCCTTCACGGTTCCTTTTGGACATTATGAATGGAATGTCATGCCTATGGGACTTAAAAATGCTCCCTCTGAATTTCAAAATATCATGAATAATATACTAAATCCTTATTCCGAATTTGCTGTAGTCTACTTAGATGATGTTTTAATATTCTCTAATTCTATTGAACAACATTTAAAACATCTCAGAATATTTAAAGAAATAATAAAGAAAAATGGACTAGTTATTTCTAAAAGAAAAATAAAAATAGGACAAACTAAAATAAGATTTTTAGGACATGAAATATTTCAAGGAAAAATAACTCCTATAAGTAGAAGTATTGAATTTGCAAACAAATTTCCTGATGAAATAAAAATTAAAAATCAATTACAAAGATTTTTAGGCTGTATTAATTATGTAGCAGACTTTATCCCAAACATAAGAATTATCTGTCAACCTCTTTTTAACCGGCTTAGAAAAAATCCGAAGCCATGGACAGAAAAGCATACTGAAATAGTTAAAGAAATAAAAAGTCTTGTCAAAACTTTACCCTGTTTAGGAATCCTTCATCCTAACGCTAGTATTATTGTAGAAACCGATGCGTCTGAAATAGGATTTGGAGGAATTTTAAAACAAACATTTTCAGGAGAAAAAGAATAAATAGTAAGATTCCATTCAGGAGCCTGGGTAGGAGCTCAAATTAATTATAGTATTATTAAAAAAGAAATTTTAAGCATAGTTTTATGTATCAATAAATTTCAAAATGATCTAATGAATAAAGAATTTCTTTTAAGAATTGATTGCAAATCCGCTAAAGAAGTTTTAGAAAAAACGTTAAAAATATTGTTTCTAAACAGATTTTTTCCAGATGGCAAAGCATTTTATCATGTTTTGATTTTAAAATTGAATTTATAAAAGGAATTAATAATTCCATTCCAGATTTTCTAACAAGAGAATTTCTTCAGGGCACTCCCCCGCAGCAATGAGACCCTCAGTAAAGACAGCATTAACTGAAACTACCTCAAAATCCAAACCCTTAAATATTGCCGATTTAGCCCCCTCATATGCAATGAAGTCCTCCTTAAATACTCCCGATAACACCAGAATATTACCCTCCTCTTTAACTTCCAAAAAGACCTCAGAAGTATTATCCTCTAAAAATAATTTTCCTCCATTAAAGGTACCCACCTCCTCTAAAAATCCGGACCCTATAAATTCCCAAAAAGATTACCATATAAAATCTCCCTGTAATCCTGTTCTACCCATAGAGCCTGAATGGGAAGAAGACGAGTCATCCACCATAATTGACAAAATAAGTCCTAAAGGATGGGCATGGATTCTAGATAATTTTGAAAAAACTATTACTTTTTATCAAATGATTTTACTGGATACGAATTCTGTTGAATTAATTCCAGAAAAGGATCCAAAAAATCCTCTTATTACAAATTATTCAAAACTGAAAATTTTAAATGTTTTGTGTCCCTCTGACTGGAATCAAAATTGGTTGACTCCGAAAGGGTTTTCCAGACCTTTTAAGCCAACCTCCTTTAATTATTTTGATTATCAAGAAGCTTGGAGTAAAATTCTTTTAAATACTAATCCCAAGCATTCCTGGTATATCAGTTTTAAAAATGAATTACCTATTAGATTACCTTCTTGGTTTATCAAATGGGTAATTGATTTTGGTCCTGTAAAAAGTATTTTACCGTCCAAAATAGTGAAAATGTATGATACCTTTAAAGAAATATCTCCTTCAATACCTTCTCGTTACAAATTAACTAGTTTTCTATCGAAAATGGGAATTGGTTGGCTAATGCAACCCCAATATCAAATACACCATCACATGGGTGAACTGTTTCCTAAACAGTTGTGTTTGACCATAAAAGTGTTTTGGTGACAAAAATTCAATATAGATTATGTTGAAACTAAGTTCCGTCAATTTAAGAATTCTCCTCTTAAATCCCCTATTATGGCCGCTTCATCTTCATCCTCTCCTTTGAAGATTGAAGATTTGGTAGCTAAGACCAAAGATAAAAAGGAATTAAAAAAGAAACTTCTTGAAGCATTATCCTCATTGGATTCTGAAGAGAAAACCGAAGAAAATGAAGAATTATTATCAGATGACTGTTATGCCATACAAATGGCTCAAGATCCTAATTTAGACTCAGACTAGCAATTATTGACAGAGCAATGCCTTCAATGCAAGAAGATCTTCAGTTTGGTAAATGCTCTTCGATAATTCCAAAAGACGGTTTATCTGTCCAAGAAAGCTGTCAACTCATGTCCGGTCCCACTGAAAATAATTATGTCGGCCAATCGTCAGGAATCTTTGAAATTTTCAAAAGGAAGATAAAGGTTTTCGGCCTCTTAAGATTGTCGGCCTCTTTTAAAGATTCGAGATAAAAGATGACAGGCGGCTGAAGACTTTGAAGATTTAATTACTTTTAGGAAATTTTGAATTCCGTTTGTAATTTAATTAAGTTCCGGACTTCACATCCGGCTGATGTACTTCTATAAATAGAGTTTGAGAAGAGGTGCGAGATACAGCTCGGCAGAGCCTTAAACTTCTATCCCTCTCCTTCCATCTCTCCTCTCATCCCTTGTAAATTCTCCATCCCCTAATAAATTTCTTTTCTCCCATAGCCCTGCTGTGCCTCTGTAAGTATTTCGAAATTAATTCAGTTCTTTAATTTCTACTTTCTTTAAACATTTTCATTTAATTTCTACTTTCTTTAAACATTTTCATTATACACGCTTGCAAATGGTATCAGAGCCTAAACGAAAACATTTTCGCTGAAAATATATAAGTATGCTCTGTGGTTGCGACTAGTTCGATCTTCCACATCAGAAGATTTTCTTGTTCAACGTTTAGGGTTTAGGGTTTAGGGTTTAGGCTCTGATACCATTTGCAAGCGTGTATAATGAAAATGTTTAAAGAAAGTAGAAATTAAAGAACTGAATTAATTTCGAAATACTTACAGAGGCACAGCAGGGCTATGGGAGAAAAGAAATTTATTAGGGGATGGAGAATTTACAAGGGATGAGAGGAGAGATGGAAGGAGAGAGATAGAAGTTTAAGGCTCTGCCGAGCTGTCTCTCGCACCTCTTCTCAAACTCTATTTATAGAAGTACATCAGCCGGATGTGAAGTCCGGAACTTAATTAAATTACAAACGGAATTCAAAATTTCTTAAAAGTAATTAAATCTTCAAAGTCTTCAGCCGCCTGTCGTCTTTTATCTCGAATCTTTAAAAGAGGCCGACAATCTTAAGAGGCCGACAACCTTTATCTTCCTTTTGAAAATTTCAAAGATTCCTGACGATTGGCCGACATAATTATTTTCAGTGGGACCGGGCATGAGTTGACAGCTTTCTTGAACAGATAAACCGTCTTTTGGAATTATCGAAGAGCATTTACCAAACTGAAGATCTTCTTGCATTGAAGGCATTGCTCTGTCAATAATTGCTAGTCTGAGTCTAAATTAGGATCTTGAGCCATTTGTATGGCATAACAGTCATCTGATAATAATTCTTCATTTTCTTCGGTTTCCTCTTCAGAATCCAATGAGGATAATGCTTCAAGAAGTTTCTTTTTTAATTCCTTTTTATCTTTGGTCTTAGCTACCAAATCTTCAATCTTTAAAGGAGAGGATGAAGATGAAGCGGCCATAATAGGGGATTTAAGAGGAGAATTCTTAAATTGACGGAACTTAGTTTCAACATAATCTATATTGAATTTTTGCCACCAAAACACTTTTATGGTCAAACACAACTGTTTAGGAAACGGTTCACCCATGTGATGGTGTATTTGATATTGGGGTTGCATTAGCCAACCAATTCTCATTTTCGATAGAAAACTAGTTAATTTGTAACGAGAAGGTATTGAAGGAGATATTTCTTTAAAGGTATCATACATTTTCACTATTTTGGACGGTAAAATACTTTTTATAGGACCAAAATCAATTACCCATTTGATAAACCAAGAAGGTAATCTAATAGGTAATTCATTTTTAAAACTGATATACCAGGAATGCTTGGGATTAGTATTTAAAAGAATTTTACTCCAAGCTTCTTGATAATCAAAATAATTAAAGGAGATTGGCTTAAAAGGTCTGGAAAACCCTTTCGGAGTCAACCAATTTTGATTCCAGTCAGAGGGACACAAAACATTTAAAATTTTCAGTTTTGAATAATTTGTAATAAGAGGATTTTTTGGATCCTTTTCTGGAATTAATTCAACAGAATTCGTATCCAGTAAAATCATTTGATAAAAAGTAATAGTTTTTTCAAAATTATCTGGAATCCATGCCCATCCTTTAGGACTTATTTTGTCAATTATGGTGGATGGCTCGTCTTCTTCCCATTCAGGCTCTATGGGTAGAACAGGATTACAGAGAGATTTTATATGGTAATCTTTTTGGGAATTTATAGGGTTCGGATTTTTAGAGGAGGTGGGTATCTTTAATGGAGGAAAATTATTTTTAGAGGATAATACTTTTGAGGTCTTTTTGGAAGTTAAAGAGGAGGGTAATATTCTGGTGTTATCGGGAGTATTTAAGGAGGACTTCATTGCATATGAGGGGGCTAAATCGGCAATATTTAAGGGTTTGGATTTTGAGGTAGTTTCAGTTAATGCTGTCTTTACTGAGGGTCTCATTGCTGCGGGGGAGTGCCCTGAAGAAATTCTCTTGTTAGAAAATCTGGAATGGAATTATTAATTCCTTTTATAAATTCAATTTTAAAATCAAAACATGATAAAATGCTTTGCCATCTGGCAAAAATCTGTTTAGAAACAATATTTTTAACGTCTTTTTCTAAAACTTCTTTAACGGATTTGCAATCAATTCTTAAAAGAAATTCTTTATTCATTAGATCATTTTGAAATTTATTAATACATAGAACTATGCTTAAAATTTCTTTTTTAATAATACTATAATTAATTTGAGCTCCTACCCAGGCTCCTGAATGGAATCTTACTATTTGTTCTTTTTCTCCTGAAAATGTTTGTTTTAAAATTCCTCCAAATCCTATTTCAGACGCATCGGTTTCTACAATAATACTAGCGTTAGGATGAAGGATTCCTAAACAGGGTAAAGTTTTGACAAGACTTTTTATTTCTTTAACTATTTCAGTATGCTTTTCTGTCCATGGCTTCGGATTTTTTCTAAGCCGGTTAAAAAGAGGTTGACAGATAATTCTTATGTTTGGGATAAAGTCTGCTACATAATTAATACAGCCTAAAAATCTTTGTAATTGATTTTTAATTTTTATTTCATCAGGAAATTTGTTTGCAAATTCAATACTTCTACTTATAGGAGTTATTTTTCCCTGAAATATTTCATGTCCTAAAAATCTTATTTTAGTTTATCCTATTTTTATTTTTCTTTTAGAAATAACTAGTCCATTTTTCTTTATTATTTCTTTAAATATTCTGAGATATTTTAAATGTTGTTCAATAGAATTAGAGAATATTAAAACATCATCTAAGTAGACTACAGCAAATTCGGAATAAGGATTTAGTATATTATTCATGATATTTTGAAATTCAGAGGGAGCATTTTTAAGTCCCATAGGCATGACATTCCATTCATAATGTCCAAAAGGAACCGTGAAGGCAGTTTTGTATTTATCTTTTTCTGAAACTTTAATTTGATAATATCCTGATTTTAAATCGAATTTCGAAAAAATTACTGCTTGATATAATCGTCCTATTAATTCTTGTTTATTAGGAAGTGGATATCTAATCCATTTTAAAACATTATTAAGGGGTTTATAATTAATAACCATCCTGGGTTCTCCTCTTTCTATTTCAAAGGCGTTCATCACATAAAAAGCAGAACAACTCCAAGGAGATTTACTTGGTCTAATTAATTTTTTATCTAGAAACTGTTGTATTTCTTTTCTACAATACGTAAGTGTTTCTTTATTCATTTGTACTGGTTTAGCTTTTGTAGGTATTTTACTTTCATGAAATCCTTCTATGTAAGGTAACTTAATAGTAAAATAATTTCGATCCCAAAAAGCAGAGGGAATTTCAGCACAAATTTTGTTTTCAAAATCTTTTTGAATTTTTTCAAAATTCTTTTTTATTAAACTGTTATTAAGTTGATTTTCAATTCTTTGATATTTTATTTCTAATTGTAATTTATAAATCTGCCCATTTTCACTTTCAATTCTATTTATAAAATTCTCTTCAGTTAAATCTTTTAGAGTTAAGACTTCTTTAGATTTTATTGGATTTATAAATTCAAAAAGATGATTTTTATGTTTTATTCCTTGGGTAGATACTTCAAAAGGGTATATTTGAGTTAGAAAAGGAGTACCCAAAATTATTTCTTCCGTAATATCTTTAGTTAGAATAAAACTATTTTTAAAACATTTTCCTTTATTACAAATATTAGCATTAGATAGTTTATACTGAACTTTTAATTTAGAGTTATTAGCAGTGTACAATTTTTGTAAAGATTTTTCATAATATTGAGTGGGAATTAACCCTTCTCTTATACAATTTAGATCTGCTCCAGAATCAACTAATGCTATAAAATTTTTATGAAAAGAGTTTCCTATGGATAGAGCTATTTTAATTTGCCATTTTTGTTGAAGAATTTTTATTTGATTAATTAATTCTGTTTCTTCTTCATGAGAATTAGAGGTTGATCCTATATTATTATTAAATTGTTCGGTTAGGTTTTCTAATTTTAATTTTAATTCCTGTACTTCTTGCTTTAAATCTTTTATCTCTTTTTGCAGCTCTTTTATCGTAACTGGTTTATTAAAGGAATTCATTTTTAAGATTTCTGAAAAATTATATCCCGTAAATTTTTCTTTTTCTTTATGTTCTTTATTGGTTTCTTGTTCTATCATCATATTTTTTAATTTTAATAAATATTCTAATTTATCTTCTTCATTAGCCATTTTATCCACCATTTCTAAGGCTAATTTAGTTTCAGCTTTAATCATATTAATTTTGAAAGAGCAATTACAATTTTCTATATTTTTACAGGTATGAATATCTTCATTTTCACTAGTAGAGTCTTTAGTTAATTCATTATTTTCAATTAACTCTTCTTCTTCTTCCTCAGAAGATTCTTCATCTAATATTAACAAATTAGCTATTTGCTCTTTTAATTCTTCACTCATTTTTAAAGCTTTTATTTTTTCTTTAACCCTACAATCTTTTTTCATATGGCCAATTCTTCCACACTTATAGCATACTATATTTGGTTTATTAGGCTTATTGACTTTTTTAGAGAATTTTCTAAATTTATTCTGGGTTTTTTGAGGATTTCTAATATTATTTTGTTTTTTTAAGTGTCTTTTTCTTTTTTCAGAGGGAGGAATAGGTTTTTCATAACCATATTGACTACAAAAATTACCCAATTCTTTAATTCCCATGTCCTGGTTTCTTTTAATCTGATTTTGTAATTTAAGAGTATCACAAATTTCTAACCCTATTAACTTGGTAGCCGTACTTAATCTTCCATAGGTTAAATCCCTTAGTGGGATATCATTGTACAATCTGGGTAGACTTTCTCTTACCTTATCAACAAAAGTAGAAGGAAGTCCGGCCAAAAATCTTTCTTTCCAAAATGCTTCTCTACAATCAGGCCTAGTTAAGACTAAGGTGATGAAATTATCATGGTACCACCTAAAGTCTCCTAAGGTTTTACACCTAATTGTGTGGAGAATTAACGATATCCGTTGATCAAATAACTGGGGATCTCCTACGAAATTATGGATAATTGCTAAAATTAAGGTTTCTACCATGAGAGACATAACTTGATCTGCTTCCTGTTTAACACTATTCATTATATTAAACCTTTCTTCTTCGGAGAGGTAATGATCCCACCAACCTTTTAATTGGCCAGTGAAACCTGTTACTAGCAGCTTAACCGTAGTAGCCGCATCTTGTTTAGTTCTGTATGCTGAGGCTGCCATGGTCATTTCATTTGTTTTTCTAAGGATTTGCATTTCAGTTAGCCCGTCTATATTCCATTCATAGATACTAGAGCCATCAAAAGAGGATGGTGACTCTAGCTCCCATTCTTCAAACTGAATATCAGGGAGAGTGGGCCTATTATAATAATTTCTAGTAGTAGGTCTAGGGGTAGGACCTAAGGAAGAGCTACTCCTAGCATTTCTTCTTAATTTATTAATTTTATATAAATTATCGTCAAACTGTTCTCTATTAAAATGTTCTCCTAATTCTTCATCGGGAATTATTATAGTGTTAACTTTGTTAATTTTTAAAGCATCTAATTTTTTGTTTATTTCATCTAACATAGAATCTTTTCCTAATTTTATATGTTTTAATTCTTCTTCTGAGAACTTAAAAGGTTTAATTAAGGATCTTTCTAACTTCTTAGGGGTTAGTTCTTTATCTATTATTTCTGTCGCAATTATATGAACAATTTGATTAGTATAATTTAATTGAGTATTCAAGTTTTGAATATCTTTAACAGAAATATCCCTTTTTTCAGTTATCATTTTAAAAGGAGAGGCTATTACTTCATGATTTTGAACATTAGGAAATTTTACTTCTTCTAATTGGGGAATTATACTGATAATTTCTCCTTTAGATGTTTTCCATATTTTTTCAACGGTTTTTAAAACATTTATTTGGAGATTATGGAAACAGTTTTCAGAGAACCAATTAAAGAAGGGAATATTTTCTTCTTGTTCTTTTAAATAATTATAATATTTTTCTCTGTATTCTCTTAATTCTATTTGAGAAAAATTTTCGAAGAACCATTCTCTTTTTTCTTTATTATCAGGATAAAAAATTCTTGTTTCAATAAATCTTTGTTTATTTCAAATTTTTTAATAACATTTAATTGATTAAATTTTGAAGGACCAGGTGCTGATTCAAACTGTGGAGAATGAGGTTGGTTTTCAGTTTCTTCATATTCTGGTTGGGGAACAGTAGGATCCGACCTTGTTCCCAGATATTGCAGAGACCTAGGTATAGAGAACCCGGATCTATCTATTGACCTTCTTGCTGTGGCAAAAGAGGTCTGGGGAGATCTATATGAAAGAGACCTTCTTAGGGGGGCGAACGCTACTTCTACTGCCCCATCTCTAAATTCAACAATATTATTTAAAACAGGATTTTCTAGTTTTTCCGGAGGAAGAATTTCTTCTAGTTTCCATTTTAAGCCTGAAGTTATTTCTTCATGTCGTAAAGTTCGGGGAACTGTGGCGCTAACCTTTTCGGGATTTACTAGTAACATAGTGGTGACATCTTTAGGTGACATTATTAAGGCTCCTGGAGCCAATTGAGTCTTCATAGCTTTATAGTATAGTCTATATGCTATAGTTAAAGGAAACGAACTATTATTCCATTTTTCTTCAAGAATTTTTATGGTTAAAATTATGTTATTATTTGTTTCGTGAAGACTTTTTAAAGCAATTGAGTAATTAGGATAATTATTAATATATATCGGGCCTTGATGTAGGTTTGTTTCCATTAAGGCTAGGGTTTGGTTTTCAAAATCTTTGGGTCTATTATCCCTGAGGATGGCTAGTAGGGGCATATCCATACCTAGTCGGAACAGGGGTTTTATTGCTATTTGAATTGACCCTATATGCAAATATTTATAATCTTTTATATGTTCCATAATTAATTGATTAGATATTAATGGAATTTCTTGTTGGGTAGATTTTAAATCTATTTCTTTTTCAACCGTTTTAATGATATATTCGAATTTAAACATATCTTTAAAAGAGGTTTTATAAATAGTTTTTATATCTAATTTAGGTATATATATATATATATATATATATAAATTTTTAGCCATTGCCTCATGTGAGACAACGTCTGGACAATGATGCATTAATTAGTTTTATTTTGGCCACAATGCTACATTAATTAGTACTCTTTTTTTTTAATTTTTCTTTTAAGCTCACTTCGGTCATGAAGAAAGAAAAGAAAAGAAATAGACTTGAAATAAGGTAAAAATTGAAGTTATTTGATTATATAAAAAATAACGTTAGAGATAAAAAATTATAAATTAAAGTTATTAAACTACAAAATTACCCATATATTTTGAATTTTCCTCGTATAAAAAAGAATAATTTTGAAAAAATAATTCTTTTGCACTTTCCTCTTGTTTTGAGCATAAGATTAAACATAAACATGTGAGACCCACCACATTAAAGACACTTTTCTTGCCACTTTCTTTTAACCAACTATAGAAACTGAAACTTTTCTACCACTCTTGCAACCAAACAGTGGTTATTTCCTTTTCCCATTCTCTTTTTTCTTTTTTTATATCTTTAAAACAGTGCCGGCTCGGTCTAACGCCTAGTTTCTGATAAGTTTCACACAGTCACATACGTTGTAAAGGCAATATCATTTCTCTATTAAGAATGCAAATAATCAGAGAACCGCACACACTCACCATTAACCCAAATCCTCAAAATTGGGTGCGTACAAATAGTTCTTCCTCTATAACTTTTCAACTGCAACACGAATGCGATTCAATCAAACAAAACCAAAACCACGAACACAGGACAAGAAAGAACGACGAAGAATTACGCACGAAGGTGGAAGACGATCCCGCCAAGAATCTCGCTTCGCTGCGACCTATCGACGAAAAGAAGCAAACAAAATGAGTAAAAAAGAAACAAAGTGAGGAATTAGGGTTAGAGATAGATAGAAAAGGAGGGAAGTTAGAACCAACGGAGACAGAGACGACGATGATGATGATGAATCGGAGAAAGGGAAATGAGAGGAGTAACTTCCATGGCATGGGAATGGATTGTGATGAAGAGGAAATGGCTAGGGTTTTGGATTGTGCAATTTTCGAATTCGGTTAGTGAATTTCAAGTTGTCATCTTCTTCTCATCGATCGTCATTGCATCTCCGCTTTATCTTTCGTTGTTTCATTTGCCTTTGCCCTGACGGTTTTTTGTCACACTCTTCGCTCAACAGCTTCTTTTGTTCTTTAGTGAATGTTTGAACCAGTTTCGGATATTTTGATTTTGAATAAGGTAAAAATAAAACAAGTTTTATTTAATTATAATTAATTTTTAAAATATTAATGGATAAATTTTTTGTAAATGCATCTTTAAAAATGTGTTTGTAATAGATTCTGGTTATTCTATTATAAAATTAATTAAGATTAAATTTTTTAAGATATTATAATTATTTTTGTATGTTTTTATTGTATGTATATAAAAGTAAGTTACTTCACAAAAAAAAAAATATACAAAAGTAAGTTAAAAGTAAAAATTAAATTTAAAATTTTTTATCCAACTCAGGAATTAAAGGTAAGTTGTTTCAATTGAATATTATTTTGGTATCAAGGTAGGAATATAATGTTTTTCAAGACAAGTATGAAATTTAGCTTAAGAATACAATAGAAACTACAAAACATGCTTCGATATCAAAATTTTAAACAAAATTATTGGAAGATGGAATACTGGTTTTCCAAAAAATGCAGTAACAATATATTACACTTTTATATATATATATATATATATATATATATATATATATATATATTATACTTTTATAAATAAATATAGACAAGATTTTGAATTTTCACATTTTCAAAATAATTATCCTACAACACTTACTAAACAAGTATTTTTCTCTTTTTTTCTAGAAAATAATTATAGATATTATTTTTAAAAAAAATCAAACCAATCAAACTCAAGTTTGATATTTAAACACATTTGAATTCTCATTATTTTTTTCTTTCTTCACGTCCAATTTTTATTTTATCTTTTATATATATATAATATAAAAAAATTAAAATTGGTGTAATAATGAGATAGTTAAGTGAGTGATAAATTAAATATGTGTTCAATAAAAATATTTTAAAACAATATTTTCTGAATAAAAATAAAATTATTTATTTTAAATTTACACAATTTAATTTAGACACTTTATTCGACTAATTAAACTAAACTCCTTTAATAAATTGTATACGTTCAAAATATAATATAAAATATAAAACACACATATTCGAGGAGAATTTTTTTAACATGTTTAATATGGGAATGAAATAGGTTTGAAGTTGAAATTTTACGATTTTTCTTTTTATTAATAAGTTTTCTATAATAAAATAGTCAACATAATTATTCCATTCTATTAATAATGGATAAAACTTTATATATTTTTGTAATTTTATTATAAATATTAAATAAACAATGAGTGAAATAATTATATATTGGTCGCATTAAACAATTTTATATTATCATTTTAATATAAAACATTGTTGTTATAATTTATTATATTTTAGTTCATTGATAGTATGGAATAATTTGACTTAATCAAAATCACAATTCACTTTTTATATAACTTTTAAAACATATATTATAAATCTAATGTTAAATTATATATCACGTGTTTTCTTTTAAATAAGTTGACTTTTACTACAAATATTTTTCCACAAACATATTAATATAAAATATTTTACATAATAAAATTGTTGTACAACATTTTAAGAAATAAAATAAAAAATATTTTATGAAAATAAAAAAAAATCACTTAAATTTTTATGCAAACGGAAAAGTATTTTCAATTTAAAAAAAAATAAAACATATTTTTTTATAAAAACTAAAAAATATTTAATTCTTAAAAAACCAAATGTACCCATTTTTTATTATGTCTCTTATATTATAATATCTAAATAAAGGATTTCTGTATTAAATATCTAACTAACATAAACTTACTTTCCAAAACAAAATTACATTCAACAATTTAAACAAATAAATAACTTATATTACATAAAGTTTGAATATATTTTTAGTTCTTTAAAATAAATTAATAAATTTTGCATTTGATCCCTTGAATTTTCTGTGTTTGGTATCTATTAAATATTTTTTTAATGTTTAAAACACTTTAAATAAAATATTTTAAAAAAATAATTTAAATAATATTAACTCAAATAAAATAAGATTTACTAAAGACCAAACACAAAATAAATAAAGATCAACCACAAAATTTGCTAAGACTAAAATCATACTTAAAGTAAATGTATAGCCTTTATTATTTAAATTACCTTTTAAGTTTGATTTTTCTTTTTAACTCAGATAGAACATAGAACCAAACTAAATACGTTCCACGCTTGAACATACATGTCTAAAAATTTCATGTTAAACAGGAAACATCCTTTTACTGCACACTCATGAAGGATCTTGAGTAAAACAGAAGAAGTCTTTATATTACACTCATGAAGAATCATCCAAAAAGGTGGAAGAGGAACAATGGTGAATACAAGCTTGTTAATTTAACAAACCAAATAGCCTCAAAGCCAAAGCCACATAGTTTTTCCTCACAAAGGGATCAATGAGGATTAACAAGTTCATCATCAAATAGAAAACACAATGAGATGTGAACATGATTGCATGGGAAAATGAAATTGATTTAACATTCATTTTCTTTAGTCTAAGACCGTCCACAACCACATATCTAAACCATTGAAAGTGCAACTCCCACCTCACAAAGAGAATAATAGTAAAACAATAAGATTTTGATTGGTATGATTTTATTTTTTTGGTTTTTGAAAAATAGTTTTTAAGAATTGTTTTATGAAAGAAGAAAAAAAACTAATTTGATAAGTGTTGCTTGAGAATTTTTTTGAAAATATCAAAATAAAAAAAAAATTGTACATATTACGGAAGTGTCATTAATAAAAAACAAAAAATAATCTATTATTCTTATATTTTGAATTTTTAAAACAAAAATATAAAACTAAAAAGCAAAATTAATTACAATTACTCCTTTTTTAAAAACTAATTTGATAAGTGCTACTTGAGAATTATTTTGAAAATATAAAAATAAAAAAAAATTGTACATATTATAGAAGTGTCATTAATGAAAAACAAAAAATAATCTATTATCCTTATATTTTGAATTTTTTAAAAAAAAATATAAAACTAAAAACCAAAATTAATTATAATTACTTCTTTTTTAAAAAAAAATTCAAAAATTAAAACTGTTTTTTAAAACTATTTTAAAAAATACTAACCAAACTAATTTTTTAGTTTTTAAATATTAAAAATACTAAAAATAATTTTATAAAGCTTGCTAACCCAGCCCTAATTATTCATGATCAAAGTAGATCATATTAAACCCTAAACTAAAAAATTCATACCTGAAATTTTATAATTCATGTAACTTATCTTCGATAGTGTCAAACTTTGTGAGTAAGATCCCATGCGTGAATCAATCTTGGATTGGGTGATGTTGCAAGGTCAGCTAATTTTTGTGATGAATGTGAAACAATTAAGATTAAACATAGGAAATTAAAATAGAATTTGATTTTTTTTATAGGTAAATATTAGTTATTGTATTAGTTTTTGTTAATATAGAAATTCAAACTCATGATATCTTTCTTTCTATTTTTTTTATCATTTAAACTTTGCTACTAAGTAAACATTTTATACATTTTCAAGGTGATACATTGTCAAGGTGACACATACAATTAGAAATAATTATTGTTAAAATAATTATTATAAAAGCTGATAATCTTTTATCATATAAAAGTTCATTATTAGACGATTGTGAAAGTCTCAATATTCTTATCCTTGACCAAACTTTTTGGTAATTTCATTAAGTTTGAAGTCAACAAGTTAAATTAGGACAATGAAAATTTATTTTCGAAAACCATGATTTAACATATATTAGCTAAGCATTACATGCATCATCACTTGATTGGGTAATTGACAACTAGGATTTCCACGTAAAAAAACATAATATTACATAAGCTATAGGAATATTCAAGGCTTTTTTTATTTTATACACCAAAAATAAAGAAAAAAAATTACCAAAATTATCCATTCTGCACATTATTTACCTAAATAACTTCTTTTACTATGTAGGTTAAGAAATTGGTTGGTGAAAATCAATTTTTCAACGTGATTTTTTTGTGTAAAAAATGAATAAAAAATTTGTTGTTGGACAACCAATTTTTTATAAGGTATTTTATTTTCAGATTTGTTTTTTTAGTCAATTTTTAAATTTTTCTAGATTAATTTTTTATTTATGTATATTTTTTTAATCATGAATTTTAAAATTAAAATTTTTTAGTTATTTATATTGTCTTTTATTTAATTATGTATTTTATTTTTATGCTGTGTATTTCTTTTGTCATTTTAATTTTTTTAAATGTTTTATAATTTATTTTTCAATTTATATCTTTAAATACAATTTTTGAACTTTTCTTACTAAAATAATTTTAAAATATTTTGAAATATTAGGTTTAAAAATATTATTTTAAAAACATTAAACTAAAAAATAAATTATAAAACATTTAAAATAACAAAAAAATACACAGCATAAAAATAAAAATAAAATGAAATACAAAATATTTCAAATGAAAAAAATACACATTTAAATTTTTTTTTAAGTTAATTTGTATCTCATTTTATTTTTTGTGTTTTATTTTATATTTTATACCTTTTCCTTTATTTTAATGTTTTTAAATGTTTTATTTTTCAATTTAAAGTTTTTAAATTAAGATTTTTAAATCTAATATTTCAAATTGTTTTTAAATTATTTTGATAAAGAAGCGTTTAAAAATTTATCTTAAAAAATATAAACTGAAATACAAATTAAAATAAAACAACAACGTAAAAATAAATCACATAATAAAATAGAATATAAATCTAAAAATATAAAAATTCACTAAATAAACAAATCTAAAAAAATTACTTAATAAAAAATTGATTTTTTATTAGTTGTTGCAAATTGGTCTTTTATATAAAAAAAATGGTTCCAATATACAATTTCTCAACAAACAATTTTAAAAAAAAAATATTGTCCGGTAACCAGTAAACAAACAATTTCGTATAGCCTTTTATATAAAAAAAATAAATCACTAAGAAATTAATTTCCAGAAACTAATTTTTAAGTAAATAATGAAGGCCGCACTTTCCGTCTTTGCCAATTCCTATTAGCAAACAAATACACAGAATGTGAATTTTGAATTTTATAATCCCGACAAAACCAGAAAAAACAAATTAAATTAAATTAAATACAATTTCAATTTCAATTTCTAAAACCCGCATCCAACTCCGTTACTCGACAGCTACGACACGTGAATCCACTTCGCGACGCTGGGCACGCCCTGGTTGACGGCGAACGCCATGTAATACCCAGGCGGCGCCACCGCGCCACCCGGCGGGGCCGTGCACCCAATCCGCCACCTCCCGTCGCCGTCAGGCACGGCGGAGGTGACCGTCAGTTTGACCAAACGTTGACCTTGCGAGAAGGAGTGCGTAGCGAAAGGCGCGCTGGCCAAGTTGACTTCCACAATCCCCACCACAGGCAAAGTCACCGAGACGACCACATCGAAGGCCCCTCCAAAACGCACCCTTTCGGGGATTTCCTCAATAACCGGTCTAACATTCGCCCGGTCCGCGCTCAAATACTCGGGCGAAAACGCCTCGACTCTCAACTCGGTCGGGAACTCCAAGTCGAACCGGTACAACACGTGCGGGTTACTCCCCGCGAGCAAAACCCTCCCATCGGGTAACAAATTCGCAGTGGCGTGGTACAACCTAGGCACACTCCCCGGGTTCAAAACCATAAACCGAAGCCCAACCGGTTGGTCGGGCCGGTACAAAACCGGATTCAAACACGGGTTACTCGCCATCTCAAACCCCTGCGTCCCACTCATCGCTCCATTAATAATCAAAACGTCACCGTTCGGAAGCATCACCATATCCCCCATTATCCTCCCAAACGGCATATCCTCCATTTCCCACTTCTCTTTCCCGTTTTCATCACCCCCGTACGCTAAAATGCGCCCGCAGCTACCATGCGCCGGGGTGTCAGTACTCCGCATCAAAAACGCACCGTATTGCGCGCCCCCACAAACCAAAATCTCAGCTTTAGAATACCCATTGTCCAAAGCGAGCATCGCAGACGACCCTGCAGAAGGGTAGTTTCTAGGGCCACCCTCCAGTTTAGGGTACTCCTTAACAACAACATGGCGCGTGAAATCGTACATCACCGAGCGCGTGTTGGCGAAGACGAAAAGATGACCGTTGGGGAGAAGATGAACGTAAGGGTACAAGTTATCCATTTGGGTGTCTTCCGTTTCGGCCAAAAAGGGGAACGAGACGGCGCCGTTTTGGCGCGGCGGGTAAAACTCCACCGTGTTGGAGCCTCTTCCGCCGATTATGATAACCGAGCCGTCGGGTAAGATTTGGTTCGTGGCGTACCACCGGCCCTCGGACAATTCGACGTCGTTTAGCTCCTCCCAGTCGCAGGTTGTTTTGTCGTCGCAAGGTTGGAACTTTCGGATTTTTTTTAAGCCGTCGAGGTCGCCGCCGGTTTGGAGGAGGGTGCCGTCGGGGAGGAACTGGCCGGAGGAGCACCAGGTGTCGGTGAGGATTTTCAGGGGACGGATTTGGTTGGTTTTGAGGTCGAGGTGGACGGAGTGGGCGTAGCAGTCGAGCTTCAGGACGGCGTCGTTTTCGTCGCGGCGGCAGCGGCCTTTCGGGAGGAGCTTCCGCGACGGGCCGATGTTGGTGCGGTCGAGGAGGACCGCCGTGTTGAAGCGCGTCACGACGGTGTGCATGGACGCCACGCCGGCGTCCTCCACGAGCAGCTCCCACTTGCCGGGGAGGTCGGCACGTGCGGGGAGGAAAAAGAGAAGAACGAGGATTGAGAGGTGGAGAGGGGCTCTGTCCATAATAGTGAGTTAGTGGGGTATTAAGTTTGAAGGGTTGGATTGTAATTATAGGGAATGAGAATGGAAGTGTGAAGAAAAAAAAAGAAAAAAAGTGGTAAAGTGTACACTGTTATTAGTGTGTGTTGTAATGAGGTATGAGTGAAAACTTGAAAAATGAAAAATGACGAAAGGGTCGTTGTAGTGGACAGTTAGGTGATGTTGAAACTTGAAAAATGGGTGCTTTTGTTTTTTTTCTTTCCAGGAAGAGGTTAGTTAAAAAGATGAATCACTGGAATGAAGTTTCCAAAACCAAAGTTCTTAGGACAAAACTTATTTACATGGGGACACCTAAATGGACAAATTCTGGTAGCTTAAGTTTGGTTCAAGAATCCGAATAAGATTAATCAGTTAGAATAAATAGTTTATATAAATGAAAATAATTCTAATAGAATGTTATTGTAAACTAATTAAAAAATCATTATATTTTTAAACTAATTAAATTATATTATATTAAAAATTGTACTATTGCTTATAATTATTTCAAACATTAAATATATTTATGCTGAAAGTTTAAAATATTATAATTTATAATAAAAAAATTACAACATTAACTTAAATTAATAATAATTTAAATGACAAATTTATATCTTTGAGATTGGTTATATGAATATGCGGATTTGAAATCTAGAATATACACACTCTTCAGAGGTTTCTTAATAAATATAGTCAAATCTATCTATAGATCTTTTTAGGAATAAAAGAGAGTTATGATTTAGAGATTATGGCTTTTTAAAACTTTTTCTTCTCTTCTTCCTAGAAAACATAACAATATCTTTTTGTAGTATGTTTATTTTTTTCCTCAACCTTTTTTTCTTTATATATATATATATATATATATATATATATATATATATATATATATATATATATATATATATATATATTACTCTTCTTCGGTTTTTGGCAAAAATCCGTCTAGGATCACATCTACACGTAAATGTTTTAAAAATTAATTATTCTAGATGAAAAAATATATTGTAAAACTGAAAGTTACAAACACATTGATAAAAAGCAGCATAATTACTCAAGTGTATGTAATGATAACATTGGAGACATGCATAATTATATAAAATTAAAATTCTCAAATAATGAAATATTTTCAAAAGTTTTGAAAGAAAGTGTGTAATTGGTTTTATTTTGTTTTTTTAAGTTTTAAAAATTAATTTTTAAGAATTACTTTATATATGAATTAAAGAAGATAAAAAAAATGTCTGATAGGTATTATTTGAAAATTGTTTTAAATATGTAAACATTAAAATAGTTATTTATAAAAGTGTTGTTAAAGAAAAGTAAAATCAAGTTTTTTTTTTTAGTTTTTTCAAAAAATAAAAAGGTAAATTATTTTTAAAAACTAAGTAAATAAGTCTTTTAAATTTAAAATATTATATAAAACAGCAACGAAACAACCCTAAATCATTTTTCTTTCAATAACTCATGCTATCTTTTAGTCCAGAAATTGACTAATATTTTTTAACAAATGTTATTATTTACATAGATGGACAAGAGTATTGAATTTCTGATTTCATGTTTAAAAGTTATTGCTTATAATTTTTTATGTTAGAGACAAATAATACGTTAGATATATTCAAATATATTAATTTTAAATTTTTATACTTTTAATTTATCGTGTAATCTATTGATAACAAACCACATATATTTTTCATACAAGTGAATGTACTCCTTAGTCTATTAATTATATAAATTGTATTTATTAATAAAACGGTTATTTCTTAAATCAAATAATATTATGAAATAAAAACTATAATTTAAATTATTTAATTTTATAATTATTTTTAATATATTATTTAAATTGATACTTCCTCTCTTCCTTTTTAATTTGTCAATTTTTTGAAAATTATTTTTTATTTATGTATTATTTATAAAGTTCAAAATATCACTAATTAATCTATTTTCAATTATACTCTTTCTTTTTAACTATTTTTTATAACCATATTATCCGAATCGATCCGTCATTATCAATGGTAATAACAATGAAACTCTATCAAGAATCCTTAACACAAAGGGTGGATATGTTCTTTCCAATGAGCTTTAAATCTTAAACCATGTGGTTAAGAGACATAAGTTTTTGTCACTAAGTTGGTATTGTTTTTTCAGTCAATCATAAAGTGATTTATATTTACGTATTTATTATAATGTAGAAATAAAAAAATTAAATAAAAAATTTTACCACTATTTTATTAGAATCAAGGAAATGAAAATTCGTTATAACAAAACTATTTGAAGTTGAAACCTTTTATTAAAGTGAAACAACTTTTTATTGGTTTATCCACACATTCAGTGGTTATTAATATCGAGCTTGAGTAATTATAAAAAAATATTTTATCATAAAAATTTGTGAGAATTTATACTTTTCATAAATAAATATTTTAATTAAAATAGTATTCTAAAATTGAATTTAAAGATTACACACTTTTAGAAAAATAGTTTGTCTTTATTCAGTTATATATATATATATATATATATATATATATATAAAAGAAAGAATGTTTAGTAAATGAAAATGAAAGAAAAGAAAGATAAAATAAATTAAAAATTAAAGTAATTGTAATTATAAAATTGTTTAATTGATATGAAAAGAAAAAAAATTATAAATTAAAGTAGTTATAATTATAAAATTACTCTTACATTTATTAAAAAATATCTCTTTCTCAAAAAGAAAGAGAGTAATTTAATTGCTAAAATCCTTCTTTGTTACTTTCCATCGTACCAAACTAGAAAAACGATCTCTTTCTCCTCATTCTACTTCATTGCACCAATAATTTTTTATAGTCTTTCTCTTTATAGCAATCCCAACTTACTATCTATACAATTTTTAAGTTATTATTAATAAGTTCAATATATTTATCATATTTATTATGTTAGTAGTGTAAAACACTAGCGGTGCATAATTTTTCTCTTTGAAATTTAAAAGAGAAAACATTAAAGCATGACATCAACAAAATCGAAATTACACGTTTTTCATTCCTTTTTCTTTTTAGGTAAAATTGTGCATCGGTTTTGTGTCGGTGCTCTGCAAATGGATAGCATAGTTAAGTGGAAGACGGTGCGTGACGTAAATGGAAAGCCATGCAAAGTGGGATATTTAGACACATAAAATACACAAGTGGCAAGAAACACACGTGTCACAATGTGGTTTAATTGGTCTAAATGGCACTATTTTACATACATTATCATATATATCACTTCACGTGCTTTGTTTTTTATGGAGTAGGAGACAAATGACAAAGAAGAGTGTGTATAATGAATAATATTATCCAAAACTAGACGTAAGAAAAAATTCAAGAAAAGAGTGTTATCATTGATCATATGGTTAATTCAAGAAGTATGGCATATTTGTATCTAAGTTTTCTCCTACAAGTTATAAATGAGGCAAGACCATATTTCTATTGATATTGACACCTAATGTCTAAAGTTTCTTAAGTATTAGGAAAAAAATTATAAAATTTTTACCTAAATTAATAATTAATAATAAATTAATTAATTTATTATATGTACATGTATAAGTCTATATTTTATTTTTTTAATTTATTTATTCAAATTTTAAAATACTATTATAGATTTTATAATAATAATAATAAAATTTTTTTCATCAATTACAAATTTTAAGACAAAAATATATTTTAATTTTAAATATTTACTAAATATATAAATATTTTATAATATTATAACAGTTAAAATATTATTTCATTTAAAATATTTTTTATAAATATGTAATTAAAATTAAAATAAATCATATATTATCCTGAACTTTATTTTTTCTAAATTAGTTCGTTAAAAAATTTCATAAATATAATAATTAAAGGTAAGAAATTTATAAATATGCTTTCAAACTTAATGTAATTAAAAAAATAATTAATGCCTAATTTTATAAGTATTTATAATTTATTTTTATCATTATTATAAATTTCACTAAATTATTTTTAAATTATAATTATTAAAATATATTTTATGAATATTTTTAAATAAAAATACTTTATATTTGAGTGGTGTAATTTAAGATTTTTATAGTTTAATAATTATGAGTGTGATTCTAGTACCAAAAGGATACATACTGTACAAGTCCTGAGTGTTGTAAGCTAGCTCAATAAGCTTGATCTAGTTAGGGTTATCAACAAATAACAAATCAAGTTGTTTAGATTTTAAGAAAAAAAATTTATAACCAATTAAACTTAACTGATTCAATTCAAAAATTTCAGAAATTTTTTCATGAACCGAATTGAATTGAATTCAACCACTATTAGTTAAGTTGGTTCGCTTTGATTGAACAAGATTCGATCAAAAAAATAATAAATAAAAATAATTTCAACAAATCATAAATAACAATTTTATAAACTACTTAACTAAATTTATCGTACATTAATCTATCAAATTTATAATTTTATCTCAAAGTATTTCCAAATATACCAAACTACAAATTGTATATATCAAAGCAACCCAATAATAGTTTAGCAAACAAATAATTACACATAATAAGTAAACTAAATTTTCAAAAAAAATAAATTATTATTGTGCAATATAAAGTCATAAAACATAAATTTATAAGTAAATAAAGTGCTTAAGTTAGACTATAAAACATAAGCTAAGAACATTAATACTATATGTGGGGACCATATAATATTTTCATGTCCCTTAACCATGATTGGGAGATTTGTTCTGATACATTTAAAATCTCACATGACTTAGAAATCCAGATTAAAAATCATTTATAAACATTTTTCTTTGTTAATCATCGATACACTTGTGTAGAACAAAATTGTGAAAGAGTTACAACCTCCAAAACGACAACATATTTTAAAATCTTCATTCCATGAATCAAAGCAAACATGAAAAATTTAAATCAGTTCAATTCAATTAGATTCAAACAAAACAATACCGTATTCGTATTCAATTGATGAACACTCGTATTTCTTATCCAATCATCCACATTCATACAATTCTTTTAATGTGGGTATATGAGTTGTGAACATTCTCAGGTAATGTTCAGAGTTGGTTATCGATTGATTGACTCATTGTAAATTCTAATCAATTACAGATAATTATATATATATGAAGATAGTTTTTGAGAACGTTTAATTTCATAACCACTAACACTCCTCCTTAGCTGAAATTGAGGGTTAAAATAACTCTTTGAAAAGTTTGTTCAAAAGAGTATTAATATGTGCTTGTTATTCTCGTACTTATTTATGCAATACTCTTATTCCTGACAGGGACAGTTCCAAAGGGTGAATGGAAAGAGCCCAGCAAATAATATTTATCATATTGGAAAAACCTTGTTTATATTTATATGTTTAATATTCTTTTTGCCTTACTTTTCAGTTTTCAATTGTTTCAACTTCTAATTTTCAATCG
This sequence comes from Psophocarpus tetragonolobus, assembly GCA_037954015.1. Lineage (NCBI taxonomy): Eukaryota > Viridiplantae > Streptophyta > Magnoliopsida > Fabales > Fabaceae > Psophocarpus > Psophocarpus tetragonolobus. Next base: position 66,524,361 of record CM075693.1, read on the forward strand.
GTCAATATCATAATTCATGAGAACGTATAACAATCACATTCAATTTGAGTAATTGACATTTACTTTTTAATGAGAAAAATAAAATTTATATACGTAGACTTATCTATTATTTTGTTAATACGTACCTACAAAATATCAAGGATGTGGTTCCATGACTATATTCGTTCTTTGATAGTTTATGTGTACAAAGTTTTTAATTCAATGAAAGATTAATAGATGAAACTAATCACCTAATTTATATATTAGCAATTTAGATTATAGTGAGACTCCATCCAAGTGTAAGGTCATTAAAATTAAAATTTTTAAGTCCATCAATAAAAAAAGTTATTTATTATTATTTTCATAAAAAAACATTGATGAAAAACAACATATATTAAAAAACATCTAATATATAACTATCATTTTAAAAAAAAAAACTTTTTATAATTTATTTTAGACTATAGTGTGCCGATGTTGACTATTGTCCCATGACAATTTTGACCCCTAGCATAATTTGCTGAATTATTGACGTCTTTATCACACCCAACACTATTAAAATAAACTATCATATCATTATCAAACTTCAAGATGGATCTCCCCAAACTCAACTTTCACATTAAAAAATTTGAATTCACTAAGCTATATGATGTGCCTTGAAAAACTTTGCATTAAATATACTGAATAAACTAACATGTTTCTTGGGCGGACGAAATTGTCATTGTAAAAGTAAGCATTAAATATGTTAAGATCTTAAACGCAGAAGAAACCAATTTGTATCTTATTTTAAGTTTTCATCAATAAAAAGAAAAGTCATGTTATTTTAATAAGTTATATAAAATATAAAAAATTATTAAAAAAATTAAATTTATTAAATAACATAACATTTTTTATTGATAAAAAAATAAAATAAAACAAAAAAAGTATGATTAGTTTAATTTAGTTTTGTAGTTTTTTAAAAGAGTTTTCAAGAATAGTTTTCAAAAACTGTTCTTGGAAAAAAAAAACTTGTTTAGTAAGTGTTATTTAAAAATTATTTTGAAAATATAAAAATTAAAAACTTGTTCATATTTATTAAAATTTCATTAATAAAAATCAAAAGACAACATATTTTTATTGTATTTTCAGTTTTCAAAACAAAAATAAAAAACTGAAAAACAAAATTATTTTTAGTTGTTTCTATTTTAAAAACTAAAAAACTAGAGTTATTTTTAAAAACTGTTTTCACAAAATATTATTCAAGCGAATTTTTTAGTTTTTTTAAGTACTAAAATACTGAAAATAGTTCTATAAAATTATTGTTAAACGATTACAAAGTAAAAAAAAAATTCATCCCTTAAATGTAGGTAAAATAAATATTTTTTTCTCACGTATTTTATTTCATATTCAAGATGACATTATCAAAACTCAATTAACATAACAGCTAGTATTTATGTGAACAATGTTGGTGCATTAATGGGTTAATGGGTAAGCATTAATTATAATTTGTGGTCACATGAGGGTGGGACTAAGAAAAGTTACGTCATGTTTCAACAATGGATGACATGATGGAGATATTGAGATGAAGGTAAGAAAGAGTAACGATAATGACTGGTTTTTATATATAGAATCATGTGGTAAATTACAGAGATTAGATTCTTCTTCTTTTCCTTCCCTTCTTTTTTATCTACTTTTCTTTTTATACTCCTTAATTTTCATCCCTATATTTGGCAAGAAAGATGAGATGCTTGAAAAAGTTAATAGGGTATTAAATAATTATTTTTATAACAAACTCTTATGAAACTTTTTTAATAAAAAAAATACCCTTCCAAAAATGTTTAGTGCAAGCGTATAATGAGTTTAATTGGTATGCAATATTAATGTAAAGAATCTTACACTATATTTAATTACAACCTTTTATTCATGCTAAATTTGTTGACTTTACTCATTAATACTTTAAAAGTCACATAAATAAAAAATCATGATCGAATGTCAATGTAAAAATATTTTTATCATGACAGTGTATACTAATTAAACTCATATATAATTACATGTCATTGTCTGAATAATATTGCATTTTTTTTATTTTATCTTCCTTTTTTACTTTTTTTTCTACTTTTTTTTTTTTAAGTTATGTGATGCACATGCATGTTTCACATCTAATTTACATTATATTTATCAATTATTAGTATTATTTTTCACATACCCATATTCTTTAATTCTCTCAATTAATTGATAACGTCTAATTAAATAATATTTGGGGGAAAAAATTACTTTTATTTATAAGGTCTCCAATCGTAATAAGAAAAAACAATTACTTTGAAAAAAAATGTTAATTGATCGAAGATAACTTTAAAAAGGTAATTAATATATCTTCGAACAAAAAACATCTTATAAAAAGGATTAAAGAATTGTTTAAAAAAAGTTTGGAAGAGGTATAATAGAGAAATTATTTTTATTTTGAATAACAATTGGTTTTAATTATGGATTGCTATTGAAAAAGAATCTGGGAAACTTGTTTTAAATTATCCAAAAGCATAATTTTATGTTTGGTTAGGTTTTCTCTAAGGCTTGTCACAACAAAAGCTACAAACACTAGCTTCAATTATTATGTGGTTATTTAATTATTTAATTATTTAATTAACATGAGTTAAGTTTATATTTAACGTAAAATCAAATAGACATTTAATTCTTTGTCATTGAACTTGAGCAATGACAGTTTAAACTTCTAAAAGGAATTAAAACGTAATACACAAAATGAACTCTCCTATGCTGTTTAATTTGGGCGATCCCACCAATTGTTTTTTCTTCTTTATAAGAAAAAAAAGTATTTATAACTGAGGAAATTATTATATGTGTCTATCTCAAGCTATAAGAGATAGATTCTATGTTACATTTCCTGATTTAAATTATATTAATAGTTCTTTTCTTTAATCAATCAAATTATAAATTTTATCTAAATTATTTTTTAATAAATTAAACTAAGTTTTATTTATTTATAAATAAATACATATGTGTAGAATTTATAATAAAATAATTTTATAAAATTATTTAAAATCAGTTTTATAAATAAATCTTTAAAATAAAATTATTTTATTATAAATCCTAGACATATTTACTTATTTATAAATAAATAAAAATTATTTTAATTATTAAAAAATGACTTAAATAAAATCTATCATTTGAAATAAAAAAGACATCATAATTTCTCCCTAAAAAATAATCTGAAATATAAATTTTAAAAGAACAACTTGTATAACCACTTATGACAATAAGTAGGATTCATTATCATGTATAGAATGAGATGTAAATTTAAATATGCAACATTATTTATAATTCTAAGACTAACTTAATTTTGCAACGCTGCTTTGACTACTCCATAAAACACTGAAAAGAATTTTCTATCGAAAACTTTGAATCTAATACACAATTATGGATGACAAATATATATTTTTTAAAAATATTTAACCTATTTTTTATAATTTTTTTGCTAACATAAAATGGCCATTCTCCATCTTCTGTTTTCACCAAAATCCGTATAAATAATAAAAAAAATAATATCATTTGGTACGAAATCGTTAAAAAATGACAAAATGTGTTTTCTCTTAAAAAATATATTTATCTCTCTCTATATGTTTTTATTTTTTATTAATATTTTTTTTTAAAAAATAAAGTTTACCTTATCGTGTGAAATTCGTCCATTTAGTGTGATTTTGCTTCGTACTAAATAGCAGTTCTCAATTAACACAATATTACAATTAAGTTTTAAGGCATCTTTAGAAAAAAAAATGAAAATGATGATATGATTAGGTAATACATTTTTTTATGCACCTTTCATTTGTTTTTTGTACATGAAGATTAATTGAGAACAACAATTGATTAAATCAATATGATGCCCTTCTAATCATAGAAGGCATTTTGGGGCAGCTCATATCAATCATGTGATTGGCCTTTGCTAGAGTCGTAGAATCAAAGAAAAAATGAGAGAGAATACAACAAAGTTATTTAATTAATAATAGTAAGATTAAAGCATCTTTTTTGTTTTCTATTGTTCTTGTTGCTCTTTTGCTTTGAAAGCTTTGACTTATGTACGTCATGATGCTGGTAGGTTTGGAATGTATATTATTTTCTATAAGAATTTTCCATCATATCTCTAGTAAAGAAATTAATTATAAACTATTAGTTACAAAATTATTACTATATTGATGATAGTATAAAATAAATAGTTAATTAACTCATAAAATCGAAGCTATAAAGTGAAAAAATTTAAATGTGAGAAGAAAAGTGGAGAAAGAAGATGTGGATTCAAATCTTTTTCCTACAAAACTAATACATTAACCACTAACATTTATATATAATATATAAGATTAACTTAAAAAATCACCTTAGTTAATTTATGGCTAATTAAAAAAAATATTGTTATTTTTAGTTAATTTGTACTAATGTTTAATTTTAACTAAGAAAATATAGTAGTAACTAATAAATTATTAATAACTTTAAAAGAATTACTAATTTTTTATTAAAATTCGTATTTAAAATTATTTTGGTGTGACTCGTAATTTTTTTACTACAATTAGTTCATTTAGGAATTTACTCGTCCTTTCATTTGTGAGAACAATTAATGCATGTTGATTGGGTTTAAAATCAAAGTATCCACGATCTCAAATCCAATTAATTTTAACTTATTTTATATAATTATACGTAATAGATGCATAATAGTAGTAGAATTTTTAAAAAGTAGAAAATATATAGTGACGGTTATAAATGTTCTTAAACACTAAAAAATATATGAAAAGGGAAATTAATATTTAGAAAATATTATAAATAAAAAAGAGAAAGCACACAATACGGTACAACTAATCTAAAGTAACAAAATACAAACATATAAAAAACTATAAAAGGCCCAAGTGAAAAATCTCACAACCCCTAAAATGCAACCCAATGAATTCGATCATAATCTACCCTATATAGGAATGCATTGTTAACTTAGTTATCTTATGTCACTCCCACAAACTTAATTAAGTGACTTGAACAATTTCTTGAACATCATATGCATGCTCATTGAAAACTATTGTGTTGCTTGTCTTCCAAATGTATTTCTTGTCTTCCAAATATGTCAAAGTCTAACAAACCATACAAAAGACAACGCACTTCTTCTTTCCTTGGCTCTACTAGTCAAGCTTAAGAATTGATACTCATGGCTTCTAACCTTTCTTTGAATGTCATAGATATCTCCCACAGGAGAAAAGTTGTTTTTATTCCCTGACGAACATTGCACAATTTACAAACAAATGTTGTTCTGTTTCCACCTTCTTCCCATTTAGATAACACAATGTTGCTTCCTATTGTAGTATCTCTCACTTTAATAAATTATCCTTTGTTGGCAGTGTGTCTGCGTCTAGCTTTCAAGCCAATATTTGAAGCTTTTTGGTGTACTCTAATATCATTTTGGTGTCCTGTGTTTGCTATCAAAATCATGTAGGCTGAGGATATAAAGTACACCTCTGATCGTTCTACAACTCAAACCCGCATATCCTTTACCCCCTGTCAACATTATTGTTCCCAACCTATTCTTTAAGTCTGTTGTCACCTCCTCCTCTCATGCAAACAACTCCCTCATTCAAACCCACTTCCAACTCAACTTGCCCTCTCACATATTCCTAACTATTACATTCTTATTTATCGTTGTTAAGTCCAAAAGGTAAAATAACCAGCCAAACAATGAACCCAAGTGAAAAAAGGAGAATGTTAGTGTTAGAAGATTCAACCAACTAGTTGAACACCTTAGTGGTTTTGATGATAAAAAATACATTAAGTTTGATTATCTAATGATCTTTCTATGAGTTATGCTATAAGAAGGTACTCAAATAAAAGATAAGGATGCTTGAAGAAGATAAAAAGATTAATCAAAAGATTAGAAGATCTCATAAGAAGCATATAAGATCATCAAAAGGTGATTTTTTCGATGTAATCAAAAGATATAAATACCAAAAGGTGTTATTGAAATAGTAGTTAGTTATTATAGCATAAGAAGACATCTCAGTTAAAAGATTATTATATAAAAGATCCAAAGTTGTAGAAGATGTCAACTAGAATGAATAGAAGTTGTCATCACAAGATTGTAGCATCAAATAAGCTACTGAGCAGAAGCAGCTAATGCAATATCGAAAGGTACAAAGGTAAGAAGATATGCACTACTATCAGAATACTACAGCTACTGATGGGCATTTTGTAGATGGGCTACTATCAAAAGACAATAACATTTATTAGACATCAGAAGTGTAAAGTACGATCTTGTTTTTTTATAATATGTTCTGAGTGGTTAAATTAAATAAAAAAACAAAACTAAATTTATTTGAATTTGATTATGAATTAATAACAGAACAATTGATTGTGATATTTGTATTGTTATATACATGAATATGATTGAAATAAAATGCGGGAATTTGAGAGAATGGTGATTAGACAATTGAATGGTGAGTTTAGTGATTATCCTTTTGAGTTTAAATTGTTGAATTAGCCTTATAGAAATTATTTAAAAATCTAATTGGAAAGGGTTATGGTTAGAAAATCACAATTACCAAACGTAGCTCAGTTCCTTTTTCCTTTTCTTTTTTTTCATTTGTCCCTTTCTCCTTTACAATTCTTCTTCTTCAAACTCTCTCTGATCTCCCTTTCACTTTTTCTTTCACACTAAACTTCTTTCTTCTCATGCCCCTCAAATCATCCGTCAAATTCAACAATCCATTATTCTTGATTTTGAGCATTGTTCATTATAGGTATGTTTGATCCTAATTCTTTAGGTCTTTTTCCATTTGTTTTCAGTTCATTAATCATTCCCATTGAAGAGAATTTCTCTTTAAAATCCCATTTTCTTAGGTTCCTTTTTTATTCTGGGATTTTTTATAGGTTGAGTAACTTCTACAGTTGAGTTCTCATTTCTCGTCAAATTCGACTTTTAAGGGAGAAATAAGTAAGGGGAGCTCAATCTTTGTTTAAATTATAAATAATTTGGATTTGATGAAATAAAAATATTTGTGTGTAATTTGAATTGAATTTGAATATAGATTTGAATTTAGAATGTTTTCATGATTAATTCCACATATGTTCAGTGAATTGTGCTTGTTTTGTGAATTGAGTATGTTGAGATAAAAAGATGATTTGGTGAACTAATGCATGTTCTACAATTGGTAAATTGTTAAGAATGATTATCATTTGGTTGTGATATTGGTTGTTACATGGAGGTAACACAACCCTTGTTGTGATACATTGAATTAGGGATACAACGAATAGGTCTAAGTGATCTTGGTGCTAAGGTTCAGTTATAGCGATGATGTGGTGCTAAGGTCTAGTTAGGGCGATAATGTGGATGGCGTTAAGATTCGATTAGGGTGATAATACACCAATAGGAACTAAGTGTTTGATGATTGATGTGTGTTGGGTACATGGACATCAAACTTCAGTTGGAAGTATCATATAAGTAGAGCTGTCAAAACAGGTCAACCCGACCTACCTCAAACCACTTAATAAGTGGGTCAGCCCAACCTGGATCACCTATTTATGAGTCCTAAAAAACTAGTCCAACCCAACCTACCACGAGTTGGTGGGTTAAACGGGTTGATCCACCTAAAATTTTAAAAAAATAGAAAATTATTTTTTAAAACAAATTTCCAAAAACCAAATAAGAATAACTTGCAATGAAATTTACCATAAACTGTGATTCATATTAGGTATAAACAAAGAATTAAACATTGGAGTAATGTTATAGTTATTGATCATTGAGTTTTGATGGTTTTCAATCAACTTTCCCTTATCTAGTTACTATACTATGTTTCATACATAGTTTCTCAATAACCAAATGAAAATCATGAATATATTTTCTTTATGAGGACCATTTGTTCTTAGCAGAATTTACTTAATATGTCTCAACCACTTCAAAGACAAAGAAAGGGTATATGCAAATAAAGAAGGGGTTGTTTCTGCAAGCTATTTTTTTAATGTTTTAGTGAATTCATATTGCCAAATGAATAATGTGGTAGATGCAAGCAAGATTCTTTGCTGACTGGTGAATGAAAAGCAATTAAAGCCTTGACATTTACTTATAAACTACTAGTAACTAAGTTATTGGTTCATGGAGGATTTCCAAATGCTTTATATATATTAGGTTGAATGAGAACGCATGGATTTTTACCTTTTACTGATCCATGGCGATAATACTTTACTATTTATCAAGGCAATGTCATTAAAGAGATTTTTATCTACATCTACGTTTCGTCGTATGTTAGAAGTCTTTTTCAAGCACAAAAGACATGGAAAAACACAAAATTTCCTCTCTAAATGTTAATTCTAAATCAAAGTGTCATGTAAAACAATAATGACATGTGGCAAGTCAATGTTTCAAATTTAGCAGTCAACGGTTTGAATTTAATGAATGGATAAAATGTAAGCAATTTAAAAAAGGAATGAGTGCGCAATTAAAAATGGGATGACACAATGTGTGCAAGTTCCAAATAAAGGAACACGAAGTATAATTTAGCACTTATGCACATGTGCCAAAATAGAGTGACACATCATACAATAATGACATGTGGCAAGTCAAAATTCTTAATTTAACAGCCAAAGGTTTGAATTTAACATATGAATAAAATGTAAACAATTTATAAAAGGGAGTGACAAAATGTGCGCAATTAGAAATGGGAGGACACAAAGTGCACAAGTGTCAAAATAAAGAAGCACAAAGTATAATTTAGTCAAAAACAAATATGAAAAAAAAAGTCTTATAATAAATTTGTTGTTGGGCAACCAATTTCTTATAGGCTTTTAACATAAACAAAATTACATTGAAAAATTGGTTTTCCTGTAATTAATTTCTCAACATGAATAGTAAAATAGGCTATGTAGGTAAATAATGTGGAGGTGAGTCGTTTTGATAATTTTTTTCTTTTTTATATATATAAAAAAGCCTGTTATTTTTGCTAATAGTAAAAAGAAAAAAAGTAAATTAACGTTAAGTCACATATTTAATTCAATAAAATTATATGTTATCGGTTATGATTGTGATGAAGGTACTCAACTTTTAGTCGATAAGGAGTATTTGAGTACTTTTCTCGTAAACTCTCTTTTAAATATTTTTTTTCTATGATTAGTTTGATTTTATTAATAATTATCCATTTTTGTTAAGTTTTGTTATTAAATGATTATTTATTTTAAAATTAGTAATTCTTAAAGAACTTTAATTCTTTATGAGATTTTTTTAAAACATTCTTCTTTGGTGTATGTTTGGGAAAAAAAAATCAAGATGTGATTTTATAATCTCCCTTCTTGTCAAATGAAAAATTACTCTCACTTTTTTGTGCATTGAGATTTAATGTGAAACTATCTTAGACAGTTGGTCAATTTTTCATTTCACATCAGTTTAACGCGCCGTTGAATCCTTAACGGCAGTTGTTTGACAGTTGGTAATAATTGAGTGGAGTTGACTTTACAATTGTAAATTTGGCCAAGATTTTCTAATTGTTCAAATTAACAACTTTAACTTGCTTTTTTGGTTTAATGTTGATAAAACTAATTTTAAATAGAATTTATTTGTAAGATTGAGTGAGATTAAAAATTGCTTTCGAGATCATGTAATTTTTTTTTTTTTTATAAAGCAAAGTTAATAGTAAAATTGAGTGTAAATTTTGATCAAATAAATAAAAATTTTAAATGAATTTAAAAACAAAGTCAACTTTAGATGAAAATAAAAGTTCTTCTTAATCAAAAAATTTCTGAGTAAGAAATTAAGTTATACTTTCATTTTGTTATTGTCTTCTTCTTCTTCTTTTTTTTTTTTTTTTTGTTTCTGACCTTAATTTTTTCAATATCTTTTTATTGCTTTTTGAGAGATAATTTAAGATTTTATCGATAATGTAAAATAAAATATGTCAAAATTTAATTTTGATCTAAAATAAATTCTTAAACATGAAATCCAACCCACACTAAGATATATAATTGACGCTAAAAATTGATTTACACAGGTTTTTTTACGTGTATATACCTTTTATGAATATATTTTTAATTTATACAAGATTATTAATATCCACAAGCTATTTTTTATTTTAAAGAATAATTTCTAGTAGACGAATCAAAACTCAAAAAAATATTTAACTCTTTTGTTCACCGATTAGCTGGTTAACAATCGCCATATGCAATAATATCAACTGTTTATTTCTAATAAAAAAACCAAATATTAACACTTAAAAAATTTTCATAATAATTTAATAATATACCTTTTTCAAACTTATAATACGTTAAAATTTTTAATTCGATATCCTTTATTTTAATATAGCTTTATATGACATATCATTGAGTATTTTATATTTTATATAATTAAACTTAAATTATATATGCATATTAAATTTAAAATGAATTAATTTAAACCACGAGTTTGAAGTCTAGTTTAATTAGTAAAAGAGTAGTTAATGATCAAAAGAATTGGAGAAAATAAGTTAATATTTGGGCCTTAATTTACAATAAAAGATATTGGCACATGAAAGAGCTGCATTTAGTTAAAGCTTCTTGTTGTGACAAGTACTAGTGAGTTGTCTCACATTTGGGCCTTAACTAATGCAGGGTAATGTAAATAGTAATTTCATAGGTTGTTTTGTCTGATATGTTTATTAGAAACACAACTTAATAAGATAAAACATAAGGCTTGTGTTTTGGACCAAAGCTATCTACATTCGCTTTTAAGGGTGTTGCTAATTGCATCCATCTTCATACACTATTGTATGGAGTGATGTTTATAATTTTTATATTTATTTGATCCTCTAATTTTAAAATACATTTTTTATCTTCTAAGTGTTTTAGATAATACTTTTTAGAAAGATAAAAAATGTTTAAGATAACATTTGAAGACTAAAATTTATATATTTAAAAAATAGAGGAACCAAAATAATATTGGATAATATATTTAATATATTGAAATTTTTCTAGAGACCTAAAACATATTTTATCCAAAATATATAATCTACCAATTCAACAGTCAACAAAATAAAGATTTGTTAGACTCACCTATAAACGCGTGGATAATAGGTAAATATGGGATTAACAAAGAAAGACAATTACAATGAAATTATTAAGGCATAATGGTTAAATCGAGCTTGGACCAATGAAAGCAAGTCCATGGGCCTTAAGTTAAATCAGAAAAGATAAGGTAAAATGTGTTTTTGATTCATGTACTTTTAGTTCTATTTGATTTTATTTATTGTATTTTTAAATTGATTATTTTGGTCTTAAACTTTGAAGAGACATGTGATTTTATTTAGTCTCTCCCTTGACAGTGTTAGTGCAATTAAAAGTTCATACTATGACATTTAAAAAAAAAAAAACATCTTTGGTGGCAATATATTATCACAATTACGTCAACACATTGTGTCGTTGTTGATCTAAGTGGTACTGAACTTGGTTAACTTAACAGATCTCGGGTTTGAGTTTTCTGTACAAAGAAACATGTAGCTAATTAAGTTCTTTAATAGATATTAGTCATCAACAAAACAAGTGGATACTTTTTGCCAATAATGTATGGGTTTTCTAGAAGTTAAAATTTTTTAAATTATTTGTTTAAAAACGTTAGATATATGTATGTTTTGTGGCGATTTGTAGTTATTATAAACTTTTATCTATATTTATATATATATATATATATATATATTATAATTTTCGATAAATGTTAAATTCAAATACATACGTATTATAGTAGTTTATAGCTACTATAAATTATATTTTCAAATACAAAAAATGTGAACTTCATTAATAGGACTAACATGTTAAAGGCAAGAGACTAAATTCACATATTTTTCATGTTTGAACAATAAAATTATCAATTAGAAAGTACAAGAACTTAAACCAATTTTGGAAGAAATTTCAAAACAAATATATTTTACTCTTAAGAAAACTATAAATAACGGTAATTCACAATATTCAGGTGATTGTTAATTCATTTGTTACCTAATCTTTCATCATCTAACTCAAGCGTCAAAGTGGTTTTTGTAAATCACTCCTCTTCCAACAATAAAAGAAGTACTCGAATGGTAGATTTTCAATTTAAAAGTGTTGATCACTCCTCTTATTATTGTTATTTAAATTTTATGTTTTCTATTTAAATATATCAAACATGTATAGATATAACACTATAGATATGACACTGTATTGATATTTTATGATTTAACTTGCATGATGTCTTATACTTTACTAACCTTAATTAATTATATTAAGTCAATGGATGCTTCAATCCTTTATTATAATATTTTTCTGAATAAATGTAATCTACTACATGTTTATCCAATCAATTACACCCTATTTTTGACTAAGAAATTTTGATTTTGACCACAAGAAATAAACTATTTTAGTTATGAAATAAAAAAGAGAACATTAGCTAAAATTGAAATTTTACCTGGTTTAATTTATTACACCTTTATGGAATTTAAGTTTTAGTGTATGTGAACTCTCATTAATAAATTACACAAAAGGGTAATCAGTTACACTTATCTGAACTAATTAGATTTGTCTTTAAAAATTGATTTGTAACTAATTATATATCTATCTAATCAATTATATCAAGTTTTTTTTTTTTATTTAAAAGGCTCTTGCTTGTTTAAAAACCAACAAAAATACAAATCACTTTCAAATCTACCCTCAAAGTGTATTTGAGTTATAATTCTTTAATCTTCTCTGGTTAATTACACGTTATAATAAGGATTTCAAATGTTGATTTTGTAATAGGGTTTCACAATGCATACTTATAAAGATGTGGATCAGTACAACCTTACAAGTGTCTTATGAAGTGTCATGTGATGTATGTTCTAAGAGGTTCAAGCAATACTCTTTATCTAAATCCAAAACATAGGGTACATCCAAAAGACAATTCGATGATTAAGTCAAAAAGAGTTTTCTACTGAGAATAACGATGATGCAACTAATATAGGTCAAAAAACTGGAAGCGAAGTTAAACCTCTTTAACTATTCCTTTATTTATATATGTGAAATTGAACTTGCTAGTTTGAGATTTTATAGTAAATACTACTTAATATTTAATTAATCATAATTAATTAGGATTAGTAAAAAATCTTTGATAATCTCCTTTTGCATGTGTATCACTGTTTATTATGCTAAGTTATGTGAAGGTCTTTGTCTTACTCAGACATTGTCAAGATGTACCAAGATATCAATATGTATGAAACCTTCAGTTCATTCTTATGGACCAAGACATTATAAATGACATATTCATCTGGATATGTGTGGTTGTCGAGATAATTTGGCCAATGGTATTTTCCACAGTCATGGTTAATGTAGCAACATCACTTGATCTATTGTCTTCATTATGCATTTAGTTGGGATAAAGGATCTATTCATCATTATCTTGTTTGGACAGAAGTGTATGTATAATATATCAAAGTTATCTCTTGTAAGGTTCAAGGGATAGTTTTCATCTATTCAGGTTGTGGGTGCATTGTATTTATGCTTAATTTCTATACTGAAAGAAGGTTTGACGGTGGTTGTTTTTAAATTAACATTGAATCTAGGCCATGAAAATTATTGAACCATACAAATCTTTGGGTTTTGTAACGTCCCAAGAAATTATAACACAAATCATATTACTACTCACCAGTAAAGTCCACTTCCAATACAAATTAAACTTAAAATATTAAAATTTCAAAATAATAACATAATTTATACTCTACACAGCTTGGCCAACGGGCTATGTCGTCCAACCAGGTTCTGGGACACCTCGCCCAACAACATGTGTTGCCCAATGGGAGGTTGCAACTATGGTTTTGCAGACAAGGTATTTCACTTAGTGAGATGTGTCGCTGGACAAAAAAAACCAAGGACAATCTAACATGGACAACTTTTCACAACCCACCCCCGAAACTTACTTTCTTTTTTTTCTGAAAAAATAAACCAAGCCTAACCAGTCACGACATGTTGTTGATATTGATTGAGTTTGAGGGACTTTCGCTGCAGAATTGCAGAACCTTTGCTGCATAATTCTCTCACAATACCTAGGCCCAAAACAACCCAACTTTAATTACACTTACTTATACGCTATCATACATTCTTCACATGATTCAACTATAAACTTCATAACAATTTTTTCCTATATGTGAATCCATTCAAAACTCTTAGCATTATATAAGTTCTAACCTACCATATAGTCTAATTTTAATTATGTATACATACATACAAAACTAGATTTAATCTCACAAATATACAAATCCATAATTGTAACATTTCCTATGGTGGCTTCCTATATTTACTCAAGCACACAAATGACCATAGAAGATCCAAAACCATCACCAAGCAAACTTCCAAGACTTCCCGATTCTTCTCACATCTTGAGTTCATTATCTTTCTGTCTCAGCACTACCATTTGCTTTCATTCAAAGCACAATCATCACAGTCATACATAAAACACACATAATGCAATGACAAGAGTACAATGACATAAATCAATTACAATATGGAAAACTAGTTAAATAGATATAAACATTCATGCCATAATATTACCATCCACACTAACACACTTATGTCCCCTCTGAACACAAGTACTCATAATAACACAACCACATAACATGACGCTTTCTGAAAAGACTCATTGAATTCAAATATTCGACAACCTATTTGACTTCCCCCATATTAGTATTTGGTGTGTATCTGACATGTCTGATAATCAGTTGAAGTCTAGGCATACTCATTTGATACTTCCAATTGGAGTAAGGCATCCGCACTAACCTCATACTGTCATCAATGACACCCAATTGCTATTAGAATATATATTTCTGGTCCTTACACTGACACCCCCGATCACAAATATGAGTATATCCTTCTGGTGCCCACACTGACACCCTGAATCACATTGTATATCCCTCTGGTACCCGTATTGGCGTGCTAGATTACATTAATCACTATGTATCCATAATTCAATACACCTTATACATCTCAATCAAGGCTAAATTACCCAGTTGTAACCGTCACAATCAACAATCCATTATATCATCCATATGTACACAAGGATGTAAATTATTCTATAATTATAAATGTCATTCAATTCATCAAAGCTCGTTTCAAGGACAATATTCTAATTATCAATCACACAAAACACTCAATTTCACATAACACTTAAATCATGATAAAAATCTCAATTGCTTAAAATCAATTAACTTTACAACTATCAAATTGTAGCTTCATAAACAAATATAAAAAATAAAGTCTCCCTTACCTATTTATCCCTGTTCTAACTGAATTTGCAGAGAAGAGGAAATCCAATTGTAAAAATCACTTAGGAACTTCTATCATCAGCAACTAACAACAACAGAAATGACAGAAATTTCTCTTGAATCCGAGGCCAAATTGGCCACCATGAAAGGAGAGAGAGGTTTGGGCGTGGAAAGAGATGAGTAAAAGAAATGTGAGAGGGAGAAGAAGAAAAAAGGAGTGAGGGAGAAAGAGAAAAACAAAGGAAAAAGGAACAGAAATGTCATCTAATGGATATTCTCACTTGAGTTTTAGTATCATGTGGATATTCTCACTTGAGTTTTAGTATCATGTCAGTTATATATCTACATGGCGTCGAAGTTGACATTACTCAACTAGTCAACATGGATTGCATTTAATGGTAGTCAATAACACTCTTTTTGGGATCACTCATAGAATGTCATCTAAAACTGCAAACTAGACCTGCAATTTTATTAGTCTTTATCGAACCGTTATGCTTGTCCAATGAATATTAACATACTATTCAAAAAAGAAGAAGTTATTTATCACGTATCCATTTTATTCCAATGTTGTTGACCTTGCTCATAACAATGATGTGCTTGTGCTCTGTTTCCCATTAAATGAGTAAACATTGTGGTTTTTGGAAAAGGCAAACTGCAGGTTTTAAGGTGGTTTAAAATTCAGTATGTTAATATCTATTTCGCAAACATAACCGTTGGACAAAAGACCAATAAAATTGTAGATATGGTTTGCGATTTTTTGTGGTTTATTCTGCGTTTTGCATAGTACTAAAAAAACTGTTTTAACCACCATTAAATAGTAATTTTTAATTTGACTAATTGACTGAGGTTATGACGTAATACTAAAATTACACATCAAAATTGCAGTTTGACAAAGTCAAACTCAAAATCATACCCACATTAATTTTTTTTAAAACGTAATTATTTTTAAAAAATAACTCAGTTATATCAATCCGCCAATAGTATAATGCTAATAATCTTCATTTGAAATACAATTTGGTAATATATATATCAATATTCTTCCTTAAATAACAGTCGGACCTACTAGATAAGGAACATAATCTTTATAAATGGAGTGGGATTCTAGAAGTGTAAAAACAATTATCCTCTAAAATAAAAGTTGACAAAAAACTTTTTTTTTTTTTTTTACTTTAGATCCTACTAATTTTGAAATGTGTGCTAACGAAACAGATGAATGAATGATTCATGGAAGCTCATATATTTCTTCTATTTTAAAGATGGAACTTATCAGCATACCTCTTTATCAAAAAAGAAAAATCATGCAGGGACAAAATTTCTCTTTACAATGTAAGTATGTAATCTATTTTCTCTTTCAGAATTTAAAGGTCGCACATTAACTGCGTAAAACAACAATTTTACACTATTATTATTCAATTAGAATCCACTTTTTGTATGACTTTAAAATGTTTATGATAAAAGTCAATAAATATATTTAAATAGATGATTGTTATTAAATAACAGGGTAAAATACTTTATAGTATCAATGTATTTTTATTTTCTATTTGAGTTGATGTGGTTAATGATTATGATTTTATTCGGTGTTTAATTAATATGTGTTAAAAATGTAAAAAATTTTTATCATCACGTTGAATTATAATTTTTTGTTTATATAACTTTTAAAGTATTAATTTAGAAAGTCAACAAAAGTTACTATAAACAAAGGATTGTTATTGAATATTAATGTAAAATAAATGAATATTAATTAAACTCATTTTTTAACACTATGACACAAATTTATTAATTATTTAAGATTTATAAAATAAGTAAATTAAATTTCAAAAGAAATACTAAATATACAGATTAATTTAATTAATTTAATATTCATTTAAATATGTAAATAAAAATATATTTTATTTAATAATATGACAAAATTTTATCAATCATTTAAGATTTTAAAAATTAGTTTTATAATTATTTTTAAACCTATCTATTTTAATATAAATATATGAATAAATTATATGCATGATTATAATTTTAAAAAGTATTTTAATTTTGTGTATAGATATATTAAATTTAATTTAAAATCAAATCAATAATTATTATTAATTAAAGTTTTGATCATTGACAGAAAATAAATAAGTTTCATGATGATTGACCTAAGTAGATTTTTTTTAAAATAATTACCTGTTGTAAAAATATCTACCAAGATTATGTTAACCGCAATTTTCACTTGTATTTTTAGCTACCTTAATTGTATGGTCACGTAACTTTCGAGTTGACACAGTCAAATAATCAAACAATAATAACAAGTTTAAGTGAATTGTTTAGTCAAAATGCAACATTTTAAAGTGTCTAATGAAAAGTTGCGGTGCCAACAACAATAGTAATCACTATATTCGATTTCAGCAATTTGTTTGATTAAGTAGTTATTTATCATATCCCATAGACGACGGTGGTTACGACCCACAAACCACAAACTGTGATTAGGGTTTCATTGCAACATGTAATAAGGTTGGAGGCACATATCAACCTAATTAAAGTACCATAAACCGGAAAGAGGAAGTAAGCAGAGAAAATCTGAAAACACAATATTTAATGATTAAAAAAATTAAAAACAAAAGATAGAAGAAGCAACGAAATAAATAAAAGTATTTAGATGATTAAAAAAATAAAACAAAAATAACTAAAAACTAATGAAAATGGTATTCATTGGAGATGGAAATAGCCTGAGCCGAAAAAATTCACTGGTGAATATGTAGCAGTGAAATCGCAATCACGGTTTATAATTTGTAATTGCTATTATTCATTGAACAACGCAAACGATTATCTTTTAACTAAACAAATTGCTGAAATTGTAGACCTTAATTGCGGTTTGTTGTTAGTGTCATGCTTCTCTAATGATCGTAATAAAATGTTGTGGTAAACAATTTATTAAAACCGTAATCTATAATTGTGATTTGACTTGTGTAAACTTCGAAGTCATATCATATGTAATTATACAATTAACCTGACATTAAATATGCAAATGAAAATGTGGGTTGAGAAATTCAAACTTAAAAACAGACCTATAAATATTTTTAAAATATATCTATTTAAATAATTATTTAAAAAAGACCCATTTAAATGAATCTCAGGAAAATTTAAGTCTCTTTTTCTTACATGGACATTTAGAGGTTCAAGTCTCATCTACATGTATGAAACATCAAAATCTACAACGAAACTACAATTTCGATTAATAACTATCAAAAGTTGAAGCGTATTTTAAATTTATCAACAACTATTATAAAATAACTAAAGTAAAATTTATTCAAACAGTCGGTGTAAAACGCAATAAACACCTTTAAATTCAAAAAATCCAAATCAAACAAAATTAGGATGCAATTGCAATCAAGCAAAACAATTTTGTTTGTACCTCTCTTACTTGGGTAGCTAAGAATTTACAGAATGCATTTTATACCGCAAATGATTAAAATAAAATGTGTTTTTAATTAAAATTATTATTAAAAATACAACACTTGAATTTTAGGTTTAATTTTTTTATCTCACTATTTTTTAAATATTTAATTTAGTCTTGTTATTAATTTTAGATTTAATTTCGAACCACAATCTTTAAATAAGTTCAACATTATCAATTCTATTAGATTGAAGCTATTTAAAATATTATAGATATTAATGATGTTGTAATATAATAATAATAATAATAATAATAATAATAATAATAATAATAATAAAAAATACAATAAAACTATTTAAATAATTATAATATAAAATTAAATTTTAAAATAGTATAAGATAAAATTGAATGTATTAAAAATATTGGGACAAAAATATAATTCAACTAAAATTTATTTTTAATAAAACATATCAACCGTCACAATGTTTCTACTCTGTTTTTCACACATGCCAGGCATTAGGTATGAATAGAACAATGGCAAAAAATAGTGAAATATTTAACGGGTAAGCAGTGTTTTTTGAATATAATCTTTTTTGAATTTATGGTTTTATTATATAATTTTTTTAAAGTATACAAACTACTGGTTACACAAAAAAATAAAGATACAAAATAAAAACTAAGATTCTTAGATTTTTAGTCTTATGTTCCTTCCAATTAAGTCTTCTACCATTCTTCTGGTCATGATCATGACTGTGGAATAATTGACAAGTGAGATTGCATCACATTTTTCATTTAAATTTATATTTTATAATATTTTTTTAAACAAAATATTACTTTTTAATCAATTATAAAATATTTTTTTAAGAGTATTATGAGATATAGTTTTTTTTTTCAAATTTTTTCAAACCAAGAAAATATTTGTATTTCTTGATTGGTAAAAAAAAAATTGTATAAAAAAATTATAAATTTAAAAAATTCATATAAAAAAACATAATTTATTTGTAAATATAATAATATAGTGACATTTTACTAATTAATAAATTAAAATAAATTAAATAACTAAAATATTAAATAAAAAAATATTTATATACCTTATCTAGTTAATAAAAAATTTATATACCAAAATCATAAATTTTTTAAAATAAATTATGTACAAAAAATATAATCTACTCAATAATTAAATACCCTTTCTTTTCCCTCGTCAACTTTGTTAAAAAAATAAAAATAAAAACTAAATTAATATTTTCACCTTTTGGTATATTTTCCATTAAAAATTAAAAATTATTAAAAAAAAAGGCGTAGCACGCTCCCGCCAAATGCATTGGCGCGCTCGCTCTTCTTCTCTGTCTATATTAAAAAGTTTTCAGAACAAAGTTTCAATGTTTCACTCATTTTCTCGAGTTAGCCCTAAATTCAGATCTGTAACCTCTCTTTAGCGCTTCGAAACGCAGCGTTTCGTTCAACTCAGGTTAGCGTTCTCGTTTCTCGCTTTCGTTTGCTGAAGCGTCTTCTTCTCTTTCAGATCTGAAAACTCTGAATCTGGTTTTTGGCTTTTTATTTGTTTTGGTTTCTCAAAATTTTGAGTTACGCTACTCGTTTGAGTTTTCGCGGAAAAAATTGATATGCTGTGTGTTTTTCTTTTTCCTCGTTTAGCTGTTTTTAAGGTTTATCTTATCTTCTAGGTTGTAGATGTTTCTATGGATTTTGTCTTGCGGTGTTTATGTTGTAGGAGTGAGTTCAGATGTTGAGGGTTTTTTTTTTTTTTTTTTTAATTTTGTGCTGTGAAGTTTAATATGGAGGCATTGAAGATAGAATCGTGAAGCTAGCCATGAATTGATGGGATTTTTAGGGTTAATTAATTTATCCGTGGACTTTTTTTGCGGTAAAAATGATCCGTTGAGTGTTCTTTTTCCTCGTTTAGCTGTTTTTAAGGTTTACCTTATCTTCTAGGTTTTAGATGTTTCTACGGATTTTGTCTTGTGGTGTTTATGTTGTAGGGGTGAGTTCAAATGTTTAGTTTTTTTTTTTTATTTTGTGTTGTGAAGTATTAATATTAGAGGCATTGGAGAGGGGATCATGAAGCTAGTTATGAATTGATGCGATTTTTAGGGTTAATTAATTTATCTGTTGGAAATCAATGCCTTGTAGTGTTCTTTTCTTAAGATTCGTCTGAAATTGAAGGTTTGTGTTTTGGATTTATAGCTTTGTGTTTTGTATATTCCTTGATTTTTGTGTTTTTGCTGTTATATGGTGTTTTTTCTTGTTTGGTGGCTGCAGATTTGGTTTTATTGGTTTATGCGTTTGTTTCACTGTGGTTTTAGTCTATGTTTTGGTGAGGGCATTTTCATAAATTTTATTGCTTGAATACTGGAATTTGTGTAAGTTGAGCAAGTGCTTTGGATATTTATCGGTTAGGATGAAGACAGCGTTGATTTCTTGAAAAGTGAAATCAGTTATATTTATATTGAACTGAATTTATATTTTATAGAATTACAAGAATTTTGTGGCCGTTGTAACTTGTAATTTTGATGATTTAGAGTGATTGGCTTGTTTAG